>OW386292.2:26259561-27522257 GCA_936432065.2 Rutpela maculata | reverse complement strand
GCTTTTAATGACAAGATCATGATTTAACCGCAATATGGGGAATTAAATCAGTAAAAGTTCTTTTAAGCGCTGTTTCAATAAGTCCGACCCTGCTCTTACTGTCTTTCTAGGTACCATAACGTACTTATCTTTTTCTCACCCCATAAGTGATGATGAAGGTATATGACGACACGAGCTAGGGTTTCACGCACCGGTACTGACGTCGTGTGATGTTCGTTTTCTACTTTTGTAAATGGGTACCATACGGCGCAACTTGCTCCGTTCGGGCCTATACAACCTACAGGATGGGAGGTGGCGAACTCAACGTCTTGAAGCTTTATCAGGATCAACAGCGTGGAGGATAGAGCTCAGTCGCTCGGCGCTTGGAGCATCGGGTTAGGACCCGGTGAGTCATGCACGTGGGGGACTTTGTCTCACCCTTGGAAACCTGCCTGCTATAAACCGTGTAGAGCAAGTTGGGGTTGCTGAGCTAGGCTTCTTCTACGTGGGGGTCTGCCGTAATCGGCCGACCAAGTGGATGGGAGCCACAAAAAAACTCCCCCCATGTCAAGGTGGAACAGCATAAGTCGAGGACTGCATGACTAAGGGGAAGCTTAGTCGCTATTATGCGGACTCCAGGGTACCTGGCGCACCTTGATTTCAATTATGCCTGCTTGACATACGCCTCAGGTAATCTGCTGTTCCTCTGCTACTCGTGTGACTTTATGGAAACCAAGAAAGGGCAAGGGTATAGGCAAAAAGGCCACAAGAAGGCCCCAAGCCGCCAAAATGACCCTAAACATGAAATTCCTCCAGATAAAACTCCACCACGCAAAAGCAGCTTTAAGCGTGCTTAGCAGGAGATTTATTAGGGAGAAAATAAATATAGGGCTAATTCAAGAGCCCTGGGTGTATGGAGGATGCATCAAAGGACTCCCCATGCAATCATGTAAGTTAATTTTATCTTAGATTTAATATTTTTATTTTTCTGAAGCCATTTGTTTGCTGCTTGACCAATTCGAATAAACTTGACATAACTAGATAGGCATTTTAGTACTCTACAAAACCTATAGTTCAAAATAGCAGCCATAAAAAAACAAAATTGCGGAAACATGTCAAAATTGGTATTCTTCTATCCTGATCCTTTACGGACTTTATTGAATTTTCTACGAGAATGATGCTTTCTCTTTAATTTGAAATCAAATATATGAGCAATAAAAAAATGCAGATATGGGTAAAAGACACTTTCCAATAAACGTTTCCAGGAAATTTTCGGGAGTTTCCGAAACGAAATTTTGATAAAAATGAAAGTTTTCAATAAAATATTTGAATATTTCGAAAGATCCCAAAGGAACTTTCCCGAAATTTTGGAAACTTTCAAATATTTTATTGAAAACTTCAATTTTTATCAAAATTTCGTTACGGGAACTTTCAAATGGAAAGTTTCCTTTACCCATCTCTGAAAAAAACGACGAAAAAATGTTTATAAATGCTATTTAAAAGTATATATATGGCAAATTATCAAGTAGGTAGCTATGATTAAAAAAACAGAAAATAAAACCAATTGTCGTTAGTTTATGTGTGTGGTGTGTGTTAAGTAGCAAAATAATGGCATCCAAAAAACAAAAAAATTTAGACTTTTTTCCAATCGGTATATCTTCCTTAATAGCAAAGATAAAGAAGTGTACCAAAACCACAAATGAGGAAAAAATTAAGAAAAAATGAGGCTACAATTGAGTTAAAACTAATTTTACTGCTGGTAATTAAACAAGGTGTTTTGAATTTTTGAAAAAGAAGCAGCTATATTGAAAGAAAAAATATTTTCTACTTAAAAGCAACTTATTCCAGAAGAGTCAACTTAGAAAACAGAAGAAAAAACATTAAAGTCCGACAATCGATTTAGAAGAAAATCACGATCAAAATCATTGCAAATTTTTGTTGATGCGATAATTCTGTCCATGAGTGAATATAGTAAAAACAGGAAAGAAAAGAAAACAGGAGAAGAAAGTACATGAGATAAGAAGATAGAAGAGAAAAGGGAAGCTAATGAAGAGGAATACTATGTTTATTTTTCACATATTTTCTCAATAATTACGAAAAAAACTGATGTTCAAATTTCCATACTCCAAATATTGGCTGTGCAAATGACGTCAATAACGTTTTCTCATTGACACATACGGTTCAACTTCAAATTAACTAATTTAAACTTCAACTCACATAAACAGACCACATTGCATCTTTTCCTATAATATCGGTCACTATTATACAACGACCACTCTGTACATGCAAGCTTTAAACCAACCAAGTTGAAAATAGAAGAGAAAAACGTGAATTTCTCACAATTAATCTTTTATTTCTCCAAGTTTTCTAAATTAGTATACGTTTCATTTGAATACAATGCACTCACCGCCATGTACTATTTTACTTTGCCAAATTAGGTATAAAAACAACAATGCAGCTTAGTTACATGACTAATTACCTTTTACCTCCGAGCAGGAGTTGGTGAAAAAATCAATAGCTCACAGTGCCGTGCTGTTTTACCTTTCCAATGATTGTACTTCTAAATAATAATTTCTGGGATACATTTTTAAACATCTCCACTACGTTGAATCTCGACACGGCTATTTTAGTGTTCGTTTTAGTTGCTATTACAAATTCATTTAAATACGAAAGCTTTTTAAACGAATAACACGATATTTCCAAAATTAAGATTTGATTGGAATGACCCATAAGCAAGCAATCCTCACTATTCAATCTATCACGTTATAAGTATCAAGTATTCGAATATCCCAGGTATTAGAATAAAACAAACGTAGACTTTAACGCATATTTATAAGCACATTAAATTACATAATAGAAATACCGGAGACATCCTTGGATAAGTGACCCCAGTTTTTAATATTATAATCCCTTTTAAGTAGATATTTACTGATTTCATGCAGGTCGGACCTTGGCTTGAAATAATGACTATAAATTAACTATATATTGATAACCTAAAAAATTAAGCATTTGGAAAATCAATCATGCTTAATCTACAGGAAGACAGTTTATGATAAATATTGACTAGAGACAAGGCCGCAAATATACAGAAAATATTTTTGTTTGATCAAGATTGCATGACTAAATAAAACAAATTTAAATTGGACACAGAATGGCAAGATATCGGCAAATCTAAATATATCTGTATCCCACGCAAATATTTGTCATTTTTTTTGTTGCCACTTATGATGAGATATTATCGAAACAGAGTATTCCTAGACACACCTAATTATCAGAGTAGTATAGAGCAGGTCATTCTTCTGTTAAAAACTAACATTTTCCAGTTCCAGAGTTTTAATCTTCTATATTTCGATAAATTTTTGAGTGATGTCTTTATGTTCGTTTCTTAGTCATCTTAGTATTTATTACTTCGTTTGTAATATTTTGCGTTGGAAACAGTTCATAGTTTGAAGTTCTTAACAGAGAAGAAGCATTACATATTTTAAATAAATACAAAAGATTATTCAGATAATAATATAATTTGGGATATATTTTATATTAAACATTTTAAAACAAAAAGATTTTTTTTTTCAAAATGTTACTTGAATTATTAGCTTATTTATAATAGTTGCATACTTCATATTATAGTACAGTAACTAGAGGTTTTAACTTCGGAATAATGTCATATTGAACGGATTTCGTTCATTTTTGGCAGTATAATAGTAAATGCTTCACAGAAAAGTTTCTATATTGTGCGGGGGCTTGCTAATTTATAGGGGGTGCATGCCACTCCTTCTCAGGGGGGGTGGCACTTAAAAAATATATTTATTTATTGGAGATGAAAAAGTATCAAATTTTAAGAAGAAAAGGTTCTATGCAATTTTTCACATGAATTGATAGTTTTTAAGTTACAACGACTTCAAATTGCGATTTTAGCTTAAAAAAAAGGTATTTCCAAATGGCTTTCGTCAAATATCTCGAAGTATATCGAAAAAATGTTACAGACCAATTACAGAAAGTACAAACTGGGAATTAATTATATTTTTTGTTTATTGATGTAGGATTAATAATTTCGGAGATATTTAAGTTTATATTTGGGATCCAACTGTTTATAAGATAATTATTTAGAATAAGAGTTAAATATCTCGGAATCTGTGACACCTACGTCAAAAATGCTAATAGGCAGAATAATAGGTTATTAATTAAGCTTTTAACTATTTTTTTATTTGTTTCTGTAGCATAAAAAACAAAGAAGTTATGACCAAAGCAATGTGCGTTTTCACATTTTTTTAATAACAACGTCGCCATTTTGTTACTGTAATTAGCCAATAATTAAAAAAAAATTCCAAACACTTTTCCTCAATAATATATAGCATGACGTGGATGCTCAAATTTTTTCGTTTGTATAGAGCACTTGCTTTAGAAAAATTAAAGTTTAAACTATAAAGATGCTTTCGATAAAACGTATTTTTTTTTCCTTTTCCAAATATCTCAATATCTTAGTTTTAGTGAAAAATGGATAGAGATCAAAAATAAAGCTGATGAGCTGATAATGAATTTCGTTTTTTTAATTATTTACACAGATTTAATAGTTTCGGAGATATGAAAGTTTACAAATGGGACCTGAACGTTTATAAGACGAAAAATTTAGTTTAAATGTTAAATATCTCAGAAATTGTGACACCTACGTCAAGCAAGCTAAGAAATGAAATTGAAGACAATTAATTGCGCTTTCAAATTATTATTATATATTTTACTCGTTTCTGTAGCATAAGAAATAAAGAAGTTATGAGGAAAAAATATGCGTATTTATATTTTTTTATATAAAAAGGTCGCTATTTTGTTACTCTAATTAGCCAGTAATTTAAAAAAAATATATCAAATACAGTTTTTCGTTAAAATGTAGCATTACCTAGATGCTCAATTTTTTTGGTCATTTAAAGCACTTGCTTTAGAAAAAAAATGCATTTTAAAGTATAAAGGTAATTTCGAAAAAACTTAAAATTTTTATTTTTTGCACATTCCTCAATAAATAATAGTTTTACCGAAAAAATGATAGAGACCAAAAATAAAGCTTATAAACTACGGATAACGTTTGATATTACTAATGCCTCATAAATATATTTCATAATGTATAATTTAGGAATTATAATTTCTCTAACAATAGTTTTGTGTGTTATTTATTAATGATACATGTGTAAAATACATAAGGAATTATTTTGCGAGGTTAATTGGTGATGTTTGTGATAGATATATACACAAAATATCAAATATGAATAATTAAGATCCTTACACGCTAAATCAAATATTGAAACATCACTTTTATTACTTCCACATCCAGTGGAAGTATAGTAACGACAAAAAAATTTTTAAAAATTTTTATTGTTCAAATAGGCTTAGAATGTCACGTCGATATTTTAAGTTTGAGCGAAAAAAAATTTCTGTCTGTCGGTCTGTCTGTCGATCTGTCTGTCGGTCTGTCTGTAACTTTTTTTTTGTGCGCACGTTTACTCTGGAACCGTTTGAGATATTGACTTGAAATTTGGTACACATATGTACTTTAACGAGATCTAGAACTAGATTATATTTTCATCTTGTTCCGTGGAAGGGTTGGGGGTAAATTGGGGTAAATTTGGGGAAAATAGGTAAATCAAGCAGGTAAGAGTCCACAAAATTGGTATTTAGTATATACAAGAGAAGCTAAGGTCCCAAAAAAAGTTTTGGCATTTGCCACCCCCCATTACCACCCCATTATTAAAGGGGATGAAAAAAAATTGTGATTTAGTGTGTGTACAAGAACCAGAAACCTCAAAATATTTTTTTACTTCATCCACCCCCACTACCACCCCCCATCACCACCCTGCTACCGATGTGGTGTATCATTTTATGGGTTTTTGGGGTAGAGGATTTCAAATATTATATTATTAAAGTTCCATAAACAATTATTTCCACATACAAATTTTTTTCGTTGTGAGTGACTTGGATAAAAAATTTGGAAGTGGAAGTAGTGATTCCTTGGGCAGCGGTTTTTTTATAAGAAATGCATTACTCTTCTGCGCAAGACATTGTAATGTAAAATAATATAATAAAACTAATATGTTAATTTAAATTATTACGCTGATTTGAACAATTAAATAAATTAGTAATTTTACTCTCAATAGCTCTATTATCTATTGTACTTTTTACATTTCCGGGAGTGAAAGTACCAATTTAATTCTTTTTTCCAAGAACTAAATTGTCAGTTTTATTGCTGGAGGGATTAAATATTTACTAAAGAAATATTTTAAAAAATAAATGACAAAATGTTATAGTGAATTATCTATTTTATTCCTTTTTACTTACCAAAATTAAAACGAGAAATTATTATTAACACCTTACCCCATTTACATCCTATAATTAAAATTTTTAAAATTTGACTTCAGATTCGTAATCAACGACATCAGAAACCTATATCCATAAATTAAAACGCGAAATCAAACAATTTGTTACATTTGCCCCGTTTTCCTCCGCCATATCAGATTCGCTATTTTCAATTTTCTAATTTTGACTTCATATTCATAATTAGCGACCCCCAAAGCCTATATACATAAATTAAAGGTGAAATGTAGCAATTTGTTACATTTGCCCCGTTTCCCCCCTCCCCCCCCAACATATCGGAGCCGCTATTTTCAATTTTCTAATTTTGACTTCATATTTGTAATTAGCGACTCCAAAAACTTGTAGGCATAAATTAGAATGCGAAATCAAGCAATTTTTTACATTTTGCCTCATTTCCGTCCGCCATATTGAGGCCGCCATTTTGAATTTTTTATTTTGATTTCAGATTCGTAATCAGCGACCCCAAAAACATAAATATGCTGCATTTCAAATATTAATAATCAATACTTTTCCATATATTATTTTTTTTTATTTAGAGGTGGAAAACCACCCCAAATCGAATCGAGGGTAAAATTATCATTCAATATGGCATTATTCCGAAGTGTTGCATATTTTTTACCTCTGTACTAATAGAGCAGGACATTCTTCTATTAAAAAATAACATTTTTCAGTTCCAGAGTTTTAATCTTTTATATTTCTTTTTAAGAATACATTTTGATAAATTTTTGAGTGGTGTCTGTATGTTTGTTTCTTAGTCATCTTAGTATTTATTACTTCGTTTGTATTAATAAATAATATTGCATTGGAAACACTTCATAGTTTGAAGTTCTTAACAGAGAAAAAGCATTACATGTTTTAAATAATTATAAAAGATTAGTCAAATGATAAGTATATATTATATTAAACATTTTAAAACAAAAAGACTTTTTTTTTCAAAATGTTACTTGAAGAATTATTAACTTATTTATAATAGTTGCATACTTCATATTATTAGCTGCCGTATAAATAACTAGTAAATCACTTTGCAATCATAAATAAACCATTTTCTGCGTCTTTCATTTGTTTTGACATAATTTTTTCATAAATGTTAATTTGAATACAATTTTGTTATTGTCGTAGGTAGCGTGAACTATTATGAAGGAAACGGTGCTTGTGGTCCAATGAACATCGATATGTCGGAGGAGTATCTTCTTCAAGGACACGTAAAGGTAGGCAATAATAATTAATATTCCTTCTATTATAGAAAATACAGTAAAAACAAGTTATTACTAAATATAAATTATTAGTTAAATGAATTTGCTTGGTTTGCATGGGAAATACATTTTAAAAACATATTTATGTTTCGCTGCCGATCAGTTACAATAGTGGGTGTGAGAAATGAGCAGTTTTGAAAAAATTGAAATGATTTGTGTATAGGGTGTTTGTAAATTGGTGTCGAGAAATTCGGGACTACTTCTATATGAAGAAACTAGATTTAAACATTATACTCTCCGTCGGATTATTGTAATTTCTATATAAGCTCCCGATTATGCCATCTTGATTGGCGAAGCGTTGGTCAGAGCGATATTTACGGTGTTAGAAATGTGCTGATGAAATGTAATATGTCTTCGTTTTCGTATTTGCGAAGAGTTTAAAAACTATCGCACTACCAGCATCTATAATTATTCAATATAAGCGGATGCGTAATATTATGATGCGTAATATTATTTTCATATTGCAATAATATGTATTGTAATATGTTACAACCCCTAGAATGATGTATTTGCACCTACTCGAAAAAGAACCTACCAGAAGATTCCAAAGTGACATCTGGAATTATCTTGAGAATGGTGGCGTCATCACAGAACAATCGAGATCTGTCATTTTTAGGTATAAAAGACTGACCGCATTCTCGGCGAGAAAGTTCAGAAAGTTCAAAAAGTATAGAAAGTGAGGTTAAGACTTCAAGGATAAACAAAGTGATAAACATTGTGATTTTAGTCAGTAAAGTGTATTTAAATTAATAATAGTATTGTGAAGTATCCAGTAAATATTTAATAAAGTGTGTTAGTGGACATCTCTTGTTATAATTTTTGGAACCCACGGAATTTGCGAGGGTGGTTTCCTAAGGGTGGAAACACGCGACAAATTGGTGTCAGAAGCGGAATTTTATGACAAGAGGAGCTCTGAAGTTGTGCTGGAGTGTTCGAGAAGTATTCTCGAGGGTTAGTGCTAACACGGAGGACTCATTTACTGGACATTGTTCGAGGGTTATTTTCGAACAGGAAAATAGTGTTAAGTGCATTTTTGAGACATTGTAGAACATTTTATTAGGACATTAGTGTGATAATTAAATCCTTTGAACTGAGAAGTGATAGAGACACTGAAAAAGACTCATTTATTTGTGTTAGTGCGTGAAAAATTTCTAGAACTTTTCTATTTGGACATTAGTGGAGATTATTAAATTCTCTGAACTGGATAGTGACAAAAGACTCTGAATAAGACTTTTTCGTGCTATTTCGAGATTTGTCTGGAAAAGTTCCATTACCGATAGTGACGTGACAGTTAAATTTATTTTATTTTCATCGTATGCCCGTAACAACAAGAAGTATGGCATCCGATAAACAAATACAGGACTTATTCGAACAATTCCAAAAAATGATGGCGCAGCAACGGCAGGAAGACAAAGAAGAACAGGAGAAAAAACGTCAAGTAGAAAAAGAAGAGCAAGAAAGAAGACGTCAGGAAGAAAGGGATGAATTAAAGAAAATTATGGAAAATCTGGAAATAAGACGCCAAAAAGAAAAAGAAGAACATGAAAAGGAGAAAGAAGAGCAAGAAAGACGACGTCAAGAGGAGAAAGAGGAACAAGAAAAGCGACGTCAAGAAGAAAAAGAAGAGCAAGAAACAAGACGTCAAGAAGAAAGAGATGAATTAAAGAAAATGATGGAAAATCTGGAAATAGGACGCCAACAAGAAAAAGAGGAACAAGAAAGACGGCAAGAAGAATTAAGGAAAATTCTGAATGAACAAATGAAAATACAGCAGGACGCTATCATTTCTGCCAACGAAGAATTAAAGAGTGAGGTCAAAGAAGAGATAAACAAGGTCGAAGACAAAGTAGTTGTGGTCGAGACAGAAGTTAGTCAAATCAGAGGAAAAATGAGCGAGTTCGAAGGAGAAATGGAGAGACTTAAACTACAATTGAGAGAAAAAGGAGGCCAGCTAGTAACATCATCAGGCCCTCGATTAAAACCTCCCTCCTTTGACGGCCAAAGTTCCTGGACGACGTACAAGAGGCAGTTTGAGGCAGCAGCGTGTGCGAACAACTGGGATAATGAGGAAAAGGCCATGGCATTAGTTCTGGCGTTAAGGGGCCAGGCCTCAGAATTACTTCAGACTATCCCGGTGGAGAAACAAAGGGACTTTAAAGTCTTGGAAGCTGCATTAGACTTGAGGTATGGCGATCAACACCTTGCCCAATTATACCAGACTCAGCTGAAATCCCGGATGCAAAAAGCTGGGGAAAGTTTACAAGAATTTGAAGCTGCGATAGAGAGACTGGCACACCTGGCGTATCCGAGTGCACCTAAAGAATTCCAGGAACAATTAGCCGTGGGGGCCTTTTTAGATGGTATAAGGGACGAAGAGGTCAGGCGAGTTCTGAGGCTGACGAGACACCAAAATAGTAGCGAAGCTTTGGTGCGTGCACTCGAAGTAGAAGCCGCTTACAGGGATACTCCAAGGAGAGTGCGAGCTGTGACTCTCGAAGAATCGCAACCAGAAATGAACCAGAACCCCTTGCTGACTGAGATGCAGAAAATATTCACCAAATTATGCGATAAATTGGATGGCCTCGGAAAGCAGGAGAAACAACAAAATAAAGGAAAGACGAGCGGAGGTATTAAATGTTACAACTGCGGCAAGGTAGGACACATAAAGCGAGACTGTCGACAGCAGAATTCGGAGAGTCGAGTAAATGCTGTGAATCTTGAAGAGAAGCAGGAAAACAGTACCAAGGGGGTTGTTCTGGCTAGGGAATGCAGTGACCCCAGAGAAATAAAGATTTCCCAGCTTCGAGGAATTTCGAATAGTCTATTGTTACAAGGCCATGTGAATGGAAGAAAATGTTTGTTTACCATCGACACAGGTACTACGTCATCAATAGTACGGCCAGGATTTATATCGGGCGTAAAGATTATCAAGAGGCAAAATGAGGTGATCGTCCGGACAGCTACGGGGGACAGGGCTACGGTTCATGGAGAAGTAGACCTGGGTTTGCAGATTGGACAGTTAAGGTTCGACCACAGGGTCATCGTGGCTGACATCACGGATGACTTCATTTTGGGACTGGACATTATGGAACAGTATGGATTTATTGTTGACGTAGGAAAGCGAGTCTTAAGGATTGGGAACGAACAATTTATTTTGTCAAAAGTGAACGACCAATGCGAGAAAACCAGGCTGTTGACAACGCAGGCAGTCAAGACTCCTGCATTATCCAGAAAACCAGATAAAGAAGATTGCAAGCGCTACCCTCAGGTGGAAAGATTGTCGAACATGGTTGAAGTCAACACTGTCAAGGTCGATCTTCCAGAGAGTTGGCCAAAGAAAACTCTGAGGCAAGAGCAATTGCGCGATGTAGAAATCGGACCCATGTTGAGAGCAAAAGAAGAGGGAACGCGTCCAGCATGGAAGGATGTTTCCAACAAAGAAGTGGGGCTGAAGGCTTTATGGTCACAATGGGATTCACTTACGGTCGTAGATGGGCTTATGAGGAGAGCATGGGAAAGCCCAGATGGGAAGCAGGTTGCCATGCATCTAGTGATTCCCAGGTGTCGTGTACCAGAAGTACTCCAGGAAGCGCATAATGAAACGTCCAGCAGACACTTCGGCATAAACAAGACATTGAGTAGAGCACAGGAACAGTTCTATTGGGTTAATACTCGCCAGGATGTGGAGGCCTGGTGTCATAAGTGTAAAAATTGTGCTGCCCGTGGAGAACCATTTTCGATGAGCAACTACAGAAATGGAAGTCGAGAACAGCCAAAGAATGATCGAGAGCAGATTAACAGAACTAGTAACCGCTTGAAGGCTCGTTATGATCAGAATGCCAGTACAGGGGGATTCAAGGTGGGGGATCTGGTTTGGCTGTACAACCCACAGCGGAAGGAATGGAGATCCCCGAAACTTCAACCTCCTTGGGAAGGACCTTATACTGTTATTACCCGAATTAATGATGTCGTCTATCGTATTCAACGAAACAAAAAGTCCAAGATGAAGATCGTACACTTGGATAGACTGGCGAAGTATGTGAAAGAGGCTGAATTACCTGACCGGGACGTTCAGGCTTAAGGAGGGGGCAGTGTAATATGTTACAACCCCTAGAATGATGTATTTGCACCTACTCGAAAAAGAACCTACCAGAAGATTCCAAAGTGACATCTGGAATTATCTTGAGAATGGTGGCGTCATCACAGAACAATCGAGATCTGTCATTTTTAGGTATAAAAGACTGACCGCATTCTCGGCGAGAAAGTTCAGAAAGTTCAAAAAGTATAGAAAGTGAGGTTAAGACTTCAAGGATAAACAAAGTGATAAACATTGTGATTTTAGTCAGTAAAGTGTATTTAAATTAATAATAGTATTGTGAAGTATCCAGTAAATATTTAATAAAGTGTGTTAGTGGACATCTCTTGTTATAATTTTTGGAACCCACGGAATTTGCGAGGGTGGTTTCCTAAGGGTGGAAACACGCGACAGTATATAAACATGTCCTTAACTCTGTCTTCTTTAAGGTAGACTGTTTTTATTATTTTTTTATCTGTGTTTAGACTATGTAAATACTATTGTATTTACTGTTATTATTTGTTAAATGTACTATAGTGTCGTTATTTAATTCAGTATTTGCCTATTTACTTATTACTTTATATATTTACTTTATTTATATTTATTCTACCTGACTTACCAAATGTACTTAAATGTATCTAAATTGGTTAATAAACTTATTATTATTATTATTATTATTATAATAGGCCCGTTGCATGTGCCGTATATTTTAAATTAATTTATATATATTAATATAACTAAACATTAGGAATTATCAAATCTGTTTACATAACTTCTAACTGGAAAGTATTTAGATCACCGACTAAAATCTGGAAGAAGGGGCATATTATCTGAGAACACACTCATATTGGATGTCATCTAACAGTATATCTCTGCGAGTGTAATGATTCGGACATATAACTCGTGCAGTTTTCGGTTATTTCCTAAAATTATTTAGTTGTATTCGGTCTGTCATATTAAATTATAGTGTATATTTAAGTGTACCATATTTAAAAGGGTTCAAATTGTTTTATACATGACTGAAAAAGGTTTTTTTTTCAAAAACTTCTGTATCTCGGCTTCAATTGACGATTTGCACGAAAGAAAGTTTGGTAAAAAGTGTCGAGATTGGTATCACTGTAATTCACTGCACATGTTGACCAACTCGTCTAATTTCCAAACTTTGCAACAATTAAATACATATAATATAATAATCATAACATTGTTTTCATTATCTTTAATGTTAAACCTACTTCCATTGAATATAAATTATCTTTATTAGGTTGTTTCGTAGTCTACAATATTTAAAAAATGTCGAATTATACAATTTGTCAAACACTGTTTCCAACTCTCAGTTTAGAACAGTTGGCAGCAATGATTGACAAATTGCATAATTCGACATTTTTTAAATATTGTAGACTACTAAACAACCTAATAAAGATGATTTATATTCAATGGAAGTAGGTTTAACATTAAAGGTAATGAAAACAATGTTATGATTATTATATTATAGGTATTTAATTGTTGCAAAGTTTGGAAATTAGACGAGTTGGTCAACATGTTTATACTGTGCGCCATGACACTTTTTACCAAACTTTCTTTCGTGCAAATCGTCAATTGCTTCGCTGCATGTATATGAAAATTTGCAAAAATAAAAAAGTTTGTCGCTTAATCAAAATATGAGTACGTTCTTAGCGAAGTAATAAGTTCATTGTAATTTAAAGAAACTAATAAACAATAATCTATAGAAACAAAAAAAAACATTGGAAGCGCTTGTTTGTGTACTTGAATTAAAACAAAAATCAGATCGATAGCTCGATTAGATTTGAAGATATGGCAGTGTAAATGTCAAAAAACACAATTTTTATAATCAATCAATTTCTCAAGTTTTTTCAAAATAAAAAATATCTGTACCACAAAAAAATATCGCAAATAGCCATTTCTTATGTAGAATTGTTCACTTTATAAAAACTATAAGGTCTGGTCTAGTTCTACGCTATTTCTTTTCTCGAGAACGGAGAAACTTTTATGGTCTACTTCACTCCACTATCAAGCTATTATAAGGGCAACGTCCATAAATGGAATTAATTTAAAATCGCTGTGGCTCTCCTGTTACATGACGTCACGCGTTGTTTGCGCGCCTAACGGATTTATTCAAACTTTAATGTTGAATACCGTTTATAAAAGAAAAAATAAGAAAAAATCCTTTACACACTGAATTTTGTATTAAGTAAATATTCTAAAAATACTAAAATTATATTTTTTGCACGAGGCCAATTGTCAGTAGATAGCCAATCTAAATTTTGTAACCATTTAATTTCAGGAATTCCAAGATTAAATTCGGAATGCCTAGATTAAATTCGGAATTCCTAGCTTCTGAGGATAAGATTAAAAAGTAATGTCAGGCGTTGAGTGCAATGTTTAAAAGCCGAGAAAAACTATAGAAAACTAATTTCTTAAACAAAACCTGGTTTCTTTTAAAAATAAATTAATAAGCTACACCTATTCTAATAAATTAACTAATGTCATTTTTAATGCTAGTATTGACTCACCTACAGTCCTTTGTTGCGATAGTAGTAATTTAAATAGAATATAATTTAAAATCCTTACATGGGCGGTATAAACGTAAACACACCACATAGTAGACAATCCCCCAAACGAAAGCCAAATGTCCGGAAGGGGGTTATACATTTAGAAAAACATCCATATCCCCGGCATTATCAGTGACGGGGCTGGGGTTCGAACTCAGTACTCGATAGTCGGTACAACAGCGCACAGTGGGCCAAAAAGCAATATCAGCGGCGCTAAAATAAAGGGTAAGTGGGTAACTCATCCAATAAGTATATATATAAAAAATTGAGAAAAAAATCAGGAATGCGAAGGGGGGAATAAAAATATAAATGAGTACCTTTATATAGCTGACTACACACTTGCGTGTAAAAAATGTCTTCGTCTTTGGTGGTGCGGTAAATATCAAAAACGCCAACATTTTTGAGTGCTTAGTAGATCTGTGAAGGCAACTATATCTTTACAGCCTAGGTATTCGACAAAAATAGATATACATTTTAAGAGAGTATAGTTTATTAAATACTTAAAAAATATTCTATAATATTTGTACAGAGTAGTACAAAGTTTACTCGTTATCACTACCATCCTCAGAGTTTGATGGCAAGAGCAATTAGACTACGTGTCATTATTGATGACAGGCTAGAAATCAGTTTATCTGAAAACCCAAGTAAATAAAGCATGCAACAAATCTTTGTTTATATTAGATATTAGATCTAAACACTTTCCTTGTGCTGTGCTTACAATATTGCCGATAATGTATATTGTGTGCTTCCATTGCCTCTTCCAACAATTGGCCAATCGGAAGCAATGTCGATTTGATAACTTTTGCTACATGGACCAGAATTTCATATATTGTTACAGGGATGTGAGGCAAGATGTTAAGATCTGGGTATCTGCTATTTTATGCATGTATAATGACATAAACAATGAAGATACATACCTTGAGTAACAATTGCCATGATTATTTCACTCATTAACGCTATAGCCAATGAGAGCCCGTTTTTTCACAACATTGCACCAATCAAATGTCATTATTAGTGGTAATTCAAGCTAGATCGGCTTTTGACAGTACCAACATGCAAAATTTATCACTCTAATTTTTTATGTCGCTGCAGCGGCAAATACTGCGGTAATTTTTTGGCGTTTTGTTTCGTGAAATATTTTCCGCAAATGGGGCAATCCGCGCTTTTAAATTTTATCTATAAATATCTTCTCTAGCTTATTACTAATTGTTAACTTACCTTGTAAATTGTAATATTGTATTATGTACCTACTAGTAAACTTAAACACACCACATCTATAGTAAACAATCGTCAGTTCCAAACAGAAGCCTATCTGAAATATATAGGCTATAACCGTTGCCTATCTGTAACTATTTCAATTTGCCTACTTTTCAATCAGGTAACAATAATATACAAAGATTGTACAATATACCTAGCTCATAATACAGGAACAAGTCAAGCACAGCTTTCAATAGCTCAATAACGTGGTTACAAAGTTAAGCAAATCATTTATTATAAATGTCAAGTAAACACATTCGCTCTGGAAACAAACTAAAAATGTACCTAGGTACCTATTTACATACGGTAATCTATCAAAAAGTAACTAGTTGAATCAAAGCTGTACAATATTTTAATTTGTTGTATTTAAAATTCACTCTGCCTAACGAAGCAAACCTCAACATAATTTGTAAACTTCGTAAGTTAAAAATAAGGATTAAATACGTAAATATGAATCAATGAACAATTATTATGGAATATAACTCTAGTAGCGGTAGCGCTAGATGGCGCTTTCTATGTCTATCTCGGAACCATGAGTGTATAATAATAAATAGGCGGGATATCGGGAATAAAGTAGTGCTCTCGCTATCGTTCCTCGTCATATTGCACCTCAGAAACGCCTGAAAAGTGTTAAGCCAGTCTATATATTATAATATCTAAGGTTTCAACTCGTTTTATTTACTAGTTGCCATAGAAACGTCACTAGATTATTTTAAAATATAGCGAATCTCCGTTGTTTCTACTGCGTTTGTTTCAGATTTGCTGTTTTGACAATATGAGTCGGTTTGGAAATATTTCTGTATATCAAATTAATCAGGAAATTAAAAATAAAGGTCAGTAAACTCTAAAAAGTGACAAGAAAACATCTGAAGGCAATTAATGAGAAAACATAATATTGAAGATGTACTTAATAAATTATTTATTCGTGAAATATTCTCCTCAAATACCACTCGTGCTTTAAATTTTATCTAAACATTTTTTATCAAGCTAAGTTGCCCCTAGTTAATATAACTCGTGCAAATTGGCAGTTTATTATCAAAGATTAAATCCCTCCCGCTAAAGCTGTCGGGATTTAATCAGATAATAAACTGCCCATTTGCACTCTTTATATTACCAGGCAACACGCTTTCGAAAAAATTTTCGACAAAATTTTAAGCACTAGTGATATTACATACGATAAAACCTCACAGTACCTCTCTAATTAAGTCGACTTGTCTCCTGATAGTGAACACCAACTTGCAACTAGTTTTAACCAAGGTTGCGCGCGTTATTGAAGTCCACTGTTTAGAGACGTTTAGGCAACGAATAAGGTGGGAAGGAAGCTGGAACTTGCCCCTGGAAAAACCGAGCTGGTGGTCATAACCAGAAAGAAGAATCTCCCTGTCATGAAAATAAGGGTAGGGGTGCTGGGAATCGGCCCGAGCTAGGCGATAAAATACCTGGGCATATGGTTGGATTCGAAATTGACATACGGAGTGCATTTGACGAAAATGGAGGAAAAAGCTGGGAGAGTGGCAACGGCCATAGGCAGACTGATGCATAACACCAGGGGACTGAAGGCCAGCAAGAGGAGGGTGCTGTGCAGCGTAGTGCACTCCATTCTCCTATATGCTGCTCCCGTATGGATAAGTGCGATGGCAGTGGAAAGAACGCGAAGAAGACTGGCCAGGGTACAGCGATGTGCAGCACGGAGAGTCTGTAGTGCATACAGGACGGTCTCCTACGAGGCAATGTTAATAGTGGCAGGGATCTCCCCCCGTCGTTCTTCTAGCAAAGGAAAGGTGGGAGATATACAATTAATCACCAAGGCACAAAGCCAATTGTGTTAATGGATTTACAGATAACTAAAATAAAATCGTGCATAGTTACTTCTTTCAAAAAAATACCTTATTCGTTGCTTTTTTGCGGAGGGATCCATCAGCGCTTTGGATCTATCACGCTGGGTAGTGCTGAAATCTAACCGAGCTAAAACGCCTCCTCTGTCTTCAGATATATCCTTCCCTTACTTCCCTACTTCGTTGAAACGATTAAAGTTTCAAGTTTCTTTTGCCTACTTCCTTAAATTTCATGACTTATGTTATCATGTCCTCCAAGATTTGCCAGTTTTCCTCTGATTCTAACATCCTCAACACCATGTCATAGACTCTATTAGAGGTGGCAGGAGAGATGGAATATCTCGAGTAAGGGAAGATGGACGAGGAGACTCATTCCAGATATTAAAAGATGGGTGGAGAGAGGACACGGGGAGGTTGGTTACTACCTTACACATGCCCTAACAGGGCATGGATGCTTTGCAGAGTTCGTCTACAACATCGGGAAGATCGAAGATCGAGAATGCATGTACTGTGGGCAGATAGACGACGCGGAGCATACTGTGTTCCGGTGTAGCAGGTGGAGAGAAGAAAGGCTACGAGTTATAGATAGGCTAGGCGGCCCAGTTACACCCAATGACATGGTGTTGAGGAAATGCTAGAATCAGAGGAAAACTGGCAAATCTTGGAGAACATGATAACATCAGTCATGAAAATCAAGGAAGTAGATGAAAGAAACTTGAACCTTTAATCATTTCAACGAAGTAGGGAAGTAAGGGAAGGATATATCTGCAGAGGCAGATGATTTCTAACACCTAACACTAAGATTGACCTGATATTCTGACGGTAAGCGAGAGCGGTTTCAGGATATGAGGAAACACTGAAGACAGGGGCCACAATACACCTTAGCCGACTGGTTACCATGCCGGTATAAAAAAGTATAGGTAAAAAAGTTTTTGAAAATAAATTAAGAGAAAATCGCTAAAAATATACCCCCCTCAGCTACGACACTGAGAATTCCCCATGTAAAAGGTTTATTTGAAAATTTGAAACGCATATTATATAGCGAAAATATTAATCCAGTATTTTATATTATAAAAAAGTAGGTAACCTTTTCTCTTCTAAGAAAAATAAACTTCGTGTTGGATTCCAGCCCAATGTAGTGTACAGTTTTCCTTGCTTCGATTGCGATAAAATTTACATTGGTCAGACTAAACGCCATTTAAAAACTAGAACTATCGAACTAATACTAAAAATCTGGGGATAAAATGTACACACAGGGTATACCGGAAGTTTACTTGTAAATGTTCCCTTATTAACTTCCATACACATGCTCAATTATGTTATTTATTAAATTTACAGAAAAAATCAGGATATAAATCATAATGCAAACACTACATTATGCTCTATTAAATAATAGTTAGGTAATATATAATGTTACTAAGAAGTTTTAATGGCCAACAAATTTCAATTCAAAGAATTTTTGCGTAGGAAAGCCAGTTCGCAACAACCTGTTGATTGTTACAAGGCCTCCGTAGCAATTTTAGTACTTAGTTTATCGATTTCGTTTACCTTTTACCAAACACAGAGGAGAAATTCTTAGCTACTAACGTAAACGCAACCGTTTGTTTCGACATGGAAGCAATTACATCAAATAATTGTTTGATTTATAACGATACGACGCGCAGTTTGTTTTTATGGAATTGACGAAAATATTGTACAAGGACGACGATTTTCGATATCTCTGCAGATTGAACCAACGTACTCTATCGTGGCGTACTCTATGAACAGTTATTCTAATCCGGTGATATTAGAAAATGTTTCGGAAAGTTTTGGGACTAGCCAAAAATTAGTCTACCCCTTACAGAATTTCCTCAGAAATCCGAAAAAAATAGTGTTAATCGCTCAAAACGGCGGCTTTAATTGTTATTTAACTTTTTGTAAACAAAATGAATTTTGCCACTTAGTTTTTTGCTTATATCTTCGCTTCTAAAGGTCGTAGAAAAACGTCCAACCCGTCAATTTCCTCGTCATGAGTTCCCCTATAAGGTACGCAAAGAACGAATCTTTGATTTTTTATGGCAAAAAAACTGAAAAAATTGAATTTTTCGATCCTCGAACTTTGAAGTACTGTATATACAAATATGAAATCTATGTTAACGATATTATGAGAAATAGTATACATTTTTACTTTGTCCAGTTGTAAAATATTAAATATTTTTTTTGCAATTAATTTATAAAAAAAAAAAATTCAAACTGAAATTTTAATTCGCGACTTTTTTGCGCAAAAAGTCAAATTTGTGACTTAAACAAATTTAAATATCTCAGTGGATTTTGCATAAAATTTATTGCAGCCAACGGCATTTCAATTGACACAAAAGACACGAATTTAAAAAGAAAATAATTTGTGCTCCGATGCTTTGGAGCCGAGATATGAAGAATACACATTTTTTGCGTGAAATTTGAAAATAGTTTTACTTGAAAATTTAACTGAATATTTCTCAGAGTGTGCGTTATCACTTACAAAAAGTGCCATCTCTGGGTGCCACAGGCTAGTGGCTCCACCCTATATTTCCTTTATTTTTGAACTTATCCATTTGAAATTTGGGGTGTGTAAACTACCTGTAGAAATGGATTTTTGGACATAAAGAACGGTATGAAACCATTTCCGGTTTACCAGAAAATGACCGCAACTTTCGATTTTTAAATGTATATTTTTACATATTTGGATTCAAGATAACATTCTGAGTATACATACCATGCCGATTTTCAGTTTTTTTAAAGCATTTTGAGACATTCGTCTAGAGTGCTTTGGAATACGGTAAACCCGGGGAAGTTTGATTCTGGGGCAAGTGTGCTTGCCTGTTTAAAATTCCTAATAATGTTGTAATTGCGACACCATCTATTGATGAAATGCCTTAATTTAATGAGTATTCAGAACCACTGAAAGAGATTTTGTAGGAGTTCTTTATCCCAACTTATTTCATCTTATGACGCAACCTAATATTGCAAAACTAATGTGAGGGAATTAGTGTTATTTCTATTGATTTATATTGAGTGTAAATTTAAGGTAAGTTTTATTTTCTAAATGGTGTATTACTAGAATGGTAGATTATAGCACGAAAAAGTTGAAATTGCGTGAATAGTTCAAACAAAAATTGTCTTGACTAGGTCACACTTGCCTCAAAAGTAAGGTAAGTTGGGATAAGTGTGTACGACACGGTCGGGAAAGTGTAAACCTGTAAACTGTCGTATCAAATTAATTCTGTTTTTAGAAACGAAATGGTTCGAAGCAAGGTTCGAAGCTATCAAAGGAACTGAACTGAACTGAGATACTGGTATAGTGGATAATGAAAATATCTTGAAAATACTTCCTGAACCACTTCAAAAGTAGGAAATAGGAATAGCAAATAATTTTTCATTTAAAGTAGACTTTGGAGGATACCATTTGTGACTGTATTTTATCTTAAAAGTTAAAAAAGCTTGTAACATGTATAATAATAATAGTATATTGTGTATTTAGGTGTGAAAGCGATACATTCCCGGACGACGATGCAACAAGCATCGAAGTCTGGGAATGTGCTTTCACACCGAAGTACACATACTATTTTTTCTGAAATCACAATAAATACTATTTTAAACGTATAAAAATCCAAAAAAATATAAACATTTAAAAGAAAAAATCTGAAATCACAGTCAATACTATTTTAAACGTATAAAAATTAAAAATATTAACATATTAAAATATATATAAAAAACAGTACGGGAATGTTACTTCCCGGCCTAGGCCGGGAAGTAACATTCCCGTACGGCTTTGTTGATCTTTGCTTGGCAACGGATCTTTTCCGGTCTGTTTTCTGATAGTTTCCTAGCAACGGACTAAAATACTGGAATTGTGCATTTTTCGTTCTAAAATCGCGCCGAAAATGTAGACATTCCCGATAGATTTTAGAAAAACATATTTAAATGAACTAAAAAACAAATTCGAGGATTTCCGTCATATTGTCACACTTACCCCACATAATATTGTGAGTTATTGGCTGTAGTTACACTTGCCTCGAGAAGTGGGGTAAGTGTAAACTATTCACGTTAATAAAAAAAAATTAACTCTGAAAATATAAATTTTACTTAATGACATTTATCACCAAAAATATTGAGATAAGTTTGAGGAATATTTGGTGAAAATTTGGCATCTAAAAAATATTTATTTTTCTCGAAATTACAGACTGAATTTCAACTTTCACAAAACGCGGTCACATTTCCCCGAGTTTACCTTACCAAAATTTGTTCTACGGTAGGTAAAGTCCAAGGGAAAAATATAATTTTTCGTCTAATTTCATTAATAACTATTTACGAAGCCTCCAAAATTGAACAAGTCACTTTTTTATTTAAAACTTTTTTTTCACATGGGAAGGTGGTGGCTCATAGTGTTCAATAATTATAGATACCTGCCGTAGAGCAAATTTTGATATTCCAAAGCACTCTAGACGAATGTCTTAAAATGCTTAAAAAAACTGAACATCGACTCAAAAATTCGCGAAAATCTCATGATATACTCAGACTGTTGTCTTGAATCCAAATATGTAAAAATATACAAAATCTTCCATTTAAAAATCGCAAGTTGCGGTCATTTCCGGGTAAACCGGAAATTGGTCTTTTATGTCCAAAAATCCATTTTTACAGGTAGTTTTCACACCCCAAATTTCAAATGGATACGTTAAAAAGTACAGGAAATATAGGGGGGAGCCACTAGCCTGTGGCACCCAGTATATAAATAAAATTGCCTCTTTGGCGCTCGCACTGACACTAGACGCCAGATCCCCCTCCCCCCTTTATCACGTACTTTTTATCACTCGTTCTATATGTCATTGTATTCTAACACTAGCAATACGTTTACTAAGAAATTCACGGCCGATGTAGGCGATGCTTTTTTAACATTTCGAGCTGCTGCATATCTCTTCATTTCAGGGCTATCAGAACAGTTTTAACTTTTTCACAACCAGGGTATCCACTTTTGGATATTTTCAGGTACCACTGTATATACCACGACATCCAAGTATGGATATCGTGGTAGTGGTCTAGATAAATATAATTTTAAAAAAATGTTAATATGCGACACCTGGTATGGAAAAGGATATTTTGGCCAGCATAGGTGGTTGCGAATGGGTTAAAAGGGTTTTAGTGATGTATTGGTACATTTTGATACAAAACACACAATAAACCGTCCAACTTTACATAAATAAACATCTATAATAGACGTAAATTTAACGTATCTAAAGAAGCGTTTACCTAGTTGCTGCCGTCACACGGCCTAGCCTCATTCAGAGGTTCGTTTCCCAGCCTCGCATCGATCGTCACCTTTCAAGCCACCCAAGGCAGCATTATTCTTTAAAATTATTATCTCAATTTTGGCACAGCTGTTTTTTATTGTAAATACAGCTGATCTTAATGATTAAAAATTATATCGACCCAGCCTGTTATTTCACTTTTCTGCTCACCGTTGGAATAGCGGTGGATCTAGAATTCTGACTCATAGAGGAAATTCTTAAGTAAACATTGACAGCCATCAGTTTAATATTTAAGCAACGTTTCGTTAGTTCAAGGATTCATACTCAACAATATTGTGTAAAGTCTGTTCGCTGATAGAATCCCGGTCGTACAGTGTAATGAATATCGTCCTTGTCTTTATTGAAATATTGTTTGTAACCTAATCTAAGTTTTAATCTTTGTGGTCAAGTTATGACTGACGTGCGGCATTTCTATTGTTCGACAGCAAACCAATTTGCATAACTCGTGTCGTCGTCGAATGCGGCTAGCGATTGCAGAGGCGGGTCGATTTTTTCGGAAGTCGGGTGTAGCAGGTATAGTGCACGTATTTCAATTAGTGCCTAAGAAGGCAATTTTAGTCTTGTTCTATTATTAAAATAGTAAACATGCATCCTGGTGAATTTTTAAATCCGCAATCACAGCAGTTAGTTTTGAATATGTTGGAATATTTTCAAAAGGAAAATGAAAATAGTGGAACTTTATTGTCAATAAAAGCTGTTCAATGGCAAGTGGGTAAGGCTTTAAAAATCGTTGAAAAGACTGTAAGAAATATAGCTAAAAACGACGAAAAAAATGTGGAACCTTAAGCTTCGGTTAAAAATGTTATTTACGATATGATGTTTCATCATAAACATATTACCTTGGTTATCCTGTTACAAGAGCTAAAATCTAGAGCAATAGTTAATATTGACAGTACCAGTTTATATAAAGTGGTTAAAAAATTAGGCTTTTGCTTTATAGTCCCCTGTCAAGTGTACAAAAATAGGCTCCCATGGGCTCCTTGATGATGCAAGTGTGGTAGTAGTCTGAATCTCTTTGTTAGGCCTTGAAGAAACATAATTTCGATGTTGGCACTCTCAAAAATGATGCGCATGAGTACTGCGTGCGAAAAACAAAATGGCCGCCATCGCAAACACTTTTTCCAATTTATCTAAGTAACCATTGGGATTACGAAAAAAAGTTTTATACAAAAAATATTGCTAAATTAATTTTACACAAAAAAGATTATTATAAGTTTTATGCAGAACTAACCATTTTCCCAGAAACTTAACTTTTAAAATTATTTCATGTCTTTAGACAGTGTGGCGGAAGCTGGCCAAGATCTGTATAATTCCTTCTTAGAGCAAAGAGTTCATACTAACAACATTCAGTTCTGGGATCCGTTGAAAAAGAATTTTATTCGAACGTGTGAAACGGCAGACAAATCTATAGCCATAAAGACAGATTTATCTCTTATTTCAAGATTATTGATAGCATCCAAAAGCAGACCTGACGTAGATTTGAGATACTATGTGAGCAACTACGAGTTCTCAGCAGTCAGCACTACCGAAGTCATTATTTGCCGTTGACGGAAGTATGCACCATTGTCTAGATAAGTACAAACTTGATGCTCTTGAATCAATGCAAGGTACACCTGCCGAAGAAAACGATGATGATCATGCTTCCACCACACCTGCAGTTTTAGAAGAAAATGAGGAGCTACAGGAAAAAGCTGAGATAATAGATGGCATGGCGCTTCTTCTCACCTATCACAAACCTAGCACAGTGAAGACATGCTGTGACCTCGGTTTAAACTTCAGCAAATGCATTGGGATAAAATTCAGCAATTACAGTGAGGTTCGTGTTGTTTTCGACTCTTACAAAGAAAACTCGTTGAAGAAAGCCATGAGAGTGATTCGGCAAAAAGGCTCAGATCCAATCCAGTACAAAATCGGACCACAAACGGAAATTGGAAGTATAGCAATGAATAAATTCTTGTCCTACGATAAGACGAAGGATGAACTGACATTTTTCCTTGGACATGGCATGAAAAGGTTTGTTCAGCTAGGTTCAATTTACAGAGCACTTGGACCTCTGAAAGCCTCTGCACTCACTGTATTACACGCACTTTCAGGAGCAGATCATTTGCTGGCAAAGGTAAAATAAAGTGGTGGTAAACTTTTAATTCTGCAAGTGATAAGCTGCTAGAAGCTCTTCCTATATTGGGGACTATACTGTCTCTCACAGAAGATGTCAGGGTTAACTTGGAAGCGTTCATTTGTCAGCTTTATATCCCCAAAACAACACTGACTGACATAGAAGCTGTGAGATGGTTGTTGTTCACCCAGAAACAATGTCAAGATGAGAACCTTCCTCTAACAAGATCTGCACTGGATCCGGCTTTGCTAAGGGCCCACCTTCAGTGTTTTGAGTGGAATCATGACCTCATTCAGCATCCCAATAACCCACCACCATCAGATTTTGGATGAAAGAAAGTGCGGAGCACATACGAGCCAGTTGCTTGTACCAAACCTTGTGCTCGAGAGCTTATCTTGGAAATTTGTCGCTGCTCATGCTCCCAAAGGCGTTGCTCTCCTCCATGTACGTGTCAGTCGAATGTACTCCGGGGTACCGAAATGTGTAAGTGCGAAAGTAATCTCGACCAATGTGATAATATGGGAGAGTGCGAGCAAGGCGATGATGAAGATTTGGGGCTAAGTGAGATCTGCATTGAAAGTGACGATGATTTTAATTAAAAATGTCATTGTAGAAGTGAAAAGTATTGCTTGTCTGTACTTTGTCTATATAAGTCTGTAACTACTGTATTTCTATAAGTTTCTTCATTAAACGTTAATTTTTTTTCCCTCTTCTGGCCTTGGATGGGTTCCATCAGCCAGCTACTCAGATGCGGGAAAGAGAAGGAAGTAAAAAGGTTAAAATTATCTAGGAATCTTTTTTCTTTCAATTTCCTATGCCTACTTATACTGTAAAACATAGGGGAGATGGGGGTATTTGTTAATTTATTTATGTTTGTAATGTTTTAGTTATAATTATTGTTTCCAGTGGCCCGAGAAATAGTGTCAAATATGTTAATATGCACTGGCAAATCTCTCATCATTAGACATATTAATTTTTATTATTGGGAACTATAAAATGAAACTTTTTGAGAGAATGTTCTACATAAAAAATTGTAATAACCTTTCTCTGTATAATTGATTTAGCAATGTTTTTTATATAAAACTTTTTTTCGTAATCCCAATGGTTAGATAAATGGGAAAAAAGAGTTTTCGCCGGCGGCCATTTTGTGCAGAGCACTCAAACACAACATTTTTGAGAGTGCCAACATGGAAAATATGTTTCTCCAAGATCAAACAAAGATATTGAGACCACTACCACACTTGCATCATCAAAGATCCCACGGATGTACATTTGATAGGGGACTATTAGTAAATATGACAATAGAAAAGTACTGTGTGAAAGACAAATTTATCTAAAACGGCTAGAGTTTTTACGCAAAGAATTTGAAAAGTAATGACCCCAAAGATATAGTTTTCTTAGACGAAACTTGGATCTTTAGCAGAAGAGGGTTAAAACGTGCTTGTCAAGATTATTCCAGTAAATCGAAAAGGCCTCGTACAGCTACAGAAGGTAAAAGATTTATAGTTGTACAAGCAGGATCTATTCATGGCTTTGCTCATGGACATGAAGTACTGCGGCTTCCACCATATCACTGTCAGTTCAACCCAATAGAACTTGTTTGGGGAATTTGTAAAGAGCATTACTTCAAACACATCGGGAAAGTTGGTTTTAGTGATGAAGCCGTTCTTGCTATGTGGAATGAGGCTTCATGTCAAGTGTCGAGCTCAATTTGGTCCAAGTGTGTAAATCACACAAATAAATTGATTTTACAGACATATGATCGACAGGTTCGTACTGAAGAAGTTATGCCACTCATTATAAGTGCTAATAATGAAAGGGACGATTAGGACTCGTAAGAATTGGACAATGACGAAGAAAACTAAATTTATTTATTTATCCTATACTAGGTATTTGTATTTTACTGCCATATTTGGTTTATATAGGGTTCGGCAAAATTAGTATTAAGTATATATTTTTATTTTAAGATTATATATACTTATTTGACAAAATTCTATTAACGAATAAAAAGATTTAGCTGCAACTATTTAACTATATTCATTTTGTATATTTATTATCATTAGAAAACGCGAGCAGATCCAAAGATCCGCAGTACTCAGGCCTATCGGCCCATTGTACATTCGTGACATTTAGGATCCCCTAGAAAAGACTAGTGCTCTCCACGAAGGAGAGCAGCCCTTTCCAGGGTAGGTCCCGTAGTTCCTCCGGCTGTAGAAACTGCCTTCCGAAATACCTGTACCTTGACACTCCTATTGGTGCTCAATGGCACAGGATATGAGTGATAGTTTCATCCTCCTCTCCACACATCCTACAAATAGGATCATCTTTCAACTGTATTGTATGCAGGTGCTTGTTCAGAGGACAGTGTCCTGTTATCAGGCCTACCATCCGTCTCAATCGCTCTCTATCGATCCCAATCAGCCACTCTACGGTGGAGTCAGTCGAGGGCCCCTTTATATGGAGCCTCGACTGCCCCATTCCGGGGGCCTGAGCTCAATAGTCGTTAAACTGTGCCGTAGCCCAGTCTTTCAGCTCTGATTGTATCAGACTTCTTGGCAGACCGTTTGTATATTTGCTCTCATATTTTTTACTTGAAACCAAAACAATTCAATAATTTATTTATTTAACTTAAATTACTACTATAGATGTATTATATATCCTTATGATTCAATTTCCTTTAAATAAATCTAATCAAATACATCAAGTAAGATATAAAACAAAGCGACGCCACTATGCATTCGAAAACATCAACAAGCCTACGGCATCTTAGTTCAGACTCTATCAGCGAACAGACTTTATATTACGAAGGCAGTGCCAATTTAATTTTGTCGTCAGTTTTGACGCGTGCTAATAGCAAAGTTAACGCCAACTTGAGTGCTTCTATAGAAGAATCTACCTATCTTGTATATATTTTCAGTCGTCGAATCGTGCAAAATTTTTCAACTGCATAGCGTAGCGCGTCCTCTAGAGATATAATTGACACAATTTTCATGCCCACCGAAGCAAAGCACAATAATTTTACGTGATATTTCAATTAATTTATGACTCCATTTTGATTTTAACTTTACATCATCGTTATGCAATCGGCGAGCGTTTCGAAAAAATCCTTCACGACGCATACTAGATTTCGTTTAAAAATTATAAATTAAATTATTGTGTTTAATGTCATAATCGTTTTAAACTTTAGCACTTGCGGTTTCATTTGTAATTGTTGTCAGTTTAGCGAAATGTCAATTGTAATGGGGTAATATTATAAATGTATAAAGTGTGTAAACCACTCCTAAGGAGATAGCGATATTGCAAACTTTTCACACGTTACATTTTTATACATGGTGTTATACAAATCGTGTGAAAATTTTGGAATGGTATTTGGGGATTGAGTCCTGCTTGTTGTGAAACTGAAGTATACCAAAAATGACTTGATTTGGTGTTCTACAGGGTGTTTTAGAAGCAAAGTTGTAAAAATCACCACTAATAAAGTACCTTTAGTTTTCAAAATATGAAAAAATCCCACTAAGAAAAGTTATTTAGAATGCAATTTTATACCTCTGTACCAAATTTCAGGAATATAAAGTTATTTTTTTGAAACTTCCCATTTTTGCGAATTAAGAGTTGAATTCACATTTAAAGTTATGTAGGAATGTTAATCATCCACTGCTTTTCTCATAGCCTACTTTTAGCTTCTACATAACTTTAAATATTAACTCACAAAAAATAATTTCTATGCAGTTTTAATTGAATGGTTCAAAATAAAATACTAATTTATTGAAAAAATGGGAAGTTTCAAAAAAATAATTTTATATTCCTGAAATTTGGTATAGAGGTATAAAATTGCATTCTAAATAACTTTTCTTAGTGGAATTTTTCATATTTTGAAAAATAAAGGTACTTTATTAGTGGTGATTTTTGCAACTTTGCTTATAAAACACCCTGTAGAACACCAAATCAAGTCATTTTAGGTATACTTTAGTTTTACAACAAGCAGGACTCAATCCCCAAATACCATTCCAAAATTCCAAAATTCCAAAATTTTTGGTCCATTACACCTCTTGTTACATCTATTCTGGGACACACTGTATATTTTTTATGAGTCCTATTCAGAAAATATCGTGATAAGGTGGAGTGGGGTAAGCGGTAAGCGTGACCCATCTTTTAATATTTTTGAGTTTTGGTAGTTGCCAGATTGTAAATATTTTTTATTAAAATTCAGCTTTTTAACGTAGTAATCTTGGCATTGTTTCGAATACCAAATGAGGAAAAAAAATGCGCCAAATTTTTTTGAGCACATTTAAATTTTTTTTCGTCATTAAGTCGCTCATACCCCAAAATGTGGGGCAAGTGCACATTGCGTGCTTTATATCTCATATAAACAACTAGTAGAGACTACTGGGGTTAGAGCATTTTGTACGTATACCATATCATTTGGTTTTTGAACGGTTTTCGTATCTGAAATAGTTCAAAACTTATGGCATGTTGTTGGTTAAAAAGAGCAAAAGTAAGGACCTGCATTTTTAAGCAATACTTAAGAGTATGAACAATTAATAAAAATGCAAATAATTATAGTTTTGATCATTTAGTACCTAAAATAGGTAAGTAATAACTAACAATGTCGAAACAGAAATATAACCTTACTAATAGTAATATAATATTCTCATAAGAAAAATTAAAATAAACATAAGATTGCATAAAATAGATTTTCTTACTTATTATTCTACATCAAATGTGGTGAAACTTATTCCAAATCAGTGCTGTTCAAGTACCCAAGAAAAAATACTTAAGTACAAGTACAAGTACTTTTAAAACAATTGTACTTGACGAAAGTACAATTACTTTAGGAATAGAATGTACTTAAGTACAAGTACAAGTACATGTAGTTTAAAATGGACTTTCAAGTACTTTTGAGAAGTACAAAGTACATTAAAACAGCATGTACGTTAATAATTACCGTAATATTTAATAATGGAAAAACTTTTAAGAAAAGTCAGAAACTAAACATTTATTCATATAATTATAACGTAGTATAAGAACAACAAAATATATTAAATATTCTATAAATATTAGAAACTAAACATTTCTTCATGTAATTATAACGATATAATGTAACATAAGAACAACAAAAATATTTTAAATGATCTATAAATGTTAAATAAATCATATTTTAAAAGAAAAATTTTAAAAAATCTGAAAATTTAACCCTTGGAATAGCCTAGTCAAACGACACACAATTCGCTTTCATTACTACTAATTGTTCAAAATGGCTATCTGAAAGTGCATGCCTCTTTGGTGCATTCACAATAGTGGCAAATGAAAAAAGTCTCTCCACTGGTGCGGATGACGGCAAAGGCGTATTATATTTAACAAATAACTGCTTCACCAATGGGTAATTATCTAACATATTTAAGGTTTTTCTTTTATCATCTAAGTACTGCAAAACCTCAATATTTGCTCGTTGTGTTGTACTTTTATTTGCATTTAACTGGTCCGAACTTTCATTAAAATCGAAAAATTCTGAAGTGCCATCATCCGAATCCCCACGCTCCTCATTTATTTCTGAAATTTCTTCACATGCTGAAATTATCCTTCTCTGAATTTCGGTCATAGAAACACTGACATTATCTTTCAATACTCCATACCATCTTAGCTTGAATTGAGGGCACACAACAGTACTTATTAATGAATCTTCATCTTCCAATGATAATATATTACTAAATCTTTTACGAACATTTTCTATTATAGTTGACAATAAAATTTCTCCTCCATATATAAATTTTCGCAACTTTAGTTTTTCGAGTTTATTTAACATGGAAATAAGACTTGGCAGCAAGAACCCATAAAAGATATTATCTTGCCCTTAAAAAACAAAGTAAATTATAAGTAAAAATAATTATTTCGTTTCAACCTTGAGAAATAATCAAGTTAAATAAGAATATAAATTATAACCTATTAAATGGCCAGATAGATTTAAACAATTCCCCATTATTAAACTTATAATATATTTAGCTCTTAGCTACAAGTATCTTACCTTGTAAAATGTCTAATGTTATTGCCAATGGAGCCATTACTTCACAGTATTCTTCTAGATATTTAAGCTCAGCTTCCGTAAAATACTTTAAGTCTAACTTTTCAAACAACTGAGGAAGTTTAGATTTTTCCTGAAGTATCTGACCGATGCTGTCATAAAATGAGTTCCAACGTGTCGCACCCGGTGGACTGAATGTGTGACCTATAAGATTTTTAATAACTTCAGATGATTTTGGTAGTTTAGCTTTTTTCCATAGACTATTGCAAGCTAGAGCCACTGTCGGTTATTGTTGCTATAATTTTATTATCGGTAATTCCAAATTTGCCATGAATACGCTGTAAACTCTCAGCAATATTCTGATAATCGTGTTTGCCCTTAAACCTTTGACATGATAAAGCGTAGGACACTCTTTCGTAGTTTGGTGTAATCCAATGTGCCGTTACACCAAGAAAGCTCCGGCGTGTTGCACTCCAAATATCTGTGGTTGTACATATGTATTTTAGATTTAAAATTTTATTTCTGAGCATTTCAATGTGACTAAGATACATACTTTCAAGTCTTGTAGTTAGAGCTTTCCTGCCTATAACGTCAACACTTAAAAAGGTCTTTAAAACTTTGATGTTCCGTTATACTTATAGGGGACATTGTATTTACTACAAATCGTATAATACGATTATCAAAGTCAGTTTGAGAAACCCTGAACATCTGTTTGTTTTTCTGTTGATGTTGACGATCAGTATTTAATACTGTATTGTGTTTTCTTTTTTTGCCCCTCTTAGCCTCTATTTTATTTTGTTCATATTCATTATACTGGTTCTTGTGTACTCTTCTTAAATGTTTTATAAAATTGGTAGAAGCATCTTTTGTTCCTTTGATAATTTTCTGCTTTGTGCAAATTTGACAAGCGGCCTCAACGATATTTCCGGCTTCCCTTTCAATCTTAAAGTATCTTCCATCAAGAATACTAAACTTTGATTTAAATTCTGTATCATCCTTTTCTAACGTGGTGTTAGATTTTGTTAATTGGGAACATGATGGTTCATTTTGAGATTTTGCAGGAAGGGGAAAAAAACTGGTAATTTTTCTTTGCTTCTCAGAAATATATTCATATTCTGGATCGTCGTCAGACGACGCATGAAATGGGTCTTCTGGTGTGGAACTGCCCATTTTCAATGTAGACTGTAGATAAGTGCTAACCTAATTGAACGAAAAATATGAGTTACTTACATTGTTATTTTACTATTATGCGTATTTATAATTAATATTACTTATTAATATTGTAAGGTACAATTGATGTTTTTACACATACAACATAATCTTATCATTTACACCCAGTTTTTATCGTCCTTCTGAATTTCTAACTCAAACCACACTCATCTCATCTCCATCTCTCAAAAGAAAGCAATTTTAATCGATTATTCGGACACCTTACGCTGGCAACGCTGGTGTTAATTATAAACTGAACTTTCGAAACTCAACTTTGAAACAAATAATTTTAGGAAATATATGTGTCCCCGGATACATGAAACGACTTTTGCAAAAGACAAAAAAAATTGTAGTTGAAATTTCGTTTTCTGAGGTTCAGCCCTGTTTAGTTGCAAGCTAATTTCTGACATCTTAGTGCTAAGGCTTTCGCGGAGCTGGTGATCTGGCTGCTGGTTTCCGGGTCTTCTTCCGCGTAGACTTGGTTGAGTGCTTGACGTTTCGACCATCTTGTCGTGGTCTTCTTCTGAAGCGCTTCAGAAGAAGACCACGACAAGATGGTCGAAACGTCAAGCACTCAACCAAGTCTACGCGGAAGAAGACCCGGAAACCAGCAGCCAGAATTTCTGACATAATTTTTTTTCGTAAAATTAAGCATGTCTTACAAATTTCAAAAAAAAAAACATTTTCTACCTACAGTAATGTACCTTTTTTATACAGATACGGCAAAATGTTTTATGAAAAGTTGTTCAGATTCAGAATCAAAAACCGCTGCCCAAAGAATCACTACTTCCACATCCCGATTTTCCATCCAAGTCTATCACAACGAAAAAAATTTGTATGTGGAAATAATTTTTTATGGAACTTTAACAATATAATATTTGAAATCGTCTGCCCCAAAAACCCATGAAACGATATCCCACATCGGTAATAGGGTGGGAGTGGTGATAGGGGGTGGTAGTAGGTGTGGATAAAATAAAAAAATATTTGTGGTTTTTGGTTCTTGCACACACACACTAAATCACAACTGTTTTCACCCCCTTTAATAATAAGGTGGGGGTGGTAATGGACGTGGCTATTGCCAAAAATTATTTTGAGATCTTATAGCTTCTCTTGTATAAGATCAAAATATAATCTAGTTCCAGATCTCGTCAAAATACATAAGTGTGCCAAATTTTAAGTCAATGTCTTAAACGGATATAGAGTAATCGTGAGCACCAAAAAGTTGCAAGACCAACAGACAGACCAACGTGACAGACAGAATTTCTTTTTGCTCAAACTTAAAATCGTGATGTTTCATGACAATCTAAGCCTATTTTAACAATGAAAACGTTCAACATTTTTTTTGCGTTAATATACTTCCACTGAATGTGGAAGTAATACGCAGAAAATGACATGACACGAGAGAAGTAAAGCTTCTACTTCAAGAATTTTCTTCGAGAAAACCTACTACGCATCCATGCTACTCGAGGTAACCCACTGTGCATACGTTTTACTTGAGGAGACCTACTGCGCATTCATACTACTTGAAGTAACCCACTGCGCATCCAAAATACTCGAAAAAACCTACTGCGTATCCATACTACTCGTTATAACCTACCGCGCATCTATGGTGCTCGAGGAAAGCCACTGCGCATCCATACTGCTTGAGGTAACCCACTGCGCATCTATTTGACTCAAGGAAACCCACTGCGCTTTCATAGTACTTGAGATAACCTGCTGCGCATCTATAGTACTCGAGAAAAGTCACTGCGTATCCAAAATACTCGAGTAAACCTACTGCAAATCCATACTACTCGAGGTAACCTACTGCGCATCGATGATACTCGAGGAAAGCTATTGCGCATCCATAATACTCGGGGAAACCTACTGCGCATCCATGGTACTCGAGGGAACCTACTGCGCATCTATTCTACTCGAGGTAATCTACTGCTCATCAGAGGTACTCGAGGAAAGCCACCGCACATCCATAATACTCGGGAAAACCTACTGCGCATCCATAGTACTGGAGGAAAGCCACTGCGCATCTATAATACCCCTCATCTGTCCTTAAAATATTGGTGTCAATTAGCAACCTGCTTAAATAATCTTGAAAGGCAGGCACGCTGATGTTCGCTTGTTCATAGGACTCGAATTACAATAATTACAATGCAACCTGTAGGGTGTTTATAAATCTTAAAATTCCACACCTTGATTTTCCAAGTCTCTCGCAAAGAAAAATTTTTGATACTTCACTATGTGGAAATCATTGTTTATGAAACTTTAATAACAGAATATTTGAAATCGTCTACCCCAAAAACCTATAAAACGATATCCCACATCGGTAGTGGGGGTGGAGAAAGTAAAAAATAATTTTGAGGCCTTAGGTTCTTGTATACACACTAAATTACAATTTTATTTTTTTCACCCCTTTAATAATGGGGCGGGGGTAGTAATGGGGGTGGCTAATGCCAAAAAATTTTTGAGACCTTGACTTCTTTTATATATACTAAATACCAATTTTACGGACTCTTATTGCTTGATTTACCTATTTACCCTCATTTACCCTTCAACGAAATAAGATCAAAATATAATCTAGTTCCATATCTCATTAAAATACATACGTGTACTAAATTTCAATTCAATATCTTAAACGATTCCAGACTAAACGTGCGCACAAAAAAAAGTTACAGACAGACAGACAGAAATTTTTCTGCTCAAACTTAAAATCTCGACAACAATAAAAATTTTCAAACATTTTTTTGCATTACTATATTTCCACTGGGTGTGGAAATAAAATTGAGTAAGTGTACCAAATTTCAAACTTCTCGGACAACTGTGATATTTTACAATTTTTTTTATTTTATAAATGATTTTATTTAACTCTTTAAAAAAGTTCAAATATAATGATTTTAAATTTGACACACTTACTCACTTTTAGATTCTAAAAAACGTTTCTGACATTTTGTCGTATCTATCTCTAAAGTCTTAAAAGAATAATAGAAATAATTTTAACTCTCAAAGCCTACTTTGTAAATAAAAATTCAGATCCGAATAATAACCACAAATTTTTCTAAAATATGTATTGTATTGTAATATAAAGTAGGACACAAAATTAGAAAACTTCTTTAACTTGAACTTACCTTGTGATATAGAATGACGCAAATTAAATAAATTCAATTCATTTAAACATAAACGCGATGCACTTCATGCAATGTCCACATAACAACTAACTTCGTTTTCAAATAACAAGAGGCACCAAAGAACAAAGAACAACCTTTTGCAAGTTGGAACTTGCAAATGTGAGTATTTGAACTTTGTAAAAGTACTTGTACTTGTAAAAGTACTTGTACTTGTAAAAGTACTTGTACTTCTAGAAGTACTTGTACTTGTAGGAGAATAAAAACCGCAAGTACAAAGTACAAGTACCTTCACTAAATTTAGTAAAGTACAAGTACCAAGTACTTCAGTTAATATTGTACTTAAGTACAAGTACAAGTACATGTATGAGTATTTACTTGTGCTACCAAGTACAATTTGTACTTGTACTTGCACAGCTCTGTTCCAAATACTATTTCACCACGTCGTCCAATAATTGGCTTTGGTAAAATTGATTCTATATCTATTCGGAAATATCGTCTTTATCCGGGTAGGTGAATGTGCCACTTGAAATGAATTTTCCTTTAGTTCGTCTTACAAATTTAAGAATAGGTTCTCCTGTTTCATTGAAATCTTCGATTTTTCCAGCATATCTTATCCTCTTTTTAGACGGAAATCTACAACACATTCACTTACATCTCTGGCAACTTCATATCCATCCAATGTATTTTGAGTCTCCCTATCTATTAACTGCTCCAAGGCTTCTCGTCAGTCTCCCTTAAACTGTAGTTGTCATTCTCTTCGTGTTCAGAATCAGAAGTTTCTTCTACAACTTTTCTTTTTTTTTTCAGAGATTTTTTGTTTGTTCTTTCTTTTCTCCTCTAACTCCAACTTTCTTTTCACTTGTTTTCTTCCTTAATTTTTTTTTTTCAGTTTCTTGTTCGAGCGATTTAAAACTTCCTCTGCTGTGATGACTTCGGTCCCCACGGCAACTTTTCGCTTTTTCGCCTGTTCTGGAGTTCGATGCTGTGCTATAGTTTGAAGCAGCAAGTCTTCGAAATTTGGTGGCGCATTGGTTGTTTCAGGCGTTAATGAAAATGCAGTGGATTCTTGTGTTTGACAATCTCTTATCGATGCGGTTAAAGTAAGTGGACTAACAAATGCAGTAGACAATTCTTTTTGGCACGAAGTGTATGGATCTTCATTGCATATCTCTAAGTTACATGTTGATGGCTGCTGATCGAGTATATTTGGTTGTGAATTGGGGGTTGAATCAAGTTGTTTCTGCTGCCATTTTTTCAATTGGTTGCTATCAAAGGCATTATCTGGAATAACTTCATCATTGATGGGATATATCGCACCTTTTTTGAACTCATTTATAATAATTTCAGGTTTAGCTTCCATCCACACTTTGCCCAAAATTTCAGCAAATATTCGTTTGGGTAATTTTTGGCCAATGTGGTTCCTTTGCCATTTGACCACTTCCTTATCCCAAGAGCATTTGAGTGATTTAAACAAAGTGAGGTCTAAGGGCTGGAGAAGATGACTCGAGTGTGGAGGGAGTTTCAAAATATGAATATTATTGCTTCTAGCTGTTTCTATGACATCCAACCCCATGTGGGTTGTATGGCCATCAAAAATCAATAGCACATATACAACATTTAACAGGGTTCCTTCGAAATAATCTTTAAATACTTTTGCTTGTATTCATCCATTGTCCGTTGATGAATACGCTGTCCCTGGAAATCCACGATCTGGCGCAGCTACATGTCGATCCAAAAGTCCTTTGCCTTTATAAATTATAAGCGGTGGAGCTTTTTGCCCGCTATCGTTACATGCTAGTAACACAGAAATATTTTCTTCCCGGAGAACTTGTGGTTCTAGTAGATGGTTTATTTTTTTGTCCTGCAACTTCTGTCTTCGACGGGTCCGTGCAAAAGGAATTTTCATCAAGGTTCCATATCCTAGAGGGTTTATCATTGAGGTTTAGCTCTATCAGAGTGTTCTTTAATAGCTTAAAATAAACTTTTATGAAGAAGGGATCGCAGGCTTTGCGCCTTGCATACTCAACACTCTGAGGTTTTTTATGCTTAACTTTTTATGCCGGGTTTAAACGACAAAAACCAGTCCTCTCCTGGGGTATCGTCTTTAAATGGGGTGTTCAACTTGTTGGCTTTTACGAATTCACTCACAAGGGATATCACCTCCTGACGCGAAAGCAAACATTTTTCGTATGGCACGAATTTGGCAGCAATAGTCTAAATCGCCTGGAGTATAAGTTAAAGGCCAAAAAAATTTTTTTTTGCTTATTTGACAGATCTGATAAAGCAAATTTTTTGAGGTTATGTTTGTGAGTAACTTTATGGCCGAAGTAAATGAAAACGGAAGGTGGGCTATGTTATTGGACATTTAGTTTCTACAATATAGATGTATTGTGTTTATTTATAAGGCTAGATATGGATTTAAATTTACATAACCTCTAGAGTGGAAAATTATTTGAAGTTGTCACTTGTCAGCATTGAGTATGCGTAAATGAATAAATTTGGTTTAAACCATCAAGTAAACCCGGCTAACTTTGACGTTCAAGTAAAACTCTTTTTGCTTTTATCACGAACTGAAAGACTGTTTTCCCTAAAGTAAAAGGTTTAATCAGAAAAATTTGGTTTAAACCACTACTGAAATACTGGCCGTTGCTCAAAGCATTTTTTTGGGCAAACAGAAAAATACATCAGAAAATTCCAGAGTAATCGTGCGCACAAAAAATTGGAGATAGACAGACAAACCAACAGACAAGCAGAATTTTTATTTTGCTCAAACTTAAAATCTCGACGTTTCTATGACATTCTAAACCTATTTGAACAATAAAAAATTTTCTTGTCGTTACTATACTTCCACTGGATGTGGAAGTAATTGAGATATTAACTGAAATATGCCAAACGTTTTGGCAACGGGTGCCTCTAGTTATACTTAAAAATAAAATGCCTTGATTCAGAAATATTTTAGTGATATACCAATAACGAAGACCTTTAAACTTCAGTTATACTCGCATTTAACACATAATTTACTACGTTTTGAGCTATAAAGTTTTATCGTATTGTAACACACAATTCTACGCAGACCACGTTCTTCCAGCCATTCAGTTCTCCATTCATATGCAGATACTTAATAGAAATCCACGCATTCTAAAGTAGCAAGTAGTAAAACGCTACAAAAAATAAACAAGAGTCATTTTGCATCGCCTCGGTGTTAGTGACTGCATAAATTTCATTTTACTATTGCAAAAACATATCATCTACGCCGTAAACTTTATATTGCTTTGTGATGGTCTTGAAATACAAACAGTATTATGTCTAGAGAGATTGTGCGGCAAATTGATGGCGGATTTACATTTTTAATTAAGTAATTAACTATTAGCTATTAGGTTATATTTTTACTTCCATGATGCATGCCAGTCCTGTGTAAAAAATATTTTTTGTCTTAAAATAAAATGAAATAAATAAAAACAAATTAATAAAAAACCCGATTGGGGTAAATAGGAGTAAATAGGTAAATCAAGCAAGTAAGAGTCCATAAAATCGGTATTTAGTATATAGTGTGTTTCACTTCTCATGAAGACACCCCTGTATCTTTTTTATTTGTGGCCGAATTCATTTCAAATTTTCATCAGCCATACAACTCCATAGGGCGATTTTATCTAACGCCTGACACCATCCAACAAATGAAAGTTGTGAACAAAAATCAGCATTTAATAAAACGCTAAAAGGGACACTTTTTATTATTACACTATTACACATCAACTTAAATGTAATATTGTTTTCTTTTTTTCAATGGTTTTATAATACTTGGAAATCTGTATGTATGTATGATGTATGAATGAATCAAATTTACCCACCTCCCGTTATCCAATCGAGCTGAAATTTTGCATACACGTGTAATTAAATAATAAATAATTTCAATAATAGTGTATGACTTTCATTGGCTGTAAAAAGTTCTCTTTGTGTTAGATAGAATCGTCTCATGGAGTTCTATAACTGATGAAAATTTGAATTTGAAAAATGAATTCGACTACAAATAAAAAAGATACAAGGGTGTCTTCACGAGAAGTGAAAGAAAAAATTTTTTTTTTAAATATTCCGATTTTCACAAAATTTTACAGGGGGGGCATATCTAGTGGTTCTAAACAACTTTCAGTAACAAAATTTTCTCTCTAAGCCCACTATGATTTGTCGAAAATAGCGATTTTCCTTTTATCGCAGTAGGCCGGCATTTTAGATATAGGTGCCATTTATGTGTTGAGTAAAGTGATCTTATGGAGTTGTATAAAAACTTGAAATGATGGCTGATAAAAATTTGAAATGAATTCGGTCACAAATAAAAAAGATACAGGGGTGTCTTCGCGAGAAGTGAAACAAAATTTTTTTTTTTTAAATATTCCAATTTTCACAAAATTTTATAGGGGAGCATATCATGTGGTTCCGAACAACTTTTATTAACAAAATTTTTGTCTATCTCTAAGCCTACTAGGTTTTCTCGAAAATTGCTATTTTCTTTTTATCGCAGTGGGCCGGCGTTTTAGATCTAGTCGGCATTTATGTATTGAATAAAGTCGTCTTATGGAGTTGTATGGCTGATAAAAATTTGAAATGAATTCGGTCACAAATAAAAAAGATACAGGGGTGTCTTCACGAGAAGTGAAACAAAAATTTTTTTTTTAAATATTCCAATTTTCACAAAATTTTATAGGGGGGCATATCAAGTGATTCCGAACAACTTTTATTAACAAAATTTTTGTCTATCTCTAAGCCTACTATAATTTCTCGAAAATTGCTATTTTCTATTTATCGCAGTAGGCCGGCGTTTTAGATCCAGGCGGCATTTGTATGTTGAATAAAGTCGTCTTATGGAGTTGTATGGCTGGTAAAAATTTGAAATGAATCTGGTCACAAATAAAAAAGATACAGGGGTGTCTTCACGAGAAGTGAAACAAAAATTTTTTTTTTTTAAATATTCCGATTTTCACAAAATTTTACAGGGGGGCATATCAAGTGATTCCGAACAACTTTTATTAACAACATTTTTGTCTATCTCTAAGCCTACTATGATTTCTCGAAAACTGCTATTTGCTTTTATCGCAGTTGGCCGGCGTTTTAGATCTAGGCGGCATTTGTGTGTTGAATAAAGTCGTCTTATGGAGTTCTATGGCTGATAAAAATTTGAAATGAATTCGGCCACAAATAAAAAAGATACATATGAAGTGAAACACACTGTATAAGAGAAGCAAAAAAATTTTTGGCATCAGTCACCCCACCCCCATGATCACCCCCACCTCGTTATTAAAGGGGGTGAAAAAAATAAAATTGTGATTCAGTGTGTGTGTACAAGAACCAAAGGCCTCAAAAATTGTTTTCAATTCGTCCACCCCACTATCACTCCCACCCCTCACTACCGATGTGGTATATCGTTCTATGGATTTTTGAGGTAGACAATTTCAAATATTATATTATTATAAGTTCCATAATAAACAATTATTTCCACATACAAACTTTTTTCGTTGTGAGAGACTTGAATAGAAAATCTGGATGTGATTCCTTGGACAGCGGTTTTTTAATAAAGCAATTCAAATCTTGCTAGAGTTTTAAAACTGCATACTGTAATGGAATATTTGCAGATTAGTGGTCGATGAAAAGTTCCTTGAAATAAGGATGACTACCCCAAAAACTTAACTTACAACCTACAACTTCTATTTGACTACTTTTCATACAATTAGCCCATTTAATGAATTTCATTTAGTAGTTGTTACTTCTTGTGGATAAAGTATTGCTTAAAATTAGACGATATTGAAAATTTCATATGAATCCGATATGTATACGACTTTTAAAGAGGGAATTTGAAGCGCGGTGCGACTAACATCGTGACGTCATTTAATAGGAAACGAAACGGTCGCGCAACATATAAACTGTCATGCATTCCGCTTGAGATCGTCGAGTCTTTCTCAGTGTTCTGTGCGTTAAATTAGGTAATATCTTTTATTACTTTTTGTGGTGGTTAAGAAAAATGTATATACTTTAATAAAGCAGATTCTTCGAATCTTCCAAATCATGAGCTCATTAGTGCAGAGATGAGAGGGGTTAATTTTCCATTTTTATATCAATATTGCCCATTATTTTTTAATACATGTGGTTTTCCATGTCTTTTTCGATGTGGCACTCGCTGCTGGCAACAAGCATGACCTTAGTCCAACCCAGCGTGGACGTAGCAGCTGTATAACCCTGGAAGTGGCAGCAATGCCTACTGCACGCTGGTAAATCAATCAATCAATCAATCAATCAATCAAGAAGCGTCAGAATGGAGAATCCGTTTCTTGCCTCGGACTATCAATCTTCAAAAGCATCCCTTGCCCAGTTTGAATCTTCCTATTTCGCTGAATGCACTTTTCATGTTAATTCACAAAATTAATAAATTATGTAGTCATTATCCGTAATAACAGATTTCGGGCATTAAAGTTTACATCCATATATTACTATCGCTTTCACTAGCATTTTTTTCTACATGATCTTGACATGTACATTTGCCTGTATAAACTTCAAGCGTCCTTGTCCACTCCCTTTAAGATGAAGACTCTCATATTTATGGGTATTACTGTTACTAATTGTAAATTAATAAACCTGTTAATTAATTGACAGAGACAACGCATCGTTTACATAATGATACATCATAGTCGATTATGTTGCAACTTTACCATAAAGTAAGGGTGTGTGGTGTGTCATTTACTGGAGATAAATTAAGGCTTACATATATTTAGACGTAATTATATATGTAAAAGAGTTAATCTAACAAGTATGCGAATTACAGGATCAACCAAAAAGGCCGCATCTGAGCCAAACTAGTTATTTTAGCTTATTATATTTGTTTGGTAGCCATATGCACAGCGTGCTTTTTAAGTATGTTTCAACTGAAGGGGGTGATTCCTTGAATTATTTTAAGAAAAAAGTTCATATCAGCCACCATTCGAGTTACGGGGTGTTCCATTTTGAAAATATATATAACTATCAAAATGCCCGTGTTCCACTACAGGTTCGTTAAGGCAACTATAAATAATAAATAACACCCCCCCCCATCAAATTTTTATTGAGGGGGTGGTGGCTGATGCAAAAAAAACTGAGGCTTTTACACACGCACTAAATTACAATTTAATTTTTGTACCCCCTTTAATAACGGGGTGGGGGTAGCAATGGGGATGATAGTGGGGGTGGCTGATGCAAAAAAAATGAGACCTTGGCTTCTTGTACATACAGTAAATCCCATTTATAGACACTTAGTTGCTTGCTTTACCCATTTACCCACACCCTTCAACGGGATAAAATCAAAATATAATCTAGTTCCAAATATCGTTATAATACATAGGTGTACCAAATCTCAAGTCAATATCATAAACGGTTTCAGAGTAATCGTGTGCACAAAAGAAGTTACAGACAGATAGACCGAATATTTTTTGCCCGAACACAAAATCTCGACGTTTCATGACATTCTAAGCCTATTTGAATAAAAGAAAATTCTAAATTTTCGTATGTAATATCACTAGTGCTTAAAATTTTATCGAAAATTTTTTCGAAAGCGTGTTGCCTGGTAATATAAAGAGTGCAAATTGGCAGTTTATTATCTGATTAAATCCCGACCGCTTTAGCGGGAGGGATTCAATCTTTGGTAATAAACTGCCAATTTGCACGAGTTATATTAACTGGGGGCAACTTAGCTTGAGAAAAAATTTTTAGATAAAATTTGAAGCACGAGTGGTATTTGTGGAGAATATTTCACGAATAAATAATTCATTAAGTATATCTTCAATATTATGTTCAGTAATTAATTGCCTTCAGACGTTTCCTTGTTGCTTTTTAGAGATTACTCACCTTTATCTTCAATTTCATCGTTTACGTCACATAAAAATGCATTTCCAAAGCGATTCATCTAATAAAAAACAAAGTAGGTTTAAATTATGACAATCAAGAAAAACAATATACGTTAAACCATAGGTACTGTAACTTATAAGACTAGTCATCACAACAAAACACGCTTCGACCAATCACATTACCGGTGAAATCACACAAATTGCATATTACCAATCTATCCCTTTTACGTTCTAAGGCTGCCGGCTCAGATGGTATGGTACCGCCATCTAGTAACGCTAGCTTAACTTAGTTACTAGCCTAAATAGTGAATTGAATTATTATATTAAAGTGTTTATTAATATATATTTATATATTTAATCCTTATTTCTAATTTGAGAAGTTTGATAGTTAAGTTAAGGTTTACTTATTTAAGTAGAGAGACTTTAAGTACAACGAATTATAATGTATATAGTGATACTGCAGAGTTTTGATTTTCCAAATAAGTGTTAGCTGCTTTATAATGATTGATGAATTACCATAATTACGTAAGTAACTACATTTGTGTATTTATCATGAAATAACTGATTTGTTTGCTTCGTAGATATTCATATTTAATTTTAGTTGTGAAAATTATTTTGTAATTATGTTAGGTATTAAGCCATTGAAAGCTGTGTACCTATAACTTGTCCCGAACATATATAAGTTCCACACAGCATTGGCTTTTTAGGTTATTAATACAATACTACAATTTACAATTTACGTTAACAATTAGTAATAAGCTAGAGAAGATATTTATAGATAACATTTAAAAGCACGATTTGTCCTATTTGCCGAAAATATGTCACGACACAAAACGTCAAAAAATTTTCGCAATATTTGCCGCTGCAGCGACCTAAAAAATTAGAGCGATAAATTTTGCATGTTGGTCCTGTCAAAAGCAGATCTAGCTTGAATTACCACTAATAATGACGTTCGATTGGTGCAATGTTGTGAAAAAACGGGCTCTCATTGGCTATAGCGTTAATGAGTGAAATAATCAGCATTATTTACTTCCACATACTGGTATTAACGCAGAAAAAAAAATTGAAAATTTTTATTTTTCAAATAGGATTGGAATGTCATAAAACGCCGAGATTTTAAATTTGAGCAAAAAAAAATTCTGTCTGCAACTTTTTTTGTGCGCGCGATTACGCTGGAACAGTTTAAAATATTCACTTGAAACTTGGTACACGTATGCATTTTAATGAAATCTGGACCTAGAATATATTTGATCTTATACCGTTAAAAGGTTGGGGGTAAATTGAGATAAATGAGTAAATGAAGTAAGTAAGAGTCTGTAAAATTGGTATTTAGTATATATAAGAAAAATCAAGGTCTCAAAAAAAAATTTGGAATTAGCTACTCCCATTACCACCTCCATTATTAAAAATAAAACTGTGATTTAGTGTGTGTACAAGGACTAAAGGCTTCAATATTTTTTTTTTACTTTTTTTTTACTTCAGCCACCACCATTACCACCCCCTATCACCACCCCCGATGTGGCATATCGTTTTATGGGTTTTCAAATATTATATTATTAAAGTTCCATAAACAATTATTTCCAAACGGAGTGTAAACATAGTATTAACATTTTTTTCGTTGTGAGAGATTTGGATAGAAAATCTGGATGTGGAAGTAGTGATTCCTTGTGCAGCGGTTTCTTTTATTGCTTTGGCAACATATGCGTTTAAATACGGTGAATCCAAAATTTGCATGCTTTCTCTGTACATTCCATAAAAGATAGACATACGTTCTCATTAACCTTAAAATTTAATTCTTTACAACTCTCTTCTCTACATTTTTTTCTTATCTCTTGCCAATTTGGCAGTTTTTCATTTTATTGTGGACGTTGCCTTCCATATATATAAATTGGCAACCATGTTGAAGCCGCCATATTGAATTTCACAAATTTTGTAACTTTTTAGGGTTGAAAAATTACTCCCTACCTCCATGCCAAATTTCAAGTTCTTAGCCCATCGGGAAGAATCCAAACCGTTAATCGAATCGATAAATATAGGTAAAAATAAACATTGTTGCATCCTGCTTTATATACAGTGTGTCCAACTTTTCACGGTAACACCTTCGTAGCTCAGTTATTAGTCATTTAATTTCAACCATATCTGGATAAAAGACCTTTTTTGAGTAAAACAAAATTTATTTCAGTCGTTGGCGTGTATTTTCATTAAGAAAAAAAAAGGTCGATTTTTTCGAGAAGTCATATTGGCCACAAAATATGTGTAAGTGAAGTTATCATTTCAGAACCCTCCGAGATATTTTAATGAAATTTGCTAGATATGCAAATCTGTTAAGGTGGCAGTTATTCAAGAATGGTCGATCAATATGTGGGAGGTGGTAGTCAGGTGACGATGGAATTTTTTTTAATTTAATTAGATTCTATTTTGTTTTTTTTAATTCATGTCGAACTTTTAATGATAGCGCACATCCACACTTTGACTGTCGCCCTTTCTATATTTATTTCAAAGGTGCAACTTTCAAAGGAAAGCACCAACATTCTATCATAATTAACGTGCAATTGATATTTGCTAATTTATTTTAGAATTAATTTAATATTTTTCTCTTTACTATCTCAAAGCCCACTCAACAATTATTCCAAATAACAGCTTGCCAGCAGCTTACGCATAGCAAGCGCATATGCAATTATAATACAGTTTAGACTGTAACCCTGTAACAGCATGGAATGAATATCTTGTTAAAATATATTTATTAAATAACTTAATTATATATATCTCTCACTTAATAATTGCTTTAGAAATCGTGGAATTACTATATAATATACATAATATAATTACTATATTTAATGCTAAAAGTAACATTGTATTATTTAATGGTTACATGTATTGAAGTCACATAAAGAGAGTTGGTATATTTAAATTTTAATTATGTAAGACTGCGTCAAAACGGATATTGGTACTGTCTAATAAAAAAAATTGAAGCAGCTTTAAGGAAGAGTACTCCTTACAATAACAGTAGGTATTATTCCAGATTCTAGAGACGTTTATTTTTCAGTCCTAAGTACCTTTCAGACACAGATCTCAAAAATGTCGTATTAGATGTAAAATTTGCTGCTCAATTCAAATCCGGGGGGCGTATAAAAATCGGGGATTGCATTTAATACGTGAATTTCCCTTATAGTCCAGTGTCCGACGGTAACATCGATTTTGATGAAAATTTGTAATTAAGCTTATCTTACCCTCCTCTTCAAAAGTTATATGTTCCTGATGTGTGCTTTTTGCTTTTGGGGGTGAAAACTACCTCTTCTGACAAAAAATTGAAAAACCAAATCTAAGCGCTACATAAATTGAAATCATGTTTAAATATGTAGTATAAACATTATTTCATGTTCTGGAATATAATTTATGAAGTGTTATAACGTTTCAATCCTTTAAAACCACCCCTCATGACGAAATTAAAAAAAAAATAGTTTTTAACAGCTTGAAATGTTTTAATGGGGCATTTATAATGAATTAAAATCCCGTCACTGTTTATAATATAATTTATGATTTATTGCAACGTATATCTTACAAACCACCCTCGTGATAAAATTAACTACCATGTTTACTTAAAATTAAAAACTGAAATTGTTAAATGAGTTTAAAGGAGAGAAATAAAAATTTTGTGTACATTATAATAGCATGTTCTATTATTAAAAATCTATGGATCATTAGAAGAACTATCATCACTATCGACCTCCTCCTCTTGGTCTGTAATTGGAGGACAATTTTGACAGTTGTCACCGGAGCATGTTCCGCATGTTGCGTTACAAAAAAGTCCAACTTTTCGGCAGCTAAGAGCTGCGCTGCATCCTTTTTTGCAATTACAAAATATAATTTTGAGGAGTTCTTCCGGTGCAGGCATATTCAGCATTTTCATCCTCCATCCCCAATCAGTTGGACGAATATTTTTGTTCCCAAGCCACATCTGGGTTTGTAAATAAACCCTCTTAATGTGCTCATTCAGAGCATCAACTGTCGGAACAAGGGATAATAATTTCACAGCACTGTTTTTAGTGGTAGCCTTGATAAAGGACTCACAGCGCATCTGCTAGAGAAACGCTGATAAGTCTTCGACGGCTCAATTTTTAACTGTATCTCTTTAGCAGTCCCATATAGTAATATTGTGCAGTACCTACCGGCTTCTAAAATTTCTTCCAGCTCTGAGGTACTATTATATATTTTCATATTCAATGCTCTAAAATTGTCGAAAATTTCACCAAAAAAATACGATTGGTTTTTCAACGATAACTTCCTTAATTTTTAAGCTACCCAATCGCTCCAAAAATCATTTTGCAGGGAATTTTAAGAGCACAAGGCATGTAAAGTTGAACTTCCTTGAACTCTTCCGTTTTTGATATTTTTGAGTTTGAAGGGCTCGGGAAGGTGGTCCTCGCACCTAAATGCAAACTTATAACTGTAAAAAAAAAACCTAAATTTTTGTACTCTAGCATTTTTTACGTATCTTCTTTAGCTTTTGAATTATTGTGAAGAAATGAACATTTTTTAAGAAATTTCAAAAATCATTTCAAACTTTTCTCAAATCTAGGCATCCCAAACCGGTCAAACTTCTAGAATATATTGTTAGTCCTTAAATAAAGTAAATTGTAAATGGATTACGTTCAATTTCAATTCTTGAGGTGAAACCATTGGTTTCATTGCTGATTTTTTCTCCGAAGAAATGAGAAAACCATTTTATTTTCATCATAACTCCGTTAGTTTTTATGCTAACGACTTTTAGTAAAGCTCATTTTAAAGGTCTTTTCAAGTACTTTTAAAAATATTTTATATATTTTCCTCCAAAAATGTTCCGTTTTTCCGTTATTTAACGTTGAAAGGTTCGAATTCAGTTTTCGGGGAACAAAAAGTCACATTCAACGTGCCATAACTCGGTTCGTATTGCATCTACAGAAATTTAAAAAAAAATAAGTATTTACTATTTTATAAGTTTAATTTCTGCTTATGACAATATTTTTGATAAAACGTAAGGTTTTCGAGTTATTCGTGAAAAATCGTTCTAAAACAGGCATTTTTTAGATGAAAAATCAACATTTTCAATCACGAATAACCCAATAAGTGTTGACTCACCGAAAAAACTTCATAGAACATTCTTTGCTTAAAATTTATTCCTCTATCGATTTCTGCGGTTATTTTGTATGTAATGATTTCCACCCCCAAGAAGGGGTGGCATACATCTCCAGGGTAAAAGCACACATCGGCACTATATAACTTTTGTTCCTTGAGGCATTCCCTAATTACTTTCTAAATTTCACGACAATCGATTTCATACGAAAGAATTCTGAACGAAAAACCGTCAAACACCGGACTATTATTTGTAGTAGTAAATTTAATATAGAATATTATCAATGAGTATAAAATTTTCTGGGACATCAACAATTGCGCGGAAAAAGGTGTAAAACCGCGACATGGAGGGTGAAGCTACCCTTGAGCATTGGGAACTCTTTCGCTTCTTAAAGGTAGCTCCATGGCGCGTATCATCCCGAAAGAGCAAAACGTTATAATTTATTTTCTCTATTACCGATTTTAGCTCTAATATCAATGGACTATAATTGAATAACACTCGGTCGTAACAGAAGATAGAAATAATTTTATAATCGTCCTGTAATTGATAATTACGATATGACGTCTAATTGAATTTTTATATAATAATTGTCAACAAAGTAGGTTCAGCGCATTCCGAGCAATTAGAAATTAAATACTTGGACGTGTGGTGAAAATTAATGGAACCGATAAAGTTGGAGATAAACGTAGAAAATGTCTCCGTTTAATAGTTCTCATGGGGTCATATAATAAGTTGACCGAGTTGAACTGATAATATTGAATAATAATGTTAAGGCTAGAAACTATTAAGCACAAGCGGTTTACGAGGGAGTAGATGAAGATTGGATTGTATACAGTAGGTTGTGCATTTTATCAAAATACTTAGACACATTTTTTACATCCCTCGCTTGCCGAAGGAAAGTATTGTAATTGAGAAAAATTACTCTAAGGCCCGGTACTTTTATCTCCCGTTAATGCTATTCTATAGATAGACCCCATGGAAACAATTCATTAGTTCAATCAACGAAGGAAAAATGGTGGAATTAATGCATGTAGAGGCCAATTTTTCTATAGTTGTCGACGGGAGGGCCCTGAACAACATACTAAAAGTCCTGATCGGTGGGAGGTGAGCGGTGGAGGGTAGTTTAAAGGTCTCCTTTTCACGTTTTTTTTGAATAACTCGAAAACTACGACCTTTAGCGAAAAAGTGTCCATATGCAAAATTAAACTATATGAAATTGCCTACAAACAAATTCCTCTTCAAATCTAAATAATCATGATCATCATCATCATCGTCGTCCAAATTGTCGTCTAATGGTGCACTATTCGTACTTTTTAGACAATGGTACAAAACAAAGTTTTTTTTTAACTATTTAACGTCGGCCTATTTCCGCTACCAGGGCCTATCACCGTTGCCATTAGATGAGCTACTCCCAACCTGGAAATTTTGCCGAACCTGAAAAATTCAAATCTGCTCCCATTTTTTGTGTAGATCCTAGAGGGCGCCACATAAGCATTGTTTAAGGTGTAAATGTACTCTTTACTTTTTTACCCGTAACGTTATCCCTTTTTTTATTAAAAAATCCGAAACCTATCTCATTTTAGCGAAAAAAAAAATACATTAGTCTTAGAAATTGACCGTTTTTGAGAAAATCGCATTTTAACATTCACCCTCTTAAATCATTATAAGAAATATTAACGTAGTAGGCGCCGATGCCAACAATACTTTTGACATTTAAAAATTGTCCTGACATTCATTTTTTGCAATTTTATTTATCTATTTTTCTTAATATCATTAAATAATTAACGAAAATCAGAACATGCTGAGACATAATAATTATTCAATCTCAGATATGAGAGATTTGGTTAATATTTATTGTCAACTGAATTACAATGGACAACCTGATCGTAGACTAGTTCCAAATCTGTTCAGAAATTTAGGCGAAAGTGGTTCATTTCGTCCTAAACGTGGTCGACCGAAAATTATTACGCCTGACCAAGAAGAAGAAATATTAGTTCGCATTGCAGATGATCCACAAGTTAGTCAAGACGATTATGTGCAGCTACAGGAATCAGTAAAACTTCCATTCTAAAAATATTGCATGCAGAAAAATACCATCCATTCCATTTTACGCCCGTTCAAAATTTATTGCCTGCCGATCTTCCACTAAGATGTCAATTTGCAAGTGATATTCGGAACAGGCAAAATATTAGCCACTCATTCGTCAACAGAATATTATTTACGGATAAAGCAGCATTTACCTGCCGAGGTATCTTTAATTTAAGAAATAACCATTTTTGGGAAGAACGACATTTTCAACATGAGTTCAAAATCAATGTTTGGTGTGGGATTCTTGGGGACCGGTTTCTAGGACCACATGAATTGCCAAGAAATTTAAATGGTAACAATTATTTACATTTTTTACAATATGATTTTATTGATATGTTGGATGCACTAACACTGAATTTGAAACAAAATATGTTGTTCATGCAGGATGGTGCTCCGGCCACATTTTTCCAATCAAGTACGAATTTATTTAAACACCATTTTTCATGAGCGCTGGATTGGTCGTGGTAGTCCGTTTCCTTGGCCAGCACGTAGTCCAGATTTTAACCCATTGGATTTCAGTATATGGGGAGCAATGAAAGATCTTGTTTACAAAAATCCTATAAATACCCACGCACAATTATATGGAAAGAAATCAATGCAGCAGCAGCAGCAATGGTATTATTTAATATGAGGCGATCTTTTATGAATCGTATGGATAAGTGTATCGAGGAGAATGTGAGAACATTTACTCTGAAATAATAATATCTTTTGTTGAGTTTCCTTTCCCATTCTGTTTTTTATTCGTTGAACCCTTGTTTAAACCATAATTTTGTTTAATAAAATTTTCTCTTCATTGTTTTTCAAAGAAAATTAATTAACTTGATAATTCTTGCTTTAATTCTACGTAATAGTGTCAACATTACAATTTTTAAATGTCAAAAGTATTGTTGGCATGGGCGCCTACTACGTTAATATTTCTTATAATGATTTATGAGGGTGAATGTTAAAATGCGATTTTCTTGAAAACGGTCAATTTCTAAGACTAATGACAAGTGTACTTTTTTTCTCTAAAATGAGATAGGTTTAGGATTTTTTAATAAAAGTAGAGATAACGTTACGGGTAAAAAAGTTAAGAGTACATTTACAGCTTAAACAATGATTATGTGGCGCACTCTAGGATCTACACAAAAAATGGGAGTAAATTTGAATTTTTCATCTCAAAAACCCCCATTCACCAGTTTTCACAACAATACTCGAAAAACTTCAAAAGTTAGATGAGAAAATTAAAAATATAATATTGACTTTAACCACCCTGTATCTCTGTTAATATCAACTTTTGTACTAAGGTAAGCTTAGTTTTTTTTTAACTACTTATTTAACGTCGGCCTATCACCGACGCCAGGAGACGAGCTACCCCCAACCTGGAAATTTTGCCGAACCTCTTCCCTTAAGAAGAGTAGGGATCTTTTACTTGCCTAACATTTAATAGACAAGGGACCGCCTGCTTTACATCCCCTCAGGAGGGTGGTATATCCACTACGTAATCCTCGTCTTGAAATTACATAGCTTCCGCATATACACTGATATACAAGCCGCTAGAAGGTGGGATGAGATCGCTGTGTTTCCCTAGACGGGGTAAGTTTAGTTAAATCGTAATATTTTAATATCAGAAACCCACTGTTGCTCTATGGACCATTACTTACGAACCACCCTGTATGATGTACTATACTGAAGTAAACGGGTGTTGTGCATTCGAAAAACGTAATTTGACGTCACTTCCGGCAAAACCGGAAGTTCAGGCACATCAATCTAAGACCAAATAATGGTAAATAGTCTAGTTATTCATTCCCAGCAATTACCATTTCAATAGTATACGTTTTAAGAAATTATCGATACAGTATACAGTCGATACAGTATAGGGGTAGGTCCAGTCTTTGGAGCCATCTATCGGAGAAACTGTCCATAATTTGAAGTTTTGCCAAAGGAACTTATTGTTCAAAATCGGTTGAACTATAACATCAAAAATTCATCAAATTTGACAAGCCACCAATTTACCTATAAAACGTGCGGTCTCCTTTGCTTGCAAAACATTATGACTAATATATAAAATCAAAAATAACTTCTAATGTTCCAACTTTGCACCTGATTATCGTACTCTACATATGTTTCGCCAATCACGTTGGCATCATATGGAGATGCCAGCGTGACTGCCAAAATCTATTATCGTCCTTGTATTCCGAAATCCGTTCTTGAGACACAAAACTATCGTCATTTCAAATATCTCGAATCCTGCATGCCTAAGCCTAATTAAAACAAAGTCTAGGTAGGACATACCTTAAAAAATATATAATGACTTGCAACGTTATTGCACGTACACCATCGCTTTAAATTTGATCAAGAACAACTTAACCCATTTCTTATAGATCTAAAATTCCTGTTAAAACGGTTTAAAATATGTCTCCGTTTAATTAATTTATCATTCAAATACCTCACGATTACAAAACAAGCACAATTTGTTACAAATTAAAAATTAATTTGTTCCAGACAGTAATGAAAGTAACTTTATTATTGAATTAACTAATGAGATGTAGTCGTGTAAATTATATCTCTGCCTGAAGGTCTATTATGTTTGTGTCTGTTTAGAATGAAATTAATCTAGATCTTGCATGCGCTGCCGTTTTGCTTAATTTTTCATTTATTTTATGTAACTCGTAGTAAATGCTAGTTTTTGTAATAGTAATTACTAGAAATGCGCGATTTAGCTGTGACTGTGACCATTTAGAATTACATAAGGAAGCTAAAACATAGTAACATACTAAGTAGAATGAAACGCGATCTATTAAAATGCAAATGCTAATTTCCAAAATGGGGTCAAGTTGTCGAAACAAGCTTATAGAATGACAACTTGTGGAATCAAGGAGTCTTTTGTAATAGTGAAAATTCTAGATGCGAATACAAATATTAACCGAGTGTTCACAATTCCCTCTTTCTTTTCTATTCATGTAATATTCCAGTTTGCCTCCATTTGCTGCACAGTACTTCCATCGGCCTGCCATCTGTCACGGCTGCTGGCTTCATCAAAGCTCTTCCTTATCACCTTTTTGGTGACGTTTTGAAGCTCGCCCACCTCACTTTTTACCATCTGACTTTCCCTGAACTATCAACTGCTCTACATTGTCCTCTCTCCGGTTGATGTGGCCAAAAAATGAGAGTATTCTGAAGAATACGATGCTGGAGAGTCGATTTGTGAGATGTATTTCTTGCAGAATCGATCTGTTGGTACTATGGGATGGGATGTCCAGGGAATTCATAGCAAATGCCTCCATACCCACATCTAGAAATAATCAATACGCCATCATGTCCCTCCCTAATGATCCACGTCTCAGAGGAGTAAAGAAAGATGGAGAAAACTTGAGCGTTAGCAAGTCTGAGCGTTGTGTGCTTCGTGATATTCTTGTCAATAGTGAACTGGATTCATTCCCAGTTCGCTGACTTCTGAACCTCCCACCCAGGACACCAGCAAGCGAAGCTCCTTATCTTAGGGCCCTTGCCGAAACGAGTAGAACAAATCCTGCAATTAAGCAGGGAACATGTCAGAATCGTGGTAGGTCCTTACTAGATACGACTGTTTCACAGAAAATCTGCACATTATTGGAGTGGTTGATAACTGCAGGTTATGCAAGGATAAGGAAAAAACTTCCATCCACAACCTAACTTCCTGCCCTAGTCTTATGAACTTGAGACACAAACACTTCAGTATTGGTTTTCCGGCGATGGGAGAATTAAGTGATGTCCCCACAGAAAAAAATTTGCCGCTTGAGTTAGCATCCAATCTTAATGGGGGAGATCCCTGAATTGGTAGCGGAAGTATAATGACTTATAGGCCAGAATGCAGTAACTTTTCGTCGCTCCGCTAAAAAAAGAACTAGATCTACATTTAATAATACCATGCCACTATTTTCCATGCGGAACTAGGGGATCCTGCAAGCGGTAATAGAAATCACGAATGCAAACGTCAGTAGTAAAACGGTGCGTATATCAACGGAGAGCTTGCCTTAAGTAACAGTAGGACAGACTCTGGGCTGGTTCTGTAAATTAGAAAGTCCCTAGATGTGCTCCCATAAAACAACACTGTCCAGTTCTGTTGGGTTCTGTTGAGTGTTCAGGGTAACGAAGAAGCGGATACTTTAGCCCGCAAGTGATCTGAGAGCGCCCTGCATGGTCCGGAACCTGCAATAGCGCTGTCTGATTCAGTCCACGGTTCCCTGTTAAAGAATTGCAGACATAGCACAATGGCTTTGGCTACACCCAGTTGTACGCTAGGCAAACACTGTCTCCAGAGTCTAGGAGTAATCTGCGTATCTATGGAGGATTACTGACACAACACTGCAGACTAAACAAAGACCTCCATACACTGGGAGTTATAGACAACCTCTAGTGGGAGAGTGTAATCGGGATGACGAAACTGCCGAGCATGTGCTATGTTAATTGCCCTGCTCTCTCATCTATCCTTAACGTGTCTGAGTAGTTTTCATTTGCTCAGTTTACAATCATAATTTTCATTTTGTCGTAATTTATACTCAAACTGGACTCTGTATTTTTACAATTCCTAACAAAATAAAAAATTGAAATTTGCAGAAAATATGTAGCACTCCATTCATCACACGTAGAATATCGTCGAGTTGAAAAATGCAGTATGCAGTGTGATATCGGAGTATTATCACAGTTGATAATTTATATAGCTATAGTGTGTTTATTGGTGTTCTCTTGGACAATTTGTAATGCCTAGAGTCGGTCGAGGAAACTTTCCATATTTGATAAATGATAAAATGAAATTTGCATCATCACTAATCAAATTTCACCATAAAATAGACTATTAATATACCCAATGGAAAGTTAGAAGGATAATGCAAGCTTCATTGTGTTACCAAATAAGTGCATAAAATTATATTATTTACATGACTTTTACAGACTTTTATCAAATGTGGAAAGTTTCCTCGACCCATCTCTGCCTAGAGTACATAGACAAATGAATTTGGCCATTCCATGAAACTCCCAATAGAATAAATAGTAGCCAAAGTACCACACCGTATTAAATTGTGGCCGAACGTGATTTCAAGAAGACCTAGGATGATGAGTTAGAGGTCTAAGATGTCAACGAAGATTGAGAGAACGTCAAGATCGCCTCCGCCGACCCATAGATCTAAAAAACTGTTTTAAGATCTGACGATCAATCGCAAGCCAAAGGTTTGCAGAGGGAGGAAGACCAATTACAATCAGAACTATATACTGTCGAATAAGATCTTGTTTACTGTCCTCTCATCGGCCACATACAGTAAACTTCAAAGTCGATTACCGATGTCAACGATTACAGTGGTGCAAATAATGTCTGTAGTGGAATGATAACTGAAATGTGGTAGATTTTAGTGACGAGTTTCGCTTTTGTTTCGATACACATGGTGAGGCACTGGTACCGTACCGATCTGTAGGAGTAATGTGAGGAGTCATTACATTGCAAATGGTAGTGGTCATCTCCAGTGTTCGTTAAAGGGTAACAGGACGCCATTCGTTTATCCAGGAAATTGTTCAAACTTATCTGCCATACTTAGGATGCTTCTTAATTTTATTACCCAACAAGATAATGCTTAGCCACATGCGGCAATGATAACTGAATCGCTTTGAGAATTCCCAACTTAAGATTCTACCGTGGTGACAGATCTGGTCCTTTCGTCTATTGGGTATGGGATATCATGAGCAGTAGGAAACTGATAAATTTACCCCATCTTCTACAAACCTTAGCATCCCTTCGGCATGAAATGCAGGTAGTATTAAAAGACTACTGTTTTTGTTTATATTTTCTTAAGTTATTATGATTTAATATTGATAGTTTATTTACAAAAGGATATAAATTACAATATAATAGCTGTAGTTACAAAATTTATAGAAATGGTAAACAAGCAAAAGTAAAACTTGTCGTACTATCATTAATTTAAAAACACTGCGTACATTGAATATTTCTTGAACTCGAAAGTTTTTATCACAAAAAATTTATTACGTATTTTCTACTGGGTAGAGTCAGCGCGCAAAATATAGACGTAAAGACATCACAGAATTATTGTTGTTAGATCGCCTATTCAACGCATATTTATCAGCAATTAAATAGTGCTCAATAATAGAGAATAGCAGTGTGTTCGCTTCTTACCGATACTTTCTCATCGCATCTCTTTCCTTTATTCTTCTGCTTGAGTGAAACGCATAAGAATGACTGTAACTGTAACGTTAAAGAAGGGTTATTTTATTTTCCACACAGTCTACTAAAATTTGTTAAATACATTTGTTGGTCTTTCGAGCCGGATTGGAATTTTATAATCTATTATCTATCTATGCACGCGCATAAGAATTACTAAAACTGCCGTTAAGGAAGGGTGAGTGATTTCATTTTTCATTCAGTTTGCTATAATTGGACCTTACACCTTAATAAATACACTATATTTATTGATCCTTTGAGCCGGATTGGGCTTAATTTTTATAGGCATTTTTATCACTAGGACACTATTATCTGTCTATAATTACTCATAAGAATGGCTAAAACACCGTTAAGGATAGGATTTTGCAGAGTGAGAGGGAAATATGCGTTAATATTCGGTTTAATACAAATATTTAAAAAATCATAAATTGTATAATCTTTAAAATAGTTTCAGATACTTCCCATTGCTCTAAGGAATACAACCTTATACAATTTTTATCATAAGATTTGAATATAGTTAAATGCCATACTCTAATAATGAAATTAGGAACTATTTTCATTGAGAAACTACGATATTCAAGTACAACAGAAATTTACACTAAAAAATATATACATAGTTGTATTCGTTAAAATAAAAGCAATTATTCAAAACAGTTTTAAAGACTATACTATGTTTGGTTTTTTAATTATTTATAATAAACCGAAAATAAAGGTATCCTTCTCACTCTGCAAAATCCTATCCTTAAGGAAAGGTTTTATTTTTTATACAGTCTACCAAAATTCGTTAAATACACCACATGCATTGGTCCTTCGCGCCGGATTGGACTTAATTTTTTATGGGCATTTTTTTAGAACACATCTATTATCTATCTATTCATCGTATCATCAGATCAATCTCCCAAACGGCGTAATGAATCTGTTTGGGGGTTCTATTATTTATGTCATTTATTATAATTCTTTATTGAGCGGTATTCAAAAAAATTTTAATTTACGCTCACAATTGTTAGCATCACCTTTTGGAGATGGTCTCTTAGCGGGGTATGCAGGGACCGGGACGGCCTAATTGCTGCATCGGCAGGTTCAGGGAAGCTGAGGGAAGAGCTGGCATTCATGATTCAACCTTTGAATTATCCTGAAGTGTTCGTTACATAATAATTGTACCCGGTGGCCAAATAAATTGTATTAACTTTGAGTTTAACTTTATTTTTTTAATTATTAATTTCATTTCATTTTAATTAATTTAACATCAGAAGTGGTGATAAAGGACCTAGCCATTATTAATACTTAGTGAATAAGTGGTGAATAAGTGATTAAGTGAAGTTTAAAAAAAAATGTCACGAGAATTAGAAAATGAATTTCGTCGACGATCCAGTTTTGGGAACCGGAGAGCACGTAGTCGGAGTCCGGTTTGGGAAATTACTCCAAGGGAAGCTTCTGGTGATCACCGCCGGAATTATCGAAGGGAGGATTCTCGCAGGCAACAGAGGAAAGCTTACGATAGGCATCAGAGGAAAGCTTCTAATGAGCGACGGAGAAGAGCGAGCCGTTCTCGTAGCCGCAGCAAAAGTGAGTTCACTGAACTGAGCGACGCCATAATTAAAGGTATGGGCAAGATAGTTCAGGATATAGAGGTGAGGAATAACAACCAGTTGGTAAGTGTGACTTCAATTACAAGTAGTATCGTCCCAGAATTTAATCCTCTCCACCAAAATGTAAAAGATTGGTTAGGAATGGTGGATGAATTTATGTATCTTTATAAATAGGATGACAAAACTGTGTGCCATTTAGCTCTAAATAAATTGCGAGGTCCTGCCGAAGTATGGTATAGAGGGTTACCTACACGTATTTTTAGTTGGCCTGAGTGGAAACAAATGTTGCTTGATAACTTTAAGGCTCAGCGCAATTTGCACAACTTATTAAAAACAATGCTCGATTGTACGCTCAAGGCTAATCAGGGGTTATACGAGTATCTTTTTGAAAAACTATCTCTCATTAATAGATTAAATCTTTTGATAGGGGATGAAGATAAAGTAAATTTAATAATGGGAACAATTTCAGACGAACAAATTAAATTTTCAGTAACAACTGCACAAATAACAGATCCTACGATTTTAGCCAGTCATTTCAAAGCACTCGACGAACAGAGAAAAATACAATCAAAATCAAACGCAGTCACCTCTAGTAAAAATATATCCGCCTCACGAAGTTTTGCTAAGCCACCCAGTACATATTCTAAAGCTAATGCCTGCTATAATTGTAAACAAATCGGTCATTTTAAACGCAATTGCCCTCTCGAACCGTCTGCATGACTATATGGGAAAGGGACCTTAGACTATCTTAATGTAAACTATTTAGGTCTCAATACCAACCATAAATTCTTTAAAAGTGCTTTATTAAATAAACACATTTTTTTGAAGTGTTACATCGACTTTGGAAGTGAGTGTTCACTTATTACTAAAAAAGCCGTTGAAAAATTAGAACTAACAATAAAGCCTATTGAGAACGATATTATTTTAACGACTCTTTCAGGCCCGAAAATTAAACCAAAACATTTCTGTAACGTTTGAGACCATGATCGATGGCGTTACGAGATATGTTGATTATTTTGTTATCGATAATTGTGTAATGGAACTCATGGGCGTAGAGTTGTTAGTGGGTCAAAATTTCACAGAATTAAATGATATACGGTATAGTAGAATTGGTAATAAGTTAAGGTTTTCTGATAATGTAGTCGATCTAAAAGTAAACTTAATTGAAAATTCAGTAGTTAATGTAGGTTTGGAAAAATTCAAAAACTGTAAATACCCTGTTAATATTATTAAATCAATATTTAAGTTGTATAGCTGGTACTTTAGCACAAATCCGAAAGACACATTTAACCGAAATGAAAATAACCCTGACCACTGATAAACCTGTAGCTTTCAGACCCAGGCACTTTTCAGATACTGAGCGTTTACAAATTAAGGAAATAATTGATGATCTCTTAAATTTTGATTTAGTAATAGCAAAATATTGGTTTTCACACATGCGGCGCTTCATAAAAAAATATGAAAAAAAAAAAATTTGCATTAATTGTTTGTTTTACAAAATGCCGGGCGGGAAGGCTCAAGGTTATCTTCACCGTATACCAAAAATTCCCAAGCCCTTCCATACAATTCACACTGATCATCTTGGACCATTTATAAAATCAAAATCATTCAACACTCACATTTTTGTAATAGTTGATGCCTTTACAAAATTTGTTTTAATATACCCTGTGAAAGGTACAGGATCAAAAGCAGCTATTAAAAGTATTAAAGATATGGTAAAGGTATTTAGAGTACCTCGTAGAATAATTAGTGACAGGGGAAGGACATTTACTAGCAAAAAAAATTTCGAAAATTTTGTGAATTAATCGGCACTAAACATCATTTGAACGCAGTAGCAATTCCACGGGGCAATGGACAAGTTGAGCGGTATAACAAAACTATTTTAGACTCGTTAGCAACAATGGGTGCGACTACGGATGACACTAGGTGGGACCAAAATATTCACAACATTCAATTAAGGTTGAATGGCACACTTAACAAAGCTATAGGCGTTACACCTAGTGAGGCTTTAATGGGGTATAGAGTATTCTTACAAGGCCAGTTAGAAACAGATGAGCGCGAAATTTTAAATGTTGCAGAAATTCGAGAACGAATGGTGAGGTACGTAAGCGAGTATCAGGCAGATCAAAAGTACAGGTTTGATCAGAAGCGACAAGACCTTTGCATGTACGACGAGGGAGATCTAATCTTGCTTAAAGTCACCAGCAATCGAGCTACTGGGCGGAGCCAAAAACTGCTGCCCAAATGGAAAGGACCGTTTCGAGTTGTGAAAGTCCTGGATAATGACCATTATGAGGTGTCAGACATACCTGGGAGTAGTCGTTCTCAACAGCGGTACAGTGGCGTGGCTGGCGTGGACAACATAGGCCATGGATTGGTGCAGGCGGTGGTCCACAGCGTGCCCAGCGTTGACAACATGGGATGACGGATTTGTTGGCAATCCATGCGGGAATATGGTAGCGGAAGTCATCTGGTGGAGGTCAAGTCTCATACAGGAGTATGGTGGCAGTCAAGTCACATACTGGAGTATGGTGGATGGCAGTCACCGGGCATTCATCGGGTGGAAGTCAAGTCACATACAGGAGTATGGTGGCAATCAGGTCACATACTGGAGTATGGTGGATGGCAGTCACCGGATGGAGATCAGGCCACATACAGGAGTATGGTGACGGTTAGGTCTCATACTGGAGTATGGTGGTGGATAGGGTAAGTCAGGGGTACGTTGTCCCAGCTATACCAGGGTAAGAGAACAAATAGCGTAGGTAGCGGTGGTAAGTGGATATAGGTTGTTCGGGTGACCGTAGAGTCACTGAACAAGAGTAGAAAAGGATGAAAGGAAAGTCACAGGATGATGGTCATATCATTGGACAAGGAGGTTAGAAGAGGAGATGCTACTCAGGATGATGGACATGTCACCGGACAAGGAGGGAGGTTAGAAGAGGAGATGCTACTGAAGGGTTCTCTTACCGGGTAGTAGTGGTACCGGACATAGAGACGTACTTCCTGGGGTCGCTTGTGGTACAGGGCTAGCAGGGTACTAAGTGACCATTAGGCTAAGTTATCGCTAAGTTAGTACAAAGTTATAGTTTAAGATTAGTTATCTTATTTTTAATTTTTTTTAATTATAATTACTAATAAACTTGGCCAAGTTCATTAATCAATTTACAGGTTAGGTCAGACTGTGGGAGACTTTGGACTAGAAAGTTGCAGAACTTTAAGTCACATGTCGTCTGATTATTATTATTTTTTATTATTATTATTTTTATTATAAAGATTTTGATTGTTGTGTTAATGTGTTGCTGAGACATCTTGAAGATCTAACACAAACAATTCGAGTTTCAGTTCCCTTGGACTTGAAGAGTGAGGACACTCTTTGGTCAGGAAAGGCCGAATGTTAGCATCACCTTTTGGAGATGGTCTCTTAGCGGGGTATGCAGGGACCGGGACGGCCTAATTGCTGCATCGGCAGGTTCAGGGAAGCTGAGGGAAGAGCTGGCATTCATGATTCAACCTTTGAATTATCCTGAAGTGTTCGTTACATAATAATTGTACCCGGTGGCCAAATAAATTGTATTAACTTTGAGTTTAACTTTATTTTTTTAATTATTAATTTCATTTCATTTTAATTAATTTAACACAATACTGTTTTAAAATTTTTATTGTTGTCCTGAAGAAAGTAATTTTCTTGAATCCATTTACATTGGGGTACATGTATCAAAAGTATATCCACGCCATTTAGTCGAAGATAAATCACAGTCACCATTTATCTCGCGTACGTAGATTAAATGTTCTTTCAACACTCGATAAAGCAAGGCACACTAAAGGTCGATGGGCTCGGTTCTCCTAAACGGAACAAAAATCCATTATTGTGTCAATGGCTCATTCAAGTGGACAAAAAAAGATCTATTACAGCCTACATAATATCAGTTTCTTATTGTGAAAATCATTAGATACTTCTTGTGAACGTTTTTCCCTATCCCCCTATTCATATTATGAATCAGTTCCTATTTTATACCTGTATATAAATAAACACTGTCAATGTCGACCGCTTTAGTACTATATAATCAATTATCTCTTGTTTGTCTTTACAGATGAGTTAATAATATATTTAAGGAAATTATATTTGCGCTCTAGATAAATAAAATATGATACCGTGCAATGTCAACAAATTCAAAGGAATTTACGGAATATAAAATCCCAATGATGATATGGATACACAGAGGCGCATCATTTTTTTCAGGAGTACATTTTCCGTTTAATAACGCCGCCCTCATTCGACCTCAAAATTAAGTAGCGTTTGATGTGGGAGGTGGTGCGCTTGCGTTTATTTTTGGCATTTAATTGTGAAATTAAAGATCGAAGACACATTCTTTGCGTAAACGTTCTTACCTTTTCTGTTTCTTTATTTTATTTTGCAAAAAATACAACTTACTGACGTTTGTGGCAAAAGATTATCGTAATTTCTAATTTTGCAACAATGGGCTTGTTACCGATAATTATTTTTTCGTTATTTCTTTATGGCATTCAATAGAATTCGACCATCTAGATAAGCTGTTAAAATTTCAGCTTCATAAGTATATCTAATCATTAGATAGATATTCAATGTTAAAAATTGAGTTCCAGTACAAAGCGCTTCGCCGATTCGTGACGTCATTCTGCATAAACACTACTCATTTTAAATCAGCAAGAGGTTTATTTTCATTTTTAATATTTGTATACTCATATTTAGCTTGGAGCTAAACTGGCTCCAAGCAAATATTTAAAAATTCACGCAAATAATTTTTCAATATTGTTGATTGATACAAATAGACTACTAATTATAGGTTAGATTCCTAACCTGCAAAAAGTGTCTTATTTTATTGTGACAAACTATTTAAAACTTCATAAACATTACATTGAACTGGATTTTGGTTGAAAGTACAGGAACCAGGCAGACATTTTAATAATAGCTACGTAATACTTGTAAATCTTAAGAAATATATATTTTTGAGGTTAGCTGTGAAGTCACATTAAATCTCGACTGGCTCCTGATCAGCATCTGCGACGTGACGTCGCGCGAAGCTCCTCCCTGTTTTCGCAAGGTCCAACTTTGGTAATTTATTTAAGGGCCTAAACGTCCTAATATAAACCTAAAAATTTGGAAATTGCCTTAAAAAGTGTTCTACTTTCGATTTCTAATATAAAAAAAATCTGAACGGGCCTATTACACAGGCACACAAAAAGTCAATTTTCTATGGTTTCACGTATACACTCACATGTATTTTTGACCGCTGAACACGATCCCGATGTCAATCTTACAAAATTAGGTCAGGATTTTTGCTAATCACGAAAAACAGGCCAAAATAGGGTTTAAAATACAAATTAAAGATTTTAAATAAGTACACTCAAAGAAATAGTATGGATAAATTCAACAAAAAAAAATGGTTAACTAACAATATCGTTAATTTTGTTAAACTAAATTATATTGATGGTATTTTTAAACAAGAGGTGATTGTTATTTTAATTAATAAAAAGTTGTCGTACAACAAAACAAACATTAACTTAAAAAAATAGATGAATAAGACTATTATTTTTTCGTCTGACTATTATTTTGTTGAATTCTGTCAAATTAAACTAGATAATAGTATATTTTATTTTTAACTATTATCGAATTGTAATTCTAACCCAGTATTAGTTCGCTGTATTATTGTACTTGGTAGACAAACCAATATTATTGTCGTCTTCTAGAAATTCTAAAAGAATTACCATAAAATTTGCTTGCTTACCACGTAGTCTATTACAGAAATTATTCCCAGATGACGCCACATACAAATCACTGACAATAATCAATCATGCATTATCTTATACTCTTATGAATTTATAGAAAATTAATAACATGATTGCAATGTTCAAATTCTCTCAGGGATCATCGATATATTTGGATGGATCTTATAAACGATCTCTAATCTTTGGTTTGGGTGGTCTGATGTCTCAATACTGAGATTTTGGCTGACCAAAAAAAAAACTTCATCATACAATAAAGTGTAAAAATTAGTTGGTGAACAAAAAACAAAGTCGTACTATTTAACTGTAGACTAAATTGAAAATGGTTAGTGAACATAAAAAAATGTCATTGTACTATTTAATTTGTTACAAGAAGATATGATTTGTTTACGAAAACGAATAAAGTTGTATGACTATTCTTTTCTGATTGATTTAACTATGAAACTAGAGAGGCGCGATTTCATATGCTCTTTTTGGTTGAATTTACCTATCATTTTCTTTGAGTGTAGACCGTGTATTAGATGTATTTTTTGCCGCTGAACACGATACCGAGGTCAGTTTCAAAAAATCAAGTCATGACTTCTTATTTATCTTGATTTTTTCTTTTCTGTGGTACCGTACTCTTTTGTCTTCAAATGATCTGCGTAATGGTTTTCATTTTCGTTTTATTCCTTTCGTTTTCACATGCTTTTTCAATGTCCAACAGTAGTCTGCCATCATATTAGCTTTATGTCTTGGTGAAAAAGTTCACCGTGATCTTCACTATAATCACCTAAATTTTCTGGAAACTGGTCTATGTGAGAATGCAGGCAATGTAGTTTTAAATTCATTAGACAACCTAATTTTCTGAATTTTCCTGCCATGTTGGATACTATTTCTTTGTAGTCTTCGTTCTTATTGTTTTCTAAAAATGTATCAACAACTTCCTTAAAGCTCTGCCAAGCTTCCTTTTCCGTCTCTGACATTGTAGTGATCAATTTCTTATCTTTTAACATTTTCCTTATTTGTAGACCATCAAAAATGCCTTCCTTCAATTTGGCTTCGTTTATCTGTGGAAATTGTATTCCCAAATACTCAAAACATTTTCCTTCTTTGTTCAAAGCTTTCATGATTTACTTCATGCGACCAAGTTTAACATGGAGTTGGAGAAGTAACATTTTAAAATAATAGAAATAGTAGTAGTAGAATGGTATAAATAGTATCCAACATGGTAGAAAAATTCGGAAAATTAGGTTGTCTAATGAATTTGAAACTACATTTCTTGCATTCTCATATAGACCAGTTTCCAAAAAATTTAGGTGATTATAGTTTTCACCAAGACATAAAAGAAATGGACCGTAGATAACAAGGTCGATGGGATGTTAATATGATGGCGGACTACTCTATTGGACATTGAAAAGGGATGTAAAAACGAAAGGAATAAAACGAAAAAGAAAACTATTACGTAGATCATTTGAAGACAAAAGAAAAGACACAGAAAAGAATAAATCAGGATAAATAAGAAGTCATTGCCCATCGGTATCGTGTTCACCGGCAAAAAATACATCGAATACATGGTCTACTTATTTTAAATCTTTAATTTGTATTTTAAATCCTATTCTGGCCTGTTGTAACCTGTTTTTCGTGGTTAACAAAAAAACCAGACCTAATTTTGTAAAACTGACATCGGGATCGTGTTCAGCGCTCAAAAAATTGACTTTTCTTTGTGTGTGTCTATGTTATTTTTTTGTTAAAACAATTAATTATTATTAAGCGTGCGAGATGCAGGTACTCTTTACAGTTTTAAGCATAACAATAGTTTGCAAAAGGTTTCAGTTGATGTTTTCCATGCTCGCCCCGTTCCGAGGTTAAAATCCGCTTCGATTCTACTATAAGAATATAAGGAAAGAAAGAAAATAACCATAATCTTTGTGTTGGAGACCTTATTTTCAAAATTTAAAAGTAACGTCATAATAATTATCATATCAAAATCTAAAAATTTAGTATTTTCAGTCTAATTATAGGCAATATTGCCCACTTTCTTTCCGCGTATGTGTCTACGTCGCTGAAGTACATTTAATTCCGTATTGATCCGTATTTACTTATGCTCGGCCGTCGCCAAAACGTCTGGTGAAGGATTCCGACGTCTGCGTCTGCGGTTATACTACATTCTACGATCCTTTCCACCGTGGAAACTCCAGTTTTACTGAGTCATTCCTCCTCCTGGAATTTAGTATACCAATGTCAACTTAACGGAAAACCAACAGAAATAAAACGTATCATTTTTCTTAAAAACATACGTCGCTGAGATTAAGTGAATAGATAGCTAGATACATATTTTACTGGTGTTTGCACAGGGTGGTTGCTTTATCAAAGAAAATGCGTTTTTTTTTGTGAACAACTTAAGAAAATTATGTTCTGTATTATATACTGCCTGCCACTCAAAATTAAGGCGAAAAAAATGCATGATGGTGGGCGTTGCGATGCTTCAAACTTATTTTCTTCAGCAAAACACCATTTTTGTTACATTGTTGAAAAGGTCTTTTAATTTACAGTCTTTTTGTAAATACCATTCTTTTTTATGTTTATTACTTCCACGTCCAGTGGAAGTATAATAACGCAAAAAAAAATTAGAACATTTTTATTGTTCAAATTAGCTTAGAATGTCATGAAACGTCGAGATTTTAGGTTTGAGAAAAAAAATTGTCTGTCTGTCTGTAACTTTTTTTGTGCTCACGATTACTTTGGAACCGTTTAAGATATTGACTTAAATTTGGTGCACATATGTATTTTAACTAGATCTGGAAATAGATTATATTTTGATCTTATTCCGTTGAAGGGTTGAGGGGTAAATTGGGGTAAATAGGTAAATCAAGCAAGTAAAAGTCCACAAACTTGGTCTCAAAGGCCTCAAAAATTGTTTTTACTTCATCCACCTTCACTACCACCCCACCCCCACTACCGATGTGGCATATCGTTTTATGGGTTTTGAGGTAGACAAGTTCAAATATTATATTATTAAAGCTCCATGAACAATTATTTCCAGATACAATTTTTTTCCGTTGTGAGAGACTTGGATAGAAAATCTGGATGTGGAAATAGTGATTTCTTGGGCAACGGTTTTTTACTTCCACATCCAGTGGAAGTAACGACTAAAATTTAAAAAAAAATTGTATCGTTCAAATAGGCTTAGAATGTCATGAAACGTCAAGATTTTAAGTTTGAGCAAAAAAAGTTTGTTTGCCGGTCTGTCTATAACTTTTTTTTGGGCGCACGATTACTCTGGAACCGTTTAAGATATTGACTTGAAATTTAGTACACATATGTATTTTAACGAGATCTGAAACTAGATTTTCGTCTTATTCCGTTGAAGGGTTGAGAGGTTAATTGGTGTAAATGGGGGTAAATAGGTAAATCAAGCAGGTAAGAGTCCATAAAATTGGTATTTAGTATATACAATAAAAGCTAATGTCTAAAAAAAATTACCATTAGTACCTCCACACCATTATAAAAGGGGGTGAAAAAAAAATTGTGATTTAGTATGTGCACAAGAATCAAAGGCTTCAATTTTTTTTTACTTCATCCATTAGAATGTATTCCTAGATAGCCAGGTTTAACACCCATGGATTTTTTCTTGTGGGGTACTCTCAAAAATAGAGTTTACGAAACAAAGTCCAATAAATATAGAATAATTAAAACAAAAAATTGTCGATGTACCTGCTGAACTAAATGGTAATGTTTTAAGAAAACTAACGTTTAATGAATTGAGAAAATGTTGTGTTCTAGTTTGTCTGTAGATAATGTCTTAAATTAAAAAAGTTAAAGATATTTTTTGAAACCCTACTTTATTTTAAAGAATATTTAGTTTAACTTCTTATAGGGAAAGCTACACAATTTAAAAAAAAATAAACAGAAAAAACTGGTATGTAAAAAAAGCAACTTTATTTTTAGTATTAATAATTTTTAATGCCTCATTTATGTTTATAAAGACATTTAGATCCCCTTAGATAGTCTATATAAACTTAACACAAAAATGCTTTGCAATAGATAGGTGACTTAACAATTACTATCATCCATCACTATATTATAATACTGTGTCATACCGTACCTCTCTCGATAAGAAAACGTGTTAAACATGCTACAAAAATGAATTTTAAATCAAATATATACAATGCGGAAACCACTGTGGAATACATTAGGTATGCATATGTTTGTGCCGTCAACAATGATAATGTTATGGCGTCATCCGCAAAACTATTTAATGGAATGGTGACTTTTTGTTGCAAATCCATATTTGAATTCTTATCTTTAACCACTTTTAAGATAATCAAACATTTATAGTATTTAGCCGACAACAACACATTTTTGCTTCAAGCAAATTAATAATTATCGATAAGTATTAATTGTTAGCCTTTGGCTCGTGCTGATAAACTTTTCACTCGTGCGATTTATGACACTTTAGTCACTCGTATAAATAACTATGAGGAGTTATACCATGATGATGATAACAAAAAATGTATAAAAAATAATAAAATCGTTGATCGTTACACGGAGTACGTAACGGTTATTTTGTTTTGTGAACAAAGACGCTAAAAAAACACCCAAGAAAACAATTAAGTGGGATCAGATGTGGTCAAAGTGGTGGCCAAGGATGCCAATAATTTGATGTATGTTAGCGTTATTTGGCGTACATGTTCCAACATACATCTACTTTTTTATCTCTACTTTTTATCTTATATGTAAATGATCTTTTTTTACTATTTGTCTCCTCTTAAATGCATTGCCTATGCCGATGATACTTTCATTCTAAATTTTGATTATGACATTAATAATGTAAACATCACCTCCGCTACGTCTATTCAGTAAGCTAAGGTTTGGTTTTCTGATAAAAATTTAATGCCAAATGAAAACAAAACTCAACAAGTTTTATTTTCCACTAGAAATACGCTGGTAAACGGTGACAGTGTCAAGATACTCGGAGTTCTTGTAGGCAACAAACTAAGCTGGTGTAAACACGTGGAAGTACTTTCAAGCAAATTATCCAGTATAATTCTTTTACTACGCAGACTGAAAAATGTTCTGTGTTCCAACACTTTAAAGTCTTGCTATTTCTCCTTATTTCACTCTCACATTACCTATGCAATACTCCTCTGGGGTGGCTCATGCCATGCTACAAAAATTTTTAAATTTCAAAAGAGAGCTCTCAGGTTAATCAGCAATGCTGGATGGAGGGATCACTGCCAGCCAATTTTAAAAAAACTGGGCATACTGCCTGTACCTTCTTTATTTATGAATATTTCGTTATTGGAAATTCACAACAATAAGGGCAATTTTTTCACCAATTCTGATTTTCATAATTCAACCAGATCTGCCCCACGGCGTAGACAACCTCGACATAGACTTGATCATTTACCAAATTCCATAAAAATCCTTCGTTTTAATATATTCAAACGCAAGTTAAAAATGCATTTCTTGAATTTCCGTTTTTACTCAGTGGAAGAGTATTTTAACACTGAATTTCCCCCCTATTTTTATGTTCTTTTGCCCTTTTAATGTATTTTTTTTTCTCTTTCTTTGTTAGTGGCTAAGTATTTGCTATTGTTGTTGGTTAGTTGTTTATTATATTATGATTTTATTAGTTATTGTGTTTGTATGTTTATATTTCCATATTATTTGTTATAATTTTTGACTTGCCAAAAACTTCTTGTAACTTGGTTAAATAAACTTTCTTTCTTTCTTCTTCTTTATCATATATCTATGGGGTTCAACAGCTGGTATGAAACGTTTACAATAGATTGCCATGAAGAAATTAATCATGTGACGTTTGTCATTGAACTTCACATTGATGCGTGCAGTTTTGATCATATCTAATTTCTGTATGATTGCAATTGAATTCAATGGGACTTACCATTTCATCCAAGCTCTTAAGGTCATTGGTGATGATTTGTGGTACGGGTCCGTACATAAGTACAGTCTCTTCGTCTTCGATGTCACTGTCGCTGTCGTCATCAAGACCATTCTGATTTTCTGAACCCTCGTTGTAGTTGACACCCATTTTCTTCTGATCGGCGGCTATTTCTCTGTCTATTTGCCTCTCCATTTGCACCAGCATTGGTGCCAACATACCAAATCTGAAAAACGATATTCTTGAGTGTTCCTAGTTATGTATTTATTGACTATGTCATTCAACACGTTCGAGACGTTTAAGAAAAAAGACTAATATAGTCCAGTTAACGGAGGTAAAATGACCAAAATCTCTAAGTTGAGTGCTAATTGCTAATGAATTCTACAAGTAACGGAACCCGTGATAATCATTTCCTACTCTAATCTTTTTTTAAACTTTTTTATTAACGTCATTACAAACACATTGCACAAGGTTTCATCAAAATCCATTCATTAGCACTCAAATTAGAGTATGTTCCCCCACGGTTGACTGGACTAATATTCTTTTGTATAAAAGGCAACAGAAACATGTTTGATAGTTTTATTTTATTTAGAAATAGAAACTATAATTTTTTTTAAATACTCACTTGGCTCCCCTCCTCGCTACTTCTAATAAACATAAAATTACGTGTTTTTCATTTTTCCTCATTATCAAATCGTCTGACTCGAACAAGAGGCATTCTATGATTTCAAGGGAATTCCGACACCAATTTATGAAGTTGCTAACATTATCTCTGAAAATAAAGGAACATATATAAAATATAAAAAGGGAATGAGGAATATGAGAATAGGTTTCAAAAATTAAATATTGCACTACCATATAAATAAATGAAACATACTTGAAACTAAATCACCTGTTGAAATAGGAATGAAGGAACATAGTTCTTCTATGATGAAAGTTTGGTAAAGCAAACTCTTAAAGATGAGGCGAAAATCATATATGGCGCTCTATAGGACATAAAAATCAATAATAAAACATGGGCCTGTAGTGTCAGCCTCCTCCCCCAAAGCGAAGAGATTGAATACTTTCCTTTAGGCAGACGTCTGATAGAGACAAAACACACTTATCTTAGAACAAACTACTGCAATTTGACCTTATCCATCGCAAAATGTACTGGTTTATGAGCACAAATTCTCATCATGAAACCCGTAAAGAAATATGTTATCGACCTTTCTAGGTTTTATATCGGAAAAGGGACAACACGACGCCGAAGTGTTTATTTGAATGTGAAATTGGTTACCTTGAAGCAAAATAGTATAAAAAATACAAGACTTAATATTCACTATCCATTAAATTCTCACTGTCTGTACGAATTAAAAGTATTGAGAGGGCTTTCCGGCTTATGTAAATTTCTGCAATTTCGTGAAGCAACTCAAGAACAGATTTGCATTATAAACAGTGTGTTGCAGCAAGTGCAATAAACACGAATAACGAGGGAGTTGCCAATGTAAAGGAAAATTATTCATGTCATTAGCGTTTAGTAGACACCAATGCAAATATAACATATACCAAACTGAATTTTGGACCATAGATTAATGAACAAATAAAGAAGATAGTAGGTATGCTTTTAGAGGGCAGAATATTTACTAGTGTGAATTTTGTCGAACTCCTCTTATATTTCCTTAAATATATAAGGAATAAAAACTTCTGATTGATTGATTGATTTACCAGTGCGCGGTAGGAATTGCTGCCACTCCCAGGGTTATACAGCTGGGTCTGCTACTTACACGCTGGGTTGGATGGCAAAGGAATGTGGGATGGGAGGTGTAGTATATATATTTGTGAGATGAGTTACCGTATTGTGTCGTGAGGGAGCGTTTAAGCTTTTTTGTGTTTTTGGTTCTGGACTTCTGCCTCTTTTGAGTCTTGTTGTGAAATATGTGGCCGCGTTGTGTCGTGATATGGAGTGTTTATGCTCCTCGTTTTGTGTTTCTGCTTCTTCGAGTCTTCTTTTTCTGAGTCTTCTGATTCCTCGGTTTCCGATGCTAGGTTAGATTTTCGTCATGCTTGTTGGTCATACTTGTTGTCATACTTGTTGTCAGCAGCGAGAGTCACATGACGCATGGTACAGGAGTGGGGGGTGGGCAGTGTAGATGTTTGTAAAATGCGTTGCCGGATTGTGTTCGTGATATTTAATGTTTATGCTCCTCTTTTTTGTGTCTCTGCTTCTACAAATTTTCTTCTCCTTCTGAGTCTTCTGATTCCTCCGTTTCTGGTTCTGGTAGAATATATAACTGTAGGTATTTGTGAAATTCGTGGTCGCATTGTGTCATGAGGTGGAGTATTTATGCTCCTCTTTTTGCATGTCTGCTTCTACAAATCTTCTTCTTCTGGATCTTTTGATTCCTCCGTTTCTGGTTCTGGTAGAGTATATATATCTCTGCGATTTCTTTTTAAGGAAATGTATGGAGGAGTTCGACCAAATTTACACTAGTAAATAGTCTGCCCTCTAAAAGCATACCTACTAACTATGACCATGTCAGGGCTACTGCTACTTCTATTGCAATGGACATCTACAGCTAGATAGTGATATGGAGTGTTTATGCTTTCTTTTTGTATTTTTACTTATAGAATTTTTGCTTCTCTGGAGTCTTCTATTTCTTGCATTTCTGATTGGCTGCTTGTATATCCTAGCGATTTCTCTTTGATACTTTCCTAGTTTGTTATCCACAAGTAGGAAGATCTCTCTATTTTTAGTTTGTTGCTGTTTAGTTTTAACGCTGTCTTCTGTAGGTGAATTGGATTTCTTCTTTGGACATGTCCTGAATCCTTCGTTTCGTACGTTTCTATCCCATCTTGTTTTCTCTCCTATTATTGGTAAGTTTTTTCACGTTCCTTTGATTCACCTGTTATTTACTTTATTGATTCCAGATGTACAATTTCTTCTAGTAGCCCAGTCCTTGAAGATATTTACCTCCAAAAACAAAATGAATAATTTTTTTTAGTGAGTTCTTGAAAGTGTCTATAGCTCTTCTTTGCGTTCCCTCATTCTTCGATTTCCTTGGTTCAATGTTGCAGTGATACGTATCTTTTCGTGTCCACATTGTTTCTTCTGAAGGTTTGGTTTCATCGTTGCCCTACTGGGAGATTTTCATGTTTACGAAGAATCTTCTGCATTTTTATCACCATGGCTTATTTCCGCTTCCTTTTCTATCTGTTCTTCTTTTAGTACTTCGTTTATGTGCCACATCTATTGTTGATTTTCTGTGGCGTTCATTTTTTTAACAGATATTATTTCTTTCTTTTTTTTAATCGCCTTATTTAGATTAATGTCCTGGCGGAGTTTAGCCATAGGCTATTCTACCACTCAACCAGGACGGACGGACACATATAGACAACATCACAACACCCACTTCCTGCGACATTGCCATCTGCCGTAGCTGAGACTCGAACTCAGGAGAGGAGAGCGACTAGACCATGTTATCTCTCACACAACCGCAGTCTAGCCCACTGCTACCATCTCGGCAACACGTGAAAAACGCCACTACACATCCATACCCTAGCCAGGATTCGAACCCGGGACCCCGTGGTCGCAAGCCTAACACCTTAAGCACTGCGCCACCGAGCCGGTTGCGCCACCGAGCCATGTTCTCTTTCTTGCTGGGTTCACAAGCGGCTTTTCCCTTTTTAACAGTTTTCTGTCTAGTCAAGTTTTTCTAGGACTCAATTAAATTGAATTATTGATTGTTGACAGTAATTGTGGCGCAAAGTTTAATTTCTCCTTGGTGAAAAGCCCAATTAATGAATTTATTGCCTACCAATTTATGACCTGATTGTGGGATGACACATCTACGATCTGGCAGACCGTTTTAGAAATTCACCATACTTAAAATAATATAAATACGTCGGAGTTTATCTAAGAAATCTGTTAGAATACTGGTGTATGCCTCGGCGGTCTAAATGAAACTCCAGAAAATTACGTGATGTATAATTGTCGCCCAATTAATTCCCTAAATTAAACATAGAAAATATACAGGAAAATCAACAAGGACGCTTTCTTCTCATCTAGAGCTTGCCAGGACCTCTATTATTAACATATTACCCGGGTAAACCACAGAAAGGGGGTATATATATTACAATGGGAAAGATAATTAAGATACAAAGCTAACCTAATTAGAGACAGTTAAAGCAACAGTTTACTACAGGAAGTTAACTAGTACGTTGTAGATTTGCATATTTTTAAGGGAAAATAGATGAATAGCATTGGCTAGAAGGTGAACATTAATGTTTACTAAGTTTTTTGACATAAGATTAGTTATCATTTGCTGATTCTGAAAAAATATGGTCCAGATCGCCTACAGTACCGCATGTACTACAGATTTATTTTTATATTCACTCACAATGGTTTCAATGCGATGAGCAAGGAAAGTGTTCTGTCAAGGTCGTAAAATCTATCAGATCTTCCCAAAGTCGTATTTTCAAGCCGATGATAATCAAACATTACTAAAGGAATTTTTGTAGAAAAGGACATTACTTGACACTTAGAAATATTTAAATAAATGTTGTTTGAAATGCACCATTCTATCTAAATTTTTGATTGCGCAAACGGTCCACACTCATATAGAGCAGACAATTAATATCTAAAAGTCATTAATAAATATTATAAATCACAAAGGTCTAAGAGCAGATCCTTGTGGAACCTCAGACAGAGCAAAGTAGTCAATAGATTGAAAGTCATTAATTGATAATAAGTATGACTAAAATAGTAACATTAAGGAATCATAAAAACCAAAGCTTCGCAATTTGCTATATAGAATAGAGTGGTTAAAAGCCTATATAATATATAAAAATTAATATGGTTTACTTACCTAGCAAAAAATGTGCCCGGCTTGGCTGTGTTAAAATATTTGACGTCAGCAATTCTTACCAAGGCCTGGGCTATGGCCAAGGACCCTGTTACTGATCTGGTCATGACTTTTTTCGCTTGCTTCTTCTCAGCATACTCTTGGGCTTGGGCTTTGACGGCATTGGCATGCTGAAACAAAAAACAGTAGATAAGTAGATAATCTTTTTAATCGGCTTTAAGAAAGGAAGAGGTTGCGAATTCAACCGTATATATGTTTTTTTATATCTTCAGTGATTACTATGACATACTAGATTAAGCAATTGTTATCAAATCTGCTGCAACAAGTTTTTTATATTATCAGCATATTCGTTAATTTGGCCAACGCACCAATGATTTGAATTAAAAAATTAGGTTTTGGTTTATAATATTCCTCCCAGAACCTCTGTGGAGATGTATCATGAAATGTTTGATGCTTTTTGCTCTCTCAACTTTATTATAATTCTGATATTTTAATATTATTTGATTTCAATATATCTGATACACCTTCCTCATTGACTCTTCAGGCACTAGTAAACTTTCAAAACTTTCTTAACCTAAAGCAATTTAATGGAGTAAAAAATACAAATAACTGAGTACTAGACCTAGTTTTATAAAATAAATCCTGTCAACTCGTGAAGGCTATTGATATTCTCATTGCAGAGGACGACCATCATCCTGCTCTTATTTCGACATTTAGTATCACAAGAAATCACGAAACTATAAATTTAACTTCCACATCCTTTATCAAACATTAGCTAAAACAGATTGGGAATTTTTAAATAATACTGAAACTGTAGACGAAGCTAGTGATCGGTTCTATTCCAAATTAAACTCAATATTTATTAATGCTGTACCTCAATCCAAAACTTCAAAAAGAACATATCCATCCTGGTTTGACTATCCGTCAATTAAATTTATTAAAGAAACGCATAAAGCGTTAAATAAATGCAAGCAAATAGATGATGTAACTTATCAGAACGAATTTAAAAGATTAAGGCGAAAAGTGAAAATTGATTCCGATAATTCTTATAAAATATATTGTAATCATGTTGAGGAAAATATAATTAATGATCCGTCCTCGTTTTGGCAATTTATTAATTGTAAACCTAGTTCATCTGACCCACCAAATTTTATGAATTACAATAATGAATATCTATCCGACTTTCAACAAATTACTAATTATTTTGCTAATTTTTTTCAGCAATCTTATTCTGAATCTGAAAATATCACGCATAATCTTAAAAATTTTGCTGAGAGTAGCACATATTTAAATATAGCCTGTTTTTCGGAAGACGGAGTATTTACAACATTAAAGAAAATTAAACCTAAATTAACTTCTGGGCCTGATGGGATCCCCGCATTCATATTACGTGACTGTGTTGCTATTTTTGCTTGCCCCTTACTACATTATTTAACTTATCACTAAAGTCCTCTAAATTTCCACTACAGTGGAAATTACCAAAAATAATTCCAGTGTTTAAGAAGGGTGATAGATCCGATATTTGTAACTACCGTCCGATAGTAATAATAAATAATTTTGCTAAAGCATTTGAAATTATCTTAACCATTTTATTTTTAACCATGTAAGGCATCAAATATCAACAGCTCATCACGGATTCTTCAAAGGCCGTTCAACAGTTACGAATTTAATTAATATTACAGAGTTTATTTCTGACTCTATTGAAGAGGGTTATACAAACATTATATATACTGACTTTTCAAAGGCATTTGATAGACTAAACCATGATATCCTCTTAGAAAAATTTGAATTTTTTGAATTTTCGGATAACCTCATTGCACTTTTTAAATCCTACCTAACTGATAGAAGACAATATGTTGTATATCATGGTGTTAGATCTAGCGAAGTCTAAGCTACGTCAGGGGTCCCCCAAGGTTCAAATTTAGGGCCACTTTTTTCATTTGTTTGTTAACGACATAGTAGACAATATCACTGTTAACTGCCTTTTATATGCTGATGATTTGAAACTATTTTGCAATGTCGCGTGTGGATATGATTGCCTTGAATTGCAAAATAGTGTTTATCGTATTAATACATGGTGTATAATAAACAAATTACCTTTAAATGAAGCAAAATGTAACACTATGACATTTACAACAAAACATAATCTTATTCTATTTGATTACAAATTGAACAATCACGCACTTTCCCGTACTGACACTTTTTATAACTTGTATTCTGTTTATATGAACTTTTTCATATTACTGCATGTAGAATCTGTACAAGAAGTTTGTAACCAGTATTTCCGGACACCCTGTATATTCGAAAAAACTTATAGTTCGAATATTTATTTATTTGATCAATATATACGCTATCATACACTAAATATTTTACCCCCTTTCACAAAAACCTCGCTTTCTACCGTAGTACGAACGTTCGCGTGTGGTTTTTTTTAAAGTCAGAAGTCGTAAAAACAATAAATACCATATTGGGAGCTCGCTAGCCATAAATATAAAACTATTATTAATATGCATACGAGATGCGTGAGCGCATATAGAAAACATAGAAAATGTCAATACAATCACGGCCATTACAATTCCTTGAGAAAACGAGAAAGTTAAAATCAATTAAATATTAAAATTTTCATGCAGATGCCATTAATTGGCTTGAACAATTAGTTAATAAAACAATTTCACCTCGCCTCACGTACATATTTAACATTATCGGTAGTTATTTAAATTAGGATTGAAAAATAAGTAAAAACAACAACGATCTGTACCAGGACTGCCCTCACGTGCATGAAGTTGTTAAAGGACCCCGCATGTCGATTTGTGTCTAATTGTGATATGTTGAAGTTCGAGTCGAGCTGATCAAAAATTCTCATGGAAAAAATCGAAAATTTCAATAAACAGTGGCTAGAAGATGAAAAAATGACTTATAACTATAATGAATTAATTAATTCAAATAATCTTTTAGGAAAGTTTTAAGGTATGCTTTTGCTTATTCTATTTGTAGAGTTACCTTTGGTGCTTTCAGCTCCCACACTTTCAAAAGCAGGAGTTGTGAGAGTGGATTTTCTAATACTGCGGTATAGTTAAGAGTTAACATAAAATAATGTATTATTTTTACTAGAAACTTCTATTTGTATTATATCAAAGTACTCTAAGACTCACTTAAACATCATCCAATAAATAATGCGGTGTAGAGTTAAGAGGTAGGGGCAACGCTAGCAAAAAGAACAGCTATAAAAATAATTCAACACTTTTGACAGAATTTTCTACTATGTACATTCTAGAGCCAGAATTTTCTCACTTTGGGACATACCAGTTGCACTTGTCTACATTCTGACAGCCAATTAGACATCCGAGTCACACTTTTTCATATCCACATCCGAGTCGCAGTTTCTCACATCTATACGTCCGACACAACATGCGAGTTGCAGTTTTTTCCATCCAAATGTCCAATAGAACATCTACGTGGCACCTTTTAACATCCGAACCTCCAAAGAAACATCTGAATGGCAGTTTCACACATTCGGATTTTCTATTATACAGACGACATCCAGACATCAAATAAAACATCCGAATCTCAACTTTCCATATATGAATCCACTCTTTAATTTCTAGATGTCCGACTAAACATACAAATCTTTGCATCCAGACGTAAAAAGTAGAATTCTGTCTGTCTGTTTCTGTTTAAAATTAAAATGAGCAGTTTTGCTAACTGTACACTGAAAGAAATAGTATGGGTAAATTCAACAAAAAAAAAATGGTTAACTAACAATATCGTTAATTTTGTTAAACCAAACTATATTGATGGTATTTTTAAACAAGAGGTGATTGTTATTTTAATTAATAAAAAGTTGTCGTACAACAAAACAAACATTAACTTAAAAAATAGATGAATAAGACTATTATTTTGTTCGTTTGACTATTATTTTGTTGAATTCTGTCAAATTAAACTAGATAATAGTATATTTCATTTTTAACTATTATCGAATTGTAATTCTAACCCAGTATTAGTTCGCTGTACTATTGTACTTGGTAGACAAACCAATATTATTGTCGTCTTCTAGAAGTTCTAAAAGAATTGCCATAAAATTTGCTTGTTTACCACGTAGTCTATTACAGAAATTATTCCCAGATGACGCCACATACAAATCACTAACAATAATCCACCATGCATTATCTTGCACTCTTATGAATTTATAGAAAATTAATAACATGATTGCAGTGTTCAAATTCTCTCAGGGATCATCGATATATTTGGATGGATCTTATAAACGATCTCTAATCTTTGGTTTGGGTGGTCTGATGTCTCAATACTGAGATTTTGGCTAACCAAAAAAAACTTCATCTTACAATAAAGTGTAGATCAACCTAAAAATTAGTTGGTGAACAAAAAACAAAGTCGTTGTACTATTTAATTGTAGACCAAATTGAAAATGGTTAGTGAACATAAAAAAATGTCATTGTACTATTTAATTTGTTACAAGAAGATATGATTATTAAACTACTATTTGTTTACGAAAACAAATAAAGTTGTGTGACTATTCTTTACTGATTGATTTAACTATGAAACTAGATAGGCGCGATTTCATATGCTCTTTTTGGTTGAATTTACCTATCATTTTCTTTGTGTGTAATCATACCAATTTTTAAATTCCACCACCACCATATTTTTAAAGCTGTGGGAGCAATAAGGTCAAGAAAATGAAGTGTTAAATAATTAATAGCTGTTTTTTTTGCTGTCGTGACCACTACCTCTTAACACTATCTCGCATTATTGCAGAAGTTTAAAGGTCAAAGGTTTTGTATTCGATATTTATTTTTGTTCTTTGTAGTGTATTTATTTATTTAATTAAAGATACAGCGGCCCAGACAGATAAGCATCCAATTAAAGGGCAGGAAACATACAAATAAATGTATATAATATAGGTACATAATACAAACTTAATAATAAAAACAAAAAGTTTACATATAGAATTATATTTACATATCAGTATTAAAATTAGAGTTATAGACAATTCCACGATGAAAACAATACATAAACAGCATATTATGTACTAAAAAGTATCAAGGGTGACTCAAAATACATTGTTTTATATTATTAACACTACAATTAAAAATATCACAGTTTGACTGATAATTTAAATAGTTTAAACATATATTATAAACAGGTGAAAATTTTAATGAATCCATTCTTGGTGTAACTAAATAAAATAAGGCTTATGAGCAAGTTTGAAAAGACGGAACATTAAAATGTATAGAGCTGAGAATATCCGGACAGTCAGCCTGTTTCATCAGAACTTTATGTAAAAACAGTATAGAAAAGTAGACTGGCCGAGATGCTGTCATTCAAGTCAAATCTAGCTAACAAATCAGATTGTGGAGTTCCGTTAGGTGGATAAATACTATCAGGTTTAAAGGAGAGATATTTAACATACCTTCTTTGGATTCGCTCCAAACTAAAAATATGCATGGATTCCAAACATTACTGGCATATTCTAATTTTGGCCTGACAAAACCATTAAACAGAAGAGAAAGTATAGAAATGTTTATAAAATGCCTCGAATTTCTTATAATAAAGCCTAGATTTTTGTAAGAATTAGCAGTAATGGGCAACAAAGGTTAAGTTTGAATCAAAGATGACCCCGAGATATTTAAATTGACTGCATCTATTAACCGTTTATACGAAAAGTGTATCGGATTATTTTTCTTGGTAAAAGTCATGGTATCACACTTCAATATATTTAAAGGTAATTTATTAAATTCACACCATAAATTAATTTTGAGAGATCTTGTTGTACTTGACGACCATGTTCGTCAGAGTTAATACATGCGAACAATCTAAGATCGTCAACATATAAAAGAACATTGCTTTGAATATCCCTGCAGATATCGTTGATGAATAGAATAAATAACAACGGCCCGAGAACGGCACCCTGTGGAACTCCTGATGTTGTTAACACATCAATAGATGAAAAGCCTTGATACTGCACACGTAGTTTTCTGTTACCAAGATAGGGCTCAAAAAAGCTTAGAAAGTCCGTGATCGAGTGTGTCACATGTTACAATCTACTTGACCACCATGGTTCAGCGTATTCGCAATAAAATGAGTAAGTCTTACCAAATTAGCTGTTGTAGATCTACCCGCTATAAACCTGTTGATAATAGGGAGAATTAACTTGAAAGGAGATTATGTCGTATAAGACAATATCAAAGAGTTTACCAAAATTATACGAAATAACTATTGGTCTGTAGTTTTCAATAAAAGTTTTATCACCTTTGAAAATAGGACAAATTTTTGATTGTGAGAGAGAAAATGTAGTGGTTTAACAGCAAAATAATTGTTAAAATGCTCCGGGCCTTCAACGCGAAGTTCTGCTACATTGGTGACGGAATAATAATTGTTGCTTCGCAAATAAACAATTTATTGACAAAGCACACAGATTATTTTGTTTAAATTTCATTACTAATTATAAAACAAATATTAGAATATTATTAGTAAGATTCAAATGCTAGTACAATATAAGAACGAATACACGAAATAACTTGGTGGGTGGGAAATTCGCTAAAAATTTTAACATTTTGCGGCACTACCAAATTATTTTAACATAAGATTATTAAAACTGTTTTTTTTTGTGCGTAATGTTTTATATGAGCATATAAATTACATGTTCCAAAAATATAATCATATTTATATACTGTTTAAAGATTCTAATGTCCCGAAGTTTGATTGACTAAAAAATTAAATTGGGAAAATTGGTCAGACAATGGTTATTATATTTCAGTTAATGAGCACCAACTATATCTATGCAGGTATCACCATGCCCTTGAATTATTTAATAATAAATTATCTTGTATCTCTTTATCTCCTTTAAAAATTTGAGCTTGTCTACTAAAAGAGTTAACTGGGATGAATTTCCTACTTCCTTTTGAATTTGTATTTGTCGCACAAAAGCACATCTTTATAGGGTAAATAAACATTTTTGCTTTTGTTCCCAAATAAAATAATTCAGTCTTATTTGGAGACGGCCCTCTTTTGTTATATAAAAATCTAGTTTGTAGCACCCCCAGCACAAAGAAATAAGTGTTTATTTTGTAATTCTGTTCCGATGTTATTGAATAAAAATTCGTTTTTGCGTTAGGCGCCTCTTCCTTGTTACATTTTGTAATGGCTCAGCACTGTCTTTTTGGCATATAATGTATTGTCTGTAATCTATTTTTGACTTTACAAATACTTTCTCGAATCAAATAATAAATACACAATAACATTAATTACACAAAAAAGTCGAAACCCAGAGAGTAGACTTCCCCTACCCCCCTGTATTTTGGGACGCTGAAACCGAATATGAAAATGAAAAAAGGTTTTAATTATCCAATTTTTCCCCTAGCACCCCCTACAAGCCTCCTGGGGAAACATTTAAAAAGTATGTTATTTTTAGGTGTTCTGGTGCGCTGAAACCGAATATGATGATAAAAATTGATTTCAACCACCCAGTCACTTCCAAGCTCCTTACAACCCTCCAGGAAGGGGTTGAATTTTCACTTCTTATGAAAATTAAAAAGTCATGCATATTTTTAGGTTTTTTGGTGCGCTGAAACCGAGGCTGAAACCGAATATGATGATAAAAACTGATTTCAACCACCCAGTCACCCCCTAGCATTCCCTTACAACCCCCAGTAAGGTTGTAGGGGCCAAAATTCAACTTGTTCTAAAACTTTTGAATGGTATGTATATTTTTAGGTTTTTTGGTGCGCTGAAACCGAATATGACGGTAACAAATGATTTTAACCCTAGAAAAAGATATCTCTCTAACTTTATTCCCAGATATAATACATAAGATTGTGCGACTTCAACCCTCCCGGGGGGGGGGAAGGTTGGTTCGGGATAACCGGGTTGTTAGAATCATTTTTAGTCGGTTTCAGCGCACCAAAAAATCCTAAAAATATACATACTTTTCATGTGTTTGGAACAAGTGGAAGGGGGTTGTAAGGGGATGCTAGGGGGTGATCGGGTGGTTAGAATCATTTTTTATCGTCATATTCGATTTCAACGCATCAAAATACTTGAGAATATACATAAATTTTCATTTTCATAAGAATTGAAATTTTACCCCCCGCCCCCCCGAGGGGGGGGGCTTCTAAGGGGGTGCTATGAGGTGATTGGGTGGTTAAAATCAGTTTTTATCGTCATAGTCGGTTTCAGCGCGAAAAATACTAGAAATAAACATACTTTTTGAATGTTTTCCCAGGAGAGTTGTAAGGTTGTTGCTAGGGGAATATTGGATGATTAAAACCTTTTTTTATTGTCATATTCGGTTTCAGCGCCAAAATACATGGGGGTAGGGTCTACCCTCTGGGTTTCGACTTTTTTTTGTGAGCCCGTGTTATTTTTTTATTTTTTTTTAATGCCTTATTTATATTAACGTCCTGGCGAAGTTTAGCTAATGCTACTCTACCACTTAACCAGGACGGCGAAATGAGTTACGGTCACCCATCCAAGTGATGGACTCGCCCGGCCGTGCTTAACTTCGCCGATCGAGTCCAGTCACTGAAACCGGTACGGTACCTCACCTCACAAAACCATACTTTCATCTTCTATGATTAAAACGACTCAAAATATTTGCTATAAAACACTGTATAAGGTTAATTTTGCAAAATAAATTAATGAAAACCGGAGAAAAATATTTGTTGACTATTTCTAATACCGCAACAACTATATTACTAGCAGCGTACGCCCTGTTAACAGCTTTAGTGTGGAAAAACTAACACTATCACATAAAAATAGATTTCTTTGAACTATAAACTTACCAAATTTACTTATAGCTTTAATAATAAAAAAGTTTGTCGCGTGTTATATTTAGTTTTCCTTGTCTATAGCTAAGGAAAAGATTGAAAGGATACCTTGTTCAAATTTAAGTTCGTTATCTTCAATAGCAAGCGATATATTGATTAAAAATAATAAAACACATATTTTCATATTTTGTAATTTTTGCAAATAAGTAATTGAACTTCCTCTTCTAAGCGATTTAATCATTTCTGACTAGTATGAGATTTAAAAAGAATGACTCAAACTGAGCGTGTTTATATGGACTTAACCATCACCAAAGTACTGGTATTTATGCCTTGTTACATACTATTACTTTAAATATTCCAGATGACTTATTGCATTTTTTTCGAGGATTCCAAAACTAGGTTAAGAGTTGATAAAAATACCATTGCAACTCATAAAGCATGACATCATGATATAAAAATTATTTTAGCATTTCGTAGATTATTTAATTCGAACGTACCTAATGTTAAATATAAACAGTATATGAATCACTAAAAATCCACAAAGATTAGAATTGTGGAGTTTATTATCGTTACTTCCTCTGGCATTGGCGTAGAAAATAAAAAAGTCTATGATCCATTTTTCTTGTTATTTTTAGCTAGGAATCGTTCGACAATTCGTAGAATGATATTGACCAACATTTATTCCCGATTAATAATACATATACACGTTATATACAGCTTTGAGACGCTTACACGAGGATGAACGTATGCTGCAAATTTTCTTGGCCAGTTTATATTCGCTAGATTTATGCCCCTGAGAGTCTCGCAGCAAGAAATATAGGTATTTAATAGTTTTCAAAAGGTGTTTCAAAATTATAATTAATTAATTTGTTTTTTTCATCTAGAAGCAAAAGCTTTGAACTTTAAAATTCCTATCAATTATTCTAATACAATGTTGTTATTACTTCCACGTCCAGTGGAAGTATAGTAACGACAAAAAATTTTTTAAAAATTTTTATTGTTCAAATAGGCTTAGAAAGTCACGAAACGTCGAGATTTTAAGTTTGAGCGAAAAAAAATTTTCTGTCTGTCGGTATGTCTAGAACTAGATTATATTTTCATCTTGTTCCGTCGAAGGGTTGGGGGGTAAATTGGGGTAAATTTGGGGAAAATAGGTAAATCAAGCAGGTAAGAGCCCATAAAATTGGTATTTAGTATATACAAGAGAAGCTGAAGTCTCAAAAAAAATTTTGGCATTAGCCATCCCCATTATTAAAGGGGATGAAAAAAAATTGTGATTTAGACAAGAACCAGAAACCTCAAAATGTTTTTTTACTTCATCCACCTCCACTACCACCCCCACCCCGCTACCGATGTGGGGTATCGTTTTATGGGTTTTTGGGGTAGAGGATTTCAAATATTATATTATTAAAGTTCCATAAACAATTGTTTCCACATACAAAATTTTTTCGTTGTGAGTGACTTAGATAAAAAAATCTGGATGTGGAAGTAGTGATTCCTTGGGCAGCGGTTTTTTATAAAGCCGCCATATGATGCATTATAGGTAAGACGTGCTAAAGTGTGCACCACCTTACTTCACCCATTTCTGAGTCCGATTTTTAAAGGAATCAAAATCATTTTGCAGAGGAATAGAATTTTTGTCGATTTCTTCAGCTTTCTCTGCAATTTTGACTTGAAGATGGTCAATATTTGGAATGTGAACTCGGAGGAAATTCATATTCAGCAGGACTAATAAACAATCTTGAGAATTAGCCTCTAAAGTCATTCTTTAGTGCAGGAAATTCTTTCAAAATACTCAGTTTCGTTAGGTAAGTAGAAAAAGAAGCAAACATTCTAAATCTCCCCCTTCTCCCTCGTTTCCCTCAACTTTCATCACCAATAAGAACTTACAATATCTAATACACGGTTATTTATTTATTAAAAAAAAAAAAACTCCTCGTTAAATGGCTATCATCAAGTTATAATATTATTATTTGAATACTAATGAATACTCTTACACCCATCCTCACCAATTGAGGTGGTGGATTTTATCTTTTTAGAGTTTTTATTGCAAAAGAAATCCTTAATCATCCAGTTTGATGTTTTTTATCATAATGAGGTGATTTAGTCAATTCAGTTAAATATTTCTCACCCCTGGGTAGGAAGAGAATGAGTTATAAGCGAAGAATCGAAAAATGGGACTTTCCACCCCCTCCCCCTTGAAGCGGCAAGGCTAGGGGCGGGGACTTTTAGTATGTTTACCTCTTAACTACCCCCAACACATTCCTGAAGAGGAAAATTCTGCCCCTCTTCATGTCCTCTATACTCATTCGTTGACTAGACTATAAGTAATTAAAAAATATTGACAATACAAATATAATCCTAATATTTATTTACAGTCTTATATACTTAATTCATTTAATAATAATTCTCTCACATCCTTGCCGGTGTCACCGCTCTGATATATTTAGAATAATATTTATTCAAGCTCGTTTCATCTAATCCACTACATATCGCTGGCGCTGGTACCCAAACTCACCAGTTGCATAACAAACAATTCTCGATATCACAGTTTATCTACCAGGTCATCATCAACTGTCAAAATATAATTCAAACTTCCTTTATCAATTTAAGAGGAAGGAAACTGTTTACTAAGCGACTTCCGGTCATAGTCCGCACTAAGTATCGTCGTGATGATGCATATTTAATATATTCTGAATGCAACACGGTACTCAGCTGTGTCAGTTTACTGGGTGTATATAGTCAACAACTATAACTGTATTAGTTGGTACGGTATTAAAAATAAATCTAGTAACAATTTGCCACAGAAGGCGTCTATTACTTCCACATCCAGTGGAAGTATAGTAACCATAAAAAATTTTTAAAATTTCTATTGTTCAAATAGGCTTAGAATGTTATGAAACGTCGAGATTTTAAGTTTGTGCAAAAAAAATTCCGTCTGTCTGTCTGTATTGGTATTTAGTATATACAAGAGAAGCTAATGTCTCAAAAAAATTGGCATTAGCCACCCCCATTACTACCCCCACCCATTATAGAAGGGAGTGAAAAAAAATTGTGACTTAGTGTGTGTACAAGAACCAAAGGCCTCAAAATATTTTTTTAATTTCATTCATCCCCACTACCACCCTCCTATCACTACCCCCATCCCACTACCGATGTGGGATGTCGTTTTATGGGTTTTTGGGGTGACGATTTCAAATATATTATTAAAATTCCATAAACAATTATTTCCACACACAAAATTTTTTCGTCATGAGAGACTTGAGTAGCAAATCTGGATGTGGAAGTAGTGATTTCTTGGGCGGCGGTTTTTGATTGAATAATGCACAATATCTTACAATAATTTTAAATTATTAATTTTTCTTTGCATTTCTTAGATAGTAGTTGAGGGAAAATAAAATATCATAAGAGGTCATTAAAACACAAAGAAGGTATTGCAGATATTGTCGAATGTATTTTATTCAGATATGTAATATTCAATAGCAATGCAAATATTCGTTTTTTTTTTTTGTAACAAACTATCAATTTTCATAATCATTAATAGGAATAAAGAAGTCACCCCCGCATGAATACTTTGTAGTATTGCAACTAAATGTTTTTAGTATCAATTAAGGTTTGTAACATGAAGAAATTGTGTGTCAAAGTGGAATCTTTTAATCAAACAGTTTATATATATATTTTTTCAAAATTTCAATAGACATATCCAGGGGTGCAACCTGATATAGATGTTAAATAGTGGTATTTTTACTTGATCTATATGTAATTGCTTCATTTGTTTACAAGACATCCTGTACAATGAAGATATTCTTAGACTTTTTACTCAATAGAGTGTCATTGCCATAACTTTTTATTATATAAAAATGATAAATATATTAATAATTAAGTTAAAGTGTTTTCGATGATTCAAAGGTCGCATCTTAATTACCAAAATAACATTTTGATGTTTTTATTTTTAGATCTAGACCATTAACAGTGTGATATTTTACTTAATGGAGGAAGGGATATTGTCCTTTGGAAGGTTAGAGTTCAGGGCATCTAAAGAGTCTGTAGTAAAGATATTGAATGTTGTTATAAATTGGTAGTTTGTAGCTTTCATAAGAAGCATGTATAAAAGGATGGTTCAAATTTATACTTGTGAAAAATAGTTTCAATTTTCTTTTGTCCCACGAAATCCCAGAAAAATGATCTTTAATTTGAGCAGAATCGATTGATACTAATAAGTGCCTTCGAGACCATGAAGTTTTCCGTGTATTTCTTATGCAAAAAGACATTTTTTCATAAAGGACCCCGCACAAAATACATTGATTTTTGCTTTCGGTTATTTTTTTTTACTTTAATTTGAGGCTGATTTAAATCTTCAAATGGTGACATCCCACGAAAACCATTTGCTTTGGAGCTATGGTCCTTTTAAGAGCTAAAAACGTGTGTTTGTCATATGTAATGTCAATATAATAAAATCTTTTATATTTCTTAAAAAATAACATTAGCCGGGTGGGTTAAGAATGCATACAATATGCAACTTATTACTTTTAATCTTGTAGTTGTTAATGCAGTTAAGAATATTTATTATATGTACTATTATAGCCCTGTGAATGAATGGTTTCTAGAGGGAAATGCCGAGATCACAATTTTTGACTTGGGGGTTGTGTTTGGACTATTAAGGAGGTAAACATACAAAAGTCACCGAACGTAGGAGGTGAGGGGGCTGCAGGGGTGCACGAAGAAGGTCCCGGTTTTTGGTTTTTCGCTCATATCTCGAAAACGGTTAGCCCTAATCAAAAAGTGGTTATATACAAAATTAAAGCTGATTAAATTTTCTACAATAATATTTCTATTAATTTTTTTCGTATCTGTTAGGGTTCAGTAATAAATTGTATATCTTTTGACTGTATTTTAACTTTATTATAAATTTATTATAAATTGAAAAAAAAATTTAATAATCATCGTAGAAAAAAATTCTTGTACAAATATCCGTTTTGCAGCAGACTGAACTCAAATACCGAATAAAAAATTTCTTTGCGTCTGTGTGTGTGTGCGCATGTATATGTATGTGTGCGTATATACCGTTTCTGTAAACACGATAACTTCTGTTAGACTTAAAATATTTAATTACAATTTGGAACATGTAAAACAGCATATTACAATAATCCCTATTAAAATTGGGCCATATCTGTAATACGTACATATTACAATAATCCCTATTAAAATTGGGCCATATCTGTAATACGTACAAACTCTCATTTCATAATAATTTTATTAAAAATATCATGTTCCATATTTTAGGACAACATTAAATTTTAAATAAAGTTGGTTTGCCTAACATACACCCGGTATATTGCGGTTTATAAATCTTATACATCTTCTTACTTTTGTATACTTAATCAAAAGACTTAGTAATATTTTGCTCAGAAATTAAAATAAAACCTATTTTACGTAGAGTTTGTAGGCCTCTGGTTATCACCGTTTATTACAGATATGGCCCAATTTCACTAGGGATTATTGTAATATGCTGTTTTATATATGTTCCAAATTGTAATGAAATATTTTAAGTCTAACAGAAGTTATCGTGTTTACAAGAAACGGTATACATGCACACATACATATACACGCACACACACACACTTACAGACGCAAAGACATTTTTTATTCGATAGTTGAGTTCATTCTGCTGTGAAAAAAATTTATAGAAACATTATTGTAGAAAATTTAGTCAGCTTTAATTTTGCATATAGCCACTTTTTGATTAGGGCTAACCGTTTTCGAGATATGAGCGAAAAACCAAAAACCCGGACCTTCTTCGTGCCCCCCTGCAGCCCCCTCACCTTCTACGTTCGGGGACTTTTGATATGTTTACCTCTTAAATAGTCCAAACACAGCCCCTATGTCAAAAATTGTGATCTCCGCATTTCCCCTTTATTGAACGTTCATTGACGGGGCTATTAAGCCCACACACATACTTACATTCATGTTTTTTTAAAAAGTGCAAAAGGTTTTATTATTAAAAAAATGTGCATTGTATTTGTATTTCTGCTTACGTTATTTTTAAAAAATATTATTTTGGGTATTCAGCAGATAACTTTTAAAGAAATCATTCGTTCCTTTGATATACCATTTTTTATAAGACACGTTTTCAGCACTTAAAAGGGCCGTAGCTCCAAAACGAAGGGGTTTCTCCATTTAATTTGTCATTTAATCATCATAAAATCAACTACCAAAATTCAAAATTTCTACAAAATTTAACCGAAAGCAAAATGCATTTTGTGCGGGGTCCTTTGCGACAGAATCTAGATAGAATTAAACTATTAAACATGTACGATTTTAAACACAAACATTTACAATAACAGTCTGGCGAGGAATAGTTTTAGATGTTATGTTACGACGAAATTATTTGTTCCACCCTGTAGACCGTGAGGCGAAGATTGATAACGGTTAGTGTGCAGTCGATTGTCTTATGTTAAAAGGTCGCCGTTAACATGTGTTTTACATATGGAGAAATTATGTATTTACTGTGTAGTATATTTACTTGTGGAACTTAACGTGTGGTAAAACTATTAACTATAGAACTAATAATAGCCTAGTCCTCAGTCGACTCAATTAAGAAATATTTTAAAACAGCTATTTTGACAATTTTTTGATGCATTTGAATGTCAAAAGAGTGCACGTAACTTTGCAGAAACGTACTCCTATAGGAGGAGTATAAGGAAAAATAGAAAAAGGTACATTTTTTCACTTCTCTTCCTGAAGCTCGACTACCTAAAATATTGTAAAAAGTAGAAAATTGTTTTTTTTTCTTATTTTTTTACAACGAGAATAAGTCCTGCCTAATATCTTCGCGATAAATACTTTCGTGGATATTACGGTCTAAAATTAGAGCAAAACATTGTGAAAGTCGTCCAAAAGTGCCTCATTTTACCTCCACATCCATGTAGTGGAAATGAATAGTAATTGTAAGTTTAAATAGGCTTAGGATGTCATGAAATATCGAAATTTTAAGTTTAAGCAATAAATTCTGTCTATCGGTCTGTCGGTCTGTCTGTAACTTTTTCTTATGCTCACAATTACTCTCAAACCGGTTGAGAAATTTATTGCACCTATGTATTATGGTGCGGGAGCTAAGTGGCTTTTTCGGACACTCATCGTTACAAGCATTTTCTATGCGCTGATTAATTCTAGCGAACTTAAATAACGACAAAATAGACTTCTGGCATATGTCAGCCCGTCGGGTTGGCCATGGTTCAAGATATAAAAATCAAAAATCATCGTTACAAAGCCAATTTTTTTTGTGTGTACACATTTTATGTTTAGAATGAATAAAATAAGATCGCCAGAAAGTGTGGGCCATCAGAGGCGCAACCAGAAAGGTCAAAGAGTCAACGGAGTTATATAACATCATCGTTACAAACTTTTTTAAGGTTTAGCATGTTTATTTAAATGTTTTAAACACAGAAAAAAATTCCTAGAAAGAAACTCCCGTCAGTAAGGCTAAACTCAGGGTTACAAGTTCTGGCTCCTTTTTTAAATGTAAATATAAGCTCCTTCAACAATAGAAAAGCCTCCCCGTAAAGTTTTTAGTGTCAACAAAAGTACCATAGGCTCTTAAATATACAGGAATTTAACACCTTCGGCTAACTTGACTCCGTACCGTGCCTCAGATGTATTGTATCATTATTTCTGGCTGCGCCTCCTGACGGTCCACACTTTCTGGCGATCATATTTTATTCATTCTAAACATAAAATGTGTACACACAAAACAAATGAGCCTTGTAACGATGACATGATTTCACTGATTTTTAAACAGTGTTCGAGACGCTCCTGACAGGAGGTGCCCCGCCAGAAGTCGATTTTATGAATCGTTATCATCCATTAAACCATAAAAATATCTCAAAATTCATAAAACGATGAGCTGCCGAAAAAGCCACCTAGCTCCCGCTCTATTATAACGAGATCTGTACCCAAATAAAGTGGAATAAGTTATAGTAGTGAAATCGTGCCAGGCGGCAAAGAGGAGAAGGAAATCAGTAATAACCGAAGGGAGGAACAAAATAAAGGACGAGTGTTTACTATCTTATTTAAATTATTAACAAACTCCCGATTTGCAATTAACAAGTGTACGTAGTGTAGCATGTAAAAATGTTTGCATTGTAATTTTAAATGCCCTTAGAATTACCAGCTATGCTCTCAAGGTTGTCCTCAGCAAGGTATAGGGTATATATTACGACCAGACCAATAAATTCTGTAACTCCTCTTAACACTTGAGTGAAATAACTAATGGCACTATTTGAAACACAAAATAAAATACAAAGTGTCATATCATTCGAGATAAAAAATAATGTTGTAAATATTTGTCTTTGAAACAGTAAATAAAAAATTGCCCTGTAGACGAAAAATCTTTTTAAGGTTTCATTTCAAATAAATAATTTTTAATGATTATTCCAAATAACATACTTGTCTCAAAGCGCAGTAGTATTCTAAATTTTAATTTACATTTTAAATCTTCAAATTGAAGTAAAAAAAGGAATATTTATGACAATGTATTAGTTGATTCATTAGCTATAATAGTATGGCGAGAACGCAGCGAATGTCGAGCTCAAATTGGTCAAATGGCATTATTAGTTTTGCGTCCTATTTTGTTTTGCTATTTTATTGATGCTGACTGGTCAATTGAACTGAACTGCCTATTCAACAGAAAAAAATATTCTTTTAAGAAATGTCTTTTTTTACTGACTGTTTATACTTCACATCTGGTAAGGTGAGAGGAATTCTATTTAAAAAAATTAGGACCGTAATAATAACAAGCAAAAAAGAAACAAGAGATAATAACTCTCCAGAAAACACAAAAATAATGTATCCACTACAGAACGTAGGAACGAAGGCACATCAACTATTGGTACAATAAATTGACGGCGACGGGAACTGCTATATGGAGCACTAAAATAAAAATAAATAAATAAATAAAAATAAAATATTATCTAGTTCTGTGCTCTTCTGCAAGGCCCTTATACTGTGGCCACAAAAACGGAAAAAGGTGAATTTCAAAGTATTTTCAGTGTATAAATAAAAAAAATTAAAGTAAAAAATGTTTTTAAATTAAAAATTAATTTCAGATTAGTATCCTATTATGACCTCAATTAGTGCATCCTAAAAAAATTGCCAAAGGTACAATTCTCTGCTAATCTTCAGTATTATTGAGGTTGCAAACGAAATATTAGAACAATGACCTTCTCTCCACATTGCTGAAGTCTTGCTCATTATGACGAAAACACCCTGTATCTGTGTACCTCATAATTTTTACGTAAATATTACGTCTCGAATTCCACAACTGAAGCAGAGCAAGAAATGCGTTCTCCATCCGTTTATAACATTGTGTAATGTGTGTAGATTTATTTAATCAATTTTATCTCTTACCAAATAAATAGTGACATGTTTGCTTACATGAGCCAACAAACGAATTAACTAGAATGGGGCCTTTAATTTGAACATAATTAGAATATCCTTTTGAGATTGCTGAAACGAAAAGTCCCATGAGCACATAAACCCGGCCTATAAGGAACTATACAACTCACACAATAGGTAAAAAAGTTTCTCTCAATGTTATTTGCTATTTCTTATTTGAGTCAATGTGTAATTTGATACTATCTCAAAATTATTTAGAAAGTGTAGGCGTCTATAACACAATTCTATTATATGCATCGCCTCGGGAGAATTTTCAAATAGATCAAGCCGGAATAGACAGATTAGACATTAGTACAAATGCATGAGAACCAGCAGCAATGGCGTTACCTTTAAAACGAAATGTTCGTGGAACAATAGAAAATCGTTAGCAATCACAAATAAACGGCGAGCCGATTTCGAAAACTAACATGGCATTATTGGGAGATGATTAATAGATCAGGCAACGAATGATTATAGAGGGAAATTTTAGGGACGGAAAATTTGACTTTGGAACTTTGTCTGGATTAGTCTGGAGATGAACATATCAAAAGTCCCCACTCCTAAGTGGTGAGCGGGGGGGGGACGCACTTTAAAGGTCCCATTTTTTTGTTTTTGGCTTATATCTCGGAAACTATACGTCGTGGCGGCTTGACCATTCTATACAAAATTGAAGCTGACAAAATTTTCTACAAGAATCACTACTTACATTTGTCGATATAAAGTGCTCCCCCCCCCGCTCACCTTCTAGGAGTGGGGACTTTCGATATGTTCATCTCCAGACTAGTCCAAACAAAGTTCCGAATCCTATCCTTAACATTTCCCTCTACACCCTTTTTTATCATTCGTTGCCTGGATTATAATGATGTGCAATTTCAGACAAAGTTGCGGTCACCTTAACAATAACGTCATTAGGCAACAAGCTCGACGAAAAAATTCCCGGCTAAGAAAAGGTGAACTGATCTGGAAATAATTACTGTCAGAGGATTCCACTTGGTTCTAGGTTACGGAAAATGAAAATGAGTAGAATATAATAGAATAGCCATTTATCAATCCAATCTATCGTTACAATGATATAGGACAAGTCAATATAAATAAATACAAATGAAAAAAGTATTTATAAAGGGAAAGTTTGTTTGTTTTATATAATGTGATTACTTCTGAATACTCTTACACCCATCCCCACCAATTAAGGTGGTGTATTTTATCTTTTTAGAATTTTTACTATTTTAATTGCAAAAGAAATTCCTAATCATCCAGTTTGATGTTTTTTTTTTATCATAATAAGGTGATTTAGTCAATTCAGATGAATATTTTTCTCCCCTGATTATTTCCCACACTTTTGGAGTTGGGGTGTACGGTGTGCATATCGCTATCCAGAAAATATTACTTGTTTTTTATATTAAAAAATTCTTTAATTATTTAAATGACTTTTGGTTAGGAAAATGAGAATCTTTACTTTATGGCATTCAAATAAGGGTTGGTTTTTAATGTGTTCACGAGATTTTTCGCCAAAACAGGTGACGGATTTGTTTTCAGCACCCCAAAATTAGTAAAAAAAAAGACGGCTTCCACACCACGGATGGGCCAAAAAATGCCTTTTTTAACATTGTTCTTTATCTGGATTCTTTCTAAAATATATAGGCATGGAAGCGTTAAAACGTTATCATTTATAGGGAACGTGAACTGGGTTTAGACTGTCGTGAGACAGGTTAGTTTTACTCTACTGATGACTGGTCATTGCCAAAGTAATCCTGCTCAGTATCAGAGGTTCACGCACTCGCTCGAGAGTGCGAAAGTACCATCCGTGGAATTATGCCTGAACATGATGCCCTGTCATTCAATCCAAATATATAACATATAGCTCTTTTTGCAATATGAACACACAGTTCGCTAAATTAGAAAACCCCCCATAAAATAACTCCATATGTAATACGACTTTCAAAGTTCGCGAAATAAAATATTTTTACAGTATCCCTGCTGGCTATCTAAGATAGACGTTTAATAGCAAAACAACTGCTTACAGACTTGTTACAAATATAATTGATATGTGATTTTCCGTTTAGGGATAAATCAATATATATTCTAAGTAATTTAAAGTCTTTAACCTGTTGAATAGCTTTTTTTTGGAACCGAATAAAAGGGCTAGCAATGTAATTTGAACTTATAGGATGAAACGTCATAAAAAAGATTTGTTTTTCTGTTTATTATTAAATGGTTATTTGTAAAATATTGTGAAACTGATAACAAATTTGAACTTAAATTTTCAATTGGCAGAGCTATGTTTTTGGCACTTGTTGCAATTGTAATATCATCTGCAAATGCACAATGGAAGTATGTTACATGTTACTTTCTGTCATTTATATATAATGGAAATAACAAGGGCCCAAGAATACTGCTTTATGCTAAGGTCAAGTTTAGTAGACTTTGCACCAAATAATCAACAAATTGTTTCATGTTCGTAAAGTAAAATTTAACCCTTTATGCACGCAAAAATACACTTTAACGACTTTCTTTTTCAGAGAGAGTGTACAAAACACAAATAAATCGAACTTTTTAAAATTTATCTAGAAATTACTACAAGAAAATTGAAGAAAAATACTAAAATGTCCTCGAAATTGGTTAGTTAACATCAAAAGTTATAAATTGACCAAAATGGAAATTGTAAATGTACTTTAAATATTACTACTCGTATCAAAATTCTACTACAAACAAAACCTCTGCTAGCTATAAAACTGTCAAAATAATTATTGTTGTCAAGGTAATGATAGGTTACTATTCTTTTCAGTTTCAAAATCAAACCAACTAGGCGTGTTTCTTAATCAAAACATTTAGCTTATAATTTATTATTATTGTTTTTTACTTCTTATCGACTAGGAAGGAAGGTGTTTTGTTATGTATTATGTGAAGTCTTAGAAGAGATATGAATCTGACGCATTTAAATAGACTCTATAAAACCATTCCATAGATAATGCCTGGTCAAAGTGTTAGTCGTGATGCGCTGAATTGTTTTGTGATTTTTTTTGCCCAAACGGTTTAGTAGTGCCATCAAAATTGAATCGTTATTCTGATAGCATTTTTTTCTGTTCTTTCCGAATCCGTTAATAGTTTTTCAGAAATGCCACAGAAAATTGTACTTTTTTGTCGAAAACGAGGCTGGCAGATTTTTCCGAGACAGGCCCTGAATTCTTCAAAACCAAATAGGTCATTCTAACAAGTCCCAGCTGAGGAATGTTACTGGTAAATTTCATTCGATTACATCAAACTGTTGCAGAGATATAGCTCTTTGAATTTTCAGACCAAATGCATAAACACCCTGTATCTCCTTAACCAATGGCCAAAACATTTTTTTCGTTAGTGATCTAGACTCGCCTTGAAGTGGCTATGGCACATTCCTCTGGAATCACCCTGTATGTTCTGTTGATTAGTTTACACGAGAGAACCGAGTTAAAAGTTAAAATATGACTATACTTTCCAATCAATTTTTTTTTAGCCCTTTAGACACATTTCCATAACACGCTTTTAATTATTTTGTCTTTAATAATACTCCGTCGAAAGTATGAACTCCATTGTACATTATTATATTCACGTTGTACACAGCCTTTCTTTTATCTATTATGTATCTATTCTGCCTCCGCCACTGATTGCAACACAAGTATGGCATATTATTCAGGTTTCTTTGTGCTTATTGGCTTTGCAGAAAATGACACGGACACAATTACCTTCAGGATATCATACACAGGAACTTTTGTTTAATGTAACAATGCCTTTTATAGTTTTATTTTATTCACATTGTAAGGCGATTTTCTAGGTAATTTTCTGAATGGCATTCTGATTTTAAAGCGTGATTATCATTGTAGCGGTAATTTTTGTTCCTTTTATGCAGCATTAACGTTGTTAGTCGACGATTTGATATATGATTACACGCGCGGGCTGTTTTTAAGGAACACGATTCAATGTTTCGTGCATGGCTACGTAGGGCATCGTCAGAGACGAAAAATGTGCGGGTAAGAAGATATAAGAATTTCCCTTTGTCATGCAATTAATGTAAACTAGGAATGTGGAACAACTCCGGGCAGCAGTCAAAACTCTAATTGAAGTATAGAAATTTTATGAAACTTACACAGATCAGGCTTTGAAAACACCCTAATAATATTTATAACAAAATTGATATATCAACTAATATACGTAGAATTTGCTCGCACGTGAGAGACACACTACACAGTTTCGGTATCTTGCGCAACTTCGTATTTTTGTATGCTTAATAGTAATAATAATAGATAATGTATGCTGGTGATTGCAGAAGAAACTGAATTGTTAAATACACACAAAATCCTTTACTGGAAGATAAGTATTCAGGACACCATAGAAGCATGTAGAAAAGGAATAGCGATTCTCAAGGAACACAAAAAGGGAGTACCCACGCACCAAGTAGTAAAGAAGGTCGAAAGTGTACTAGAAAATTACAGATCCAGTGAACTGAATTTAGTAGAGCAAAACCTGAAGATGAATCTGCAAGCTAAAGCACAAATATTGAGGAGATATGTCAAAAGAAGTAACCGGTATTAATAAAACAGGCTCTTTGAAGAGGACGCTAAGAAATTCTATCGCCAAATCAACGACCGAAGTAGAGACACTGCCTTCAAACCAACACTTTTGGCATGAAATTTTGGAGGGAAGTGATACACAAGGAGAATGTTCCGTGAATCAAACAAAAATGTAGGCAACACCGAGCGTCACATAAATCTTTTGTCATACACATAATAAATAATAAAAGTGACTTTTCAAAAACTTTAGTAACATTTTACTTTAAAATCATAATAAAATATAGTTTACATAAAACATGTTTGAGTTTATACGCCTACTCTGTATAAAGGATATGACTTCACTTCTACCATGCTATTTTACATTTTACAAACATTCACACATTTTACATACATACACATACACACATACAGATAGACATTCTTTTGATGTTTTTTGCAATGACTATTAAAAATCTGTGTCCTGCTATAATATATCTATATTATTAAATCAAATTGGTAAATAAGATAATAACATAATTATTAAAACATTACCATATTTTTCACATTAAATAAATAAAAACATTTCCATTTGGTTAAGAACGAATAATTGACCATCCATCAACATTAAGGACCCTTTACCACTTACTTTATATTTATATAATATGAATTATTACCAAAAATTGCCCATTACTTGCACACAATCGAGCGGCACACTTTGAAGGAGCGCTCAGGACTGGCCTGTCTTGGAGATATCATAAATCAAAAGCTTGCAACTTATAATTTCAATTTAATATGTTGGTTTTTACACTACTCTATGAAAGAGGCATTGGCGTACGATTGGAGAACTTGTTAATGATAAACAGCAAATATCTGCATTAGAGAATGGAAAATTGATAACATTTTTCGTTAATTTGAGAGATTTAAAAACTGTATATTATGTTCATCGAGGATGTTATAGAACATATTCATTCATCCATTTATCTTTAAAATTTCCAGTTTATGCAGATATTAATTTTGAAATTTTTTCATTCCTAGTTCCTCGTAAACTATTCGGGTATTAAGAATTTTGAAACTGTCGATGACAGTGGGTGGTAGAAAAGGTGATTTTAGATAGAAAATGAGGAATAACTTTTTTCGAAAAACAATTCATTTCTAAGTTATTAATTTATTTAATGTCTAAAATACGCAATACCCAAAGGCCGTAATACAAAAACCATAAATCCAAATATCGTTAAATTTTGGATATGGAGGTTGTAAAGGCAAGCTCATCCAATAATATTGCATTTGCTTTTCATTAAAAGAATGCTTAATATGTCTTTTCGAAAAATCGACCCTTTTCTTTTCTTAATAAAAATGCACACGCCAATGACTGAAATAAGTTTTGTTTTAATCAAAAAAGATATAGTAGAGGTCTTTGATACCGATCCAAATTTGATTGATATTGAATGACTAAACTGAGATACGAAAAGTGAGATACACTGCATATGATTTTAGTTATCCGTTTTTGTACGATTTCCAGTTTCCTTAGATATCCGTTCATGACGTCCTCCCATGCTAGTATACCATGCGTTACTGGACAAAGTCACAAAACTCTTAATAGTCTTTTTAAAATAACGACTACCCACAGTAGAAGGTATTTTCTAATAATATCAATTTGGCTGTTTCATATCATGTGACGATCAACAGTGAGATCTAAAGCACTTAATTTTCTCTACAGATATTATTTCGAACTTCTCTTGATCATATTGTATGGAAATCGTATTATACAGAGACAATTTCTGTGGACAACTTGTAAATCGCACAAATTGTGTTTTCTGTAAGTATTTTGTATGGAAGAAATTTTAAAAATTTCAACTTTCTGTTTCAAGGACCTTCATAATGAATCCTTGTAGAAGATGGCCGTGCCATCGGCGAAATTAACGATATCTTCCAAACTAGATAAGTGAAACAGGTTATTAACATACAGCGTAAATAAATAGAACCCTGTCTTGTGGTACTCCATATTTTGCATTTTTTTTTCTTTCGCTAATAATGTATTGTTCTGATTCTGAGTGGCGTTTATAAAATGAAGTGAATTTTGATCTGAACCTAAACTAAATTTGAGAGGATTTGAGGAAATTCCACAATGTCTGATTGTCTTTAGCAAAATGAACCAAACGCTATGCTTGGACTTAAATATCGAGAATCGTGCAAATCTTCATTTATCAAACAAAATCTTAACTTTTCCATCTCTGTACATTTTAGAAATATGTATTAACATTTGTCAAAAATAATCTTTCCGACTTTAAAAACGATTTTCATGGATATCCTACACGTCATGATTTCAACTTGCAATGTGACATACACCAGCTGGAATTGTACACAGCAAATCCTTATTGCCGTTTGTATAATAAATTAGATTACAATATTAAAAATATACTTAGTGATAAGAAATTTATATTTATTATTAAACAAATGTTACTTAAGGAAGCTTACTATTCTATCAATGAATTTATTCTATCATAAAATAATTTTTTCGTGGATATTACGGAAATGTTTATATCATATTAATTTATTTACATTGTATTAATTTTCTGTGTGTAATTTCTTTTCATGATTGTCTAATTGATGTTTGAGAATTAATACATATTTTTGTGATTCATCTCATATCATTTTGCACGATCTTTCGGTATAACAAAGGATTATTATTATTATAAACAATATAACCTAGTCAATGAACAGTATAGTTTGGAATGTCTACAAACATATGCCAATTATCCGCGCGTGGCAGGTGGGGCAACAAACTTTGAAAAACTCAAAAATCTTCCATTTTTGCTATTTTTTCGCTTTATTTGGAATATAATTCGTAAATGAAGCATTGTTCGAAAATATATCAACAGATAGAAAAGTTGAGAAGATTGTTTTTGAACATTTTACTATTCTTGACATTTTCCTAGAAAATTCTTCGTTAAGAGCTATAGACGAAAGAACAATGCTACTTTTTATCTTTTGATTTTTTTTAAAGTGAATATAAAAAATATTAATACGAAATATGTCATCGGTATAATGTCAATTATGTTTAAATGTCCAATTTACAGTTGAAATAAAATATATTTACAGACCTATATATAATTTACACGTTAAACAGAAAAAAATAATAAACCTTTTCAGGTATTGGAGGTATTAAAATTATGGGAAAATAAATAAACAAATATATATTTTCACAAACAGACTATTTTATGCATAGTACAGTGTACATGCGTTTCATATATAACTTAATAACTTAAGGGTGTTGCCCCACCTGTCGTGCGTGCGGATAGTTGACATATGTTTGTCTCTATACTTTAAGAAAAAAAAAATTGCGGGAAAACGACATTTCGCACAAAAAAATTATTCCAACTGCGACTGGTCTATTTAGTTTACACATTTCCAAACAAACTAGAACTAATTCAAATAAACCTATACGGGACGCCCATGGCAGTAAGTGTACTGACACACTAGCAGTATCAACTCTAACTGTCCATAATCATTAAAATTATACTAATTGTTTAGAATTACATAAGATAAAATTTCAGTTTAATAACAAACATGACTCATGTACACTCACATTATACCTAGCCGATAAATGTATCACAAAAAAATCGAATAAGCAGCGAATTACAACAATCAACAATTATTCTCAGTTGAAGAAATGTTAACAAACGCGTTTTGTAATTTCCGTTTCGCCTATTGAGACATACTGCTCTTTTTTTCGGAAAATAATAAACTTGTACATGCAGTATCTGTTTTAATGGTTCAAACGCCTGTTGGGTTGCTATTAATTGTCCATAAATCAATTAGTTTGACTTTATGACAGATATTTAATTTGATTTAGTGTTATTGGCTTGTGGCCCACAGGAGCAAGATTTTTCCTATCTACTTCCTCTCTCTTTTGTAATTAGTTATATGATTGATATAATCCGTGCGAAGTAGATAGTACAGAAGTGAAGCTTTTAAAACCCAGCCCGAAAACGATGTTATCAATTTCTGAATTTTTTTCTTCAACATGCTGCTTCATAAAGTATGTACTTAAGAATCTATATTGTCATTTTTCCTGCTTTTTGTGTAGGGGTGGCTCCTACCCTTCTTAGAGGTTGACACAAAAAAAGAAACAAAAAATAGACACAATCTGATAGAGAATCAAATTATAAGAAAGAAAGGTCGATATACTTTCCGCTAAAATTCATATTTTTCGAGATATTGCGAACTGAAAATTGCTAGTTGCATCGTTATTTTGAAGTAGATTAACTCTACTAAAATAGCATTGTTTACTATCAGAAATATAATGAATCTGAGCTTTTTAGCTTGAAAAGTGTCCAGATGTTCCAAGAAGCATAAACGATTGATTCGATTTTAGAATAATTTCTATGCGTATCATTAGTCAGTTTTTAAGTGTTCTCTTACTCCGAAAGTCATTGACACCATAATCAATAGGTTTGAATTTTTTATACTACATCCTATGCTTATTTTATCATTTTATATCGTTGATAGTATCATGTTTTGTTTTACTTTTATTTATATGCACATTTTTATTCAAGATAGTAATTTTATAGATACTAATTCTCAATAAATTTTTGTTCTCTCACCCGGTAAGAGTAAAGTAAAAATCTGAAATTCTTGATACGAAAAAACTCTCTCGCAATTTTACTGATGATGAACATATGTTATTCTTTGTTTCTCAAGGGTCGATAAATCCGGAGATATCAAACAAATAAGTATGAAAGTTTAATTTCTAATAATCGAATTAAAAATTTCTTTTCGTTCATCATGACTAGGAACTACTTGACATCCATGTTTCCACAAAGTAAATAAAACTACTGGTTTTTTATTCATTATAGACATATTTTCTTCTTAGTACTTCAGTTTAACGTCATTCAAATGCAAACAGAAGTTTCACTGTATTAGAAAGAATTATTTACTAAAAAATTAATTACCTGTGGTTGCCGCTGAGGCCCTTGATTATTTTGAACAGATCTGCCATTATTATTTATTTTTTAATAGATGCGGTGGTTCAAAATTATCTCCTAATATTTATGTAGCTGATAGTACATTCAAAAGTAAATGTACTAATATATTTTACCTCTAACTTTTAAAATTTTTATTTGTCTCTAAAAATTCTTATAACAAAACGAGCGCAAAATACTCCAAATACGTAAAATTCTGTTTACTAACGAAACTAAATCCACAGAACAAGGCATGTTTAATTGCCGGAGTATGCATTTGTGGGCTGGGGAAAATCCTAATGCAATAGTACAAACTCATTTTCAACATACTTTCAAAATAAATGTATGGGCAGCAACTCGAACCAGTTTGTTAGTATACTATACTATATTTCTCCTGGAAATATAAATGGTGAAGTGTCATTTTTTGAGGATACATGTATTTTATGCATGACGTGGCACAACCGCATTATAACAATGGAATATCCCAGACAGCACAAGTATATCCTATGTACGTCCTATGGATATCCGCATTGGACATGAAGGACATAAAGCGAATATCCTTAAGGAGCAGAGACGGACCACAGGATATCTCACGGATATTTATTTATCATAACTTTGGAGATCCATAAAATATCCATCGTAAATCCTTAGGAATATCCACTGGACCTACATAGGACGTATTTGTTACACTATATACTGGACAATGGACGTACAGCGGATATACAGTGTATGTCCATAGGCCAGCTTTATGAATATCCAGGTTTATAAAAATATATGCAGTGCCCGTCAGCTTAGAATAAACCTAAAAGGAATTTAAATTGTTACTTAATATATAATAAGTACTTTCAGTTAATCGATATTTTATTTTAACAAATATAATATGCATATTGCATATTTCATAGTGCAAAATGACATCTGATCCTCAAGAGCCTACAGATATTTGATGCCCTAGCTCTGCCGATGAGCCGCCAAGTAGCCGGATGTATTAGTAAGTGGTTCGGTGACGGGTTTTGTACCATCTAGGCCCGACTACAGAATAACTGGCATTTAATCTGATCATTAGTTTCAAGCAAATAACTATTCGATGTTTTAGATTGGTATTAATTTATTAGAATATAAGATATAGTGTGACTGCTTATGGTTTATAAGTGCCACCATCTATAAATAATTCCTACAACAACCTACGTGATAATGCATAAACAGATACATATTCCTAACAAAGAACGAACAAGCAGTTTTGAAAACGCTAAACACATAATATAATAATATATTGAATTTGAGATATCCAAATGCATGTTTAATATATTAAGTAATATATGTATTCCCCGAAAAATGGCTGACAAATACATGGATGTTCTCCCTTAATGAACAATCTATGGATATACGTTAATGGATATCTGCTGAATATCTCTCGATGTATAATGCAGGGATATTCGTAGATGGATCAGAAATGGTTTATCACATATATATCCCCTAATGGACAATGTGCAGATATTCGTTGAGGGATAAAAACGGATATCCAGTGGACAGATATTTGTGGATGGATCAGAAACGAGCACCAATGTATATCCCTTAATGGACAATGCACGGACATTCGTTGATGGATAAGACCGGATATCCAATGAATAGTAGTAAATGGATAAGAAATAAACAACTAGTGGATAATATACGGATATTCGTGCATGGATATAAAACAGACATCCATAGAACATTCATATTATGTCCTTGGACATGCGAACATGATATGGACAAAAAATGGACATATATTTTGGTTTGCCGAGGACCAGAAGCTCTTATTCTTTTGCCAATACCTCATAAACTTCTTCGTTTGTCCTAGATCTGGAATCAGGCTCCAGTAGAAGTATTTTTGGTGATCCTCCAATTTCTTTAATATGGATATACGTTAATGGATATCTGCTGGATATTTCGCGATGTATAATGCACGGATATTCATAGATGGATCAGAAATGGGTTATCACATATATATCCCCTAATGGACAATGTGCGGATATTCGTTGATGGAGAAAAATGGATAATCAGTGGATATCTCTCGATGGACATTGTACGGATATTTGTAGATGGACCAGAAACGAGCACCAATGCATATCCCTTAATGGACAATGCACGGACATTAGTTGATGGATAAGACCGAATATCCACTGGATATTTCTCCATGGATAATGTACAGATATTCGTAAAAGGATCAGAAACGGGCATCTAATGTATATCTCTTAATGGGCGATGAATACGAATATTAGTAAATGGATAAGAAATGAATATCTAGTGGATATTCCTTTATGGATAATATACGAATATTCGTGCATGGATATAAAACAGACATCCATAGAATATTCATATTATGTCCTTAGACATGCGAATACGATATGGACAAAAAATGAACACCAAATGCATATCCTGTGCGGTCTGGGTTATAGAAGATGCTTAAACAACCACTATCCTAAGAGACGCATTGGTAGAGGTGTAAATGCTATGATTAAGTCGCCTGCTGAATTTCCTGACTTTACTCCTCTTGATTTCACTATGTAGAGTCATTTAAAATCAAGTTGACACCATTGAATAATTTGGAGAAAAAATCGATCATGAGTTTACGGTGATAAGTCTCTTATTATCCATTTTTGAAAATAGTTTTATAAAAGAGCGTACCTTTATTTTTGGATGCAGCCACAGAAATATTGGAAGTCAATTGTGCACCACCGTGTATATTTTAAAACCCTAAATTCCCGCTCTACGTAGCTTATATGTGAGCGAACGTTGACATTTACATTTTATTATTTGAGCTAAAAAGTTTTACTTCTAACTTTGCTTTTTTACAGGACCAGCCCACTTTCAACCCGTATCTAAACAAGAACAACTCGACAAAAAAACTTGGTAAGTTTTAATTATATCACTGCGGCCTACGTCCAAGTTTTACGATTTCGCCGGCAAAAACTATATACGAAGTTGAATTCTGTAGGTGGCACCTCTTCGTATGTCACCCCCAAGTCAATCGAGTTCATTTTAATAAAGTTGCCAGACGTGTGACTCATCCATCTAGAGCTTTCAAATACACGACAACTGAAACCAATTGTTTTTATTATGCGGGTTGGGATATTTTTTATGTTATTTTCTGCCCTCGAATTAGTGTGGATGTCATCCACTGTCTGCACATTAGTTAACTCTGAGTTATATTATTAGGGCGATTACAAACTGCGCCGCGCCGCTCCCATTAAAACAATGTAAACAGAAGCTTGAAATATTGCGTGGATAAATAGTATGTTTGCTTCTATTTATTAGTTTATATACGACTAACAAATAATATGAACATTAAATGGGTAATTTTTGGTATATAATGCCAACAATTAATCCCACCCCCTCTGTACCAATCAGAAAATTATGCATGAATCAGTCTATCTGTGCACAGTAAAAATGCCATAGAGACCAGAAACTATGAAAAAAATATAAATGCACGCCATAAACAATCAAAGTAAAAACGGGTTACGTGGAATTGTGCTTGATTGTGTTAGTTTTGTGGTTGAAAGAATGGAAAGTGATTCAGAAGATACTATCTATTCCCTGTACTCCAACAGGAATAACTGAAAGAGCAGAAGTAACAACATCTAATTTACTACCACAGAAATAAAAAAGTTTTCATGATAAAGCGTATATCAAAGTTTCATGGACTGGCGCATTTAGAAAAAAACTAACTCGCTTTCTAAAAATGTATTATTGGCCTATTTTGCTGACTTAGCTGACAGATACAAACTTCTTCATTACCCAATAAAGATTTTTGGTTATATAATAGTGTAAATTTGCCATCACTAAGCTTAAATAACTTTAAGATATATAATATAGTATTAGTAATATTTCTGTTACCCTTCTAAACCTCTTAAAGCACCTAAATGGAGCAGTTTATAAGGGTCGCCAACACCTGTGTTTAGTAACAGTATATAACTTCAGATTTTATAACCAATAGTAATAGAAATATTCTCGTTACCTTTATATAACTTCTTATATACTTCTTCTTCATTTAGCGGGGCGACGAAGGGTCGCCGCACTCAGGCCTTGTGGCCCATTGTGCTACCGCTACGAATTTATTGAATTCCCCCATTCAGGCCGGATTCTAATCCAAAGGCTAAAATCCTTCTTATAAGGACGTGGATGAAAGTCTCCTCCTCGTCCCCGCAGAACCTGCAGTCGGGGTTATCAACCACCCACTTCTTATATAACTTAAGACTATTATCTTTGGTGATGAAATGTAGTTATATAAACGTTTCAGTTACCCCTATAAACTTTGCATATAATGGTTTTGTCACCAGATCACCTTTACTAATTGTATTTCTGTCTTCTGTTATGCAAATATATGTTTTCTCTCTTGGACGCATATCATTTATATGTACCTACTTTCTTCTCGCATTCAAATATTCCAAGTTAACCTTCTCTGTCATTTTATGAAATAAAATGAACATGGATGTATAATATAATCAACTGTAGGTATACTTTATACTAAGTTTTCGCATTCCCCTAGGTCGAAGTTCTATTGCGAGCGATTTATTACCGAAAACTTGAACAAAACGGTCCCAAAAATTGCAGGGGCTTCTAAAATACCCTTTAACAGTCAAGTTTAATTTACGGATCTGAAAATTACATAAATGCGTTTTTTAGAAATTTCATATAAAAAGTCGATAAAAGTGTTGCCCTTATAAGATTACATCAAACAAGTGCATATTTTGGCTGCAAGATAGTAAAAATAAGTCAAATGTTATTTTTTAATAAGGAGCCATAAATGGCGTCTCCATTCTAACTCAACATCATATAAATTCAAGTAATACTATATAACTTTAAACAGTGTTGTTATAAAGCTTTAGCTTCACTATATACTCTTGAGTAATCTAATGTTCTTAGAAGTGTTATTATAAAACTTAAAGGCTTTCAAATGTCCTTTAAAAATATTATAGCAACATATATTACTTGTAATGATGTTATATACCTGAAAGGTATACCATTGGTTACATATGGAAATGACATTTATGTCATTTATCCATTATAACCTGAAAAAAAATGTTTATGTGATTGTGTGGTTTAGTAGTAATGTCTTTTAAAACAGTGCACACTAAAGAACCAAGGCACAAATTGCCCCTATTAACCATTGTGCCTCATGATCCATTTCACTGAGAGTCTTAATATTGTCACAAATAAGTAAAGCGGTTTCACTATTTCCATTATTATGGGTTTTTTTGTTTTTAATATTTACATCTTGCTCTAATATTTCGTTTTTGTGTAGAGATATATCTTCTTGATTTAATTTTGTATAATTTTTTAATGAATTTGATGATGACACCTGATATGAATTTACACTTTTTGAGGTACTGATTTTAAAATTCTGGAAAAGTTTTTTGAAACTGCGACGAAATGCCCTACTGTATTTTAATTTTTTTCAGGATTTTAGTAAGTTATTCTCCATAGCTGAGTTTATGAACACTATGTGTCAAATACAAAAGAAGCCATGATGCATTATCAAGGTTTATAAGGGTAACATGCTTCACTGAATGTATTAGAAGTTTATACAAGGAATTTTTTTCACTAAATTGATTACCAGAAGTTTTATAGTATACACACCTAAGCACTATTATTTCTTAGATTTTATAAAGGTAATTAACAATATTGCTATATAACCTAGGAAATATTAGTTTTATAATAAAGGTAATGACAACCCTTATACAAACTTGTTATATATATTTTGGTAACGATTACTATAGCTTTTATAAAATGGTGATGGAAATATTTATAACACTTCATTATATTCCTGTAACTTACAGTAATTTTATAACACCTTAATAAACCTTGGTGCCTAGGTGCCTACTGAAAAACTTCTTATATAACTTCGTTACCTTTATATATTCTTTATATAACTAGGTGTTACCATTAGTACCGTGAAATGTTTATTGGGTATGGTCATTTTATTCCATGCTAAAAGCAGTTTTCAAAATAAAACACGACATAGATTTGGAAAAGTATGGAAAACTATCTTTTCTGATAGGAAAATCTGAGAAAAAGGCCAAAACTTTGACACCAGAAGTACCCGATAGAGTTTACCTTTTACATAAGCTAAGATTGCCAGATACTGAATGTCTCAAATATAACATATTAATTTATTTAAGGTCGTATTAATCGTGGGAATTATGGGTGCAAGTCGCTCTAATGAGCTCCACGAATTGGGAATTGTAGACCTGAAAGATCTAAGTACAACATTATTAATAATTTTACCTAAAACGAAAACCAAGGTAAGAAGGTTTGTCATTACTGGACAATTTTATGGGATTGTAAAAAAGTACATGGATCTTTGGACGGCGCACGTGATAATAAGCTGATTTTTTTTAAAATTACCGAAGAGGTAAATACACCATTCAACGAATTGGAAAAATAAGTTTACTGTACTTGCTACTGCTTACTTACTAAATTTGGAAAACAAATAGCAACTTATTTGAATTTGCCAAATCCTGAACTTTACACCGGTCATTGCTTTCAGAGATTTTCGGCTACACTATACCCGAAACCTCCCTTCTCTGCTGCCCTTCCTATTTGCTCATAGGAAGTATTATCAAAAGTTCTACGGTTATGAATACGTAAAGTCTGTTAGATCCTATTTACAAAGCAGTAGAGGCAGTGATTTCGGTAGGATTTCGATTCTTAAGTGTTGATCTACAATTTTATTTATTGTTTTCAGGATAAAAGAGGTCAAGTTTATAGAGCGATAAGATTTTTTTGAATGAAAACCACTTTCCTCCAGACTTGGGGCACTTAACACAAATTATAGCTGTTTCTGCTAATTTGAAGCAGCAAAGGTAGTATCTCTTTTATTCCCTACTGAAGTAGGGATATGCCGTATTAACGGTCATTACAAATAATTTCGTGAATCACTTCTAAAATAAATAATTTTGAAGAGATAGTAAAGTCTACACATAACCACCTGGAGCAGACATTTTTAAGACATATATGCAAGACTGAATAATAAAAATTATAATTGTCGTTGTAAACGATGTATGAAACAACATCAGTCACAGTGAAGAAAGTATAAATAATTATGCAAATATTTTTATTTAATTTCATTCAATATTTAACAATCTGACTTTGCTTTCCCAACAGACCTGCAATTAATTAACAGCAAGAAGTTCATTCGTATTTGCAATAGAAGGTCTACGTTCCCAGATAACATGACGGTATCGTTTAAAATCTTTCCACTACACAAGTACTGCTTATCTCACAATAGCGAAATGAAACGAAAAAGTAAATCTTGAAAGTCTTCAAAGGTTGACGTTTCATGAAATTTAAGACAAAAATAACGAAATGACCAGGGTGCTAGGGCTTAGAGTAACATTTAGGTATTATTTGAACAATATTTTCAAGTCGCGAGAACGACTTGGAACTAGATGCAGCGCATACCAATAGAATTATGTCAAGCTGGCGGTTAAATATTATCTCAATAATTCGTTGATGTTGTTGGATAAGTATCCATTGCGCTTGTGATTCCATGGCACACCAAACGTTTTAGCAACTTGTTTTGTGCTTGACATCATCCTGTCATTCTTATCTGTTACTGTAACTACTAGATCATCAGCATAATCTTGGACATCAGATGCGTAGTTGCTTAGTTTCGACAGATTATCGACTAGACAACATAACAAGTATGCAAAAACCTCTCCAAGGGGGTGTTTCTTGATGTCAGCAACTGTCACCGAATCACTTTCCATTTTAGTCGTTATCCTTTGATTATATAACATGAATTAAATCCATCTCACCGTTTGAGACTCGAACCTACCTTATTCTCTGCTGCTCTTTTTATTTACTCGTAGTAGGTATTATTCAAAGCTATGAATACGTTGAATTATAGCTGGTTCTGAGAAAATTTGAAGCAGCAAGGGTAGTACATCTTCTATTTTCTATTCCCTGCTGAAGCAGAGCTGGAGATGCCATGCCATGGTTCTTACAAATAATTTCGCGAACCGTATCTAAAATAAATAATTTTGAAGAGGTAGTAAGTATACACAAAACCACCTGGAGCACACTGAATAATAAAAATCGTACCTGTCGTTGTAAACAATGTAGGAAGTAACATCAGTTACAGTGAAGAAAGTATAAATAATTATGCAAATATTTTTATTTAATTTCTTTCAGTATTTACCAATCTGACTTTGCTTTCCCAACAAACCTGTAATTAATTAACAGCGAGAAGTTCATTAGTATTTGCAATAGGACGTTCCCAGATAACACGGCGATATCGCTTAAAATCTTTCCACTACACAAGTACTGCTTATCTCACAATAAGCGAAATGAAACGAAGGAATAAATCTTAAAAACCGCAAAAATCTAGCGGTTATCACTTTATCTAAATTAAAATTCCACATTTTTGCGTCTATTATGCGCGGTGCAACGTCTCTCAGCGCCGACAGCCAATCTGATAGCCATTTAGAGGTGAAACCTTCAAAGGTTAACGTTTCATGAAATTGAAGACAAAAATAACGAAGTGGCCAGGGTACGATGGCCTAGAGTAACATTTAGGTATTATTTGAACAATGTTTTCTAGTCGCGAGGATACGACTTGGAACTAGATGCAGCGTATCAATAAAACTATGTCAACTGTGCTGTACAAGTAAATCAATGGTACTTAAATAAATAAACGCGAAGCAGAGGCGTGCGCGATGTTAATTTTTTAGGATCGCAGCGGAAATCGATTTCTTATGTTCCTTAATGGTGTATAGTGGGAAGGTGGTATCGGATTTCATTAGTAATGTCTTTATTCGCATTCTTATAGAGGGTTTGTGGTAATACTAGTTTAAACAGTTCTATTTGGGGCGCTGATCGAGCAAATATATATATAATTATAAAATTTACAGTCGAGATAGAAACAGACTAAAAAAAAAATAGTTTCCTGGATTTTTAACCATTAACACACGCAAGAAGAAAGTCATTGGTAAAACCGAAAATGCACACGTATTATAAACGAAAACAATTAATTTACCAACACTGAAGGATTGGTGATGATGATAAAATTACATAATAGCAAAATTTCCATCTTTTAAATTAACCAACACTCACATAGACTGAACAAATTCTGATTTAGTGACATATAATTCAATGCGTCGGTATCACAGTCATGCGTATTCAAGCGCGTGCACGCATGGATCTCGCTCCGAGTTATAACGTTACACTTGACTATTTTTTTCCGGGAAAACCGTGGCTTTAACGATAAATTTTGTTAGGGCATTTTCTGTTCATAAATACGTGATCTATCCATCTGTATTTTTTATTTATTTTTTAGCTTGAGATAATTTCAAAATTTTGAAAAACGGATGAAAAATTTTTTTTTCACTTTTTTTTATGTTCTGCATCCGAGCGAAATGTAGACTTTTCAGGATATTATTCTATACACTTTCACGAACTCATTAAAAAAAAGTTTACTCAGTTTGCAAAATTTTGTGGGTATACAGTGTGGCTACAATTTCGTGGACACAAGCCTGTATCTATGTTATTACTTGACGGATCGTTTTCTAATTTGGGCAGGCCACATATACCATGGTAGTGCATATTTAGAACCTAATAAAATACATTTTAATCATAGGCGTGCGTTGCAGGAAATAAATAAAGGGGCAAATTTTTACGATTTTTTATTAGCGAATCGTATAGAAAAAAATCGATGTCATATTCTTATTTATCACCCTCGAAAACATACCTGAAACAAGTTTCATCCAAATCCTATGCAGGGTTGCTCAGAAAATAAAGAAATATGTTTTCTCCCGTATGTAATTTCATGTTAACATTGTGTCCCATTTACTTCTTCTTTATGGCATGCGTACTACAGAAAAAAATAACAGAACAGAATAACAGAAACATCACATAAATGTATTAACAGAAAAACAATTGACAATAAGAATACATTTGTGGTAATGATAAATTGTTGAAGGAATTATATGAAATAATGGAATTTTTATTCTTTTCATTTGTCATCATAACTTAATTAATTAATTATACTAATGAATTCTTCTAACTTCAACAAAACCGCCATCCAATGTGATGCATGCTTCTACCTTTTTTCTAACATGACGAATCACTTTTATCTGTTCGTGCCTTGTGATACTTTGACATGCCTCTGTAATTCGTTGCCGCAATTCTTCCACAGTACGAGGCCGATTAACGTATACTTTATTTTTTATGTTACCCCAAAAATAGAAATCCATCGGGGTGAGATCCGGGGATCTTGGAGGAAACTCATGTAATGGGCTACGGGGACCAATCCACTTCATAGGAAAATTGGTGTCAAGCCAATTTCTAACCATACGAGAACTATATGCTGGGGCACCGTCTAACAAAAAGTAAAGATTTTCGCTCACGTTTAACGGTAAATTATCAAGAAAATCCATAATTTCTGTTTCTAGAAAATTCAGAAAATTTTGAGCAGTCAAATTCTGAATAAAAAAAGGTCCAATAATTTGTTGATTTAAAATAGCACACCAAATATTCACTTTGAATAAGTATTGATTTTTATTGTTAATTATCCAATGTGGGTTTTCTGACGCCCAGTATCTCATATTTTGGATGGATCTTACACCATTTGATGTAAACGTAGATTCGTCACAATAGATTATATTTTTCAAAAAATCTCTGTTGTTCAAAAATTCACCCTGCATGCAAAGTGCATAATCCAATCTTCTTTCAAAATCCCCTTCTAAGAGTGTGTGTAATATTTTAGGCTTAAATGGTTTTATGTTATTTTTTTTTAGACATCTTATTATTTCTTTGTTTAGATTTAAGTTCAAATAAGCTTGTCTTATACTTAATTTTGGATTATTACGGAATGCTTGCAAAATTCTGTTTTCATTTAAATCATTCCGATTATAATTTGTTGGTCTTAATATTGTAACGTTTCCAGTTTGATTAAAAATTCGATTAATCTTAGCTATTGTGCTAAAACTTACTGGAGGCCGGTTAGGATGTCGGTCATTAAAAGTTCTTGCTGCTTCTCTTACTGTTATATTTTCTCCTACAATTCTAATAATCTCAACTTTTTCAGCAAATGATAAACGATTTTCTGGCATTGTACAAATAAAGCCATTCCATGGCACCATTGGATTGTGCATTATAATTGCAAGCAGTAAAGATTGATATATTATTTTTAGAATTCCCTTTTAATTTGCTCTTACATTGTGTACTAAGTAAATTAGTTGCTAAAAAATCTCATGACAATTCTTATGATTAGAGTAAAAAAGCAGCGAGAGTTCTTAATCACCGATAAGCTTAACCGTCCTTCTAGTTAGTTTTAACAGATTATCTAAAAAGGGAATAACGAAAGAAAATTGAAATATTTCTTTATTTTCTGAGCAACCCTGCATAGGATTTGGATGAAACGTGTTTCAGGTATGTTTTCGAGGGTGATAAATAAGAATATGATATCGATTTTTTTCTATCCGATTCGCTAATAAAAAATCGTAAAAATTTGCCCCTTTATTTATTTCCTGCAACGCAAGCCTATGATTAAAATGTATTCTATTAGGTTCTAAATATGCACTACCATGGTATATGTGGCCTGCCCAAATTAGAAAACGATCCATCAAGTAATAACATAACATAGTAATAACATCTAGATACAGGCTTGTGTCCACGAAATTGTAGCCACACTGTATACCTTCATCCACTGGGCTACTGGTCAGATTCATTCAAGAAATTAATATTATATCATATAAAATTAATTACAATGTAATACATCAAATAAAACAAATTTAACCATTACAGTGCTGCTACTTATAAGTTGGCATCAACTGCAATTTTCTAGAAAATTGCTAATTCTAGAAAAAAGTTTCGAACAACAAGGATGCGTCTATCCTGCATTATACTTTTAGCAAATACCTAAGTGAAGAGAATATATTACATTTGATCGTCATATTTCTAAAATCATACATATCGCAGAGAAACATTTTTCATATGATTACATTAATGAACGAATTCTGAATAATTTTCAAAATGTCCGTCTGTCGGTTCATCCGTCACGTTTCTTGTAAGCACGATAGTTTAAGAAGAAAATGTCCGATTATTTTGAAATTTGTGAGTGTTAGCTAGAGGAGGAACTGTACTGTTTTTTTTAATCATATAAAATTAATTACTATGTAATACATCAAATAAAACTAATTTAACCATTACAGTGTTGCTACCTATAAGTTGGCATCAACTGCAATTTTCTAGAAAATTGCTAATTATAGAAAAATTTTCGAACAACAAGATGCGTCTATCCTGCATTATACTTTTAGCAAATACCTAGTGAAGAGTATTTAGTCATATTTCTAAAATCATATATAATTTTGGAAAAATGGAAGAAAACCATTTTTTTTCACTTTTTTTTTATGTTCTGCATCCGAGCGAAATGTAAACTTTTCAGTATATTATTCTATACATTTTCACGAACTCATTAAAAAAAAGTTAACTCAGTTTGCAAAATTTTGTGTGTATATACGTTCATCGATTAGGCTGCTGGTGAAATTCATTCAAGAAATTAATAATATTATATCATATAAAATTAATTACTATGTAATACATCAAATAAAACAAACTTAACCATTACAGTGCTGCTACCTATAAGTTGGCATCAACTGCAATTTTCTAGAAAATTGCTAATTCTAGAAAAAAGTTTCGAACAACAAGGATGCGTCTATCCTGCATTATATTTTTAGCAAATACCTAGTGAAGGGTATATATTGCAATTGATAGTCATATTTCTAAAATCATAGATAATTTTAAAAAAATGGATGAAAAAATTTTTTTTTCACTTTTTTTATGTTCTGCATCTGAGCGAAATGTAAACTCTGCAGGATATTATTCTATACACTTTCACGAACTCATTAAAAAAAGTTTACTCAATTTGCAAAATTTTCTGGGTATATACGTTCATCGACTGGGCTACTGGTGAAATTCATTCCAGAAATTAATAATATTATATCATATAAAATTAATTACTATGCAATACATCAAATAAAACAAGTTTAACCATTACAGTGCTGCTACCGGCATCAACTGCAATTCTAAAATCATACATAATTTTGAAAAAATGGATGAAAAAAATTCTTTTTTCACTTTTTTTTATGTTCTGTATCCGAGCAAAATGTAAACTTTTCAGTATATTATTCTATACACTTTCACGAACTCATTAAAAAAAAGTTTACTCAGTTTGCAAAATTTTGTGGGTATATACCTTCATCGACTGGGCTACTGGTGAAATTCATTCAAGAAATTAATAATATTATATCATATAAAATTTATTACTATGTAATACATCAAATAAAACAAATTTAACCATTACAGTGCTGTTACCTATAAGTTGGCATCAACTGCAATTTTCTAGAAAATTGCTAATTCTAGAAAAATGTTTCGAACAAAAAGGATGCCTCCATGCTGCATTATATTTTTAGCAAATACGTAAGTGAAAAGTATATATTGCATTTAATCGTCATATTTCTAAAATTATAAATATTGTACAGAAACATTTTTCACATTAATGAACGAATTCTGAATAACTTTCAAAATATCCGCCTGTCTGTTCATCCGTCACGTTTCTTGTAAGCACGATAGTTTAAGAAGAAAATGTCCGATTGTTTTGAAATTTGTGAGTGTCAGCTGGAGGAGGAACTGTACTGTTTTTTTAACAAGTAAATAAAAAGTTACCAATTATTTAAATTTGAAAAAAACAGTTTTTTGATTTTATGGGCTACCGACACGGTAGCTCAGTCGGTTAAGGCGTATTTAGTGACGAATATGCTGACCGACTGTCTGTCGCATTCTGGGTTCGAGCCCTAGCACAGTGGTCTCAAATTGAGTGTTTTTGTTAAAAAATGGCTAGAGAGCGCAAATCTTGTCGGAAATGAACAATTTCTTTTTAAATTAAAGCATACTGAAATTAAAACAAATCCTCGGGGCCCGAATTTTGAAAAAAATATATCCATTTTTATTATATTAGGAGTCAAAAGACCAAAACATTTTTTTTTACCTTTAACTCGAACGATGGAAAGTATTAATAAAAACAATATAAATTAGCTTTTCAGAGCATTTATCTTCCTATTAAAGTTCGCTAAACCAATATATTTTGTGATTATCTCTGGAATTGTCTGGCATTCTGTCATCTTGAAATTTAAAAGTTAGTTTTAAATCACAGTCAAAACTTTTTGACGTTCTATATAATGCTAAAGATAAAATTGTTAAATTAAGTAGCCCAGCAGTTTACAAGTGGACATATCCGGATTGCAGTTGCTTTTTACATAGGTCAAACTGGTTAATTTGAAATTAGATATAAAGAACATCTACTATCCTTGAAATTCCGAAATACCGATTCAACTTTTTTAAATTACATTTTAGAATTAGGTCATCATTTTTCAAATTTAGAAAATATACACTATATCACATGTACTAGAAAAAGCTTTAAATTAAATGTACTTAGAATTTACAAACACTTTTAAATTAAACAATTGTACTTTTAATCCTATTGGCATTTACAATTATGTTTAAATTTCCCATCTCAATCGAAATAATAACCATAAAGTTACTATAAATATTCTGTATTTTCGCTTTTGAATCAATTGAAAATGGCCCATTGAGTGCTGAAACTGCAACATAGTGACATCACCTGCAATAAATAAGTGAATTTTTTTTCATGATTATTAGCGATGTTTTTTGAAGGCAGTTCATTTTTATTTCAAAAACGTTTATTATAAATAATTTGAACTTTGAAGTAACATAGTCCAATCAATGAATGCCCAAAAGGGGATTGTAGAGAACATTTTGGAGGGGAGAATTTTTCTCTTCAGGGATGTGTTGGGGGTAGTCAGGAGGTAAACATACTAAAAGTCCCCGCCCCTAGCCCCGCCGCTTCAGGGGGGAGGGGGGTGGAAAGGTTCCTTTTTTCGATTTTTCGCTTATAACTCGGAAACGATGCGCCGTATGGGAAAAGGTAATCTATGCAAAATTAAACGTAATTAAATTTTCTACAAGAATGTTTATATTCATTTTCTTCCTATGTGTTATAGTTTACGAGATGTTCGTCAGCGAAAATCGATAATTAAAAAAAAATATACATTATGTTCCTTGTATATTTCTATCAAAGCGGTTTACCGTGGTCTGCTAATAAATCACAGTCACAAAACAATCTTTATTTTACAACACTGGACGTATTTACTAACGTAATATTTTATCGAAATGTATACATTTCCTTAAATATACAGTGTGACTCACTTGAAATGAAGATACCCTTATAACTTTTTCATTTTGTTTCCGATTTGAATCAAATTTTACTCAAGTATAAAACAAATTAGGATCTACTTATGACCAGAAAATCATTCACCTGCTATAAAGGCAAAGCCACCTGCGGTACAAAAATATGTTGAAAAAAAAAAATAACATTTTGAATGTTAGAAATTCTAAAAAATGCATCCGATCGGCGCCACAAACGTACATACACCAAAATTTGATTTAATTATTGATGGGGGATATCTCATTCATAATCTCATCTGGCAAAGGGGGTCCACAGTTTCCGCAATTTGTGGTGGCTACGTAAAATTCATCGTTCGTAAGATTAAAAATCAATATGATTTTTAATCCTTTTCCTCATATTTTGGTACCGCAGGTAGCTTTGCCTTTATAGCAGGTGAATGATTTTCTGGTCATAAGTAGATCCTAATTTATTCTATACTTGAGTAAAGTTTGATTCAAATCGGAAACAAAATGAAAAAGTTATAAGGGTATCTTCATTTTAAGTGAGTCACACTGTATATTTAAGGAAATGTCTAGTTTCGACAAAATATTACGTTAGTAAATATGTCCAGTGTTGTAAAATAGAGATTGTTTTGTGACTGTGATTTATTAGCAAACCACGGTAAACCGCTTTGTTACAAATATACAAGGTACATAATTTATTTTTCTTTATTAATTATCGATTTTCGCTGGCGAATATCTCGTAAAATATAATACATAGGAAGAAAATGAATATAAACGTTTAATTTTGGATAGATTACCTTCTTTCGTACGACGCATCGTTTCCGAGTTATAAGCGAAGAATCGAAAAAAGGAACCTTTCCACCCCCCTCTACTACTGAAGCGGCGGGGCTAGGGGCGGGGACTTTTAGTATGTTTACCTCCTAACTACCCCCAACACATCCCTGAAGAGAAAAATTCTCCCCTACAAAATGTTCTCTACAACTCTTTCATTGACTGGACTACAGTCCGTAATCTAGATTATAGTGCAGTGCCTAGAGGTTTTAACTTCGGAATAATGTCATATGTAACGGATTTCGTTCATTTTTGGCAATTTAATAGTAAATGTGTCAAAGAAAAGTTTCTATATTATGCGGCGGCTTGCTAATGTATAGGGGGTACACCTAAATAATAAAGGCTTGTTTTTAAAAAAGTTTTTTTTTACATTTAATTTTATTTTTAAATTTTTAGTTTTATATATTCATTGCATCGTTCCTATCCGATAAAAAACTTATAGTTTAAACCGGATCCTTCACCATTTCTTAGAATGCAGCATATGAGCGAATACACTATACGATCAAATTATAGTGAATTTTGTCCGCCATCTTGGGGCGGGCTTTTGTTTGTTTCTACATCACAAAAAATAAAGAAGTTATGGCCCATTCAATGCTCGCTCTCACATTTTTTTTTTAATAAAATGTGAAAGCGATTTTGTTATTATAATTGTTCAGTAATTAATTTTTCTTTCAAAAACACAGTTTTTCGTCAATAAATAGCATCACCTAGATGCTCAGTTTATTTTGTCCCTTTAAAACACTTATTTTAGAAAAAAAATTCCATCCGGCATATTAGAGTCGCCATTTTGAATTTTTTAATTTTGACTTTAGATACGGAATCAGTGATCCCAAAACCAAAACCATCCCACGTTTCAAAAATAAATTAGCAACATTTTTTCAAATACCTATTCAATGTTTACCCCTTGAGGGTAAGAGCAAGTATCCGGACCATATAGAAACTAAAGAAAAATTATTTTCATTACATATGAAATTATTCTGAAATTTTACATATTTTTTAGCTCTAGGTACTGTACTATTATTGAAAGACGTTTTTCTAATGTAGTAATAATAAAATGTATATTTATTTTACTTAAAAATAAGACTAATCCCTATTCCATTTGCCCAGTAAACCAAAAACTAAATTTAACATTTTAAAAATAACATAAACGTAAAATTATTAATAATATTAATGAATTTCTCAAAATTCAGGTTTTAAAATTAATTTAATAATAATAGCAGTGTCCAAACATACGAACAAAGGGCACATAGTGGCATCACGAAATAAAGTCTAAATGTTTTAGTTCATAATATACAGAGTGTAAATATTTTGGAATATAATTTTTTTAGTGATCTCTCATATATTTAATAATAATAATAATAATAATAATAAACGTCTTCTTTATTTCCAACATTAAAGGTAATACATTCATATATATTATGTGAAATGTGTTTGCGGAAACAAATGGCGAAGTTCAGTTCCGGGTAATTAAGCTGTAGGCAAAACTGCCCGGTCTGTTCTTCCACTTAACCATATAACATAGCATGCTACAAGATACATATTTTTGACGCTAAGACTAACCAAATTATCTAAATAATAATAGACACAATAAGAGATTTACCAAGGGGAGGGAAAAAAAAGATAATAACTTAAGTATAAGTACAAATATATAACGGGCTAATGTTTTTATTTTTGTATTCGTAGGTAATTAATATTTTCTAATTTCTATAGAACACAGTAATAATTGGGAGGCTGAAAATGAAACAAAGATTATATTAAAGGGTCAAAGATTAAAGGCATAAAATTATATTAAATATTACTTATTATTTTGAAGACACTGAGTTTTGAATAGATGTAATTTATATATTTTTTTAAATTGATGTTTACTAGAGTTTTTGAAGGTATTATCAATATTATTATAAACGTTGCAAATTTGATAGCTAAAACTTCGTTTAAATAGTTCTGTTCTATGGATTGGTGGAGTTAGAAGACCCTTAAATCTAAGATTTAGTGTATGGACATCTGTCCTAAATTTTATTTTCTGATATAAGTAAACTGGGGATTTATGTATTAATATGTTATGAAAGAGACATGCTGAGTGATGAAGTCGTCTATTTTTCATGTTTAGCCAATTTATTTCTTTTAATTTATGAGTTATTCTCTGGTTGCGACGTATTCCATAAATAAGTCTCAAACAGGAATTTTGTAATTTTTGTAGTTTGTTGATATAAATTGAATCCAAACAAGGGCCATACAAACTATCTGCATAATTTAATGTTGACAGAACTAATGTTTCACATAGTAAAATTTTTGTTTTTTGAGGAAGAAAATGCCTATTACTATATATTAATTTTAGAGAACAATAACCTTTCTGTAATAATTTGTTGGTATTTTCTTTGAATCTTAGATCTGTGTCAATTATTACTCCTAGACTTTTAACTTTATCTTTTCTTTCTAATGCATTGTTTTCTATTTGTATATTTATATTACCTATAATGCTATTTCGTTGGATTTTGGGGCCAAAAACAATAAAGTTGGATTTGGATGGATTAATAACTAGGCAGTGGTCTTTTGTCACTTTTAAGAAATTATCAAGATCATCATTAATACGTACACAAGCTGCGTCTGTATCAATAGCGGAAAAAGACTGATAGATTTGTGTATCGTCGGCATATAAATGAATTTTTGAGTAGTTTAAATCAGTTAAATTACTTGTGTATATGGTGAAAAGCAACGGACCGAGAATAGACCCTTGTGGGACACCTGTTCTTAAATTTATGTAACTTGATTCATTGTTATTTAAACGCACACACTGTTCACGGTTCCTTAAATAATTGCTAAATAATTTTACTGCGTCTTCAGAGAGCCCGATATAATGTAAAATCTCTAGAAGTAGGTCATAATTTATAGTATCGAAGGCTCTGCTGAAGTCTAGTGAAACCAGTACAGTACAGAGTCCTTTATCAGTGGCGGTAATAACCTCATCAACAATGTGCAACAGAGCCGTAGTGCAGCTGTGTCCTGGCCTAAAACCAGATTGAATTATAGGTATCAGTGAATTCTGGTCTAAGTGTTCTCTTAATTGTATTTCCATAATTTTTTCAATAATTTTAGACAAAGTTGGTAATATACTGATACATCTCAAATCTTTTAGACTTTCAGGATTAGCTTTTTTTGGTAACACAGTGACAACAGCTCTCTTCCACATTGCAGGAAAAGTATTTTCATTTAAACAGTGATTAACAATATGTGTTAAGTATGGGATTATGTGAGGACAACATAATTTTAACATGGTTATATTAATTCCGTCGCACCCTGTAGCAGTGGTTGTTATGTGATTTAAGATTTCGTATACACAGTTATCAGTAACACGTTTAAATTTAAAATTATTGTTGTTGATATTATTGTTGGTATAGAAATTTTTTACTTCATCTGAAAGAGACGTTTTAGGTACACCGTTAACAAAGAAATCATTAATTACGTTTACGTCACTTAGATGTACAGGTATATCTTTATTTTTTTTTACGGGCATGCAATTATTTTCCTTAAGAAATTTCCAATTCTGTTTTGGGGTCCCATTTTTTATTTTATGTTCAAAGTAGGCTTTTTTTTCTCGTTTTATGGCTAGAGTTGTGTAGTTGCGAATCTCTTTATAAAAGTTTTTATGAGCAATATTGTTTGTATTTTTAAATCTTTTAAGGGCCTTATCTCGTATAGAAATCATTATTTTTATATTATCTGTTATCCAGGGTGCATATGGTCGTGTAAATCTGGATGTTGTCATGGGTGCATGTATGTCAAATAAATACGTCAAATTATTTACAAGATAGTCTAGCTTCTCGTCTACACTGTTTAAATCGAAAATTACATACCACGGTATCTGAAATAAATCAATCTGAAACATTTCATATTCAAAATGTTTAAAATTTCGATACGTAAATATTCTCGGGCCGCTTCTCACACCACATACCTGTAATGTACAATGTGTTAAATGGTGATCTGATAAATCGTTTTCAGTTACACCTTTTTCTACAATATCTTCCTCCGTGGACACGATAATCAAATCTAACAGCGATTCAGATGTTTCTGTGACCCTTGTTGGCACTTCAATAATTTGTTTTAAATTAAACGTTTCTAAAACAGAATAAAAATTATCAACACCAGCATTTTCTATGTTTAATAAATTAATGTTAAAGTCCCCGGTGATTAAAATATTTTTTACAGATGGAGTTATCGAAATAAGGGTATCTTCTAACTCATTTAAAAATAAATCGGTATTAAATGTTGGCGGTTTGTATACTACACCTACAGCAGTTTTTTCTTTGTCTGTTTTAATTTCTAACCATAGTTGTTCAATGACATCACCCGTTTGAATGACTTTAGTATTTATTCTATTGCTGGCATAAATACACAAACCACCCCCTCTTGTTTTTCTATCACGCCTATATAATCTAAATCCCTCCAAATGAATCAGATCATTTGAAATTCCCTCATGTAACCATGTTTCTGTTATTAAAAAAATATCAAATGAATGTTCCATCATCAGTGTCCTTAATTCTAGAATTGATGGTACGAGTGACCTTATATTTAAACTGCCAATTTTTAATTGATTTTCAGTCATTTTTATTTATCAAACATTAATATCTATAATTTGTTATTCCCTTGGTTTTATATACTTATACTTATGTGGCAATATGAGGATAAAATTTAAATTACTTTAAGCCTTCAGCTATATAAAATAAATTGAAAGAAATCAAACAAAAAGCTTAGGCCTGAGATTATTTGAGATTATAGAAATTATCTGTTTTTACTATTTTCCCCTTGTAAGAAATTTTAATATAGAAAAAACTACCTACGTGAATAAATACTCCTACTAAACACCTAAGAGAGAGAGAAAAAAAAGAAATAATTGATAAATTACTACCTTTCTAAAAAAATGAAATATAAAAAAGTATCAAAGAGAAAGAAAATATGCATGAACTGTTTTTATTACCCTAGATAATTATAATATCACTCAAATATCAATATACTATACAAACTGAAAACATTTTTACAATTTTAAAATAGCGGAAATTTACAGTAATTTTAGACTTCCAAAAGGTTTACATCTTCATGAGAATTAATTCTAAAAATTTCATTGCCTTCATTCAACGTAGCAAATATGCGACCATCACTTGTCCACACTTTTCCATTAGCATTTATTTTTTCGATACATAATTTCAAAATATTAACCTTTTCTTGTGTCAAATCTTCTCTAATCACCATACCTTTGCCTTTGAGTTTTTTCTTATTTCCATATACTGATTTCTTATCTTCTAAATAAGCGAACTGAACAACAATAGGGCGCATTTTTTTATCATTGATCTTTCCAGTTCTATAGCAGTTCTCAATTTTACCATTTATTTTTAAACCTAGATTTTTTTCAATGAACTCGGCTACAACTCGATAAGGATTTTCATTTTTTTGTTCTTTAATTTAAAGCACGTTTTCGTGATATAGTTTTTCTCAGCAGAATCAAGGTCGCGGACAAAAACTGCATATTGTTAGTTTTTAAAATATTAAACTATCTATATGCAATAATGCGAGAAAATTCAATGTAACATTACATTCTAGTCTGAAGCACTTTCTTGCAAATAAATAATTTTTGCACAAACCCGTTGCAAATTGTAAAAACGCTATTTTTCAAGTGCAACAAATCGGCGTGTACTAATTAACAGGTATAAGAGCAAGACAATATGGTTAACGTTTATCTATGGACAGGCTCTACAAATGTATTTTTAACTGAGTAATCTGGATGTAATCTTCTCGCTCTGAAAGACAAACATGCAACACGACTAATAAAAATCATTAAGCTGTGCAATGCGATAGTTTGGACATCCGAGTCACCTGTACATATGTTTTACAAATGCACTTCGACAACGCTTTCTATTAACATATTGACACAAAACATACTTTTAAACGTTCACTGAAGTCCCTAATGAGACATCTCAATTTGCATAGGCGTGTATCAGAAGGTCAGTCTACATTATTACCCTTGCATGTGCCATATAATTTGAATTAATTTATATATTAATATAGTGTTACTAAACATAAGCAATTATCAAATCTCTTTTCATAATTTCTAACTGGAAAATATTTAAATCACCGACTAATATTCGGGAGGAGGGACGTATCTGAGAACACACACATATTGGACGTGACGCCATCTAATAAAGGCGCAGTTACACGGCGCGTGATTAGGCGAGCCTGGCTCGGCGAGTCACGAAACAAGCGCCGTATGACATAGGCAACTTGGCATGGCTTGCGACTCGGGAGACGTTGCTCGCGTCGGCTCGCGTCTTCCATCTAGGTGTCGGAAAGTTTGGCGAGTCAAAGCCGCTAGTCGATCCATGCAGTTTTGACGAGCCTACAATCCACAATCCCACACGAAATCTACATTGGGCTCGCTATCCGTTACACGGCGCGTGGTTTGCAGAAACCACGCACCAGGTTCGTGGATCGGCGAACCACGCGCCGTGTAACTGGGCCTATCAGTATATCTCTGCGAGTGTGAGTCGGATTCGTGTAGTTTGCGGTTATTTTCTAAAATTATTTAGTTGTATTCGGTCTCTGTGATATTAAATTATAGTGTGTATTTAAGTGTACCATATTTAAAAGAGTTTAAATTGCTTTAAACCTGACTGAAAAAGGTTATATCAAAGGTCAGTCGGATAATTTACGCCGTACGCCTGCCGGATGTATGCCATATGCTACTGCGTCACAAAAATACTCATAAGTAAAAAGCTATAAGTCCTAGACGAAATTTTTTTGTCAAAAACTTCTCCTGTATCTTGGCTTCAATCGCCTCCCTGCATGTATATGAAAATTTTCAAAAATAAAAAAGTTTGTCGCTTAGTCAAAATATGAGTACATTTTTAGCGAAGTAATAGTCGAGTAATAAGTTCATTGTTGTTTAAAGAAAATATTTGACAATTATCGATAGAAACAAAAAGACCATTGGAAACGCTTATTTGTTAAATTTATTATACATAATTTAGGTAGTTTTGATGCCAAATAATACCTAAATATTTGTTAGGGAATAGAATAAAATAGGATGGGATGGTATGGGATGGGACGGGACGGGATGGAATGGGATGAGACGGGATGGAATGGGATAGGATGGGAAGGGATGGCATTGAATGGAATGGAAAAATGTTTTATTATTTCAAAATCAGTTCCGAAAGTATTGCAATATACATTAAAAAATACATTTTACATCACAATAAATATAAAAGATGTGGTATGAGAGAATGTATCATAATAAACAATAAAATTGAAATCAGAGAAAATATAAGACATAAGGATATAACCTCACAGCAGCTACGTCTGTGCGTAAGGGGGGCATAAGGATACGTATTAAAATTGAGTAAAATGAACTAACTGGTAATATGAATAAGGGGAAATATTAACTGCACGTCAGAATAGGTGGTTTACACGACAGGGAATGAAAAAGAAAAAAAGGTTGAATTAACGACAATTTTGTTGTTAGAAACGCTAACCCTCGCATGGCTACTACGAGGTAGCTAGCGATAAAAATGTGTTTCGTAAAACGTCTACAAAATGTTTAGCCCGCCTGGTTAATGCTTCCGGCGACAGAATAATCAGCTGTCCGCCAAAACAAATAAATTAACACAATTTAAAAAGCTTCAAACGACTAAAAACGGCAATACACGATAGAAAAATGTATACAACGCCATGTATACCTAATTTCTCGCGCATGCGGCTGTGCATGCAACACCTGTTTATCTCCTCATAACATATTAATTTGTCTGTTTCTGTGGGATGTTAGGTTATGTTTGCGCTGCAAAGTAAACCTTTCAACGACTATTTTTGATGTTGGTAAGTTAATCTGTAAAATTTAATAATTAGACATTCATTAATAAATAATCTTAGGTAAAGGATGGCATCGGCTGTAACATACGTTGAAGATTTTAACGAATCTGAGAGTGAAGAAAACGTTGTTGTGAAACCTAAACGAAAGCGACAACAAAATCGTATTTGGCTAAAGAGGGAAGAATTTGATTCTGCAGAAGAAGCAGAGAAAAACGTCAATTCAAAGAAAATATGGAAAAAATCGTCCTCAAAAAATACTCTAGATGGATCCAAGGTGGAGTACCGTTGCATTGAAGGAAAGTATAGGAATAATGAATGCCCAGCAGGATTATATTTATTGTACCATGCTACAAGTGCTAAAGTGTCCTTATTCACAACAGACTGTGATCATGACAACCATAATACAGAACAATATGACTGAACCTCAAAAATCGAAGCTTCTTAATTATTTAAAGCAGCTAAGGCACGAGAAATATGGAGTTTCAACTATATCTGGCACAGAAATTACTGACTGGTGTAAACAAAAAGAAACAGTTCCACATTGCAAAGACGAACCATTTGTCTTAAAATATGTTGTACATTGTGAGTCATTTAATCCAGAAGAACAGGACTTAAAAATTGTTCTTTTCAGTGCGAGAATGTTAGAAAATTTAAAAAAAACACAGATGGTTCAAGTTGACGCAACATATAAAGTCATATGGCAAGGATATCCCTTAATTATTTCAGGGACCAGTGACAAAAACCAAGTGTTTCATCTATTTGCAATCGCTATTTGTAAAGGTGAGAGTGCTGATGATTTTGGCTTTATTTTCGACGCTTTACATAATTTTGACTTGGAGTGGGAACCACAGTTGCTGCTTGCTGATGCTAGTGAAGCCATTACTAATGGTTTTATTCATATATTTGGTGTACCTAGAGTACGTATAATGTGCTTCTTTCACGTCCTAAAAAATGTGGAAAAGTACTTTAAAAGACTGACAAAAAAGGAAGATTTGAAAAAGATATCTATGCATTATAAACATGTAAGGATGAAGAAACATTTATCACTGCATCCAAGCTTTTTGTGGATAAATGGAATAATGTAGAAGACCAACAAGTCAAAGAATTTATGGAATATTTTAATTCCCAATGGTTGAAAAAAAATTCAAATTGGTACGAAGGAATTGCTTTGGGTTACCCAAGTACCAACAACGGTCTTGAAGCAACAGATGCTTTAATTAAACGATCGCATACACTGAGAAAACGACTTCCAATAGGCCAATTTTTGAACAACATTTTAGAGCTACTAATTACTTGGTCAAAAGATAGAGATCCTGAAACACCAAATTGTAAAATGTTTTGTGAAGTTCCGACAACGTCTTTACAGCAATCACAATGCGCAATGCAAAATGAAAAAGTTTTACAAGAGAATACTATCGAAGAAAAATGTAAAATATTTTACACCTGTTCAAAATCAACCAAGAAGCCAATTACTTCTGAAGACCTCTCCACATATAAAGAAAAAGAAGGAAATTGGGAAACTTTTGATGAGTTTAAAAAAATTCACTACAGTATCTGGGTCATAACTATTAATTACTTCCACGTCCAGTGGAAGTATAGTAACGACAAAAAAAATTTTAAAAATTTTTATTGTCCAAATAGGCTTAAAATGTCATGAAACGTCGAGATTTTAAGTTTGAGCGAAAAAAAATTTTCTGTCTGTCTGTCGGTCTGTCGGTCTGTCTGTCGGTATGTCGGTCTGTCTGTAACTTTTTTTTGTGCGCACGTTTACTCTGGAACCGTTTAAGATATTGACTTGAAATTTGGTACACATATGTACTTTAACGAGATCTAGAACTAGATTATATTTTCATCTTGTTCCGTCGAAGGGTTGGGGGGTAAATTGGGGTAAATTTGGGGTAAATGGGTAAATCAAGCAGGTAAGAGTCCATGAAATTGGTATTTAGTATATACAAGAGAAGCTAAGGTCTCAAAAAAATTTTTGGCATTAGCCACCCCCATTACCAACCCCACCTCCTTATTAAAGGGGATGAAAAAAAATGTGATTTAGTTTATGTACAGGAACCAGAAACCTCAAAATATTTTTTACTTCATTCACCCCCCACTACCACCCCCTTGTCACCACCCCCACCCCACTACCGATGTGGGGTATCGTTTTATGGGTTTTTGGGGTAGAGGATTTCAAATATTATATTATTAAAGTTCCATAAACAATTATTTTCACATACAAAGTTTTTTCGGTGTGAGTGACTTGGATAGAGAATCTGGATGTGGAAGTAGTGATTCCTTGGGCAGCGGTTTTTTAAAGATTTGACTCGATCGACATGTACATGCCCCTATTTCTTGAAACATTTAAATTGCAAGCACAATTTGGGTATGAAAATCCGATTAAAATTAGTTGAGGCGCCAAGAGAAGCCAAAGTTATCCCACTAGGACAGAAACGCAATTGCGGACGACCTGCCAGAGCCAAAAGAGCCTTCCTTAATAATACAATAGAATACTGATATTGTATTTTTTTGTTATCTTTTTATTAATGTGTTTTGTTTAAATTGTTTAACAAATGTTTAAGTTTAATATGTTAGAGATATACGGTAGATACATATTAAAAGTGTTACCTATTTATAACATTGTTTTCCTAAAACTAAAAATACATTTTTATCTCTTTTCGTCCAAATTTGTTTTTTCCTATACCTAACCTACCTACTTAATACTATGTATATAGAAATATGAAGCACATTGTTCAATCAAAAATCGTAAAGAAAAGTTAAATTTTTCTTGTTAGCAACAGTAGGTACATTTATTTCATTCATTAAATTTCTTTGACACGCATACTTGACTTACCTACCTTGATAAATTAATCATAACTATTAGTATAGTAAAAATAACATGTTATCACGTTAGAAAAGCGATTTTTCCATGCTCAAGATAAATTTCAAACATTTCACTTGCCGGAAAAATCTTACTTTTCTTAACCCTTATAAAACAATACTTGTTTGTCGTTGTAAAGTTGTCGTGTATAAATACATTTTTATCGTTAGTTTGCCTATTTCTGACGGTGCTGTTTTATCGAGGTTAATACATTTTTTGTCGTGCAATCTCCACTTCTGTCGGGTTATGCTTTTAATTTCAATACTCTTTTTTTACTGTCGTTCATTAAATATTTTTGTCGTGCAAATCTATTTTGTGGCGCAAGGGCGGATCTGGACCTTGAGCTTGGGGGGGTAACACTGAACCCAAAATTTTTTGATGAGCGAGGGGGAGAAATCCGAAAAAATTTTTTCGTCCCAAAATTTTTTTGAAGAGCGAAGGGGGGAAATCCAAAAAAAAAAATGTTCATCCCAAAATTTTTTTGAAGAGCAGGGGGCAAAAATCCGAAAAAAATTTAAAATGAAAATTTCTTGGGGGGGGGGGGTAATTACCCTGTTAAAAAAAATTTTCTTCCCAAAATTAACAAAAATTATACCATTTTAAAACAAAAGTTGATGATTTACAGAATCTTGGGGGGGGGGTAATTACCACGTTACCCCCCCCATAAATCCGCGCCTGTTGTGGCGGGTAATATTATTTTTAGTCGTGAAAACAATTTAAAGCTGTTCATACTATTTTGTTGTCGCTTCAGACATCTTTTTTGTCGTTAGTTTGTCCTTTTCTGATGGGCTGATAAATCTCACCCACCATATGAATAATAATAGTAAATCATATTACAAAATATCTATGTCTATGTAATATAAAACGAGGCATAATATAAAACAGTAATAGCAAATACGCGATATAAAATTTCATGGAAATCAGTACTTACTACTTGCTCATCAATTACCAACTTAATCTAACCCATTATCTTATAAATGTCAGCTCTGGATAAATTATTAATATATAGATTTAGTTTCTTCTTAAAAGTGTAAATTGTTTTTTGGTCAATGTAGTAGTGCTCTCTCTGTCTTTACTCGTCATGTCATTGGTCGAGGCGTGCGCGAGAACTTAGTGTATTTATCATTAATGTTAATTAGAGTAAAGACTCCTCAGTAGCTTTGAGCTAGTCTATGTATTACAATATCTGCAGTTCCAACGTGCTATTTTGTTTCTTAGTTCTCAGTGCATTTAAAATATGGCTAATTCCGCGTACTTTAAATTTATGCAGCTGCATTTAATAATGATTTAATGTTGTTCTTTACTAGATGAGTCGCTTTGGAAATACATCTTTATGAGACATAAATGATGAAATTGAAAAAGTCAGTAAACTCCAAAAAATGCCAAGAAAGCGTCTGGAGGTAATTTTATTTGTTAAAGATGGGTATATTTTATCTATTGTGAAATATTTTCCACAAATGCCACCACTAATGCCCTTAAATTTATGTATAAATTTGTCTCGAGCTAAGTTGCCAAAAGTAATATAATTCATGTAAATCAGGAGTCTATTGCCAAAAATTAAATCCCTGGTGCTAAAGCGTTCGGGATTTAATCAGATAATAAACTGCCAATTTACATTCTATATATTATTAGGCAAGAACATCCTCCAAAAAAACACACCCAAGTAACAATTTAAATGCTATGTGGACTTAAATAAGTTTTGTAATAGCTTTATTGAGGATATAAGTTTATTAAATGGCTTTATAGCGGTAGTATAGCAGGCCAACAACTCTTTCAGCCTAAGTGGTTTTATTAAGAGTTGCAACAATCTCTTGGAGGCTGAGTTTCAATACCATTTAGCATTTGTTTTAAATCGAGTCTATTGGCACTTGTAAAGGTTTTATGGTGATGGTTAGCACTACCATGATCATCATTTGGCCTAGAAAACCAATTTATCTGGGAGACAACGTTCATAAAACCAGTATGCCTAAGAGTTTTAAAGGGGCACCTGAATATACTAATCATAAAATTGCTATAAAGCTGTATTGGCTTGTATAATGCCAAATGTAACATAAGAACCATTTAGTCTGGACAAATTCCTTTATAAAACCGCAAAAGTTGCAGTTTGATAGACAGTTATTTATAAGTAATCGCGCGATTTAGATAGGTTATTGATGACACTGGTTTTTTGTCAACAAGTGTCTGTTTTTGTCTTTTAACAAGGATTTTTGTGCTAACTGTATTCTGAATACCATATTTTTAACCTAATACTTACTTTAAACAATTAGAGCCACACCACACATTTGACTAATCAAAATCTTCTTATTTATATATTTTTGCTCTTTTATTCACATTCCAGTGCCATTCACTGCATCTGGGTATAAGGGCATATAGCCGACCCTTTCAGAGCAATCACAGCACAGATAAGGTAAGGAAAAAGTAATTAACAAGTGTGAGGTTATATGTAAATAAACGTCAAAAAAGTCAAATATCCAACAAATCTTGACATAGGTCAAATGGTGTTAGACAAGATCATTTGGTATTAGACAATACCAAATGGACTTACATAAATGTAAGAAGACTTAAATTGGTTCTAATTAGTAGCAAATGCTCTTGTACGAGAGCATTGTGACAATCTTAGGATCAAATACTCTTATTGTGGTATTGCCGGCAACCAACAGGTTTTAATAAAAAATCGCCATTTTTCTACAAATAATGTCTTTGTAAACAAAAGCTGTCATGTTGGAATTATTCAAATGAACAATTACTTAGTTGCAATTTTTGCAACAATTTATGGGTAATAAGGACTAAAATCATGATTATTACATTACTACTAATGTGTGATTTAAGTTGATGTCAACAAAAAATAAACCTTTTTTCAAAAAAATGTATTTTAAAATTTCCAAAATTTTCAATATTTTTCAAGGGCCTCCGTATTTTTCGAACTACTAGTTGTGATCATCAGTACAATTTAAAGCGCAGCTAAATTTTCACTCACGGGTGAGTACCTACTGAACTTGATAATTTTAACCAGGATAGAGAGACCAGCTGAAAGCTGAACAAAACAAATGTTTATTATAATATATCCATTATCAACACGCCACTAATTTGCCAACATTGCCAACTTAGTTTTGATATGATGGCAAGCATAAAACATTTTTATTAAAAATAACCATATTAACAGAGCTTTTTCAAGTGCAGTTCTAAAGCATTTTAGTTTTATGATGACTTTACGAAGTGGTTTTATAATAGTTTAAACAACGCTTTAAGGCTAAAATTATGCTTTTAGGATTTATTGTTGGTTTTATGAATAGTTTTATCAAGGTCTTCAGTTACAAAGGCTGTTTAGAATAAAACCAATTAGTTTTAAAAGGCCCTCAGAACTCTTTTAAGAATAGTCCCTCTTAGCTTTACACAAGGTTTATAAAGATTTAATAGCGTTTGTCAAAGATATATAGTTTTATTAGAAGTTTTATTAAATAGACTTCAAGAGAGATCACGATAAAATTTAAATTGTCACTTGGGCAGTCATATTACATACAACAAAACTAGCACAGAGGTACTTTTTAAGATATTAGTTAAATCTTTACCTAAGTCCATGGACTTTGAAGCCTAAAGGCACCTGTTGAAGTGAAGCTTAGACGTACGTCTTGTAGATGCGATTTTTTATTTCCTAGACAATGAGAGAGATAATATTTTTATAATCAACTGATATTGTTTTCATTTGTGTAGGTAAACTTCAAACAGAATCAAATTCATACTAATTGCACTATATTGTGTATTTATCATTAATGTTAATTATTCTAGGTAAGTCAAGTACCCAATGACGTAAGAACCCAAAAAAATATATGTATATCGACACTTATTTAACGACAATGAAATAACTGAACAATAATTGTTACTAATCAATTACGTAGTATATTTGTATGCAGTGCACCAAGTTTTAGTTCCAGAGACATATATAGCTTTGGAGAGTTTCCTTTTGAAAATACGGTGTGCCTTATTTAAATTTACTAACGTAGTTTAGGATGGGCAAAGAGTTGGTCATACGACTTCGGTATTCTGATCGCCCATAAGTTAAATAAAACTTTAATTATCTATAATATGTATTTTATATGGGTGTTACCCATATAAAATATAAGGTTATAATAAAAAATATATTCTCTGATTAAGAATAATATTAGTAAAATTTTAATATCTTCAAAATTTTATGACCTAAAAAACAACTTTCTGACATTTTACTACGTTAATATTTCTTACAATAAATTATGCGGCCGATTGTTAAAATGCGATTATCTTGAAAACGGTCAAATTTTAAGACTAATAAAAAAGCGATAACATTACGGGTAAAAAAGTTAAGCGTACATTTACATCTTCAGACAGCACAGGATATCCATACGGTGTCCATGTTTTGTTCATATCAGGTTCGCATGTCCAAGGACATAGCATAAATGTCCTATGGATATGTGTTTTATATCCTACACGAATATCCGTATATTATTCATAAAGGGATATCCACTAGATGTTCATTTCTTAATTCAGTAATTGGGTCCTCAGGGCCATGAGTATTTTTTGTTACATATGTGTAAACTAGATTGTGTATTCTAATACAAACACGTGGCACCTTGGACCCACCTAATGTGTATTCAACTGAATACTCATGGCAGTCAACGTGTTAAGTAATATTGGATGCCCGTTTCTGACCCTTTTACTAGCTGTACATGGTCCATGGAGAGATATCCTTTGGATATCTGGTCTTATCCATTAACGGATATCCGTACATGTCCATTAAGGAAATGTAAACATCTTCGATAGATTGTAGATTGTTTAAGGGGTCGCTTGGCCCTGGGTTGGCCTTTCTTTACCTCGACCTAAAAGGTCTTTTGTGAGTTACCCTGCATCTAGTTGTTACCCAGGATTCCAAGACTTTTTGCAAAGCTTGCGATTTTCCTGGGGGCTAGTTTCCCTATGTCTTCAGGCGTTAATTCCGCCTGTTCTAGGTACTTTAGCCTAATGCGGATTAACACCTTGCATTCACAAAGTATATGTTCCGCAGTTTCAGTTGCAGCTTCACAGTATCTGCATTTGTCATCTTCTGCCATGCCCATGTTCTTGAGATGGTATCTCAAGGGGCAATGGCCAGTTAGAAGGCCTGTGATCAGCCTTAAATCGGACTTTTCCAGTTCGAGAAGCCTTGTGGCATTCTTTGTAGAATAGGTTATAAACCTTTTTGCTTGTCTTTGTCCTGGAGTGTTCCTCCAGTAGGACTCTTTTTGTTCCTTTTCCCATTTTAGGACCTCCTCCGTTATGTGTCCCCTGGATAGGCCACAGAACGGTTCGGGTCCAAAAAACGGGGCTTCAGCCCCTTTTCTTGCGAGGCTATCAGCTAATTCGTTGCCTTCTATCCCCTCATGCCCTGGCACCCACATCAAGGTAACCTTGTTGTTTTTTGCCAGTTGCTTCAGGGATTGTCTGCATTCCCAGGCAATTTTTGACTCAAAGGTATATGACCTGAGAGCCTTTAATGCTGCCTGACTATCTGAAAGTATATAGATCTTTGCCCTTCGAGTGCCTCGATTTAGGCATTCCTGGGCGCATAGATCTATAGCATAAATTTCTGCTTGGAAGATGGTTGGGGTGTTACCAAGGGCTTTAGATAGCCTGCATTTAGGCCCTGCTACGCCCACACCAACCCCTTCATCCATCTTGGATCCGTCTGTGTACCAGACGTGTGACTCTTTCTCCAACCGCAATGCTCCGGCCCTGCCCGCCTGACGGCTTTCAATCAGCACATCAAACGGGCAGTCAAAGTCATATTTGATTGGCATTGAGTCAGTGGGTTTGGTCATGGATTCGAATTGGATTAACTCCAGAATCCTTAAGTGACCAACCAGGTCGCCTGGTCTGAATTTAAGTGCCTGATGCAGCCTTAAGGCACTAAGTGCTGCCTCCTTCCTCACATGCAAATGCAGAGGAAGTAAGTCCAGCATTGCCTCCATGGCTGCTGTGGGACACGAGCGCATTGCTCCTGTAGTCCCTAGACAGGCAAGACGTTGCAATTTCTGCAACTTTCCTTGTGCTACTTTTTCTTCTGTTTTTGGCCACCATATGCATGATGCGTAGGTAACCATAGGTCTCACAACCGATAGGTATGACCAATGTATCATTTTCGGCTTTAGACCCCTAGTCTTACCAAACAGCCTACGGCACGTCCAAATGGCCGTTGTTGCTTTGGTAAGTGTCCTTTCTAAATGTGAGTTCCAGGTGAGTTTTTGGTCCAGAATTACTCCTAGATACTTGACCTCACTGGAAAAGGTCAGTACTGTTCCATTCAACATAGGGGCTCTCAAGTTGAGTTTTCTCCTTTTGGTGAATGGAACAATAACTGTTTTGCTCGGATTGACACTAAGACCCTCTGACGAGCACCATTTGGATATTATGTTTAGGGCAATTTGCATGTGGTTTGAGATCATAACCTCATGCCTGCCCCTGACAGTAACGACCAGGTCATCAGCGTAGCCCTGAACGTTGAAGCCATAATTGCTCAGCTTATGGAGGAGATCGTCAACCACCATTGACCACAGCAAGGGCGATAAGACTCCACCTTGTGGACAGCCCCTAACTGCAGTCACGGTGGCCGACTCACCCCCCATATCTGTGGTAATTATTCTGCTTCTTAGCATGGATTGTATCCATTTGATTGTTGGGGATTGTATACCCCTTTTTTCCGCGGCTCTCTGTATGGATTCATAGGAGGTGTTATCAAAAGCACCCTCTATATCTATGAAAGCACACAGAGCCAGTTCCTTGGCAGTAAATGTCTTTTCGATGCCTTTAACCAGGCCATGTAGAGCATTTATTGTTGATTTGCCAGGTTGATAGGCAAATTGTTTCGAGTGAAGCGGTTTCACTGTAATGATTTCGCTTCTAATCTGTTGATCTAATATTTTCTCCATTGTCTTAAGGAGAAAAGAGCTGATGGGGCGATAAGATTTTGGCTCGTCTGGTGGACGTCTGCCTATCTTTGGGATAAACGCCACCTTAACTTCCCTCCAAGCTTGGGGAATATACCCAAGAGTGTAGCTTGCTATGAATATGCTTCTCAGGCATGGGATAAGTTCCTCAATTCCATGTTGAAGCAGGGCAGGAAAAATACCGTCCCTGCCCGGTGATTTAAAGGGCTTGAAGGTTGATACCGCCCATTTAATTCTACTTCGATATGTTCTTTCCCAAATAAGTTCATTGCCCTATCATAATGACCACATACAACTAACAGTAGCGTATCTCCGTAAGTTTTAATGCAACAAAAATTACTAAATTACCTCGGATCACTCTAAAATGTTGCATGGACATTCCCACGTAGAAGAGTAGTACACCATTTTATTTTCCGCATGTGTGGTGAATCACTCTGTCCAGTGAAATTTATTTTTTGTCAGAACGTTGGAATGTGTTATAGGTTGATATTTTGACTGTAAATTATTAGGTGATAATTTATTTTAAGTATGCATAATGTAAATACATAACTTCGATATTGTTATTTTTCATGCACAATATGTACATTTAAGTTTATTAGTTGCACGATGTTTCCTGTATCTCATGGATATTTTAAGTTATAATATCTAATGTAATAATTTTTGTTCGCAAGTACTCTTTACATTTTCTTTTTATTAATGACAAATGATAATATTTACATATAAGTAATAAGCATAATAAGAACGTTTTGTAAATGTTTTACAATCACGGAATATTATGATACAAGTCACTGATTGGTCAGAGCAACCGAGACTTGTACATATAAACTCAAAACGGTAGCGGAAACAACGGAGCGCTGTACAAAAATAATCATACTACAATACTACTAGTCCTGTTAATGAATGGTTTCTAGAGGGAAATGCCGAGATCACAATTTCTGACGTGAGTGCTGTGTTTGGACTATTTAGGAGGTAAACATACCCAAAGTCCCCGAATGTAGGAGGTGGGAGGTGCAGGGAGGCACCAAGAAGGTCCCGGTTTTTGGTTTTTCGCCCATATCTCGAAAACGGTTAGCCCTAATCAAAAAGTGGCTATATGCAAAATTAAAGCTAACTTTTCCACAATAATGTTTCTATTATTTTTTTTTTTCGTATCTGTTATGGTTCAGTAATGAATTGTATATCTTGTGAATGTATTCTACCTCTATTATAAATTTATTATAAATTGAATAAAAATTTTAATAATCATCGTAGAAAAAAATGTCTTGTACAGATATCCGTTTCATAATAGACTGAACTCAAATATCAAATGTCCTTGCGTCTGTAAGTATGTGTGTGCGTGTATGCCGTTTCTTATAAACACGATAACTTCTGTTAAACTTAAAATATTGAATTACAATTTGGAACATATATAAAATAGCATATTTCAATAATCCCTATTGAAATTGGGCCATATCTGTAATACATAGTGGTAACTAGAGGCCTACAAACTCTCACTTCATAATAATCTTATTAGAAATACCATGTCCATATTTTAGGATAACATTGATATATCATCTAATTTAAACAAAGTTGGTTTGCCTAACATACACCCGGTATATTGCGGTTTATAAATCTTATACATCTTCTTATTTTTGTATGCTTAATCAAAACCTTAGTAATATTTGCTCTGAAATTAAAATAAAACCTATTTTACATATGAGAGTTTCTAGGCCTCTGGTTATCACCATGTATTACAGATATGGTCCAATTTCAATAGGGATTATTGTAATATTCCAAATTGTAATTAAATATTTTAAGTCTAACAGAAGTTATCGTGTTTACAAGAAACGGTATACACGCACACATACATATACACACACACACACACACACACTTACAGACGAAAAGACATTTTTTATTTGATATTTTAGTTCAGTCTGATGTGAAACGGATATCTGTACAAGAATTTTTTTTCTACGATGCTTATTAAAAGTTTCAATTTATAATAAATTTATAATAAAGTTAGAATACAGTTAAAAGATATACAATTCATTACTGAACCATAACAGATACGAAAAATATTAATAGAAACATTATTGTAGAAAATTTAGTCAGATTTAATTTTGCATATAGCCTTTTTGATTAGGGTTAACCGTTTTCGAGATATGAGCGAAAACCAAAAACCGGGACCTTCATCGTGCCCCCCTGCATCCCACCCCCCTCCTCCCACGTTCGGGGACTTTTGGTATGTTTACCTCCTAAATAGTCCAAACACATCTCCTAAGTAAAAAGTTGTGATCTCGGCATTTCCCTCTAGACCGTGCAATAATACAATGCAGATAATTCTTTCACTAAAGATTGCTCGACTACATTCTGCATATCTATCTGCAATAGTCTCAAAAATGCTTCTATGTTGAAATCAACACTACACTTTTCGGGTACATTTTTTTTTTAAATAATTTCTGAATTTGTTAAAAACAAGAATAAATAAATAATTTTCAGCACAAAAACTTGACGCCTTTGCGAACTGATATACTACTATCTGTGGTGTGTTTTATGTTTATACTTCCTTCTCAAACCAATACCTACGCCCAGCATCGCATCCACCGATCTATCGATTTTCGGTGCCGCCCTGTAGACCGAATATTTGCGGCTCATGTCAAGGTGGCTGTGCGAGATCCAGGGCGCCATATAAGGAAACACCGATCAGTGAAAGTGTTAACACTGGAGTCCATGGCCAACGCGACCTCTTCAACGCAACGCGGCTAGTCGACGTTTGACAGTTCGACGTAACCCCTCACGGATGGTCGTCTTTTGTTCGCCGATCTTCCTTGGCTGCCTATGATTAATAATGCTGGGTAATTGAGCAAGTCTCCTTATGGTAATTTGTTAGCGGCCAAACAGAGGCTAAATTCATTAAAACATTACTGAATTTGGAGTATTTGTTTCAAGGGAACTTGAGTCAGAGAAGTTAAGGTCCTGCTGGATTCTTTGACTGTGCAAAAATACATAAGGTTTTTTCGACATAATTATATTGTTAATAAGCGAAGGTTAGTTTGTTTGAAATTACCTACATTTATCATACCACGAGAGATTTTTTAGCGAGGTAAATTTTGGATATATACATACCTACCGTGACGTGACATAATACACAACCGCAAACAAATGCTGATTTATTGGAAGTTCAGTCAAACGATGTGTTAATTTTTGTTATGCTAAATGACTTCTACAGGGTGGTAAGTAAGTAATGGTCCATAAAGCAACAGTGGATTTATGACATTAAAATATCGCGATTTAACTAAATTTACTATAGTTCAAAAGTCTATATTAACAGATATAAAGGGTATTAAAGTCAATATTATCTTTTTAATTCTCTCACATAAATGTTGGCTCCTAGAGGGCGCGTAAGCTATATTTATCCAGGTTTATAAAAATATATCCAGTACCTATCAGCTCTGAATAAAGCTAAAAGGGATTTTTATATTTAACAAATATAATATGCATATTGCATGTAGCCAATGTCAATGTCAATGAAGCGGAAAAATCGTTAAATCTTCTAAACCCTCAAAAACAGATCCGATTTTAATGTTTTTTTAATGTTTATTATATTCAATTATTCAAAATCAGAAACATGAATGATGGAGCAGATAATTTTTTGAACCCCAAATTTAAAATTTTTTGAAAAATTTTGTATTTAAGGTTTTTATATATTAAGTCTGGTTTTCGAATAAAAAATATGTCTGGGAGGTTTTTGGAGTTACTGTTTATGAATGTAAAAAAAAGATTTTCCGAAATCAAAATAAAAAAATCAAAATGGCAGCCAAAATATGGAGGATGAAACTTTTTTCTAAAGCAAATGTTTTAAAAGGACAAACAAATTTAGCATCTAGATACCATACAGGGTGTCCCACTTAAAACTCCCGGTGCCATTTTCTCGATAACTAAGAGAGATATTTGATTTCTGTAAAAGGTGTTCAATAGAATACAAAAATGATATCAGTTTTGAGTAAAAATGGTCATTTTACAAATTGATATATAGATGTCGTTGCAACGCAAAGAAATTATTTGATCCTAGGAACGTTGAAATGAGTTGCAACTGATGGGACATTACATTCTAAGCAACTTTTACCATTCTCACAATTTTCGAAAAGTGGTTTTCGAGATATTTGAACTTCAATATAATTTTCTTTAATATAAAAATCGTCTTAACTATTTTAAAATAAATTTTAGACGATAAGTCAGTCCTTTGGGACATTTTTCATAGTGAATCAGGCTGATTTAGATAGTAATGAAATATATTTATCTCAAAACATAAAATAACTTTTTTTTTTCAAGTAAAATAAAGGTGGTTCTATAACGGCTATTTGTAAATTACAGATTTTTGACATTTGTGTTTATTGTATATTATCTAATTTTTGCCTCATGTTTATGTTGTAAGTTCGACTGAATTTTACTCTGAGAATTGTAGACATATGAAAAAAAAAATGCGATTTCTGTTACTTGAAAAATTACATTGAAGTCAAATATCTCGAAAACCAGTGATTTTCGAAAATTGCACGTATTAAAAAAATTGCTTAGAATATAGTTCTCCATTTTAAGCACCTATTTCAACGTTCCTAGTATCGAACAATTTCTTTGTATCGCAACGCCATCTATACCTCAACGTTGTACACATAACTGAAGTCATTTATATATTCTAGTGGATAGCTTCTACAGAATTCATATATCGCTTTTGGTTATCGAGAAAATGACGTCGGGAGTTTTAAGTGGGACACCCTGTATATTAACAAAATACAGCATTTTGAAAAAATTATTTTATAATTGTTATTGTAATTATTATTCCGAGAAGCCGATGTGACACATGTGGTGACATGTGTGTATAATATTTTTAATAGTCAAATTGATATTGTTTTTTGAAAAAAAAATAGAATATGAAGCACAATTTATTCCAAACGCATTTAGTAAATTATAAATATGATTCTGATACAATACCGAAGCATGTTATTAAGATTTACCAAAGTCACCACTTTGATGACACGGGCCCCTTCTGAGAACAGCGTACATCACCAGGCCCGTCGAGAGGGAGGGACAGTCGGTACAAATTACCGGGGTCCGAGCGCAGTCAAAAGGTCCCTGGCCATGTTAAAAAATTGTCATCTCAAGTATGTTAAAAAAAAACAACTTTTCCACAACACGTAATTAATAATTAAAATTAACACAGCTTTGAGTATAATTTTGAATATACCAGCTAATCCCATTCGTCGTGACTTCTTTTTATGGCATTTCCGGCTGTTATCTAAGGAGGTCTACGGACATCCAACCAACCAACCGAACTTCTCGGTACACTTTGAATATTGCCATGCGAATTCGTAAAAGTGAGCTGGTCTGCTGGAGGCAACATTCTCGGTACGCTTTGAAGATGCTGGAATCCAGCAGATCATCTCACTTTTACGAGTTGTCATGGCAATTTTCAAGGTGTACTGAGAAGGTTTTGGTTGGTTCGGTCGTCTGTAGATTCCTTAGAAATTTCAAACCATTCTATGATTTTTATAAACCGTAACTAATTTATACGAAGTTTACTAATCAATCTGGCTATTTATTTGTTACTGGTACCTTTCTAAAGGAGTCTATAGACGACTCAACCAGCCAACTAGCCAGCCTTCTCGGTATACTTTGAAAATTGCCATGACAACTCGTAAAAGTGAACTGGTCTGCTGGAATTTCAGCGTCTTCAAAGCGTACCGACACTGTTGGGTCCAACAATTTTACGAGTTCGCACGGCAAACTTCAAAGTGTACCGATATTGGCTGGATCGTCTGTAGACCCCTGAAGTGTCTATTTCGAGGAACAGATGAATTCCCATTGCCTCGGGAGACTGTAAACAACATGTGTGGACGAGTTGTGTCCCGTAGCGACCATAGCGTAATAAAACTCTAAGGACAAAAAATTTATTTAGTGCTGGTTGACAAAATGTATTAGCACTATTTATTTAAAGAATGACTTTTCTTTTTTCTTCCTCATTCAGTATTTGATGTTCCTTAAGTCGAATGACTACTTTACCTTTTTAGTAAACCTAACCGACTTTTATACAGGGCCAGTCGAAAAGTGAGAAATTTTAAATTTGGCTATTGAATAACAAACACCCTATATGAGGTTATCGAGCTAAAATTTTGTATAAAGGTACTTGAGACAACTGCAAATTGAATACGCTATCCAATTTGCCGATAAAAAATTGCCTAATAGTCGATCTCGAAATTTCAACCCATTTAGAGGGGCTTAGTAGGCCTTGAAAATATGAAAATTACAAATAAAGCTCATCGAGCACTATATCTCAACAAAAAAATGTTTAAATCGGTCAACGTGTTCCAAAATAATGGGGTGTTGCGGTATTAAATAGCACACACTGTATATAATAATAATAGTTTAGAAGATATCCAAGTAAAAAACTGCCCTATTTATAAGGTTAAAGGCATGTCAAAAAAATGACTGCTAATATATTTTCTGCGGCCACAGAACACTTGCAAACATTTGGAAAAAAATGCGAACACGTTCTTTTCACACCACAACTACAATAAGTGGGAAACCTTACCATGACCACGAGTGTACCTAGTGGATGATTCAAAACATAAACGTGATGTTGAATTAACGAATCGAAAGAGTATTAACACTGGCATTCATAAAAAAAAAACAAGCTTTATTGTAGAAACTGTGTGATAAATCAGATTAGTGATCAAACAGATTAAACATATCTAACTCTTGTTAAACAATAGTCAAACATTCCTCACAAATTAATTACTCATTAAAAGACGGAAATGACTGAGCGGGTTTTAAGTGTAACTGCGGCTAAAGCATATGTTTCTTCCGGTTCGTATTCTTTATCTCCGTTTCTGGGCGAGGTCACTTTTGTTTTTAAGTTATGCAAGATACAGTTTTATCTCATTCACGGCTGTGGACCGTTTTTGGTTCTCATTTAGTGTGTGTCTTAGTTGTTATCTTATTTCACTTTCAATATTTGAAATACATAATTGACATATAATTGTGGTTCTTGTGAAGATCAGAACCATGATTGTTGATATTATTTGCTTCCGCTGAAAATCGAACAGGAATATTAATAGTCTAGGAGATAGATACATATATAGGACCTGGGATATAACATGTTGGCATTGCTGTTATGTTTTAGCAAATATTTTTCTGAGTATATTACCTTATGTGAATCTCTGAGTAAAAAAACAACTCTTATTGATATTAGAACTTGCACCAAAAAGTTATTCATTACTGCAGGAAATTCTTTCAAAATACTCAGTTTCCTTAGGTAAGTAGAAAAAAGAAGAAAAACTTCTAAATTCACCCCACCCTCCCCCTCGTTTGCCTCACCCTTCGCCACCCATAAGAACGGTGTAAGTTACAATATCTAATATACGGTTATTTATTTATTTAAAAAAAAAAAACAAAATTCCTCGTTAAATGGCTATTATCAGGTTACAATGTGATTACTTCTGAATACTCTTACATCCATCCCCACCAATTAAGGTGGTGGATTTTAGCTTTTTAGAGTTTTTATTGGTTTTAATTGCAAAAGAAATCCCTAATCACCCAGTCTGATCATAATACGGTGATTTAGTCAATTTAGATGAATATTTCTCACCACTGAATATTTATCACACTTTTAGGGTTGGGGTGTACTGTGTGCATATCACTATCCAGAAAATATTACTTGTTTTTTATATTAAAAAATTATTTAATTATTTAAATGACTCTTGGTTGGGAAAATGAGAATCTTCACTTGATGGCACCCTAGCAAAGGTTGTTTTTTATGTGTTGTGTTCCCGAGATTTTTCGCCAAAACGGGCGACGGATTCGTTTTCAACACCCAAAATTAGTAAAAAAGATGGCTTCCACACTTTACCACGGATGGGACAAAAAAGCCCTTTCTTTAACCTTGTTCTTTCATAGGTATAGTATTAAAAATATTGAAAAAAATAAATAAATAGTAAACAAACATAAACAATCACAGAAGTAGAGTATTCTACTTGTTTGTGATATAGCAGTACCCAGTACACACATTCGGAACTAAAGTTAGTTCCATTACAATAAATATTATAGTTCCTTTATTCATTATTTTGTGTTAGCCAAATTCAGTGAAAGAAGACGACACATTTGGGTAATTATTGAATTGGAAAATAATGTCCCATATCTTCATTGTTTGGGATGAGATTAAAAGTTTAAAATACCTCTACTACTTTGGTCTGACTATCGTAATGATTTTTGATAATAATAGAAACTTTAGTACTAACAACGTTATAACTATAAAAAATTGTATTGATACACCTACACCTTACTAATGATCACAAACAATAATAGAAAACTTGAATCCTAGATCTCGTCAGGCATAATACAATCAGTTAACTATAGATATAAAATGAAAAAACAATAATAATAGAATAACAATGGCGCTGAGTAATTTATCGAAATAATAGTAATAATAAAAACGTTTACGATGCTAATGGTAGACAATGAGTTAAATGCAAATATATTTAATGACTATTTTTGTAATATTTGTAAACTTATAGGAGATAAAATAATATAGACAAATTTCAATAATAACAGTGAGAAAAATACAAACATAAAGAGTTTATTTAAGTTTATAAATAAAAATGAAATCATTATACACACAATAGTACCACTGGACGGGATTATGATACGATAACCGTTAAACCGATAAAGAAAATGCGATACCTATCTTCTCGAGCCGTTAAATCTTATTTGATATTTTCAACAGACTATGTTCCTGATCATTTTGAAGAATCTGTAGTTACTTATGTCTACAAAAATGGCGGTTGAACTGAAGAATCTAACTACAGACCAATTTCAGCCGTTAAAAATTTGTCAAAATGTTTTGAAAAGCACTGAGGAGTCACCTTCAGGAATTTTTGAATGATAATCAGATAAAATCTAACAATTAATGCTCTATATGCAACAAGTTCTATTAACAAATATTTAAATGAAAATAGGAAATGCATAAGTGTTTTTTTTTGCTTTAGCAAAGGAAGGGCCTTTGCACGACTTCAGATAAGAAACCAATTACAAAACTGGAGTCAATAGGAATTAAAGGGAGTGCACTAGAAGTTTTTGCCAGTTATTTAAAAAGTGTACCTAAGTTTGTCAAAATAGACGATAAAGTAAAAATAATAACAATAGGAGCTTCTCAGGGCACTGTCATCACACCAACATTATTTTCCATTTTTATTAATAATTCCTGTCGACTGTATATAACCGGTAAATTAATTTCTTAATATGTAGATGAAACTACGGTAACTTTTAGTGAAATTGGGATGAAGTGTCCAAAGATTTATTAACACTTAGTATATCAAAAGCAAAATTTATCACTTCCAATACATAATTCTAGTGTACCTAACATTAAATAAATAAATATTGCAAATACTACTGAGAACCTTGAGTCTACAGATAAAATTAAATATTAAGTCAAAGAGTGGAAGGATTCATTTTTGCATTTTAATTAATTAAAAGTCACCCTGTACATGGGCCAAGAAAGGTTCTACGCAATTGTACTTCATAAATCGTCCCCTTCAGAGCAAACTATATAAAATTAGCCGTCGCCTGTCCTAGGTATTGTTCACCAACAGGTTTCGATACCTCGGACTCACACCAAGTCTTCATTAAAAACATTATTTTGACTTGCTTTGAAATTCGCAACTTTCTGCAAGTTGAATAGAGAGAATGTCATGTATCCACAAGTCTAAAATTTTATTTGAGAGACCGAAAAAGTGTCGTTGACCGTATGTTAATGTTTTATGTACTTTAGCACCTCAAATATTAACTGTATGTTGGAGTTGGTGTATATATGCGTAGTGCGTAGTGCTGTAGTTCTACTGATGCATTGTGGATGGATAATAATTAGTATCTAATATTTTTTATGTACACTTACTTAGGTTCAGTCAGCATAGGGAAATAAATAGTAGAGGCAAATTAGAACTAAAAATGTAAATTGTCTGGTCAGGGCAATTTTTTTATTTTAACGTGCTCAGGGGATCAACTTAAGTTCACAGCTCATCAGTTTTGCAGTTTCTGTTTTCTTTGAATATCTCCGATGGAAAACAATAAAAAGAAGGAAAATGTTCGTTTTGAGCTGTATAATAAAAGTACATAAACTATAATTCATTCCAATTGTTATTACTATTTTTAAAAATTGCAACATTGCAAAATTATGCGTTTTTAAACAAATCATTGTTCTTTCAAAAATAATGGATAATATTCAATGAAATTTTGGGAAAAATATAGCTCTTATGAAGTACAATTACCAGTTAAAATTTCAAATCATAATGATTACTGAAATGGCTCAAATATACAATTGTTGCTAAAAACTTTGCATCCTTGTGAAATCCTGCCATCAAGACCAAGAAATGTGTACATTGCTCCAAATTGTAACATTCTATAAGTACTTTAAGATCATGGAGAAAAACATTTTTTTTTTCAAAATTTAAACCCGTTTTATTGTAGTTGTTTGCAGTTTTCGAAATTTTAGTTATAAACAAATTCAAGTGATTCTCTGGTTTGTTTATGAAATCAAAAACAGTAAATGGTAAAGATTTTTAAAGGGGCAAAGTCCTAGAAACAATTGTTGTTTTAGTTATCACTTTGTTTGATTTAATTGATTGATTTAAGTGGTGATTGTACTTTATAAGAGCTACATTTTTCCAAAAGTGCATAAAAAAGTGCATAAAAAATTTTTTATGCACTTTTCTTTTTATCAATTTTCATATTCAATGCCAACGCGTTAAAAAATAAGATATAGGAGGGGGGGAGGGGAAAATGCAAAAAAAAATAAAAATTGAAAATTTAGTCAAAAAAGACGTAAATATATTTTCTTATTTGCTTTGTATGCATTTTATGTGAAAAAAAAAAGGAAAAAAATGTACTTTTAAAATTGAATTTCGCGCCATTATCAGTCAGCTATTTTCAATTTTCCGATTTTCTCTTCAAATTCGTAATTAGTGACCTCGAAAACCCCCGAGTATAAAATTTGGACATTTTATTAATTTTAAAGCAATTATTAAAATTTTTTTTAAACGGATGCAAATTATGCACTTTAGGATGCGTTTAATGGCTACAGTCGGTCCATACCCAAACAGCACGTCCAATTGTAATTACGTCTCTACAAGATATACACATGAGAAACAAAATATGTTAAGGTGGATCTAATTGTTAAACTAGTACTGACGTACACATATGAGATACACTTATGTTTATATTGACAGAATTATGTTATACAATGTTTAATAATTGTATACCGTATGCACTCAAGATTCTAAACATTTTTATATAACGTAAGGAAGGATCATTAGAATGTTGAAATTTGACGTCCGTAGAAGATGCCTACAAGGTTTGTCATATGTATGTGTGATGCTTTATATAATACTTGTGCCTACTGCATACATAACATACATAATATACACATGATACAAATAACTATATATACACTTTTTAGTTGTGTCTTGTCGTGTCTACATTCGACTATTCGAGCATGGAACAGTGTGCGCGCGCAAAGCGTCAGCGTGAGCATACCGGCCATGTGTATCTCATGTGTCCTCTTTCCTCTATAAGAGTGGTCATAGCCACACATATAGCAGGCATTTTTGTTTTTTAACAATATCCAAAATAATTTATATTCGAAAGAGTTTGCAAAGATTCGGCAGTTTTAAAGATATCGAGTTCTTTTAATAATAAAATTAGATTAAAATGCATTAAAAAGCAAAATCTAGCCGTTGCGTGTTCTACTATAAAGTCTTTAAGCAGATATTCGAACAGAAGTCAGTGGTTGAGTGAGTTAATAGTAGAAGACCAGACCCTCTGAATTCGACACCCTCTATACAACTCGCGAACACCCACCTAAAAAATAGGTAATCTGATGTAAAATAACCTGCTAAACTTGATTTTTGAATTCGCCCATTGATTTAAGATTGCCAAACTGACCAAATTGGCAATTTTCTAAAAAAAATAAAAATTATGCGTTATTTTTTGTTTTTCATATAACACGTCATATATTTTTTATTTTACTTCAGAATTTTTAAATTTTTTTACACAGTATTCTCTAACTATTCTTTGATATGTTGAAAGTAAAAAACTTTACCTAAAAAATAATTAGTTGGCAAAAAAAAATAACAACTTTTCTTTGACGCAAAATCTTTAAAATTTGCAGAGTAAAATGTCCGATCGAGGTATCTTTTTTATTTTTAAAGTTAGGCGCCTACTATAACCGAAGAAAATGTTCCGAATGAACTAAATAAAATCTTTTATAAGAAGTTTTTTTTGAAATTTTGCTCCCTTATCGAAATATTGATTGTTTCAGCGTCCGAACGAATGCGCGCTACTATGAATCGGCCGCAATCGCATCTAGAGCTAAACGCAGACACGTGCCGGGTGATTATTATTTTCCAGTGTCCATTTATGTTAAGTTGAAAGTGCTTTTTGTCTCAGTCCTTATATTTAGTGCGTTATAAACACACAGTTTGGCTTAATTATTCGGATAGGAAATCAAAGGAAACAAGTTAAAAACGTACTCTTCGCCTGTTCACTGGATTTTTATATAATTGTTATACATTCAATAGGATACTTTTCGCAGTTTTTTGTAAATAATGTTACTTTTAGACATTTTTAATTTTATAGTACGATCTTAGTTGGTAAAAGACTTGGTAAAAAAACTATACCAAACTCCATTTGGGTTTTGATTCCGAGTCAAAAGAACTACACCGCCACCTTACAAGTAAAAGAATGTAAATTTTTACATTATAAGACACGAGCTAAAATCATATTTTCACGGTTGTATATTACCTACATTATGAAATGTATATTTGTAAAATATATAAATATTTAGATATTAAAATGAAATATCATTTCACCAGATTTCTAAATTCAATTACAAAAACATAAAAATTAAATTTTTTTTTTCAAATTTAAATCATTAAGTAATAACATTTTTATTTACCGATCGATTTTGTTCAAATAGGTTTCTTCCTCTAGCTAACACTAATTTACTGTCCAAATTTCAGTACAATCGGAATTTTCTTTCTTCAGTTATCGTGCTTACAAGAAACGTGACGGACGGACAGACAGACGGACATTTTGAAAGTTGTTCAGAATTCGTTCACTAACACAATGGTATGAAAATTTTTTGTCTGCGAGCGATATTTACGGTATTAGAAATGTACCGATCAAATGCAAAATCCGATGACATTTCTGTGGCTCTAAAACAATATTTAGAACAGAAAAATTTATTTTTATCACTAAATCCAGTTTACCATGCACAATGTAGAAGATCGTATACCCGAACTGCTTATAAAAGAAAATCAGAAATTATAAATCCTAGTACAGAGAATACAAGTAAAAAGGGCATTTTGCAATGTGCTATTTACGAGACAGCCTACCAAATTAAGCCCAGAATTCCAAATGTTTTAGATTTTGGATGGTACCTAAAGGAGGAAATCTTATTTCCAAAGATGATTTCAAAAAGCCCAAAACCCAATTTTATTGAGTTAACTCCATTTTGTAAATGTAAATTATATAACTGTACTACAAGCTGCAAGTGTAGCAAAGCAAACGTGCAATGTAACATAAGTTGTTTATGCGAAGGAAAATGTAATCTTTAGTACCCACTTGCTGTTATAATTAATGAAAATATATTTTTTAATGTGTATGTTTCGAGATTATCTACATAATTTTATAACATTTAATTGCAAATAGAAACTAAATAATCCGTAGACTCACTTGATCGCTTAAACGACACCACAGATGGGCGACGTTAACAGAAGTTATGCTTTAAATTAATGCGGACGAGTTGCGCGGCCGAATTCAACAGCGTCATCTCGTTATATGAGCCGAATTTCAAAAAAATCTCTTTATAAAAAAGTTTGTTTAAAGTATATGGAACATTTTTCTCGTTTATACTATAACTCTCTCTTTAAAAATAAAAAAGTTACCTCGATCGGGTATTTTTCAATGCAAATTTTAAAAAACCGCGACAATAGAGGGTAATTATATTTTTTTTAGGCACTATATTATTAGTTTCACTATATTCTTTGCCGTCAGCCTGTCCAAGAATATTGGAGGGATAATGTGTAAAATATTGGTCTAAATCGGAATTAAAATAAAAAAGATATGATGTGTTATGTGCAAAACAAAAATTAACACATAATTTTAAAATTTTTCAAAAAATTTGCGAATTGACCGATTTGGCAATCTAAAATTAACGGGCGAACTCAAAAATCAAATCCAGAAGGTCATTTTACATAATATCATCTGTTTTTTAGGTGGGTGTTCGCGAGTTGTATAGACTACTTTTAAAATGCTTCCTACAGATTGGCTGTTCTCCGACTATAAACATTAAGCGGCGAGTCAAGAGGTACGCGGTTCGATCCGTGCTCACTTTTTTTTTGTTAAAATAATTGCAAAAAAACTTTTAGTTGTTTTTTTCAAGGCAATAATTGCCTATAAAACCGATGTACGAATATACTTCTTTTCAATTTTAGGTCTGTTTTAGACCATTAAATATTCTATTTATGTTGTAGATGATATATTATACCTGACCGTTTCTTCTCCAACACGTTTCCCAGGTTTGTATAAGTACTTCAACTTAAAACTTTAATTCTCAACTCAGGTGACACTGGTGACAGTTTAATTAAATTAAATAAGTTCTTCTTAATAATTATAAATAAATAAAAATACTAGTAACTCGAAAAATTCAGGTTTGGGAACACGTAAAAAAATAGAAAAAAAAAGAGATTTTCATATATTTTAAATAAGGCTAGAAATTCAATTTCACACATAATAAAGACTAAATACACATCATAAATACTGTTTTTAGCATCCGAAATAACAGTCACCACGATAGCTCAGTTGGTAGAAGCGTCAGTACTGTAATACGGACAACAGAGACATGTGGGTTCGACCCCTACCCACCGCGATTGGCAGGTAAGTAAAAATGAATTTAATAATTTAATAAACATTATAATTTGCAGGCAACCCTTGTGAGAAGAAATTGGAGTGATGGTAAACAATATTAGATAGTTAATGTAAATAAAATATACGGATGGCTAACAAATAAATTCATAGGACAAAACGTATTTATGCATTAATTACTTTATTTTTATCAAGTAGACTTACTAACTAGTATGTAGTTTTATATGTTCCCATTGCTAAAAACCTGTGGGGGGATTACCAAATATAACCTGAAAAAGACGTCAAATTAACGTCTAGCATAAGACGTCATTCGTCTGAAACATTAGGAAGTCATCACTGTGCATCCGATAACACACTGTGGATCAAATTATTTGTGCATATGTAAATGGTATACTGTGCCTACATTGTGAGGCGGACGTTTAACCTTTGTGCATACTTGTGTGCCTACAATGTGTAAACGTAGCACATTTACATCGTAGAATTGTGTAATCTTGGTCTGCATCTAGATACATCGTCACAATGCGAACACATCGTATTCGTTATTTGGTGTGCTGTATGGGTGAAGGGTCTTAAATGACCCAATATGTTACTTAAGGCTTGTATAATATTAAAACAAACCATTTTTCTCAAATTTTTATGAATCTTAAATGAATATCTTTGAAAAACCCTTGAAAAATGCACAAAAACAGCAAAAAAATGCATTTTTCTTGCACAATTATGCATTTTTAGGTACTTTCCCCGTCATTCTGTGCGTACGGACTATGATTTTTCAAGTTTTTATAACTAGAAGATGCATTCTATGCAATAAAATCTTTTGGAGATAAAACTTCTTGACAATCACCTTTTTTTTTATTAATTCCAACGGCCTATAAAATCTAGTTTTATTTTATGGAAGGCACAGCAACTTGTAGAAAATCCTTTTTCAAAATCATTATTTAATGTTCCCATCATAATTTGCAATTCTTGACTTAAGTAATAAATATTTTTTGCATATTTATTTAATGACGCAACCGTATTGTTCCCGTCAATTTGACTTGTTACTTCCTGAATAAAGAATACTGCCCATCTATCACCCAATTAAATTAAAAACTGTCACTGGAGAACTGAACTAAAATAATCAAGTATTTAAATAAGCGACACCTGTGCAAATAACGGAAAAGAATAAAATTAACATTAATCATATTAATATACATGTACCGAGACCTTGAGAGATTATACTCTAGAAAAGATAAAAGATAATATCTAGTAATGACACCTCGTAAATGTATCAGACATGAAAAAAATACGAAATAGAAAACAATAAATCTTTTATCGTTGAAGACAATAATGATAGCGATAGATTTTTATTTTGGGCAAATTTGTAATCGCAATCGATTGGATTCGCGATGAATCAGTATATTGTAAAAAAACAATACAGTTAAACAATTGTTGCAAAATGCTATGTAAGCCAAGGATCTCGGCCAAAAATTAAGCAGATGATAATGGAATTGTCCTTTAAAAATTGTGTTCTTTAAATTGTTTACGGAATGTAAAAGCGTTTTGTTTTAAAGGAACGCCGTTTTAGAATAAAAATGTTACAAATAGTACAGGAAAAGATTGAAAAAAATGACCGTAACTCGAAAAAAATTTGTGCAGACTTTAAACTTTCGCTATTAGTTTAAAATATGCCAAAGTTCACGAAACAAAAAAGTTTAGGAGTTTTACGGATTCGCGGGAACCTCTAAGTCCAAGGAACAATTTTAGTTTCTTAAATGTATACAAGGGTGCTATAAAACTATTTATAAAATGCCTTGAAAAATCTATTTTGCTGTAACAATATTCTTAATACCATCATAAAGCGACTTGTAGACTAAAAGGGCCAACCCTTATGAAGGTTGTTAAGGCCTTTTTAAATTCCATCATAAAACTCCTTAGTGAGGCATAGTGCTGCTCTTGAAAACCTTGTTCGGGCCGTTTTAAAACCTTTCTTAAAACCTATATTAAAGCTGTCAGAAGCTTTTCTATTAGCTTCCTGCATTTCTAGAAAACACCTAGAAGGCTACCTTAAAACTGGTTTTTAAAACCATATTAGAACTGAGAAGCTATAAGAATGTCCACGAAGGAATCAAAATAATTTTATTATTGCATTTATTTTTTCTAAACTGATTTAACAAACACACCATCAGACTTATTGAAGATAAAATGGAATTTGAAATGTATAAAGCGTAGAGCACTATAAACTCTCTAAGGTCGATTTAAAAGGTAATAAAAAGCCATCAGGTATGACAAAAAAATTAAAACCAACGGCAGTTTATCGTTAAAACTACATAAGAAAGGCCCAAAAAACAAGAGCCCCTCAGAAATAATAATGATTTTAATATCCATACAAAATTTGCATAGACACACGTAATCAGCAAATTTAAAAAAGTGGGCTGCTTCTCGGTTCCCACGGTAATTTTCAGTCGTTTCTTGTAATCCTACCTTAATTTGCTAACGAAAAAGTGATAATTATTGATAATTATAATTGTGAGATTGACCTTGAATATTTTTATATAACAAGAACAACATGGCCGGCCAACTAAAAACCTAATTGTCATTTTACAGTCCTCTCCAGTGTTGCCAGATCTAGTGAAATTTCACTAGATCTGGTAATTTTTTTTAAATCTAGTGATTTAGTGAAAACTTTTATGAAAATGCCCATTTTTAATGATTTTTGAATAATCCAATTTATTGCCCTCTACTGGTAGGTAGACAAACATTAAATTCGAGTTGCGATCCATTTAATACAAAACTGTTCACGTTAATCGCTACCACGGTCAGTAAACTCTACGGTTACCTCGATCAGCAGATCTTAGACGAAAGAGACGCGCGGAGCGGGGAATCGAATGAAAGAGACAGACATATCTGATTTCCGTGCCAAAGACACAGACAAAGATGCCTGTAGTGTCTACAGCTACGTAGGCTGTAGACCCTAACAGAATATTTTTCATTCGATTCCCCTCACCGCGCGTCTCTCTCGTCTAAAAGCTGCTAATTGAGGTAACCGTATAGTTTATTGACCGTGAATCGCTACAATCGAATAGCCTGGGCTCGTTGCCCTCTAGCGTCTCGTAGACAAACAGTACTTTCTAGTTACAAACGATTTAATACAATACAGAGTACGAAGTCTGGCAACGAAATAATCAGATAGAGGAACGCTCAAAGCTATGCTGTGCTCAGAGAGCTCAAGAAAATTACGTGTCCTACAAACACTGCAACTTTTGAAAATTAAAGATGAGAGCTTTAATTTCAAATCTAGTGAAATTTTAGTAAGATTTAGTAACTTTTTAAAGCGTCGCCTGATAACTTTTAAAATTTTGATCTGGCAACACTGGTCCTCTCATTAAACTATATATTCTAATAATGGTAATGACCTAGAACATTTACTCTAAATGAAGCCCTTTTAGTCTTTTTGTATACTATCACAAATAATCCCTTCCTTACAAAAATGCAAATGCACTTGGCGAAGATCACATGGACTTGATAAAAGCTGTAATAAAACGTTTGGGATGTTGACATTTGATACAAAAAACTTAAAACTTAACCTCAAAATAATTTGTATTTGTGTATGTTTTAACAGTCCTTTTAAAATGGCCACTCTTTTTTATTTTCTTCCACCTTTCCAAAAAAGACTTAATTACACATGAGTAAGTCGTGACATGCTTTTAATTAACACACACACACACACACACACACACACACACACACACATGCATCAACGACACTTCAGGCAGACATATTGTTTATTATTTTTACAATAAATGTTTTATTGATGTTTTAGAAAGTGTTTTATGGAATTAAAATTTGCCTTTTAGATTTATAGAGGCCTTTTTTTCTTCATAACTTTGTCAAGGATGTTTCAAGAGTCTAGTTTTGTAATGGCCTTTAATGAGTACTAATAGGCATTGAAAATGTCTAGTTTTAAAAAGGATTTAAAATGTATTTATTGCAAATATGTTAAAACCATAAAGAATAATTTAAAGCCTCTTTAAATCTAAATGGAATTTAAGACGTTCATAAAACTAACTAGCTTTATGGAGAGTTTTATGTAGGTTATGATAAATTCATTACAAATACATATTATCCTAGAAGCAAATTAGCTTTATAATTAGGTCTTACAGGATGCTTTAAAACTTACTATTAAGAGCAAGTATACTTGAAGCCTAAAAGGCCTTAACTACAACATCAATAAAGCATATGACTATTTCCTAACCCTGACAAACCTTTCTTAAAACCTTCTCAAGTCCAAATGATTTTTAAATTGTTCCTTGGGAGGGGGGTATTTTTATTAAAAAAAAATCGATTTTTCTCTATTTCCTCGGGAAATATAGCATTTAGAAAAAAATAGTTCAAATAAAAGTTGTTTCTGGCAAAACTATCTTTAATTTTTTTTTAATTTAATTTTATAGCAATAATTAACCGAAATGCTAGAGGTTTTAACTTAGGAATAATGTCATCAATTGGATCTCGTTCATTTTTGGCAGCTTAATAGTAATTGCATAAAAAAAGAAGATTCTTTATTATGCAAGGGCTTGCTAATTTATAGGCTAATTTTAATAAGAAAAGGTTCTATGCAATTTTTCATATAAATTGATAGATTTAAGTTATAACTACTAGAAAATTTGGGATTTTAGCTTGAGAAAGTGGTATTTCAAATAAGTTTTCGTCAAATAACTCGAAAGATATTACATTGAGCAAAAACATACTAGAGACAAACAAGAAAGCTAATAAATTGAGGATCAATTTGGTTTTTTTCTTGTAGAGTTAATAGTTTCGGAAATCTGGAAGTCTGAAGGTGGCGTCCGAACGTTTATAAGACAAAGTATTTAGTTTAAATGTTAAATATCCCAGAGACTATGACACTTACGCCAAAACCGCTAGTAACCAAAATGAAAAACTATTAATTAGGCTTTCCTATTTTTATAGCATAAAAAACAATGACAGAAACAATGTACTTTTTCACATTTTTTTTTTTTTAATAAAAATGTCGCAATTTTGTTAATGTAAGTAGTCAGTAATTAACACCAAACTAGAGATAATTTTGTCAGAAACAACTTTTATTAGAACTATTTTTTTGTAAATGCCATATTTCCCGAGAAAATAGAGAAAAATCGATTTTTTTATTAAAATACCCTTTCTCACCCCCCATAGGTTCCCGCGGATCCGTAAAACGCCTAAACTTTTTTGATTCGTGAACTTTGGTCTACAACCAAAGTTTAAGATCTGCACAATTTTTTTTCAAGTTAAAGTAAAGTTTTCCTGTACTAAAGGAGTTTACAGGAAATTAATAGTTTCTTTTCTTGTGTTAGTTCGTAAGGTGTTTATGTAAGTATATGTAACTATAAATAGAACCTCTTTAAACTTCAGTTAAATCATAAGTTGAATATAATCTAGATTAAAATCGCACTCCTCGCAAGTTGTTTTCTCCAATAACATTAATTCATTAGTCAAATTATTATTATTTTTTAAATTTGCGGTTAATTTTTTGTTACACACAATTTACTAACAGCGAAGGAGTGGCACTATTGGAGCTTGAATTATTGGAAAATTATATAATAATAAAATGACTTGATGAAATTCATTCAACAAATTTAATATTAATATTAATACATCATATAAAAAATAAATTATTAAAACTTTAAATATGAATGATCTGCTATTACGTTAATATGTAAAACAACGAACAATGTTTAAAAAAGGAATTTTTTGCTCATTTTGACAAACAGTGTTTTTCGACAAATTTTTGGCCGCTGAACACGATTATGACATTAAAAAACCGCTGCCCAAGGAATCACTACTTCCACATCCAAGTCAATCACAACGAAAAAACTTTGTATGTGGAAATGATTGTTTATGGAACTTTAATAATATAATATTTGAAATCCTCTACCCCAAAAACCCATAAAACGATACCCCACATCGGTAGTGGGGTGGGGGTGGTGAAAGGGGTGGTAGTGGGGGTGGATGAAGTTAAAAAATATTTTGAGGTTTTTGGTTCTTGTACATTCACTAAATCACATTTTTTTTTCATTCCCTTTAATAAGGGGGGTGGGGGTGGTAATGGGGGTGGCTAATGCCAAAAATTTTTTTGAGACCTTAGCTTCTCTTGTATGTACTAAATACCAATTTTATGGACTCTTACCTGCTTTATTTAACCATTTACCCCAAGTTTACCCCAATTTACCCCTTACCCTTCGTCGGAACAACATGAAAATATAATCTAGTTCCAGATCTCGTTAAAGTACATATGTGTACCAAATTTTAAGTCAATATCTTAAACGGTTCCAGAGTAAACGTGCGCACAAAAAAAAGTTACAGACAGACAGACAGACCGACAGACAGACAGAAATTTTTTTTTCGCTCAAACTTAAAATTTCGACGTTTCATGACATTTTAAGCCTATTTGAACAATAAAAATTTTTGAAAATTTTTTTGTCGTTACTATACTTCCACTGGACGTGGAAGTAATTTATCGAAAATGATGGGAACATGGTACATAATATTGTTTCTTCCCCTTATGCAAGTTATTTTGTATGCTACTTTGATAACTGTAAAATGCCAATACTGATTTTTAAACTGCCCAAACGGGGCATTTAACATCTGTGAACTGTCAGTAGTTTACTTTTGACACATAACGGAGGAGGTCCTAAAATGGGAATACTCCAAGCCAAAGACAAGCGAAAAGGTTTATAACTTATTCAACAAAAAATGACACAAGGTTTCTCAAACTTGAAAAGTCCGACTTAAGGCTGATCACAGTCCTTCTAACTGGCCATTGTCCCTTGAGATATCATCTCAAGAACATAGGCGTGACAGAAGATGACAAATGCAGATACTGTGAAGCTGCAACTGAGACTGTGGAACATATACTTTATGAATGCAAGGTACTGATCCGCATTAGGCTAAAGTACCTAGAACAGGCGGAATTAATGCCTGAAGACATAGGGAAAGTAGCTCCCAGGAAAATTGAAAGCTTTGCAAAAAGTCTTGGAATCCTGGGCAACAACTAGTTGCACGCTAATTCACAAAAGACCTTTTAGGTCGAGGTGAAGAAAGGCCAATCCAGGGCCAAGCGACCTCTTAAACAATCTACAATCTTACTTCTGACACTAGACAATGTAGTATTGATATTGAAATAAAGACAAAAAAAGGCACAGCACGTGGCGCCCAGAAGTTTTTCACTTAGAAAAATATGTTGATGATCAGGCCGTAAGTGTAAAAGTATATTATGTTCATAGAAAAGTGTACCGAAAATAAAAGTGTATTTTTGGTTAGAAAAAAAAAATATTACCTGTACTTTTTCGAAAGTGCACCAAATTTGGACTTATTATATTTTTGTGGACAAGGAAAAGCAGATAATATAATAATTTATAATATAATGAAGGCTCTTTTCAAGTACCCTCGTTTAAAAATAGGAGTTGAAGATGTCAAAAAAGGATTTCTAAGCTTTGAATTTGGATTTTTATGTTTTTATTTAAAAATTAATAGTATTCGAGATATTTGCGAAAACCCGATTTTTGCCCTTTCAACCCCTACTTAGGGAGTGACGCCAGAGAGATAGGCCTGGAAAATTTTAGTATGTGGCTTTACCTTTGGCCTAATTATTAGTGATTGCCCCCCCCCCCCCAAAAAAAAAAAGATATGGTCCAGTTAATGGGGGGTTTCACTTCAAATTTGACTGCTAATGCATGGATTTTGATGAAATCTTGTGCAATGTGTAATGACGTTAATAAACAAGTTGAAAAAAAAAGATTACAGTAGGAAATGATCGTAAGGGGATAACACCCCTTTTACCACGGGTTTCGTAACTTGTAGAATTATATCAAAAATGAAAAAAAAATGATTTACCTTTTTTAGCCCAAAATAAGATGTTTTTACTCTCGTGAATTTTTTAAAAAAATGCATGTTTTTTGAGATATCAGACTAGGCCCATAAGTAGGAAATCCATCTCTATAAAGTGCAAGAAGCATTTTATGTAATAATTGGGGAAACAACGTTTTTAGGGTATTTCGACCCCGCTGAATACGAATCTACATGTTGCCAAAGCGAAATTTGGACCGGAAGTCCGGTATCCAAGACGGCGACCAAAACTCTGTTGCCCTATATCGCCCTTGTCCGTTGGCTTAAAATAATGATCTGAACGTCTGCTTAGGGGTTTTCTCGGATGCCAAACACATTGCAATGCTCAAAATTTACTTACCTTAAGTTTGGAGGTGGCGCCCAAGATGGCGGCATACTGTGAGTAAAACCAGTTGCTTTTCGGCACTGACAATTTAAAAAACGTGTGGGAAAATGCTCATCATGCCCGACCGGTGATGATTGATCCTGAGTCATAAGGGTGGAGGCTTCACCAAGACCAGTACATTCTCATCCCTATGACCTTAGAGCCCGTCCTTAAAGCCTGTACGGATATCCTAGCCTGTAATTGTTCATCCCAGTGCCTGAGTAAAATGTGCACGTGCAAGAAGAATAGACTTGCACCAAGTTGTGTCACCGCTCTCGACAATATTTGAACTCTCCAAATGATTGATTTCTTATCCTCCTTGCAACCTTGCCATAAAACACTTGGATGATTGTTTTATCATCTTTGCAATCTTGCAATAAACAATGTTTGAACTTTGAAATGGTCGTATTCTTATCTTCCTTGCTTACTTCCGAGCAATATAATTTCGACAGCCAACTTGGAACCTATGCACTCCAAACTTAAGGTAAGTAAATTTTGAGCATTGCAATGTGTTTGGCATCCGAGAAAATCCCTAAGCAGAGGTTTAGATCATTATTTTAAACCAACGGACAAGGGAGATATAGGGCAACAGAGTTTTGGTCGCCATCTTGGATACCGGACTTCCGGTCCAAATTTCGCTTTGGCAACAGGCAGATTCGTATTCAGCGGGGTCGAGATACCCTAAAAACGTTGTTTTCCCAATTGTTACATGAAATGCTTCTTGCATTGTTCTTTTTTGAAAACGTGCCTAGTCTATATGGCCACTCTAAAATTCTTAAAAGTTCTGGAGGGTAAATTCAGGTGAATGTATCATCGAAATACAAGACCTTTTTTAATTGGAAATTTTTATGTAAAGTGCGTTTTCGCCGAGTTTTTCCGGATAAACATGAAAAACTACCTTTTTCTTTGGAATTGTAGCGCTTTAAATATAATTTTTAAACTAAAGATTTTAAAAAAGTTTTCAAACATGTAGTACATTATTTATCGTGAAAAACTGCATGTAACTCGGAAAATTAGCAAGTTACATCTTATTTTTTCATTTTTGACCTAATTTCATAAGTTACGGAACCCGTGATAACAGAGGTGGTAGAAAACACCTTTGTTACCCCTTCCGATCATTTTCTACTCTAATCTTTTTTCAACTTTTTTATTAACGTCATTACAAACACAATGCACAAGGTTTTATCAATATCCATTCATTAGCACTCAAATTAGAGATTTTGGTCATTTTAGCGCTCCGTTGACTGGAATTTAGCTGTGCTTATCTGCTTTATTAGACTAATAGCCATATTTAAAATGGCATGAATTGCCTTTCAAAGGTAAAATTATATTTATGGTTGGCAGAAACTGTCATCGTAGCCATTTACTTGTTAACTATATCACGCTCCAAATGATGGCAGAGGTTTTCCAGATTTCATACCTCCAATATGGACAACTTGGAAACTAACCTTCTGCAAGTCTGTGCTTTTAAACAAAGTCGTTTGTTGATGTCAACTTAATTAAGATTGATAGGAAATGTTTCAGAAGGGCCAAGCTACTCCTAAAGGAGTTTGTTTGCTATTTTTCCCACGTTTTAACATAACTAATTCACATAAATCAAGATAGATTCCCTAACTGACCTTTCGCAATTTTTTACTGTTGGTCTACATCATTTGTTATTTTAATATCCACACATATAGTTTACAAATGAGTAAAAGTAAAAATAACGCAGTAAAAATAGCAGTTCTAGACAAAATAAATAAAGCTGTTCCCGGTGTCTCCTTATAACTTCATTCGTCGGATTTGTAGAAGTCAAAATAGTAAAATTTATAGGCACATTTAGAATTCTGATTCATGACCTACTCACACTTAGGAAGACAAGAGAGTTGTCTAAATATAACCCCATTTATTAGTATTTGTTGCATACTTGAAATGGTTTGAGTACACAATTAACGTGTACTTGGATTCAATATAATAAACAGCTTAACAGCTCTCCAAGAGCTAATAATACATTAGGTAATCATTTCTGTTAAATATCGAAAATAACATTAGAATGGAGTTAAAACTATTTTTAACTAACCGAATAATTTTCAAAAAGGAGGAAATTCCAAATTCGATCCAAATGTATGTTTTTTGTTTGGACAATCAAATTGGAAACAAGTTTTTTTAGTTGCAAGTTTGGTGAATGTGAAAGTCATAAAAAATTCTATTTTTTTCAGAACTGCATCAAATTGGTAGTTAGGTTTACGAGTAGTGAAAGTACGCAGAATCGTGCTAAAATTATGAAACCTTTTCTTTCCTCCGTTTATGAGGATGCTGAACACGAATAATAGGATAAAAAAAGTTTTTAGTCATGCGCACCTCCTGAAACTGCCTTTCTGCTTAGTTCTCACATGACGGCTTGGCATCAACTATTTTTGCGGGGATTTTTTATCTTTTCACGAATATATAGCAGATGGTGAAAGTTGATATCAGGTTGTAGACGGCAACCTCTCTCAGAGGTGGAATCTACCCTGTCAGGGGGTGTAAAATTTTTTCTTTTTTTTTTCTTGTTAAAGACGTTCACTCCCATTTTCTAGTGTGCTGATCAAGGACAATGGTAAGAGTGACAACCTCAGTTGGCTGGTCCTACCCTCCCCAGGGGGTGACAAATAGATTTTTTTTATTTTCTAATCTGTATATTGAGTATGGGAGTGGTTTCAAAGTCACTATTTGTCCATTTTACGGCCTCATCAAAAATGAACCTTCCTCCCAAAGATTTGAAATCATGCTCCTTAAAACAGGATATAGCGAAGGTAATTGGTAAAAATAAATTATATATACAGGACACGATTTTGAGCACAATATAATACCTTTTACAAGACATTAATATAGCCTAGGGCGCTTACAAAGAGAATTACATGGTTCATATTCCTCAAAATTAACATCACATTCAATGCTACTGCCTCCTTCTTCATCGCACGCATCATCCGTTTCCAATTCATGACCGGGAATATACAATTCGGGTATAAAATTTAGGAAGTTTAAGCATTATCACAACTATTATCGTTGGATTCGTTTGTTTTTATGCCTGGTGCATCATCTTCATCCTCTGGCGCACAATTCTCACAAAATTTACCTTGGCAAGTCTTACAAAAAATGCTACATCGTAAACCTAATTTTATACATCCACATCGTTTCGCACATCCGCCCTTACAATTACAATTAAAAAAGAAGTCAGGAACCAATTGATCTAAAAATTTGAAATTGATGAACTACGGATACCTCGAGGACACAAAATTTACCCAAAGAACAGTAAAGACGGCAAAAACAAATAAAATGATAGTACGAGTCCCTAATATCAGCCAAGTCGCTACCTACTATTATTATTATTAATACTATTATTATTATGGATGGGGTGGTTTCTGGCTGTTTAAGGTTGGGGGAAGGGTTGAACCAGCTAAAACCATGTTTTCTTGATCAGCATCCTCGAAAACTGGTGGTAAACGTCTTTAACAGGAAAAAAAAAGAAACGATTTTATACCCCCTGAGAGGGTAGATTCCACCACTCAGGGTGGTTGCAATCTACTACCTGACATCATCTTTCACCATCTGTTATATCTTCACGAAAAAACAAAGAATCCCTGCAAAAATAATCGATGCCAAGCTGTCATATGAGAAATAAGCAAAACTGGGGTGGTTTTTGGAGGTTTCAGGGGGTGAGTATGACCGAAAACTTTTTTCCTTAAGTTAAGAATTGAAAATAGTGAATCCAATATGGCTGTCGTAATTGCAATATTTTTGCAGATTTTCATGAAGGAACCTGGGTCGAGCTATTTTTGGCCTATGGTGGGGTAAAAATTTTTTTTTAGTTGGACTGTCTGGACTGTCTGACTGCTGATAGTTGAGGGTATGTTATTAAATGCTTATTACTCTATATATCATACATATTTGAGTTATGGGGTAATCTTATGGGGGTAACTCATCTGCTGCTATACGTGTATTCAGGCTACAAAAAAAGCAGTTCGCATAATTGCAAATGTGGTGTTTGTAAACCTTTATTCAAAAAGTATGGCATTATGCCAGTGCCTACTCTTTATATATATATTACTCCCTGTTAGAAATCCATAAAAATGGATCAACTTTTAACAAAAACTCTGATATACATATACACCAAAACTAGATTCTCCAACTTACTTAGAGCTCCTAAACATAGGCTACATAGATCGGAGAATAATTCCTTGAATCTAAAACTATATAATAAGCTATTTCTCAAACTAAAAATACTCAACAACCAACAATTCAAATGTCACGTAAAAGCTTTAATGATAAAACATTGTTATTATTCTATCCAGGAATATATGGTCACCCCTACCATTGAAATGTAAAATGTATAAAATTTCCTGTGCTATGTACATTAATAATAATTAATGTCTAACAATTTTTTTTTTTTACCTCGCACAATACAGTGAATTACCATTTCTTTCTCCTTGTTCTTGCAATATGCCTACCCCCATAAGCTCACTTATTATGATATACATGTCTAAATGTAAATGGAAATGTTTTTAATATGTCTATCCTTTGTCTTGTTTTCTTTTTATTGACTTGCTACAAACACATAATATGCTGTAAAGTAGTAAATAAAGATATTCTATTCTATTCTATTCTATTCTATTCTATTCTATGAACTTCATATTTATATTTTCATAACAAGTACCTACCATAAATAGTCTCATAAACTAAGGTCGTTTTGTGATTTTTGGGCATCTCAACAGATTTTTTTTGAAGATATTTTTATTTTTTTTTAGCAATGACGTGCACATTGTGCCAATTTACTGATATATGCTTACGAAAGCCTAGGAATTCCAAGATTGTATGTAAAAACTAGAGTCCAAAAATGCCCAAAAATCAAAGTTATTGACACTATGATGTTAAGAAAAATAAAAGTATAAAACTAGAAAATACATATCCTCAATTTTCCTAAAGCAAGATTAAGAGAGTCGAACCACAAGAAAATTTTCTTGACTCTAACATAGGCCAAAAATAGCCCTTATCAACCTATCTATATCCTTTAATAAGTGACCAAATTGAGGCACCAATATACAGAAAGTAGATATTACTTCCACATCCAGTGGAAGTATAGTAACGACAAAAAATTTTTTAAAAATTTTTATTGTTTAAATCTTAGAATGTCATGAAACGCCGAGATTTTAAGTTTGAGCGAAAAAAAAATTTCTGTCTGTCTGTCGGTCTGTAACTTTTTTTGTGCGCACGTTTACTCCGGAACCGTTTGAGATATTGACTTGAAATTTGGTACACGTATGTACTTTAACGAGATCTAGAACTAGATTATATTTTCATCTTATTCCGTCGAAGGGTTGGGGGTAAATTGGGGTAAATTTGGGGTAAATAGGTAAATCAAGCAGGTAAGATTTCATAAAATTGGTATCTAGTATATACAAGAGAAGCTAAAGTCTCAAAAAAAAATTGGCATTAGCCACCCCCGTTACCACCCCCACCCCATTATTAAAGGGGATGAAAAAAAATTGTGATTTAGTGTGTGCACAAGAACCAGAAACCTCAAAATATTTTTTTACTTTATCCACCCCCACTACCACCCCCTATCACCACCCCCACTCCACTACCCATGTGAGGTATCGTTTTATGGGTTTTTGGGGTAGAGGATTTCAAATATTATATTATTAAAGTTCATAAACAATTATTTTCACATACAAAGATTTTTCGTTGTGAGTGACTTGGATAGAAAATCTGGATGTGGAAGTAGTGATTCCCTGGGCAGCGTTTTTTTTGTATTAAATAAAAAAGTACAGCGCAGTCTCGTTAATGTAAGTGTTAAACGACAGCATTATGTCCACTGTAACCCCTGGCACTTCCGTCTCTGAATATAAAGCACGTTAAAGCTCTTAAATCTGCGACAAAAGAAAAACGTAACAATTGTGTGCATGTACTTTCATACTAGACTAATCCGCATATTATCAATTTATTGGTTGCATACCATGATCTTGTGGGAATATGAATTAATTGTTAATATTAATTATTTGCTTTGCGGCTCTAAGTACACAAACTACGTTATATATAAACCGCTCTCATGGTCCCAGAACACCAGAATCACTGGTGCACTATAATTTATCGCAAAGCATATATCTGGAAGCAATTCTTTTAAACAATAACATTTATATTGTTCAAAAGAATTGCTTCCAGACATATACTTTCAGATAAATGATTTGATATCGTTTAAAAATACAGTTTAAAAGTTCAAGGTCTTTTTGCGATCTATATCTCTAATTTTTTAGATGGCCATTGCATCTGTAAGAAAAACAACGTAAAAACGTTTTTTTACGTGGCATGCTGCTACTGTCTTTTATGCAGAGGACTTTATTACTTAGTTATAAAAAAGGCGTAAAGACTTTTGTTCTTGCCACCGTACCATGTCATATATACGCGCCGGCCAGCCTAATTGTTTTGCTCTAGCGTAAAATACGCGGCACTTTGACCGGCACACTTTTTGAGACGATTAGTGAAATGTAACCTCGCATATGTTCCTTCACAAGTACACAGTCATTGACCCTCAGAGGTTCTCAAACTTTTCGTAGGCAATTTTTCAATTTCTTGACCTAGGTCATTTCTTTTCAAAGTATCCGTAGAAAAAAAAGCTATAAACTCTATAAAACCCGGAAGCATTTATTGAAATTCAGTCATTCACAACAATTATTGAACCTTACGTTCTATTTCAACTCTAGAAAAGTTGTTTCGAACTCATTAGTTCTCATCAGTAAAGTATAGAAACATTCATTGATTATTACAAGCCTACTCTTGATTTATTTTTACAACTGATTATTTTTTATTTATTTGCTTTCAAAAGTGTAAACGACTGAATTTAAATAGATGATTTAAGCATTTTCAATATATTTTTTTGCTTTAAACTGCTAGTATTTCTATCATGTAATTCAATACTTCGTCAGTATTAGCTAGAAGAGTATTAGCTAGAAGAGTAGTTGTTTTGGCTCTCCAATAATGAGTGTTTTAAAGTGTTTCCCTAACTAGTATATTAGCGTGACCACATAAGTACAGATAGTAGGTAATTACATATTAAATTAAAAAAGTGTGTGAGTTGTGATTTCATGTTTTTTGTAATTTTTACAGAAATGTTTTCTCTTAAATTTCTCAATTTCAAATGATATGGCAAACTCGAAATTCAAATCCGGCAGGCAGGGGTGTCGCTATGGTTTTTTTTTTGGGGGGGGGGAGGTTAATAATTCCCAAAACTCTCATTACAGGAGTTTTCCCAACTCCTCAAAAAAATTTTCTTCAAAAGGAAAATTGGTGAGCAGGGAGGGGGGTGAAATTTTTCTCGAACTCTCCCAACTTGAAGATTGAATTTCCCAACTCGAACCGGAAAAAAAATTTCCTTGGAAAATAAAAATTGATGAGCGGAGGGGTGTGAAATTTTTCCTGAATTCTCCTAACTTGAAGCTTGAATTTCCCAAGTCGACCACGATATTGGCGGAGCCCCCCCCCCTCATCCCCCCATAACGACACCCCTGCCAGGTACTACATTGATAGTACCTACTAGGCCTTACAATTAACATATCAAAAGGTTCCTAACACTTACGGTCACCATCTTGAAAAATGGCGATTAAAAAATAATTAGCATAATTAAATTGTTAATTGTTAATAATTAAAGTGTTTAAAGTGTTTATTGATATATATTTACTTAACCTTTATTTTTAATTTAAATATTAAGTTATGGTTGTTTACTTCAGCAGAAAGTACTCTCTGAGAAGTTGAATAAGTGCTTAGAATTATAATGTACAGTGTATCATTCTGATTTCCCGAATTATGAACGTGTTTATCCGTAAGTATATTTTTACTTAATATTTGGCATCAGTTTCATTAATAACGCCAGACTGCCACTATATTACATTTAGAAAAAAAAATGGCAATATGTGATATGTCGTTAAAAAAAGAATTCTAATCTCTATCCAACTAGTGTGTGAGTTGTGGTTTCATATTTTTTGTAATTTTTACAAATAAATGTTTTTTCTCCATTTTCTCAATTCCAAATGAATTGGCGAACTCGAAATTCAAATCCGGAAGGAAATTTCACAACAGAATCTGGTATTAGTTTTTGTATATTCTTTGGTTGACTTCCATTGTCATTTCAAAACCGTAGGTACTTAACACAATTTATTTTTATTTCTACTCCCTGTTATGGAAAAAGTTATTTTAGTAACATTTCTAAGCATTTTCATTATATGATTTTACCAACAATAGATAATAGCGCTTGGTGGGTATGCATATACATGGAGAGATTATGACCTGGTGCATTCTTACAAATGCGTTTATAAATTCCAAGACATCATTTAAATACGTCTAGTTTCACATTCTCGGCTTATACCTTTGTTATTCCTCCGCGTTTTTGTGTTGCAAATCTCACGGTTGTTATAGAATCACACGGTAACATTTGCATCTGCATCTGCATTACAAGCTAAACAGACTTATAATCAGCTGGTAGCTGACGGCAGTTTAGATGCCCTACTTGCTCATAATTCGAAATTACTCGCTGTTTAATAGCATTCCCAGCGGATAAAGGTAAATCTTTTAAAAGGATTTGCAATGTAACGTCAATACGTAATACATGAAGACGTCTAACTTTGTAGGAAAAATTTCTTTTATGTATAATGCAGTTACAGCAAAAATTCAGGTGAACAAAAAAAATAAGATAAGCAATGGACTTGGTACATTTGTGGTACCTACTAGGCCTTACAATTAGCATATTAAGAGGTTTCTAACATTAACATACGGTTACCATCTTGAAAAATGGCGAATAATAAAAGAATTATGCTTTGGTTAAAATGTTTATTGATATCTATTTACTTATTTATTCCTTATTTTCAATTTAAAAAGTTTAAAGATTAAGTTGTGGTTGTTTACTTCAACAGAAAGTGCTCTCTAAGAAGTTGAATAAGTGCTTCGAATTGCAATGTACAGTGCATCGTTCTGATTTTCCGAATTATGAACGTGTCATTATTACTTTGTGATGAATTACTTCCGTAAGTATATTTTTAATTAATATCTTCCTATAGCGATTGTGTTTAACTTATCTCTATATGTAGCTTTATGTCATTTATGTTGACACGTGTAATAATTGATTTGCCTGCTTGGCAGGCATTTCTTTTTAATTTTAGTTGCCGTAGTAAAAATTAGTTTGTAATTACGTTTTTAAGCTCTTGAAGGCTGTATTTAACTTGTCACTATATAAGCTATATTACAACTTTTGCATGCTTTGTTTGCCTGAAGAATCTTCTGTCTGATTAAACTACAAGAGTCTAGCTAACAATTTATGAATTAGAAATTTAAAAGTGGGAAAATTTACTAGGTTTACTAATTCTAAAAACTGAATACAAATTTTTGACGCCTCTTGATCGTTTTCTTGTTGCTGATTACATTAATGCAAAAATGAATGACAGATCGGCTATATATTATACGGAGCTTTTCTTCTGTGAAAACTGCAGTTGTTAGCAAGGGAATGCCTTCTATTGCAAAGGTGAGTAAACAGACAGATGATGATAAATGGAAAAAGTAGAACTTTCTCGATGTTATCATAGTTCATATCAAGTGCAGAAAAATATATAAATACACTCTACAACTGTAGCAGCAGCTAAAGAGAAAAGAAGGAGAACAGTCATCGATTAGCCATCCTTTTTTATATTAGTATTTTGAAATAATAGAAATACGACCAAGAATCGTCAATATGTACGTCTACAGTTTTTGGAATTCTTTGGAATTAAATTGATTCAACATGCAGATCAAGCCATTAGGAAGGTAAAATATACACTCATTTAATTTCTTTTGTGGGTTTGGACAGTTCTGGGAAAGGTTAAGGGTGCATTGTAAGTCATATATTTTTGACGCACGTATGCTTCCCAGTCATTATCATCAAACTGTGAGTCTTAAAACGGACAACACAGAGCTATTTAATTAACCGATTTAGTAAATTGACTTTAGTAACCGATGTTACTTTCAAGCAGTTTTTTAACTTCAGCTTGAACTTTAGTGGGGGATCAGAATTTACCAGATCGTCTACAATTATTATTACTCTAATAATGTCGGACAATCGAAACGTCCGAATGTAATTAGGTTTAAGAAACATACGACCAAGAACTGAAATATAGATTCTATATACCAAAATGTTTTTTATGCTCTAAAGCTCTTATCTCAGCAAAAAATTTGTGACCTCCAGTGGTTTAAGAGTAATAAGCAAAACATCGAAAGTAAGCCGTTATTTCTCAAGATGGCAGCTGTAGTACAAGGTCAATCTTCGGGGTTACTAAATTAGTTTGTTTATTAGACGGTTACTCTAACCATACGATGAGCCTTGAATATAGCAATTTTTCGACTTTTGTTTCGTAAAATACATATTTTTTATTGTCTACTTCAGAACTTATGTGGAAGTAAATTTGGATTCTCTTTTGTTTTAAGTTTAATTCATAAAACTTTACACCTTCCTATTCTAGGAAGGAAACGTGGCGCCATAAAAATAACGTCGCGACGCCCTGTGAAGTTTTAATTAGGTACACAAAATCCATCAATTTAAATGACTTTAAAAGCAACAGTATAAATAGAACTTTGTTATCCATTTAAAAAATAGACCAAATTCTAATTTGACGCTTGTCTTAACTCGAGCCTGTTGTCCTCTGAACATTTTACTTAGCTGACTTATTCCCAAATTTATCAATACTAATTTTATGCTTTCTAATTTCTTTTAGTCCATCATAGGGCAGCAGAAATATACTCCACTTGAAGTTTTGCTGTTTATTTGTCAGTAGGTGCAGAAGGAGGAGGTGAAGTGTTTAAGTGGTTATCCATTTGATACATGTTTTAAGATGCCCTAAAAAATCCAAAAATACCCTTGACAGAATTTTCCGTGGTTAGGTCTGGCGTCCAAGTCTAACTTTCAGAAATTCCGAAAAAAAAAGGCTTCCGGTGGCATGATGGAACGTGGCGACTTTTTGTGAAAATCGAGATATTGCTTTTTTTTATCGCCTTATTTAGATTAATGTCCTGACGGAGTTTAGCCGTACGCTATTCTACCACTCAACCAGGACGGACGGACACACTTAGACAACATCACAACACCCATTCCCTGCGACATTGCCATCTGCCGCAGCTGAGACTCGAACTCAGGAGAGGAGAGCGACTAGACTGTGTTGTCTCTCACACAACCGCAGTCTAGCCCACTGCTACCATCTCGGCAACACGTGAAAAGTGCCACTACACATCCATACCCTAGCCAGGATTCGGACCTAGGACACCATGGTCGCAAGCCTAACACCTTAAGCACTGCGCCACCGAGCCGGTTAAAAAAATGTGGTTTTTATGAAGCTAAGATACTAGTGACAGCATTTTCTTGTGTCACAGAAAGGGTTAATATGCAAAAATGGGTTTTGCCAGGTCGTCCAGAGCTGTTATTATTGATGATTATTATATAGTTATGGGGAAGATCCAAATATCATGTGAAAATATCGAAACGAGAAGATCATGTGAGCAAGGGAAATTACGTAGAATTATGAATCAACTTTGGATAACAGCTAGAATTCTGAGTGAAGTGGAAGCCAGGGAAAAACTGAATGGCTCACGTTGGAATCGGAAGAGCTTAAAAATGAAGGAAGTTATCGTTGAGAAACTAATCGCCTTTTTTCGGTGAAATTTTCGGAGCATGTGAATTGTTTTATTTTCGACAATTTTGGAGAGAATATTACTGTACGGAGCTGTTAAGGAGATACAGTTTAAAAAATTGAGCCGTGTCGAAGATTTATCAGCGTTTCTCGAGAAGATGCGCTATGATTCCTTTATTAAGGTTACCACTAAAAATAGTGCTGTGAGATTATCATCCCTTGTTCTGACAGTTGATGCTCTGAATGAGCACATTAAGAGGGTTTATTTACAAACCTTACAAACCCAGTTGTGGCTTGCAGAGCCTCGTGAAAAAGTAATTAGAAATTACAATTCCTTTTTTTTTTGTGTAATTGTAAATGTATTTAAGTACTTTTTTTATTAAAGTAATTTGGAATTGTAATTGCGGGAAAATTGTTATAGGAATTGTAATTTGTAATTATATTATTTGAACTATCTAATTACAAATTACTTCTATAAGCACAATTACTTTTTCCAATTACAATAATTTTAAGAACATGCGTATGTGGTTTAACAAACAAGAACAGACTTGCAGACTTGCGTAAATTTCCGTCTCTGGAAATCGCATCATCCCATTTGAGAAACAAATAAAAACAAATAAAAACAAATAAAAAATGGATTTAGCAATTACTTTTCTAAATACTTTTATGATAAAGTAAATTATAATGACCAAACAGACAAAAAGGTAAGTTAAAAATTTTAATTAAGTGTTGTGCAATATTGCGTTTTAATATTTATTAGAATCGTTATTAGAATGTTTTTTCTTCAAATGAAATAAAATATTTCATATGAATAAAAATGAAATATTCTATTTTAATTAAGAAAAAACATTCTAATAACGATTCTAATAAATATTAAAACGCAATATTATCACTTTTAATTAAAATTTTTAACTTACCTTTTTGTCTGTTTGGTCACTATAATTCACTTTATCATAAAAGTAATTAGAAAAGTAATTAGAAAAGTAATTGCTAAATCCATTTTTCAAGCAATTGTAATGAAATGAAAATAATTCCTTTTTTAAAGACATGTACTTTGTAATTGTATTTAGTTCCTTTTTTTTAAGTAATTTGTAATTGTAATTAGTCCATTTTTTAAAAAAGTAATTCGTAATTGCAATTATTTTTAAATTACAAGTAATTACCCATTACCAGTTCAGGTGGCTTGGGAACAAAAATATTCGTCCAACTGATTGGGGATAATAATGAAGGATTTTTACTACCAATCAAAATGCTGAATATGCTTGCACCGGAAGAACTCCTCAAAATGATATTCTGTAATTGCAGAAAAACATGCGGCGGAGCTTGTAGCTACCGAAAAGTTGGACTTTTTTGTAACGCACTATGCGGAACATGTTCCGGCGACAACTGTCAAAATTGTCCTACAATTACAGACCAAGAGGAGGAGGTCGATAGTGATGATAGTTCTTCTGGTAGGTTTTCAATAATAAAACATGCTATTATAATGTAAGTAAAATTTTTATTTTTCCCCTTTAAACTCATTCAACAATTTCAGTTTTTAATTTCAAGTAAATATGGTAGTTAATTGTATCACGAGGGCGGTTTGTAAAGAACGAAATGTTGCAATAAATCATAAATTGTATTATAAACAGTGACGGGATTTGAATTCATTATAAATGCACCATTAGAACATCTCAAGCTGTTGAAAACTAATTTTTTTAAAAATTTCGTCATAAGGAGTGGTTTTAATGGGTGGAAACGTTGTAACACATCATAAATTATATTCCAGAACATGAAACAATGTTTATTCTACGTATTTAAACATGATTTCAATCTATGTAACGCTTAAATCTATGTTTTTAGATTTTTTTCTCAGAAGGGGTAGTATTCACCCCCAAAAAATAAAAAGCACACATCAGGAACATATAACTTTTGAAGAGAGATGAGCTCAATTACAAATTTTCATCAAAATCGATGTTGTACAAAAGAATTTTGAGGTAATACCCTATTTTTACCATCAAACACTGGACTATTCGAGAGTTAGACAGACGGCGTATTGACGCTATTATTAAGATATGGTTTTTTTTGGTATTATAAAATTTTTGTGTATCGCTGTCATTTAATTCATGCGTATTGGCAACATTGCATAAATAGGCTGTTTGAATGAGATTCTGAAGTGGCATCATGACAAAAGATACCGTACTAGACATTTTATCACATATCTATGATGAAAAGTAATCCTTCTAAAATATGTAGGTAACAGAAAAACGGACAATACAACTAAACGTCTTTTTATTCATTTATATCTCCTGTGCATACTCACAGGTTATTCAGTTTACTTAATGCGTGTCTATTCTGGTTTTATTTTCATTTTCATGTTGCATAGAAATATGCATGAATACCTACCAACAACAAATTTAAAAGCGTACAATGCAAACAAGATCATTAAATTTGTATGGCACTTGAATAATATTAAATACAGTCGAGTTGCGATCCTCCGCTGTATAAACTGTCATGATTTGACCCGAGAATATTTCTACCATTTCTCTATACAAAACGAATCCTTTTGAAAGTATGTCAGGAGTAGCTCTCAAACACAACACAACAAGAATAATCCTTGAGGGTCCCTTTTTAGTCGCGTTAGTAATAAGGAGACCTGAAAATTCATCATCGCACAAGACAGAAAGAGAAAAAACGATTTACAATCACAATCCACAATATCATCCAGTTTTCAATAACAATGACTTAAATGGAATAATATCCTTCCTCAACAAAAGGACAAAATTATTTATACTGTGTCCCATGTGTTAATGTTGCGTGATATGCAGGGCCGGCTTGAGTAATCTTCGAGCTCTCAACGATAACGGAAACTTTTATTTTAAGAGAAATCGAAACTGATTTTTTTTTATATTAATAACTTCCTTCCAACTAATGATTCGGCACTATTTTAAAACTTCAACACTACGACAATTTGTATAGTGAATTGTTCATTGAAGTTAAGTAAATAAGAGATAAATGAAATGATTTGTAATTAATAAAATAATATAAAATAAAATAAATAAAAATCTTTAAATTGGAATTGGAGATTAGAGTCCAGGGTTCGACTTGCGGTCGTGGCATTGGATATTTTTCAGAAAAAGATAGTAATCCCATACTTGAATGTTGGGTGTGTATCCCTTTCTTCCAAATGTGTAATCTCCTCCAGTACAAGGTCGTTTCAGACCCTCAGGGATAAAGGTGGTTGTATTACCTGTGGTATGCTATTACAATTATTATTATAGATTTGGCCACGGCACACTTTTTCAGCCGTAGCTGGAAACGATCCACCGATCAGGCAAACAAAAGTGTCTAAATTAGATATCATACATTTCCAGAGATTATAGGATATGCTGTTGTTATAGTTCACCGAATGTCCCACTAGAAACTTTCAAGCAGGAAATCGATGAGGTCACGAGCAAACTCAGAAATACGCCAGGCGAAAGCATAGTGGCGGGTGACTTAAACGTGAAATCCTCGCAGTGGGGCTCTCCGACTACGGATAAAAAAGGAGAGTATTTCACACAACGGATCTCGGAACTAAATATGATGATATACAATACTGGCAATACCTTTGCTAGAGGAAATGCTGAGTTATTCATAGACGTCACGTGCTCTACACAGGGAGTAGCAAGACGCATGTCAGGATGGGAAGTACTAGTCGCGGAGAACCTGAGCGACCACAGATACATAATATTTGATATCGAGGATAAGTCGCTACGTTGTATGGAGCCGAAAAGCGAACTGATAGTCGACTGGAATTCCTTCGAAGACCTGGTGGGATGGAAGCTAGATAGGATGGGAACAAGGTATGGTGGAATTCCTGGAGGAAACACTAATAGAGGCCTATCGAGGAAGCATGCAAAGGGTAAAACATGGATGCCATATTGGTGAGATGACGACGTAGCGGCTAAAAGATGCGAATGCTTAACAAAAAAAAAACCGATCCCTCGCGCGCGTTTGAGATTCGATTCTGTTGGAGCTCGTTTCAGGTTATTGGGCCCATTCGGCGACGTCGGGGATGCCTGTTTCAACAGTTCAGAGTCCAAACTCCAACAAGGGATCACAGTGACTCCTAGTCCAGAACTTTTCCTAAACATAGTGCGATCTTCTGCACTTCTTGTGCGCTCAGTTTGACCAGGCAGTTGTTGTAGACTCCGGTCATGGCCAAGGGCTCCTACAATCACTGGCACCACTATGGTCTTTGCATTCAACTTCTATTTGGAGGTCCTTACACTTGCCTAACTTCTCTGTTCCCTTGTGCATATTTGCAGCAACCGGGATGGATAATTCGATCAGCAAATAGGACTCCTTTTTATTGTGTACGACGCGCGACGATGTCTGGTCGATTTGTGCGAATTTCTCTGTCTTTTATAATCGACACGTCTCACATAAATGTGACGTCGATGGTACTGACAACCTTTTCAAGGGTATATTCATGATATTTTTGTGGCGTACTACTTGAACATGACGCAGTGGAGATTTGTTATGTCGGTGAGTGTACTCTGATGGTGCCAACGTAGTACATCCCGCCACCGCGTGACTGACATGTTCTTCTGCTACACCGCACATTCTGCACTTGCTGTCAAAAAGCTGCTGCTATTATCAAGCTTTCCGTTTCCCCCTTCCGGTCCGAGACGTTTAACCACTTGTAGACGCCATTTTGTTTAACCAGTGCACATGTACTTCCGTATGATGAATTCCGTCCATTGTTAGACTTTTGCCCGTCTTCCTATCCATTTCCATGATGTCGCTTCGAAGCCAATCGACAATTACAAAGCTGTAGGTTACTACGAGTACGGCAATATTATTTATAGCGGCCATTTTGCTCTTAGCATTTAGCTAATGCGACAGTAGTATTCTCTGGCAACCTTACTTTTCATCTCAGATTCGAACCTAAGGCACAACAGTTAGTAAACAGTGGCTTTTGCCACCCAGGGTGAATTCGTAGCTGGACTTCTCAGAAAAGGGGGGAGGGGGAGGGAGAAACACCGAAATAGAGAAATAGCAGACTCGTAGAGATCCATGTATAGATACATACGCACGATGAGGTATGTCGATGTTCCTGACTGTTTGTCTTGCTAAGCACCAAATCAATTTAAACAACTATAAATAAGTATAAAATTTGTACGAAGGCGTAGAAGGACCACCGATTTTCTTTTAATTCCGAATTTAATCTCAGAATTCGCAACACGAACGCATTTTCAACGGAAATCATAATTCATTTATTTCATAATCTAGGAATTCCGACATTAATGTCGGAACATCGAATTAAAGTCAGAGTAGGCTTGTTGCATGTGCCGCATATTTTAAATTAATTTATATTTATTAATATAGTGTTTCTAAACATTAGCAATTATCAAATCTGCTTTCGTAATTTCTAACTGGAAAGTATTTAAATCACCGACCAATATCCGGGAGAAGTGGCAAATCTGAGAACACATCAAATTGGACTTGACGTCATCTAACAGAATATCTCTGCGAGTGCAATGATTCTGACATATAATTCGTTCAGTTTGCGGTTATTTCCTAAAATTATTTAGTTGTATTCGGCCTGTGATATTAATCTATAGTGTGTATTTAAGTGTCCCATATTTAAAAGGGTTTAAATTGTTTTAGACATGCCTGGAAAAGGTTATTTCAAAGGTCAGTCGGAAAATTTACGCCGTACGCCTGCCGGGTGTATGCCATAAGCTACTGTATCACAAAAATATTCATAAACAAAAAACTGTAAGTCCTAGATGAAATTTTTTTTTTCAAAAACTTCTCCTGCCTCTTGGCTTCAATCGCCTTGCTGCATGTATGTGAAAATTTTCAAAAATAAAACAGTTTGTCGCTTAGTCAAAATATGAGTACGTTCTTAGCGAAATAATAAGTCGAGTAATAATCCATTGTTGTTTAAAGAAAATAATAAACAATGATCGATAGGAACAAATCATTGGAAGACCATTGGAAGCGCTTATTTGTGTACTTGAATTTAAAAAAAAAACACAGATCGATAGCTCAATTAGATTTGAAGATATGGCAGTGTGAATGTCAAAAAACACGATTTTTTAAAATCAATCAATCTCTCAAGTTTTATCGAAATAAAAAATACAGTGTGTCCCAGGATAGATGTAACAAGAGGTGGAATGAACCAAAAATCTTGGAATTTTGGAATGGTATTTGGGAATTGAGTCCTACTTGTTGTAAAACTAAAGTATATCAAAAATGACTTGATTTGGTGGTCTACAGGGTGTTTTATAAGCAAAGTTGTAAAAATCACCACTAATAAAGTACCTTTATTTTTCAAAATATGAAAAAATTCCACTAAGAAAAGTTATTTAGAATGCAATTTTATACCTCTATGCCAAATTTCTGGAATATAAAATTATTTTTTTGAAACTTCCCATTTTTTCAATAAATTACTATTTTATTTTGAACCATTCAATTAAAACTGCATAGAAATTATTTTTTGTGAATTAATATTTAAAGTTATGTAGAAGCCAAAAGTAGGCTATGAGAAAAGCAGTGGATACACATTTATCATTTATTATTGACATATCTGTCAAACGTAGTCAATATTATCCTTAATTTCTGTTTCAAATTAACGAACCAAGCATAAAAAATTAAGTGAAAATGGTACTCACAGTGCGTGAACAAATTTATATTGTGCAATGCTAAGGAATTGGCGGTGAAAACTCGCTAAGAGAAGTGGTAAGCCAATTAATTTGAAATTTCCAAACACTGCTTTGTCACGTACTCAGGCTATGAGAATAATTAAAAAGTTTCTGGCTACTGGTAGTGTTCTTAACATGAAAAGAAAAATAAAAGCATATGATGAAGGCAATGTTGGGGCTAATATAGCTCATGCCTCTATTATAGAAAATCCTAGGATGCCACTAAGAGAGAGATCAGCTCTTATTAATATTAGCAAGTCTGAACTTCAAAGAATTTACAAGGCAAAGAAAACTAGGGCATATAAAGCAAATTATAAACATACGCTTGAAGAGGGAGATGACGGCTGTAGGTTGGATTTTTGTTTGACCATTGGAAAAAAAATCATGGAAGAGAGATTTTTTCATCATTTCATAATTTTCTCAGATGAATACACATTCACAACCAATGGTGTTGTTTCATCTCAGAATTGTCGGTTTTGGGCTTATGAAATTCCAAATTTTAGAATTCATTGTAGAAGACAATATTATAAAAAAGTGAATGTGTGGTGTGCCGTTTCTTATCACGTTGGAGTTATTGGACCTTATTTCATTGAGGGAAGGTTAAACCAGCACACTTATTTACAGCTTCTTGAAAGATTTTCTGAAGAACCTTTAAATATTTTAAGAGATATGCCTTTAGTTCATTTTCAACATGATGGTTGCCCTGGCCACTCCACAGAACTGGTTAATCGGTGGTTGAATTTAAATTTTGGAGAAAATTGGATTGCCAGGAATGGACCGATCAATATTGGATTTCTTTTTATGGGGTCGCCTCAAGCAGTTGGTTTACGCTGAACCACTTCCCAACGATGTAGCAGTATTGAAGCAGAGAATTACAAATGCCGTAAACTCCATACCGTTAGATCATATTCGAAACAGTTTTAAGGACTTCAGGCGAAGGATCGAAATGTGTGTGGATGTGGGTGGTAGCTACGTCGAATAATAAAAAAAATGTAAACATTGTATTGTATTGGTCAATAATTAATTTGTTTGTGAATCTGTTATGTTTTTGATATTTATTACTTGTTATAATTTTTAAACCTCATTAATCTTCTGTTAGTAATTGTTTCTTGTTTTACAATTAGTTCGATTAACATTATACCTTCTTACATCTCGTATATTCAATTTTTTATGTACCAATAGCCTACTTTTTGAGATGATTAACATTTGCTCCTACACAACTTTAAATATGAATTCAACTCTTAATTCGCAAAAAATGGGAAGTTTCAAAAAAATAATTTTATATTCCTAAAATTTAGTATGGAGGTATAAAATTGCATTCTAAATAACTTTTCTTAGTGGAATTTTTTCGTATTTTGAAAAATAAAGGTACTTTATTAGTGGTGATTTTTACAACTTTGCTTATAAAACACCCTGTAGAACACCAAATCAAGTCATTTTTGGTATACTTTAGTTTTACAACAAGCAGGACTCAATCCCCAAATACCATTCCAAAATTTTTGGTCCATTACACTACTTGTTACATCTATCCTGGGACACACTGTGTAAGTACCGCAAAAAAAATATCGTAAATAGCCAATGTAGAATTGTTCACTTTATAAAAACTATAAGGTCTGGTCTGGTTCTACGCTGATTTTTTTCTCAAGAATGGAGAGACTAGAGTAAAGATTCTAAAAAAAATACTAAAATAATATTTTTTGCAACAAGCCTATTCCGAGATTGAACTTGAAATTAAGAAAAAACTCAGTGGCTCTTCTTAAATTTGAAATCTTCCTCTGGCATTATTCAGAGCAGCCCAGTTGATGCTGAGTTGTAATTGAACAACCCTAAGTAACAACTATACATATTTCTTAGTTTTTTACAAATGAATCGCTTAATTTTGGACGGAAAGCGGTCTTAGATTATTATGTTCACATTGTAGTATCACCGAGCACCGCGGTATTGTAATGCAACCGGTCCTGCGAAACGCAATAAGGTAGTAAACACGGCGCCAACGATAGTACGATATCTTTCCTTCCCTATATGGCTTACATACCTGTCCCAGCCTTGATCACAATTTTATTAAGCTTCGCGGAGCTCGCTCGGCGCTTTGAGGTCGATTCTGTAAATGATAAACGCTGAAATTGGTCTTAAAAAATTAATTTCAATGTCATGGGCCGCGCTCTGACTAATCGCCTGGAAATAATAATCAATTAGCCATACTCCGCGGAAAACAATTGGCTAATATGTTTCTCCGACAGAAAAAACAACGTAAAAACGCACGGATACCTATCTAATTGCTGCCTTTATTTGGCATGATTGGCGTTAATTTGATCATGTCATATAGGCGGCGTTGATTTTAATTTGATGGGATAGGTTTGAATCCTCTTGTTTTTGTATTGTAATCCGTGGAAGAAAAAACGGCTCGTTTACATATTAAAATGTTCCCCAATTAGCTTAAAATGTGTGCGGTAATGGTAAAGTTGCAGCGGCGGATATAAGGGGGGCAGGGGTCCGGGCCCCTCCCGATCAGCGTTGCCACATTTGGTAGATTTCTACTTTTTTAGCAGAATTTTAAGGATTTTTTGTAATGTTTGGTAGGCAGAATTTGCTGGTAGATTTCTGATAGATTTTTGGTGTATTATTATGGTTAAGAGTTTTGTTTAGCATTAAAATATGTTTTGTTAAAAATGTTATTAATGATTAAGTTTTTAATATCAGAATCGATTCTGTTTTTTTTCTGTGCAAGTTTTAAGATACATACATAGGCAATAATTATTTAATTAATAATGTTAAGTTTTGAATAAATCAATTTTCTGACTTTATACCGGATTCCCGAAGTGTACTTTTCCTTTCCTGTGTGGTTTTTTGTTTTCCCTTAACTTCTTATGTTTTTGTTATCTATTTGAAACTAAATCAGAGTGTACAATTAACATAAAAAATGTGGCAACGCTGTTCCCGATACCATGTGGTATATCAGCGTATGATCAACGAATTACTATTGAAAAATGCTGACTTTCTTTTTATTGAAAATATTGATGATATTAAAGATTCCATCAATTCAAAAGTCAAATCCAATTTTAACTAACACCGTATTTTATTAGTTTTGCTTATATAAAAAATGGGTAAAGTTGAGTTAGAATCTCGGTTAAAATGCACTCAATTTCCTATGGCTTAAAGAACAACCCTTCAACCTCAATAGTTCGCGAGCTACCACCTCTCAAGCATTTTCGATAATTTTTCAAGCTTGTTTCGCAGGATTGCATTTTTCGAAAAAAAAAAAATGGGTACTTTCATATACAGTGTGTCCCATTTTGCTTGGAACCACCCCCATAAAAAGTATATTTTAGGACCGATTTAGATCGTTTTTTTTTTATAATATAGATCTTTGAAAAGTCTGTTCTTCTGATACATTAAATTTTATAAAAGATAAAAGGTCGACCCACCGCTTTTGTTTTTGTGAGTGGAAAATGATGAATCTCATTAACGACTTTTTTATTTCAAATCTAAGTAGACCACTGGATTCGGCAACCACTCAAATGGGTTTGTATTTTTCGTGGGAAAATACCTATTTTTGGATTTTTCCTAATAGAAATAAAAATTCTGATATTACAAATGAAAATCCACTGTAGCACGGGATTGTATATTTAAAAGGGTGTCTTGACTCAAACAACTGACAAATAAAAAATAAACTTTTTATGGGGGTGGTTCAAGCAAAATGGGACACACTGTATAAAATAACAAACAAATAAACAAAATGGCGAATTCAGTATAGCGGTCTGTCTGTCTGTAACTTTTTTTGTGCGCGCGATAACTCTGGAACCGTTTAAGATGTTGATACATGTATGTATTTTAACGAGATCTAGAACTATATTATATTTATTCAGTTGAAGCTTTGGAGTAAATTGGGGTAAATGTGGGTAGATAGGTAAATCAAGCAAGAGTCCATAAAATTGGTATTTAGTATATAATAAGAGAAGCTAAAGTCTCAAAAAAATTTGGCAGTAGCCACCCCCTTATCATCCCAACCCACTAGTAAAGAGGTGGGAAAAAAAAATTGTGATTTGGCGCATGGCCAAGGGCCTCAATTTTTTTTTTACTTCATAAGCTGCTATTTTTTTGTTTTGAAAATTATAACACCAAAGGCTTAACAAACGGCATGAAGTGCATCGAACCATTTTTTTTTCGGATTTTCTAGATAATTTTCTAACATCGGATTAGCAACCAGCAAAAACTCAAGGATATTTTTGGCGTACTGAATGTTATGCTATGCTTCGTTACGTGCCAACCATTGATACTACTCTTGAATGTAATATATATGTGCGTAATATCTTGCGTTTAACGATAAGTTTTATATTAATATTTACATGACAATTTGTGAGAATGGGCCTACCTCAAAAGAATTTTATGTACGACACTGTAAAATTATATAACGATTTGTTGATAGTATCGTAGAAATAATCGTTTCACGGTTAAGTGAGTTCATTATCTTTGTTTACAAGGTGTCGAAGCGAGACTTGCCAAATCTCAGGAAATTCTAAAATGTTGTTTAAGTGGGGGTAACGGTTGCAATTACCAGAAGAGTAGAAATCCTAGCCTAAGCAACATGACATGGTTGATTAGTTAAAAAATACGCAATATATACTTATGTTGGAAATTTTAATTATTTTTGAACAATGAAAAAGATGTATAGGGTGACTGCTACGTTAAGGGTAGATAGTGGACATCAAAATTATAAAATGGCGGATCCTTGAGAATGTGGGAAAATGCACAAAAAAGTTACAGACCGACGCGACAGACAGACATAGAGACAGAAATTTTTTTTCGTTCAAACTTAAAATCTCGACGTTTCATGACTAGTCCAGTGCAATTAGTCTAGGGTGACCAGATTTTTGTTAAGTGAATGCCGGATACTTCTGCTGGGAAAAAAAATGATGAGCGGGGGGGCAGAAATCCGAAAAATCATTTCTTGATCCAACATTTTTTTGATGATAAGCAAAACGTAATGCTTTAACTTCACTATAACCGGAATGCTGGACCTTTGTTGGACACTTGTAAGACTTTCCAGCGAAATTCCGGACGTATGGTCTGAATGCTGGACTTTTGCTGGACACTTGTAAATGCTGGACAGTACTCCAAAATGCTGGACTTTCCAGCGAAATTCCGGACGTATGGTCACCCTAAATTAGTCATTATTCATGAAAAATTACGGAACCCAGCTATAGTTAATGGATTTGAATGATTTTCTTTTTGTTGGATTTCTAATGCCATATAGTAAAAAGTTTACCCATTGAAAATTACCGCAATTTCGAAAATCCGTAAATTAAAAAAAAATAAATAAAATTTTTAGAAATTTCAACGAAAAATACAATTATCGGAATTTTTTAATATTTCTTTTAAGAAAATAATGACTGTTATAGTTTTCGAGGTTGTTTATAAAGAAGTTCTAAAAAATAAATCTTTCTAAAATTAATTTAAAGATGGCAGAAGCTCCAAAAAGCGAAATAAATGAATAATACAGTAAGTGAAGCTTTTAAATCCTAGCCCGAAAACGATGTAATGAATTTCCAAATTTATTTCTTCAACGTGCTTCATAAAGTATGTATATAACAATATGTGCTACACATAATAATTTAACCACTTACGTTCCTAATTAACCTATCCTTTTCATCGGGTATCTTTCCCAAGAATCTAAAAACCGGGAAAGTTACACCTATTTATAAGAAAGAAGATTCGACTCTATTAGAGAATTATAGACCAGTCACTATACCAGATTGATAGTTTATCAAAAGTTTTTGAATATGCGTTTTGTGATCATTTCCTAAATTTCATAAATAAACAAAATATTTTAACATCGAAACAACACGGTTTTCGTTCAGAAAAATCTACATCAACGGCATTACACACTTTTTACGATAAACTAATAAATTTTATAGACGCAGGCGAGTGCCCTGCTGCAGTATTTTGTGACCTAAGCAGGGCATTCGATTGCGTAAATCACAATAAATTGCTGAGTTTATTGGAATATTGTGGCGTAAGAGGAGTTTCTTTGAGTTGGATTTCCTCGTTCCTGACAAATCGGGATCAATATGTTTCAATAAAATACCAAATGAGAATCTAATCTCGAATGCTATGTCTGAAATTAGACAGGTTCAAATGGGAGTCCCACAAGGTTCCATATTGGGACCTGTCCTATTCTTAATATATATAAATCAATTAGAAGCTGAAATATCTCATCCACACTTTGTTATGTATGCAGATGATGTTTCTATACTTATCTCTGCAGAGAATACTGAAAATATTAATAATACATGTGAAAAAGTTGTAACTTCAACTTCGAACTATTTCAATTCGCATAATCTATATTTTAATACCAGTAAGACACAAGTGCTTTCATAACTATCACAAGGCGACTGAACCTTTAAAGTTCAACGTTAATAACACTACTCTTCAAAGCAAACATTCAGACGTAAAATTTTTAAGTGTGTACATGGATGAATGCTTGAGCTGGAAATCTCATTGTACACACTTGATTTCCAAAATAAATTCTATCACATATATGTTTAGGAATTAGCGATTAGCGATTACTTTTGCATAAGCATCAACTAATAAGTGCATATTACGCCCAGGTCGAATCTAGGTTGAGATATGGTGTTTGCTTGTGGGGCAGCTCCACCATGGCCAAGGACGTCTTTCAGGCACAAAAACGTGTTTTGCGTTGTATTGGAAATATTCCGAAGTCTCATTCATGTAAAAATTTATTCTGTGAGTATAAAATATTAACACTTGCCAGTCTCTATATTTTAGAAATATCTATTTATGTATTTTCTAATAAAGACAACTTTCAGCTCAATAAAGGCATTCATGATGTTAACACACGGCAGAAAGATTTAATACATGTGCCTTTTGCAAAATATAAAGTCACTAAAAACTCACCATCTCACAATGGTACCCGAATTTTTAATAATTTACCCGACTATATAAAGTTTAGTAAAAACTTACATTTATTTAAAAGTAGGCTTAAATCGTTTTTGTTAGAACGATGTTTTTACACACTATCAGATTTTTATCTTGCACCTAATTTAATTTAGTTGACCTTTTTATTACTTTTGTAATGTGTTTCTTTTTTATTTACTTGTATTTTTTACTTGTAGTTGCTATTGACTATTGCTATTTAAGGAAAATAAATTATTTATTATTATTATAATCTATATTGTCATTTTTCCTGCTTTTTTCACCCCTTCATGGGGGTTGTCGCAAAAAAACAAAAAATACACACAATCTGATAGAGAATCACATTATAAGAAAGAAAAGTCTTACACATTTTTTTCTAAAATGCATATTTGTCGACTTATTGCAAACTGAAAATTGCAAGTTTCACACCTTAAAATCAATATTCCTAGATGTTTTTTTTAAAATTACTCGAAAAATGTGGACTTTAAAAAAATTCAAGGATACAAAATTAAAACTTTTACGAAAACAAATCGAATGGTTTTTTCTATTTTTTTTCCAATGTTTAGTTTTGGAAATATGGCATTTTCAAAATGGCGCCGAAACATTCAGAAAAAATATACGACGTTAAAATCTAAAATTAATCAAAATGTACAACTATCAGAAAAATTGTTATTCTTGTAAAAATTAAAGGTATTAAAATTTTCTTTCGATTGAGACGTATCATGACCTTTTATACTGAAAACTAAAAAAGTTGCAAACAAAAAAGTAGCGCATTTAAAAATTTAGGCGCCATAGTCTTTTTGCTCTCATTCCTTATTAATTCAATTTTTTTTTAAAGCCTTCTATATATTGTTAATACATATTATTACTAATATGCTCAATTTTTTTTAGAATTTTTAAAATATATATTTTTCATTCATTCATTTTCAATAATTAATATTTTCATAATTTTTTGAAAAAAATCGGGTTTTTGGACATTGTCAGGAAAATATTTTTTTATAAAAAATGGTAAGGGTACAAAAATGAAGCTTATAAAAAACGAATAGTTTTTTTTTTACTTTCCTACGACAAACTGTTCCAGAGATATAAAGGTTTAAAGATGATGCTTGAGCGCATACGCAAGAAAATTATGTATTTAAAATTAAAATATCTCAAAAACTATGAGGTTGATAAAATCATGATATAAGAATAAAATGAAGCTTATAAAAAACCAAGAGTTTGGGTTTTTATTTTTTTTTCCTACGACAAACTGTTCCAGAGATATGACGGTTTGAGATAATGTTGAAACTTCGGTTTGTACGCACATTTCAAATGTCTATAGTAGGTAGAGAAACGAGCAGTAGCCATCTATTTTTAGAAAAAGCGGGTTGCATTGCATTTTAGCATGTTTAGAGTGCAGATTAAAAATGTGACTTAATTATTTTACTTAATGCTATTAATTTGATTTATTTATAACAATCTGTATTTTTAATAAACCACATATTACCACACTCCTGTGTGACCACTTTTAATGCACCAATTTTTTTTTATAAATTTAGACCTCATATTCATATTCAGCGACCTAAAAATCATAAGTATATGAATTTTCGTAAATTTATTTGTAACATTAGAAGAATTATTAGTTTTTCAGTATTTAAGGGTGATTTCAACCCTTAATATTTTTGTCTCATAAGTTTTGATCTCACAGTCATATTCAGCGAACTCAAAAACATGTGTCTATGGATTTTCGTTAATTTATTCTTAAAATTAGAAGAGTAATTAATTTTTCAGTTTTTAGGGTTGGTTTCCACACTTAAAAAGGAAAAAGCTGGTAATGCGAATATATAGATTTTAAAAATTACAGATTAAAGTTTAATTTGTTTACAAGTTATTTATAAACAACCTCGAAAACTATAACAATCATCATTTTCTTAAAAGAAATATTTAAAAATTCCGACAATTGTATTTTTTGTTGAGATTTCTAAAAATTTTAATTTTTTTTTTAATTTGCGGATTTTCGAAATTGCGGTAATTTTCAATGGGTAGCTTATGGAATTAGAAATCCAACAAAAAAAATCATTCAAATCCATTCACTATAACTGGGTTCCGAGGTATAAACCTAATTGCATTGGACTAGATATTCTAAGCCTATTTGAACAATAAAAATTTTCAAAATTTTTTGTCGTTACTATACTTCCACTGGATGTGGAAGTAAAAGCATACCAACAATATAAAATATTTAGAATAAGTAATACTCAACTCAAAGGGCATAGCCGGGTAAGCATGGTGTGACTGCCCCCAAGCGTCTGGCGCTTATGTTTGTGCAGTAGGAAGCAATCTTGGAAAGTAGCAATTTCACAAAATATTAGCCCGAAAAAGGGACCGGTTTGGGGTGAGTAAGGGAGGGTTGATTTTAGCAAAACTATTTTTTTTCTAAGAAACGGCGCATTCAATCGTTTTGTAAAAAATATATGTTAAAGACCTACTGAGAAAGTACGAAATAAAAAATCATGCTCAAATTCCGAAAACAGATACAGTAAAAAAAACATATATATTATTTTCAAATTTTTTTTAGGGTAACTTATCCCTGGGGTACCAGCCTGAATTTTTTTCTGTAGCATGTCTATGGACTCACTTATGTTATATTTTTTTCCCAGTCTTGTCCGAAGATTACGCCATACTTAAAATTACAATTAACTCCTTGCAAGTAAAAAAGGCCAAACTGCAAAGTAAATATGGATATCTGAGTAGTGTATACATATTAGTGACTAGTGACTATGGAGATGGTGAACGTTGTAAGAGAAACCAACATAAAGCTGCAACGCTGACAGTTAATTAGGTGCTCAATAGAGTTGACTCTTGCGCCGCAAAAATCAGTTTATAGCCGTAATGTTAAATATCATTAAGGGTAAAACCTAAAGTCAACGGTACTATGGAGTACCCTGTCAAAGACTGTCATTCACATATTACCGTCGGCGGGGATAAGAGCTTGGTTGTTAACAATTTGCAGCACTAAATCGTAGCATTACTAACCTGAGAAGGATATAGATGTTAATCTTCCTCACTGTCATCTGCAATCACTGTACTCATGCTATCCTTCTGGAACAATAGGGAGAGAACTTCTGCCGGTTTAGGTATGCTTGCTAGATATCATCCGTACGAAAGGTAATACACGACAGCAGCTACATGGGAACAACATCCAACAGTTTGATACCCATTGGCACATTCACAGAAATGTCTTCTAACGCCGACACTGTGGGGAATATAGTCGAGGAAACATCGGCAAACCTTCGTTTTGATGTGACGTGAACAAACTTGTATTTTGAGTACATTGGACTGGTCCTTAGCGTACTGAAGATTAAGTGTTCCGTCTTCATTTATGACTTCGAGGTACGAAATCGTTTGTTTATATTGATACGATCCGGTAAAAAACAGTTTTAAATCCGTCATTTCTGGGAAGTCCAGTACATTTTTGCTGGAAATATCTACAAAAGGCAGTTTTGCAATTTCTTTGAATGTGCCAGTGGGAATCGAACTGTTGGATGTTGTTCCCATGTAGCTGCTGTCGTGCATTATCTTTCGCAAGGACGATATCTATCAAGCATACCTAAACCGGCGGAAGTTCTTTCTCTATTGTTTCAGAAGGATAGCATGAATGCAATGATTGCAGATGACAGTAAGGAAGATTAACATCCATATCCATCACAGGTTAGTAATGCTACGATTTAGTGCTGCAAATTATTAACAACACATGACTGTTAAGACCAAGCTCTTATCCCCGCCGACCGTAATATCGATAGTACCGCTGACTTTAGTTTTTACCCTTAATGATATTTAACATTCCGGCCATAAACTGATTTTTGCGGCGCAAGAGAGTTAAACTCTATTGATCACCTAATTAACTGTCAGCGTTGCAGCGTTATATTGGTTTCTCTTATAACGTTCACCATTTCCATAATCACTAATCACTAGTATGTATACACTACTCAGGTATCCATATTTACTTTGCATTTTGGCCTTCTTTACGTGCAAGGGGTTAATTGTTGACAAAATATGCATACGACACTGCACACTTCGGCTTTTTTTTAAGTATGGCGTAATCTTCGCACAAGACTGGGAAAAAAACATAACATAAGTGAGTCCCCAGACATGCTACAGAAAAAAATTCAGGCTGGTACCCCAGGGATAAGTTACCCTAAAAAAAATTTGAAAATAATATATATTTTTTTTTTACTGTATCTGTTTTCGGAATTTGAGCATGATTTTTTATTTAGTACTTTCTCAGTAGGTCTTTAACATATATTTTTTACAAAACGATTGAATGCGCCGTTTCTTAGAAAAAAAATAGTTTTGCTAAAATCAACCCTCCCTTACTCACCCCAAACCGGTCCCTTTTTCGGGCTAATATTTTGTGAAATTGCTACTTTCCAAGATTGCTTCCTACTGCACAAATATAAGCGCCAGACGCTTGGGGGCAGTCACACCATGCTTACCCGGCTATGCCCTTTAAATTGGAATGACCGTTGTAAAAAAGATTAACCCACTAATAGCAATTTTCAAACAAGTGTCATATATTTTAACAGATATTACTCGAAAAAGCATATATTTTGCACATATACACTTACGGTTAAATTATATGTTGCTTGTTTGGGACGCCACATCCAAAACATATCTAGGTTTCGCACAGGTTACACAAAATACCGCAATTCGACGTCTATATGGTTTTGCAAACTCAGATTCAGTTAAATCTATTTACAATACATATAACTTTCCTAATCTAAGACAGTTGTTAAAATATGAACCCATAAGTAACAGTTTATAAAATAATACATTATAAATTATAATCTAATTTAACTTCACCTTGTTAGTGAAAATATTGAAAAGTGTAAAATTAATTAGGAATGTAGTGTACATGCCTCTATACATTGTACACATTAAGATACCCACCCTATATGAGAAGTAAAAGTAAGTAACTAACAAATCCGAGATTATCGTTAAATACATAATAGTGCAAACAAGTGCTATTTCTTATTAAAAAATTATCAATCAATCATTTTTATCTATGATTTAAATAAGATAATCGATAATAGACATAAAGAACTATTTATTATATTTATGTTAATACCTTCTAATCTATTTGGTTATAAAAAAATAGATACTCATTAACACTCTTAACATATTAATGTCACCTCCTATTTATAACTTCTCAGGAATTCCAAAAATGTATTGGATTTAAGGAAACTATTAATCCACGACTTTACTTCGTTACATGCTCTTATTCTGAGATTTCGTAAATAGAAATCTTATTTATGGATTGTTTTAGTAGACAATCTATTCCTATGTAAATCGCCTATAAAAATAAACTTTATTTTAATTCTGTTTTATTTAAAACACTCCAAGCTTTACGTAAAATATATTGAGTTGATCTTAATAATAGACTCCCGCGTGCTATCTAGAACTGTTGTGTCTTCATTGTGGCCCGATATCGGTTTTATGTATGGGACGAAATGAGAGATGGAGAAATTTTATGAAAGCATTTTTGTAGGTGCCATAGTTTTCGAGTAAATAATTAAAAAGCATTGTGAGTTCTTCACGGTTTAATAGAGGACGGATGACTCGGTTCGCGAAATTGCGTGAGCTTTCATAAAGAAAAAACCGCTGCCCAAGGAATCACTATTTCCACATCCAGATTTTCTAACTAAGTCTCTCACAACGAAAAAAAATTGTTTGTGGAAATAATTGTTTATGGAACTTTAGTAATATAGTGTTTGAAATCGCCTACCCCAAAAACCCATAAAACGATATGCCACATCGGTAGCGGTGGGAATAGAGGGATGGTAGTGGGGGTAGATGAAGTAAAAAAAGTTATGAAGCCTTTGGTTCTTGTACATACACCAAATCACAATTTTATTTTTTTCACCCCGTGGTAATGGGGGTGGCTAATGTCAAATTTTTTTTTGAGACCTTAGCTTTTCTTATATAACGGGTACCTACGAAATTACTAGCCAGCCTATAAATTCCTTGTAAAAAAAGATATTGATTTCAAATTTTGGGAAGTTGTATAGATGAATACGGTGGATATTTTGATTGCTCCAAGATCTGATTTTCATTTCCGGTTTAACCGGAAACAGTATAAACTTTGTTATTTTTAATGGAACACCCTGTGTATATTATTCGAAATTTGGATTGTCCAAGAAATTATAGGTCCAAAATATGTAGCATACCCTATATCTATTTTTGACAGTTTTCGAGAAAATGGCGATTGCAATTGTTATATCGATCGTATATTATTTCATTTTCATATAAAATAAATGAATGTAGGAACAAATCTGTTAAGGTTATTTAAGTTTGTTGGTGAGTAAAATTTGATAAAGTCATAAAAATTTCATTTCCGGCTGAAACGGAAGTACTACGAAAAGTGATTTTCAGGCTCAAATTTCTTCGATATTTTTAATGAAACACCCTGTACTGAACCTTAAATTTACATTCTACTAACCTTTCTGGATATTTTTTGTTTCTAGTGTCCTTTGCCTAAACCCAATAGTTTTTGAGATATCGGCGACTGAATGTTCACCAGCACTGTAAATATGTCACAAATCTGCTCAATACAGAGTGTTCCATTAAAAATATCGAAGTAATTTAAGCCTGAAAATCACTTTTCGTAGTACTTCCGGCTTAGCCGGAAATGTAATTTTTATGACTTTATCAAATTTTACTCACCAAAAAACTTAAATAACCTTAACAGATTTGTTCCTACATTCATTTATTTTATATGAAAATGAAATAATCTACGATCGATATAACAATTGCAATCGCCATTTTCTCGAAAACTGTCAAAGATAGATATAGAGTATGCTACATGTTTTGGACCTAGAATTTCTTGGACAATCCAAATTTCGAATAATATACAGGGTGTTCCATCAAAAATAACAAAGTTTTTACTGTTTCCGGTTAAACCGGAAATGAAAATCAGATCTTGGAGCAATCAAATTATGCACCGTATTCATCTATACAACTTCCCAAAATTTGAAATCAATATCTTTTTTTACAAGGAATTTATAGGCTGGCTAGTAATTTCGTAGGCACCCGATATACTGAATACAAATTTTATGGACTCTCACCTACTTGATTTACCCATTTACGCTCCATTTACCCAAATTTACCTCCCAACCCTTTATAGCAATAAGATCAAGATATAATATAGTTCCAGATCTCATTAAAATACATACGTGTATCAAATTTCAAGTCAATATCTTAAACGGTTCCAGAGTAATCGTGCGCACAATAAAAGTTACAGACACAGATAGACCGACAGACCGAATTTTTTCTTTTGCTCAAACATAAAATCTCGATGTTTCATGACATTCTAAACCTATTTGAACAATAAAAATTTTCAACATTTTTTTTGCGTTACTATACTTTACTTAAGTAAAATTGATAGAAATTTTGATGCGCCCCAAGGATAAATTTTAGGGCCATGCTATTTTTAATATTTATCAACTTACTTGCTTAATATTAAGACAGAAAGCATTATTTGCACATGATAAGACATCCTTATGTTTAAATAAATATTAAACGAAGGTTTCTGGTGAATTATAGAATTTTGTTTAAAAGTTTGTCATTCGTTTTGTTATAATAATTTGCCTTTAAATATTGTAGAATTGTATTTATTAATTATATGTTGCATATATAATTTTTGTAATTGAATATATCTGTTTTATGACCAACTGCAAGATGTCTTGTTGACTATCTGTTTTTTATATTTTATTGGATTTTTTTTTCTGTTAACTGATTATTAATTTTTCTTGTGACGTTTTCTATATTGATTTTATTGTATACCTTTTTTGTATATAATTTTTTTGCAATGGAAAAATAAAGACTATTATTATTATTATTATCTCAAGACACAAGCTTGTGATGTGCTGTTTGTAAGCTTTGTGTCTTTGCATTAGGTACGCGGTGCTATTTCATTTTAGAAGGAAGAAATTCTAGTATACATAAAAAGGAAAGGTTATGACGAAGAGCAAGGGCGGAATATGGGAAATAACATCTAGAGAAGCACTCCTCTAACGGCCCCTAAGAAGTTTTGAAAAAGCAGTTTGCAAAAAAATTTTTTCAAAATTCGAGTGCCCCCCCCAGCGAAGGGACTCCCGTTTTGTCATATACATTTTACTTTTCATCAAAATCCAACAATAGGTTTTGGAGTTTATGAAAATATTTTCATTATTAACTGAAATACAATGAACTGAAATTTTGTAATTTACAATTTAACAAATTACAAAATTTCAATTCGTTATATCTATGCTATTTCCCATATTTCGTATGGGTCCCATGCGCCACAGACGAGAAAAAAATTATTGAAATTTCTAGATCCGCCCTTGACGAAAAGTGAAAATAATTTTAATGCTTGTCATATTATCTTGATGTGCAATATACGGGATCTGGAGTTCCAGTTAAGTTATATAAGAGGAACTCGATTACTTATGATTATCTTGAAAGGAAACATAGCAGCGAAAATTTAGCGAAAAAAAATTGAGGAAAATCTAGGTTTTTCAATAAGGAAAACATGATGTGGAGATTATTAACAACTGTAATGGACTCCTCATAAGCTTGGAAAGGCTCTTAATCACAACTTATTTAAAGAAAGGCTTAATCGACATGGTTTTAAGGAGAAATTAAATACCTCATGGAAATTAATAGAAATATTGGCGTACTGCAAGGGTCTATTTTAAGGCCACTACTATTTTTAACATTTATTAACTACTTGCCTAATTTAAGCCAGAAAAACACATTGTTGTTTGCATATGATAAGACAAACTTATATTCAGATGAATTTAAAACAAAGCTTGTAGAAAAGTCACAGGAGGTACCGCGCCGGTTTTCAAAAACATTTCTTCAAATACAGGGTGTCCCGGCACTATGGGGCAATACTTCGGAAACATATTGTTTGGGTCAAAATAACACTAAAAGTACCTATAATTTTTTTTCTTAGGGCGCCCCCCTACGGAGACATTACCCTCTAAAGGTTATATATTCAAGAAGGTTTTTTGCCTATTACTTCCAAACCGTTCTATCGATTTTAATATAATTTGGACTGTGTACATATTAAATGAGTATCTTTATTTCAGAAATATGGCGCCCTTTATATCTTGTCTAGGAAGCCAGGGGTGTTCCATCCCCAATGCTTTTTACCTCTAAATTTTGACAAATTAATTTTTGAAAATTAAGGTCACATTTTTAAATTTATTAAACAATTTTCCAAAAAAAGATATTCTTGTTTGACATCGATAAAGCGATCCGTTTTTGAGAAAAAATAATTTTACTGATAAGGGACAAAGACTGACATTTCGTCAACACATCACTACATACTACAACTACAATTCACATATAGCTACAATAACTACATAACTAAAATAAATGTTCGATGTGAGCACCCTGTACAAGAATACATTCTCGTAAGCGAGATAAGTTGGATCGCTGAACCTGAAATAGCATTTCATTCCGAATGGCTTCACATTGGGTAGTGATTCTTTGTAACATATCTTCCCTTGTTTCTACCGGTGTATTATACACTACATTTTTGAGATGACCCCAAAAGAAAAAACCTAATGGGTTTAGATCAGGAGAGCGAGGAGGCCACGGTACTGGACCTCCTCGGCCAATCCATCGGTGGGGACATTTTTTTAATCTAAATATTCCCTGACTGTGATGCTGAAATGAGGAGGAGCTCCATCATGCATGTACGTCATGTTTCTTATAGTTGCTAAATAAACCGTCTAGATTTTCTTGTAGAAACCTTAAGTAATTTTCCCCATTTAACCAATTTTTCAAAACAAATGGCCCTATTAAATAATTTTCAATTATTCCTGCCCAGACGTTAATTTGAAATTGTCGTTGGTGATGAGTTTGAATAATTGCATGACAATTTTCATCGTTCCAACTATGTAGATTGTGAGAATTTATTATACCATCCCTGCGAAATCCTGCTTCATCCGTGAACAAAACACTAGCAATAAACTTGCGGTCTTCCTGTTGCTTTTGCAGGAACCAATTAGCATATTGAACTCGAGCAGGGTAGTCGTCCGGGGACATTGCATGAACTTTCTGGATGTGTTCTTTCAAAATTCTGTGAACCACCGACTTCGAAGTGTTAAATTGCGCTGAGAGCTTCCTAACGTTTATTGATGAGTCTTCGGCAACAGCATCTAATACAGCTTCTTCTAGTACAACTGTACGAACAGTTCTAAGACCACCTTCACCTCCTCGTTTCGGTTCCACACTCCCTAAACATTAATAGGGTTATTTTTTTAAATAGTTGTTTATTCTTCAATTTTTATTATTCGTTCAAAAGTGTTCCCCATAAAGCGGTCTGGCTTCCGAACCATTACTGGTGGCAAGTTGCATGTCGGCATATTCACCAGATGAAAAATTTGCCATGTCAATAAACTACTATCACAGAACTACTTACAACTTACATTACTTGCTACTCAAATTTGACGTTTAAATTTAATCAATTGTTTTCTCACAGGTATCATGCGGTAGTTTGTATTACTAATATTCCTTAGTCCCTTATCAGTTAAATCATTTTTTCTCAAAAACGGATCGTTTTATCGATGCCAAACAAGAATATCTTTTTTTAGAAAATTGTTTAAGGAATTTAAAAATGTGACTTTAATTTTCAAATATTAATTTATGTCAAAATCTAGGGGTAAAAAGCATTAGGCCTAGACAAGATACCCAGTCCAAATTTTATTAATGGTTTGGAAGTAATAGGCAAAAAACCTTCTTGAATATGTAACCTTTAAAGGGTAATATCTCCGTAGGGGGGCACCATAAGAAAAAAAATTATAGGTACTTTTAGTATTATTTTGACCCAATATTTAAAAAGAATATATTTTATGAAACCCTGCATAAGATAAATTGTTAAAATAATTTATTCTTCAAACCTTATAAAAGTTGTTATCTTCAAAATCCCCAAAGTATTACCTGAAACAAATAAGAGCATATTACTAACAGTCTCAAAATAACTACACCTTCATAATTTATGAAGCACTTTATCAATTTTAAGTAATTATGACGTAGCTGTTTGTCAATTTGCCATTTATAGATGTTTTGCAAAATTCCCGACATATCACGATAGCAGATCATTATTTTGATTGAAGCGTTATAAAAAATAATAGCTAATTGGTTAAAGAGATCATTTATGTCAGATTCTATTTTCTATAACAATTAATTGTTTAGAACAATAAATTCTATGAATTAATCTGTAGATTAGATAAGTGAAGGTCGGTCGTATTATAATTATAGATTTATGACTTTCAGATGTGAATAATGATAGTATAAGTTTGGCGATAATTCGTGATATGCTGGGTAACAATTCGCTTGTAATGCTAGATTTAACACTCCAGTCTGTAGACGTTGTCAATGAAAATGAATTTAATTCGATGCCGTTTTCAAGACTGGTAGGGGGCTCTATCCCAAGTGTACGTAAACATTCCTGACCAAAGTTGTCTCGGCGGAAACGCCACGCATCTTGAAGAAATGGTTGAGTTTCCATCAGTAAAAACACCACAATAACACACTTATGAAACGTATCCTCAGGTGCAGACATGGGGACGAAGTTTAATTGCATTGTCACGTTTAACCCTGCCTGATAAAAAAATTCTAAAAACAGAACTGAAATAAGTGTAAAAAGTACTACAAAGTTGACCTACTTTAGCCCGTGGGACAAGAAAAAATTAAATTTTATTCTCCAATCATATTAATCCTACGAAAAAAAGTAAAAGGATCACAATTATAAAGAATTTCAAGCTCTCCAAAACTATGTCTGTATTTTTTTTATAATTTTGACAGGTAGTGAGATACGTAAATGAAAATAAACTTAACCATTTATTGGTAACGTTTGCATCAGGACAACAGTGGTCAAACATTTGTATATATACTCGAAATAGGCCGACCTACAATTTCAGGCAATGCAGACTGGACTACAGATTTGTCAAAATATTGTAATGAAAATTTGGAATTTTGTGCAAAAATTTCACCTAGCCATTTCGTTTGCTTCACTACAATAAATTTAGAATTGTTCTAAATTCGATTGTCTGTTAGGAAAAATATTTAAAGTATAAATAAAGTAGAATTGTGAGAAAGAGGAATGAATTAAATCGTAGAGAAAGAGTAATCTAACTTTCTAAACATCTATTACAAGGTATTTATTACTATAATTTATTTATTGATTAATTGTAAAAGTAATCGATAATCTTAAAATAATTACCACCTACTCTCTGATTTATGCCAGTTTTCATTGTTGTAAGTGAAACTGGGCAAAATAAATGAGACAATAGCCAAGTATCCATAGTCACATTTAGAATTGTTGTGTCTTCGCAGAGAAAAATGTATGTAACATTTTTTTCCAATTGTAAAAAGTTACACTCTACATTGGTTTTAAAAAAGTGACAGGTACAGTTTGTGCAAATGTATAATATATTTTTGGAGTAATGACCTTGTACAGTTTATGCATTAATGTTGTTTAATATTTTCGTACAATTTTAGAAATCACATACATTGATGAAAATAATAAGAATGGAGCATATGTTATTGAAGATTGCATAATAAAAGCAAGTCGTTTAGTCCATACCAAAGTTGCAAAAAAATGGTTAAACCCCAAAAGTGCAAGGATAGCGACGAAACATGATAGTCGCGCGGTCACTACTCCCTTCAAACTATCCCTAAAGGCAAGAAACCATCCCTTTTTCCCATTTTTCGTTGTCAGGAATGTGAGAACTTGTTGGATCGGGTTTTTTTTGAGGAAACTCAATATGTCCTGTAGAATTTCGCAACCAGACATCCTAAGGACCTACGGGAGTTGAAATCATTCACTCCCTTAATTTCGAAACATGCAAAACATCCAAATGTGCTGAAAATTGTTTTCTACCCGCCTTCAAGGGCGGGGAACACGATGCTGATATTATTTAGCCTCCCATCTCTAACCAACTACTCCTAAATGCATAAAACTTAGCTATATGTACATTTCACAGAGGCAATTAGGGAATAAGTAAAAAGAGTGAAGAGTTTAGGAGTGGGAGGCTAAATAATATCAGTACCGTATTCCCTACTCTTGGAAATGTGTAGAAAACAATTTTCAGCACGTTTGGATGTTTGTTGCATGTTTCCGTATTGATGGAGTGGATGGTTTAAACTCCCGGGAGTCTGGTCGCGAAATTTTACAGGACATTGAGTTTCCTCAAAAAAAAAATGATCCAACAAGTCCTCCCATGCCTGACAAAGAAAAATGGGAAAAACGGGTGTTTTTTTTGCGTTTAGTACTCCTAAACATTCGACGGGGGGGCACCAACCACTGAAATTTGAATAACTTACGTTGAACAATTTTGAAGATCTGCTAAGTTATATTGAAAAATGTGCCACTTTTTAAGGATATCTTAACCATACCATGCCAGCCGCATTGTTAATGGCCTAAAGCCAAAAAAAAAAACATGCCAGCTTTTCGTCCGTTACATCTCAGAAAATATGCATTCTATTTGAATAACATTTTATGCATCAATATAACACGGCTTCTTTCGTACGGTGAAACTTTTCCATTTTGCCAGAGCTGTTGTCAAGAACTTGTTTATTCGGTCGGATATTTTTCTATACAAATTAGCAGATCTTTAAAATTGTTCAACGTAAGTTATCCAAATAATGAACACAAAGTTTTTTCCCTTTTTTTATCTCCCCCGTGAGATATTCGCGGTTAAAGTGAGGGTCTGCTGTACCAGTAACTCGGAATTTAATACAGCGCATACAACGCTCTAATTTATTACATATCTATGAGCACCAAATTTTTATAGATAGCGATTTCTTGTTTTTCAAAAATTAATTCAAACTTTAATCTATATTTCACCCAAATATGCAATAAAAAAGTTTCCTCGGTACAGGCTTTTTAATTCCGGCACTGAAAAATCCGATTTCGAATGAATAGTTATTTATGTATCAAGGGTTGTAAGTGCACTTTTTTTGTCGAAAATACAGTTTGCAATCCGAGGCCCGAAGTGCCCAGGTTTACTAGTCGCACAAATCGCACTGTACGACTCGAGGTGCATATTATATTTTTCGTCATACCTATGAATCATTAAACTAGAAACTAGAGAAAAACTAGTGGAAAACTATAATTATTTGAGTAAGATTTCATATTTCTTAAGTGTAAAGCAAGCGATGCTTGAAATATCCATGGCAACCGTCAATAAAATAAATTTAGGACGCGGATTCTATTCAAATGACAACTACTGTCAAGATAAATTAAATTATATTACTACAACAGCTCTGAAACTAATGTTGGATATAGAAGATACAGCAAATAAGGCCTGTCTGGATTTACTTCCAAAAAGTTAAAACATTTAATCTTCTTCGCAAGCTTATACTGTCCACTGCTGAACGAAAGCCTCTCTCAAATTTTACCATCTTTTCCTGTCTTGAGCAACTTGTATCTAGTTTCCGGCGAGCCTTTTTATGTCATCACTCCAACGGCTAGGCGGTCTTCCTCTGCTTCCAAATGCCTCGAATCTTGACCCCTAATCTAGGATCTTTTTTGTCCATCTACCGTCTTTCATTCTAGCGACGTGACCCCAGTTCCATTTCAGAACCAAGATATCTTCGACAGCATCTCGTACTCCTGTATTTCGCCTAATATTTTGGTTAGGGATTCTGTCTCGAAGAGTAATTCCCAACACTGACCTCTCCATCCTGCGTTGCATACTTGTATTTTGTTAATATTTTTCTTTGTCAATGTTAGCGTCTCCGCGCCATATGTTAGTACAGGGAGCACGCATTGGTTAAAGACCTCCCTTTAAACACATTGGGAGGTCAGATTTGAATGAAAGTTTTAGTTTACCAAATGCTGCCCAAGCTAGGCCTATTCTGCGCTGGAAACATTTAATATTTGTTATATAAAAGAGGTTTTTCCAAATTTACTTTATTTCCCTAGGGACGTTATGAAAAACAACGACCCGCTGCCAATGGCATCAAATATTTGGTACATAAACCATCACTTACGATCGACAAAGCAATGGAATTACAGTATACTTACGAGGGAACTAAGACGAAAAATATTTTTTTGTACCAGATATTTTATTTTCGGTACAATTTCATGTATGGTAATCGATTCGTCATATTTTAAAGTATGTGTCCAAATTTTCAAGCCAAGTCGACGATTAGATACAATGTCATGGGATGAGAAATATCAAATACCGTCATTCCGAGAAATTTCATGACGATATGAAAAAGTGCGATTTTTTCCGATTTCGCAATTTCGAATTAAGTCGAATTCGGCACTCATTTTACATTCGCTCTCCGACTATTGTAAACAACCGCTTATTTACAGAAAGAAATTCCAAAACGAAATTCGCAAATGAACTTTTATAATAAAGTCCCACACACCTTTCGCCGGCCACCCAGTGCATAAATTTACGTTCCTTATACTTCGAATTTCAAATTCAAATTTAGTCAATTATGCCAATTATTTATTGGCAAACATATTACGTATTCATTACTGTCAACCGAGTTCATTAAATAAAACTGATTGGTTGCTGTTTGCTGTTATACCGTTACTTAAAAATGTCCATACATATTGTCACAAATAGGTTTCTGATATAGACAATTGCTATAAAACGACAGTGCAGTGTGGTCAATAAACTTATAAATTTGGCTAGTCAATAAATTTTTACGGACGTACTGCTGCGTGCCTTCGCCTGTAGACTCCCTAGTATATCATCAGTTTATTAACGAATAATACATTATTTTAGAAAACTGTTAGAAGGATAATAACATGGAAAATTGTGTCTTAAGCTGGGTTAAATAACATAGGCATGCAAAATTAAAAAGTGGTCTTTTTCTGGTACTCCATTGGGTAACCCATATGTATTTCGACGTGCTGAACACGAATCAGGTGTCCGTTTAGCTCCATTAGCCACCATTTTTTTGTAAATCGAGAAAATAACCTAAAAAGAAAACTCATAATTTAGGTTATTTTCACTATTTACTAAAAATTATGGGTAACGGAGCTAAACGGATACCTGATTCATATTCAGCATGTGGAAGTACATAAGGGTTGCCCAATGGAGTGTCAAAAACAGACCTCTTTTATGCCAAATTTCAGGAATATAAAATTATTTTTTTGAAACTCTCCATTTTTTTGCGAATTAAGAGTTGAATTCATATTTAAAGTTGTGTAGGAGCAAATGTTAATCATCTCAAAAAGTAGGCTATTGGTAAATAAATAATTGAATATACGAGATGTAAGAAGGTTATAATGTTAATCGAACTGATTGTAAAACAAGAAACAATTACTAACAGAAGATTAATGAGGTTTAAAAATTATAACCAGTAATAAATGTCAAAAACATAACAGATTCACAAACAAATTAATTATTGACCAATACAAAACAATGTTTACAGTTTTTTTAATATTCGACGTAGCTACCTCCCACATTCGCACACATTTCGATCCTTCGCCTGAAGTCCTTAAAACTGTTTCGAATATGATCTAACGGTATGGAGTTTACGGCATTTGTAATTCTCTGCTTCAATACTGCTACATCGTTAGGAAGTGGTTCAGCGTAAACCAACTGCTTGAGGCGACCCCATAAAAAGAAATCCAATATTGATAGGTCTGAGGATCTCGTCGGCCATTTGATCAGTCCATTCCTGGCAATCCAATTTTCTCCAAAATTTAAATTCAACCACCGATTAACCATTTCTGTGGAGTAGCCAGGGCAACCGTCATGTTGAAAATGAACTAAAGGCATATCTCTTAAAATATTTAAATGTTCTTCAGAAAATCTGTGAAGAAGCTGTAAATAAGTGTGCTGGTTTAACCTTCCCTCAATGAAATAAGGTCCAATAACTCCAACGTGATAAGAAATGGTACACCAGACATTCACTTTTTTATAATATTGTCTTCTACAATGAATTTTAAAATTTGGATTTTCAGAAGCCCAAAACCGACAATTCTGAGATGAAACAACACCATTGGTTGTGAATGTGGATTCACCTGAGAAAATTATGAAATGATGAAAAAATCTCTCTTCCATGATTTTTTTCTCTAGTGGTCAACAAAAATCCAACCTACGGCCGTCATCTCCCTCTTGAAGCGTATGTTTATAATTTGCTTATATGCCCTAATTTTCTTTACCTTGTAAATTCTTTGTAGTTCAGACTTGCTAATATTAATAAGAGCTAATCTCTCTCTTAGTGGCATCTTAGGATTTTCTATAACATAGGCAGCTATAATAGCCCCAACATTGTCTTCATCGTATGCTTTTATTTTTCTTTTCATGTTAAGAACACTACCAGTAGCCAGAAACTTTTTAATAATTCTCATAGCCTGAGTACGTGACAAAGCAGTGTTTGGAAATTTCAAATTAAATTGGCTTACCACTTCTCTTAGCGAGTTTTCACCGCCAATTCCGTAGCATTGCACAATATTTTTTTCACGCACTGTGAGTACCATTTTCACTTAATTTTTTATGCTTGGTTGGTTAATTTGAAACAGAAATTAAGGATATTGACTACGTTTGACAGATATGTCAATAATAAATGATAAATGTGTATCCACTGCTTTTCTCACAGCCTACTTTTAGCTTCTACATATCTTTAAATATTAATTCGCAAAAAATTATTTCTATGTAGTTTTAATTGAATGGTTCAAAATAAAGTACTAATTTATTGAAAAAATGGGAAGTTTCAAAAAAATTACTTTATATTCCTGAAATTGGGTATAGAGGTATAAAATTCTAAATAACTTTTCTTAGTGGAATTTTTTCATATTTTGAAAAATAAAGGTACTTTATTAGTGGTGATTTTTACAACTTTGCTTATAAAACACCCTGTAGAACACCAAATCAAGTCAGTTTTGGTATACTTTAGTTTTACAACAAGCAGGACTCAATCCCCAAATACCATTCCAAAATTCCAAAATTTTTGGTCCATTACACCTCTTGTTACATCTATCCTGAGACACACTGTATATTACACAGACACAAACAATAGTGAAAAATGAGTAATGAATTATTACCCACGGCTGTGAATAATGAACCCTATTACTTGTTCAAAAATGTATCGATAAATTAATGAATTATGGAATATTCATAGGAAAATATTTTTTCCACAACTGTTGAATAATTTATTATAGATACGTTCTTGAACAAGTAATAGGACTCATTACTCACGGCCGTAGGTAATAATTCATTACTCAATGCACAAGGACCCGTCATAAAGCTCCTCATTCATTATTCAACACTTTTTGCGGAGCAATCACGAGAGACGATTTAGAGTTCAAAAATATCGGGTGTTCCATAATTCAGTTCAATCTGTCATAATAAGTAGGCCATCAATGGACCGCATTAGTGTGACGTCACATAATTATGCAACCCCTATATGGTTGCCCGCCAAGCACACTGGAACTTGACCCTTTTTATGTTTATAAGGCAACATTTTCCAGGATAGAAACACAGCGTAGAATTTTATTTTATTTCTCCCGTGGAAGAAATATTTAAGAAATTTTAGTTGCCACTTATCATGTACAAGGTATCAGAAAATATACACAAGAATAGAGAATTACAAAAATTGTATTATGAAACTATAATATAATAAATTAAATATAGATATATGCATTTTAACATATTGTTATGTGTTGCAACCCCTAGAATGTAGGCAACACAGAATTCAATTAGTTCGGATGTTGTCTGAATGTAGAGATTTGCACCTACTAGAGAAAGAACCTACTAGAAGCTCTAGAGTGATGACATCTATTCTGCTATTCTGGAACTATCTAGAGAATGGTGACATCACAGAAAATTTGAGACAGTCATCATTAGGTATATAAGGCATGGAGTAAACCTGAGTGGATAGTTAAGTTCTTGATAGCAAGTCAGTAAGATCAGAAGAATAAAGTAAAGTGATCAAGTGCCTTAAAATAGTGAATTATTATAGTATTTAGTAGTAAATTAGTAAAGTAAATTATTGGTTGTAATTAGTAGGTTAATAAATTAGTGTTTAATGTTACCCTGGTGTTATAATTTTCGAATCCACGATACAGGGTGTTTGATATCAATATTTCTTAAAAGGTATTAGGAGTAGGTAAAGGTATTAGAGGAGTAAATATTTATTCCACGGGAGAAATAAAATAAAATTCTAGGCTATGTTTCTATTCTTGAAAATGTCGCCTTATAAACACATGCATTAAGGGTCAAGTTCCAATGTGTTCGGCAGGCAACCAGTGTGTCATGACAGTAGTATATAGGAGTTGCCTAATTTGCAACTTCACAACTAATTGAGTCCATTTCGCCGAAAGTCAAAGAATGTGACTACTTTTCGTACGCTCCTGTAGGCTCGATGTGCACCAAATGCTTCTTCCTCTTTCCATAATGAGTATGGCCCTTCAACTCATATATTAAAAAAGATCTGAACGTTCAAAGATTTCGTGTTTCGCCTTCTTTGCAGATTGCGAAAACGGGCACCTCAACACGGTTTTTGTCGAATAAATCGAAAAGTAGCACTCCTAGCTAAAAAATAAAAATCTCCTAGGAACAGTTAAAAGTTAAATATTTCAGAAACTATGGCACTGCCGCTAAAAATGTTAAGAAACCAAATTAAAGATTATCGATTAAGCTAAAAGTCTTTTTTCCTATTTTTTCTCCTGCTTAAAAAATAAAGAAGTTATGACCGATACAATGTGAGTCTCCGCATTTTTCCCTAAAAATTTCGCCAGTTATTATTTTCAGTACATGGACCTGTGCAACTTCCTGTTGAGTAGTAGTAGAAAAAGTATTGTATTCTACTCGCGTGTAATAGCTATTACTCACTCGAATGAATTACGACACTCGCCTTCGGCTCGTGCAGTAAACGTCATTATTGAGTAACAACAGCCATTACACGTTCGTTGAATAATATACTGTTAATTAACTGAATGAAGATTTAAAAGGACACACTACTAAATTTAGTTTGAATGCTCTAAATATGCAGTTAATAACCGCTTATTCTCGACCAACCCTCTTATCATATATTGCTCCTTACTAACGCATTTTTTAAAATTATCATGACACAGAGCTTAATTATTTATGAATCAAGGCATTTAAGTGATAAAAACCACAACTCTTAGATTAATTTTAATTACCATAATTCAGTAATGACATAATAACAGTATTTAAGTTTGCTTGCTTGACGTTTATCAGTTTTCAAAGAATCGCAAGCATTCAATTTTGTGAAAGTCTCACCAGTAAAATTTGTTTGCCCTTTGTCGTTTTATTACAATTTCGTCGAATTGCTATTATAACAATATCCACAATACAATTGAAAAAAGTAATGGTATCCTAAAAATATCTCCTAGGACCAAACAAAATCACCGAATTGATTTTCCTTTCTGGTTACTGCTTATATTTTGCAATGTTATTTTAAAAATCTACCTAAATATTACTATACAGGGTGTTTCAGGTATGCAGGTACGCCCCTTAATCCCCTGTTTATAGGAATTTTTTTAAATATTTTTTTTCATAGAATAGAATAATCTTTATTTTCCAATTAGACTGTTACAACAGTGACAACAGTATGGGCATCGTCAGTTACATTACAAATTGCACTAGCGTCTGTCATATAACTTTCAGGGAGACATGCGCAGTTTGATATACCAACTGACGTTTCAGTTTCAAATCATCCTAACATTTCTAACATTCCTAACTAAGCTCTATTATTGCTGTCACGATGTCCACCCAGCCATCTGTTAATAAGTGATAACTTGTAGTGAGTGTACTGATAGTTACAAAGGATTTTACGATTTACGTAAATACGTGAAGAAATATCATCCAAATTCGAAGTAATAGCACCTTTAAAAGTGAAGAATTATACTTTTAAATGCGTCGATTGCAATAAAAATTTTAATCATAAGCCAAATGGAAAATATCACATTAAAAAGATACACGATAGTATTACTACCTTGCCCAAAAAATGTGCATTATGTGGATATGTTGCAACATTTAAAAAAGACTTTTACAAATTTATTTTTTGTGTTTTTTTGCCATTACGTATTTAATCAATTTACATTCCAGATTTTTATTTTATCAAGTTCGAACTTTTATTTTAAACGCTCCAACCTTAATGACTGGTATTTTTTCACGACAAAGTGTCAGGTAAAGTCTCGGATAAGTCGATTTTATTGGTATATTCTTGCATATTGTATCTATTATATTATAAGATGCATTTCTGTCTTTAAAAGAAATGACAGGCAACCAAGAATACGCAATATCCAATTCTTAACACAGCAGTGTGACTGCGTATGCGCGCCCCGAAAGTTATAACGCAGGGGCTATGATAAATATTAGGCCAAAATTGCAATTAAAAAAAAAAATTCAGATATAGATGTCAAGTAAGTGTATAAGTTTTATTACATGTTCATATTTAATGTAAGAAATTAAGATATATTTATACTAATTAATATAAGTACTAATTAAATTACTACATCTAGCATCGAAGGAATAAAAATTAGGTTTATAAAAAAATAGTTATTATTGTTTATTTATAAACAGTAAATAAGATAATTAAAAATTCCTAAAAAATACTTTAAAAAGTACACATACAGGGTGGACCATTAATAATAGGCCATAGTTCAATTGTAGATTGTATTTGGACCAAAATAAAAGTTCTATCTAGTATACCTTTCTTACGTAGAAATGACTCCTGCATGAAATTTTCTAGTCAAAAGTCCCACTACGTTTCGTAAAAAAAAAGAGAAAAAATATTCATCATCAGGTATAGCTCCATGGGCTGCGTGAAGAGACACATAAATTATTGTTTCTTAGCTTAAAAATGTTTCCTTACCAAATTGGGAGAAGATCGGTCAAGAGGTAGTGAGATATTGCAAAAAAAAAAAGAAAAAAACATTACAATTTTGACACCCTGTATCTTTTTCCACAGTAACAATTTACTAAAGCATGTTTGATTATATCTTCATATTTTGGTCCAAAGGATCTACCCTTGAACTATGGTTATTAATGTAAATATAGTCCAGTCATTAGGTGTGGTGTGTGATTTTTCTCCTTTGTGTTTTTTGAGGTGCTGATTACGAACCTGAGGTTTGCTGACAAAATTTTTTCCTGGGATTTAAGTTAAAGCCAAGAAACATGAAAAAAAAAGTTTTTTCCCGGATCCTTGAATATAACTCAAAACCAAACAACTATGGGTAAAACATCATTCTATACCAAGACAATCTGCACAAAATTTCCTCTAATCGCCACGCTTACCGTTTAGGCACAAACGCGGGTTGAGATTAGCGTATTATCTTGACACTCAAACTCAACACCAAGCAAGTGTGTTGAATGGCATGCGGAGGGATCTATTGTATCACCCCCCCTGCTGAAATCATAACTATTCTACAATTTGTTTTCAACAAACTACCTGATGATTGGACTAATAGGTGTGTAAAGGAAAGATGTATTTCAAAAGACAAATATATAAAAAAAAAATTTCATGTTACTGCAAAAAAACTCATGTAACTCAACAATTTTAAATTTGACTCCCTGTATCTTATTTACTAACAATATTCCACTAGAATTGAAGTATTTACCGTTACTTATGATACGCCCTCTATAGATTCTTTATTTACTCCCATTAATTTATGTTCATTATTCCACTTTTGATATGAACGTATTTTTAAAAATCGTATTGGCAATATTATTCAAATCTTAATATTGTAAACAACTATAATCTTTCCCAACCATATCAATACCGAGTGTAGGTAGATTTTAATGTGATTTTTTTTCACGTGTTTAATAGATGAAAACCACTTTCAATATCTCTGTATGTGGCATGGACATTCATGATTTTCATTACAATGACACAGGCTGTACAGCGTAACCACTTTTAAATGGATTTATATTTTAATTGTTATTTAGGTACTCATCTTCGTAGGAAGACTGTTTGATCGCTAATTAACTCTGGGGAAATCCGTTTGCTGGTGTAGGTTCAGAAAGTAAGGATCAAAGTCCTGTCAGATTAAAATAGGCAACCTTCGATTAGTGCGGCTAATATAAATTTGATTTTTGCTTAGTTAACAAGACGAAGAGTGAAAAAAGTTGACAAAGGAGTATAGTATTTCCTTTTATTTCATATCACATCTGGTTGATAGCTGTTTTCACAATATAGGCTCATCCCCATAAATTCTCGAACAAATACTGAGTATACGTCAACTGCTCGAGAAAGCAAGATAATACATATTATGTGCTTATGTACCTGTGGTAGGCTACCGTATGACTGTTGACAATGTGGAATGGGACACACCATGGATTTTACTATAGAAAATAGGAACACTTTATAGATCTGGCCTTCATATTTATCGACCACGTGAAGAAAACTCTGATACACCAATTCTGACACATGTAAAGTTAGCAATGAAGTTAAACGGTGCTGTATCCTGTTACCAATCAATCAATCAAAACAAATTTATTAGTATATAGGGATAACAATAATGCGCCTGGGTCAGATCTCGGTTCAGAGCCGACCGCACAACCACGTCGCGTAGCGTCGTGCTGAATATGCTGTCGGATGAAGCGGGTCTGGTCTCGGCTATGACAACGGATCAAATGGAAGTTGGGGCTCCTGTTTAAAATATAAAAACTTAAACCTAACAATTTGTAAATATAACCATGAAAAAGTTTTAAAATACTTAAGACTACTTAAAGTTAAAACTGAGTTCTTATTAGGGCGCGCACACGCGCACTGTTTTTTTTTTTAAAAGATCGGGTTGCTGGTACGGGGAAAAACTCAACGAAAAAACCCGTTCGAACCAATGACGACATTCATCCAATGGTCTGTCTGCCTTCGGAAAGGTAGGGTGGAAGGGAAGTTATGATTTAAACGGTTTTGGTTTGAAGTTATTGGTCGAGAGGGATTTAGAAAAGAGACAAAAAGGACAAAAGAACAAAAATTAACATAATTAACAAAAATGAGACGAATAGAGAGAATAGAAAGGGGTTTGAGAGTAAAAGGTGGTGAAAGGTAATAAAGTAAAAGGTGGTGAAAGGGAAATTGTGGTATAGGAAAGTGGGGCTAAGGAAGTTGTCGAAAGATAGTCAACGCCTGGTATGCTAATGGGTGTTTCAAGTTGAAAAGTATGGCATTATGCTGTCTGATTCATGTAATGCCGCGGGTTAGCGGACTACCGCCCAGTTTAAATTGATAGAATTTTTGCGATATATTCTGGACGAAATCCGCTAGTGGGGTTATGTCGTGGCAACGTGCGTAGAGATCTCTGAGGGAGGTGTACCTACCGGAGTCTGAAATGAGGCGCATAAATTTATGTTCTAAAACTCTAAGTTTCCGCATTGTCGTGGCCGGGATGCTGCACCACACCGGCGCCGCGTATGTGATGGCCAGCCTGATCACCATCGTATAAAACAATTTTTTATTAGTCCTGTTTAGTCCGCTACCCCGCGCCAGGAGCGGATACAGACTTCTGGACATGGAGTAGACCTTTCGTATAGTCTCGTTAACGTGAGTGTTGAATGTCAGTCTTCTGTCCAAGTTCACCCCCAAATACTTCACGCACCTTTGATTGGAATTTGGCGACTCCCGATCGAAATTGGTGTTAAAATGCGGTTCTCTGTGAACCGGCGCGTAAAGAGTATGGCCTCCGACTTTTCGGCGTTGATCCGAATCTTCCACTTGTCGTATGTATCCTGTTACCAACGCTCCATAAATCTATATGAACAAGTGACGCGGCGTATGTTGGAGGATTGGCAGGGCAGAGTGGCGGAGGTTTATATTTCTAACTTGAGAGTTGCAGATGATCGGTTTGTTTCTACAAGTAGATTTCGAATAAATCCCAGTTTTTGTCAAAATACGGTTTTTTGGCAATTTTTGATATTTACTCGAAATCTACACGGTAGAAAATTTTTTAAATTGACAATTCGGTTTCAGCACACAAAAATACTTAAGGCATGCTAGGTTTAGTTCGTGTAGCAGAACATTTTTTTTTTGTTGACCTGTGTTATGATTGTAGATTCATCAAATTAAACCAGAATAAAGCGCTAAACGTCTGGTAGGACGTTGTGAAAAAGAAGAAGAAATTATCAACGTCATGTTTCCGCAAGATTCGTGGAGGAAAATCAGTACCTACCCCGATCATTAAGTGATAAAGCAATTATTACCTAATTATTTTCTTTAAAAGCGGAAAATAAATTAAAATATTTATATTGTAGTCACGCAAAAAACAATATTGAACTAATTAAAAATGGGACTGCTTCTAGGTCGCAAGTGATGTAGAAACAATTTGTACTTTAATATGAAATTTTCACAAATTCTTCCATCAATAACAGCTCTGAGTCTGTACCGGTGTCATTATATTGCTGAAATTTCAAAACTAAATATTTGCCAATACATTACAGGCCGTGTCTCTCTGTTTACTCACCTGAGATACGCGGATATTGGAATAGCAATATTTTACCAACTTCTTGCGTAATGACTTAATACCACTGCCTGCCACTTAATAAAAATTCACTTAACTGCTGCTGGATATGGTGTTTTTCAATACTGAAAACACTTAAACTGCAGTGCATTACAGAATAACAAGAAAGCAGTACATTTAATATTGTGGCGTTAACTTATTAGTATCAATATATTCTATAATGCTCACCTATGCAGTTTTACGTAGGTGATATTCTAGGGAATGGTAATTATTAGATTGATCAATTTAGCTGTAAGGATGATCGATTAAAGTTATTAAAGCTGTTGTTCGGAACGATTGTTACATCCTGTAGTAAACATGATTCATGCTGGCCGAGCACAAGATCTAAAGAAAACAAGACGAAAAAACGCGCTATGATAATGTGGTAGAACCTCGACCTAGGTCGAAAAATAGACAAAAATTAGACTTTAAGAAAAATTTATCAAAAAGGCTCTTTGAGAGCATAACTAACCATAATTAAGACAACGTAAAGTTTGAAAGTGCATCGAATTGGACATAGAAAAAAATATTTAAATTTTTTTCAGTTTTTTTAAATTTTTTTGTCGCTTCATGACACATGGGGAAATTGGCGACATTGTATTTTGTGGACTTAGGAAAAAGTATATAGGTATACACTATTTAAAGAACTAATATATCCAGTCAGAGTCTTTCATAAACTTCCCAGTTAATCTTAAAAATACTTGCTCAGTATGAAAAAGAACAAATATCATTACATACATTTTCTCCTCGTAACATTACGGAAGATTCCATTCCAGCTGGAAATATATATATTTTTTTAACTGTAGAGTGTATTTGATCAAAATATAGCGGCCATATTGCTTTCTAGTGGAAAATAGACGCCGTACTCGTATTATCCAGATATGATTTAACCAAACGTCAGAGGGCCTTAGTGTCAATCCGAGCAAAACAGTTATTGTTTCAGTCACCAAAAGGAGAAAACTAAATTTGAGAGCTCCTATGTTAAATGGAACAGTACTTTTCCAGTGAAATCAAGTATCTAGGGGAATCCTGGAAGCGACGGCTATTTGGAGGCTGCTTGGTAAGACTTGGGGTCTGAAGCCAAAAATGATACATTGGTCCTACCTTTCGGTTGTCAGCCCATGGTGACCTACACTCAAAGAAAATGATAGGTAAATTCAACCAAAAAGAGCATATGAAATCGCGCCTATCTAGTTTCATAGTTAAATCAATCAGTAAAGAATAGTCATACAACTTTATTTGTTTTCGTAAACAAATAGTAGTTTAATAATCATATCTTCTTGTAACAAATTAAATAGTACAATGACATTTTTTTATGTTCACTAACCATTTTCAATTTGGTCTACAATTAAATAGTACAACGACTTTGTTTTTTGTTCACCAACTAATTTTTAGGTTGATCTACACTTTATTGTATGATGAAGTTTTTTTTGGTTAGCCAAAATCTCAGTATTGAGATATCAGATCACCCAAACCAAAGATTAGAGATCGTTTATAAGATCCATCCAAATATATCGATGATCCCTGAGAGAATTTGAACACTGCAATCATGTTATTAATTTTCTATAAATTCATAAGAGTGCAAGATAATGCATGATGGATTATTGTTAGTGATTTGTATGTGGCGTCATCTGGGAATGATTTCTGTAATAGACTACGTGGTAAGCAAGAAAATTTTATGGTAATTCTTTTAGAACTTCTAGAAGACGACAATAATAATTGGTTTGTCTACCAAGTACAATAGTACAGCGAACTAATACTGGGTTAGAATTGCAATTCGATAATAGTTAAAAATAAAATATACTATTATATAGTTTAATTTGACAGAATTCAACAAAATAATAGTCAGACGAACAAAATAATAGTCTTATTCATCTATTTTTTAAGTTAATGTTTGTTTTGTTGTACGACAACTTTTTATTAATTAAAATAGCAATCACCTCTTGTTTAAAAATACCATCAATATAGTTTGGTTTAACAAAATTAACGATATTGTTAGTGTAAACCATTTTTTTTTGTTGAATTTACCCATACTATTTCTTTGAGTGTACGCATTGCGTGTATAGTGGCCAAAAACAGAAAAGAACATAGCACAAGGAAAGTTGCAAAAACTGCTGTTTAGGGACTACAGGAGCAATGCGCTCCTGTCCCACAGATGTGCCGATTGAAAGTCGTCAGGCGAGCAGGGTCAAAGTACTGCACTTGGATAAAGAGTCTGTTACACAGATGGATCTAGGATGGACGGAGGGCTGTGTGGAGTAGCGGAGCCTAAATGCAAGCTATCTACAGCCCTTGGTGATACCCCAATCATCTTCCAGGCAGAAATCTATGCTATGGATCAGTGTGCCCAGGAATGCCTAAATAGGAGTATTCGAAGGGCAAAGATCTATATACTTTCAGATAGCCCGGCAGCACTAAAGGCTCTCAGGTCTTATACCTTCGAGTCTATAATTTCCTGGGAATGCAGACAATCACTGAAGCAACTGGCAAAAAAAAACAAAGTTACCTTGATGTGGGTGCCAGGGCATGAGGGAATAGAAGGCAACGAATTAGCTGACAACCTCATAGTCTATTTCCCTCGAGCAAAATATCAAAGAAAAACGCCATATTGTGATACGAGCATGAAACTCGGCATAGTTGTAGAAAAATAGTATGTGACCCGATAAGCCACCCTCTGCGACCCGCATGACGCTCGACAAAAATTTCTCAAATTTCTGTCTTTCTCAATGTAGGCAATATTATAACTCCATCCTATATAATTCGAGGATGAGAAATTCAAAAAAAATATTAAACTAAAAAAAATAGACTTTTTTTAGGGTTTTCCCTTAAAAATTGCATATGACTTAATATTTAGTTTTTAAAATTTTGATTCATAGATAGTTTTCTGTTTTTCTTTTGTTTGGTTTGCTATACACACCATGGGCGGATCCAGGAGCTCCCTAAGGGGGGGGGCACTTGCACAAATTGACAAATATTGAAAAGTACCTGATAAAAAACCCAAGTAGCAAAATAAATAATTTATTTTATAGTAGTTTATACAACCTTTATAAAATTACTTTGCTACTTGGGAATGGTGTAAAAAAACATATGCCGGGTGACTTCAACAAAGCGGCGCCGCCGGACCGGACGTTTCAGATTTTCGCACAACACAAGGAAGGCCCAAGGAGGGGGGCAATTGCACCCTTTGCCCCCCCTCCTCCTTGGATCCGCGCCTGATGCACACGCATAGGCAGATGGTAGAATTTACATTATTGCGAATAATTTGGTTTGGGGCCTCAGAAGTCACAAGCTCTTCTGGGATTTCACGCATTCACAGGGTGTGACACTATATCCTTTTTTGCCCTAAAGTCAAAGGTTAAATGTTGGAAAACATGGGAAGAGTACCCGGAATCAACTTCGGCTTTCCAATATTTATCATCAAAAGATAGTGTAAAAGAAATACCGGATGATATATTTGCACAAATGGAAGCATTCACGGTGAAGTTATACGACCTCAAGAGAGAATTAATAAAGGTCAACGAATTAAGAAAACTGCAATTTTGTAGTGGTGATAGACAAATCTCAATGTGTGCACCAACAAAAGGAAGCCTTATTGAGCAGTGTCGAAGAGCTGCTTACCAAGCCGGCCAAATATAGGGTCGGTCTTTAATCCATGATGAACAACCTCCGTCACCTGAAGGATGGGGCTGGACATTAAAAGCAAATTGCTGGGAACCCAAATGGAGCCAACAACCTCAAATTTGGTTTGCTCTAAGGGGGCTTGAAAAGTGTGGCAGTGCGACAGCATGAGATGTTCCTGTCGTAAAGCGGGTCTTCCTTGTACTCCTGCATGTACCATTTGTCAAGGGGCATGTGAAAATAAACAAGTCACCTAAATTATAAAATTAACATTTTAGCTTTTTTTTTTTTTTTTTAATTATTTTTGGCTTGAATAGAGATTTTCAAGGTCAATAACGGTCATGTCAACTAGAAAACATGTCTTTATATTTCTTTGTAGTAGAATCATATGGAAGACAATATAATCTCACTTAGTTTTTTTTCGCAAACTTTTATAAATTCTAACCATTATTTCAAAAAATCAATGCGCCGCCCATGATCGTCGTAGACATTTTACGAAATAGGATTTTTATCATTTTTTTAAGTATATTACTCTCCTTTAGTTATAAAAACTGAAACGGTCATAGGTCATATCGACCTATTATCTTTTTTGGATTCTCCATCCTCGAATTATATAGGATAGAGTATAATATTGCCTATATTGACAAAATCTTAAATTTAAGAATTATTTGTCCGCCATTTTGGAAAAATGGCGGTATCAGGTGTCCTAGGGGTCCAGGAAGGTGGCTTATCGGGTCAAATCTCTTAAAATGTCGTCTTTTATAACTGTGCCAAATTTCATGCTTGTATCACAATTTGGCGTTTTTTTTTCTCGAGGGAAATGGACTCTCGGAAGAAAAGGGGCTGAAGCCCCATATTTTGGACCTGAACCGTTCTGTGGCTTATCTAAGGGACACATAACGGAGGAGGTCCAAAAATGGGAAAAGAAACAATAGAAGTCCTACTGGAGGAATACTCTAGGCCAAACACAAGCGAAAAGGTTTATAACCTATTCAACAAAGAATGCCACAAGGCTTCTCGAACTTGAAAAGTCCGACCTAATGCTGACCACAGACTGGCCTTCCTAAGAGAAAATGTTGACTCGTCTAATCGAAAACGAATCTCTTTGGAGTAAGGAATAACCATGCCAAATGGCATACCGTGGAGTTGAGATGCCGCAAAAAATTCGTACCGCACCCATGACTAAGAAAATCCTAATTTTCAGTAGGGTTTGACGTAACTATATTCCATATTATTACCTTGCATTTTAAGAAGCTTCTTGTGTAGAGTCTGTTGTAATATTGAGATTTTTACCTTGTAAATTCAACTCTGGATGGGATATTGTACTGCCGAGAATCGCATTTTAGTCCGATATGATTTGCTTTTATAAGGATCACAAATAAATATGTAATGCACAACAAGACTACAAAAAAATATGTCAAGTTTGGACGCAATTTATCTCAAGACCGTTTGTAATAAAAGGTTGGACTTTCATCAAATATGCTCAACGAGGAAGAACACATTTCGTGGAAAAAAATTGCACGATATATCTTTGACCCACATAATTTGACACGAAATTACAAGCCTGACCCATGGCAAGGTTTTTGTGAACTTATTTGTGTAAAGAAACATCTAATATTTTACACTTCATCGACCTTGGCGCCGATTGCTAATTATAGCCAGACATGTAGAATTAATCAAAGTTTGAGGACCCTGTGTCGTCGTTCTTTTTTACATGTCCTTTATATATGTCCCATCGGCAAGTGTCCTAATTAATTCAAGAGTCTTATTTTGTATTTGTAGTTAGCCAAGGAACGATAAATGCTTATTAATAATGCAAAAATTAAGTCTGACAATATATACACTGTGTCCCACTTTTCATGGAGCCACCCTCATATCTCGCTCATCTGATAAACGAATATTTTGAAATTTTGGTGGTGAATATATACTTATAAAGTGAGTCTTATACGTAATCGCATTTGATTTTAGTCAAAGGCGTCCGATTCTAGGATGAAAAAAGGCGGTGAATTTTCAAAAAAAGTATTAGCGTTTTTTTTGCTGCTGTTAAATTTAATTTACCCGACATCCTGACCGTTAGCCTCCCACTCGCCATAAATAGGTAACAACCAACAATAACAGTTTTAGTAATACAGGAAATGTAAGTTAAGACCAAAGAATTATAATTTACAAAATCGGCAAATTGAAAACGAAGAACGTATTTTACAATATTTTAGAGAAAATCCAAGATATGGCAGTACACGGAGTGCGCTGCTTGAAAAACATAGAAAAGCCAAAATTTTTGCATAGCCTAGAATATGGTGATACAGACAGAAGATTGGATTTCTGTTTTTGGGCCCAGGGTGAATTATTAAACCATATAAATTTTTTTATAGTCATATTCATAACGTTGCAAGGACAATTTTCCAGGTAGATGGATAGGTCTAAGACGTCAAGTGCAGGCAGGAGTTTCCCCCCTAGGTCTCTGGACCTGACACCGCTTGATTTCTGTTTGTGGGGTCGTTTAAAAAATATAGTGTATAAGAGTAGACCATGTAGCCAAGAAGAGTTAGTGATCAGAATTAGACAGGCATATGTTGAAGTCACTTCGGCTGAAATTAGAAAAATGATACGCCATATAAGAAAAAGGATTGAGCAACGTATTCGGAATGATGGTGGTTACATAGAAACGCAAAGAATTATATAATTAAATTGACTTGCAATAACTTTTGTTTTCATGGCTTACTTAGGCATTTATGGAAGCTTATTTGTTAGAAAAATGGTAAAAAAGTAGTTTGTCGTCAGCAATTTACAATAAACCTACTAGCTCCGACTTAAGTCAGCTTATAACTAGTTTTCCTGTGAATATATTTCAAGCAATTCATTCGTTATGATAATAGAATTAACATAATCATCAATAATCAATAATCATAAAGAAAGCCTATTGTTGTTGCATATTATTATTAATCATTATTAATTGTTACAAACAATTTCTTAACAAAAATTTGTTTTTTTTTCAATATTATCAAATAGATAATAGAAAATAAAAAGAAATTTTTATTATTATTTGCTTATTTTTATATCCATTAATTTTTTTTATTTTGACCGACAAACGAAAATTAAGTGATTTCTATGGTTATCAAGGACTTACCAATTGGGTAAAGTAACTTACGTGGTGTTCACTTTAGTTTTATCAACTATTTTAACCTTTATAATTTAGTTTGAATCAAATAAAGATAATACTACGGCAATTTACCAAAAATTGTCAAGCCTCGCCGCGAATAATACACCCTTAACCTCGTCACACATATTATCCTTGTTTCTCATTAGATTTGGCGCGATCCCAGGAGCCAAGCCTCCACAATCTACCTCAGCCGCAAATTAAACTTCTGACAATATCTGCAATGTCGCCATTTATGCAGTCTCGCAGTGAACTAGAATTTGCCTCGTATCACTTATGCGGTTGCAGTTTTTTAAGCTTCAATGAATCATATTATAGTAATATATTAATTTATGGTCTAGTTTATGTGTCGACAATACTAAATTCATTGGCTTACCATATAATATGTGGTTCTACTGTCACCGGCGAGAGTTAGGTTTAAAAAAATGTAGTCGTTCCGCGCGTCAGATACAAGAAATCTTATCTTTAACGGGAAACGTTACTGGCGCTAGGTCAAGGGTCGAAGGACGAAATGAGGATGCGAAAATGAGAATGCTATTTTGTAATTTACACAGGTGCGTATTATTGTACTAATATTGCATTGCTATTTTTCTCTTTTTATCAATGGTGACAGGAGTTGCCCATATGGAGCACTGGGACATCAGCTAGAAGGAACATAACAATCCAGGTACACACCAACACTTTGAAGAATCTGCGAAAACAAGCAACAGACTATGCGCAAAACAAAATAGATTACATCACTCCGTTCATGCTGGCATCCATCAGTGAATTGGAGCCTCACTACAATCAGCTCAGCACCACAAGAAAAAGATTGAGGCGTTAATTGGAGATCTGCGAAAATACGGTTTATGAGGTGGACAGGAGACGATTGTAACAACAGCAAACAAAACCAACTTGTCAGAGAGGATAGATGATTACAGAAGAATAACACTCTGCAGCATAGGATATAAATTCTACACACAGTTTCTGCCCGAACACATAGTCGCCATAGATCTCCAGAAGGCATTTGATACAGTTATGAGGTCATAGTTAACACCCTACGTACCAAAGGAGTACCGCACTGCCTAATAAACAAGATAATAAAGACATGTCTCCACGAAAGCGCTGCTATACAATGGTTCGGACAAATGAAGGAAACAAAACAAAGGAGTCAAGCAAGTCTCCCCTACTACCTACCACGGTCCCAGAACTTGTAAAGCTCAATAAAAGAAACACCAAATTTTAACGAAGACAGAAACATTGAGAACCACAATCGCCAATGAATTCCTAATCGTCATGGACGAAGAGCAGGACATTCTCAACTTCTGGACTGGACTGAAAATAGACTTCAGAAAAAGTCTAACATGGTGTAAGATATATCAACAAAGGAGAGTCGCAGCAGTGGAGATGAATACAAAATAGGCGACAAACAAATTGAAATACCTAGAAACATATCTGACGAACTAATTAAAGTGGAGTGAAACTGTAAAGGAGAGGATTCAAATGGAACACAGAGTTACAAAGTCAATTATACTGTTCATTGAAAAGCAAACCATCATGGTGCCTGACCAAGAGCTTGTACATAGCCATCGTACTGTTAACGATGACATATGGAGTTAAAAACCCGGCAATGACAAAAGCCAACAGAAAGAGGTTTTAAGGAGAGCTGAAAGGGACATCATCCAGCTATTCGGAAAAATAATGAGACGAAAACAGTGACATAAAATGCAAACACTATTGTACGTAATGAAGTACTGGAGATATGTCCAAGAGAGACCATGCTACATATTGAAAACAACAATCGAGAGGATCATGAACAAACTAGGAAAGAACCAAGCATACTGGAAAAGAAACGCAAGGAGAAAAAACGAATAGACGAAGACAACGAATTTCCTCTTAGACATGTAATCAAGAAATTTAAGTAAATTTAATTAAATAAATCCCAATTTGTATCAAGTTTGTATGACTACTCAAGTAAAATATTAATTACTAGAACCTTGAATTGCTAATTATAGCACGACATGTAAAATTAATTAAGGTTTGAGAGTGTTTTACTAAAAAGCCACAGTGCTGTTAGTCGAAGTATTAGTAGTGTTTGACATTTGGAAATTATCGTATATGAGCAAATTCAAACATTAAATAATATAAAAATAAATAGTTCGGTATACTAAATACTAAATCAAATATTTACACAAAAAATACACCACAACGTGGACTGCTGGGATTTTTTATAGTAATATGTATCAGTAGCGGGTCAATAATATTTACGAGCGGTGATAACACATGTGTATTCTTTTTAAAAACTATTAAAACTGTTCAGCTGTTCACTAATAACGATAATTACAGCACTAATTAATCAGCAATGTCTATGCCTAAATGTACCCGAAAAAAAGTTACAGGCTAAAATAAAAAAAAATAAAAAATTGCGTTTTTTCGTTTTTATTTGTTTTGTTTTTTGGACGTATTTTTGTAAAAAAAATTGACTTCTGAAGGTGCCATTTCGATTGGAAATTTAATTCTCTACAACTTTTCTATTGACGTGTTTATATGAAAAATGCATAGTTTTTGAGCAAAAATTAAAAATGTGAAAAGAGAACCTTTTTACTTCGATCTCAAAAACGCACCTCTTTAAATGGTAGCATTCTGCGGTTTTCTCATATTTTAGGGTCAATTGAACATAAGAAACAATAAAAACCCTTTAACGTTTTAGTTCCTTTCAACCCTCTCTTTTTTGGACATAGACAATAGCCTATTAGGCCTCCCAAGACTCTTTTTCGTGTAAAGGTGACGACTGTAGTTTTGTAAGAATTTATGGAAAGTCCTCCCCCACTACACCACCTGTCAACAATGTTTAGGGTTCTTTGAGAACGCTCTGATATCGTGTTCGCAACTACCATCGCTGGATCCTAGGCATATCCTAGGCAGTAAAAGCTCTCTGCAGAAATTTTTCGGAGGAGTTCGTCAACAAGGGTTGCCCACAGCAGTGGGATAATACTTCTCCTTGAGGGCAGCCTGTACTATACTAGTACGTTCAAAACAATATTTTTTTATGTTATTTAATCATCTGAATTTTCCCCGAATTTATTAAAATTTTTAAGCAATAATAAAATAAACTGATATACCTACTTGCTAGCTTTAACACTACGAAATTCACCAAGAGAAAAGCTTTCCGTGTTTTTTTTAAATAAAAAATGCCACCATAAACATATCCACGGTGGATAAATTATTCGATAGACCTTTTGAAAAATCTTAATGGGTCATTTTGAAACAATGTTTATGCCCATGGCTATGCTATGTTTCAAATATTGATTTATCTGAATTTGCATGCATATACTGTAACATGTAATCACTTGTATTTCCACGTTTACGCCAATGATTTACGTCTACGTTCTTGGTGCCTATTATGTTTCAGACACTCTGGTCCGTATCCTGTTGAACATCCACGACGCGCAGCGCTGTGGCAGTTGATAAACAGGACGGAGCGTGTTCTGGATGAACAGACTGTAGTCCTTGGGTTGGGACCTTTACGGTTATTACATTTTGACTGCATAAAAAAGGTGTTTTTATAATCAACTTATGAATTAGGAAATAGTCAAATCATCTCTAATAGAAATATCATGATGGTCTTTGTCTAAGTATGTGATAAATTCGATATGTTTATTTATGTAATACCCGCTACTGAAAATGTTTAAAAGAAAGAAATAAAACATCTCTGAGGCCTGGAGGTAGTGCACTTAGATTTCAACAGCATTTTTTGAGTACCTAGTGTCGCAAAATATGAAACGGAATTTAAGGATGGGTACAGTTAATTGGCAATCTCTTAGAAGTTAAACGAATATTTCCAATTTTTAAATGTCAATTAGTTCTTAGTACTAGATTTGTCACTAGTAAAGTAATAAAAATAATAATTTTACGGCACATCTCAGTACATAAAAATAAAGTTAGCAGAGTCTGTTACATCATTTTGTTGATTATTTATTGCCAGACAAATATTGTAAATGCAAATACAGGTTTAATAGTCATCACAGGTCTTAAAACCGTGATTTATTCACGCAATCGAGATTTTCAATGTGAGTAAATGAACATAAAAAATATGATAATCAACTATCTATTTATATTCTGTGAAATAATTCACAAAGCGAAAAATTGAGTATCATATATCATATATAGTTTCGGTATCTTCAATTAAATTGTTTGTAATTTCAAATATATTAAATGTGAATGTTATTGACTGATTTTTTTTATTGTTGATTAAACATGTATTCACACTTGTACTTTTGTGTGGGAATTTATGAATTGTTGTTGATGAGCCGTCAGATACATAATACGTAAACGTACAGAAGTTTCCTATTTTTTGTTGCCTACTTGTCAGTCATTTGGTGAGCCCCTATGAAATATTTTTAACAACGATTCTAAAATGTTAAATACTCTAACATTTTAGTTATTTTTGTGTATAAAATACAAAACGTATTGGCTGTGTACAGGGTGGACCAAATTAGATGAGATTTGGGGTTTTCTCTAAAACTATGGCAGATAGACAAAAACCAAACAAACAATGGCGTAAACCGTGATCGTCTATCTTATTCGACTACCGAGCTACAGAGCGATTTTGGAAAATTGGCATTTTTGGATGACCTCTATATCTCAATTACCAAGTGTCGGATCGAAAGTCGAGTAACACATTCTTAAGGCACTTTTTTAAGTAGAATCTGTTGCTGATGAGAAGAAAATTATGCGTGCCTCAGTTTTCGAGATATAGACATAACTTTTGTTTTTTTAAATGGAACACTGTAAATTATTTCATTATTCGATCGCAACTTAAATTAGCTCTCCAACGATATATCATATGTCATATTTATCTCTAGAAAAAGTGGTTAATTTTCGAAAAATTTAGTGTATTTGTGAGGAGGCCATGGAAAACTATTAACAACAACAACGCTTCTTATAATATAAAATAATTTTGCCAAAAACAGGAAAACTAAACTACAATAAATGTTCGAATTGTCCTTCATTGACATCTATACATATTTATTGCATTTCTAATATTTATTGACAGGGGCGGCTTAAGGGCCGGGCAACCCGGGCGACTGCCTGGGGCGCCGGCTCAGAGGGGCGCCAAAGTCAGGGCAAAAATTGTTTAATTTTTCTTTAATGTACCCTTTTTATTAGTTTTCATTTGGAAAATAATATCAAATATTATGAAATAATATCAGTATATCAGTTAAAATGGTAATAATGCAGAACAGTCGAATAACATTAAAACCGCCTAAATAATTCAAAAATCTAACATAAACGTTTTCATTTAGCTATGAAATACCTCACTACTCATACCTCAAGCTTCCCGCCCTATTATTGACTGACACGGAATAGATCATTAAAGATTTTGCACAAATGAAGGCAGGCAACATGCACTTTCATTAAAAAAAAAAAATCAGAATATTCAGAAAATTGTTATACCAACATTAGCTGTGTGTATTTCATATCTTACGTAGTTGTTTATAAATAAATAAAATAAATTAATGGCAATTTGCTTTGTAGGTATGAAATATTAAAGCAATAAAGAGGAACCTTCCTCTAAGTAAACTTGGTTCGGTGGTCCTCTCATAATAACGTTCAGATGGTGTAGACAAAAAATTTTGTCTTACGAACTAATAATTATTAATAAAATGTTGTAAATGCACATTGATGTGTAAACCAGCGGCGGCTGGTGAAATTTCAATATTTTTTTTCTCGTCTGTGGCGCATGGGACCCATACGAAATTTGGGAAATAACATCTAGAGAAGCACTTCTCTAATGACCCCTAAAAAATTTTGAAAAAGCAGTTTGCGAAAAAATTTTTGAAAATTTGCTAGCCTCCCCTGGGTCTAGGGACCCCTGTTTACTTTTATTTTTTTTTGTCATATGCATTTGACTTTTCATAAAAATGCATCGACAGATTTTAGAGTTTGTGAAAATAGTTTCATTACTAACTGAAATACAATGAACTGAAATTTTGTAATTTACAATTTAACAAATTACAATATTTCAATTCGTTGTATCTCAGTTAGTAATGAAAATATTTTCACAAACTCCAAAATCTGTCGATGCATTTTTATGAAAAGTCAAATGCATATGACAAAAAAAAATAAAAGTAAACAGGGGTCCCTAGACCCAGGGGAGGCTAGCGAATTTTCAAAAATTTTTTCGCAAACTGCTTTTTCAAAATTTTTTAGGGATCATTAGAGAAGTGCTTCTCTAGATGTTATTTCCCAAGTTTCGTACGGGTCCCATGCGCCACAGACGAGAAAAAAAATATTGAAATTTCACCAGCCGCCACTGGTGTAAACATAAATTACTTGAGAATGGTTTATCGAAATTAAATAAGAATACCTTTTTTTATTTCCAATGATCTGAAAATAATTTTTTATAAGAATTTTTAGAAATATGTTATAAAAATACCGACTGCTACCCCGTAAAACTACACCTTAAGCAGAAGAGAAGGTTTCATTGATACTATGTAAACCGAGTCCAGATGGACTATATCTAAATTTAAAATATGAATTTTATATTTATATCAAGGCGGTCAAAAGATATTGCAGAAAAACTGATATTTATTATTCTCCTTTAAAGGGGTATAATTTCCTTATTATTAATTTAGGATACCTTTATTTTTGGATGCACTATCAGCCACATAAATATCGAGTGACAATTTTATGTTAACTTCAAAAGTAGTGATCAGGGGGGGTCCAAAGGGATATCTTTGCACTTTAGTACGTAGTACGTCTGCGATTTTTGTGATTTCTGTGGGAAGGGCGCCAAAAAGTGCCCCCGCCCGGGTGGAAAATTCATCTTGAGCCGCCCCTGTTTATTGAGAATATATCACTATATCGATGTCTAGTTAGCTAAGTTAACTAAATTGATAACTAACCATTAATTTAGCTAACTGGACATTAATAAACAACAAAGTAGTTTAGGTATTGTTTAATTCTTCGGAAATAATGGTCCTATTTTGTGGCCAGCTAGATCTCCCGATATAATCCCTGCCAACTTTTGGATTTGGGGTTATTTAAAAAATATTATATATAGAGAACGTTCTAATAACAGAATAATTGGAAAACAAAAACATCTGCGTTTCGAACAATAATTCCCGTCATGACTGGAAATTCAAAAAATACTGTAAGGCGAAGGTGTCAAAAATGCATAGATGTCAATGGAAGACAATTCGAATATTTATTGTAGTTTAGTTTTTCTATTTTTGACAAAATTATTTTATATTATAAAAAGTGTTGTTGTTAACAGTTTTCCATGGCTTCTTCACAAATATATAAAAATTTTCGAAAATTAACCACTTTTTCTAGAGATAAATATGACATATGATATATCGTTGAATAGCTAATTCAAGTTGTGATCGAACAATCAAATAATTTATAGGGTGTTCCATTTAAAAACCAAAAGTTATGTCTATATCTCGAAAACTGAGGCATGCATAATTTCCTTCTTATCAGCAACGGATTCTACTTAAAAAAGTGCCTTAAGAATGTGTTACTCGATTTTCGATTAGACACTTGCTATTTGAGATATAGAGGTCATCCAAAAATGCCAATTTTCCAAAAACGCTCTGTAGCTCGGTACTCGAAAAAGATAGACAATCGTGCACCATTGTTTGTTTCTCAAAAATCAAGCTATATTTTTTGTCTGTCTGCCATTGTTTTAGAGGAAACCTCAAATCCCATTCTAATTTGATCCACCCTGTACTTAATCTTAGTAGCACCATTGAAAGTAAATTGTACCAACTCGAGAAAAATCAAATAGGAATTTGCAATAAGCCGGCCAATTGGAAGTAAACTTGATCTTGAATATTTTTATAACAAGAAAACATGGCTGGCCAACTAAATAAAACCTAATTGTCATTTACATTCCTCTCATTAAACTGTATATTCTAATAATGATAATGACCTAGAAGATATTACTCTAAACGTAGCCCATTTAATTTTTTTGTAGACTATCTCAAATAATTCCTTCCTTACATATGTGCAAGTTAGTGAAGATTATAAGGCTTAATAAAACTGTTATAAAACCTTTGGAATCTAAAGAGGCCGCCACCAAGATGAATCCTCTTAAGAACCTTAAACTTGACCCATAATTTAATTTTAAAAATACCTAACTATAAGTCGTGAAATGCTTCAAACACGCACTGACGCATCTTCAGACATAGTTGTAGTAATAAATGTTTTATCGAGGTTTTAAATAGTGCTTTATGGACTTAACATTTGTCTTTAATTTTGTAATGGCCTTTAATAAACACTAATAGGCATTGAATATTTCTAGTCTTAAAAAATAATTTAAAATGTATTTATTGCATACTTGCTTAATCCATAAAGAATAATTTAATATTGTTGAAATCTAAATGAATTTAAGAAGATAATAAAACCGTTTTGCTTTATGGAGAGATTTATGCAGGTACGATAAACCCATTACAAGTACAAATAATCCTAGCAGCAAAATAGGTCTTGCAAAACGCTTTAAAACCGTATAAGAGCAAGTATACTTGAAGCCTAAAAGGCCTCATTCACAACATCAATAAATCACAAGACTGAGTAAACTTGATGTATCACCTAATCTACGTAAAAGTCGTTCGAGTTTGAGAAACACTACGTATTTTATTTTCGTATTTTTGTATGCTTAATTAAAGGCTTAGTAACATTTTGCTCTAAAATTTATTAAACATAATAATCTACAAGCATCTGGTGATCACCCTGTATGATGGATATGACCCAATTTCAATAGAAAATATTCTACCATAGTATTTTAAATGTATCCCTTTGAAATAAAACTTTAAGTCTAACAGAAATTATCCTGTTTACAAGAAACTGTCTACACCCCACATACAGACACTCCGACATTTTTTATTCGATATTTAAGTTCAACGTGCGAATAATTATTAAAAATTGTTGCTAGGTTTTGATATTCTTATTTAAGTAATTCAAATAGGTATAATAAATTTTAATAATTAATTAAAAAGAAATAAGTATATGGCTGTTTTTTGTCAAATGTTTGGCCGATATCTGAAAAACACAACTTTTTTACTACGTACATGTAATATTTTTTACATTACTATGGCTTCTTTAATTACCTGAGGATAATAGAGTTCTTGGTGATTATGTAACCACTCCACGAACAGAAAGGTATTAAGTACATAAAATGAAATCAACCTTGATGGAATTAGTTAGACGTTAGGACAAATTCAATTTGCATAAACAAATTTTCTAATTATATTAACATAAATAAATATTTGACAGTGCCGACTTCAAACATACTATCGAAACGTATTTATTTCTATGAACAATGGACATGTTTCAATAGGCTTCTGGTGCAGAGAGGACGCGATTAAAAAATTCAAATAAATGCGCATATTTTTGTTCAATATCACACTTCTTATCACTCCTGTGCAGAGTTCGGAAATATCATATTTATATAAATATCAAGTACAGGGTGTCACATTATATTTTGACTCTTTTTAAACCTATATAACTTTTGAACTAGTTGAGATAATAAAATGCGGTTTTCGCCAGACTTCTTCTAATTTTGATAAGCTATTTCCTGAGTATCCGTCTTTTTGCTCACTTCCGGGTTAACCTATCGGGGATAGGGCCACTTTATTATTTCAACTAGAACACCCTGTATATTTTTCAACAGTTGGAAACCCCATTGTTTCTCCTTTCCAAAAAGTCCATGTTTGTCATGGAAATTATACAAAGTGATGGTTTTATAAACTTTTAAAGTGATAAATTAACTCCTATATAAAAAAGTCTATCTGACAGTCACATTTTGTCACTTTGACAAGCTTTTCTTTTATGGATAAATTTCTTTTTAACTCAATATTTTGCCAATCAGTAATTTTGCTCGAAAAACTGACATTTGACAAAATCGCTCGATCTCCGGTCTCGCGATTTTTTCATGCCAGTTTTTCTCATAAAATCACTGATTGGCAAAATTATTTCGTTACAAAGAGAAATTTATCCGATAAAAAAAAAGCTCTTGTGATTTTACTGTTGAATACTGCGTTTTATCGAAATGTTACGAAAAAAATAATGTATCACAAAGTAGTCTATGGAAATAAAAGACAACATCACTTGTAAACGTCAAATTAGTTTATTGGCAACTCGGGTACTTGAGTTACTTTAAGAAAAATGTTTACTTTAAGTGAAAAAGCTAAGTGTGTAACCTTTTTTGCTGAAACTAAATCTTACAAAACAACACAAAGAAGATTTAGAACTATGTTTAACAAGGAACCTCCAACATAAAATTCAATTAGAAAATGGTATAAAAACTTACAAGTAGTGATGTTGTCTTTTATTTCCATAATCTACTTTGTGAATCATTATTTTTTTCGTAGCATTTCGTTAAAACGCAGTATTCACTTAAAAATAATAATAAAAATCATCACTCTGTATAATTTCCATGACAAATATCGACTTTTTAGAAAGGAAAAACAATAGGCTTTCCAACTGTCGAAAAATATTCAGGGTGTTCCATTTGAAATAACAAAGTTGCCCCATGCCATTTTCGGTTAAACCGGAGGTGAGCAAAAAAGAACGGATGCTCAAGAAACAACTTATCAAAATTAACTTATCAAATGGAACCATATTGGTACCATTTATTACTACTACTAATAAGGAATTTATTCCTTAAAATGTGCGATAAATAAAATCCAAATTACAGTTAAGAGAAAATACAATTTATTTATAATTACTTAAGTACCTATAGTTGACTTCATTGGTTTATTGCAAATAAAAAAACTCAAAGCTTTGCCGCTTACGAATTGATGGTAGAGCAGGGAATGCTTTATCATATCTTGATATAAGCAAAACGGAGTTAGATTTTTTATTTACCAGAAACCCCATTAGGTTTCTATTTGCCGAAAACACCATTTTGAAATCTCTAATATTATTTTGTTCATTCTAATACGCAAAAATTTGTGGTACGGTTCTGTAGTAAACCTGTCAGTATGTAACAGCGCCGACTTTGATATTTTTACGAGTAGTTTTTGCAGCCTTTTTCTTTGCAATATACAGGGTGCGCCACTTAAAACTCCCCACACCTGTAACTTTTTTATTTTTGAAGCGATGACCATGTTGGGCACATCAAATTGTAGACATTTTTAAAGTCTTTAAAAATACATACAGAGATTTAAAAAAAAATTGAAAAAATTGTTAGGAAAGGAAACTTAATTTCTTTGAATATTTTTTTACCTCACCCTGTACATGAACTGTGTTAATGTTTTCTTATAAAGGTTTTAATTAGCTTCAATGTATGTTATTAAAATAAAAATTTTTAAAAAATAAAAATTTTGCAATTTCCTATTTAGTAGATTTTGATATAAGTTTGTTTTTAAAAATATTTATTTCTTTTGTTTCTTGTTGCTGTTTTGTTACGTTGAATATTGTTTGTGATATGTCTTTTACAAATAAAGCATAAAATTATTATTTACATTCTTTTCAAAGTTGTTTAAAAAAAAAAATTAGTTTGGAATCAGGAAGAGTGTTTTTAATTTCTTTCTCTAAAACCAAAAAGAATTTCGAATATGAGGTAATAACATAAATTGAAGCTAATTAAATCTTTATGAGAAATCATGTACAGGATGAGGTAAAAAAATATTCAAGGAAATTAAGTTTTCTTTATTAACAATTTGTTTAACAACATGTAACAACAACAACATGTAACAACATGTTTAAATGCCTTCAGAATATATACAATTGGATGTGCCGCTTAAAAAATAAGAAAGTGTCAAGCCTAGGGAGTTTTAAGTGGCGCACCCTGTATATGTAGTGAAGTATATACATGCGGTGACTTTGCATAACAAAAAAGAAACACAAAACATTACAATAGCTGTTCAAAATGCTGTCCATTATCGTTAATGCAGACCAAAAATATCGTCAGGAACCTGAAGTTTGTAACATCGATACATTGACACCCTGTGTATCATGTATATTTTCGAACGCTGCTTTTGTATAGGAAATATAACAGTCATGTAACAATTCATAATTGATATTGTAATCAGTTGTATTGGTTTGAGATCTGTTAAGGGCTTTTCAACTCCATGTTTGCTTGTTCGGCAGCGTTTTAATTGCCTTCAAATCCCGAGTGTCAGGGTATTCAACGGAAAGTGACATGTAGTATCTGGAGAGGCCTTTCGGAGTGTCACTACATTCAAACACCGGCATGGTCTTAAACTCCTATGTCTGAAAGAGATAAGTTTCCTTATTTTTAAAAGACACCAAAAAATTTAAACAGAGCAGAGGTGGCCCTCAATTCGATCCGTATGTATGTTTTTTAAATATATATTTAACTGGTTACGCGTAGTTTAAGAGATTTCTATCAAGCCTCCATTATATGGCGCAGTGATGGTCCCATTGCAGTTTCATCGAGCTACGTCTATTGTAAGGTGAGCAAAAATTGGAAAGAAATTTTTATATTATCAGTTTGAAATAAAAAGATTTCGATTTATAATAATGCTAATTTTATAGAGCATTATTGCTCGGCAATGGTCCCATTGTAGTTTTTTCATCAAGTTGCGTCCAGCTTACAGTAGATCAAACTCTCGAAAATGGAATTAAACTGATATTTCCTTGGAATTGCATTACAATTGGTGGTTAGGTATTTTCGGAGTAGTTGATGTCAAAAATAAAATTCAAAATGTCGGATTCATAATAGCTGCCACAATTGCACATAGACGTATGTCTATCCAATGGTGGTTATCTCGAGAACTACAGAGAATGTTTCAGAAATACATACATATTATGCAACATATCATGAACGCTCAACCTTTCCTTGGGATGTCTTTTTTAACTCAGTGCTCGTATGTTAAAGAACTTCGAAGGCACTGCAGCCTCCTGGGCTTATTGTGCTCTCACTCTACCCATTTCAGTACCCATATGCCACTGATCAGATAAGGCAGGTCTGAGATTGGGAGAATATTGATGGTTTCCGAGTAGGTCTCTGTTTGCCCGAAGATGGTATATCTTTTGCGGGTCAAAGGCTCGCATTTAGAAAAAAAAGATCCACTGTTTCCGACCGCATAATCTGCAGTCCAGGTTGCCGTCGAATTTTTCTCGAGTGCGGGTACTTCTTTACAGAAAAATGTCCTCTTATGATTCTCAACAGCATCCCGTTCTTATTGAGTGGTTCTTCAATTTAATTTGGACATGGTTCTTTAATGAATGTTTTGCCACGTCGACTTCCTTCAATATTCCTCCAGTGATTCTTATGTTTGTTCATGACTCCGTCTTTGATAACCCCTCTGGCTGAGTTTTTGGTAATGTCCGGGTTCTGGACAAGAGAATTTATTGACAGCTTCGTGTCTAACAAGTTCGACAGTTTTTCCATTACCATCTATTCTGAAATGTCCTGGAACCCAGAGTAGTTTAACCCTGTTCTGCTTACTCAAAGTTTTGAGCTCTTTGTAGAAATAGAAATCCCTTAAGTGCCTATTAAGTGTCTGATGCAATGGAGAACTGCTGGTGTATCGTCGACTAGCATTCTAGCGTACACATTCAAGTATAGCCAGAATCTCTCTGGTGGAATGGTGTCCAAGAGAGAGGGTCCTTGGTCTTTCTCAATGTATTCTCAATGTATTCCTGCTCCATCTCCTGTTTCCATCCTAGACCCCGTAAGTTAGGCTCCTTCTAATGTGTCAAGAGCTTCTGTTGACCAGTCCTTCCTATCTCCAATGACGGTATTGAAAGGCTTGGTAAATGTAATGTTTGGTGTCATGTAGTTCGGCTTTATGTTCAGCAGAGGATCTTGTGTTAATGTTAATTATCTTCATGCGTCGATATACTGCTACGTGGAGAATCAGGTTGTTCGAGCTTTGTAGCCTGTAAGCCCCAAGTCTTGCCTTCCTCTGGCATAGTTAGAAGTATATATGTAAGTATGCGATTATGATAGAATCTTATGTAATTAAAAAGGGCGAAGGGTTGTAAAAGACTAAGCAGCCTTAAAAAAAAAGGTAACTAAAAATTATGAAATGTAATTTCACCGTCACGTAGTCTGGTTAATTGAACCTTATTACCTAATATATAGGTGGTTCAATTTTTTTTTCAAATTTTTTATAGCTTCCCTTAAAATCCATATACTACATCTAATGCTGGCTTATACTTCAGCTTGGAAAATGACATCTTAAGCTATTGCTATTGTAAAAGTAATATTAGGTTATGTTGATATTATATTCAGACCATCCGCTTCAATAAGCTGCCCAACAACCAAAATTTAAACGTTATAAAACTATTTTGTTTTCTTGAAATTTTATAAATGTAATAAAATAGCAATAAAACAAAACTATTGTAGAAATGATAATTATAAAACAATTGTTTATTGGGTGGTCTATTCTGGCTCCTTTCTAATTATATTTCACCCAGTAAGTTTAGCTTTTTAATGAACTGAGAGCCTAACTGGGTGAGAGACTATCTATGTCCTCTGGCAGCAATTGCTCTTTGCTAAGTACTGAGAATCTTTTTTCTGCAGCGAGACAAGTACATAGAACGTACTCTGCTGCTTCATCCTCCTCCAAACGCAGTCGGCATTCAGCAATAACCGCTAATTCAAGTCTGTGTTGGTGGTGATATATTCCGCAGTGCATAGCATATATAGGTCAATTAGAGTTTGTTAAACACTAATAATTTTTTCGTACTACTAGCCCTATAAGTGCCATTTTTTGACGTCTGTCTGTGTTATGAAAGTGTTACTTACAGCCCATAGGCAAAAAAGCCCAAAATTTCCTTTTCGTCATACCTCTCTCGTAAGTATACTCTAATTCCATTATTTTGTCGATAGTAAGTGACCCTTTATGTACCAAATACTTATTGCCATTGACAACGGGTCGTTATTTTTCATAACGTCCCTAGGGAAATAAAGTAAATTTGGAAACATTTTTATATAACAAGTGCTAAATTAAATATTTTAACTTTTTTGGAAGTAAATCAAGACCAGTCTTACTTGCTATATCTTCTACATCCGACATTATTTTCAAAAATTATAATAATATGATTTAAATCTTGACAGTAGTTGTCATTTAAATAGAAGCCGCATTCTAAATTTATTTTATTGGCAGTTGCCATGGATATTCCAAGCATCTATCTCATCCATCTCATTTACTATTTGCTTAGCAAATATGAAGTCTTACTCAAATAATTATAGTTTTCCACTAGTTTTTCTCTAGTTTAATGATTCATGGGTATGACGAAAAATATAATATGCACCGCGGGGCGTACAGTGCGGTTTTTTGGTCTCGAATACTTGCAAACCTCGGTCCTAGATGCCTCGGATTGCAAACTGTATTCTCGACCAACAAAAGTACACTTACGACCCTTGGTACGTAAATAACTATTTATGCCCTAGGGCAAAAAGTAAAGTAATAAGGAAGTTAAATAATAATGTCATAATAAAATTTAATGAAACTCTGGCACCAATGAAGCACACGCATCTTTGGTTACCTACTGAATGTCGATACTTTCATCATAATCCATATTTTTATTGCAAAAACTCACGTAAATAACTTGAATGGCGGAAATTATTATGAAGTTATCAATTTGACAACTTATTGACAGTAATCATAGCAGAAAGCAAACACACACACTTAGAGTCTAAGCTAACTAATACATGAGTTCGACAAATCTTGAAATATAATAATTTTGAATGAATTTTCCTAAAAACTGTAATATTGCTAGTAGTACGAAAAAAGTCATATGCAACTCGGCTTGTATCGTATGTTTACAGGTCTCGAACACTTGCAAACCTCAGCCCTACGGGCTTCGGTTTGCACTGTGTTCTCGACCTGTAAAATACCCTTACAAGCCTTGATACATAAATAATTATTTGGTTTCTGCCCAATCGGGTTAGAGCCTTCTGACAGTTTCTGTGGTGTCCTGGAAACAAGGAAATATTTCTTTCTCTCCAAGACACCACAGTTGGCGACGAGGATAAAAATATAAAAAATCGATTAGTTCGAGCACAATGGTTGGGCAATTCCCTGGATTTTTCCAAGAGATAGATGATTGGCAAGTATACCAAGAGCAGTTAGAACAATATTTCGAAGCTAATGGAATTTGCTAAGAAAATAATCAAGAAAGTTGTCATAATAAGCTCAACTGGACCTCAGATTTACAAGCTTCTAAGAGTATAGTATTGTCTAAAGGGTTTTAGAGGCTGACACTCAGACCCATTCTAGTGGGATGGGCAGCCCGTGTGGGTTTCCCCTCCTCGGAAAAAAAAAATTGCCAAAAGAACATACTTAACGAAAAATTATGTAAGTTTTTAAATGGACATTATGGGATTCGAGTCAGTGTATGGAGAAAGAGAACATCAAAAATTGTATTGTCTTCAATAGCAAAATGATATGTCAATAGCAGGTTGGTATGCAAAAGTGAAAATTCCAACTGAGTGTTGTATTGCATTAAGAGTTGCTTGGCTGTTAAAAGTAATATTAGATGTATGCAATTATCAGTTATCAAAACAAAAAAGGAGCTACAAAACTGCGAAGGAAATTATAATGTCAACATTAACCTTACTAACTACCTTTACCTAAACTGATTACCATGAAACAATTTATCACAAGGAACGATAATTACGAAGGTAGTCCAGAAAATATATAGATATTACTCACCAAACTCAAAAAAACAGACGAATAAGGAGTGAACCAGTGTATATGAAAAATTGAGGAAATATCTAGGCTTTTAGACTACTGCCCTCGCTACTGCCTATTTATATAATCACGTTTAAGATAATTCGCAATTTACTAATATATTACAAAATTGTGCTTTCCCTTTCCTCATTTATTCGTTGACAATAAACTGCAACCGTCCTTTCCAAGGTATATGCTAAACTATACATTATCATATAGATATGTTGATATTTATACAAAAGGACAAATATTAACATAAAAAACTTGAACTTCTGTTTACATTTCATTTTTTTCAAACGCTAAATAAGCACTGTATAATTACAGTGGTATAATTTACCAATGATTATAAGCGTACTTCTGCATATTTGCTGAACGTCATTAAGCATTATAGCAAATCGTACAGTTACTTTGTAAAAATAATCGCCACGTGAGTCATGCTGAGAATAAAGAACTTGTCATTCCATTTTCGACAATTCAGTGGGTTTGCTTCTTAGATAGGTACACATGGTACAGGGTGAACTTTAGAAAAAACTGATCCAAGTAGGCACGCCAAGTAAGTACTGTTTAATGGTTGCAGTTTTATATATGGACTGACCCACATAAAAAAGATCACCTCCGGTAACGTGGTTACAATTGTATTATGTAAAAGAGATGATAAGGTGCAACGCCTGGTGGTTATTTGGAAATACAGTGAAAATGTGTTAGATATGGACAACAATTAAAAACAATTATATATAAAAAAAGCAGGGTCACAATATAAAATAAGTAGTAGTCGTAAAAACTAGTACCTCAAGTAGAGGGAAAAACTAAAATATAAAAATTGTTAGAAACACAAAAAAAATTTAATGCAAAAATGCTAAAATATAGCGTTAAATATAATGATCTAATTAGACAGACGATAAATTAGGCAAGAGCCAAAATAGTCAAAGTATTCGTCATATGAGTAGAGGGCATTCTGTAAAAGGATATTTTTTATTTTTAGCTTAAACGTGTTTACACTCATCAAGATTTTGTAAATCTTGGTAACACACTAAAACATTTCATTGATATAAGTAAGAATTTTGAGATTTACTTAGTCTATATTTGGGCAATCTTAAATTAGTTTAGAAATTTGAAAATTGGTATGAGGGGGTTTTTAGATATGGCGGATTCAACGAAAATATTTTCATGCTTGTGCTACTTCCGCTTATACCGGATGTAGCACCTAACTTTGTTGTTTTAAACGGAACACCCTGTATTTTATTGCATATTTCGATTCCTCATAAAATTTTAGCTTAGGTTTATGTACCATAACATACTCTTAAACATTCCGGTTTTCGAGATAATTAATATTTTTGGAGATTTTTGACGGTTCCCACCCTTCGGAAAAAAAATCAATATCTTCTATCATGTAGCCGATGAGGAAATTTTCTTTTCAAACCCTTACAAGCATCCTATGACCTAACTAAAAGTTCTCTTATTTTTTCACAATATCATACAGAGTATTTTATTTTCACAGTCGAACATTGTTTTAGTTCAAACGTCAAAAAGTCATTTTTTTCAAATGGAACCCCCTGTATATTTTCACAGAATCTAATAGAGGATTGAATTCTGCATCGATTGATATTACCATTCCCTATACCTATCTCTCTTTGTTTTCTTATTATGGACGAATATTTGTAAAACGTACAAACAAAATCAGCACTGTTTGTTAGTGGGCAATACAAGTCATAACTCGGTTCCTTTTTTATCATAAACGAGAATAATCATGTAGATAATTGATAATCATTTGTTTTTGACAGCTTCAAAAACGAGAGATTAGATTTATAACAAATACTTTGGCACAAAAATTTACAAAATTAATTAACACTGAATATAAATATTTAATGCAGCAACTGTTCAAAATGCTCTCCATTCTGCTCCAAACAAGCCAATATCCTGGAATTTACGGCACTTACAATGGCTCGGCGAATTTCGTGGGTATTTATTTACTGAAATGCAGTCCCTATTCTCTTCTTTGGATCTTCTTTGGTAGTAGCCGTGGTGGCATAAACAACATTTTTGATAGTATCATATCTACGAGGAGAATTTAAATAGCAATAAATATGCGAAGATTTTGCGAACAGTAACTTTTATTGATAATTTGTCCCTAAATATTTATAATTCTATGTATTTTCAAATGAAGGGTTGTGGTCCACGGGAAGTTTATGACGAATTAGTAGCGACGTTCGAAGATAGGTGGTTTAGCTACCGAGGACCTTGGAGATGGCCAGCAAGGTCCCCTGATTTGACCCCCTTAGACTTTGGACCTTTGGGGTATTAAAAATATTGTTTATGCCACCCCTGCTACTACTAAAGAAGATCCAAAGAACAGAGAACGGGCTACATTTTAACAAATCCCCATGAATTAGCCAAGCCACTGTAAGTGTAAGTGGAGAGCATTTTGAACAGTTGCTGCATTAAATATTCTTATTCAAAGTGTTCATTGATTTTGTAAATTTTTGTCCCAAAGTATTTGTTATAAATCTAATCTCTCGTTTTTGAAGCTGTCGTCTTGATAATAAACAAATGATTATCAATTATCTACATGATTATTCTCATTTATGATAAAAAAAGGAACCAAGTTATGACTTGTATTGCCCACTAAGACACAGTGCTGATTTTGTTTGTACGTGGTACTGTGGTTTGTACTGTGGTACTCCATAATCAGCACTAGAAAGTTTTGATACTCTATCATTAAACTTAACACAGTGTTGACGGTCCGCAAAATAAGAGATAAATAGATTTAAGGCTTTTCCTCTGATGCCATAATATTCCAATTTTTGTATTAGAACACTATGGTTAACTGTATCAAATGCTTTAGACATGCCGTAAAATTTTGCAGTGCATAGTTCACATTTCTCAAAAGCTTCTATAATGTTTCCGTACATTTTACAGATTGTGTCAATAGTGGATCTCTTCTGTCCAATTTACCCCCCAACTCTTCGACGGAATAAGACGAAAATATAATCTAGTTCCAGATCCCGTTAAAGTACATACGTGTACCAAATTTCAAGTCAATATCTTAAATATACGCACGAAAAAAGTTACAGACAGACAGACCGGCACATATTGGGGCTTTTCGTAGTTAGTAGTCTCAAAAACGCCTACAGCGTATCAAAGTTGACCAATACACATATATTTTTTTTTAATTTTCCTTAGAAAACTTCTAAACGATTCCTCACGAGCTTTTTTGATAAAAATTATTCTGCATTAATAGAAGTTGGTTTACATTTTTATTTTTGATGTAAGAAATTGCTTTTTTTCTTAAACCTCAGTGAAATCAATGTAATAAGCAGTAAGACATCAAAATAAAGCTATAAGAAATTCATTGACGCATAAAATTTACACTAAGCGTTTCTTTTTTTAAATTAGCTTTATTTTGATTTCTTATTACTTATAATATTGATTTCACTAAGGTGTAAGGAAAAAAAAGCAATTTCTTTCATCAATAATCAAAATGTAAACCAGCTTCTATTAATGCAGAGTCATTTTTATAAAAAAATCTCGTGAGGGATCGTTTAGAAATGTTCCAAGGAAAATTAAAAAAAAAATTATTGGTCAACTTTGATAAGCTCTAGGCGTTTTTGGGACTACTAACTAATGTGCGACAAACCGACAGACATAATTTTTTATTTCGATCAAACTTAGTCTCGATGTTTCGTGACATTCTAAGCCTATTTGAACAATAAAAATTTTCAATTTTTTTTTTTCGTTACTACACTTCCACTAGATATGGAAGTAAAATAAACCGAGACATTTTTAGTCTATTCTTATTAATCGAATCGACAAATAGAAAATACACTATGATGAAATAATAAAATATTGGCAAAACTAGTGATTCAGGCATTTTTTTCCCTTATTTTAAAAGTTAAAAATTGGTTGCTGGCATACAGTAATTTTAAACGAATTTAGGATTTCTCTAATAAGTTATTTAAGTGCGATCTGAAAATGAGTTTATTATCAAAGGTAACACCTAAATCTTTTGCCCATGCTACTATTTAAGAATAATAATACTAATTTTAAATGCCATGTGATTCTCTAGATGTGAATATTGACTTTTTGCATTTATATTTAACTTGTGGTTTGTGCAATTCATCGAAATTAATGTAAGGTTGCTATTTATTTGATGCAGAGAAAAATCGTGTGAGTTAGGAGGAAAGGTATAGTGAAGTTGTGTGTCATCAGCATAGCTTTGCATTGAGCAGTAATGTATGTATTCGGAGATCTTCAGTATAAATGAAAAATATAAAAGGAGCTAAAACAGAGCCCTGTGGAACACCAATTCCCACAAATTGATGTTCCAGTTTTGGTACGCACTCTCTGATGCCGATCTGAGACCTGAGAGGGACAATTTAAACAATCCTTGCGAGCTATTATCACGTTCATAAAAAAGTGCAGTTGGGCACACAACAACTCATGGTTTGTAGAATCAAAAACCTAAATTCTAAAGGAATCAGGGCTATAAGCTTTCCATGACCCACGGTCATCTGATATATTAACAAGATCAGCTGTGATGCTTTGACTAGCTCTGAAGCTAGATTGATGTTTTGGAGGAAAAAAAGGTGGGCAGCAAAATATTGTTCGAGCTGAATGAACAACTTTTTCAAGTATTCTGCTTGAAATTGACCAGATACTAATAGTCATTAAATGACAAAGCTTGGTAGAGTTACTAATTTTTGATATAGGAAAACGACTTTTCCTTCAAGTAAGTAACAAAGACACCTAATGCAAGACAAGAGTTTATTGCGTGTGTCGTATACATGCATGGATGGAGAACGTTATTGTACAAAGAAATACCACTGCATTAGTTTTCTAGTAATGAACTGATATAATAAGTGGCATTTTCAAAGGACCATTCATCTTACAACGAAGATTAATTGATCTAAAATATTTAGCCTTTTTAGTAATTAATTTGTCAGAATTGTTAGACGTCAGCGCCGTACCAAACTAGTGTTCATATGCGGTATTTCTATGATGGGGGACAGCTCATGCTAGCGTAGTGGTATTTCTACCTAACAGTTTCAAAAGTAAGTGCATATTCAGAAATGATCCACGTCTCTGGCCTGCTTGATCACCGGATCTCAATTCTTAGTCATACGAAGAACGTGGCTTTCTTCACAGAAATCAAAGGCAAAAATGATATTCGAAAGCGGATTTCTAGATCAGCTGATTAGTTACGTGTAGGCACGTATTCCCACCAGAAGGGGCAGCATCCACTTCTAAGGTGAGTGGATCTGATCCACCGACGAACAAGGAAACGGAATTGGTAATAGACTTACATAATCTTAATATTGTGGTAATATGTTTAAACTTACTGGACTGCCCGATCTCAAGACCTATTATACGCAGCGCATTTGATGGTATGTAATCAATCATTATCAAAAGTCAATTGACAAGTTGGTTGATATCTTGTAGCAATTATTGGCAGTCATTTAAACTCACTTTTTAGTTGTATAATTTTATATCAACTGCATTTAGAACATTTTTAATATTCTCGATAAATCATTAGTGAATATGAGAACACTAATGGTCCTAAGTTAAAATCTTTGGCACTCCAGAGTTTTCAGTAGATTTTATGGATGTTGTGACAGAAAACTTAACGAGAATGAGGTATTCTCTATTTTTTTTAAATTTAGTTTTGGTGATATATATCAAGTAATGTTATTATTTTAACAATTACTGCATAATCAATTTAAACCAAAACAATAATTCCTTAAATTAAAATAAGAAATAAAGATACGCTCGTCTAGACACAGATTTAATGATTTTATTTGGCGGGAAATAATTTAACCAATCATAGACAACTTTCGCTTAGACTGTAACTATCTTATATGAATGCCAAATTGTGTATTTATTTTACATTATTATTACCTATAACACTTCTATTTTTCTCAATATCTTGAATATCAATAAATATTATATACATGTATTTAGAAGAAATTAAAAGTTATTTATATTTGTTATTATGTAGAAGTTATCTTGAAAATGTAAACAAAACTCACGGCGAGGATTATGTGGCAACATTTCTTACGCGCCGCCAGCTGTCACTTCTTGTCACAATACAAGTGAAAGAGATATATTGGTTAGATTTATTTGTTGTTTTTTTAATAAGATGAAGTTGAATTTTGTGAAAGGAGATTCGTCCAATTTGCCCAAAGTTGATTATGACTTGATAGATTCTTTCTATAACAAAATTTGGATTTTTGAAGGGATAGGATGAAAAATATTGGAAGCTTGCCACCAAGTTCTTCGAATATCAATTTTTTCGGAACAGTTACAAATTTTTTTTCCGGAGCACTTATATTTGTGTTTCCACAAATTTTTATAAAATACCTTTTAAATGACATTATCTACTATTTGTAAATTACAGCAAATACCTCGATGAAAGAAACTGAAATGCTTCAAATCAACACGACGGAGACGTTAGAATACATCTGTCATTTGACTAGCCGTTGGCATTGTTATCATGTTTTGCTAAATGTGTTTTTAAAAATATAATCGGCATTAAAAATTATTTAAAATATTTAATAATTCACGCCTATTATTATTTTTTACATGAGAAAATAAAATTTCGTGGATAAATATATTAAAGTTGAATTAATAAATAAGCTTTATACTCCTCTTTTCTTCAATTATCCCTACTAGAACTAGAGAAGGAATTTCAACTTGGCAACACCACACTGTTTTGTATAAAACCATTATATCAACAAATCCATACAAACTACCTACGTCATCGACAAATTACCTACGTCACCAATTTAAAACACCTGTTGCTCCACTTATTTTAACTTCTGTTTTCTCAAAAAATTGTCAGGTTTTACTGAATGGTCTGCTAACTCTGTCAAATATTTTTTGTAAATCTGTGGAAATTAAACCTTGTTGGTTTTTCTGTTTCATATACTTCATGGTGGCAGTTGATCAAAACAGGATGATACGGCAAAAGTGTCTGATATAGACATAAAGTAAACTCGCGCTAATTCAAGAATGGAAAAATAAATTGATTTCAATTTTTTTCGTGTTGTTACTACATATTCGTTAACAAAATACGTTAAACTGAAGGTCAAATTTTAATACGTGTAGAAGATGTGAATTTTTTCTAAGGCTATGTCGATAAAATGGGAAAATGCAGGAGTACAGTAAGCGAAAAACTCTCATTTTTCGAAACACATACCAAGCATATTGAGAACAAATAAAGATAAAGGATAAAGGCAACTTTTTTATTTGAAACTTTTCCCTAGGATTAGTAAGTCTAGATACATAAGGTGCTTTATATATCTCTATCATTGTTCTTTAACTACACAGATAATTTTTTCTTGTACTAAATAGTGTAAGTGTTTTGACTGTCGCTGCTTAAAATACCACAGTCGCATTAAGCATCCAATTATTTATCTTCACTAACACCATCAACATTAATATATATTTTCTATATCTTGTGGTACAGTTTACTAAATAACTATAGTTTATAGTGTCCTTCCTGTATATGGCCGGTAAATAAACTAGAGAATGCTCATTTTTGCGGAGGATTGGCTTACCAATTATGAAAGGTTGTTTGCTAAAACAATGTGATGAAATTTTGCCAAGCAATCCAATTAATTTCTCAACGGTTAGCAATAAGGAGAAAATTGAGCTTATTATAGATAAATATATCCAATCGACCGTTTAGGCGTTTGACGTGTGTGTCACTGCTATATTGATCAAAATAGTCCGAATCTATCTGGGTTATTTGAAAAAATAGTTACGTCAAATTTGCCACATAGATACTGAGTGTCCCTGGAATTAATTCGAAAGAGAAAAATCTTGTATTTTATAAAAATATTGAATTTCTTTGCCACCCTCATAAGTAAAACTGCCATTAAGAGTGCCATGTACAAGGTGTTCAAAAAATGTACATAGAAAAACGCCTAGAATGAAAAATCTCGTGCAATTTCCATGTAATTTCACTTTCATTTATTTTGTTCTATTTTATTATGCCTTTTTTAAATAATAAAAATAACGACAAACAATGACATTAATTTTGGACACAGGATAAAACAGAATTAAACAAATATAACCATGCTCATCCAACTTTGTTCTCCTTGTTGTTAACATGACATCATTCATTGCTTGAGTACTTAAAATTCACGAAATATTTTTTCGCGATGACTTAACTCTTAGCATGAGTACCTACCATTTGCATATTTTTCGCAAGAATAATTTGCAGGTGGCATTAGTACAGCAAAGTAATTTGCAGAATAATGAAAACAATGTTGACATTATCTAAGTTTCTTTTTATTATTTTGAAATGTTCAGTACGCAAAATTTCAACACAGCAATGAATAAAGAATAGGAGATATTTATAGATCCAGTGTAGAAAAGTATAATGCTTGAATAAATTGGCAATAATTGCACACGGTGTCAACACAAGTTCCTTAAAAAAAAAGTGTCAGAATGTATGAATGAAGAGGAAAAAAAATTTCTAAAGATTTTGAGTCGAGAAAAAATGTTATTTGCATATAACTTTGTAGATATGAAAAATGAACAAAATATACATCAGATGAACTGAAAATTCTACAAAAGAAAAGTTTTCAATTTTTCGGTTCTTCTAAAAAAAAGTAATAAAATATGTATCAGTATATTAACAGCGTGCGAAGCAGATTTACCAGATTGCTGAAGATAATAGAAAAAACATATATCAATTTAAAGTTTAAGATATATTCTTTTTGGTAGCAATATTAAATTATTACATCAAATTTGGAAGACATTCGAATGAAAAAAGATGAAATCTTAAGAATCACATCATTTTCTGCCAATAATTCAAAAATATTTTTGCACAACATACACCCTCACTTAAGCTTGTAACGCCTATATAACTTCTTAGTTTTTATTTGACTTAAAGTAAATCGGTCTGAAAGATAGAGATTTTAAATTCTACTTATGACGACAAGATCATCCACACTTTTGAAATACAAAATGAAAAAATTAGGCATTTTTTACGAAAATAAAATTATTAACGAAGTCATATTGAACTACATTGATAGGTTCTAAATTTTACTTCCAGATCCAGTGGAAGTATAGTAACGATAAAAAAGAATTTGAAAATTTTTATTGTTCAAATAGGCTTAGAATTGCATGAAACGTCGAAATTTCAAGTTTGTGCGAAATAAAAATTTCTGTTTGTCGGTCTGTCTGTAATTTTTTTTGTGCGCACAATTACTCTGGAACCGTTTAAGATATTGACTTGAAATTTTGTACACGTATGTACTCTAACGGGATCTGGAACTAGATTATATTTTCATCTTATTCCGTCGAAGAGTTGGGGGGTAAATTGGGGGTAAATAGATAAATCAAGCAGGTGAAAATTCATAAAATTGTTATTTAGTATATATAAGAGAAGCCAAGGTCTCAAAAAATTTTTTGGCATTAGCAACTCTCATTACCATTCCTACCCAATTATTAAAGGGGATACAAAAACCGCTGCCCAAGGAATCACTACTTCCACATCCAATTCTCTATCCAAGTCAACTCACAACGAAAAAACTTTGTATGTGGAAATAATTGTTTATGGAACTTTAATAATATAGTATTTGAAATCCTCTACCCCAAAAACCCATAAAACGATACCCCACATCGGTAGTGGGGTGGGGGTTGTGATAGGGGGGTGGTAGTGGGGGTGGATGAAGTAAAAAATGTTTTGAGGTTTCTGGTTCTTGTACATACACTAAATCATAATTTTTTTTCATCCCCTTTAATAAGGGGGTGGGGGTTGGTAATGGGGGGTGGCTAATGCCAACAATTTTTTTGAGACCTTAGCTTTTCTTGTATATGCTAAATACCAATTTTATGGACTCTTACCTGCTTGATTTACCCATTTACCCCAAATTTACCCCAATTTACCCCCCAACCCTTCGACGGAACAAGATGAAAATATAATCTAGTTCTAGATCTCGTTAAAGTACATATGTGTACCAAATTTCAAGTCAATATCTCAAACGGTTCCAGAGTAAACGTGCGCACAAAAAAAAGTTACAGACAGACCGACAGACAGAATTTTTTTTTTCGCTCAAACTTAAAATCTCGACGTTTCATGACATTTTAAGCCTATTTGAACAATAAAAATTTTTAAAAATTTTTTTGTCGTTACTATACTTCCACTGGATGAGGAAGTAAAATCGTGATTTAGTGTGTGTACAAGAACCAAAAATCTCAAAATATTTTTTTACTTCATCCACCCCCACTACCACCCCCACCCCACAACCGATGTGGGATATCGTTATATGGGTTTTTGGGGTAGACGATTTCAAATATTATATTATTAAAGTTCCATAAACAATTATTTCCACATACAAAATTTTTTCGTTGTGAGAGACTTGGACAGAAAATCTGGATGTGGAAGTAGTGATTCTTTGGGCAGCGGTTCTTCCATTGTAGATTACTGAAATAAAATTCTAATTTATATCAGAATTTTAAATATTTTTTTCTTCAAGCGTATTAAAATGTTTAAATTATGTCACCAAAAACAGAAGTAGAAGTAGGACATTATTTTACTAGTAACAAAATGTTAGTACCGAACGCCACCGTAGTGGACATTGTTTTACTAGTAACATAATGTTAGTTCCGAAAGCGCCACCGCAGTGGGTATTGTTTTACTAGTACCATAATGTTAATACCGAAAGCCACCGGTGGCGCGCTATCCACTAGCCACTTGTCATATTGTGTCAACATGTAAGACTGTAGCTTGAATATTTGTACATTTATGATAAATAAATGAATTTTTGCATTTTAATACGCTTGAAGAAAAAATAGTATATATTACACGGAGTAGAACGCCTTTTTTTGTGTTTCGCCCAGTTTGCAAATCCTGGGCTCAACACAAAAAAAGAGTGCGTTCTACTCCTAGTAATATAATATACTATTAAATACTGTTGCTTTTAAATTATTGGTATTAATAAAGATATAGTGACATTTTAGTAACTTTTTCTACATTTGTCTCGAGAATGAGAGTATCTCATATAGTTTGTGTTTGTACGATACCTTTTCTTTTCAAATTGTTTTTTACAAGGTCGTGAAAATCTTGAAATATTTTTTTTATTGTAAATATTTAATTATTATTTGATAATATAGTCCATATGATAGATATAAGATATTATTATGTAACGAATCAAACTTGCCTATTTAAAATGCCAAGTACATTTTTTTAAATTATTTTTGAAACGCAAGGTGAAAGTCTGCTTTTGTGCCATTAATTTTCTCTAATCACTTTCGTCAACCTAGTATACTAAAATCAAACGAACAATAAGAAAATACATTGCAAACAAAATAAATCATACAAATAATAATAAATTATTACTGATATCTACATTTTTTTAAATCAGTTTTTATGGACTATTTTCCGTTTCAAAGTACGTCAATAAAAGCATTATTTTGATAAGACAACTAAGTAAATACTCGTTTAGTATACTTACTATTATAACGACTATAAAATGCAGAAAAATGCAAAAACCTTGAATTAAGTATATGTGTAAGTGTATTGTTCAGATATGATATAACCATCACCATGACAACAACCATAAATAAGAAGAGAATATTTACTAAGAGAAGGAAGTGTGTCCAGAATAGTATATTATTACGTCTTGTGCATACTGCCTTGTAGTTATATTATTTGTAGGTATATTTGGAACTCTATTGTACGTAAACAGTGATTGATACAAATATCAGGGCGTATTTTTCTTGTTTAGATTGTTTTCAACCCTTAAATTTGAAATTTCTGGCATTTATATCAGTTATCACACACAGAAAATAATGTCGTATATTTTTCAGTTCAGACCTAAGCAATATCTGCGCTGGCAAGTAAACTTTGTTAAAAGACGGGATCTAGAAATTAAAAAAAATTGGCAGCTACTGCAAGCGGCTGGAACTTCCCCACCCAGTGGATCTTTGAAGCCGAAGAGAGCACAAAATATTAACGATCTCGTTTAATTATATTTATTAAGTTGAAATAATTTTTTCAAATAAAAAAAAAATTTCCATCGAAAGGATTTTAACCTGCGAAACTCAAGTTTAAAATGTATGGTCTCACGCAAGCAAAGCAAGCAAAACAGTCTGTCTGGCTGCTGGTTTCCGGGTCTTCTTCCGCGTAGACTTGGAAGTCTATATAAACAAAAAGATGGAGCAGCAATGGCTTCACCTTTATCACCAGTACTCGCTAACTTATTTATGAAAGCTTTCGAAATATACGCTTTGAACAACTACCAATTGAAACCAAAATGTTGGTTTAGATATGTGGACGACACTTTCATTATATGGCAACATGGCCGTAAGGAACTGGAGAATTTCAAAGACTACCTAAACAGCTTACATCATAAGATCAAATTTACCATCGAAATAGAAACAGAGAACCAGCCTCCATTTTTGGACGTCCTCGTGTTCAAGAAGGATAATGGAGGATTAGGACACAAGGTTTACAGAAAACTGACGCACACCGACAGATACCTACACGCCAATTCTCACCACCACCCAGTACATAAACTGGCCGTCGTTAACACACTAGTACATAGAGCAAAGCAAATTTGCGAGTCAGAATATCTGCAAGAAGAATATCGGACCTTAAAAACATCACTTACAGATAAATTGATACAAACCGAAGGACATGGACAACGCAATAAAGAGACAAGATACAACCAGAACAGAAGAAGGAAAAGAAGAAAAGAAATACACGGCAACAGCTTACCTACCGTATATACAAGGATGTACGGACAGAATCGGAAGAGTTTTGGAGAAAAAGAACGTCAAAGTAATATATAATGCAAAACAGAAGGTGGTACAACATTTTCCCAAATACCAAGGTCCAGAAGAACTAGAAACGCCAGGAGTATATAGCATCCCATGTTCCTGCAGACAAGTTTACATCGGAGAGACCAAACGACGTATAAACACCAGACTCAGAGAACACATTAGAAATACAAAGAAGGGAAATTCTATAAAATCAGCAGTTGCTGAACATTCAGAAGAAACCGGCCATTTGATAAAATTCGACAAAACAAAGAAATTAGCCAACACCAAGAATTATTGGCCAAGAAGATACAGAGAAGCCATTGAAATAAATAAACATCCGAATAACTATAACCGTGACACCGGACTACAACTACCAATAACGCGGAAGTCAATGTTCCGCATGAGCAATGATCCGCAACTCGCCTACTGATAAACTGTATAAATAGAGGAGCTCAGTCCAGCAGATCTCACTTCGCTTCAGAAGAACACTACGACAATATGGTCGAAACGTCAAGCACTCAACCAAGTCTACGCGGAAGAAGACCCGGAAACCAGCAACCAGATCACCAGCTCCGCGAAAGCCTTAGCACCAAGACAAGCAAAACAGATTTATTTATAAATTAAGCACACTAATCCATTCAGAGAGTTACTTTAGGTTGTAAAATATATGATACACAAGCAGCGTGACTCTATTTATAGATTGTTATTGTGTTTTTAATTTTTTTTTCACGGAAACCAAATCGAAAAAATGCTTGTGTGATATATCGTTGAAATCAGAATTTTATCTAATTTTCAATGGTTCGATTACAAATTTTAAGTTAGCATAAAATAAACAACTTGTTGTGCCAAAATGGCACTAAACGTAATCCGATCTCAACCTTTTCAGGTCTTCTGGAGCACTAAAGAAACCCTCACGCAAAATTTCATCCAAATCCGTTTAGTAGTTTCGCCGCTGTCGTGCTAACACTCATACACACATACACAAACACACACAGTCATTTTTCAAAAACCACTTTTTTGGGTTTCTGGGACCTCAAAACGTAAATATTTGATGTTATCTCAATTTTCAATTTTGGGCCAATTTTAGTAACCTCCCACAATTTTATTGTGGGGAGGTTAGTAAAAACCATCGTCCAAAAATGTCATCGAAATAGATCGTCATTTATGTAAACGTTGAGGTAATTGTTAATGGGTATTTAATTGTGGAAAATCAGAAAAGGAGCATTTATTCATCATAAACTAATTAACTTCAACTTAATTATTTACATGCATTAATCATCAAATATGGGTAATACCGCATGTTGCATTATATTTTCCCCATTTTAATACCATTGCCTTTTAAACGGATTGAATTAACAATGTGCGGTTTTGACTAGACTGTTTTAAATGATCACAAGTTTTTTTGCTTAATTTCATTTTTTTTCGTAGTTTCGGAAATCTCTAATATAAAATGGTATCTTTTCAAATCAGGCTATTTCATATGTGTAAAAAACTTAAATAGCTACTAATTTGAACAGTGAAATATACGAGGATAACGTAACAGCAATTAAAAACACTGATATTTGTTAATTGTTTATAAATCCCCAAAAACTATACTATTTATTTTAAATTTTATTAACGCGCGACGTCAATGATCACAGGTAATATTATTGTTGTTAAATTGTTGCCCTGCCAATACCAAATGTTTTAACTTGTAGTTTTCCACTTTGCAAATAAATATTTTATGAATTTTATGAAATGCGAAGAAGCTCATATTTTCGGTCATAACTTTGTTGTTTTTTTATTTTAGAGAAAAGATAAAAAAAGCGTCGGAAAGTTCAATCAACGTTCTTTAAAATGGATGTCAACAAATATTTTGAAAAAACTGATAATTATCGAAATTTCTAGGAAAATGAAAGAAATTTCACGTTTTCCTAGAAAATGCATGTAGGTAAATCTTAAAAAAATCATTTTTCCCAGAAACATTTGCTTCGAATGGCCGAGATTATTGGAACGTCTAGGTAGTACATCATATTAAGAGGACATCGTATTTAAGATCGATTTCAGTTAATTGCCGATTAATTACGATGACAAGATGGCGAAAGTTTACCGAAAACTTCTCAGTTCCGCCCCTTCTATTTGCCTCATTTTTGTCGCAAGACAAAAAATCAGAAAAAAAGTATTTTAGCAAATCTAATTATAATTAAATTCGTTAGAGTAGTTTTTTGGCCTAGGAGCCAAGTTTGAGGAGTTACCACCTTTTTAAACAACAAATGTGAGATTTTTGTCATACATCATCACACACTTTAGTAAATATCTCCGAAACGGAAAAATAAATCAAAATTCTGATGCAATCAAAAGATTCGTAATAAAACGCTATTTTTTATTTTGGGATAGCTCTTACCGTTTCAGAGATATCGGCGAAAAATAATTCACTAATTTTTTATTTTGTTGGGTTTTCTTTAAAGAAAACCGCTGCCCAAGGAATCACTACTTCCACATCCAGATTTTCTGTCCAAGTCTCTCACAACGAAAAAATTTTGTATGTGGAAATAATTGTTTATGGAACTTTAATAATATAATATTTGAAATCCAATAACTCATAAAACGATATCCCGCATCGGTAGTGGGGTGGGGGTGGTGGTAGGAGGTGGTAGTGGGGGCGGATAAAGTAAAAAATATTTTGAGGTTTTGGTTCATATACACACACTAAATCACTATTTTTTTTCATCAACTTTATTAATGGGTTGGGGGTGGTAATAGGGGCGGCTAATGCCAAAAAATTTTTATATACTAAATGCTAGTTTTATGGACCTGTTTGATTTACCTATTTACCCTCCATCTATCCCAATTTACCCCCCCCCCTCTTCGACGGAAGAAGATAAAAATATAACCTAATTCTAGATCCCCTTAAAGTACATGCGTGTACTAAATTTCAAGCCAATATCTTAAACGGTTAAATAGTAATCGTGCGCACAAAAAAAAGTTACAGACAATTTTTTTTTCGTTCAAGCTTAAAATCTCGACGTTTCATGATATTCTAAGCCTATTTGAACAATACAAATTTTCAAATTTTTTTTTGACGTTACTCTACTTCCACTTGATGTGCAAGTAATTAATTCCTCAGTCAGTTTTTAACCGGTTTTAGTAAAAAACACGTCAAGCAGTTTAACAACATATCTATCAAGAAAATTGAATATATATCCTTTTAAAAAGTCTCGGCAAAAGCAATCTGAAAAGTCGCCATTTTGTTTTAAAGATTTCCAACTACGAAAGAAATTTAAAATAGACAGAAAAAGACTTGTGATCATTTAAAACATTCTAGTGAAAACCGTATATTCATATCTCAATTCATTTAAAATATATAAGTGTTAAAATATGGTAAAGTATAATCAGACATCCGGTACTACAATACCCAGTTATGAAAATGGACAAATCCTATTGGATTATTGAATACCAAACTTGAAAGATAAGTTTCACATTAATATTAAATCCGAGAGAATTAACTTAAAACCAGTATGTAACTATTAACGATTCTTTCATTGATTAATTTTTGAGATTAAACAAAAGTCCATTTAACCCAAAACTGCAATATAGATGAAGCATTCTATCGGCACGGCAGTACAGTAGGCTAAAGCGTATTGAGTGGCTAGTCGCTTAGTCACTGGCAATGTCGATGATTAATGGATGTTTGCGTTTTTTCAAATGTGTAACTCTGTTCCGGATGGCCTTGGCTTTGGTTTTGAGGGTTATCTAATATGTTTTGCTCCTAACAGGAGCAAGCAGGAACAATCAGAACCACTCTAATGCCTGCAATGGAGACCATTCTTAGACTCACTCCCTTGCATGTCGAAGTGGAACTGGAAGCTAGGAAAGCAGCAAATAGACTGTTTAAAGGTTTAATGTGGAATGCGATGGGACAAGGGCTGGGGCACAAAAAGACCTTGGCTCTACCGATCAGGGACCAGGACGCCGCTCAGTCAGAGGACGACCGGTGCCTCCCCCTGTTAAGATCACTATTCCATATACAGTCGTGTTCCTTAGTCGAGACGACTGAAAACGCGATAAAATGCACTTCTGAGTTCCGGAAGTCTAGATTGGTACGCAGATGGACCGAAGACTTAGAATACAAGCCAAGGTCTCGTATATCGGCGCCACTTAAAGGTAAGTACCCTAGTGTATTTCAGGCCGAGATATATGCCATTTTGTTGCGTGCAAGCGAAAACCTCAAAGCGGTTTCGTCAATAAGCACATCTATATAGGTAGCGACAGCCAGGCGGCCTTGAGGACTCTTGCATCAAACAAGGTGACCTTTAACCTGGTGCTGAACTGTCGAAACATTCTGACTGAGCTGTGTCAGCACAATACAGCTAAACTCTTATGGGTGTCCGGACACAGTGGCAACGAAGAAGTAGACCGTTTGGCAGAACAAGGAGCAAAAACCTTTCCCTGGTCGAAGTCAGCCTTCGGTATGCCAAGAAGCCTGACTTAATCGAAGCTGCAGGACTGGTACAGCTTAACAACTATTGGGCTCAGGCCCCCAGAATGGGATAATCAAGACTGCATATAAAAAGGCCTTCGACTGACTACAGTAAGATGGCTGCTTGGGCTCGACAGAGAACAATTTAGATGGATGGTAGGCCTGATTGATAACAGGACACTCCTCTGAAGCACCTGCAGACAAAGAGGTTGAAAGATGATCTTACTTGGATGTGTAATGGAGAATGAAATTATCACACATATTCTACACTACTGTGCACCAATAGGTGCGTCAAGGTCTAGATATCTTGGAAGGAAGTTTCTTCAACTAGAGGAACTACCGGATCTATCCTGGAAAGGACTGCTCTCCTACGTGAAGAGCACTGATATTTTCTAGATAATCCTGATGTCATATCTACAATGGGCCGATAGACATGAGTACTGTGGATCTTCGGATCTGCTCGAGTTTCTAATAATAATAGTATGTATGGTGTGTTATGTGTTATCTGTATGTTATTTATGTCACAAGACTGTAAAAGCTCTAGTCACGATTTTTATGAGATTTTTATGAGATCTGCACTTCCAAAGTTCAAAATCGTTCTTGATGAAAATGTACATTTTTAAGTGAATTATACACATAGGTACGTGATATGGAACATGTAGCAAATTCCGTTATCTTCGATGACGTTGAAATGTTAGTTATTAATACGAAGTGTATTGAATAAGATATAATAAAAAATTAATATTGCAGATTTAGATAAATATCGCCAAATGTTCTATTGTTCATTTAGTATTTCATTTATCTCTACAATTCCAAAACAATAAATGTAATAAAAATTCTGGTAAACAACAGTCGATAATTCTTATATAAAAAATATAAATATTTGACCGCCGTTTCTATTCTATTCTATTTACATTTTTACTTATATCTTGCATTTCCAGTGAACTTTGTATACTTGTACCTGTCAAATTGATTTAGTAATTAGATTCAGAATGGGACCAACAATGTGTAATATTTTTTACAGTAATACATTTCATGTAACCATGGAATGAAATACATATCCGAAATCCAAAAAAAAATCATTCAATTTTTCAAAAAAGGCCACTGAAAATTAAAGAATTTCACCGTCAGCGTTGCCGTCGCGTCGTTCGGTTAAATTCGGCTTAAATACCATGATAACGAATATTTAATCGCGGTTAAACTCATTTAAACTCGATTTTGTCAACTAAACGAGTACTTCCTCGATATGGTTCCATTTTCTGATATTTTAAAATTTAAAATTTGTTTTTTCAATTCTAAAATTAATATAGTACTGATTAGTGGAGTCAAAATTAGGACTAAAAAATTCGCAATGTGAATTGTCTGGTCAGGGCAGATTTTTTGTTTTAACGTGTTCAGGAGATCAAATTAAGTTCACAGTTCAGTTTTGCAGTTTTTGCGAGGTCGGCGTATTGTTTATTGTTCTATTTAATTTTTTAGACCGTTTTCCATCGGTTTTCATTCAATATCTCGAAATCAATAAGTCCTATGGAAAACAACAAAAAGAAGGAAAATGTTCGTTATGAGCTGTACAATAAAACTACAAGAACTATAAAGCATTCCAATTGCTATTATTATTTAAAAAAAATTGAATAAGTATTGCAAAATTATGCGTTTCTAAACAAATCACTGTTCTTTCAAAAATAATGGATAATATTCAATGAAATTTTGCAGAAATATATCTCTCATAAAGTGCAATCACCACTTAAAATTTCAAATCAAAATGGAATAACCATTTTGATTTGAAATGGCTCAAATATACAATTGTTGTTAAAACTTTGCACCCTTGTGATGCTGCTATCAAAACCAAGAAATGTGTATGATGACTTAAATTGTAGCATTCGATAAATACTTTAATTGTGCAAGGTTCAATTTTTTTTTTTAAATAATAATAACAATTGGAATGAATTATAGTTTATGTACTTTTATTGTACTTGTAATTGAACTATTGTAATTGAACATTTTCCTTCATTTTATTGTTTTCCACAGGACTTACAGATTTCGAAATATTCAAAGAAATCCGATTTAAAACACGGTCAAAAAAATTAAATTGTTTAAATAAACAATACGCCGACTTCGCAGAAACTGCAAAACTGAGCTGTGAACTTAAGTTGACCCACTGAACACGTTAAAGCAGAAAAACTGCCCAGACCAGACAATTCACACTAAAATCCTAATTTGAACTTGAGAACAAAGAATTTTCGAGAAAAATGTTTCATCATTTGAAAAGTGGGATATAATGGCTATATTTTTTAAACTTGGTGGTGGTGGAGTATTCAGGGTCATCTGAAGGTCAACTTTGGTTTTTTAAATGCAAACCTCTCTTTTCACAGATTCATATTCTGTTCTAAAAAATAAGCAACTTTTGTTTCTACCATCTTTTTATTTGATAAGTTCTAGACGGTATTGTTATTTTTTAATCTTTCAGAGGTGCCACTTCAACCTTCAATGCTCAATTACCCGCACAGTGAGACCAAATAAAAAAGTGGTAGAAATAAAAGTTGTTTATTTTTTAAAGCAGAATATGAAAAAATAGGGGTTTACATTTAAAAAAACAAAGCTGACCTTCAGATGACCTTGAAGTCCTCCACCAAACTTTAAAAAATATACCCATTAGTTCCCGCGTTTGAAATGATGACACTTTTGTCTGAAACATTTTTCTCGAAAATTCTTTATTTTCAAGTTATTCGCGTTTGTCAACTTAAATGCCCCACCCGGTATATAAAACCAAAAGCATGCTTATTTGGAAATTAAAACCAACCTCCCTATGAGTTAAAGAATTCAAATTTGACGTACATACATATAAAGCTTTCAAAATAAAGGAAGAAATCTAGAACCCTTCAACTAACTCGGGAGTAAGAAATAAGGGTTGAAAAATATTTCTTTCACGGTCGGAGCCAAATTTGTCACATATAGATAATGCCTTAAAAAAAATCGGAAAAAAAAACATACAATTTTAACCAGGGGGTAAGATATAAGTGTCAAAACACATTTCCCTTGCAGGTAACGCCAACTATTCATCCAGTTGTACATATATTTTGCATAAAGTTTGCAATTGACATGCTGTTTTGTCAGTACAGAAACAGTTGCTATACAGTTACAAACGATTGTTGCCTCATTTTTACCTAATAATCTTTTTCTCTCTTTTCAGGTAAGTTACTACCTTCAGACATAGACAAGTTGAGGTATAGCTGATTTGCTGTAAGTAGAATAGGCAAATAAGTGTTCAATTAGGCAAATTTTGATATCAATAAGTCTCAAGAAGAAATTACATAGCCTAGTAAAAATGCACGTTAATGAAATACAGTTGGCAGAATAGCTGTTTAATATATATTTCTCGGTACTTAATACTTAAAATCTCAAATCAATACCTTACCACGGTAATTTTGGGGCTGAAGTCACAGTGGGTATTTCCCGTGCCAGTCCGCCCCTGGCAGTCTCGTACTATTTAAACAAATGAATGATCATAATGACAATTTATTTAAATAGGAAAACAAAGAACATCGTGCTTTTAGGTCATTTTATGCTACAGTAGCTCAACAAATTAATTACAACACTGTCCATATTGAAACTCCTATTTCACGCAATGTTTAACCTGTAAGTCAATTATAAATTCATAGTATAACAAAATTGTTCTTGTCAGTAGGTATAAAAGAGCAGTAGTCATTTTTAACGTAAATTCTTATCTATTTGACTAGAGATAGATGTGGCAAAGGAAGGAGAATGAACTAGTGTAACTTTGTAACTATGCCTGTAAGTTTGTAATAGAATTTTGTACAACCTTTATATTTTAAACGTAAATTGATTGATGAGCTATTTCATGAATGATTTTTTACACGGGCCCACAAAAAAGAGTGGTCTGCGCCGGGGTACTACTACCCTTGTATTTTGAGCCGCTGAACATGAATCTGACCTTAGTTTTTCCCCAGCACGCCAGGTTATTTTTAACACAAAAAATGTGGATCGTAATATTGCTTACCCAGCTCATTTAAATCAGACTTCAAAAGTGATTCAACTTTAAAACTTCACCCTAATAACATTGTGGTGCTTCAGTATTGACCTCATACTCAAATAAACCGTAAAACCTTAACCCCATAACCCTTCAACCCCATAACCCTGGGAATCCCATGAAAATAGTGGGGAATTTTGATTGGGAAGTTATGAGATTGTGACAACGGATCTTTCTGCTTGGGTGTCATACATCTACAACTTAATGATCCCATGACTTCAGCATCCCATAACCCCGTAACCTTTTAACTCTGAAGGTCCAACGGAAGAAATGGAGATTCTAAGTAGAAGAATTCGTGTCATTGTAACACTAGAATCTTGGAATCGAGCACCCTATGATGCTATTGCTCTTCAACGGCAATCCCTCTATCCTCATAACCCCATAATCCTGAGGACTTAATGAAAAAAATAGGAGGCTCTCGATTGGGGAATCAATTAGATTGTGCCCTCAGGTAATTTCTGTTTGATCTCTTGCTTTTGCAATTCTTTTATCTTACGACATCAGGGAAGGTGGCATGGGCATATGATGGCAGACTTTTGTTGGATGTAGAGCAAGAAGTGTAAAAGAAATCCGTTACATAGGTTGTTCGAAGATAAAAGAGTTCACAAAAGCAAGATATCAAATTAAGTCACCTAAACAGAAATCACCTTAAGATTTCCTAATTTGCTTTTATTGAATCCCCAGAATCACGAGGTTAAACGGCTAAAAGTTTTGCTGTTCAAGAGCTAAGGCTCACACGGGGTTATGTAGTAGAATGATTTGCTGCTGGAATGGGATAATTGGTAACAAGATAACAAAGTTCCGAGGACACAATTCAGGATTATGAGGACAGGGGGATTACCACTGAAGAGCTAAGAGAGCTAAGGCGTCATAGGGTGCATGTTTTCAAGATCCTAATGTCACAATGGCACGAATCACCCTACTAATATCTCCATTTTTTCCGTTGGATCTTCGGAGGAATTACGGGCTTATGGGATCATGAGGTTGTGGATGTACGATACTCAAGCACAAGGATCCGAGGTCACAATCTCATCAACTCCCCACTGTTTTCATCGGATTTGCAAGGGTTATTGCTGTGCGAGCCTAACGCATTTTCCCTGGCCACGCCATAACAAAGCACAATGTTTCTCCACTCAACATTTGTAAAATTCGTCGTTACTAAAAACGTAAAACTGCAAAATACAATAATTCATTTTTACCACGTACGCGTAACGATCAGTACGTATTTTGACAGCGATGAGCACTAGACTATTGTCACTTGCTGCTACTGTACCTGTTGGAATACTTTTTGCGGTTTAACATCTGCGCGGTAGATATAGTTTAAGGTTAGGCTAGTCGCGGAAAGATCACCACATCAGTAGCGTACTCGATATTTCTCTGCAATTTTCAAAATTTATTTTCTCTGTTATTTTTAAGCATTTTGCTAAATGAATATTCTTGCATACATCCGGATATCAGGAATATATGAGTATTCATACATCTGAACATATGGATGTATTTCTAAAACACCCTGTATACATTATATACTTTGTAATGCACAAATTGGATTACAAATTCTGGCCAATATTAGAATGCTAATAAGTTGTAATGTTGACTTTACGCTTGTCTGACGCGCATGCCCATAACATAGAGAAATAGAGAAGTGGAATTTTATAATTACCCTATAATCTAATTAATACACATTCTGTGAAACAAATCTTACCTCGCAAAGGGCGACTCCAGTCTCCAACCTGGCCATAAAATTGTCAACAGCAATGTTCAGATGTGGATACATAGTTTGCAGCCATTCGGCCAAGTCCTCCTTCATCGCGTAAAGGTACTCTTCACTGGACTTGAAGGGCCTAAAGGGCCTAGCTTCCAAAAGCAAGGAATTCATTTTTTATGTGTATATGTACTTTCTAAACAACAAAACTTAAGTTCAAATGAAAAATGAGCTAAGGTAATTTGGTGCTGTTTTAAATTAAATTCATTTTTGACCGGCACTTTTGGACGACGGAGGATGTCTGCATATTTTCAGTTTTGTAAGGGGAACCTGAAAAAAAAAAATCAATTAATATAAGTACAGTAATAGTCTATTGTCTATGTACTGTAGAAAGGAACTAAAACGTTAAAGGGTTTTTATTGTTTCTTATGTTGAATTGACCCCAAAATAGTGAAAACCGTGGAGTACTACCATTTAAAGATCGAAGTAAAAAGGTCCACTTTTCACATTTTTGAGTTTTGCTCGAAAACTATGCATTTTTCCTATAAACACGTCAATAGAAAAGTTGTAGAGAATTAAATTTCTAATCGAAATGGCACCTTCAGAAGTCAAAACATTTTTTTTTACAAAAATACGCCCAAAAAAACAAAACAAAAAAAACGAAAAAATGCATTTTTTCATTTTTTTTTTTTTATTTTAGCCTGTAACTTTTTTCGGTTACATTTAGGCATATTTAGGCTGCACAAAAAAAGCTGGAATTTTACCTGTTAAACTGAGATTTTGTAAAAATGTTTACGATTAATAGTGACCGAGATATAGCATTTCAAAGTTTGCAATTTTTAACTTTCTTTGCTAATTTTTACAATTTTTTTTCAAATTTCGTCCTGTAACTTTTTTCTGAGTGAATTTAGATATAGACATTATTATATTAAAGTGAAAGCTGACTTTACGCCCGTTGAAATGGTGGCTGGTAAAAGTCTTTACGACAAATAGAAACTTAGATACAGCGTTTCGAAGATTGTTACTTTTATTAACTTTTTTCTAATTTTTACGTTCTTTTTTAAATTTCGGCCTATAACTTATTTGTCAAATACTTTAAGTACAGATATTACTGCATTGAATGTACTCACAGCATTCTTGTTTAAATGGTCTGCAATAGAAATTTAACCCATCTTAAAGTATTGTTTTATCTCCTTATTAACCTTATCCATTTTTCGTATTGCCGGCTTCAGAAAATCAGTTTGCTGGTACTTTTGCTTAACACATTTCGTGATGATATCGTGTAGACGTAATAAAGATACCTATAAAATATTCATGCGCACGCGCACATTTAATAAACCTCCTGCACCACAAGTTTTGCCGGAAAAAATAGTCTGTAAATACACCAAAGGATGCAGACGAAACTGCGGTTGCAGGAAATTGGGAATGCATTGCTCCATTTTTTGCAAATAATGTATGGGAATAAACTGTGAAAACGATGATGTACCTGAAATAACGGAAGACGATGTTCACGTAGATGCCGATGAAGAAATCGACTTTGATTTTGAAAATATGTTAAATCCAACATTTGAATAATTTCATAAATAACGTACCATTAGAAACATAAATAATGTATAAACCTATCTTTTCTAAGTTGTTATTTGAACAAAAAAAAAATAATAATAACAGAAGTGGAAAAATGTAAAAAGTTATTTTTTAAGTATAATAATTTACTATATCTAGACTGTATCTTGGTTACTATTGATCACATAAACTTCTATTGCAGACCATTTAAACAAGAATGCTGCGAGTACATTCAATGTAGCAATATCTGTACTTAAAGTATATGACAAATAAGTTATAGGCCGAAATTTAAAAAAGAACGTAAAAATTAGAAAAAAGTTAATAAAAGTAACAATTTTCGAAACGCTGTATCTAGGTTTCTATTTGTCGTAGAGACTTTTATCAGCCACCATTTCAAAGGGCGTAAAGTCAGCTTTCACTTTATATAATAATGTCCATACCTAAATTCACTCAGAAAAAAGTTACAGGATGAAATTTGAAAAAAAAAAAGTAAAAATTAGCAAAAAAAGTTAAAAGTTGCAAACTTTGAAACGCTATATCTCGGTCACTATTAATCGTAAAATTTTTTACAAAATCTCATTTTAACGGGTAAAAAGCCAGTTTTTTTTATGCAGCAATGTCTATGCTAAATGTGCTCGAAAAAAAGTTACAGGTTAACATTAAAAAAAATAAAAAATTACAGTTTTTCGTTTTTTTGCTTTGTTTTTTTTGGACGTATTTTTGTAAAAAAAAAAATTGACTTCTGAAGGTGCCATTTCGATTGAAAATTTAATTCTCTACAACTTTTCTATTGACATATTTATAGGAAAATTGCACAGTTTTAGAGCAAAACTCAAAAATGTGAAAAATGGACCTTTTTACTTCGATCTCAAAAACGCACCTTTAAATGGTAGCACTTCGCGGTTTTCTCATATTTTGAGGTCAATTGAACATAAGAAACAATAAAAACCCTTTAACCTTTTAGTTCCCTTCAACCCTCTTTTTTTTTACATAGACAATAGCCTATAAGTAGAGGTTTCAATTTTGAAATATTGTCACATGAACTAAATTTTGTTTTTTTGATTTATGAAATTAGCAAATGCATCAAAGAATGTTTCTATATTATGTGGGGGCTTGATAATTTATCTTCCTTTTCAGGGGATGTCGCCCAAAGAATATAACCCTTTGAATTGAAAGAGAATTAAGTTTTAAGAACAATTTTTTTTTTTTCAATTTTTCATTAAATGGCATTCTTTAAGTTACGATTGAAAAATTCGGATTATAGCTTGAGAAAATTTAGCGAAAAAGTACTAGAGATCAATAAAAATGCTAGTAAACTGAGAATGAATTTTATTTTTCTGTAACTTCTGTAGAATAGCAGTTTAGTAGATATGGAAGTTTAAATATGGCATCCGGACGTTTAGTTTAAATGTTAAATATTTCAGAAACTATGATATATAAAAAATGCTAACGGCCGGTATTATCAACAAAATCATTTTCAATACATTTTCAGAAGCTGGTGGTTGGTTCATTGTAAGTGGTTCAAGTGAATTATCTTTTTTTTTTTCATCCCTATTCTTTTAGCAACTTATCATGTCCCATCCCATTGTACTTGTAAATAAAAATTTATTCTAATAACAAACATTACCAATATGTAATAAGAATATTTTGTTTTTACATGCATTAACTGGATGTGATACAACTTCAGCGTTTTACAAAAAGGGTAAAAATAAATTTGCTAAATTATTTGAAATTCGTACAGATTTACAAGATGCTGCTATTATCTTTACTGATGAAAATGCTGACGTCACTAATATTTTGCAACCGGATATTTTATGCATTTTAGCATTATATGATGCTCTTAAAAATTAAGAAAATGTAAATAATTTTTGATACCAATCGTTTCACAAAGCTACAAGTAAAAATACCTGTGTCAACTTGGCTTCATTGAAACCTACATTCGATGTTAGTTCAGAACATATAAAAAGAGTGTATTTACAAGTACAGTTGTGGATGGGACATGATAAATTACCAAAAGAATGGGGATAAAAAAAAGATAATTTACTAGTACCAGTTACAATGAACCAACCACCAGCTTCTGAAAATTTATTGAAAATGATTTTTTGGTCATGTAAAACTGGATGTGGCTCTGCTTGTGGATGTAGAAAAAGTGGCTTAAATTGTTCTATAGCATGTTTACTATGTGAAGAAGTTAGCTACTTAAATGCTTCACCAATGATATTAATGAATGACATCGAAAACGAAAACCTCGGAGACAATTAGTTTACATGATTATCCTTATAATAAAAATTTATAATTATTTACGTCATTAAAGTTTGTAATAATTATTATTTAGCATAAGTTGTTGATAAATTATTTTCTATAAAAAAAAATGATGTATTTGTTTAACGTTTCTTTCATTTATTTCGCTTTTTGGAGCTTCTGCCATCCTCAAATTTATTATTAAAAAGTTTCCTTTTTTTACGAATTCGTTATAAATAACCTCGAACACTATAACAATCTTAATTTCCTTCAAAGAAATATTTTAAAATTCCGATAATTGTATGTTTCGTTGAGATTTCTAAAAATTTTAATTTTCTTTTAAATCTTCGAAATTGTAGTAATGTTTAGTTTATGTTATGGCATTAGAAATCAAAAAAAAAACATTCAAATCCATTCATTATGGCTGGGTTCAGAGGTATAAACCTAATTGCACTGGACTATTTAGAAAAACTGCACCGTACAAGGCAAAGGTATTTTTGAAAAATAATTTTTGTATTTTTTGTTTAATTATCCAAATAAATATTATTTTTACCGACAGAATGGAGGAGATGAAAAATAAAGCTTATAAACTGAGAAATTTTGCGTATTTTTTACTTCTCTAGATAATGCAGTATCTATAATCCCACATATATTTGCAGTAAATTGTAAATTACAATTGTATTTACAAGTGACTGCAATACTTATGCAGAAAACTCAACTTCCGACTTAGCCGGAAATGATCAAAGTCCTTACTTTTTATATGGCACCATGTATATATTCTCGCATATTTATAAATATTTATCAAATACTCGGTATGATGATGCGTTTGTGTTTAAAATGTCGTCATAATTTCGACTTCATTGAATAACTGAAGCGTTGTAGTTCATAACAATATCAAGTTGTTTCAAAGTAATTAAGCAATGAAATTGAAAGGGTTTGGAATAAATGTAAGGTTAATATGTTGGGCTTTGGTAGAATAATTTAAAAATCTAATAAAGTCCATATATTTTTTTGATTTTCCGACAAATTTAAATCAATTCAAACAGGAAATGCACGATTAACACTTATTGAAATGATATGAAAATTAGAGCAAACATTATACTTTTCGTCGATTTTTTAATTTTTTATACAGGGTGTTACTAAAAAGTATTTTTTTCAATACTAGTACGCTGTAACATATGTCAGACGGTAACAGTTTAAAGTAAAAATATTTTAAAATAAAGTTTTAGAAATGGCTGATTTAGACCCCTACCCCGTTTTTAAGTGGTGCGCCTATGACTTTTTTGGTATGTTATATTTTATAGAAAATTTAATTCTACAACTGTTTTCCATCTTGTGTTTTTTTCGTTTAAGTGATCATTTTTAAATGAAACTTAGAATACTAAAAACATTGTCATTGTGTTTGAAAGGGTAAAATGCTGAAAACGAAAAAAAAAATTAATTTTATTATTTTATTTTATTTATTTTTTTGTTTGTTTTGTTTTTAATTTAATTTTGTTTTTTTACTCAAACTAGGTACATGTAGAACTGGAATTAAGAAGTGACTGATAAAATAAATGATTTTTCTAGAGTATTTAACATTTCATCCTTTAAAACACATGACAATGTTTTTAGTATTCTAAGTTTCATTTAAAAATGATCACTTAAACGAAAAAAACACAAGATGGAAAAAAGTTGTAGAATTAAATTTTCTATAAAATACAATATACCAAAAAGTCATAGGCGTACCACTTAAACAGGGGGTAGGGGAGAAGGGTTGTTTAATCCTAAATCAGCCATTTCTAAAACTTCATTTTAAAATATTTTTACTTTAAACTGTTACTCTCTGACATATGTTACAGCGTACCAGTATTTAAAAAAAATTCTGCAGCCATTTGTACAATATTTAAAGAATATGTTTTTTTATTTCCAACTTTAGAGGGCTGTATATGACAGGGGTGCGATTTTGGATAGAGGTAAATTAGGTTTAATCAACTTTTTCTAAGGTGCTGAATCTGTGGTTAAGTGATTGACATACTTTTTAATAACACCCTGTATAATTGCTGCACATTCTATATTTCTATAGGATACTTTTCGCTGTGTTTTTGTAAATAATGTTAGTTACATTCAACTTACTTGTGGTTCGAACCTGCGAACCTTAGATTACGAGTAAAAAGTGTTAATAGCCAGACCACTACCTGGTTGCTTTCAAACTTTTTATTTTCTAAAATATGTGCACAGTTAAAAATCATATTATAGTTGTCTACAAACGTTTAATGCGAATAAAAAAGGCCATAAGGACCGGCCATTAAAATATCAAAGTCGGCGCTGTTACATGCTGACAAGAATACTACAACGCCGTACTTCAAATTTTTGCATATTAGAATGAGCAAAATAATACTAGAGTGATGTTTCTGGTGAATTAAAAATCTTACTCTGTTTTGCCTCAAGATAGGAATATCTTATGCATTGGTAGTAGTACGGGAGCCCGTGTATAAAATGACTGACTATCCGGCGAACTTTGACAATATGTAAAATGGATTGTCCTTATAAAAGTTAGCAATGAATGGACCGTCAGCTGGTTGGGTAGCGGTGGGGGTGGCTGTCAAAGGGTTGAGAACACGTAAAAAAAATTGAAAAAAAATACTATCCGGCGAATGCTGAAATTTACATGAGGGGAAGATTATGTTATATAATGAAAGTAAAACATAGTCAGCTGGACGGGGAGCGGTGGATTTACCGTCAGCTGATCGATCGAACAGGTCCAAAAACATGAAAAATTAAATTATTCGGCGAACATTAAAATTCAGGTATAAGATAATATTTATACTGAGATTCACGAAAAACATAGTCAGCTGCAAGTATGTGGGTGGAAAAGTCGTCAGCTGGCACAGTAAAAGTGCTGAGTCTTGACTCGCCTGGGAGGCAGCGCGCACCACCTTTCTTGTGCCAGCTGACGACTTTTCCACCCACATACCTGCAGCTGACTGTGTTATCATTAATCTTAGTATGAATATTATCATATACCCGAATTTCAAAGTTCGCCGTAAAGATTTAATTAGTAAAATATCGATATTGATAACTTAATGTTGGAAAACGTGCGTGCGGCATTCCCGAGTTTTGTTTTTTTTTTTAATTTGATTAAATATTCAACTTATTATTAATATACATTATGAAAACACAAATTAATCCATTCGTACATTTCAAAATTATACAGAATAATCTGCTCAGAAAATTTATTAAATGGGTATGGAAAACGAAACCTACTTTTGAATCATCAGATGCTTAGAATAATGATGGGGGCAGAGGCGGAATAAAGAATCGGGAGATTCTGATTCTTGGAAGAATTGGAATGTTCCGATTAATTTATAAATTCTTGAAAGAATCGGAACGTTCCGATTATTTTATCTCAATTTTCCATTCCTATTTTTTTCTTAATTCTTCCCCCTGATCATCAATCTGTAGACGCAGACGAAAAGTTTTTTTCCTATCCCCCCCGCTCATCAAATCTTAGATGCGGACGAAAAAAAAATTCCCCCCCCCCGCATCAATTGGCCCGGCAACCACCGCAAAACTACCAAACTGAACTAAAAATTGAAATTCTCAGAAGCCGATTATTATTTCGATTCTCTCCGATTCCAGGGATTCCGATTCTCAAAATTGCCGGCTTTGGCCTAGTTTAGAATACCTTGTATTCGAATTTCAGTGTGCCTCGTACAATTATTGAGATCGTCTAACGATATAATATTATTAAGTGAGACCGAAAATGTCTAATATCGAAAAGTTTTGTGTTATTTGTTTAAAAAAAAAAGACAAATTATTGTCTTTTAGTGAGGAGACATTGGTAAAATATAAAAACATCTTGATTATTAGGAAAAACAATAATTTAAGCATGAGCAATGTGCATCTTCCTAGCGAAGTAAACGACTTCCAACTATACCATAGCCAGTGCTACCGTGTTTTTACCGCTTTACCACCAAAATATCGAATAGTTCAGCAGCATCAAAGTATCAAGTAAGTAAATAATATCTACTAAATTGCTTTACTTCATTATTTTCAAGCGGATAACATATTTTTAACTCAATCAAGAGTTTGATAAAAATAAAAAACCGCTGCCCAAGGAATCACTACTTCCACAAACCGATTTTCTATCCAAGTTGTATGTGGAAATAATTGTTTATGGAACTTTATTAATAATAAATCGTCTACCCCAAAAACCTATAAAATGATATCCCACGTCGGTAGTGAGGTGGGGGTGGTGATAGGAGGGTGGTAGGGGAGGTGGATGAAGTAAAAAAATATTTTGATGCTTTTGATTCTTGTACATACACTAAATTACAATTTTTTTTTCATCCCCTTTAATAATGGGGTGGGGGTGGTAATGGGGATGGCTAATGCCAAAAATTTTTTTGGGACATTAGCCTCTCCTGTATACACCACCAATTTTATGGACCTTTACTTGCTTGATTTACCTGTTTACCCCCCATTTACCGCAGTTTACCCCCCAACCTTTCGACGGAAGGAGATGAAAATACAATCTAGTACCAGATCCCGTTAAAGTACATATGTGTACAAAACTTCAAGTCAATATCTTAAACGGTTCCAGAGTAATCGTGCGCACAAAAAAAGTTACAGACAGACCGAAAGACAAATTTTTTTTCGCTCAAACTTAAAATCTCGACGTTGCATGACATTCTAAGCCTATTTGAACAATAAAACTTTTTTTAAAAACTTTCGTCGTTACTATACTTCCACTGGATGTGGAAGTAATTGATGATCAGAAAATAAATGTTACCGAGGTTTTCAACATCCTCTTATTTGTTAATACTGTTTTTCTCACTCTTTGTATGAATTATTTCAGAAATCGTACGTTTTTTCCAGTCGTTCTCAAAATTTAATTTTTATTTTGAAAATATAAAAATTATAAAAAAAATAATAGAATTCTTAAAAACCTGTCTGATGAACATTTCGATTTTGAATAGTTTTTTATTTCTTATTTATTTTAATCAATATGACATGAGTTGCTTGTACTATTTTTTACGTAGTGTGCAAAAAACTAGTATTATTTATATTTTCTACACTGATAGAAATTTCATTGGCCAGTTTAGTAAAATGCATAGAGCTAAATTAACAGTATTGAATATTGTTAATTTAGAAAAAAAATTACTTGAATTATATTAAAAAACTGATCTAAATTTAAAACATGGATTTATCTGAAACAGCTAAATCATTTAGGTACCTAAATTAGGTAAATAATTTAGCCGCTTTGTGTAAATGCATATTTCTAATTTAAATCAATTTTTTATCTAATTTAGGTAAACTCTCGGGTAAACTATTTGTCTAATCTGGAGAAATGTAAAAAAAAAACAAAAAAATACACGCATGGGCCATATAAGCTTGTGGATTGTATATTATACGTTTAGTACTGGCTTCAACGTACAATACACAATCCAAAAGTTTATATGGCCCATGCGCATATTTTACTTCCACATCCAGTGGAAGTATAGTATCGACAAAAGAAAATTTGAAAATTTGGATGAAAATGGGCGTAGGAAATAAAGAACGATTTTTGTACATAAACGATCTGTATTTAGCACTTGGCGAGGACTTGTGTAATGCGTTGCCCGCTTTCCACGGTTTTACGGGATGTGACTATAATCCCGCATTTTTTAAGAAAGGGAAAAAAAGCCATTTACTATATTAAGAAAAAATCAAGGATTTATTGAAGCTTTTAAAAGTTTCAATAATTTACCAGATGAGAATCTAAATAATGTCATTAACCAAATAGAGAAGTTCGTTTGCGCAATGTATGGATTTAAAGCCATAGAAAACGTCAATGATGCTAGAGTAGCTACCTTCATGAAGATGTACAAATTTAACGAAAACGATCATGAATTCCGGTTACCACACAAACATTTTGATGCGTCTCTCTTGCCACCGTCGAAATCAGAACTTATACAGCACATTTTAAGAACTGTGTATGTGTCCACGATTTGGAGCAACGCACACAAACAAGTGCCATCTATATTAAATCCCCTTGGTTTTGGGTGGCAGCTCGAGTATAACAAGTTTATTTGCAAGTGGTTTGATGGAGATCAATTACCTCCATCAGTAGAAATGATTGTCCGAGAGGCCGAAAATACTGAAGGTATTATATCATTTGTGCATTTCATTCTATTGTAATCTTAATCAATTTTTGATAAATAATATTTAATTTTTTCAGATGCTAGTGGCAAAGAGGAAAATGATCTTTCACCCACCCCGGATCAAGAGAGTGATGAGTCGGATGAAGATGATAACGAGGAAGATTTGTTATCAGAAGCCGAATAAATTCATTTCTTTTTCACACAACTAAATAAATTTTCTAAACAGATTATTCTCTATAATTTTGAAATATACAAATGTATTAATTTGTATTTTCATAAAATAATGTATATTAATAATAAGTTGAATATTTAATCAAATTAAAAAAAAAACAAAACTCGGGAATGCCGCACGCACGTTTTCCAACATTAAGTTATCAATATCGATATTTTACTAATTAAATCTTTACGGCGAACTTTGAAATTCGGGTATATGATAATATTCATACTAAGATTAATGATAAACACAGTCAGCTGCAGGTATGTGGGTGGAAAAGTCGTCAGCTGGCACAAAAAAGGTGGTGCGCGCTGCCTCCCAGGCGAGTCAAGACTCAGCACTTTTACTGTGCCAGCTGACGACTTTTCCACCCACATACTTGCAGCTGACTATGTTTTTCGTGAATCTCAGTATAAATATTATCTTATATCCGAATTTTAATGTTCGCCGAATAATTTAATTTTTCATGTTTTTGGACCTGTTCGATCGATCAGCTGACGGTAAATCCACCGCTCCCCGTCCAGCTGACTATGTTTTACTTTCATTATATAACATAATCTTCCCCTCATGTAAATTTCAGCATTCGCCGGATAGTATTTTTTTTCAGTTTTTTTTACGTGTTCTCAACCCTTTGACAGCCACCCCCACCGCTACCCAACCAGCTGACGGTCCATTCATTGCTAACTTTTATAAGGACAATCCATTTTACATATTGTCAAAGTTCGCCGGATAGTCAGTCATTTTATACACGGGCTCCCGTACTATAGACGCATTGCCCGTCCTCCGCGACACTGACAATAAATTCAAAGTTTATCTGTTACCCTGGTATTAACGGCGACAATAAACTGGGCGCCATTCTAGTTAGGGGCAATTCGCGTAACTATATCACAAGAATAATGAATTAATTAAAGAAATTAATTAAATTAGAATTAATTAAAAAAGGCGTGTTTTCGTTTATTTCTTATCTCAATCATCCCAGAACATACTTTACATAAGAGTAATGATGTTTACTCTTATTAGGTTATATACTAATTAATGAACTGATTTTGAACAATTAATAGTATCCATAAACAAATAACGTGAGTTACAATGAGTTATTACAAATCACTAGGTACAGAGCCAATCACCTTTATCTTCATGCCTAGCCTGTCCAATCGACGTAACCCGCGAGACGAAGGTGGAGAGAAATTTTTTTCCGATACGGTGAAATAGAGGTCCATTTTTATTGAGGGGAGGAAGGTGATTTACCATGTTTGGATAATTTCGACGTTTTCAAATCAAGTTAAGTAATAATTGAGCCAAAAATGATGAATTCGGTTAGTGAAGATGAACTAATATGTACACCACCAGAATGAAGACAAGTAGCTAATGATACAATACATAATTTATTACCCGAAAAATCGCAAAACAAATATAAAAGTGTGTACAAAAATTAAATTTTACAGTTAATTTTATTAATAAACAAACTGAGTAATTTGAACAAAATTTTCTCAATTTAATATTTATTACTATAATCGTAGATAAAGTATGGTATTCAACTTGCCGTAATGGTAATAACTCACCTGATGAATTACATGTAAACTTCATCTGCGTGAGTTATTACCTACATTACCGCTCGTTGAACAATATACTATTTATCTATTAAGTGATACATTATATTTATTGTTTAATATAGTGTAGAAAAATGAAGCATGCCCCGGCCTCCCATTTCTATTGAATTACAAAATATAGAAACTAAGATGAAAATTTTTTTGAAATTTAAATGGTTACCTAATAACTTTTTTATTTACTGATGGATTTTGTTCAAAAACAATGGTGTCTTTCCTCTAGTCAACGTTAATTTACTGTTCAAATTTCAATACAAACGGAGTTTTCTTTCGTTAAGTTATAGTGCTTATAAGAAAATGTGACGGACGGACAGACAACATTTTGAACATTGTTCGTTCACTAACACAATGATGAATACAATGTGAAATGTTTCTGTCTAAGAGCGATATTTTGTATTTTAGAAATGAGTCGATAAACTGCAATATACTCTTCCTTTTCATATCTCCGAAGAGTGTAATAACAGTAATGCCGCTCACTCAAGACCAACTGACTAAATTATCTGGTCATGCAATTTGGAACAAAAATTGCCTTTCGAGATACACCATTCCTGGTGGTGCACAATTGCATAGAATATGAGATATTTGGCAGAGATTTTGTATAACGACTTTTCAGAGAAAGACAAAAATGAATATTAGATTTGTTTTGCAATTGAACTTGCCCTGATGTAAATCGCGATTTAGATATGAATATATTTTATCTAGTAACTTTTATAGACCGTCACAGTGGTGACCAGAATAAATTAACAAGCATTAAAAATGCACCGCCGCAAGCGAACAAACATTTCTTTTGGAAATGAAAATTGATGAGCGGGGAGGAGAAAACCACCAAAAATGTTTCCACTCACAAACGAACAATCAACAAATTTTTCATGCCAGTCTTTTTACCAAAATAAACGACAGGGGGCCACATACAATACATATATAATATAATAAAAATTAATATTGTTGTTCATAAATCACCATTATTTAATAAAAAACGAATACCAAAATAAACGACAGGGGGGGGGGGCACGTGCCCCTCCCCACTGGATCCACTTATGAGCCGTCACGAAACCCAAATTTAAAACAAATTCGATTAGTACTAAATGAGATACTGGGGTGTCAAATACGAAAACGGAGAGTATAATGCATTTGATGGAACATTTCTAAAACCATAAATATCTCTCATAGAGAAAAAATACTGATATTGTAATAGTGATCGAATTCTGAATAGCTTTCATAATGTCCATCTATCCGTCTGATTGTCTGTCCGTCTCACAGTGGGTAATTTTCCCGAATAGCTGGCCAAAACACATAATTTTCGGTACGTAAACTACAATTAATGTCTGTACGTTTTTGAACTCGTTGATTTCAAATTCGATGCTAGAATTTGCAAAAACAAGATGGTGCATTAAATATGGCGGACTAAAACCTAAAAAAAATATCTGAAAACTCTTTAAAAAAATGGTTCAATGCTCTTCATCTCTTTAGATAAGACTATTATAATTTTCAAATACAAAATGTCAACTTCAATGTTGTGGACTCTATAACAATCTAAAAAATAAGCTTCAGGCTGCCACACTCAAGCTGCTATTTTATATTTGAAAATGAGATGAAGGGCACTGAATCATTTTTTTCAGAGTTTTTAGATACTTTTTTTAAGTTTCAGATATTCAATTGACCATCTTGTTTTTGCAAATTCTAGCACCGAATTCGTAATCAGCGAGTTACAGATTTTGGATAGCTATTCTGGAAAATTTCCCATTGTGCGTCTGCCCGTCTGCTCGATCTGTTTGTCCGTCTGCCTGTCGGCCAGTCTGTCTATCTGTCAGGTTTCTTTTAAGCACAATAACTGAAGAAGAATAAGCTTAATCACATTCAAATTTGGACAATATGTTAGTGTTAGCTGGAGGAAGAACTTTATTGTTTTTGATTTGAACAAAATCGATCAGTAAATCAAGAAGTTATTAATCATTTAAGTAAATTTTAAAAAAATGTTTTTTACTTCCACATCCAGTGGAAGTCTGGTAACGTTTTTTTTTAATTTTTATTGTTCAAATAGACTTAGAATGTCATGAAACGTCGAGATTTTAAGTTTGAGCGAAAAAAAATTTCTGTCTGTCTGTAATTTTTTTTGTGCGCACGTTTACTCTGGAACCGTTTAAGATTGGTACACATATGTACTTTAACGAGATCTGGAACTAGATTATATTTTCATCTTGTTCCGTCGAAGGGATGGGGGGTAAATTGGGGTAAATTTGGGGTAAATAGGTAACTCAAGCAGGTAAGAGTCCATAAAATTGGTATTTAGTATATACAAGAGAAGTTAAGGTCTCAAAAAAATGTTTGGCATTAGCCACCCCCATTACCACCCCACCTCATTATTAAAGGGGATGAAAAAAAATGTGATTTAGTGTGTGTACAAGAACCAGAAACCTCAAAACATTTTTTTACTTCATCCAGCCCCACTACCACCCCCCCTCCCACTACCGATGTGGGGTATCGTTTTATGGGTTTTTGGGGTAGAGGATTTCAAATATTATATTATTAAAGTTCCATAAACAATTATTTCCACATACAAAATTTTTTCGTTGTGAAGACTTGGAAAGAAAATCTGGATGTGGAAGTAGTAATTCCTTGGGCAGCGGTTTTTAATTTTGATGTTTTGTAATTAAATAGAATAGAATAGAATAATGCTATTTCCTATCACTATTTATTTGTATATGTTACTAATATACATTTTATGATAACATAATATCCAACTGTCAACATGTGATTTTCACCTAGACACATTATATTATTACATTAACGCTTTTGAAAGTATGGAATGATGGTTTACGGTTACGTTTTAAACTCTAAATACAAGGGTCGCGGTATCGGGACACAAATGATAAGTTTGATTTTAGTTTTACTTCCACATCCAGTGGAAGTATACTTAGTAACAACAAAAAAAAATTAGAAAATTTGTAGTGTTCAAATAGGCTTAGAATGTCAATGAAACGTCGAGATGTTAAGTTTGAGCGAAAAAAAAAATTTTCTGTCTGTCGGCCTGTCTGTCTGTAACTTTTTTTGTGCGCACGATTACTCTGGAACCGTTTAAGATATTGACTTGAACTTTGGTTCACTTGTGTACTTTAACGGGATCTGGAACTAGATTAGGTATATTTTCATCTTATTCGTCGAAGGTAAATAGGTAAAACAAGCAGGTAAGAGTCCATAAAATTGGTGTTTAGTATATACAAGAGAAGCTAACGTCTCAAAAAAAATTTTGGCATTAGCCACCCCCATTACCCCCCCCCCCCTCCCCCTTATTAAAGGGGATTAAAAAATGTGATTTAGTGTATGTTCAAGAACCAAAAACCTCAAAATATTTTTTAATTTCATTCACCCTCACTACCACCCCCACCCCACTACCGATGTGGGATATCGTCTTATGGGTTTTTGAGATAGACGATTTCAAATAATATATTATTAAAGTTCCATAAACAATTATTTCCACATACAAAATTTTTTCGTTGTGAGAGACTAGGATAGAAAATCTGGATGTGGAAGTAGTGATGAAAGCAACATTGTTTACAAAAAACTGTGAAGAATATCCTATAGAGTGTGCAAAAATTATATAGAATTTTCAATAAATTAACGAAGAAAATAGTGATTACTGTGCTTAACTTACATCGCAAACAAAAATATGGTAGCTGTTTGTTGATCTTCAAAAATTAAAAAAAAAAACGAAAGGTAAAATTTACAGAGAACATTTCCGTTAAAGCAACACTAATCTTAATGTTAAGATATCTTTTGAATTGAACACACTGTATGTGGATATTCCAAAATGTGTGTCAGAACTTAATTCTAAATGCACTTGCTACTTGTTCCTGTAAAAGAAGTTTTCAAAATTTATAAACATTTCCAATTTTGTAAAACAAGGGAATCAGATGCAATCAGCAATTCTAAGCCTTTGGGGTAATAATAAAAATTTCATAGGTAGTACATTCGATTATACCACAGCATTTTTAAATTTTTTTTAGTCTCACTGGTTCTTATTTAATTATATTAGTACTTTTGAAAAAAATCATGAATTATCAGCCTGCCGCACACCCTGTATATATTATCAAAAATAATTTGTAATGAAAAAAAAAAATAAATTTAAGAGAATTACAATAACATGCAATTTCACAATTATTGTCATGTAAACAACACTACTTGTCAAATTTTACAACTAAATATAATCGCAACAGAAAAAAAAATCAAAAATTGTTATTTTTGTATAACTCACCGGTATACGCTGTCCCAGAATCGGTCCCTTGTTATTGGCTAAGCCAAACACCAAACACAGATATCAAAACACCAACTGAAAAACACGTAATTGAACAATCGCGAACCGCGAGCTTTCCGCGTAAAGTATACTCGTCACACGACCGCACGGAGTGAAGTCTAGTAGGCCTTTACTTTAGCGACTCCTGCTGCTGCTAGCGCTGCTACACCATTGAGATATCTAACCTCGCTCAAAATCCGTAGTAGGCGATGCATTCACAATTATTCATTTGTTTTACTATGCGAGATCCTTCAAAGCATATGCGATAGCGATTATAAATTATTATTAAACGGAACCATTAGCGTCAACTTTTGTTTTCCGTGGATTGCTCTGTTCATTTCACTTTCTTCGCCGGCATGGTGCATTGTCGACTATAACCTGAGAATCTATGTGTGTCTGTGCGTTTCTTTTCAACCCCTACGGCTGGGGGTTGTTGGAGAGAGAGGGCCAATGCTGTTTATCGAGCGGCGCAGCACAGGATTGGATTCTGGGGGTTGTTGATGGTAGGGTTGCTTCTGATTTATCGCTGTGAATTGCATTTTTGCATTTGGCGGGTTCAGAAAAATTCCCGCGTGTGGGGGGAACGTTTTTGTTGTGTCACGGTGCACTTGATTAAATGTGTCGAATATGTCATCTAAACTATTTTTCAATTTCTTTCCACGAAATTTTAAATATTTTTATTTACCGAGATATCCAGATACACAATGTATATAGTGGAGTCAAATTAGGACAAAAAAAATCGCAATGCGAATTGTCTGGTCAGGGCAGTTTTTTTGTTTTAATATGTTCAGGGGATCAACTTAAGTTCAAGTTCAGTTTTGCAGTTTCTGAGAGGTCGGCGTGTTGTTTATTTAAACAATTTAATTTTTTAGACTGTGTTTTCCATTTGTTTTCTTTTTAATATATCGAAATCTATAAGTCCTATGGAAAACAAAAAGAAGGAAAATGTTTAGTTGTGGGTTGTATAATAAAAGTACATAAACTAGGATACATTCAAATTGTTATTATTAGGTATTATTTAAAAAAAAATTGAATACTGCAAAATTATACGTTTCTAAACAAATTACTGTTCTTTCAAAAATAATGGATAATATTCACTGAAATTTTGGAGAAATATAACTTATAAGAAATGGCTCTATACAACTGTTGCTTAAACTTCGCACCCTTGTGAAATCCTGCCATCAAAATCAAGAAATGTGTACGATGGCTCAAATTGTAGCTTTTTATAAGTCCTTTAAGATCACGGAGAGAAAATTTTTTTTTTTTGAAAATTTAAACCCTTTTTATTGCAGTTGTTTATAATTTTCGAATTCAAAACAAATTTATTTAACTCTCTGCTTTTTTTTATAAAATCAAAAACGGTACAGGAGTAATGAAAGTAAATTAAAAAAGCAAACTTGAAAAAAAAAATTAATGCTCCACTTGCGTTTGGAGCTGAGATACGTAAGTTTTTACGTTTAGGTTACTTATAAATAAATATATATCGATAATTCTTATTGAAATTTGGACTGGTAATTCTCCAATGTCTATTATTTGGTCTCTGCTACTTGAAAATAATCCAAAGCTACTGATTAGGGGTCCGAAATTGGGGTCTTTAGCGATTTTGTTAGAAATCTGAAAATCACCAAATATGTCTAAATGTTATATTATAGCACATTTTATTCAGGATGGGGACATCTCGAGTTCAAATCCTGCTCGCGAAATATATTTTTTTATTGTATCGGTAATATTAAAAGTTTTAGAAAGCTGTATACATGAATATGAGGGTAGTTGTTCAAGCTAGATTTCTTTACCCTTTTCGTGACAATAATTAAAAAATTTATGAATGTGAAAATGTGCATTATGTTCTCGATGTTATTTTAACAATTGTAGCTTTGGATTATCTTCAAATAGCAAAAATAAAACAATAAGCATTGGAGAATAACCAGACCAAATTTCAAGAAAAAATATCTATTTGTTTATTTATAAGTGACCTAAACGTAAAAACTAACGTATCTCAGTAGTACGTCGGATGGCTGGCTCTATCGTTCACTAACCCAATACCGAGGTATAACCAAATAAAACCTATTTCATTTTATTCAGCAGGTTTTTTTTACATAGGAAATCACTTTTGACGACACTCTCCATTGGTCGAGACTGAAGTTACAAGAAAAAACAAAAAAAAAAAGAAAATAACAAAATTCAAATTCAACCACGAATAACTTTCAAACGAAAAAAGATAAAATTATATATTTTTTTTAGTTTTATAGTACAAACGATTCTCTTTAATTTGATGTATAATTTATTACAAAAATAATAACTTTAACATTAAAAAATTGACGTTGATTTAGATGGTACACAAATTGTCAATTTTTTTGAAAGGTCTAACTCATTGTAACTCGCTTATGTATTGAGCTATTCGAATGTTTTATTCACCAAAAACTGCCAAATTTCATAGACTTCATTTTGTCTCAATTAATGCTGGGTCTAGCTCTGTAAATAAAAGCGGTACAGCCTTTTAAACACAACGAAGCGCGCTACGGCGACGGAGTCGCGAGGCTTCCCCACTCGTTCCCGGTACATCCCGCGTTCACCATAAATCGCGCAAGGCTACAATCAGCGGTCGTAAACAAAAGCTTTAGAATTATCTTCCTTTATTGTAAGATGATAAAATTAACAAATCAAATTGAATAATATGATATTAGTTGTAATAATCTGCTATATATGGTGTATATGTACTACGCGGGTGGTGCATTAATAAAGTGAAAATAATAGGTAGGTATCAGACAGATATAACTGATTTTCAGATATATCATTGTAAAAACCGCTGCCCAAGGAATCACTACTTCCATATCCGGATTTTCTATTCAAGTCACACAACGAAAAAATTTTGTATCTGGAAATAATTGTTTATGGAACTTTAATAATATAATATTTCAAATCCTCTACCCCAAAAACCCATAAAACGATACCCCACATCGGTAGTGGGGTGGGGGTGGTGACAGGGGGTGGGAGTGGGGGGTGGATAAAGTAAAAAAATATTTTGAGGTTTCTGGTTCTTGTACACACTCTAAATCACATTTTTTTTATCCCCTTTAATAATGGGGTGGGAGGTGGTAATAGGGGGTGGCTAATGCCAAATTTTTTTTTGAGACCTCAGCTTCTCTTGTCTATACTAAATATCAATTTTATGGACTCTTATCTACTTGATTTACCTGTTTACTCCAAATTTACCCCAATTTACCCCCCAACCCTTCGACGGAACGAGATCAAAATATAATCTGGTTCTAGATCTTGTTAAAGTACATATGTGTACCAAATTTCAAGTCAATATCTCAAACGGTTCCAGAGTAAATGTGCGCACAAAAAAAGTTACAGACCGACAGACAGACAGAAATTTTTTTTTTGCTCAAACTTGAAATCTCGACGTTTCATGACATTCTAAGCCTATCTGAACAATAAAAATTTTTAAAAATTTTTTTGTCGTTACTATACTTCCACTGGATGTGGAAGTAAAATCATGCCAGCTAGTAAAGTTTTTACTTTGCTTCGTATATTTTAATATTTTCCATAAAATGTCAGAGGTAACCACATAATCAAAACAATTATTTGCCATGCTTTCACTAACTCGTAGAGGCTCTGAACGATTAGTTGGATTTTTGTACATAACTATATTTTTGTTTTCATGTAAACTGGAAGGGTTAAAATCGGTTAAAATTGGATAGACGATCTAAATATGCTTGTGTAAATAGGCTGTTCTTTTTTTTAAAATAATACTATTCCTAGTGGGATTTTTACTATCTAGCCTGTCTTCGTTTTGATCAAAATTATCGCTGCGATAAATGTAATTGTTTTCTTTAGAACTTACTGGAGGAACTCCAGGTGGTATAAAAATGTCGTCACCAGTTTTTACTAATATGTGACTAGCTAAAGACGTTAAAAATGTACGTATTTCATCGTAGGAATAACCATAGCCAAAAGAATAAAGCATATCATTAAGTTCTTTTTCTTCTGACGGCACGAAACACATGTAGTGATATGTAAAGGATTAAAAAAATGGCCTAAGCTGATTGTTTTTTTTTTTCCATAAGTATTAATATAAATTCCATTACTATAGAAATAACGTTTAAATCAAATTTGTCTCTCCTGACATATTTAGAATCCACGACATAAATGTTTATAACAAATCTGAAACTTCTTGTTTACATGTATGTTCATTCAGAATAGTAATCGTGTTTTTTTTATAGTTTTAAAACATCCAGCTATAGCTTCTCTTAAGATACCGGCAGCTTTATCAAGAATTGTCAATTCATTCTCATGAACCAAGTTTTCTTCGCCTGATTCATTTGTGACTGACAACAAAAATCCTTTTAGCTTTATTATCACTTGAATGAACTGTTGTTGTATTTTCTTTGTGTTCACAAAACACTTTGTTTGCTTAAATGCTTTTCTAATCTCTTTCTTATATTTCCACTGCTATAATAATCTAATTTTTCTTCCGTCATTTCTTCAAATATATCATTAAGGCGTGTTTTTAGAAATATTAGAGTTAAGAATTCTTTTTTGCAAAACAGCAAGATAAACCTCCTTAAATAAAATATTTAACGCTACTTTAAATTCATTTTTTTCTTTCAGTTGTTTAGTTTGTACACATTTAATTTTTTTTTACTAATATATTTTGCATAATAAATTTTATGATAATTTCCATTAGCCCAAATAAATTTGAATAAATGTGTAACCTGCCTTGTATTTCTGTATCACCATGCGACACTGCAGCTTTAATATATATTTTTTTCTAGTTTCCGCACCCGTTCCTGTACAAACTGGTACTTAAAGATGTTCTTAATTTATTCTTAATTTTTCTGGATTTTCCACAAATCCGACAATGCCATTTTATTTTAAACTGATTTTTTTTTCTTTATTATAACTACATGAAGGCTCACTTGCATTTTTTTATCGCGTTACTAATATCAGAGACAATACGTATTATCTTTGCTAATGTTATTTATTACAAAAAGATGTCAGACAAGAATAATGAAATCGGTATCGAAGGGTGTGCAAATAAGTGCCACCACTTTGTTTTATAAAAATTTTAATGAAATTGCATATTTTCTTTCATTTGCACAATTAATAATAGACCTGATGCCAGTAACAGTTGGTTTTTTACCATTAGATTTTCACTGCTTTCAGCAGTAAAACAAATATGTAGTTTTTCTCCATTGATAAAAATGAATCTACAATATACATAAACTGTAATAGCCTACATGTAAGTAAAATAGTATATACTTATTAATATTTATCCAGACAATAATGAGGCCAGCAGCCGATACGTTTCTTGATGGGCCGAGAAAGTAGCGGGGGCGGGAAAGGAAGCCTCACGTCTTCGTCGCCGTACTGTGCTTCGTTGTGTTTCAAGGGCTGTAGCGCCTTTAGTTAAAAAATTAGATCCAGCATTAATTGAGACAACATGAAACCTATTAAATTTGTCAGTTTTTGGTGAAAGAAAAAATTGAATACCTCGTTATATAAGCGAGTTATGGCGAGTTAAGAATTAGAAAAATCGACGATGGAAATGCAAAACCATGTAACTGCGATCCCACCAACTTTACAGGAAACATCAAAAACTATTAATTTTTAAATAATTACAATTTACCTATTTATTTTACAGGCATGTTATGATTATTAATTATGTGAGCATATATATTTAATATGAATTCAATATTTTATTATGAAATGCATAATAATGCATATACGTGTTATTGCACCTCTTTCGAAGGAACCAATTGCACATACATGTTATTGTATTCAGGGAATTATTAAGTACTTAAGTAGAAGATATGCACATTTTTTATTCAGATATTTTATTTATAAAGAGTAAAATATTAAAAATCTACTTAAAAAATCACCAAAACCTAAGAATATGATAACTCATTATAAAACGACCAGTAATTCTCATCCAGACATTTTTTGATTTCTTGTAAATCATCAAATTTCTTTTTTTTTATTGGCAATCTATTATTAAATAAAGCCTCAAACTCTTCCAGCATCTTTGGTTGGTTTTTGGGGCGCCTTGGAAGTTTTTTGAAATTATCGTCAAAAGCCAGCTTGTAAGAAATCTCACCATTTACATACTTTAGTGCTCTTATGTCAGTTACTGTTGGATCGAAAGCTTTATTCCCTGGCCGTATAGAATCAAAAACCATGTCGACTGAATAATTTTTAAAAAAATTATATTTTAAAGAAATCACCTCATACGGAAATGGCTTTTTTCTTGCCTCCATGGAAATCTCGTGGTAATCATTAGGAAGGTATATTCTTTTATTTTTAAGTTTATTTTCTATAGTGGCGTGCACACTATCACACTCCATTTGAGTGTGTCCTTTAACAAGAAACTTTTAGATTATTTCTCCATTGTACTGCTTTGAAAAACAAATAAGAGCATTCGATAATATCGCATTGCGGTTTTGATAGGTGCATCCGTCTGCATACAAAATAACTGGCAAAGTCAACTTATTATCTTCAACGTAATGCCTTTTAAGAAAATCTATTACCATACTAGCAAAAGTTGATGCTTGAAGATCTGCTTGTGTCTCATCAAACCAATAGCAAGTAGTTTTTTTCGTGATCATATCATACAGGGTAAAATTATGGCAGAGAAGTTTTGTTTTATAATATAAAGTGCTTGCATTAATCACTGGACAAGTCTTAACTGCCTGCATGTCACAGCATACCACATGGAATTTTCCATTCTTAGCTTCCTCTTTATCTTTTGTCTTTTCAGCTTGCGCTCTTGTTTTTACTTTTCTATGCTTGTTCCATTCTTCTTCAGTTATGTGCTTAACTTCATATTGGACACAAGTATCACATCTGTCTTTCTTTGGGCTAAATATTCCTATGTTCATAATTTTTGTGTAATTTATTAAAGACTTTCTAGACATAGGCTTACAATTATTTTCAGAGCAATGAGTTGTGTAAACTGCGTAAAGGTCACTGTAAGTAGCAAAGCTCTGTTCTAGGTATAGTTTTTTGGTACTTTTTCTACAATAGTGACTAGGTAGTTTAGGTAGATTCTCTAAAAATTCCCGTAGACATTTTTCGCTTGGATTTTCTCTTACTAATTTACGTTTATTTGGATTATTTTGACTGTGTGGCTCCTCTGCTTTTGACTTGCAGTTTCGTACATACCATTCGTGAACACCAAGAGTATTTAAAAACATATTTTTACACACTTGTAATCTTCTATCGTCAATACTTAGAAAATAATGAAAGCTATGTGACCGACGAGAATCCTTGTCAACTATGGTTTTTCTTTGCGTAGGGAACTTTAAAACTAGTCCATCTATATAAACTTTTCTTTCATTCCAATTTAGACGTTCCCAAAAATATTCAAATAATTTTTTCCTTTCAACTTCAGTAATATTATTGCACATCCTTATCTTTGATTTTCTGCATGCCAAGAACATACAGGTTTCTCCTATTTCTTTCTTACTTCTAACTTTATCTTGAAAAGTATTTGTTTGATCTCTCGGACGCCTAAAACCTAAATATTCCTCTCCCCTCATTCTTTTCTCCTTATTTAGTGCTCTTCTATCTTTAGACTTTCGTTTTCGGTTTATTTGTTTGGTTCCAAGTTCACCGTCTCTGGAATTTTCATTTTCAATATTACTTTCTGTGTCATTTTTATGTTGTTCCATGCTGTCGTTTTCCAGTTCATCACAATCTTTATCTTCTGTATCGTCAGCGGCTTGTTTTGTACAATCTTTAAACGAAATCTCTTCACAAATCAAATTTTCTTCTACGATAATAGCGTTCATCTTCTGTATATTATTGCACTCATTTTCTTTATTGCTATCATCGACAGTTGAGTATTGGTCAATAATACATTGTCCATCTTGTGCAACAACACCATCAAAGATTAATATTTCTTCATATTCTGTGGGTGGTTCACCTAATAAATTCTCATTATTTGGTAACATAACAAACTCGGCTTCTTGTAAAACATCTTCAAAGTTTTGCATAGTCTTGCTATATTCACCAGAAAGCTGATTGTTATTGGCAATTGCTTGGCACAATGCAACCATTTTTTTCGCACGACTACCCATACTAAAAAAAGAAAGGAGAGATAAGCCAAATAGTTGATTTAATTTTATGTTTCCACTATTTTTTAAAATAAATATCAAATAATATAACAAATTTAACTTAGTTTACTACTATTTATTTATTTCTCCAATTACGCGTATCTATACAAAAGTCACATTGTGGACGAAAACTTGGAAAATGCAATAACACTTAACTAATATCAACGTATATTAATGGTTTTTAACACTTTTACCGAACACTTACAAGTTAATCCATATTTAAATCTACTTTGTTAATACTTAATTTAGTATAGAAATGTCTGTTTTTAATTTAAAGTTTCTAAATCAAGTTTAACAATACAATATTTGAAGAGTTACTCACCTGATATTGCTTGTGGAAGCCATTTTTCTGGTACATACGTGGTATTGCATGTACAAATTTCCGAATATCTATTTACACGAGCGATATATCCCACATGTAAGTGCATTAGCGGAATTGCAGGTTTCTGCTTTAAGGGTTGCGGCAAATTTCTAATTTTCAATAAAAATTGTAGATACAAGGTATTGCATTTCCATCGTCGAAATAATGCTGATTTGTGTATCTTTTTGAATTTTGCTAGTTTTTTTATGTTAATTTTTTAATTATTGCAATAAATTATACTTCAAATTAAAAAGCAATGTTTATTTGTCAAAACCAAAAAAAAATTGTATTTTTATCTGTTTTAGTTCTAAAGTTATATTTGATTAAATCTTAAATTTCTTTTTTTTTAGTTTTTTTCTTATATCTTCAGTCTCGACCAATGGAGAGTGTCGTCAATTTTGATTTCCTATGTAAAATAACATGCTTTAATAAGTAGTGAAGGTCCCATCTGGTTATACTTCAGTATTAGGTAGGTCAAGAAAGAGAAGGCTTTTCGCGCTCTGCCCGACGGGCTACAGCTCCAAATGCAAATAAAGCATTAATTTTTTTTTTTTTAGAAGTTGGCTTTTTTAATCTACTTTCATTACACGTTTACCGTTTTTAATTTCATTAAAAAAAAACAGAGAATTACTTGAATTTGTTTATAACTAAAATTTCGAGTATTAAAAACAACTGCAATAAAACTGGTTTAAATTTTGAAAAAAAAAAAAGTGTTTATCTCCGTGATCTTAAAGTATTTATAGAACGCTACAATTTGAGCCATCGTACACATTTTTTGGTCTTGGAGGCAGGATTTCACAAGGGTGCAAAGTTTTAGTAACAATTATATATTTGAGCCGTTTGAATAATCTTTTTGATTTGAAATTTCAGGTGATTGTACTTTATAAGAACTATACTTTTCCAAAATTTCACTGAATATTATCGATTATTTTTGAAAGAACAGTGATTTGTTTAAAAACTCATAATTTTGCAATGTTAATTTTTTTTTTAAATAATAATAACAATTGGAATGAATTATAGTTTATGTACTCTTATTGTACAACTCAAAACGAACATTTTCCTTATTTTTATTGTGTTCCATACAACTTATCGATTTCGAGATATTCACAGAAAACCAATCTAAAACGCGGTCTAGAAAATTAAATTGTTTAAATAAACAATACGCCGACCTCGCAGAAACTGCAAAACTGAGCTGTAAACTTAAGTTGACCCCCCGAACACGTTAAAACAGAAAAACTGCCCTGGCCAGACAATCCCAATTTGAGTCCGCAAAATTACAAGCAGAATGTAAATGTAATAAACGTAGATGTAAACTTTCTTCTGGATTATGAAATTTTCGATACAATTGCTGATCATTCTTATAGTTTTTGAAAAATAGATCAATTTTTTAGGTATATTTGCTACATTTGTAATTTTAATCTCAACTCCCGATGATTCCATCTTGCTTAGCGAAACTTTTGTCAACACAATATGTAGAACATGCAGTATTTTGTGTTTGTAGAATCATATTCAGGCTACGACACTCTTCAAGGTCATTTTCATTATTAACATATTTCATAACTTTTCGACTTGTCAAAAACAATAGCATTCTTTCTCTAGCTGACACTAACTTCACTGTTCAAATTTCAATATGGTCGGACTTTTCAGTTATCGTGCTTCCAAGAAACGTGACGGATAGAGAGACTAACAGGCAGACAGACGGACATTTTGAAAGTTGTTTATAATTGAACCACTAACACACTGATATTTTTTTCCACGGCAATATTACGATCTTAGAAATGTGTCGATCAAATGTAACATACTCTTCGTTTTCGTATTTATTCATCAAGCTACGACCAGTGCACAGTATACGGGACAAAATTTAAATTTCACCGAAATTGTATTAAAATTGGTAATAATTTTTCGAGTAGTTGTCAAAAATTAAATATTAAAAATGGCGGGTAGATATGCTTCTAGAGGGCAGAATATTTACTAGTGAAATATTTTGTCGAACTCCTCTATATGTTTCCTTAAATATATAAGGAATAAGAAACCAGACTGCAACCAACAGCTATTCTCCGGACTAATGCCCCGCCGAGCGCTGAATTACAAGTTACAAGCCTGGCCGCGTTAAGTACAATAACTATGTATTGCCACAAAACGCTAAGTTTCGATTGTAATAGACACCAGCCGAAAGACTTATTCCCATTCAAAGGAGCTCTCGTGCCAGCCACCCCATACCACTTGCAGACTGCAGTTTCGAGCTATTGGCTCTCGTCAGTGCAAGGTAGGTCTGAGACGGCTGTAACGAGGCATTTGTTCACTCTTGGTACGAGATTTATAAAACCACGACATGCAACAAAAATGAGAGATTTACATGAAATTTGGTACAGGGAAATTTCAGGATTCTCTGATAACGAGTTTGTAGATAATAGTTTGAAAAAATTATACGGCGAATATTTTCTTTTACTACGTAGAAGCTAAACAGGATACCACTAAAAAAAAAAAAAAAAAAGTGAAGAGAATTAAACCGACTTTCACCGACTTTCACCGACTTTCACCGACTCTCCAGTATCGTATTCTCTCGAATCCTCTCATTTTTTTTTGCTACATCAACCGGAGAGAGGGCAATATAAAACGGTTGATAGTTCAAGGAAAACCAGATGGCAAGAGGCGAAAGGGACGCCCTCCAAAACTTTGGGCCCATGTCACCAAAGAGCTGATTGGGAAAAGCTTTAGTGATGGTGTGTCCAAACAGGCAACCACTACAGATGGCATGATGCCGCCAGACGTGCTATACAGCAAGCGGAAGCCAACTATAACAATTTTCATGAATCACAAGACATCTGGCAAGACGTTGTGAGTAAGAAGAAGAAGAGAAAGAAATGAAAATATCGAGTCAATATAAGTAGAAATTAAATGTGTACTATAATTAATGATTTTAGGGCCAAAAATGGCCAGTTTAATGGAAAAAATTATTATCACACTGATTACAAAATTTTTTGAAGACAATAAATTGTTCAACAGCTCCCAGTTTAGTTTTAGAAAGGGAAAAGGTACATCTGACGCCATTCTACAACTTGTCAATTATATAAGTGATGGTTTCGAAATGAAATAATCAACTTTAGTAATGTTTTTAGACCTCAGTAATGCTTTTGATTGTGTATCTGGGCCAATCCATGGCTTCCATGGAGTAACTCTCCAATTAATACCTTCCTATCTATCGGGAAGGAAACAATGTGTAACTGGAAAAAATCAATTAAGTAATCTAATAAAGTACGACGCGCCACAGGGTAGTATATTGGGGGCCACTGTTATTCTTAATAAACGATTTACCTCCCTCATCACATTTTGCAGTGTTATTTGCTGACGACACAACTATTGCCAAATAGATAAAGGAAAGTAATGAGAAAACCATCAAGCATGAATTAGATGCATTAAAACAATATAAATCATAGCAAAACAAATTCAATGGTACTTCCAATCAAAAAGGATAAGATAGAGTGGAAGGTTCCATATGGCCACAATGTATTTTTCCGTACAAGGTTTTCCTGCGCCACCTGGGCGAGTCCTAGGCAGCATGAAATCCCCCCACTACCACAGATAGCGGGAAACTGAAACTCAAGGTCCTCAATTCATGCACCCTGCGCGGGTCGGGCTCGTAAAGGAACTTTCAGCCTTCAATTTTTAGCGGGAAATTTAAATTCGGAAGTACCGAGCCGGCGCCCTCTGCAGGTCAGATGCGTAACTAAATCCCCCACTGCCCACTACCGCCATTACCGGGAAATTTAAACTCTCGAGGCACCGCACTCGTGCCACTGGATTTCTTAAAAATTAAGGAAAAAAGAAGCGATAAACGTGAAAAAATTACTTTATTTTAAGAAATAGCCACTGCATCTTTAACAAAACAAATATCACTAGTAATAAGTGAATGTAAATAGTATAAATAATTTATAAAATATTCTACAAATGACACTGTATAATAACTTATAACTAGAAATTTGTATAACACTGATCAATAGTTATGCTACAGTGTTGTATTGAACAGAAAATAAAAATTCTAGCCGTGATGAATTCAACGTGTGCAATTGAAAAAAAATAATCATACAAAATTAATAAATAAAACGGACACAAAACTGACAGAAAAATAACAAATATAAACATGTCAGCTCCAATAAAAAAAAAATCGTATATCGTATACTAAAAATAAATTAATGGGTAAAACAAAAATCACTAATTGGTGGTAGCTCAAAATACAACCATTACAAATTATCGAAAAATATTATTTTGTGTACTAATTCAGCAGATAACTTTCAATGAAACCATTCATTCTTTCCATATACTATCGATCCGAGTCTGATCATACCAGTATATCAACAAAAAATGACTCTTACGAGACATCTTATCAACTGCTTTCATCTAACAATATCAATATCAAAAACAAGAAAATTATATTCTTTCTATATACTGATGATCAAGGTCTGATGGCGGCTGGTGATATTTCAATTTTTTTTTCTCGTCTGTGGCGCGTGGGACCCATACGAAATATGGGAAATAACATGTCAAGCTGAACTTGGTTTGAACTTAGTTGGTACAACTCGCCCTAAGTGCCAGCAATTTGCAAGATTTGTATGCTGAGTACATGATAAAGAACTTCGTAAGGCGGAGGGTACCAAGCTGGTAGCATATTTTCATAACAATTTCAAATCAAACTGGCATCTGGGATCTTACTCACATTTCGGGTTCCTTAGGGACCATAAAAAACTCATGCCCTTTATCTTTATCGTTTCTTCTACGACAGTTTGAAAAATTGCAGGCCACAACCATTATATACTTTATAACTATAATCAAAACTATAATTTTTTTACACATATAATACTTATTTGCTTTTTCTACATGTTACATTTTATTATGATCACCATTACCATTGCATGATTGTAAGGTTAGGTGCGTTTTTTTGTCCACGACCGGTAGAGTTAGAACTACCAGAATGATATTTACCAATAAAACGACAAAACTGAAATTCCTAGATGGGAGGCGACAAATTTCTTAGGATTCTTAAATAACGAATAATGGCATCGACATTCATGTGTATGGAATCAGAATGGCGAGCAAAAAACGACAAGATTTGATATTCCGGTGTCAGAATTGTAGCAAAAAAACGCACCTGTGCAAGGTCAATAGTATAGACGACAATCTCTTTCATTGATGCCGATGCCTGTAAATATGTTGTTGCTGCCTAAAACTCGACAGATGGCATGTGTACGCGAGCCTTCCGCTCTATCTTATCCTTTTTGCTTCCAATCAAAGCAGCTGCATCTGAAAGTGTTAAATTCTTAGGTTTAACTCTTGACAATCGATTGACATGGTATTCACATATTGACATATTGTCAACCAAATAGTCCAAAAAAATATATGCTGTAAGGCAAATTAGAATCAAAATTGGTCTAACCTCAACAATGGTCGCATACCATGCGTTATTCCATAGTTTAATGACGTATGGTTTAATCAACTGGATTACTGGATTAACTGGACCTGAATTATGTGCGACAAATTTTTACCGTTCAAAAGAGAGCAATCAGAACCTTATATTATCAGGAATAAGTCAGTCAGACAGCTGTAAACCATAGTTCATAGAATATAAAATAATGCTTGTCATTTTGTATAATCTATCTACCTAGTACACTTAAAAAGTCACCTCGATAAATACTCTAGAAATTGTGACAACCATAACTACCTGACTCGCAATATAGTCCCTATATTAACCAGAAAACTGCAAAAAACCCAAAAGTTCTGCGACCGGACCGCAAAACCACTACCCCAAAATCGAAAAAAACCACCCCCATTTCCGATTTTTCGACGCTAGGTTTGTAAAGGCTTGTCGGATCGGGTTTTTTTGGGTAAATTCGAATAAAATAGATAAATATTGACCATAGGTGACCTAACCCACCCCCGGAGGTTGAAACTACCAATAACGAAGTGCCACGGAAACAACGAAAATCAGCTGAAAAGGGCGAGGAATTCGATGGTGATAATATTTCCCGACCTACTCTTCACCCACTACCCCTAAACCGGAAAACTACCCCCATTTTCGATTTTCCAGTGCTAGGCTTGCGACGGCTTGTCGGATCGGTTTCTTTTCGGCCAATTTTAATAAAATAGGTAAATATTGACCACAGGTGACCTGAAACTACCCCAACCCCCAATAACTAAATGCCACGAAAACAACGAAAATCAGCTTGAAAGCGGCATGCTCCCTTTTTCGAGGGCGACGAACACGATGGTGACAATATTTCCCGACATATCCTTCACCCACTACCTCCGTTTTTTTGTGCACACGATAACACTGGAACCGTTTAAGATATTGAGTAGAAATAAGAGAAGCTAACGTCTCCAAAAATTGTATTAGACACCCCCTTACTACCCCCATCCCATTGTTAAAGTAGGTGAAAAAAATAACATTGTGATTTAGTGTGTGTACAAGAACCAAAGGCCTCAACAATTTATTTTACTTCTCACCCCCTACCACTCTCTACCCCAACCCCCACTACCGATGTGACATATCGTTTTATGGGTTGTTGGGGTCGACGATGTCAAATATTAACTAAAGTTCCCTAAACAATTATTTCCACATAGTGGCGTGCAAATATAGTACCAACATTTTTTTCGTTGTGAGAAACTTGGATAGAATATCTGGATGTGGAAGTAGCGATTCCTTGGGAAGCGGTTTTTAATAAAATTTTATTCGAATTGATAAAAAAAAAGCGATCCGACAAGCCCTTGCAAGCCTAGCACCGGAAAATCGGATTCAGGTTTAGGAGTAGTGGGTGAAGGATATGTCGGGAAATATTGTCACCACCGTATTATCCGCTCTCTAGTTTCAACCCCCGGGGTGAGTTAGGTGACTGGTGGTCAATATTCACCTATTTTATTCAAATTGACCAAAAAAATACCGACCCGACAAGATCTCGCAAGCCTAGCACTGGGAAATCGGAAAAGGGGTTGTTTCTCAGGTTTAGGGGTAGTGGGTGAAAGGTAGGTCGGGAAATATTATCACCATCGTATTCCTCGCCCTCGAAAATGGGGGAATACCGCTTTTCAGCGGATTTTCGTTGTTTCCGTGGTACTTCGTTATTGGGGGTAGGAGTATTTCAACCCCTGGGGGTGGGTTAGGTCACCTGTGGCCTACCTATTTTATTCGAATTGACCAAAAAAAAAATCCGATACAACAAGCCCTCGCAAGCCTAGCACCGGAAAGTCGGAAAAGGGGATAGTATTCAGGTTTAGGGGTAGTGGGTGAAAGGTAGGTCGTGAAACATTATCACCATCGTATTCCTCGTCCTCAAAAACTGTTTTCAGCTGATTTTCGTTATTTTCGTGGCATTTTGGTATTGGGTAGTTTCAACCCCTGGGGGTGAGTTAGGTCACCTGTGGTCAATATTTACTTATTTTATTCAAATTGGCCAAGAAAAACCCGATCCGACAAGCCCTTGCAAGCCTAACGTTGAATAATTCGATTTGGGGGGTAGTGGTTGGACGGTAGGTCGGAAAATATTGTCACCATCGTGTTCCCCACCCTCGAAAATGGGGGTGTTAATGTCTTGCGGTCCGGTCGCAGAACTTTTGGGGTAAAAACTTTATCTCAAGGGACTAATGTAGTAACGATATACAGCTACCCAAGCAGAGATTAACGTACGTACATAAAAGGAATCAATTTTGGAATTATTCTTTTCAATTCTCTCTCAACATCTATGAAAAATGCACCATTGAGACGATTTAAAAAAAAACTAAAAATCCATCTTATAGCTTATTATAGCATCAGTGAGTTTTAACTATATAGATTTATAATCATACCAAATTACTTACGCTTTGAATTTTATTTCTCTTCCCTTCTAAATTTTAATGTTATCTGTCTTCCATTTTTAGTGACTGTTATATACACCTATGTATGTTAGTACAATTTTACAAAAATCCCTTGCTTATGGGTAGACCTTGTTAAACTTTTAACGATATTTGTTACCTAGATTTAGTGATTGTTATATACATATACAACTATATGTAATGACTGTATATTTTTACAAACTATTTCTTGTTGCAATTGGCATTGCCTGACATGTCAAAGCACCACGGTGCATTTTTATGACCAATAAAACCTATCCATTTATCTACACGTTTGAATTCTTGTAAAGACTACTGGAAATGACATTTGTCGATTTTTTTGCTGCTTCTTACTGCGTTATGATATTGAATAAGATATCTTGTGGGTTACACTAAGTCAGGGACATCAAAACTTTATAATAATCTATTACAATGGCTGGGTATACTTCATTAACTGTTACTTAATTTCAGAACCGTCTGCTGTTTTGGTCGATGACCGTGCATAAAAAATACTAATGCCAGTAGGCCTAGACAAAATCCACTTAGTTATTACACTAATCAGTAATCACTAATCAGTTACGAACCTACGCTCCTTATGTCAGATTGTGACATGTGCCAGAGCTAATAAACGTGATTCGAATTAAATCGAGCAATTAAATTAGTAGTTTGTTGAACTTTGAATGTCATAAAATGGTTATTGTTGATTTCGATTACAGAAGTTTTAGAAAATATCTCACGAAAGCGTTTGGAATGCCCAGTGAGTTTGAACTGTCCCACGTTCAATTTAAATTCTGATCAAGGCGGTGTCGTTGTGGCACAAAAGTTAGCCGAAAACGGTGCGTGATGGCGAAGGCTTGTAACTTAGTCCAGAGAAATTAAAATTTCTCTGCAGAAAAATTCCCACGAAGCTAAATTTCTGTGTGGATCTTTACTTCGTCGTTTCAAACAATATTTCAGAAATGTGTATTTACCTAACTAGTATATTAGCGTGTCCAGATTAGGGCAACAATATACAGAAAGTAGGCAATTTCATGATAAATAAAAAAGTGTGTAAGTTGTGATTTGCTTAATAACTAAATAATATTCTCTAAACATGATGAAAGCGAATAAATAAAAAATGATTAATTGTAAAAATAAATCAAGAATTGGCTTATAAATAATGAATGAATGTTTCTATACTCTACTGATGAGAACTAACGAGTTCGAAAAAACTTTCGCAGAGTTGAAATAGAATGTAAGGTTCAATAATTGTTGTGATTGACTGAATTTCAATAAATGATTTAAATAATTTCAATATATTTTTTTGATTTAAAATGCTAGGTATCCTATTACGTAATTCAATATTTCTTCAGTATTAGCTAGAAGAGTAGTTGTTTTTATTGGTTCTCGAATGATGAGTGCTTTAAAGTGTTTTCCTAAGTAGTATATTAGCGTGACCAGATTAAGGTACCAATATACAGAAATTAGATAATTTCATATTAAATAAAAAAGTGTGAATTACTGAATTTAAATAAATGATTTAAGTATTTTTAATATTTTTTTTGCATTAAATTGCTAAGAATCCTATCATGTAATTCAATACTTCGTAGTTATTAGCTAGAAGAGTAGTTGTTTTGATTGGTTCTCCAGTAATGTGTGTTTTAAAATATTTATCTAACTAGTATATTAGCGTGCCCAGATTAGGGCAACAATATATAGAAAGTAGGTAATTTCCTAATAAATAAAAAAGTGGTTAAGCTGTGATTTGTTTAATACCTAAATAATATTCTCTAATCATGATGAGAGCAAATAAATAAAAAATAGTTAATTGAAAATTTATTGTAAAAATTTGATATTATATTTCCAAAATATATACCTGTATTACATAATACTAGCTGATGCCCGCGACTTCGTCCGCGTGGAACTTCGTTCGGGTGGAACTTCGTCTGCGTGGAATTAAGAACATTGAGATACTAACCCACTGCACATTCATTGCATTTAAGGAAGCCGATTTCCCATCCGTTGCACACAAGGAAGCCCACTGCGCATCCATTGCACTCGAGGAAATCCACTGCGCATCTGTAGTACTCGAGGAAACCCACCGTGCATCCATTGTACTCGAAAAAACCCACTGCGCATCCATAGTACTTGAGGAAACCCACTGCGCATTCATAGTGCCTGAGAAAATCCACTGCACATCCATGGTGCTCGTGGAAACTCACTGCGCATCGCAATTTGTCTATTTGTGTGTTAGAGCGAGTTAAACGAAGAAAATAACTATTTTAATCGATAACAGAGCACATGGATGGGTATGTGTCAAATTTCACGCTTAAAAACATCCCTCTCCCTGTTCACCCGTTCGGGAGGGGGAGGGGGACTGTCGAGTACGTGTCTCCTTATTTCCCCAGAAAATCCCGTCACTGCAGTATCACGTTTCTGACTTACGCGATTTCAGAGATACGGATACCCTTTAAACCATCTACCATCCCCGCTTTCACCCCTTCAAAAAGTGAAAATCGAAATTTCGTCTCACTCGTGTCTAATAAATTTCAATGAAGAGTTTTTTTTTTTTGTCATCTGGCCACTAGTCATACAGCCAACCGCTACCCTAAAAAAAAAACCATTTATTCCAATTCAATGAAGAGTATTTCTGCCAAATTTCACGCTTCTAGGTCTAACCGTTTCCGAAAAGCTTAAAAACCACCCCCTCCCCGTTTACCCTTTCGGGGGCCTCTTTTTGAACACCGTCGAATACGTATCTTCTTATTTCCTCAGAAGAGTCCATCGCTCGAATAATCACGTTTCTGACTTACGCGATTTAAAAAATACGGGTGTACTTTAAACCATCTACCACCACCCCTTCAAAAAGCGAAAATCGAAATTTCGTCTTATACATATCTAATAGATTTGATTGATTGATTGATTTACCACTACGGACAAAACAATCAGGATCTACACAGACTGTAGACAATCACTACTAGCCCTGAGAAAATACAAAATAACTACAGGAGCAGTATGGGAATGTCATCAAGCACTTGTGGGTGCCTCCAGCACGAACAACATCTCGGTATGCTGGGTGAAAGGACACCCACAGTGCAGTGGCAACAAAACAGCCGACAAACTGGCCAAGAAGGCAGCAGGCCAGCCTATCTTTGGACCAGGCCCGGCCAGTCTGTTACCGATTACGGCGACAATACAATTAATTAAGGAGAACACCCACAACGAATTTAAGAAGCTGTGGGATGAAACAAGCAGCTGTCAGCTTGCTAGGGAACTACTCATGTATCCCAACAAGAAAACAGCAATGGACTACTTGGCAATGACTAGAAAGAATCTACGTTCTATAACAGGAATCCATACTGGACACTGTCCGCTAAGGAAACATCTATACAATATGAGACTAAGCGAAACACCTCTTTGCAGAGGTTGTGAACAAGAAGATGAGACGATTCAACACGTACTCTGTGAAAGTTCAGCCGTCTCATCAACCAGAGAATCCACTTTGGGAGAGCGTTGGCCTACCTTGGCCAATGTAAGGGAGATGCCCCTAGGCAACATCACCACCTGCTTCGAAAGATTAGGTTGGTTGAAGGCCTAGGTGAGTGTCTGCCTAGAGAGAGGATGTACAAGGGGTCCAATGGGGCCTAAGTGCTGTGGTTTTTTTTGACCACCCTCCTGCTAATTCCATACTCCACCAGCGTGCGGTAGGCATTGCTGCCACTCCCTGGGCCTGCTACGTCTACGCTGGGTTGGACTAAGGTCATGCTTTTTGCCAGCAGCGAGAGCCACATGGCGCATGGTAAAGGAATATGGGATGGGAGGTGTAGGTATTTATGAGAGGCGTTACCGCATTGTGTCGTGAGGGAGCGTTAAAGCTCCCTTTTTTGTGTTTTTGGTTCTGGGCATCTGCCTCTTCTGAATCTTCATGTGAAATATGTGCTGTGTCTTGATATGGAGTGTTTATGCTCCTCTTTTTGTGTTTCTGCTTCTTCAAATCTTCTTTTGCTGAGTCTTCTGATTCCTCGGTTTCCGATGCTGGGTTGGATTTGGGTCATGCTTGTTGTCAGCAGCGAGAGCCACATGACGCATGTCGCTTTTCTTTCCTAGTTTATTTTTATCCTCTCGATTGTTATTTTCCACGTGTAACATGGTCTCCCTATTTTTAGTTTGCTGCTGTTCAGTGTCAGCGCTTTCTTCTGCTGTCCTCTATGCTTTAACCTTCTTGATCCTTGCCTTTATCTCTCTGCTTACCAGGGTATGGTCTGTTTGTGTGATTGAGCTTTCATTACTCCAGGTGTCAATGCAGGTTTGACTTTTGCTCCATGTATTTCTTATTGTTAAGTCAAACATGTGTGCTAGGTTTTTCAGCGCGTTTCCATTTTCGTTAGGCCATGTGTGGAGTATATGTGCATTGAAGTCTCCTAGTAGTATAATGGACATTTTTCTTGATTTTTCATAGCGTTGGTGTGTGCCGATTTTCTTTTTCTAATTGATGGTTTAGTGTTCCATATAGACAGTCCTCTCTTCGGTTATTACTGATTTCTTTTTCCTCTTTGCCGCCTGGCACGATTTCACTGCACTAAATATACCATTATTTACTACGTTAAGGGGGAAGCGCTGTGTAAAGTTTTGGTTTGCATACCTAATTAAACACTGTCTAATATTTCTTATCAATTACTGAAAATGTCCCGAGATATGTATTATTACAAACACATCCACTTTTTTTAACTATATTTTTTTACACGTTGTCACTATTTAACTTTTATAAACTTTTATGGGTATCCATTGGTGACACAGCATTATAAAGCAGGCCTGGTCGCTCCTCTTTTTGTGTTTCTGTTTCTACAAATTTTCTTCTTCTCTTTCTGAGATTTCTAATGCCTCGGTTTCTGGTTCTGGTAGGGTATATCGCTGCGATTTCTTTGTGGAGTTCATTTTTCTCACTCGCTTTCTTCCCCAGTATGTTTGGTCGCTTCTCAGTTTGTTCATGATCCTCTAATGCATTTGATTATTACGTTCGTTATACTAATATGTACCACCCTGTAGAATTTTTCACTCAGCAACGGTTTTTGTCCCCCTTTTTTCATTGTAATTAATAATTATTTATTTGAAACCAAATACCTTAAAAAGAATTTTCGTCTGCACGATTATTTTTTATTTATTCTTTCAAATACAAATATTTACATCTTATTATTATTATTTTTATCTGAAATGAATATGACATCAACAAGAAATATTTCTGGCAAATTTCACGCATCTAGATATAACCGTTTCCGAAAAAGCCCAAAATTTCAACCCCCCTTTTTCCCCCTCTTGGGGGTCTAATTTCGAAAAATCCCTTCTTAGTGGATGCCTACGCCATTCGAGGAACCTCTATGCAAAATTTGGAGTTTCTAGATCCAGCTGTTTGAGCTGTGCGTTGATAGATCAGTCAGTCAGTCAGTCAGTCAGGATATAATATAATAATATCCTGTTTTTTGCATTCAATTTGTTTAGTAAAATATTATTAATTAACGAATAACTTCTTTCTGTTGTTTTTTGTTTTAGTTGAAGGCCTACCATTTGTATTTGTTTTCCGCGTAATTTTAAGTTACTTTTTGTCAGCTATATGTTGAACAAGTATTTTACCTTATTATAATTTTGTTTCTGCTACTCAGCTAAAAATAAATTTAATTGACTGAAGTGTAATTTCTTTGTATTTACCCTTTTCGAGTATCGATCCTGAATTTAATGGTGATCCCAAAAGGTTATTCTCAAAGATTAGTGGCATTACACCACAGCTTGCAGACGTAGTTGGTTTGTTTTACTTTTTTATATATAACAGTTCTGCAAGGTGGAAAGCTTTGTCATTTGCATCTTTTACGGATTTCCTTCTCGTGGTTTATATGTTAGTAAAAACTTCGTGAACCATGCAGAGCTAGTATGGTCATCGTTCTTAAATAAAACCATCCATTATTTCTTTATGGATGCAGAGGTCTCTTCCGAAATTGGTTTCTGACCCAATGAGGGTCTTTTGAAAATTCAATTTTTTCTAAAATCTTAAATGGTCGTGATTCCCCTTTTCGAAAGAAAGCAGCCGGTGTAGGCATGGAAGTCTGGTAAAGCTTTTGAAAGGAAGAAACGTAATTTATCATAAACATTCTTGACGTTCACGTATCATAAATTATTTTGCCACTTTATACCCATTTCGAGATATAAATTGAATTTATAATTACGTTTATGAAAGTTTCCCAGCAAGATAATAAGAACATCTGTATCATTTGTTCTTACAATTGTCCAACAATTTGGAGCATGAGGAAAATCTTGTACAAATAACTCGTGGTGTATACAAAGACACAAAATTTGATTAAGACTTTATTGATAAAGTTTACTTCACATTCTTAAATAAAAATATTTTACAATTAATCCAAATGGAGAAGAGATAAAAGCTCCCTCAGTCAAATGTCTGATTTCGTTCTCGGCTAAAAACTTTTTTATAACAATTTAATTTGGGACTGAAATAACTGTGTTCGATGGTTCATAAGTTTCAGTCCAATTTGATATATTCATGTTGCTAACTTAGCTAACGAACTATAAAGGTTCATTCATTTTGCTGATGAGGTAAAAAAATACATTTTTTTAAAATTGTGTCTGATGGACCTTAGACAAGAGCCAGATTTGATATATTCATGTCTGACTAACCTAAAGCTAACAAAATATGGAGGATTCATTCATTTTGCTGATTAGGTAAAAAACACACAAGTTTTTTCAAATTGTCTGATGGACCTTAAACAAGAACTTTATCAGTCATATTTGATATATTCATGTTGGGCTAACCTAAAGCTAACGAAATATAAAGGTCTCATCCATTTTCCTCATGAGGAAAATAAATGCAGAAATTTCATCATATTCTGGTCAGTCTGGTTTAATGAAAACAAGGGACTTTTCAGTCAGATTTAGTGTATCTGTGTCTCCGGGTATAACAGCTTCACAACATAGTTGATTTTACCCATTCTCCTCGTGACGTAATTAATACCAAAAGTTTATGTTTTTTTACCTGTGATAATGCAAGAGGTGCGGACATGAAACAAAACCGATTATTGTATTGTGAGACAACCTTTACATATTCCTAGGGTCAAACCGTATTTTGCTTATGAGGTAAATAAATAAATTGTCCTCTCTTATAAAAGATAGCGAATTTTTCTAAAACTGAGTAATAGTGGGCACAAAGGTATATAGCTTTTTTTGAAGTATACAGAGTGATCTATTTAAGCGTGATGCCATAAACTTATATTTTTTAACGTATATTATTACATATTTGGATTCTCCTTTTAAAGACCATTCAAACGGTATGCCATTTTATGGTATATCTTTTTGATTCTTAATCACACCATGAATTATATTTAGAAAAATAATGTAATAAATAAGTATATATTGATATACCTACATATATCAACAAGTAATAAATTATTAACATGAGAAATTCGAATTTAATTAAACAATTTAATGAACGTAAATAACTTTAAAACACATTTAGAACTACCAGATTATTAAGTTTGTTACAATTAATTTTCTTAATATCAAATTACAATGATTACGTAACTGATGTTTGAAAAAATTTGTTTCGAAATCGTTCCAAGCGACAATACTGAATTTATTTCCCGAATTTATAGAAAATTTCATAAATTTCGAAATTGTCTACTGGTACCTCCAACTGGTATAATTCATTATCGTCACAGACATGCATTAAGCCTCGTTTTAATTTCATTTGTTATCAATTATGGGCGGAAAATTAATACCAACCGTAAAATGTAGGCTAACGTTTTGTTATTATTTTGATGAGTTATTACGGTATACTCCCACAATGCGGCACGTGAATAAAATAATTTATTTACATTTGAACCAAAGAAGCGTTTGGACTACACTCCAACGTACCTTTTGCGGTGAGTACTTAGTTTTATTGCAGGAAAAATATTACAACACAATAATGTGAGTTCATTTATTGTGTTCTTTCTTCCAAAGATTTTGTAATGTTAATGATAATTACCTAGCTATTATATATCATCCTCGTTTTCGGTTATTTTAATATTTGCCATTAATTTGTAGAAAAGTTGCCACACAACTAAAAAGTATATACTAAATAATGAACTTGAGTCATAGCATAGTAATTACACCATTGTTTTTAATTTTTGCGCATTATATAAATTTTCACCATAATCGTAATCCGTATATATCTGTATGTTTAGTTGAATCACGTTTGGAATTCTGAAAGTTTAATTGCTCATATTACACAAAAAAACGGAACTAACTTTAAGTTAAAATCGATTAAATCCGAATTGTTACCCAACGTTTTACAAGATATTGTTGGGTTCATAAAATTTATGAGGCAAAAGTCGTGTAAAAATAATTAAATTATTATGTACCAACAATGTGAAATCAAACGACTATCAAGACGTATTGAACAGGAAAGATTCCAGTAAGAGAAATTTTCCTGCAACGTAAACAAGATCAATAACTTTTTTTTATTACAATTTATTTTTATTTGGCGCTTAGGCAATTATTGCACTTACGAGAGAGGATATAAAGGTAAAGTGCCAAAAAATAGTCAGTCACAGCATATTAGAGAAAGCTAAGAGGACTTAAATCTGGTAGTTGTACTAGCCACTCTAATGCCTCTCTTTTTTATATACATCTAATTACATTTGGTTGGTAAATTATTTTGCGACTTTACACACATTTCGAAGTATAAATTGAGTTTATCATCACATTTATGAAAATCTCCCAGTAAGATAATGAGGACATCTTTATCATTTGTTCTTACAACAATTGTTTGGAGCATGAGGAAAATGTCGAGGAACTGACGATTTACAAACCATTGATTATGACTGCGAAGACAGCAATGATTAATCTGAGAAAATAAATTTGTTTAAAACTATTATTTAATAAACCTACATCAATAATTAATACTTACCCATATCTACAAATATATTTTTTACTATATTAAATAAAGATTTTAATTTTATAATGCAATAATTTGATCTCTTTCGCACGTTACGCAAATAAATCCAAATCGAAACTCAGATTTTGTGCAGTAGTACAAATAACTCGTGGTATGTACAAATGCACATAAGATTGAATCTTTATTAGTACAGTTTACTTCACATTATTAAATAAAAATATTTTACAACTAATCCAAACGGAGCTTACAGAAATAATAAAAGCTCCCTCCCTCAGTCAAATGTCTCATTTTCGTTCTCGGCTAAAAACTTTTTTTTTAAACAAATTAATTTAGGGCTAAAATAATTGTGTTCAATGGTTCATAAACAAGAACTTTTTAAGTCCAATTTGATATATTCATGTTTGGTTAACCTAAAGCTAACGAAATATGAAGGGTTCATTCATTTTGCTGATGAGGTAAAAAAATACATTTTTTTTTCAAATTGGCTCTGATGGTCCTCAAACAAGAGCTTTATCAGTCAGATTTGATATATTCATGTTTGCCTAACCTAAAGCTAACAGAATATGAAGGGTTCATTCATTTTGCTGATGAGGTAAAAAAATACGTTTTTTTTCAAATTGTGTCTGATGGACTTTAAACAAGAGCTTTATCAGTCAGATTTGATATATTCATGTTTTAACCTAAAGCAAAAAAAATATGAAGACCTCATCCATTTTCCTCGTGAGGAAAATAAATGCAAAAATTTCATCACACTCAGAACAATCTGGTTTAATGAAAGCAAAGGACTTTTGAGTCAGATTTGGTGTATTTGGGTCTCTGGGTATAACAGCTTTACAACAACGTTGATTTTGCCCATTTTCCTCATGACGTAAATAGATGCAAAAATGTATGTTTTTTTACCCCGGACTGTGATAATGCAAGATATGCTGCCATCAGACAAAACCGATTATTGTGGTCAAACCGTATTTTGCTTATGAGGTAAATAAATCGTTGCTAGCTCTTGGTCTATGGGGAAAATAAGGAATGCCCCCCATAGGAAGGATTTTGGGCTAGGGGTTGTAATCTGGCCTGAATGAGGGAATTCACTACATTTCTAGCGGGGTGGAGGTACAACGAGCCACAAGGTCTGAGTATGGCGACCTTTTGTCACCCCACTAGAGAAATTGCTCGAAAACTGAATTGTCTACAATTCCAACTAAGGCTATATTTTGAATATACATGGGTAAATTATATCATTCAGGTAGACTCGATGTTAGATTTTTCTGGTGCCCAGTAACAATAGAGTGTTATTTTTTGACTACCTCATCAAGGGCCTCATTTAGCTTCAAAAACTACGCGTGGCGACAATTATCGAGATTTGTGGTAAAAGTATATAATTGCTTCACAGAACTCTTATCATCAATCAGAATCGTCCTGTTTAGTTCATGGGGATTATCTTGAAGTGTTACTAATATGTCTAACTTAACATTATCAGACACTTTAGATCGTCTACTACCCGTTTCTCTGATATTTTGTTCGATCTAGCTCAAGTGTAATTTTCACTAAAAAATTTACTTTTTCTTTTTAATCAGGCCATACCGTGGAGCAAAAATAAATGTTCCATAAGGATAAGTAATATAATGAAAAATAAATATTGTGTGGTTTTTGTTGCTGCCGAAAGATGTGGAAATGATAATCTAATCCATAAATGTTGAAAGTTCAACTCCCGCCGACTAAGTACAAATATTTTGCATTCATATGGGTTAATATCCAATATTTCCTTTGACGAAATATCAGACACACTACAGACAACGATCAGATGAACTTTTGTGAAATACAAAATAGAAAAAATTGCAGCTATGTATGTATTGTGATTTATTATTAGAGGAAATAAAATACCATTTTATTGGTCACTGAGTTCTTAATAACTTGCATCTTCTGAGTTTCAGAGGTCTGGAATGCTAAGCAGACGGGCCGATGCTGGTGCACGTGGATGCAAACCAAGAACTCGTATACCTTAATAAGTAATAAGTATCCCGGTGTATTCCAAGCCAGTTAAACTCACACACAGTGGCGTGGAGGGTAACAAAGATGTAGACCGTTTGGCTGGAGAAGAAGCAAAAACTCATTGCCCTGGCCCGGAGTCAGCCTTAGGTCTGCCAAGTAGCCTGATTCAGTCAGAGCTGCAAGACTGGGCTAGATTGTAGATTGTTTGCTTGGTTCTGAGTTGGCCTTTCTTCACTTCGACCTAAAAGGTCTTTTGTGAGTAACCCTACAACAAGTTGTTGCCCAGGATTCCAAGACTTTTTGCAAAGCTTGTGATTTTCTTGGGAGCTAATTTACCCTATGTCTTTAGGTGTTAATTCCGCCTGTTCTAGGTACATTAGCCTAATGCGGATTAGTACCTTGCATTCACAAGGTATATGTTCCGCAGTCTCAGTTGCAGCTTCACAGTCTCTGCATGTGTCATCTTCTGCCATGCCCATGTTCTTGGGATGATATCTCAAGGGGCAATGGCCAGTTAGAAGGCCTGAGTCCACCCAAATTCGGACTTTTCAAGTTCGAGAAGCCTTGTGATATTCTTTCTTGAATAGGTTATAAACCTCCGTCTTTGGCCTAGAGCATTCATCCAGTAGGACTTCTTTAGTTCCTTTTCCCATTTTAGTACCTCCTCCGGTATGTGTCCCTTTGATAAGCTACAGAATAGTTCCGGTCCAAAAAATGGGGCTTCAGCCCTTTTTCTTGCTAGGCTATCAGCCAATTCGTTGTCTTTTATTCCCTTATGCCCTGGCACCCACATCAAGGTAACCAAGGTTTTTTGCCAGTTGCTTCAGGGATTGTCTGCATTCCCAGGCAATTTTAGACTCGAAGGTGTATGACCTGAGAGCCTTTAGTGCTGCCTCACTATCTGAAAGTATATAGATCTTTGCTCTTCGAGTGCCTCTATTTAGGCATTCCTGGGCACATTGATCTATAACATAGATTTCTGCCTGAAAGATGGTTTGGGTTGTTACCAAGGGCTTTAGATAGCCTGCATTTGGGCCCTGCTACGCCCACACCAACCCCTTCGTCCATCTTGGATCCATCTGTGTACCAGATGTGTGACTTTTTCTCCAACCGCAGTACTTCGACCTTGCTTGCCTGACGGCTTTCAATCAACACATCAAACGGGCAGTCAAAGTCATGCTTGATTGGCATTGAGTCAGTGGGATTGGTCATGAATTCGAATTGGATTAGCTCCAGAATCCTTAAGTGACCAATCAGGTCACCTGGTCTGAATTTAAGTGCCTGGTGCAGCCTTAGAGTACTAAGTGCTGCCTCCTTCCTTACATGCAAATGCAGAGGAAGTTAGAAGACTGGGCTACGACACAGTTCAACAACTATTGGGCTTAGGCCCCAGGAAAGAAACAGTCAAGGCTCCATATAGAGGATCTGACTCTACCGTCTGACTGACTGATTCTACCGTAAAGTAGCTGCTTGGGTTCAATAGAGAACGATTGAGACGAATGGTAAGCCTGATAACAGGAGACTGTCCTCTGAATAAGCATCTGCATACAAACAGATTGAAGAAAGATCGTACATGTCGGATGTGTGGAGTGTAGGATAAAATCATTACTAATATTCTATGTTATTGTGCACCATCTCGAAAGGCAGTTTCTAAAGCCGGAGGAACTTCGAAATCTACCCTGGAAAAGATTACTCTCTTTCGAAGGAAAGTACTGGTCTTTTCTAGAGAATAATAATTGAAGACAACAAGTAGATGAAGTGTCTATGTGACATTGTCGAAAATACGAATTTTTTTATATGAATTAAGGTTTTAAGTAATTACACGAAATTCCCCCAGGTACAATACATTTGATTATAATACTAAAATATCTAATTCATAAATTGATAAAGGAAAAATGTACTGTTGAAATTGATAGGTTGTTAGAAACTTTGAGATCAATTAGGTAACTCAAAATCATTTTGTTGTTACATAGACCCTTCATCCACTTGTGTCTTCAATTCTAATAATAATCTTGGTGTTATCTTGACCTAAACTAAACGCCCCATACTCGAGTATTATCTGTATAGTGACCAGTGACGAAACAATGACGGCTGGCGTTCTATAATCCTCACATTTTGAGATTTAATTTTTAATTGCGTATTATCAGTTTATCTGTATTTACCAGTATAGATTTAACCTGATTAATTATTTTTAAATAAGTTAATAATATGTTATTGTAGCGACAAAGTTATATTCATTAATTTAAACAAGCAATAAACAATACAATTCATTAGATTATAAAGATACAATCAGTTTAAAACTCCCCTGGCTTATCGCTCAAGAATTAAGATACTTTAATTGCCTTTTGGAAAAACAACGTTATCTATGCTAAGGTCTGTACCAAATAAGTAAATATTATTTATTTATGGCGCAAATTTGGTAGACTACCGTAAGGCTTTTGACATTGCGGAATGAGACAAACTGTGGCTTGGAAGATGAGAACATCTGTACATCTTTTTTCTATTTTTTTTCCGACGGTAAATTCAACCAAAAAGAGCATATGAAATCGCGCCTATCTAGTTTCATAGTTAAATCAATCAGAAAAGAATAGTCATACAACTTTATTTGTTTTCGTAAACAAATAGTAGTTTAATAATCATATCTTCTTGTAACAAATTAAATAGTACAATGACTTTTTTTTTGTTCACTAACCATTTTCAATTTGGTCTACAATTAAATAGTTCAACGACTTTGTTTTTTGTTCACCGACTAATTTTTAGGTTGATCTACACTTTATTGTATGATGAAGTTTTTTTGGTTAGCCAAAATCTCAGTATTGAGACATCAGACCACCCAAACCAAAGATTAGAGATCGTTTATAAGATCCATCCAAATATATGGATGATCCCTGAGAGAATTTGAACATTGCAATCATGTTATTAATTTTCTATAAATTCATAAGAGTATAAGATAATGCATGATTGATTATTGTCAGTGATTTGTATGTGGCGTCATCTGGGAATAATTTCTGTAATAGACTACGTGGTAAGCAAGCAAATTTTATGGTAATTCTTTTAGAACTTCTAGAAGACGACAATAATATTGGTTTGTCTGCCAAGTACAATAATACAGCGAACTAATGCTGGGTTAGAATTACAATTTGATGATAGTTAAGAATAAAATATACTATTATCTAGTTTAATTTGACAGAATTCAACAAAATAATAGTCAGACGAAAAAAAATAATAGTCTTATTCATCTATTTTTTAAGTTAATGTTTGTTTTGTTGTACGACAACTTTTTATTAATTAAAATAACAATCACCTCTTGTTTAAAAATACCATCAATATAATTTAGTTTAACAAAATTAACGATATTGTTAGTTAACCATTTTTTTTTGTTGAATTTACCCATACTATTTCTTTGAGTGTATGAAGAAAGTTTGCTTTGGTGAAAGTCGATAACACTAACTCCGACAAATATAAAGTCAGATAGGCCTATGTTCGACCACTAATCATCTTTAACATCTACAGTGAATACGTGTTGCGACATCTGCTGAATGACTGACAGGGTGGAGTGGCTAAGATTTCTAACTTGAGATTTGCAGATGATATCACGTTAGTTGGAGCAAGCAAGGATGAGCTCATACACCTATTGGACAATTCTCAGATGACAAGCACTGATTACGGTATAAGTGTAAATTACAACAAAACGTAAATGATGATTGTGGAATGAACAAATGAAAACACGTTAAGGGCGGGTGATTTTGAGGTTGTAAATAACCCTTTAATTGCAAAACTTGCGATATAATTGAAATTAAATCCAGACAACTGCGGAATTTGAAATTTAAAGAATATTCAAATTGGTATTTATAAGGAAAATTATGGATGGAAATTGTTAGTGTTCATAGTGGGTAAGTTTGCTTTTGAATCCCTGCTGTCACTGTCACGTACGAAGATACACTCAGTCTAAAATATGAAGAAAATCTTTCACTGTGGTTTCTGAAAACACCAAATGATGCGTAAACTGTCCACACGTGAAGAAGAAGAAGAAGGAGAGGAAGAGGAATAGAAGAATTTTATTTTTAATTACTAGCTACATGCACCTTTCCGGAATCTGGCCTGAAGCCAACCAACCAAACAAGAGAATGTAGGGTTGGACAGGTCAGGACCGGTTCGGCTAAGGCAACAATTGATGAAAAAAGTTAAAACTCCTGTCTAAGGTAAAAGACTTAAAATTAACAATTTGGTTTGGGAATAATATACAAAAATACTTAAAAATAATTAAAAATTACACATGCACGCGTATTGAATAAATTTTAGTTGTTGGCTCGGGAAAAACTAAACGAAAAAACTGCCCCCCTGGTGGTCTCCTGCCTTTAGGAAAGTATAGTCGGAAAGAAAAATTAAGATTTAAAATGTTTTAATTTTTGGAATTTTTGATCTAGAGGGAATTTGGAGACAAAAAGGACAAAAAACAAAAGGGAGAGAATAGAAAGGATAGAATAGACAGGATTGAAGATGTAAACTTGAGGAGAGATAAAGTTTAGAAAGTTATAGTAGAGGAAAGTGAGGCTAAGGGAGTTGCTGGAACATAGGCAACACCTAGTATGGCACGGAGTGTCTGATGTCGAAAAGTATGGCATTATGCGGTCTGATTCGGGTTATGTTGTGGGTTAGCGGACTGTCGCCCCGTTTGAATTCATAGAATTGTTGTGAGATTTCCTGGTAGTCCGCTAGTGGGGTTATGTCGTGACAACGAGCGTGTAAATCTCTGAGGGAGATGAGGCGCATAAATTTATGATCTAAAACTTTTAGTTTATTAATTAAAATAATTTATTATTCGATTCAGTTTTCAATTTTACGCTTGTTGATGAAACCACAGATAAATTTAAAAATGATTAAGTTATGCTGCCCCCATATTATTCCTTATTTGACCCACATAATTAATTATTGTTTACAAGAAAATGTTTTTCCATCCACCTGGAAAAGTGCTGTAATCACTGCATTACCGAAAAAAAAAATCCTGAAGATTTTAAAGACCTACGTGCCATCAGTGTATTACCTACTTTATCTAAAATACTTGAAAAAATCATGGAATATCAACTTAGAGAATATTTATTGGAGAAAAAATACTACCCAAAAGTGGTTGATGATATAATGGCAGCATCAGATCAGGGTTTATGTACAATTTTAATTTTACTAGATTTTAGTCGAGCGTTTGATACTCTTAATCACGAAATACTTCTATCTCTTTTGTTACATGTAGGTCTCACAAAGGAAGCAGTTAATTTATTTAAAATTATTTAAAAAATAGGCAGCAGAAAGTCTGTATTGAACAAAACTGCTCAGAAAACTTAGTGCTGAGGTCAGGTGTACCACAAGGTTCTATCCTAGGGCCATTACTTTTTACCCTATATACCAGTCAGTTTATTTCTTGTTTAAAACATTGTCAAATTCATTTATACGCTGACGATACCCAGCTTTATCATTCATTTAAAACTTCTGACGTTGATGGTGCATGTCAGCGTATTAATGAAGATTTAAAATCTTTTTTAGATGTAACAAAAGACCACTCTCTTATTATTAATACCAGCAAATCTAATGCTTTAATTTTTGGTCCTAAAAAATCTTGACAACTTATTAAAAACCAGGTTCAAATAAATGTAGATCAAGAAAATCTTAAAATAGTTGACTATGCTAAGAACTTAAGTGTTATTATTGACAGCGATCTCCGATTTGAAAAACATGTAAATAAACTTACACAAAAAGCATACAATTCCATCAAAGTAATCTACGGCAATAGGCACTATTTATCTCAAAAAGTAAAAGTGATGTTATGTGAGAGCCTGGTTTTGTCTTTGTTAAATTTTGCTGATTGCCTATATGGTGTCAATTTTACTGTATACAAAAATAGAATACAAAAAGTTCAAAATTCTTGCCTCAGGTTAATTTATGGTATACGCAGGCGTGAGAGAATATCGCACAAGTTAATAGATACAGGTTGGCTGAACATGGAGAATCGCAGACTATTTCATTCAGCATGTATAGTATATATCATAAAATTTTAGTAAAGAAATCTCCCGAATATTTATATAATAAAATAAAATTTCGTACCGATGTACACAACCTTAATTTAAGGTTCAAGGGCCTATTAACCCCACCTGTCCACCGAACAGAGCAATTTAAACGTTCTTTTAGCTATCAGATTTGCAATGTATATAACTCTCTACCCGAAAACTTGAAAGGAATAAATGTAAACTGTTTCAGGAAAAAATTAAAAATATTAATTTATAATCAACACATTTAATGTCATTAGCCCCTTAGTTTAAGTTGAATGTATTTTTTTGATTTGTTTGTTTGTTTATATTAGATGTAATTTAGTTTACTTTCATTGAATGTAACGCGCGAATTAGGTTAAGTGGAAGAGCAGCTAAACTTTTGAAAATCTTATATTTTCATTACTGCTGTTAATATTTCTGAAATTATTGCTGAACTTCGCCTATTATTCCATGTACTTACTTATTTAATAGTTTTGTAACTGAGTATATTCTTTCAAATGGAAAATATAGACGCTATTATTATTATTATTATTATTATTATTATTAACAAATATATAAGGAATCCATTGGATGGAATCACGTTGAAACGTGAATAGGTGTACCTGTAATAAATACATACAGTAAATGCAGGTAAAAATTCATGCGAGTTACGGCGCGGCAGATCTGCTTCGATCCCGCGGCTATGTGTGGTGTTTGGGTATGCGTTCATAATTATATATTTTCCCTCCATACTCACTATTTATCCTCCTATTCACTAAGAAAAATGTTAAAAATGTGTAATCAGAAAGAAGCTTTATTTTACTCATTAGAACTGCTAAGAATTTTTAGAGATTCCATAGTATGCATTTAACCGTGCGCTTGGCCGCGCAGAGTGACAAGTTAATTCACTATTTTTTTTTCTAACAATACCGTGGCTTTTGCGATAAATTTAGCAATAAATTTTATTATTATGATATTATTTGTTCAGGAACACGTGGTCTATCCTGTATTTTTTATTTTTTCCTACCCTGACTTGATTTCAAAATTTTGAAAAAATGGATGAAAAAAAAATGTTTTTTCACATTTTTTTATGTTCTGCGTCCGAGCGGAACGTAAACTTTTCAGGATATTATTCAATAAACTTTCACGAACTCATTAAAAAAAATTAAGTATTCATTTTGCAAGTTTTTGGAGGTTTCATAAAATAAAATATTTCATAAAATTTTCTCTGTCGTCTGGGCTAATGTAAATGTTTCAAATGTTTCTAATGTGAGCATATATTTTACATATTTTTTACCTCTATGTACTGTATTATACAGGAAACTCAGAAATGTGATGTCTGTTATCTCGTTTCTGAGTTATTTTTTTAAATTCGTTTGTTGTATGATTTATTGTTACCAGCGGCGGCTGGTGAAATTTCAATATTTTTTTTCTCGTCTGTGGCGCATGGGACCCATACGAAATTTGGGAAATAACATCTAGAGAAGCACTTCTCTAATGACCCCTAAAAAATTTTGAAAAAGCAGTTTGCGAAAAAATTTTTGAAAATTTGCTAGCCTCCCCTGGGTCTAGGGACCCCTGTTTACTTTTATTTTTTTTTGTCATATGCATTTGACTTTTCATAAAAATGCATCGACAGATTTTAGAGTTTGTGAAAATATTTTCATTACTAACTGAAATACAATGAACTGAAATTTTGTAATTTACAATTTAACAAATTACAATATTTCAATTCGTTGTATCTCAGTTAGTAATGAAAATATTTTCACAAACTCCAAAATCTGTCGATGCATTTTTATGAAAAGTCAAATGTATATGACAAAAAAAAATAAAAGTAAACAGGGGTCCCTAGACCCAGGGGAGGCTAGCGAATTTTCAAAAATTTTTTCGCAAACTGCTTTTTCAAAATTTTTTAGGAGTCATTAGAGAAGTGCTTCTCTAGATGTTATTTCCCAAGTTTCGTATGGGTCCCATGCGCCACAGACGAGAAAAAAAATATTGAAATTTCACCAGCCGCCACTGATTGTTACCCCCCATTTGTACATAATTCACTGGCATTTCTATTTTGCATTTAAAGATTAAAACAACAGAAATTGGACCAACTCATATTGTAATATGCAGGGTGTCCCACTTAAAACTCCCGGCGCCATTTTCTCGATAACCAAAAGCGATATTTGAATTCTGTAGAAGGCATCTACTAGAATATATAAATGACTTCAGCTTTGAGTAAAAATGGTTATTTTACACATTAAGGTATAGATGGCGTTGCGATGCAAAGAAATTTTTCGATCCTAGGGACGATGAAATGAGTTGCATGAGATGGAGAATTATATTCTAAGCAACTTTTTTAATATGAATAATTTTCGAAAAATCACTGGTTTTCGAGATATTTTAACTTCGATGTAATTTTTCAAGTAACAAAAATCCCATTTTTTTTTTCATATGTCTACAATTTATAGTATAAAATTTAGTAGAACACACAACATAAACATGACGCAAAAATTAGACAATACACAATAAACAAAAATGTCAAAATCTTTAATTTCCAAATAGCAGTTGCAGCCCCACCTTTGTTTTACTTGAAAAAAAAAATTATTTTTGAAATAAATGTTTCATTACCGTGTAAATGAGCCTGATTCACTATGAAAAATGTCCCAAAGGACTTTTTGTCTAAAATGTATTTTAAAAAGACGATTTTTATATTAAAAAAAAATTATATTGAAGTTCAAATACTTATCTCAATAACCAGCGATTTTTCGAAAATTGTTCTAAAAGTTGCTCAGAATATAATTCTCCATCTCATGCAACTCATTTCATCGTTCCTAAGATCGAAAAATTTCTTTGCATCGCAACGTCATCTATATCTCAATGTGTAAAATAATCATTTTTACTCAAAACTGAAGTCATTTATGTATTCTAGTAGATACCCTTTACAGAATTCAAGAATATGTTCCTTTAATCGATTTGGTTTTCTTGGTTGGGCTTTGACTGTTCCGTAAATGTCATATCCCTGAAAATGAGTTAAATTATGGAACGTGGTTCCTGAAAAATTGGTATTTCAGCTTGGACCAAAACGACCGACGTTTTAGATCGGTAACAGCGGTTCGGACTGGGAGAGGGTACGTCAAACTGTCAGAATCAGAAAGTGTTTGGGAAGGGAAAGGCGTCAATAAAATATAAGAACCATATGGCCTCGCATTGGAAATTCATCTTCACTACTTGAACTACTGCTACTATCCAGAATTTCTTCTTGGAAAAAAAAACGCTGCTGCAGCATCTATTTGTCAGAAAATTTATTAGAAATCTTAGGTTATGTTGACAAAAAAATAATTCCAGTTCAAGTGTCTCGTTAATAACTATGTAACCGATTAACCAAAATGCAACCGCTGTAAAAAACTTCTGGTTTGTGCTGGTTCCAGTTGTGTATTAACGGAACATATTCCAAATATCGCTTTTGGTTATCGAGAAAATGGCGGTAGTTTTAAGTAGAACACCCTGTATATTGACTATGATTTTCTCATAAAGTAATTTGCAAATTGCTCATCATATCTGATTAATTCGTTTTGAAAATAAAACAATGGAAAGATAAAATTTACAATTTCCAAATAAAACAATAAATTGCGGTTCCTTTTAATAGGTTCATTATCGTCTATAAACTAAAATTTATAACTACAATATAAAATTTAAATAATGTGATTGTAAGAAATGATGTTGTAAATAAGGAAGAACAAGATCAAGAAAAAAATATCGGCTATATCCTGTATAGTACAGTACCTAGAGGTAAAAAATATGTAAAATATAGGAACGATCTCATATGTAATGATAGTTTTTCTTTGTAGGTTATTATTGTTGTGAATGACAGAATTTTAATAAATGATTTAAATATTTTCAATATTTTTTTGCCTTCAAATGCTAGGAATCCTATCATGTAATTCAATACTTCGTCAGTATTAGCTAGAAGAGTAGTTGTTTTGATTGGTTCTCCAATGATGAGAGTTCTAAAGTGTTTTTCTAAGTAGTATATTAGCGTGACCAGATTAAGGCATCAATATACAGAAAGTAGATAATTTTTTCTGGTTAATTTTTGAGGCTAGGTAAAATTGCTAGTAATGTGTGTACTTATAACATTAAAAATATAAAACAAATTTACTGTTAGGTACAGAATTCACCTATACTATAGAAATAGCTTTTTACAAAGTAATTTTTTAATTTTTTATTTTAGTTCAAATAATTTAAATGGTATAGTTTTAAATTTATTAGGACGTGTGTTGTATAGATAAGCACCCGCGTAATAGGAGATTTTTTTAAAATTTATTAAGCCTACAATTGCTACTGTCAATTTTATTTGCTCCGCGGGCATATTATTCATGTATTCTACGTTAAAATTAAAGTTTTTCTGATTATTGTACATAAAAAGTTAAATTTTAAATAAACATATACAACGTGTGGTCATCATTTTCTTCATTATGAAAGTGTCACAACAGCGATGTCTCCTAGAAAGATTCAACATTATTCTGATTGTGATCTTTTGCATAACAAAAACTTCTTGTGACTGACCTGAGATAAGACTATCAACCAAATTGATAAAATTATTATACAACATAACACACGTGCTTAAGTGAATAAAAACAAAAATCTGATAAAAAATTTAATGCAATATGGGAAAATTAATAATAATGCAGAAGATAAATTGCAAAGGTCATTGCTTTATATACGTTAATAGTTCACAGGACATTCATATTTGATACCTTTTTTTTTTTAGTACCCACGTCAAAAAATTAAATTTTAATGTCCCATTTTCTTTTTTCTTTTCTTCAAAGTCTTGACACAGACTAAGCCAGTCTATGGTCTTGGAGTAAAAATTTGTTTGAGCGTAACCACAAAAGAGAGACAAGATCGTTCTCCTTTCTGTGGAGTAAACTCACTCATAATCGAGGAATAAAAAAGATGATGCGGCTCTCTCCAATACTTCAAAAAAACTTATATTTTGTTAATTGGCAAAGGGCAGATCGCTGTCACCAGGACAGCTGCGAAAAGTAAGCAGCCGTCCACGGGACGACCTGTACCCCTACAAAAATTCACGGGCTAGTTAGCCTAGCATGTAAGCCAAGCGTCACCAAGGCTCGTATATTTTCCTTACTCATTAGTTTAAGGCACGAAGAATGTATCCTAAAGAATTCATGGTCATTTACTTACCGAAGTTTGAAGTTGGTAGCGCATAAGTGCTTCCATCTGTCCGAGGGAAGAAGTGATAATTACAGTAAAGAGCTTTTGAAGCAGTGGCGTGTCGAAAAGAAGGTAAAGGAGGTATTTGACCCAGAGTTATAATGCAATGGTGTAAATTTTCATACGAATATTCACATTTCAGTCGCAGGAATATCTGGGATATCCCAGTCAAATTGGAACAAATTTTCGGCTTTTGACGGGAAAAATTGAAAAAGTTTGGAAACTTGATAAAAATGTTCATTAAAGAAAAAAGTTCGATTTTATTGAAATTTGGAAAACAAATTAATGGGAGGAAGAACCACAGCGTTTAAAAAAAACGATCAGTAAATAAAAAGGTTATAAAACATGTTATGAAAAAAATACACGTGAAGAGTGTTGTAATATTTGATAAGATTTAAGTACCATACTTGCAATTTTAATGTTTTCCGATGATACCACCTTGACTGTCGAAACGTTGGTCAGTATACTATGCAGTATCTTTGTGTTTATAGAATCGTATAAAAGGTCAGCCTGTTGTCTGACTGTTGCCGCTATATCTAAAAAACTATTTGATGAAATGGACATTTAGTAAAAATTATATCACTTATACTCCAGTAAAATCAGTCTTAAAAAGGGCAAAATTAGTCCGACCAAGCTGGATTTTTGTGGAGACCTGTATTTTGATGTTCTAATGAAATCCTGAAAAGTAACCTTAATTTTACCCATGGCTTTTTATGGATTAAATGTTTTAATTTTTTTTTGTCATTATCTATAAAACTCAATTTTTCGAGAAAAACAATTATTACAAAAATTGTAGCTCATAGAATTCTCTAAAAAAGATCCTACCCTTTTCCTCATACAACTAATCGTTTTTGAGTAAAACGTGCGGTAAAGTTGCAATATCTGCGGTTTGTAAAAAATACGTACTCTTTTTCGCACCACCGCAGAGGTAAAGTACTGGGCGCTTTTTTATGTGGCGTCCTCATTAGACCCAATCCACATTTAAAAGTGCTAGAATAAATTGTTTTCTAATTACTCGATCTCTTCATGTTCATCTATTTTCTTAGGAGCTTCCTCATCTTCATCAGTGATTTCATCCATATGTTCTTCACTTACTGATTCTACAATTTCTTGTATTGAAAAAGCCATTAGATCTATATCCTCGTAAGCATCCATATTGCTTTCTACTTCTTCAGTCTCGGCATTTAAGCAAGATTCCACCCCCATTCTTCTGGATTTAAATCATTGTCAAGCCATTTTCAAACTTGAAAATACACTAAGTAGATGTTGCTGTGCTGCATTGAATGTGGGTGGTAGATTTAATAATTTGACAGGGTTATTTAGTCTGGTTGCCTTTACAAATGAATAATATCTGTGTGAATCCATAGCCAGAAGTAAGCGAATCAGCGTATAAGGTTAGTTTTTATTTTGTTTGTTTCACCATACAAAATTGCAATATATATCGACATTTAATGTAATTTTAGATTAATTGATCCCTTGAAAGCTTTTGCAGGCACGCCATTGAGTCAAAACTCTTTCAGTATTTGTGCTGGCATCTATGCGTCAGGAGATAATTCCACACGAGCAATACTTCTACAAAACAGGTCCCGCTGTAGCTTAGTAACTTTAAGGGGTTATGCAACCAGACTTGTACCGCGTTGTCTTGCGTGTAGCCCACAGTTTCTTTAGTTTCTTTTATATGGTTTGTTGTTTGATTTTTGCTGTGGATAAATCACTAAATCAGAATTCCATGAAGACTTGTTACTTCGTTTTTGGTTGGTCAGTTTTACACATATCTATCGATCTATTAGTGGAAAGTAGCAAGGAACTGCACTTTATTACCAAATATGAATTTGAAGTCGGCGCAAAATGTAGATTTGAAATTAGTAATTTTTTTTGCATCGACTTCAAATTGATATTTGGTGATAAGATACCAGTTCCTTGCTACTTTTCACTAATAGGCGGACAGGTATTTGTAAAGCTGAGTGAAATTGTATTTCTTACTTTTTAGAGATATTCCTTGAAGGCGGTTTGATTTTTATATTATTTGGTCTCGATATTGTTCAGTTTGTTTCATTTTTTTTTAAATAAATTTAAAAAATTAAACTTATGTTCTTCATAAGCTATTTAAATGCTCATATAGTACAGGAATAGATTGAAAAAAATGAGTGTGACTCGAAAAAAACTTGTGCAGACTTTAAACTTTGGTTATAAGTTTAAAACAGGCCGAAGTTCACGAAACAAAAAAATTTAGGAGTTTTACGGATCCGCGGGAACCTACAGGTGGTAAAATGTGCTATTTTTAATACAAAAAATCGGTTTTTCTCCATTTTTTCGGAAAATATGGCATTTACAAAAAAATAGTTCAAATAGAAGTTGTTTCTAGCAAAATTATCTTTAATTTTTACTTCCACGTCCAGTGGAAGTATAGTAACGACAAAAAAATTTTTAAAAATTTTTATTGTCCAAATAGGCTTAAAATGTTATGAAACGTCGAGATTTCAAGTTTGAGCGAAAAAAAAATTTCTGTCTGTCTGTCGGTCTGTCTGTCGGTCTGTCTGTCGGTCTGTCTGTCGGTCTGTCTGTCTGTAACTTTTTTTGTGCGCACGTTTACTCTGGAACCGTTTAACATATTGACTTGAAATTTGGTACACTTATGTACTTTAACGAGATCTAGAACTAGATTATATTTTCATCTTGTTCCGTCGGAGGGTTGGGGGGTAAATTGGGGTAAATTTGGGGTAAATGGGTAAATCAAGCAGGTAAGAGTCCATGAAATTGGTATTTAGTACATACAAGAGAAGCCAAGGTCTCAAAAAAATTTTTGGCATTAGCCACCCCTATTACCACCCCCACCTCCTTATTAAAGGGGATGAAAAAAAAATGTGATTTAGTGTATGTACAGGAACCAGAAACCTCAAAATATTTTTTTTACTTCATCCACCCCCCTATCACCACCCCCACCCCACTACCGATGTGGGGTATCGTTTTATGGGTTTTTGAGGTAGATGATTTCAAATATTATATTATTAAAGTTCCATAAACAATTATTTTCACATACAACGTTTTTTCGTTGTGAGTGACTTGGATAGAGAATCTGTATGTGGAAGTAGTGATTCCTTGGGCAGCGGTTTTTGATGTGTTTTAGAGGGATAAAATAAATTGACTATCTAGGTATGCTATATATTAACGAAAAACAGCATTCTTTGAAAGAAAAATTAACTACTGAGCAATTACAATAACAAAATGCCGACATTTTGTTAACAAAAATGTGAAACCGCACATTGAATCGGCTATTACTTCTTTATTTCTTGTGATGTAGAAATAAACAAAAAATCATTTTAAATATTGATTAACAACCTTTAATTTTGTTTCTTAGAACTTTTGATGGAAGTGTCACAGTTTCTAAGATATTCAACATTTTAAACTAAATACTTCATCCTAAAAACGGTCGGATGCTATCTATAAAATTAAATATCTCCGAAACAATCAATTCTACACAAATATATAAACAAAATAAATGTATTCTCAGTTTATAAGCTTCATTTTTGATGTCCACCTTATTTTCTCTTAAACTAATATTTATTGAGATATTTGCAGAGAAACAAGAATGTTACGTTTTTTCTAAAATTCCTTTACAATTTAAAATGCAATTTTTTTCTAAAGCAAGCGCTCTAAGCCGATGAAAAAATTTGAGCGACTAGGTCACACTATATATTACCAAAAAACAATATATGGGAATATATTTTTTTTAATTACTGACTACTTACATTAACAACATTGCGACGTTTTTATAAAAAAAAAAAATGTGAAGAAGTACATTGTTTCTGTCATAACTTCTTTGTTTTTTGTGCTATAAAAATTAAAAAAATCATTTGAAAGTTAATTAATAGTTTTTCATTTTGGTTATTAGCGTTTTTGTCAAAAGTGCCATAGTTTCTGAGATATTTAACATTTAAACTAAATACTTCCTCTTATAAACGTTCGGACGCCACCTTTAGGCTTCCAGAAACCATTTTTTTTTTTTGGCATAAAGGCCGAGGCCATACAGCCAGCCACAAGAAATAGCCAGAAATCATTAACTCTACAAAAATTAGAAAAAGAAACCGCTGCCCAAGGAATCACTACTTCCACATCCAGATTTTTTATCCAAGTCACTCACAAAGAAACAATTTTGTATGTGGAAATGATTGTTTATGAAATTTCAATAATATAATATTTGAAATCCTCTACCCCAAAAACCCATAAAACGATACCCCACATCGGTAGCAGGGTGGGGGTGGTGATAGGGGGTGGTAGGATAGGATGAAGTAAAAAAACATTTGGAAGTTTCTGGTTTTTTTTGTACACACATTAAATCACAATTTTTTTTCATCCCCTTTAATAATGGGGTGGGGGTGGTAATGGGGGTGGCTAATGCCAAAATTTTTTTTGAGACCTTAGCTTCTCTTGTATACAGGGTGCTTCAGCTCAAAGTCCCCGGGTCATTATCTCGTAAAATAATAAAAATACTTAAAATTCGTAAATCGCGGATAATTGACACCAAAAAAGGTCTTAAATAACTGCAGTTAGAATAGTTCCTTCGCAGTGCACAGAGATGGCGCTGCGGTGAGAAATTATTTTTCGATGGCTCAAACATGATTCATACGATTAATGAATACATTGTGAATAATTTTGATTACGTAAAAGATTTTGTAAATACGGTTGGAGCTACATTTTTTTCTCCATTTTTTTGTCTCTGTACATTTTGAAAACTTCTGTAACTTTTTTGTTTATCATTTCAGAACACCAATTATTTAGAACTTTTATCTTATTATATTCCATACTTCTTATATTATTACATATTTTGAAAATTTTTTCCTCCTCCCATTTTTCCGAAAGACGTACATTTGCCGTTGTATGAAAAATTTATAGATACTGTACTTTTACAAAATGTAGTCGCCAGAAAACTTGATGAAACGCGCGAGAAAAAAATTGTCCGACAAAAAATTTGGGTCGTTAAGGGTATCTACAACCCTAAATATGCCGAAATAACGACTTTAAAAAATTTATTGATAACCAGCTGATTTTTTCAAGATTGCTTAATAAAAATATGTAGAATCCAATTTTCGAATTGTCCGACAAAATATATTTTCCGATTTTCCAGTCCGACGCGTGGAAATCGTCGGTTTCATGAAGATCAAAAATTTATTGATAACTGTCGGACAAAAAGGATATGTGTAATAATTTGTTTAAAAAATGAAAAAGGGAAAAATGATTATAAACAATTAAAATTTTTTTTTAATCATAATATTTTATAACAAATATAATGGCATTTTTTTTCAAAAATACGTAATTTATCTATTTGTTTACAAAATTTATTTAAACAAATAGCAATAAAAATTTAAAGTTTATGTAATATTATAGTATTTTTTAATATAAAAACAGTAATAATAACTAAAATTAATTAAAAAAAAAATTTTCCCTGTCTTTTTTAGTTTTTTGTTAGTTTAAATAATTAATAACTAATACACTGACTGTAACAATTAAAAACATCGCAATGTCATCTAATATATGAAAATCTCGTGTCACAGTGTTTGTTATTTGTGTATATTTGGTAGGTCTGAGAATAGGTCGTAGGCTATTTTTTATACCCCTAGGTGATAAGGGTGGCCCTTATCCAGAAGTTTTCTTTTTATTTTTTGGAAAAAAATTTATAATTTATATGGCAAAACAACGTTTGCTGGGTCAGCTAGTAATTCTATAAAGTATAGTTGACATAATAAAGCGAAATAATTTTAGTGGCTTTTGTTTAACAATTATCCGACTTGAAATATAAACGCAAAAATTTGTTAATTAACAATAGGCTTATTTTATGAAAAATCAATGAAACATTTTTTTTCCAACGGGATATTGTTCCTTTAAGTGTCTAAATAACACCATAATTTTAAAAAAATTTTAAATTAATATTTAATAACAAAAAAATATTTTTACTTATTAAGGCCTGTTTCAGAGCATCATAACCACTTAGTGTTCGCCGCGCGGAGCTCTATTTTCAACATTAAATTAAAATTATTAATATAATAAAAATTGATCGAGTAAATGTAAACAGTTTACTTCAGCAAATTCACAGTAACATTTTATTCTTATCCCTTACCAAGTCTCTATCCTTTTTATACACGGATTAATATGGCTTATTCATATGAACACCTTTCTGGAATATTTCTGAGAATTTTTTTTATAAATCAATTTCTGCTTGGGTATGCAAAAACATCATATCGAGGTCTAGAAACTAGAAAAACGGAACGCTCGGCAGGAACATGTAATTAAAGAATTATTTTGTTTCATTTTAGGTGCAAGTTTCATATTATCAAATATGAACTTTGAAGGCTTTGATGTACTTGGCTTAAAGTTGACGACGATTGGCTTTGTAAGTCTATTTAGAAGGGAAAGATGGCGCCAAACTTTTAATTTCCATCTTACCTCTACAGAAGTGCTCAATGTTGATGAGTACTGAAATTTTGCGTTATATGTATCGCTTCTTGGCCAGGAGATAAAAGTATTGCGGTTACATGAACTTTCTGTTTCCTTTCGGTGATCCATGGGACCTTGCCATAATAATAAGAAAATCCCGTTTCTTCAATTTTGTCTTGAAAATTGGAATTTTTGATATTTTGCTGAAAATTTTATATTTTTCTGAAAATTTGAGTTTATGAGGAGGGGAGGAGTGGGGGTAGAAAATGAAAAAAAAATAAATGAGCGGGGGGCGAAAATGGGAAAAAAATTGTATTGATTTGATTGATTGACTTTTATAGTTGGTTGATTGATTGATTGATTTACCAGCGTGCGGTAGGCATTGCTGCCACTCCCAGGTATACAGCTGGGCCTGCTACGTCCACGCTGGGTTGGACTAAGGTCATGCTTGTTGCCAGCAGCGAGAGCCACATGGCGCATGGTAAATGAATATGGGATGGGAGGTGTAGGTATTTGTGAGATGCGTTGCCGCATTGTGTCGTGAGGAAGCATTTAAGCTCCCTTTTTTTGTGTGTTTGGTTCTGGACTTCTGCCTATTCTGACTCTTCTTGTGAAATATGTTACCGTGTTGTGTTGGAGTGTTTTTGCTCCTCTTTTTGCGTTTTTGCTTATTCGAATCTTCTTTTTTCTGAGTCTTCTGATTCCTCGGTTTCCGATTGTGGTAGAGTATATATATCCTTGCGATTTGTTAGTGGTGTTCATTTGTTGTTCCTGATCCTTTCAATTGTCGTTCTCCACTGTAGCATGGTCTCCCTATTTTTAGTTTGTTGCTGTGCGGTACTAGCGCTTTCTTCAGTAAATGTGTTGGGTCCCTTCCTTGGGTATGTCCCCAATACTTCATTGCGTATATTTCTATTATGTTGATGTTTTGTGTCGCTGTTTTCGTCTTGTTGTTTTAGTTTCCACGATGCCCTTTCTGCTCTTCTCAAAAACTTCCTCTGTTGGCTTTTGTTGTTGCCGCGTTTTTGACTCCATATATCATCGTTGTCCGTATGACGGCTATGTACATACATTTGGTAAGGTCCCATGATAATTTATTTTTCTCAGTGAACGGTATGTTACCCTTGTGCCGTTTTGATTCTCTCCTTTACTGTTTCTCTCCGCTCTAGCTGGTTCGTCCGGTCTGTTCCTAGGTACTTCAATTTGTTCGGTATTTTTAGGGAATATTCATCTATTTTGTGTTCCTCTCCGCTGGTCCAACTCTTCTTCTTCTTCTGCATCAATTAGGAGATTATCGACGTATGTGTGTGTTTTCTTAGAGAACACCATTTTTCTGAAAGAAACCTTTACTAGGCACACCTCCGCTGAGGTGATGTGCGAACTCAGCCCTGACGCAGTATATCAACAATACCTCATTGATTATTTCGAGTTTAATTTTAAGTATTATCACTACCGTGATTTCTAGCATTTATCCCTTGGATGGTGGCTTATTGAAGGGTCTTCTTGTATTAATTTGATTCATTCATTTTTTGGTTTCTCTTCTTCCTCCAGTTTACCTCCACTATTGCCGTGGTATACCTCTTCTTGTGTATGTGTTATCATTTTTTCTGTATGCCCCCCTGCCGCCGCTTTACTGCCCCTGACTCGTTCCCCCGTTTCTTTGATTTTGTGGTCCTATGTTCTCTATTCGATTCATCATTCTTGTGTATAGATACCATTTCCTGAGAAAAACTATGCATTTTCATTGAACTGCAAGAAATTCAGCCCCCGGCGTATTAAGCCAATAGTACGCCACTGATCAGATTGTCCGTTTATTACCCAAGTCCACGCTTGTTTATCTAAGAAACTCTGTTTTTCTTAAGGAATACTTAACACCATTATTGCCTTGCTATAAATTTACGGTGACAGCGGTCGATGGTTTCATAATCACTTCTCATATTTTCGAAGAAAGTCGTTTGAATCAGCCCCTCACCAGTTTATTACAGCATTTATGATGCAGAATGCAACACCACAAAAACACACTCTTTTTAATACAAACACAAATTATGTACATAATTAATCACTAATTGCACCTCCCAAGATATGTATTATTCCTCAAACCTGTCGCTTACTTGACAAAAATATACAACACCACAAAATTACACTATTTTTAATACAACACAAATTATGTACGAAATTAACCACTAATCGCACGTCCCAGGTATGTAGGTATTATTTCCCAAACCTATCACTCACTTTTGACACCTTAAAAATTTGCATAAAAAATATACAACACCACAACACATTCTTTTTGATACAAATATAAATTATGTACGAAATTATCTATTTATTAACTTGACACCTCAAAAGTTATATTTTTTACACTTTGTATTTAGCTAGGGCTTGGACCTAAAAAGCATTGCAATGGTTCTATGCGGCAGATACCTGTTAATCATTAAGACACAAATAAACTTTGAATAAATAAACTTGGGTGGTACTTTAAAAATGAGAAGATACTTAGCTTATCTATTCCTCTTGTGTATTGCCTGGTCCTTTAAGCTTGTTTCCTTATGCATAGCACTGCACTATCGGTTCTGCCACTAAATACGCTGTATTAGTTATTTTCAAATATTAATTCTATTTCAATTTTGTTCTTTTGTTATGATATATCGATTTGCGCGGAATTCTTTATTCTACAAATTCACCTAATTTTTATCAAATTTAGCGGACTTTTAGCGGGCGTTTTCACGTTTTAATGGCAGCGTTTTTCGGACGCGTCCGTTCGCTCGGAAAGCACAATTCGAACTCCCATTTGATTGATTGACTTTTATAGTTAATAATAATAATTATCATTATCATCGGTCGTTATTCATCGATGATCCGATAATTAAATACAGTTCATCATCGATTTTAAAAGTCGATGTTCTGACCTTTGTCATCAATGATCATCGCTCATCCCTACACACCTCCCCGTCCACCGTACGTAAGTATACGAAAGAGGCGGCTCCACACATGTGCCTCAGAAGGAGCCTCAGCTCAGCGCAAATCAAGCTTCCAACTTGTTTCTCGATTCTCATGTCGATTTCGTCCTCCTCATCGCCCCTTTCATTAAAAGCGATGATGTTCGAGCAAATACACGGGAAGTAACATCATGGTGTGTGTTCGATCCACCATTTTAAATCCCAATAATCTCCAAGAAACTTCCGAGGAACCGACATATCTACAGTTTAAAAAAAATCGTGAATTTCATCAACTTTTCGCTCCAGAGAAGGCTGTTTTTTTTTATCTTTCATCGTCAGCGTTTTGTTGCTCCTGAGGAGGCTCTTGTCCTATGTTGCCAACATTCACTACGTTTTCATCTGCGATGTCGACGGGATTACGGGCGGGTTCCACTATCAACGTGACTTTATCTACTTTATTATTAATATATTTTGCAAGATATTTGATGCAGTGTAGAGAATTGCAGGCCTGTAAGTTGGTCTAATGTTTCGGGTAAATTTTCATCCGTTCGTGGTACTCCCCTCCTTGGAGGTCTCCCTCTGTTTTCTGGAGGCCTTCTGCTGTTCTCTTTTTTCTTCAATTCTAATTTCTCGTCGTCTTCTATTTTCCTCTTCAATTTGATTTTTCTGATATTTAACCACATTGAATATATATTTTTGCTTTTTCAAGTGTAGTGTATAATTCATTACTGTTAATGTTAGCTATGATAAAATTTTTAATGATTTTGATGAAAAGTCATCGGTAATCATATATTTTACAGTGGAAAAATACCCATCAAACATAAGAAATCATGAACATTCCACAAATAATATTATAAACAATATCGTAATGGGGTATTTTCCTATTTTTTTTTAATTGAATAATATCATAGAATATGTACAAACAACCCTTCCAATACAGATTTCCGCGAAAATAATATAATTATCAATTTTTTGAGAAAACAGAAGTTAAAATAAGTGGAGCAACAGGTGTTTTAAATTGGTGACGTAGGTAATTTGCTGATGACGTAGGTAGTTTGTGTGGATCTGTTGATAGACTGGTTTTATACAAAACAGTGTGGTGTTGCCAAGTTGAAATTCCTTCTCTAGTTCTAATAAAGATAATGTAAGAAAACTGGAGAATAAGGCTTCTTTATTAAATCAATTTTAATATATTTATCCACGAAATTTAATTTTCACACATAAAAAAAATAATTTTTATTGCCGATTAGATTTTTAAAAACATATTTAGGAAAACATGACAACAATGTCAACGGCTAGTCAAATGACAGATGTGTTCTAACGTCGTGCTGATTTGAAACATTTCAGTTTCGTTCATCGAGGTATTTGCTGTAATTTACAAATAATAGATAATGTTATTTAAAAGGTATTTTATAAAAAGTTGTGGAAACACAAATATAAGTGCTTCGGAAAAAATTTTGTAACTCTTCCGAAAAAATTGATATTCGAAGAACTTGGTGGCAAGCTTCTAATATTTTTGATCTCATCCCTTCAAAAATTTTGTTATAGAAAGAATCTATGAAGTCATAATCAAATTTAGACAAATTGGACGAATCTCCTTTTACAAAATTCAGCTCCATGTTAATAGTTTATTGATAAAGTATAAAATAAAATCAAACTCCACATAAACAAACAACAAATAAATCTAACCAATATATCTCTTTCACTTGTATTGTGACAAGAAGTGACAGCTGACAGCACGCAAGAAAAATGTTGCCACATAATACTCGCCGTGAGTTTTGTTTACATTTTTAAGATAACTTCTAATTAATAACAAATATAAATACCTTTTAATTCCTTCTAAATACATGTATATAATATTTATTGATATTCAAGATATTGAGAAAAATAGAAGTGTTATAGGTAAAATAATGTAAAGTAAATACACAATTTGGCATTCATATAAGATAGTTACAGTCTAAGCGTAATTTGTCTATTATTGGTTAAATTATTTCCCTCCAAATAAAATCATTTGAAATCTGAGGTTATGTTAGTATTTTTGATTTTCAGGTTAGGTTTACCGGCAATATTTCCGGCACTACACCGGAAATAGATGCGAAGTTTCCGAAACTTCTGTCACTGTCACTTATTTCTTTTTTGGTAAAAACTCACTTTTAGACCCAGCTAAGGACCGTCTACAGCTGTCTTGTGAAGGTCTCACACACCTACCACAAACTTTAAACTTTAGTTTTTCTCACGGAAAATTGCAATCAATGACGTCTTGAAAAAAACAGACGTATACAGGGTCGCACATTAACCGCGACTTGACGAAAACCGGTGCTTTACAACGTTTATTGATAAACAAAAGAAGAAAAATAATAATAATAATAATTAATTATAATTATTAAATATGGAAACTGGACGATCGTAGTAAAAGTATTGTGTGCAATACATATGATAATCACTTTTCACACTCGTATGATTTATGAAACTCACCTACGGCTCGTGTCGTAAACTGTCATACTCGTGTGAAAAGTGTTATTTTCAACACTTGTTGCACGATATACCATTTTTTCAAGCTTCCTTCTTTTTTTTTTCACTATTACCATAAACACACGTTTTATGCACAAAAAATAATGAAAAATGTAATTTTATACAGTCGTAGGAAAAAGTTATTTAGAAATAATTGCTTTTTCATGAGTATCTTGAAAACCAATTGTTGGTAGTGCACAAAATTCTCCAGAACAATGGTTATAACGAAAAAGAAAACCGATACAGTAATTTGTTTTGTATTTTTTTTTATATTAACCTTACGACTTTTCTGTCATTTAAAATGCAATTAAAAACCTGAAAAAAATCACACGTAATCTGTGGACTCCAAAAATCACTTTTCATGGCATAGCAGATTTTTTTATGGGTTACTTTTGTTTTCTATTGTAGATCAGCAAAGTTAGCTTAACATTCATGATAGTTTTATTTTTATTTTCGGGGAACGTGACTTAAATTCAACTGCTTCAGCCTGAAAATTCATAAACATGAAAATAAATACAGGCATATTTCTCTATTGGTTTTATTGCAAAAGACATTTACAGACAGTTCTTTAAGTGGTAGTTACATCTAAATTGAACTTTATGTCCTCAAGTCGTAACTTATCATATTCTCGAGCTCGATTGTCCCAAGAATATGTTCAGCGAAGAAGAAAAAGGATTTGTGGATAAGCAACGTATGCACACGGGGTGCTCAAACACTTATCTACAGAATTTTCTTTTGTGTTACAGCTTGGGAACTTTGCATTATACATTATGTTCAAATTCGAGAAGCACTACTGGTATATTTATTATTTCACGTGATAAAGATTCGGGTACTCTTGCTAAAGTAAGTTGGAAAATCATAAAAAAAGCCGACAAAGCGCCGCGTTTGATCTGTGACGTTGTCAAAGTACCGCCGCGAGTCGCGGTGGCAAAGATCAATGTCGCTTTTTCAATTGATATCAGCAATAATACTATAAACGAAAAACGCTTTGAAGAAATACATGACGAGATACGACCAATTTAGTTTTTGAGAAAAATAAATAGAGTGAAATTTTTTGTCAAAAATTGTGATATGATAAACTCTGAAAATTAAACGGCGTTTCCTGTTATTGATGCGATAAACTAATATGACGCCAATACAAAAAATTAGGTAGATGGCGGAATTTCAGTAATAAAAAGCCATGTTATTAGACAAACATCTGTTGCTCTCAACCTATATTCGGTTAGTTTAGAGGTAAGTAGTCAATAATTGTTAATTATCAACTTATTTTAGAGTTTGCGTTTATATTTCAGAACTGATAAGCCACTAAAATTACGTCGCTTCGTGGAGACCTTATTTCAACCATACTTTATGAGATTGTGACATTGCGATGTTTTTAATTGTTATAGTCTATTAGTTTTAATTATTTAACCTAACAAAAAACTAAAAAATGAAAAAGAGAGGTTGAACTTTTTTTTATTGATTTTAATTATTATTGCTGTTTTTATATTCAAAAAAAGTATAAGATTATTATAAGATTATATAAACTTTAAATTTTTAGTGCTATTTGTTTAAACAAATTATAAAAATTACGTATTTTTGAAAAAAAATTTATAGCCGTTTTATTTTTTATAAAATGATTTTAAAAAAAAATTTCTTATAAAAATCTTTTAACTGTTTATAATCAATTTTTTCCTTTTTCTTATTATTTAAACAAATTATTAAGAAAAAAATTATTCTTAAAATTTATTATTTGCAATTCTCTACAAGGTGGAAAAAACATTTTTTTTTCGTTGTTATTAATTTATTGGTTTATTTAATAAAGAATTTGTTATTAACAATCGCCGAATAAGCTTATATTTTTTTTAATAAAAAAGATAACACAAACAGCTATAAACACAAACATGTAAAAAATTTTTGGTAGAATTTTAAATTTTAAATTTTTAAGAATTTTTTTTTCTTTTAAATCATAATATTTTATAAGGAATAAAATGGCAAAAATATTTTTTTCAAAAATAAGTAAATTATCTGTTTATTTACAAAATTTGTTTAAACAAATATAGCACTAAAAATTTAGAGTTTATATAATATAATACTTTTGAATATAAAAACAGTAATAATAACTAAAATTAATAAAAAAAAAATTCATTTTTCCTTTTTTAGTTTTTTGTTAGCGTAAATAATTAATAGACTACAACAATTAAAAACATCGCAATGTCATAATCTCATAAAGTATAGTTGACATAAGGTGTCCAGGAAGCGAAATAATTTCAGTGGCGTTTGTTTAACAATTATCTGACTTGAAATATAAACACAAACTCAACAATAGGCTCATTTTATGAAAAATCGGTGAAAACAATTTTTTCCAACGGGATATTGTTCCTTTAAGTGTCTAAATAATAACATATTTTTTTTTTAATTTTTAAATTAATATTTAATAACATAAAAAAATGTTTTTACTTGTTACGGCCGGTTTCAGAGCATCGTAACTGCTTAGCGTTCGCCGCGCCCTGTTTTAAACATTAAATTAAAATTATTAATAATAGAGATATAGTTTCGGGAGTCAGGACTTTTTTATTGGAAATTTCTTCCTCTTTAAGAATCCCTGTTTTAATTTCTTAAATATTAATAGTTTTCGAGTTATTTGCAAAAAAACGAAACTCGTTATTTTTTCAACTTTAATTTGTTTATAACTTTTGCAATTGTTTATGTGCGGGTTTGAAACTTTTGCACTTTTTTGTAGACGTCATTCCGAATCCAATGAGCCCTCACTCATATTTCTATGAGCTTTATCAAGAACTAACACGCGTTTGAACTTGTGAACTAGACTATTCGTACTATCAGTTACATTATACCCGCTTTCTGTAAGTGTCAATAGTTTTATGAGCCATGTTCTTGTATGTGCAATAAGTAAGTTAATTACCAAAGTGTTATTATATAATTTTAATACAAGATAGGTATCCAACTACCCAGTCACATGAAAGATTTTATAGAGTATAATAACAAAGAGACCAGTAGTGAATCTTGAATTTGAAGCGGCCTGTACAGTGTACATTCTAGATAAAAAATGTAAAATTAACTATATATTATATATACAATATTATCCCTAAACTTACTATTTACAAAGAAACGTATTTCCCCATGTTTTTGATAAAAAAAATTCAACAGTTGAATTATGTACAAGAATTCAAAAAAATAATTAAAACTACTATCAGACTGCCGTGGACCTTTTCCAACTGTTTTTGCTCGCTGTCAAACTGCTTGTTTGCGTTCCCTGAAAAGAAATAAACATAGGGTGTAGGCTTATACCGTACTACTGTACAACATATAGTATCTTTTAGAGAGTAAGAAACAACTTGTCACCAATTTTAAAAATCACACAGTATTTACGAAATTCAAGATGGCGTCAGACAACGATTTTATCCTCTCCATGCAAGTGGCATGTGAACAATTCAGTGCTGTATGAGAAAATTTTAATATAAAACTTGCATTTCAGGAGTTTAATTGCTTGATCAGTTGCACCTTTAAGCTAACATAGTCATATAGTCATACAAAATAAACTTTTTCTCATAATAGTAATGTAAATTTATGTTTACTATTTATCAGAGCAACAAAACAAAACGATATATATACATCGGCATCTGGTGTCAACAGAAGCTCTCTTACTTCTCTGTACACGATCATCAAAATTGTTTTGCTCTTGTTATACTTAGTGTCAATACAGCACACAGATGCTAATCATCCTTAAATCTGGAAAGAATTTTTCGACGGAAAATTAAATATCACTAGCGACAGCGATACCTTTGAAATGAAGACTCTGTAGGTGCTTGGATGAATTATAGGATGAACACGGCATGATAGAGCTCTAGACAGGTTTTTCATGATCGCACCAAAACTTTTCCGATTACTTGAAGAATCTGGAACCACTTGCAACGCAGGTGTCCACACAGCAAGGAAGAATCATCCTGAAATCTCGGATGACAAGTTAAAAAGAATCATGCAGAACGTTGCAAAACTCAAAAATATGGAAACCTATTCGGTCAAGCCGAGTTTGATATACAGAACTTGTTAATCACAAACAAACAAATAACATTTTAAACATGACATGAAACTTTTACCAGCAAGCACTTTAAAAAAATGTGTGTGGGATGGCATAACAAAAGTAAAACTTAATCTAACAATGCATAAAAAAATATTCGTTGATGGCCAGGTAATTAAGGTACTCACAGATACAAGAAATGTCGCCTTGAGAATACCGATTTGTCCAATTTGTGATGACCAGCTTGAGCAAAAATGATCTGAGAAAATATTTGCTTGACATGCATTCACCACCTGCGATGTTACAGATTTGCGGGAAAGACAAAGGACAGGTGTACCAAAGCGTCAAAATTGACAAAATATTTGAAGGATAGATAATCTTAGGAGACGACGAACAACCATCTGATACGACAGTTGCAAAACTAGAAAGATGTGTACGGTTCATTTTAAGTCAAATGTCCACTTTGCTGTTTCCTATTCGCAAATCAGTTGGCTGAAGCTGAGCAACTGCCCCCTACATTGGCGCCCTTATTACCTATGGGTTCTGGGTGACAATATGCATCAATCCGCCTACACCATAAGCAATCTTGATGTTGATTAAGTCAAACTGCAAGAAAGGTGTTTTGTAAATAGGTTTTTCAATAACGCATTAAAGGTTTATTACTTATGTAACTTAGAATTTCTTGTCTAATATCGCTTGTTCCAGAATAAACCGTTGTGTTTCTATTGTTCTATAATTGTTTTCCAGACTGATTACAGATGTCTATATACAGGGTGAGTCATGAGGAACTGTACATACTTCTACCGTAAGTAGAGGCAGCTAAGACAAATACCAAGTGACCATTAAAAAGTGTTTGTTTCCTTTCTTTACTATCATACAGAGTGATTTATGAATTTTGTCCAAAAATTGTTTTGGTCATAACATTTTAACGGTTAATTCGATTTACCTTATTTTTTACAACAATGTACAGTGTTGCCTATCAACCATCATACATATCCAAAATTTAAAAAATCCAGGGACGGTTTCAAAAAAATTTGTTGGATTGCTTCGTATACGATAGTTCAGCCTGTATATGATTTATCTAAAACTTGATATGAAATTTGTATAGGACACAAATAGGTAGTAAAACCTGAGTATTTGAAATTTTTGTCACACTCTCAACAATTTTTTTATTAACGATCAATTTTCAAGTCAAATGAAAAGTTTGGCAAAATGGAATATTTTAATGCATACTAATATTAATTAATACAAAAATTTAACTAAAAGAAAATAATATCTTCATACCTCGTGTCTAGGTTTAGTAAGTACCATCATTTTAATCAATTTCCAGGCCAGGTCTTAAAAATGTGGCTGATGTGGCCCATCTAAAAAGTTGCCTCTGTATGTATTTTCTCCAATTAGTCAAATTGCTTCCAAAAAGGACAGAAATAAGTAGTCAAATTTGTGTTACCTAAATTTCCCCCATTTAAAGTGCCCAACCTATATGTTCAGTTTAAGATCAATTTTAACGAAAACTGTACATTTTTCGAAATATTTTTAAAAGCCATCATATTCAAATGCAAGCATTGAATTTAAAATAAATACAAGATACGGATCTACGTTTTGATATTTTCGTTATTCCTTTTCTTTTCTTATAATTCTTAAATACATACGTATTCAGGGGCCGCTCAAGGTAAACTTTCTACCCGGGCGGGAGCACTTTTTGGCGCCCTTTCCTGAGGTCATCACGGACGTACTTCATACTAAAGTACAAGGATATCCCTTCGAACTCCGCGATCAATCACTACTTTTTGTCGCCCGAAATTGATTAAAATGATGGTGCTTATTAAACCTAGGCACGAGGTATGTAGATATTATTTTTTTTAGCTAAATGTTTGTATTTACAAATATTAGTATACATTAAAATATTCCATTTTGCAAAACTTTTCATTTGATTTGAAAAGTGATCGTTAATAAAAAATTTATTGAGAGTGTGACAAAAGGTTTTACTACCTATTAGTGTCCTATGCAAATTTCATATCAAGTTTTAGATAAATCATATACAGGGTGAACTATCGTATACGAAGCAATCCAACAAATTTTTTTGAAACCGTCCCTGGATTTTTTAAATTTTGGATATGTATGATGGTTGTTAGGCAACAGTGTACATTGTTGTAAAAAATGAGGCAAATCGGATTAACCGTCAAAATGTTATGACCAAAACAATTTTTGGACAAAATTCATAAATCACTCTGTATGATAGTAAAGAAAGGGAACGAACACTTTTTAATGGTCACTTGGTATTTGTCTTAGGTGCCTCTACTTACGGTAGAATTATGTACAGTTCCTCATGACTCACCCTGTCACCCTGTATAGTGGAAGTAAGGAGTCGGAAGAGTATGCAAAATCTTGCTAAAGTTATGAGACCTACCCCCCCCGTTTCCTAGGGTGCTGAACACGAATAACAGGGTGAAAAAAGTTTTTAGTCATTCGCACCCCCTTTAACGGCCCTTTTGCTTATTTCTCATATGGCAGCTTGATATCGACTATTTTTGCAGGGATTATTTGTCTTTTCATGGGGATATAACACATGGTAAAGTCAGGTAGTAGACCGCATGGCACCGTGGAATCTACCCTGTCAGGGGGTGTAAAATTGTTTCTTTTTTTTTCTTGTTAAAGACGTCCACCACCGATGCCAATCAAGGACAATGGTAAGAGTGAATTTTGACAACCTCAGGGGGCTGGTCCCACCCCAGGGGGTGGAAAATTGATTTCATTTTCTAATTTGTATATTGAGTGGGAGTGGTTTCAAAGTCACCATGTGTCCATTTCACATCCTCATCAATAATGAACCTATCCCCGCAAGGAATTGAAATTCATGTTCCTTAAAACGGGATACAATTACAAATACTATTAGTAAACATTTCTGTTTTTAATAAATTATATATACAGGACACGATTTTGAATCCGGATACCTCGAGCACCCAAGATTTACCCATAAAAGGCTGCAAAAACAAATAAAATGATAGTACGAGTTCCTAACATAAGCTAAGTCGCTAACTATTATTATTATTATTATGAAAGGGATGGTTTTCGACAGTTTAAGGGTGAAGAAAGGGCCAAACTAGCGTAAAACAATTTTTTTCTTGATCAGCGGTAAACGTCTTTAACAAAAAAAAGAAGCAATTTTACACCCCCTGACAGGGAAGATTCCACCCCCAAGGGCGGTTGACATCAGGATCTGTTATGTCCCCATGAAAAAACAAAGAATCCCTGCAAAAAGAGTCGATGCCAAGGTGTCATATGAGAAATAAGCAAGAAGGGGTGGTTTTTGGCTGTTTCAGGGGGTGCGCATGACTGAAAACTTTTTTCACCTTGTTATTCGTATTCAGCACCATCGAAAACGGGGGAGGGAATAGGTTTCATAACTTTAGCACGATTTTGCTTTTTTTTTTCTTGAGAAAATCCCAACTCCTTACTTCCACTAATGATGATGTCTATTAAGACATCATCTTGAATTTCATATGTGACCATGTTCAAAAATGGCGATAAGTTGTTTCTCTCATACTGAATGATCATAAGCAACAATTTCAATTTTTTTTTCTTTCCGGGATTCTCTGCTACATACATGTCTTTTCTAAAAATAACGGTCGTGAAATTTATTAAACATTTCACGTTAGAAAGTTTGGTAAAAAGTGTTATGGCGAAAACCGAATTGGCAGTTTGGCATCACTAAAATTAATAATCAGTCACTGCATATGTTGACCAACACGTCTAATTTCCAAACTTTGTAAAAGTGAAATACCTAAAACTTCTAAACTGACAGCTCTGACTAAGTGATTTATTGTATAATTTGATTTTTTAAAAATATTGTAGACTACAAAACAAACTAATGAAGATGATCTCTAATCAATCATAGTGGACTCAACATTAAAGATAATAATGAAAACAGTGACATGATTATTATATTATGGGTATTTCATTTTTGCAAAGTTTGGGAATTAGACGAGTTGGTCAACGTGTGCAGTGACGTTTAGCGATACCAATCTAGATTTCGGCATGGCACTTTTTACCAAACTTTCATGATAGAAAGTATGGTAAAAGGTATCATACCAACTCGTTCAAATTCCAATCTTCACAAAAATTAAATACCTATAATATATATTAGTCATATTATTGTTTTCATTATATTTAGTACTAAACCTACTTCCATTGAATAGAAATCATCTTTATTAGGTTGTTTCGTAGTCTACAATATTTAAAAAATGTCAAATTATACAATTTGTCAAACACTGCTGCCAACTCTCAGTTTAGAAGAGTTGGCAGCAGAGATTGACAAATTGTATAACTTGACATTTTTTAAATGTTGTAGACTATGAAACAATCTAATAAAGATGATTTCTATTTAATGGAATTATCTAAGCACCCGTTGGCTGTAGATCAAGAGGATACTAATATTCTAGGAGCTAGTGTCAAAAAGTGAAAAATTTATCAAACCACTAACCGAAGTGGTTTGATAGTAGTATTCGTCCAAACAAGCAAACTTGTCTCTTGTGAATATGGGCCTTAAGGGCCGGCAATTTATTTTGCAGGCCTGTGAAAAATTGAACGTATTTCATCGCAATCAAACCACTAGGTTCTTCGGTTTGACTGTAGTTGTAGGTGAAATGATTGCATTGATACAGTCGGCGAGAGTTTTCTCATTGAGCGTTGCGGTGCGCGCACTCAGAAAAAAAAACCCGAATTGCATTGTAACCAAACCGGCCAAAGTTTGTGGCAAATGTTTTCAATTGTCCAAAAAATGAAAGAAATACAATTGGCGGGGATTTTGAAAGAGGGAAGGAAGAGTTATTGGGGCAATTATGAGCATAAAATCCAGGTGTACACTGTAAATGTCGTCAAACAAGAAATTCAAGCTAAAAACTATCGCCTAAATTTTGACATACTCCAAACACCCTATAAAAGATTATATTATCATCGGCGAAAATCTTTATTAAAATTAACCCCCCCAAAACTACTCCATTGGGGGTGAATCATAGTAACGTTAACTATATTGCCGTCTGTTGCAATTTCGAGCATTTTTTTGAGCAGAAATCTCTAGTGACATTTTATTCTTGATTATTCAACGGTACTTACCCTCAAAAAACGCTGAAACCCATCCACAAGGGGTGAAAACAATTGATTTTAATCAAAATAACATTTGTCCTGTAGATTAGTTTATGATTACATATTTTTGAAGACATGATGATGCAACGGTTATTCATCCCTTTCTTCTACACGGGGGTGGGGGTGAGGGGTAAATTCGTCCCTTAAATTTTAATAAAAGTTAATTTCGAATAAAACCGAAAAATTTTTTCTACAGCGATGGGAACGAATATGTACAAAGAAGGATTTTGACTCTCTCGAAACTACTCTTTTCCCCCAATAGGAGTTATCCAAAAAAATTTATATATTCCGTTTTTTTTTCATAAAATCGACAATATTTCATAAAATATGCGTTTTGAAGTAAAACATCAAATAGGTAAAAAGAAAAATCGAAAAAATTCCTACCCAAATTTTCTAGTCCTATATTCTCTAAACAGTGTATCAAAATTAATCCTTTCACATTATAATAATATATTTATATTTTATTAATTTTTCCTATTTTGCGGGAAAACCGAATGAAAATAATAATTTTCAAACTTCGTATACATAAGAAAATCGACTTCGAGTACATAAGAAAACTGGTAGTTCGAATATTTAGATACAAACCGTGTCATTACAATTTTTTAACATAAATTCTTTTACGTGGCAAAATTGGTTAATACGTTTTCCTGAGCATAGGACTAGAAAATTTCGATAGGAATTTTCTCGATTTTTCTTTTTACCTATTTGATGTTTTACTTCAAAACGCATATTTTATGAGATATTGGCATTTTTATGAAAAAAAAATCGGAATATATAAAATTGTTTGGATAGTACTCCCCCTTCGCAACCCAATAAAATGGGGATGAAAAGAGTAGTTTCGAGGGAGTCAAAATCCTTCTTTATACATATTCGTTCCCATCGCTGTAGAAAAAATTTTTCGGTTTTATCCGAAATTAACTTTTATCAAAATTTAAGGGGCGAATTTATCCCCCACCCTCACCCCCACCCCCACCCCTGTGTAGAATAAAGGTACGAAAAACCATTGCATCATCATGTCTTCAAACAGAAAATCTAAAAAAGAATGATTTACCTCAGATTTGCATAAAATGAGGGAAAATGTATGCTTACTTAGTGAATTAATAACAACTTTCCAGATGTGAAATTAAAAAAACACCTAAAAAAGTACAAAGCGGAATACAGACGTCAAATAAGTATTACTAAAAGTAATTACTATGATAATATATTACACAAAAATGGAAACACTCCAAAGACTTTCTGGAATATCATAAACCAAAATAGACAACAAAATAAAAAAATCTTAAATACCGAGTTAAATGTAGAAGACATGAATAATTATTTCATAAACGTAGCTGAAAATATTACACAAAACTTACCTATAGTAAATAGTGTTTATACAGATTTCTTTTCGAACAATGATATTGAAGCAAATGTACCAAATTTCAAATTTAATGCAGTTAGTATAAATACAGTACGTGATGTAATTAATAAAATGAAAAATAAAAGTAGTAAAAATCACTACAATATGTCAATAAATATAATAAAAAGCATTAAAAACCTTATAGTTGTTCACCTTACTAGTCTAATCAATCAATGCATTAGCGCAGGTGTTTATCCAGATGTCCTAAAGGTCACAAAGGTGGTACCAATTCATAAAGGAAAAAATAACAATAACTTTCGACCTATCTCTCTTGTTCCTGTAATATCAAAAATTTTCGAAACATGTTTAAAAAATCAAATAACACACCTTTTTCAAGATAATAATTTATATTATTGTAAACAATTTGGTTTTCGAGCAAAAATGACCACAAATGACGCAATTATTTACTTAATAGACAAAATTGTCAAAGGAAATGAGAATGGGGATTATATCGGAGTAACCTTTTGTGACCTTCAAAAGGCTTTTGATTGTGTTTCTCATCAAATTCTAATAGACAAATTAAAATTTTATAAAATTGACATGATCAGCTGCAACTTAATAGACAGCAGTACATAAGCATAAGTAATACTAACTCAACATCCCAGTACATAAAGAGCGGAGTGCCACAGGGATCGGTCTTAGGACGTAAATGACCTAAATAAGTCTGTACCTGATGTTGACTTGGTATTATTTGCAGACGATACCACACTCCTGGCATCAGACAATAAATTGGATGTTGTTCAAAGGCAAATATATGAAGCTAAGTTAAATACTTTGGAATGGTTCTCATCAAACAAATTGTCACTAAACAAGCATAAAACTACAAATATGATTTTCAGTCATAGGCCAATTGAAAATTATAATAACCCAGAAAAAGTAAAATTTCTAGGCGTTTTTCTTGACCCAAATCTCAACTGGTTCCACCATGTTGATTACACAGCAAAAAAAATATCAAAAAATATATTCTTGCTAAGAAACTTAAAAAACATTGTAACTTTTAAAATTTTATTAACGGCCTATTACTCGCTAATAGTGTCCCATATGACTTATGGTCTGATAAACTGGGCCTATGCCCCGCAAGCTAACAGAATTTTCGGGTTACAAAGGAAAACTATCAGGATAATTACAAATCGTGGATATAGAGAGGATGTAAGAGATTAATTTATTGAATTGGGAATTTTAACATTTCCGTCATTATACATTTTTCATTGCCTGATATGTATTTATAAAAATATAAACCAATACAAAAAACATGAGGATATTCACAAATACAACACGAGGACTCAACATAACTTACTGATAGATTTTAATAGGCTTAAGTCAAGTGATTGTGGCTTTAATTGTTACGGCCCTTAATTTTTTAATAAAATTCCAAATTGGGTGAAAGCCTTACCAGAGGTGAAATATAAACAGTTAATAAAAAAATTTTTAATAAAAGAATGTTTCTATACTATACATGAATTTTTAAATTTTAATGGCACTGAAGTCAAAATAATGGACAACAATTTTATATAAATTTGCAGTATATTTTATTGTGTATATTTGTGTGAGTATAAATATTTTGTATATTTGAAATATTTTTAATTATTTATGTTATTTTACAATTTATTTATATTATATATTTTATATGTGACATTGCATAATATTATGACAATTTCTATATTTCTATATTTGACTTGTGTAAAACTATTGTTAAAGCACCAATAAATTTGATTTGATTTGAAAACATAATCATAAACTAATCTAGAGGACGAATGTTATTTTGATTAAAATCAATCAGTTTGCACTGAAGATTCTCACTTTCTCCCCTTGTAGGCAGCGTTTTTTGAGGGTAAGTACCGTTGAATAATCAAGAATAAAATGACACTAGAGATTTCTGCTTAAATAATGCTGGAAATTGCAATAGACGGCAATATAGTTAACGTTACTACGATTCACCCCCCCAGTGGGGTAGTTTTGGGGGGGTTGATTTTAATAAAAATTCTCGCCGATAGCAAAATAATGTTTTATAGGTGTTTGGAGTATGTAAAAATTTAGGCGATAGTTTTTAGCTTGAATTCCTTGGTTGACGACATTTACAGTGTAAACCTGAATTTTATGCTCATAATTGCCCCAATAACTCTTCCTCCCTTCTTTCAAGATTCCCGCCAATTGTATTTCTTTCATTTTTTGGATAATTGAAAACATTTGCCACAAACTTTGGTCGGTTTGATTACAATGCGATTCGGGTTTTTTTTCTGAGTGCGCACACCACAACCTCAATGAGAAAACTCTCGCCGACTGTATCAATGCAATCCTTTCTCCTACAACTACAGTCAAACCGAAGTAGTTTGATTACGATGAAATACGTTCAGTTTTTCACAGGCCCGCAATATAAATTGCCGGCCCTTAAGGCCCATATTCACAAGAGACAAGTTTGCTTGTTTGGACGAATACTATCATCAAATCATTTCGGTTAGTGGTTTGATAAATTTTTCACTTTTCAACACTAGAGCTCCTAGAATATAAAGGAACATTTTCAAATGGGTCAAATTACACAGGTCTGTGAATAAAGAGGTCATGACTGTTGTTGGGCAGCTGAGGATCATTTCCGAAGTAATTTTTCGCGCTGGATCCGAATCTGGCTTCAGAATTGGCCCATCACATCAGAATTATGAAATATTTGAGGTTAAGTACTTAAAAAATGGCTTTTTTGGCAACTTTTGAGGGAGTGTATAGGATTCAAAATTTGTTTAGCTTATTTCTAATAAATACATCATCTAGTACGATCCTTCCTTTTTAAAATAAGCTTTCGAATGGTCATCTACGATGTTTCCTCGCAAAATTATCGCCATTTTAAGGTGAGATGAATTTGAAACCATGATCCCCTACAACCTAACAATCTTAACCAATTCATCTGCGAGAGAGATTTTTTTTAGCGTTAAATCTTCATTCGTTTGGAGTCGTTTGATTAAGATTGTTGAGTTATAGGGGATCATGGTTTCAAATTCATGTCACCTTAAAGTGGCTATAACATTGCGAGAAAATATCGTAGATGACCATTCGAAACTTTATTTTAAAGAGAAAGAATGGTACTAAATGATGTATTTATTAGAAATAAGCTAAACAAATTTTTGAATCCTATACATTTCCTCAAAATTAGACAGTGGTGGGCCAATTCTGAGGCCAGATTCGGATTCAGTGCGAAAAAACCTCACAACAAAACCTCCTATCTTTATTTTTTTCATCAACTTACTCGATAACTAAGAATTCTTCGTGTGCTGCCAGCTATGGGAAAAACACCAAAACTTAAACTAAAGCCAGATTCAGAGGCTGAATGGTGGTGTTCAGGTCTCTTCTTGTGCCAGCAAGAATTTACAATCTTGCGCATCTGCAATAAAGATATTAATAATTGAAACAGTAATAGCGAAATAGGATCTAATAGGCCAAGAGGTGTTGAATTCTAGATGCATTTATAAATCAACCGTATTATATGCCTAACAGTATTTTTTGTATTTCTTCAGCGAAATTACAGTTCTCTTTTATTTGCAAATATATGACTTGGTCGATGCGTCACATACAAAATGGAATCCCGATGAGTTCAGTTGACCCGTTAGTTGTACAGCTAGGGTGGGCCGAAAAAACACGTTTTTTATTTTTCCATCCCGGAAAAGTTGCCTATCGCCTAGCTAAGCAAAATAAAAAAATAAACATTCAGATAACAAAATATCTTCCGTTCTCGCATCTTACTGAAAGTTTTGAAAAATGGCGAAATGTTGCTATTTTTCGTCAATTTTTTATAATCACTACTACTACTATAATTAGCTCTGTCAATGAACGTTCAATAAGGGGGTCTAGAGTGAAATGCCGAGATCACAATTTTTTACTTGAGAGCTCTCTTTGGACTATTTAGGAGGAAAACATACCCCGAACGTAAGAGGTGGGGGGATAAAGGGGGCACAAAGAAGGTCCCGGTTTTTGGTTTTTCGCTCATATCTCGAAAACGGTTAGCCCTAATCAAAAAGTGGCTATACGCAAAATTAAAGCTGACTAAATTTTCTACAATAATGTTTCGTATCTGTTATGGTTCAGTAATGAATTGTAAATCTTTTGACTGTATTGTAACTTTATTATAAATTTATTATAAATTGAAAATAAATTTTAATAATCATAGAAAATAATTTCTTATACAGATATCCGTTTCACAACAGACTGAACTCAAATATCGAATAAAAAATGTCTTTGCGTCTGTAAGTGTGTGTGTTCGTGTAATTGTATGTGTGCCGGTATACCGTTTCAGAAATAGTATGGGTAAATTCAACAAAAGAAAAAAAATGGTTAACTAACAATATCGTTAATTTTGTTAAACTAAACTATATTGATGGTATTTTTAAACAAGAGGTGATTGTGATTGTGATTGTTGATTTAATTAATAAAAAGTGGTCGTACAACAAAACAAACATTAACTTAAAAAATAGGCGAATAAGACTATTATTTTTTTCGTCTGACTATTATTTTGTTGAATTCTGTCAAATTAAACTAGATAATAGTATATTTTATTTTTAACTATTATCGAATTGTAATTCTAACCCAGTATTAGTTCGCTGTATTATTGTACTTGGTAGACAAACCAATATTATTGTCGTCTTCTAGAAGTTCTAAAAGAATTACCATAAAATTTGCTTGCTTACCACGTAGTCTATTAAGGCGCAGTTACACGGCGCGTGGTTCGCCGATCCACGAACCTGGTGCGTGGTTCGGCAAACCACGCGCCGTGTAACGGATAGCGAGCCAGATGTGTCAATACGGCGCGTGACCAATCCAGATTTCATGTGGGGTTGTGGATTGTAGGCTCATCAAAACTGCATGGATAGACTGATGACTGACTTTCAGGCGCAGTTACCGACAACTAGATGGAAGACGCGAGCCGACGCGAGCAACGTCTCCCGAGTCGCAAGCCATGCCAAGTTGCCTATGTCACACGGCGCGTGTTTCGTGACTCGCCGAGCCAGGCTCGCCTAATCACGCGCCGTGTATCTGCGCCTTTACAGAAATTATTCCCAGATGACGCCACATACAAATCACTGACAATAATCAATCATGCATTATCTTATACTCTTATGAATCTATAGAAAATTAATAACATGATTGCAATGTTCATATTCTCTCAGGGATCATCGATATATTTGGATGGATCTTATAAACGATCTCCAATTTTTGGTTTGGGTGGTCTGATGTCTCAATACTGAGATTTTGGCTAACCAAAAAAAACTCCATCAAACAATAAAGTGTAGATCAACCTAAAAATTAGTTGGTGAACAAAAAACAAAGTCGTTGTACTATTTAATTGTAGACCAAATTGAAAATGGTTAGTGAACATAAAAAAATGTCATTGTACTAAGTATTTAATTTGTTACAAGAAGATATGATTATTAAACTACTATTTGTTTACGAAAACAAATAAAGTTGTATGACTATTCTTTTCTGATTGATTTAACTATGAAACTAGATAGGCGCGATTTCATATGCTCTTTTTGGTTTGCATTTTCTGTGAGTGTAAATACGATAACTTCTGTTAGACTTAAAATGTTTGATTACAATTTGAAACATATGTAAAACAGCATATTATAATAATCCCTATTGAAATTGGGCCATATCTGTAATACATGAAGATAACCAGAGGCTTACAATCTCTCATATCTTAAATAGGTTTTATTTTAATTTCAGAGCAAAATAGTACTAAGCATACACAAAATAAGAAGATTTACAAGATTTATAAATCGCAATATACAGGGTGTATGTTATTTAAATTAGATGATATATCAATCAATGTTATCCTAAAATATGGAACATGGTATTTTTATTAAGATTATTATGAAGTGAGGTTAGTGATATACCAAAATAAAAGTAGAAGAAATACGTATTAGTGGTTTATGACCAACATATTTTATACAAATAATTAATACATACCGTAAATATGAAGTCTTTGCTAAATGTTGATTTAATCATAAACGTATAATTATTACACCAAAACCACTTTTAAACTATATTGGAACGTATATTTTACGTACATTAAACGTACCACTGTTTGCTGGGACCGGATAAAATTGACAAAATTATAAATGATAAATATATTCACCGTTTGTTTACTAAAGATGAAAAAGTAAAATTAGCAGAAATTAAGAACTATTGCAATTTCTACTAAAAATTGTGTTTATTGAGCTTTTTATGCGAACAATAAATATTTTGAAATTATAGGTTTTAATTTTTTTTTGTGTTCCTCATATCCGAAACTTCACATTAAGACCTATAGCGTTTCAATGGAAGTGAGTTTAGTGATTATAAAAAATTGACGAAGAACAGCAAAATTTCGCCATTTTCCAAAATTTTGAGTGCGATGCGCGAACGTAAGATATTTTTTGATTTGAATTTTTGTTTGTTTTTCATTTTACTTAGCTAGGTGAGAAGCAACTTTTCCGGAGTATAGCGATAGAGAAATTAAAACAAGTGTTTTTTCGGCCCTCCGAGCGCTCGATCAAGAACTTGTTGTTAAAAAATTATATCAAACATATGTAACAAGAAAAATTGCGTTGAAACTGGGATACAATTCAATAGTTATAAATTTGTCAAACTCTAAACTCATATATGTATATCAAGATTCACAGTAAAAGAATCCCAACCATTTTCGCTAAAACTTGATGTTGAATAGTCCTTTACAAACAAAATTACGAAGATACGAACATTTAGGTATTTTGTTAACAGAAAAGTAAAATTATAAGCCCATGTTTTTATTTACCTGTTTCTTAAAAATAGTTGTCGTTAACGTGTACAAAACCGGATTTAGAGCAGAGTTTATCGGGAGCACAAAAATTGCCAACCAGGCGTATAGATCTTGGGGAATGGGAACACCTGAAAATAAAGTCGAATGTATTCTTATGACCAAACAATTATTGCCAAATTAAACAAAAATACTCGACCTTCTATAGGTAGATCTAATATGAACATTGGAAATTTACTGTTAAACTGCCGTTTACATAACTGACTTACCAGAGAGTGCTAGAATTTTAACGATGATGACGGGCACCCAACACATGCAGTCGGTAAAGACTATGATCCCGAATCTCTGGGCCACTTTGTCCCTATCTTGACTTTGCCTAGTCGACCTACACGCCACTCCGCTCGCCTTGATTTCGTTTATCATCCTCAGATAAGCATAGCAGATGAAAGCCAAGGCCAGGGCATTGATCAGGATGAACATTGCTGCTGAGTATTCCCATCCCTACATTATAAATAATTATAGTGGTAGTAGTAGTAGTAGTAGTACTCAAAATATTGGCTTTTATTTATTTACATCATTAGCATAGCGCCAAATTTTTTTGTATCTCAGCTTCTAATAGTCCGATTTCGATTTTCTTGTTTTTAAGCTCTTATGAAGAGTACACTTTTTGTCTCTATATATTTATCACGACACCTTGAGGGTTCTGAGCAATTTTCAGAAAAACAAATAATTTTTTACTTTTGGAGAATACTGTGATACGGAATTCAAAAACAGAATTTTGAATGATGCTGAGGTTCCTTGCAAACAGAATACACATTTCTTGGGATACTTACTCAAAAACCTATTTGAAGAATCGTGTGAGAGATAAGAGAGCCGTTGGTCTTCGTCGCTAAGTAGCACAAGAAAATATGCTCCCAATCAGACTAAGCAATCGGCTGCAATCAGACTAAGACAGAACTCTTCAAGTTACTTGGAGAACATGCATTTTTGAAGTTTAATTGGGCTCACATCAGTACTGAGATTGATGGCATAACTCATTCATCTCGGCCGGATGAAACTTCAATTGATAAATATATTGATGGAGTACAATGCAGGCAACAGGAAGCAGCAGACGGTAGGATTTTTCTCCACGTTAAAGACAGTGTTGAGCATGGAGCAAAAAAAAATTATTTGCAGAGTAGATACTGATGTAGTTGTTTTGGCGATCTCTTTCTTTCACATTCTCAAAATTGCGGGACTTCAGGAGATGTGGATTCTCTTTGGTGCTGGAAGGGTCAGAGATATATGAGCATTAATGTCATGTAAAGTATGGGTGAATATAAAGCTGTTGGATTGAGAGGATTCCATGCATTCACTGAATCATATGTAATGTCATCATTTGCGATGAAAGAGAAACAGACTGCCTGGAAACTATGGAAATCATTTCCTAAAGCTGATGAAGCCTTTCAAGCTATCCCTCTACTACAATAGTCTCTTGCTGACGAGACTTTTCATGTTCTGGAGAAGTCCATTGTTTTGCTTTTCTACAAAGACGTAGAAGACTTATTAGTCAATCATGTTAGAAAACTTCTCTTTACTTCAAAAAGTCGCAGTTTACACAAAGTCGGCCCCCAACAAAAGAGGCACTAAGGTAGCATTGTCTTCTATCAGCACATCAGGTATGACAAGTTTGGGGTCGTGTGTGCTCAGTGATGGACAACATTCCAGGGCCAGAAGGACGGAGTTGGACCATAGTTGCTGGGGAGTGGACGCCACGCGCCGGTCTGGTCTTCTTAATTCTGGTTAAGTGTAGTTGCTCAAGATGCCGTACACGATGCTCTGTTCAAAGACCAAGGTTCCATGCACGCTACTTTGCACGAACTGCTTGCAATAAATATAATAAAAGGTAAGCGTTTAAATGATTATTCTTAAATTCGTTGCTTTGTTGATGCAATGCTTTAATATAATAATCTAATATATAAAAATCTCGTATCACAGTGTTTATTATTGAACTCCTCCGAAACGGCTTGACCGATTTTTATGAAATTTTTGGTGGGTCTGAGAATAGGTCGTAGGCTATTTTTTATACCCCTAGGTGATAAGGGTGACCCTATCCAGAAATTTTCTTTTTATTTTTTGGACAAAAATTTATAATTTATATGGCACAACAACGTTTGCTGGGTCAGCTAGTATATACATGGTTGGGCAAATGTGTGGAAACACCTGATTTCTGGCTACACTATAGGTTCGATTAAAAAATACCATTAACGAAAGATTTTGTAGCATTTTTATTCTATTCAGTGACGTACGTTGATTTCCAACAGCTATCCTATTTTTCGAGATATGACGTCATCGGCAGTTTTTTTAAATGGATCGCCCTGTATATTTTTACATTTTCAGATAGACACTTTTTCATGAATTATAATGATATAGGGTTTGGTGGATGTGCGACTTGTGGTTTTTTAAATATTAAATAAAATAATAAAATAAAGTGTAATAAATATTTAATTAATGAAAATTAAATTTCTTATTACAAAATATTGAGCACTTTAATATTGAGGAACGAAGAAAATATTCATAATAAATGTTCAAACTGGAAACCTTCAGCAGCCTGACAATATCCTAATCGATCAACGAAAGCTCTTAAGGAGTTTTGAATGGTATGCTGTGATATTTCTTGAACAGCCATCCTAATTCGATCTTCCAATTCTTCTAACGACTGAGGCTTAGTCCTATAGACAACAGATTTTAAATGACCCCCAAATAATGGATTAAATCTGGCGATCGCGGTGGCCATTCAATATGTCCTCTTCGACCTACCCATCTCTGTGGAAATATTTCATTAAGGTATTGACGAACGTCAACTCCATAATGAGGCGGAGCTCCATCTTGCTGATACCAAATTTCATCTGAGAGTCGTTCAGAATTTGCCTGGTTTGGAAATAAATGATTTAATGCTGGAACAATTTGCTCGCGCAAAAGTCGTAAATAAAGATTAGAGTTTAAATTTTCTCTAGAAAGAATGGTCCGATGATGTGTCCTCTGATTATCCCCGCCCATACATTTAATTTTTGAGGTATTGGGTGTGACTTTCTTCCATCCAGTGAGGATTCTGATCAGCCCAGTAGCGACAGTTATGTCGATTTACAAAACCACTCAGGCAAAGTGTCGCTTCATCGGAAAAGACTATATTCTATCAGGATCATCTTCATTTAATTCTTGTACTAAATGTACTTTATACGGAAGAAATTTATTTTTGGACAATATCCTTCTTACTTATCTTTCGCTAATATTGTAATGCAAGGCTAGTTTTGGTACTGAAGTTTTTGGTTCTACTTGCAGGCTAAGAAGAACATCAAGTGAAATATCTTCATTTGTAGCCGATTTACTTCGACCGGATTTTGGCCGATTTTTAACACTTTCCGTTTCATAAAACTTTTGCACAACCTTTGAAACTGTTGATTTTGAAATATGGGAATTTCTAACAGGGAACGTTGCATTAAAAATATCGCATGCATCTTGTAGAGATCTCTTCTTGTCTCCAAAACCAACCATCATTAATAACGTAATTCTTTCTCGTTCAGTTAGTTTACCTCCCCAATTAAAAACAATGTTAATATTTCACACCCAAACTCTCTAACAGCATTGACTGAAATTGACAGTAATACGAATGATTTGAGTTCTGTTAAAGAAAGTTTGCAAAAAGCATGGCAAGAAAAAATGAGTATTTTTTTATCAGATAGCCCTGCTGACAATTAAAATGTAAACAGTCATCTCTTTGCTTTATTATTTTATTTAATATTTAAAAAACCACAAGTCGCACACCCACCAAACCCTATATCATTATAATTAATGAAAAGTGTCTATCTGAAAATGTAAAAATATACAGGGTCATCCATTTAAAAAAATTGACGATGACTTCATATCTCGAAAAATAGGGTAGCTGTTGAAAATCAAAGTACGTCACTGGGCAGAATGAAAATACAACAAAAACTTTTGTTAAGGGTATTTTTCAATCGAATTTATACTTTAGCCAGAAATCAGGTGTTTCCACACATTTGCCCAACCCTGTATAATTATTTTGTTCCAGGGATGAATTGGAAGATGAAGAAGATGATTGCGTAACCTAAAGTCATAAGAGCTGTATAAAAGCAGTTCATTTACATTTTTTTGTTTCCTAATTAATGTAATAAATGTTTTCAAAATAATTAAAATCACCGTTGTGTATGAAGATAAGTCTTTCTTGACATATTCGGAACCCCGTAAACATAAACCCTTTTTTGTAGGGAAAGAAAGGGATATTGAGCACAATTAAAAACTTACTTATCAATAAAATTCGTGAGAAAAGTGAAATTTTCTAATTCTTGAAAATTGCGCAGAACCTTTAAGGTGTAGTGATAAATGTATAGGGACAAAAAAGTGTCCTCTTGATAGGAGCTTTCAGATAAAAAATAAAAGAAAATAGAAATCGTACCATTAGGAGCTGAGATACAAAATAATTTAGTGTGGCTAATGGCGGCTTTAATGGTCGCCATTTTGGTGTTCTACACGGATTTTCAAGTAGCTCCCTATCCAAAAAGTTACCTTTTGCCATCAACTATGACCGCAGAAAGTGACACATTCCAATCAAAAAGTGCAGCTTTTTGGCTTTTCTAGCCATGTACCCGACGTACTATAGTCAACTCCAAAATTCCCTTAATTCACTAACACATGAAAACTTCTTAACATGTCTATCATGAAGCCTGTAGAGGTATATTCATTAGGGTGGCCCATCTTTTTCGAAATCGAAATTTTTTATTTCTCACCCCTGCAAATGGTTCCATTTGAAGAAAAAACAGTCCCCTCAAAATACTATTGAGGCAAATTGAAGGCAAGGGGTGCCGCAGAATGCATTATTATGCAATAATAAAAGTAAATGAAATTATTTACATTCTTTGGTTGATGCATTGTGTTTTTTTTTTTAATCAGCAACATTTATCTTTAGAATGACTAATCAAGTCATACAAATATCAAAGACATTATCTGTTGTGACTATGACATGTGTCATACTACTGTAAATTCGTAGTCTAAGAAAACTAGACTAGAAGTTTTTGAAATAAAACTCTCGTTTTATCTTTGTGTATTTTATTATGAAACGTTTTTTTCATACATAGTACCAAATATTATCCTAAATCTACAAGACATATAGTAATAAAAACAATATTTTTTGCACTAGGCCAAAGCATGCGACAGGGTTTCTTTTTTTACATTTGGAAACTGTGATTTATAATCATTTACAACTTGGAGTAAAAACTGTTTTTGGTCTTCATTTTTTGTTAAAATGTCATTATAGTCAGTGATAAGTTTGATTCCTCTCTCAGCGGCATCATTTACAACTTTAATTTTGTTTACAATATTGAAATATCGGGTATAACTTTCATTTTCCCTCCATGTTGTTGGATCATTTTCCAAAAATTCCATAGACAAACCTAATTTTTGAAAAAACTGTTTAGTGTTCTCGCATATGAAGTCCTGAATTTCCTTGTTTTCAACGTCAGTAATGTTACTAATCATAAGTCTCTTGATTTGGTGCTTTCCTATTCAAAGCTTTAACCATTTCTCTTTTAGTGGTAACTGAAATATCGTCATCAAAGAAAGATAAGCCAACATTTACTGAATTAAGGTACCACAAATGGTGCACTATTTTCCTACTTGCGGCTTGAGATATTTCTTTGTCAATATTTTGATAATTAATGAGTTCTTTACAAAAGTCTAAGTCATGAAGCGGTGCTTTACTAGCAAATGACGCTGTAAACCAGGCCTTTACATAAACCTTTACAATAAAGAGACATATATCTTCAATACCTATTTTTTCTGTTTTAGTTAGTTGGAACTGATCTTGGAAAAAAAAATATTTTTAGACAGTAAATGGCTTTGGCCATCCAACGTGCATAATGAAATGCCCCTGGTTGATAGAATGTCGTGTGAGTGGGCTCTTCTTCAACAAAAAGTTTAGAAAGCATTAAAAATTCTTTATAATCATTAATCATCACGAGGCTGTTGCAAAGTTAAAGCTGCATTTAGAAACTTTACAATTTTGGCTTTAACTGGTTGTAAAATGTGTTTAATTTTTGATACCTGAAATCCAGTTTTTAGTTTATTTTGATCTATTTTAGGCCAAAATTCCCTAAAACGTTTAAATAGTGGCACATTTGGACCAGATGAGGAAGGCATTTTTGTGTCAAACACACTTCTCAAAACCACTTCAAAAATATGATGTCTACAAGGAAAATATAGAATATCTCTTTCTAATTTTTGTTGCAATAGTGTGGCTGCCCCATTTATATGACCCATATTTGATGCTGTTGTATCACAACACAAAGCTATTACCTTTTCGTCCAAATTCCATTCACAAAGCACATCATAAACTGCTTCAGTCTGTTCTCTTTCAGTTGAATTGGGCAAAGCTGGTACTCCAAGTAGTTGTTCAATATCTCCACTAGTAACTAAGATAGCAAGTCTATCGATATTTCCCATTCCAGTGAGAGAAGGTAAAAGTTTTTCATCCCAATGGATGACTGGGGCCGGCAATTCAGAATTACCGAAGGCAGTTTTTAATATTTCAGCTCTTTCTTCGCGGATGCGTTGTCTAGAGTGCTGAAGTGTGGTTCTGCTGATGGACAAAGATGTGGTGTCATGTCCTAGTGCTTCTGCTACTGCCGTCAAAATATGGACTCCATACCTGTCGCTTATTTTGCAAGCATCAAATGCAGCGGCTATTTTTGGTGTGATGATGTTACATGTTCCATACAATCTCCTCTTTTTTGGCTGTGACGGGCCAGGCTGGTCTTGTAACAACTCTTCTTGGGCTTCGATTAATTCATCTTCATTTTCGTTGGAGTCGGCTGGATTACTACTTGATGATGGACAGGTGACTGTTTCCTCTAATCTAGCTTTTTCTTGTTGACTTCGTTGCATTCGTTCGGATAATTTCTGTGATTTCTCCTCAGCTGATTTTTCTTGAGAAGCAAGTTGGTAATCAATACCATGCATAAATCCAGGACGTCCTTTTTTTCTTTGGTTAATTAAAAACTGCTTATCTTCATCTATTTTCATCAACTCCAATGCATTTGCATGAGAAATGTCAAAGAGATCGTCCAATTTTTCAACGAAATTTTTATCGAAGTTTATTTAGTTGTTTAACACAATGAAAATCCTGTCGTGTCGGAATGCGAGCTTTATCCCAAAAAACTGACACCTCTTTTATTGTTAATTTAGCACTTTCATGTACACTTAGCTTCACTTCACGAATGTTATAAAAGAGCACTTGTAATACTTGTCTATTAGACGGCAATTTATTGCCAATGATTTGTGACGAATAGTGTCCAACTAAGTAAATGAAAGTATCCTTTCGTAAGGATCTAACATCAGCCATCATTTTTTCAAAAAGGAACGTATACTAGAACTTATAATGTCACCACTGTAAAACATAATTGCAAACTGACATAAAAACCTACCGTAGGTGCATTATATTTCCAAACTTCCAAAACAAATAATTTCTAGGAAATAATTACACCAATAAAACATTATGAGAAAAGAGGTAGATATTTGTATTTTAAGTAAAATTTAAGTGTATTACCGTAATAAAATCTTATCTACAAATTTCTACCTGAATGCGGCACGGGTTCCGTAATAAAATCTTATCTACAAATTTCTACCTGAATGCGGCACGGGTTACCGTTCACCGAATTATCTGAAACTTTGAATAAATTATTCCTAGTATAACAGTATATTTTCGTGGGGTGAGACTTAAAAAATACGCAAAAAAAATTCACCCCCTATAGAGATGGGCCACCCTAATATTCATGTAGTCCCCATTAATGAAAACCGAAGATTCCACATACATTATATCAGTTATTATTATGAATGTAATACCTAATGGTCATTTCAGCTATAGAAATTACTAAATGGCGTACAATATTTAACAGTTAATAGAAGCTGAAATTTCCGAAAAAGTCTTTTTCATGAGTGACGAGCAAAAAGAGCCTTAGAATATATCTCATAACCTTTCCAACCCGAAAAAACGGCATGTCACGTCGCTTACTTACCATGGCATAGGGTTCGTGGATGTGCAACGACAAGCAAACGCCATTACTTCCATAAAACTCGTCTCCAAAATATCCGCTAGTGATGTGACTAAGCGGCGCCAGTGAAACTATGGCGGCTATGCACCAAAGCACCAAGAGGGTGAGGGCTGCTGTCTTCGGGGAAGGCTGTTTTCTTGCTAAAGGTTGCGTAACAGAGATGAACCTGTCCCAAGTAACGAGGGAGAGAATCAGGACTGACGACTCGCAAGATAAGGTGCTTAAGAAACCTGTAAATAAGTGTATTATAATAGCATGTAGAAGCTCATATTAGACGAAATGATCAGTAGGCTATTAGAATATTTTTTAGGAAATGCACAGTTCTGTGCAAAAAAGCGCACAACTGCTGAGCGTGATTGTAAGGCTTTTTTTTGGCTATGTAAATATGTTTTTTTTTAAATTTTTATTGAACCCAGTGTTGCACTAAGCATATGCTTGAAAACTGTAAAATTTCTGCACTGTTGTGTGGAAGATTTATTAACACACTCTGGTTATCATAAATAAATCAAAAAACTTTATTTCAAAATAAACTTAAAAAATGAAACTTATAAACTGGCCAATTGAAACTTGCCCACTCGATGAAGGTATTTACCTACAAAAACTCGCAAAATGATTAATTTTTTTACATTTCCCTCGGGTGCAGAAAATAAAAAAAACGAAAAAAAATTTTTTTCTCATCAATTTATTCAAAATTTTGAAATTAGTCAAGCTAGGAAAAAGCAAAAAATACAGATGAGATTTATGAACAAAAAATTTATCGCTAAAGCCCCGATATTCCCGGAAAAAAATAGTCAAATAACGTTATTTACTCGGACCGAGATCCATGCGTGCGCGCGCTTGAATACGCATGACTGTGACACCGACGCACTAAATTACACTGGACGACAGCCAAAAAGTATCCGAAATACAATCAACGAAACCGGGCTATATTTGATGTGCTAAACCCAAAAATATTTTTCTTTTTTTTTTATTAGTTCAAGTTTTTGAAGATATGTGTGTGTGATTGTGCCCCTTAGAATAATACTATACCCGTAAGAGCGCTCCTGGAATATTTGCAAATTCTGTACAAAATGATGATGCAATCGACAGAGTAGTGTTGCATCATGCACATATAATGTGTTTCTGTCAATGTATAATATGTTTTTATTATACAGTTCAAAATAAAAAACATATATACGTCCTTGAGAACTACAACCAATTTTTTAATTTCTTTGTCATTTTCATAATCAGCACCTCAAAATTAACAAAATATTTAACTTTGCATAAAAGATACAATATAAAAGTGAAAATTTGTCGTCCAGTGTTACATGTCACTAAATCAGAATTTGTTCAATTTTTATGAGTGTTGGTTCATTTAAAATATGGAAATTGTGGCTCTCCAATGCTTCTTTGTTTTAAACAATACAAACAATGGATGGATGGGAAAAATATCCTTATATATATTATCACGCCCGAATTCAATCGTCGCAATAAAAAAAACCGCTGCCCAAGGATTCACTACTTCCACATCCAAATTCTCTATCCAAGTCACTCACAACGAAAAAATTTTGTATGTGGAAATAATTATTTATGGAACTTTAATAATATAATATTTGAAATCCTCTACCCCAAAAACCTATAAAACGATACCCCACATCGGTAGTGGGGCGGGGGTGGCGATATGGGGTGGTAGTGGGGGTGGATGAAGTAAAAAAATATTTTGAGGTTTCTGGTTCTTGTATATATACTAAATCACATTTTTTTTTTCATCCCCTTTAATAATGGGGTGGGGGTGGCTAATGTCAAACTTTTTTTTGAGACCTTAGCTTCTCTTATATATACTAAATACCAATTTTATGGACTCTTTTACCTGCTTGATTTACCTATTTACTCCAAATTTACCCCAATTTACCCCCCAACCCTTCGACGGAACAAGATGAAAATATAATCTAGTTCTAGATCTCGTTAAAGTACATATATGTACCAAATTTCAAGTCAATATCTCAAACAGTTCCTAAGTAAACGTGCGCACAAAAAAAGTTATAGACAGACCGAAAGACAGACAGAATTTTTTTTTCGCTCAAACTTAAAATCTCGACGTTTCATGACATTCTAAGCCTATTTGAACAATAAAAAATTTTAAAAATTTTTTTGTCGTTACTATACTTCCACTGGATGTGGAAGTAATATAGAGCCCTGCAAAATTAGTAGTTTGTGCAACAAGAGTGGATATGATATCCATATCGCACGATAAAGAAGTTTGAGCACGACGCCGTAGGCGGAGTGCTTCAAATCTTTTGAGTGCGATATGGATAATCCACTCGAGTTGTACAGTATACTTTTTCTACGACCAGCTAAAAAAAAACACTACATATTAAACATTAATATATTACACAAATACACACTGACAGTACACACTGACAGTTACTTTGACAGCTTACGTACTAATTTGATTTTAAAACGAATAGTTGTCTATGTACTTCATACATACATACATAGTTGTCTATGCACTTCATTGGTCGGTTTCATTTCAAATCCATCCTAGAACTGATATGAAATATATCCGTTCAGTTAACTGGAATTGCCTACTTATCCATTCTACAAACTGTACAGAAAACAGCAAATTTTCATAAGGGAGTAGAAAAAATTCTTTCTTCATTGAGAACTGTTTAAAAGTATGTACACTTCATGATTATTATGGCTTATTAAGTTGTAGTAACGTGGACTCAAGAAAAAGTCAGTGGCGGATCCAGAGAGGGGCGCTGGGGGCCATCGCCCCCCCCCCCCCCCCCCAGACCTTCGGAGGGCTTTACCTGTCACCACACGTAAATAATAGTTAATAATTAACACAGCTTTGAGAGTATAATTTTGAATATAATATATACAATTAGCTAATAGCTAATCCGAGTCGTGACTTCCTTTCATGGTATTTTCGTAATGTTTAAAAATCTCAAAACTATTTTAGGAACCGTAACGAATTTACTCGCAGCTTAATAAGGCAAATAGTCAAGTACTTTTAACTTTACTTTTACCCAAACAGAATTTAAGGGTTCTTTTACATATTTTTCTAAATCAAGCAAAGTATTATGGCTATTTAAGTAATATAGTAATAAAGGCCAAAACAAAAAACAAGATTGGATTTTTTTTTTATATTGGTACTTTGATTTATTGTTTTTTCTTTTAATTAAGAATGCTTCTTTTTCCATTTTATTTCTTTTAGTTAAGGATAATATTTTGCAGAGTGAGAGAGAAATATGCGTTTATTTTCGGTTTATTATAAATATTTAAAAAATCATAAATAGTATAATGTTTAAAATAGTTTTAGATACTTCCCATTGCTCTAAGGAATACAACCATATACAGTTTTTATCATTAATTTTGTATATAGTTAAAAGCCATACTCTAATAATGAAATTAGGAACTGTTTTCATTGACAAACTACGACGTTCAAGTACAACAGAAATTTACAATAAAAAATATAATAGTTGTATTCGTTAGAGCAATAGCAATTATTTAAAACAGTTTTAAAGATTTTACTATTTTCGTTTTTTTTTTTAAATATTTATAATAAACCGAAAATCAATGCGTATTTCCCTCTCACTCTGCAAAATCCTATTCTTAATAGCGCTTTTCTTATCTTTATACGGTGTTTTTAAAAAAAATTGCATCATACGTAAATTTTGTACGTATTGAGTAAAGGTCATTTCTACAAATTTTACTTATTGTTAATTAACGCCCCCCCCCGAAGCCTAGTCTGGATCCGCCACTGGAAAAAGTACATCTCAAATCATTTTAATTTCCTTGCTTGATGATTTTCTTGATAAATATAAATATTGGATGCTGTAACTTGCCGAGAACTTGACCCATTGGAAAATATAAACTATCACTATTTCAGAAAAAATGATTACTTTTCGAATGTTCAAACACAAATTCGTTTACTTGTATGCATTTTTTCGAAAATATCATCAATCAGATCATGATAAGAAATTGCATTTTCACGATCTTGTCCTGAAAACTATGAAAATATCTTTGATTGTTTTGAATATAAATTCTGGAACTTTTCCAATATATTAACAAATTTATAAGGAACCCATTAGATATAGCTGAAATATGGATAGGTGTGCCTGTAATAAATACAATACACTGTATTGTATTTATTACAGGCACACATACTGTGAAACCTCTAAAAATTCTTAATAGTTCTAACTAGTAAAATAAAGCTTTTAGCTGTATCGAATACAGTAAAGGCACGCAAAATTTCATGCGAGCGATTCAGCGGCTCTGTGTGGTGTCTGTGTATGCGTTCATAATTATATATTTTCCCTCCATACTCACTATTTATCCTCCTATTCACTAAGAAAAATGTTAAAAATGTGTAATTAGAAAGACATAAAAGCTTTATTTTACTAGTTAGAACTACTAAGAATTTTTAGAGGTTTCATAGTTTGCATTTAACCTTGCGCTTGGACTCGCAAAGTGACAAAGTTACTTCACTATTTTTTTTTTCAGGAATGCCGTGGCTTTTGCGATAAATTTTATTAGGACATTTTTTGTTCAGAAACACGTCGTCTATCCACCTGTATATTTTATTTTTTCCTACCCTGACTTAATTTCAAAATTTTGAAAAAATGGATGAAAAAAAATGTTTTCTTCACTTTTTTTTATGTTCTGCATCCGAGCAGAATGTACACTTTTCAGGATATTATTCTATACACTTTGACGGACTTGTTAAAAAAAAATTATTCATTTTTCTAGTTTTTGTAGGCTTCACTATAAAAAGTTCTATGTCGTCTGGGCTAAACGGACCAAGTCAATGTTTTATTATAATTTTAGAGCAAAATGTTAGGTACTAAGGTTTTTGAGATAACACCTGCGCATTTAAGCTCAGTGGCATTACGTAAAATTGAATTGAGCCGTACCTATCCTAGCAAAATGTTAATCAAATATGCCTGTTTTATTAACATTTTCGCCCCCCTGCAACTCTATGTAGCCTATTTTCTTTTATATATCGATTAAGTTATTACCATGGGTTTAGATGTCTTATTGTTAATTATTTTTAAAATGGTAAAATTTAATAAAGAAAATACATAAGACAGTTAGGACTATTTAAAACTAGATTTATTAGCGGTTATTCTGGCAAGCAGTGGCGGCTGGTGAAATTTCAATATTTTTTTTCTCGTCTGTGGCGCATGGGACCCATACGAAACTTGGGAAATAACATCTAGAGAAGCACTTCTCTAATGACCCCTAAAAAATTTTGAAAAAGCAGTTTGCGAAAAAATTTTTGAAAATTCGCTAGCCTCCCCTGGGTCTAGGGACCCCTGTTTACTTTTATTTTTTTTTGTCATATGCATTTGACTTTTCATAAAAATGCATCGACAGATTTTGGAGTTTGTGAAAATATTTTCATTACTAACTGAGATACAACGAATTGAAATATTGTAATTTGTTAAATTGTAAATTACAAAATTTCAGTTCATTGTATTTCAGTTAGTAATGAAAATATTTTCACAAACTCTAAAATCTGTCGATGCATTTTTATGAAAAGTCAAATGCATATGACAAAAAAAAATAAAAGTAAACAGGGGTCCCTAGACCCAGGGGAGGCTAGCAAATTTTCAAAAATTTTTTCGCAAACTGCTTTTTCAAAATTTTTTAGGGGTCATTAGAAAAGTGCTTCTCTAGATGTTATTTCCCAAATTTCGTATGGGTCCCATGCGCCACAGACGAGAAAAAAAATATTGAAATTTCACCAGCCGCCGCTGCTGGCAAGTAAGGTATTAAAATGCTTAACATTTCTTTTGGCGTAGTCGGGAAGTCACATCACGAACGACGACGATTTGCTGTGTATTTAATCACCTAATTACTGCGACGTCAAAGTGTTTTTAGATTTGCTGAAAGAGCTTTACGAAAAAGTCTTTCCCATTTACTGCTGGTGAATATAAAATAAGAACAGGTTGGCTTAAGAGATTATGATAATTTTAAAATAAACTTTTATATTCTAAAAAGCGGTCGAGAGTATACGCCAACTTAATTTAAAACGCTTGATTTTTTTTCTTGTAGTTCTTTGTATGCAGTATGTCCATTTTATCAGTCTCATTAAGGTTCCGTGAATGTAACTCGATAATTTCTCCTACGTCCCTGAACCGATTTAAAAAATTTTTTGGTAGGCTTTTAGAGACAACTTTATAGAACTAGGCTATTGAAAACTAAAGAAAGAAAACAATTTTTTTTTGTGCGAAAATCATTCATCATATGTTAACGTCGATGAGATTCTCGTAGTGTGACGCAAGCTTTAGTTGTATTTCTATTTAAGTTAACAACTGGAAATTCAAATCGAATAATATCATCTATCTTTGGTCTAGAACGAGAGCAACAAGTATCTGAGTTTTATAAACAAGTATTAAAGGGTTTTGAAGCAGATATTTTACCACAGCATTTTGGATTTACTGCAAATACTAGAGACGATCTAATTAAAAACCATACAATAGCTACCAATTTGTTAAATGCCGACCACAACCAACTGGCACTGATTTTTGACGGCACTTACATTCGCCACGGTAAAAGCAGTAACAATGAGTACCAAAGTAAATCATATTGACCAAATCTGCTGATTTGAAACAGTTATTACAACCTAATGACTTATTCATTCTTGATCGAAGTTTTAGGGATGCTCTGGAGGATATCAGCAATAGAGGCTTTATTCCAGTAACAGCAGCCTTCAAAGATAGTCGACCACAACTGACAATAGAGGAAGCTAATGCTTCTTGAAATGCTACAAAAATACGATGGCTTATAGAAGCTGTCCATGGAGCAATAGCTCAAAAATATAAACTTTTACACAACACTATGCAGAATAAGATGCTTCCGGATGTTAAACTCCTTTGCAGAATTGTTGGTTTTTTGCACAACACATTTGGAAAAAGACTGTATTCGGATGGAGAATAACGTGATGATATTATTGACAGAATAAATAACAGAATCGATGTGCCAAACACTCTTAGTGAAGAAGTCGCTGGAAAATGTTGGAGTCGACGGAAGAAGGCATTTAGACAATTAGTGACTGCAGATGTAATGGATTTTCCTCAACTCAGTAAACGTGACTTAATGCTTTTTTTTCACCAGTTCATATCAATTATTACAAGCTGTAGCATATTTAGCAGAATTAATTGGAGACGACAATAATCCTCAAGTTAGATATGTTAAAGAAATGCCAAATGTACTAAAGATGGAAGTGAGATCTCGTCACATAAACAGTAAAACCTACCACTGTTACTTGGAATATGTCCCTCATGGTTCAGACTACAAAAGTATTGTTGGTATTGTTGTGATTGTCCTAATGGTAATAGAACTGTCGGCTCCTGTTCACATATAGCGGCTATCATCTATTACCTGTCACATGCGAGATATCTTTCAAGAATATTTAGACCGGCTGAAATACTTTCTAATATATTTGACACAAATAATACCAATGTTGTCATAAATGATGATAGTGACGAAGATTGACAAACCAGGGCAGAAAATACGAATTTATATACAGTATGTACAGATTTGACCATTCATAAATGGGTACCACATTTATTATAAATTTTTCGATTTTAATGAAACTACTGGTACAAGAAGGCATTATGATCTATTTATGGTAATTTATAGAAAGCGGTCACTCAATAGAAACCACGTGATATAAGGCTTCGAATACGTTTTCTATTATTATTATTATTGCTGTACATAAAAGTTTAACGCAACTAAGTATAATATTCTTCAGAATGTTAGCTTTCAATCAATTTTTTGTTCATCTCTCTAAGTTAAGTAGTACACGTGATATAAATTTTTGAAAAAGTCCCCATTTTTTTAAAATATCTCCGCAGCAGCTGAAAAATCTACTTACATCGTTTACCCATTGACTTGCCTACACGACACCATAGATATTATAGGCAGTTCCTAACGGGGGCAGATCGCCCATTCTTATCCGGCTATACCCTTTCTTCGGATTTCTCCCCCGCTCATCAAAAAAAACTTGTTCGGATTTACCCCCCGCCCATCAAAATTTTTCTTGATTTCTGCCCCCTGCTCCTTAAAAATTTTTTTGGGATTTCCCCCGCTCATCAATTTTCACCAGCGGGCCTGTATTTTCTCTCCACGGCCCTGTTCGCTTGCTTAATGATATGTTTATATTCATTCCTAAAATATTTTTAAAATTATTTCTAAAACATTGAACGAAAGTAAATAACAACTGTCAGCAGACTTGCGACCACCGCATTGGATTAATATTATACATGTCTGTTTACATCGCGAGGCATGTACGTATCAACGTAAATCGTGGTTGGCGTATAAAATATGACATACCTATACACCCTTTATCATAAATGAAATATATTCTGGGCTGGCATGCTACGAAATGTATTACTAGGATTTAAAATTTGATGCTGAGTAGACAGCAGTGAAACTCTCAAGATGAATTCACTTGGCTTACAAGCAAAACATAATGAGATTTTATTAGTAAGCCGTATGCGTTCGGCTCATTTAGCCGCATGCTTGGTAGGGTGAACATCAATCTATCAAGTCAGTTTACGTTGTCATTTGGAATAATTCCTACAAAAAATAAAAGATTTTAACCTCCCCACAATAAAATTGTGGGAGGTTACTGAAATTGGTCCAAAATCGAAAACTGAGATAACATCAAATCTTTACGTTTTGAGGTCCCAGGAATGTCTGTGTGTGTGTGTGTGTATGTGTGTATGTATGTTAGCACGATAGCGGCGAAACTACTGGACGGATTTGGATGAAACTTTGCACGAGGGTTTCTTTAGTACTCCAGAAAATCTGAACAGGTTTTGATTGATATCGGATTACGTTTAGTGCTGTTTTGGCACAACAAATTTTATTTTATGATTTTATATTTTATGATTTTATTTTATGACTACTTACAATTTGTAATCGAACTATTGAACAGCAGTAAAAATTCCGATTTCAACGGCACTTGCACCCTTTCGATTTGGTTTCCGTGAAAAAAATTAAAAACAAAATAATAATCTATAGTCACACAATCACAACCTAAGAAACATTCATAACCTAAAAACCAAACCAAGTGTAATACCAACCTAAAAATTTTCGAAAAATAAAATCCCCCAGCAAAGTTTAGAACTAGAAGTTTTGACAGCTGTCAGCTTGACAGATTTAGAAATAACAATTTTTTTTCCAGTCACTTTTCAGAAATGTAAAATTTTCGAAAAAATTTCAAATTTTCGGAGAAACGTCACTTTTCAGAAAAAAGTTAAAAACTCGGGAAAATGTAAATTTTCAGAGAATGTCACTTTTCAGAAAAATGTCAAATTTTCGGAGAAATGTCATTTTTCAGAAAAAGGTCAAGTGTTCAGAGAAATGTCACTTTTCAGAAAAATGTCAAATTTTCGAAAAAATGTCACCTATCAGAAAAATGTCAAATTCTCGGAGAAATGTCACTTCAGAAAAATGTCAAATTTTCGAAAAAATGTCAAATCTTCGGAAAAATGTCACTTTTCAGAAAAATGTCAAATTTTAGAAAAAAGGTCAAATCTTCGGAGAAGTCACTTTTCAGAAAAAATGTCAAATTTTCAAAAAATGTCAAATTTGTAAAAATAATAAAATTTCTAAAAATCGTCAAATTTTCAAAAAATGTCAAATCTTCAAAAATATCAGTTTTAAAAAAATGTAAAATTTCAAAAAAGTCAAAAATGTTAATTTTTCGGAAATATGTCAAATATTAAAGAAATTTCAAATATACGAAAAAAAGACATAGAACTTTTTAAATAGATTGAAACGTGAAATTGAGCGCCAAGCGCTCAAATTGAGTGCGAAGGAGATAGAATGGGCTTTGGCCCATTCTAATTTAGCGGTAAAAAATTTGACAGCTGTCAGTTTGACAGCGGTCAAAAAATATTCTTCTCGTGAAACCTCCTGACATCTGTCAGTTTGACATCTGAAAAATAAAATTTATCAGCTCAAATTGAAGCGGTCCCATGAACACTTCACCGGCCATAGCTGACAGAGAAGCTGTCCACAAAGAATTATATGGTGGGGAGGTTCCAGCCGCTTTCCGTAGTTGCCGATTTTTTATAATGTAGAAGGAGTTGTTACAATTATTATGAATGAAAGTACCGTCATGTACGAAATATGAGAAATCTGTTTTTCATTCTGAATTTAGTTATTATCAATACTGTGGGGAATAAAAAAGGTTATGGATTATGGATTATGATAAAAGTATCGACATTCAGGAGGCAGCCAAAAATGCGTGTGCTTCGTTGGTGCCAGAATTTCATTATAATTTAACTTCCTTATTACTTTACTTTTATGCCCTAGGGCATAAAAGTAACTTTACTTTTCTGATCTAGGCATGATTTTGTGCTTTTTTGCCTATGGGCTGTAAGTGGCACTTTCATAACACTGACAGAAGACGTCAAAAAATGACACTTACAGAGCTAGTAGTACGAAAAAATTGTTTTGTTCCGATTCAAATACCGCTTCATTTCTCATCGTGCTCGTGAAAGTCTGAACAATGCAATTCTCTTCAAGCCATCATATTATTTTCAATAATACAAGGAACTACTCACCACACAAATTGCAGACGTAGCTGTGCCTCCAGTTGTACTGATGTCTCAGATAGACTCCCCTGTAGTGCTGATCCACGGCGGCTATGATAAAGAGGTACACTCCCATGAGCAGATCAGAGAGAGCCAAATTCCTTAGGTAGAGAGAATGGACCACGTTGTTCGTGGGTGCAAAAAGTCGTCCTAGTAGAACTACGAGGTTTCCTGTACAACCAATCGCTCCCATGACCCAGACACTGCAAACGAATACAAATTTAACTACGGTTTAATAGTCGATAGGCAGATTCTTATCCGAATAAATGCGGGAGTTTTGAAACTTTGGAAATTTGTAGATTTCGATGCCCTGAATGAAATAATAAAATGCAAAATGTGACCTCAGCCACCGGCGCCGCCATATTGAAAAAATGGCGCACAAAAACAGTTACTTTGAAATATTTCGTTTCGGGTGCGTCATACGGCAAAGAATATTCTTATGAAAATAAAATAGCATTAAATTTTCTACAAAATATGTCATATATTTTTTCGTTAAACTGAATAGTTTCGGTGCAGCAGCCGATCGAAGTCAAGCATTCTTGTCAAAATTATATTTTGCAATTTCTCGATTTAGTGCGACTTTTATGAAGGAGTATTTTTGTGTTGAGACAAAATTTGTTTTCATACCTGAAAATCCTCAAATATAGTTGATTTCACTTTTCTGCTAAGAATAGCTCAATGTTCAATACTCGTTTTCACATCACCTTGACGTAGACTATATGGCGCTTTTTTTTCATGGTTGTCCCTTATAGGCCTAATCCACGACTAGCCTGCTTCTTGAGGCGTTTTAGGTGTTTGATGTCGAAGGTCCCGGTTCGTTGTAGTCTTCAACAATACTTTCTTCGGAAATTGCTTCCGTTGCGCTGTCTGTTGATACTACATATTGATTGTTCTCCATAATTGCGAGAAATGTTTGGATTTTCGATTTGAGAGTAGACTTCCTCGTCGTCAGGAAGCTCGTCGACTGTTGCTGGTGCATTGTCGCAGATTTGTCCGTTACAAAATTTGCAAATTACAGAACATTTTAACCCTGCCTTCCTACAACCACATGCTGCACTGCACCCTTTCTTGCATTTACAGGAAAGAAATATAAGTAGTTTTTCAGAAACAGGATCTATCAGCATTGTTACTGGTGTAAGCCCAGTTTTGCTCTATTCCCATGCCAATTCATTCTGGCAGAAGTAAATTTTTAGTCTGCTGAAGTTCGGAATATAAACCCGCAGTATCACCGGCTTGGCCGAACCCTACACTTGAGAACAACCAATCTTCATGTTGGAGATATATTTGACGTATTTTTTTATAATCCAGAATTCTGCCAGTCTCTCGTGTAGTGCTGAGCGACCCGTTTACAGGTGTACCTCCGGGATTCCTTCTCATGGCAGTTCCTGAGTCATCTGAAATTCATTCCTTCTACAGATGACACCGTCATACATGATTTTGATGTTGTTGTACATTGTTTTTTAGTCTCCCAAATTTCATAATTCCACTTTTACCTCTCACTCTGTATCTTGGTGGATGCTCTTTCATCCACAGTATTGCCGTTACGTCTGTTCCATTTGGATTTGTTGTTTTTTTTTATTTGCTGTTTGTCGCTGTTAAATCTAATTTTATCCTCGGTTTTACAATTACGTTTGTTGCATGTTATCTTGTTGTTGGTTATTCATACTTTTTCTTTTCTCTACAGTTTTACGTTTACGGTTGTTGCAAATGATGGCAGACTACTGTTGCTCCATAAAAAGGGACACAACTGAAGAATATCACAGACGGCCAGTGAGAAGTTTAGCGGATAGCTATTCTACCACTCAACCAGGATGGACACACACATAGATAACATCACAACACCCATTCCCTGCGACATTACCATCTGCCGCAGCTGAGACTCGAACTCAGGAGAGGAGAGTGACTAGACCGTGTTGTCTCTCACACAAACGCAGTTTAGCCTACTGCTACCATCTCGGCAACACATGAAAAACGCCACTACACATCCATACCCTAGCCAGGATTCGAACCCGGGACCCCGAGGTCGCAAGCCTAACACCTTAAGCACTGCGCCACCGAGCCGGTGGCGCAGTTCTTAAGTGCAGTGCAGTGATTGAAGACAAGACAAAGATGTATTTCAAGAAGAGAGATTGAGAAATATATTCTGTGCCCAAAAATTCAAAAAAAAACCCAATCTTTTTCGATATATTACCATTTTTGTACTCTGTGCTGTGCATTTAGGTACGTATCGGTATTTTCCACTCTATCCTAGAGTATTTGTGGATAACGAGTTGGACGAACAGGTAGAAGTCATTCCGGATTCATACACTTTACTCCAAACTATGAAAACATTAACATTTTCCACGATTTATGGACATTTGTGGACTTCATTTTGATATAGGGGTAGTTTCACCCCGTTATGGAGGTAATTTCTGGTCATGACTGAGAGTGGCGCTTGGAGTCACTCCAGATTCATGTACTGTACTCTACAAAATAAACTTCAACATTCCCCACGATTTATTGGCATTTATGTACTTTATTTTTATATAGGAGTAGCTTCTACCCCATCAGGGTGGTTTTCGTTTAGTATTTGGCAAGATTACCGCTGTATACAGAAATTGTACATTATTCGCGTTTTCCACAATGTATTTGTATCAATTTCTGATGTATACGGTGGTTTTACCATTTTGGGGGTTATTTTTGGCTGTAGTGCAAAAATTTGGGAGTGTACGGATTTTGAAAGGTGCATTTCAGGAGTTGTTCATCTATACGGAGAAAATAGTAAAATAAGTATATGAAAATTTCACATATTTCTTATTAGGTCTAAAATTCTGTGCAATTTTTTTCTAAACACGAGGCTACAAAATGCACATAAAATGATATAAAGAACACCAAGTAACGAGAAGGTTGACCCAAAGTAAATTTTTCATGTTTCAAAATAGTGTACTAATCTCATTTGGCTCCAAAACTTTCACGGAGCTTATGGTGGTTTCTGATTTCCTGGTTTTCTTCAGCGTTGACATTTACCTCGAAAATAATAAAAAAAGAGGAGATCCAGTTTCTAGATGTCCTCGTATACGAGAAAAATGATGATTAATGGCACAAAAGATTTACAGAAAACCATCAGATACCGACATTTATCTAAACGCGCAGTCACACCACCACTTAACACAAAAATTGGCCGTCGTCAACATTTACTGGTACATAGAACGAAACAAATATACAGGGTGTCCCGTAAATAATGGATAATCCTGAAAATGGTAATAGGCCAGGCCATAACCTATCAAAATATCACAACTTGACCTTATTGAAAACACTACGGTTTTCGAGATATGGGCACTTTTTTGAAATTTCGAAAATTTCTACTCTAGAATAGTATTTTGCATGCCACTGCCACAAGGTAAGGATTTTTTCATCCTCTTCTTTGATGAGTATTCTAGAACAGTTGTGCTATCAGACATGTGTAGGAGTTTTTAGATAACGACGACAGTATTCTCAAAAAAAAGTGTATTTCTCAAATTTCGGTTCCACCAAGATTCCGTCTGCTGATTTTGACCTTTGATAGTGTAAAGAAAAGTGTCAAGCGAAACTTGCCACTTATCTTAAAAACTTGCCCACTTATTATTATATTCTAAAATGTTTAAAAATTCTGATTCTTCTTCTTAGAAAAAAAGATATAGCTGTTTGAATAGTGGAGGGGCTAAATTTATCACTTTAAAATATTTAAGAAGTAAGCCTCGTTTTTAATTGCATGTGACGTATGTCATTTTGTACGTCTGGTGTTACCGATTCAGACTTTGTTTGTCGATAATAACGAATTGGGGTTTCTCTGGACTTATTGGAACTTGTTGAGAACAACAATGCCTCGTATACAGTATACACAACGTGAGGATGAGTATGCTAAATGCATACTATTTACGGCGAATGTCGAGGCAACACCAGTGCATCCGCTGTGCGTTATCGAGAATATATTTTAAAATGTTTTAAAATTCTGAGGTAAGAGGACGAAGAAAGATCGAAATAAAACAAAAAGTAATTTCACCTGCATTTATTAAATATTATTAAAAAGAAATAGTCAAACAACCTATAATAAATGTTCGAATTGCTCTCCTCTAGCCCTGATGCAGGCTCTGCACCTTTTAATAAAGGAACGTTTTAAATGGTGTGAATATCCGGATCGGCAGATTTCTTCAGCGGCTACTCCGATGCGCTCATATAATTCATTCAAGGATTGAGCAGGTTGGAAGTACACCTTTTCTTCATGCATCCCCAGTAAAAAAAAGGATTTAGGTCTAGTGGGTGGCCACAGAATTGGAGCTAAGCGAACGATCCATATTCCTGGATATTTCAAATTTTGATATGCTCTCACCTCTCTCCCATGATGTGGAGGGCATCCGTCATTCTGAAACCACATTGTCAGCCTCGGGGATAGAGGAAAGTCTTCTAGTAAGACCGGTAGTTCGTTTTGAAGGAATTCCAAATAATTGTCTGACGTTAATGTTGGTGGCAGTTCGAATGGGCCTACCACTTGACCATTTAGGATGCCTGTCCAAATTTACATTAAATTCTGCTCTACTATGATTCGTCAGACTACAAAATTTTATTAAAAAAATCTGGATCCTCTCGTATCATCCGCAGCATTCGCCGGCAAAATACCACTCTCAAGGGATAATCTCTGGGTAGTAGAGTTTGCACACGTTGTACATGGAAAGGATGGAGTTGGTATCGTTTTAAAATTCTGTGCACCTTGTTTTAGATACGCCAGTGCGTCGTGTTATGGTACGCACAGTAGTAGATGGATCATCGTTAATTTCATTCAGCACTTCGTCGTCGAAATCTTGACGAGGTCTTCCTTCACTGACGCCACCAATACAACGATGACTAGAAATCCTTCCCCCGCAGTACGCGTTATGTACTCTAATAAATACACGATAGTTAAGATGGCGTGCGTTCGGGTACCTTTCTTGATAACGCATAGCGGATGCACTGGCGTTGCCGCGACATTCGCCGTAAATAGTATGCATATTAGCATACTCACGTTGTGTATACTATATACGAGGCATTGTTGTTCTTAACAAGTTCCAATAAGTCCAAAGAAATGCTAATTCGTTATCGACAAAAACAAAGTTTGAATCGGTAACACCGCGTACAAAATGACATGCGTCACATGCAATTAAAAACAAGGCTTACTTGTTAAAAATTTTAAATCGATAAATTTAGTTCCTCCGCTATCCAAACAGCTATATCTTTTTTTCTAACAGGAAGAATCAGAATTTTTAAACATTTTAGAACATAATAATAAGTGAGCAAGTTTTTAAAATAATTGGCAAGTTTTGTTTGGCACTTTTCTTTACACCATAAAAAGTCAAATTCAGCAGACAGAATCTTGGTGGAACCGAAATTTAAGAAATACATTTTTTTTTAAAACACCGTTGTCGATATCTCAAAACTCCTATACACGTTTGATAGCACAATTGTTCTAGAATACTCACCAAAAAACAGAATGAAAACATCCTTACCTTGTGGGAGTGGCAAGCAAAATACTATCCTAGAGCAGGAATTTTTAAAATTTCAAAAAAGTGCCCATATCTCGAAAACCGTAGGGTTTTCAATAAGGTCAAGTTGTGATATTCTGATAGGTTATGGCCTGGCCTATTACCATTTTCAGGATTATCCATTATTTACGGGACACCCTGTATAAAGAGCAATACCTCCAAGAAGGCTCTAAAGACTTCTTTACAGAAAAAAAATTGGCAGCTATTGGAAGTAGCTGGAACTTCTTCGCCATTTTATTAGTGAAATATATAAATAAAAGTCACCAAACGATTTAAAGAAATTGGTATTTTTATTTGTTGAGGTAATTTTTGTCTATTGATTGACCTATTGAAAATGAATTCCAAAAATCTCTCGATACTTTTTTAAAACCTTAACTCTAGTCATTTATGTTACATAACCTCATTCGACATTATTTTATTCGAGTTTTGTAAATGCTCTTCTAAAACTAAACAGGATACAGAATAACCATTCCCTCATTATTACTATGTAGAAAAGGATCTCACCATGTCCGCAAGAGGGGATTATCCAACATGTGCTCTTGACTGGATATTCCGTCCCCTTTGGGATAGCAGACCCTTACGTGATGAGCCGATGAGCACATTTCGAATCGATCAAAATATCTGAAAATGGGAATTATTATGGTTAAATATCATAATTATACAAAGGATCATTTAAGCTATGTAATTCGTCACCACCTGAATTAAGAAACGGGCAATTTCAATTCACATAAATTTAGTCAATTAGCGGTTCTTTTTAGTGTTGTACATATTTTTTTTACTTTTTTATGGCTTAATGAGAGAGCAGTAGTGATGATTTTTTCAATTAGGAGATTTTAACTAATCTACAGGATGTTTCACGAGGAAACAGACATGCTTTAATGGCAAATAAAGGACACCGGGAGTAATCATAATAATCCATAGAAAAAGCCAGTTGGGCCATCAGTGCTGAAGTACAGGGTGTTTTATGTATTTATGCCGAAATTTCTTTTGGTTGTTTCATTGTAAAGGAATGAAACAATACGTCCATATTTTGCGCATATAATACACGAGTAATCCAGAAGAAGTCTTGTTATCACGCACAAAAAAAATCCAGGTCCGGACTAAAACGTTTTTGTTTTTATTCAAGAAAACAATACCCTGTATATCTTTTTTTAAATTTCGATATAAACAAAACGGTTACATTAATTTTTTTCACACACTTTTGCCGTCCTCGAAATAAATTCCACTAAATAATGCAATATGAGACTTTATACAATAACGTTTTAGTTCATTACTATATCTCTGTTAGATTTAGAGAAAAAAAAGTTGAATAAACAATACATACTTTTCGGATCTACGTCAATTGGAAAATAGGACGTGTAACATTGGACGCGTTTTTAAAAAAATCATGTATACACACTCTAACCTAACCTAACCCAACCTAAATAATAATAATAATTACAAATACAACATAAAAACAAACTCACCATCAGGGACGGATGGGAAGGCGGGGCAAACGTCGGGCCGGTGGCTCTGGGGCCGGACAGGGCCGGTCCGAGGTAAATAGGCATTTGTACCGGCGGATAAAAAACCCGACGGCCAAAAGAAATTTAAACGGCAGCTCTTTTCTCTCCTTAATCCTTACTTAGAACGAAATATTTTCAGGCTGCTATCTCGGCCACTGACATAACCTAATTTTGCATGTTCGTTCCAAATTCTGCAAGTTTGCTTGAGAAAGTTCTGATGTATTAAGAGGTCTTCTTTCTTTTTCTTTTGACCGGTGAAACTTTTTTGTTTTTTTTTTAAATGTTTCGAGATGTTTATGTAGACAATATTAGTCATAATTATTATTGATTTATTATTCATTGTTATACTGTTAAAATGTTTAAATTTTTTATTTCGTCCTTTGTCTTTCAATGTCAACACATTTTAATAAAGAGTATGGATGTTTAGTAGCGTTTTTAAAAATGTTACCAAGATGGTAGCAGTCTGCTATAGACCGTGGTTGTCAGATTACGTATTATTACTTTGAACCTTTAAGTAATTTTTGCAATTGCATGAAAAAAAAGAAAATTCGTTTGACGAAACCTATTTTTCGAAGAAAATGTTTTTGCTACTCGAATTTCTAACTTTTCATTTTAGAGTGTTTGACCTTGAAAAATACAAAAATTTTCGCCTGCGGTGCATTTTTCCCCTTAAGCCCTGACCCAAAAAAAAAAAATTTTTCCCTGGCCCAGTCAAATTTGAGGTTCTAGTTCCACGCTTGAGTGCCAGGACCCATTGGACTGACCCCATCCGCCATCCGCCCCTGCTCACCATAAAAGATAGGTTACACTAAAAATATGGTTAACGTAAGAAAATAATAATCCAAAAAAATTATCAAAATATAATAACATAGAAATTATAAAATATAATTTATTTACACTTGCAGTTGGGCAATTCCTCGCAATAGGCCAGTGGAATTAGCAAATATGCATATTGTAATTCGTTTCAGGATGCCACGTAGATTAAACGATAGTTTTATTGATTACGAACATGACCCTAAATTTGGTCCACTTTTTGACCGCCGGAACATTGTTTATTTAACGATTTATTGTTGAAAAATTCCAAAAAATCGACTTTTTTAAAGATAACTCAAAGACCTTTGACGATAGGTTTTCCAATTTGTAGATATTGTTAGAACTTTGAAAAACGGTTAATTTGAGAGGTGTTTCGTTTAAAACGCTTGAAAATTTGTTTAAATAATTGCAAAAAACCGCGAAAATTTTCGCAAGTTGCAAATATTTTTTATTATTCAACAAAAGCACTTTAGTGCTTGAAACTTTGACAAAATATGTCTTTTATCACCCCAAAGTTACATCTAAAATTTCATCAAAAAATTTTAATTTGTTTAAGAGATATTCAATTTGTTTATTAAAAACATGAATAATGTAAAATGCAAATTCACCCAGTTCCCGTTGTCGTAGAGGGTTGATCTAGAAATCATTTTTTTTTTGTTGAGACTTAAACTTTATGTTTTCATTAATGGTAAATCAAATTTGCATTATTTTCAACTTCAAAATGGCGTATGAAAAAGTGTCACATTTTGAGGTTAGGTTTTTTGCTAATAACTTTTAAACAAATAAAGATTTTGCAATATCGTTCTGATATCTTTGTTGCTGGGGTTTTTTCACACATTTTCAAAAAAAAAATGACTGTAGCCTTACTAGAAGCCGAGATGATTTTTTTTCTTAATAAATTCGTAATTTGTTTATTAATAAACATTAACAGCTGAAACTTGGCGAACAACTAGTTTAATAGTCTATCTTTGTAATAGAGCTGAGTTTGGGGGCAATTTGCAACGATAACAATAATTAATTTTAAATCAGCGTCAGAACAGGAGTGAGAAGCATGAGTCATATCTGTAACACGTTCATAAAATGATCGAGACGAGTTCAAATCCGTCAACCAAAGATTTACGGTTTCTCCGATTTTGACTTTTTTTTTAAATTTGGGGTAGGGTGATGAAATAATAATATCTGTCATATCGATTTTTTCCTAATTAAATAATAATTTGTTATAAACAATTATTTTTTGTTAAAAATTTTTGTACGAATTTATTAAAAAAAAATCATCTCGGCTTCTAATAAGGCTAGAGAGTCATTTTTTTTGAAAATGTGTGAAAAGACCCCAGCAATAAAGATATGAGAACGATATTGCAAAATCTTCATTTGTTTAAAAGTTATTAGCAAAAAACCTAACCTCAAAATGTGACACTTTTTCAAACGCCATTTTGAAGTTGAAAATAATGCAAATTTGATTTGCCATTAATGAAAACATAAAGTTTAAGTCTCTACTAAAAGATGTCCAGATCAACCCTCTACGACAACGGGAACTGGGTGAATTTGCATTTTACATTATTTATGTTTTTAATAAACAAATTGAATATCTCTTAAACTAATTAAAATTTATTGACGAAATTTTAGGGTAATAAAAAGATATTTCTTCAAAGTTTCAAGCACTAAAGTGCTTTTGTTAAAGAATGAAAAATATTTGAAAATTGCTAAAATTTTCGCGTTTTTTTTGCAATTATTTAAACAAATTTTCAAGCGTTTCAAACGAAACATCTCTCAAATTAACCGTTTTTCAAAGTTCTAACAGTATGTACAAATTGAAAAACCTATCGTCAAAGGTCTTTGTGTTATCTTTAAAAAAGTGGATTTTTCAACAATAAATCGTTAATTAAACAATGTTCCGGCGGTCAAAAAGTGGACCAAATTCAGGGTCATGTTCGTAATCAATAAAACTATCGTTTAATCCACGTGGTGTCCTGAAACGAATTACAATAAATTTCAGTCTTTTTTTTACTAATTCGACTGGTCTACAAGTTGTCTAAAATGCTTCTGTTCGCATAATCAGTAACCACTGTTTGTAATCACGACAAGGCTACGCAATATGATTATTTTTAATAAACACTTCCAATGTAACACGTCCTATTTTACCGCGTTCAATTATCGCACGCGTCTAATTGTCGCGCGTAAAATTTGCCCCGTCCAATTGTCGCGCGTCTTATTACCTGCCAGTTGACGGGACACTATACTTTCCAAAGTTACTCATTAATATTATGAGATAGGTGAGCAAAAACTATATAAATAATAGTATAAATATATAAAATAGTATATTAAACAAAATAGTAGTTGTCATATTCAGTTCTGGGGGCACATTTCACATGGTTCTCATGCTAGACTCTTTATTCGTTCGAGAAACAATATAAAAATTGTTGACTACCTTTTTCACATATTGTTTCATAATTTTAGCATCTCAGTACTAATTTTTTGAATGCTTTAATATCACCCGTTTTAACTACATATAACTTCCACCATATTTTTCATATTTCGGAATAAATTGCTATTTTCAAATTTATGTCTGCATATTAATATAAAATATCGAGAGCGATGCATACGTAATGTAGCGCTCGCTAGTCGTAAAACGGCTAGTTTCTTAGAAAATAACATTTTTAAGACTGAATAACGTATCTACATACATCGTGTCTTTCATATTTCAAAATATTCTAGTTTATCACTCTATGTTATCAGCAACATTGTATGAATGCTTGTATCTTCATATGCAAACTAAAAATTTATTTATTTTATTACCGAATAGGAATGGTAACTAACGAAAGAAAAAGCACAGCTCACAATTAATAATACATTCTAAAACCACTTACACGAGAATATGGTATATTTATGGTGCCAAATAAAAATATCACAAGCAGGAATATAAATGACATCTTACATACATAACATACTACCGCGTGTAATAGAATCTTGGGTACACTCCCTATTTCCTTTAGTTATAAAAATAAACGATTGAAATTTGGAACGTCCTATATACTTAATAAACGTAACATTTTGCCATATAAATGATTTTTTTTCACTTCCGGTGAAATTTATTGAAATTTCACCCACTTCTCGAGCTGAAATTTTACACACAGCTTTGGTCAATTCAAACTAGTACAACACTCTATGCTGAACAAAAAATGAAGAATAATTTTTTTCATTTGAGAATTCGCTTTACAAATGAAAATTATTAGTAGTTGAAAAAATTGTTAAATAATAGCCTTTGGTCAATATCTCGAAACTCAATCAAAATCGATCATTTTAATCAAAAAATAGTTTCGCATCGACAAAATTTAACATTTAAAGTTTTGCCAGGGTTGTTCAACCAATGAAAAGCCAGAATGAAGCAACCAACCTGTTTTTCAGCGGCAAATTTTCCTTTGTTTTGTGAAAACATAGTAACCGATTCAACAATTGGGGCATCGTTACAATAATTTTTGCAAACGTCAGTTCACGTCAGTTGTAAAAACTGTGCGAGCATCTGCACGTGACGTCACAGCTAACCTCAAAAATATGTGTTTCTTAAGATTTAAGAGTATTACGCAGCTATTATTAAAGTTTCTGCTTGGTTCCCGTATTTTCAATTAAAATGTAGTTCAGTGTAATGTTTATGAATTTCTAAATACTTTGTCCGAATAAAATAGGACTTTATTTATAGGTTGGAAATCTAACCTGTAATTGGCAGACTATTTTTAATAATCAACAATATTGAAAAATTATTTACGTGAATTTTTAAATATTTGCATGGAGCCAGTACGGCTGTCAATGTCAATCGCGAAATTGCCGACCAACAAACTCTCTTAACAATCACTAAATTTTGCCGACAAAATTATATCACTTATGATATTATATATGACAATTTCTATACCATAAAAAAAGTTATGATAGAAACAATGTACTTTTCCACATATTTTTGATAATAACGTAGCCGTTTTGTTAATGTAAGTATACAGTAAGAAAAATATATTCCCATATATTGTTTTTCGTTAACAATATAATATGACCTAGACGCTCTAATTTTTTCGTCCTTTACAGCACTTGCTTTAGAAAAAAACTGCATTTTAAACTATAAAGCGATTTTCGAAAGAAGCATAGACTGACTGTTTTTTATTTGTATTTATGTAGGATTAATAGTTTCGGAGATATTTAATATAAATGATATCTGATCGTTTTATATATATGAAGTATTTAGTTTAAATGTTGAATATCTTAGAAACCATAATACCTCCATAAAAAAAATTAAGAAACAGTATCAAATATAATTAATAAGGCCCTCCGCACACGGAGCTACTCATTAGAAACGGTAACTGGTTTGTGACGGAAATATAAACTGATCGCTAACTAGTTAGTAACCGGGCTCCGCACACGAAGCTACTGTCTCTGCCACAAAATTCACATTCAATTGCTCGGTCATCTTGAAATCATCCAAAGACACTTGTAAACACACAAAAAACTGCAATTACTTCCCAAAACTCGGAAACTAGACACAAAAGTGACTGCACGTAGGGTTTCTTAAAACTGATCACAAACCGATTACCAACTAGTTACTAACTAGTAGCGTAGTGTGCGGTACTCGACAGAACGTCATAGGAAGTGACTATCGAGTGATTGGTTACTAACTGCAGTCACCAATCAGTTTCTTTCGAGTAGCCCCGTGTGCGGACGGCTTAAGTCTTTAAAATGCTTTCATGTTTGCTTCTATATCATAAAAAATAAAGAACTTACAGCCGAAACAATGTGCGTTTTCCCATTTTTTTTTTAACAAAACCAGAGTCTGGCAGGCTACTGTGGTTGTAAATAATAGCAAGATTTCTTTTTTTCACGAAATTGTAGTATAGACTATTATGGGAAAAATTTTGAGGACTACGAAAATAAGGGCAATAGTTTTTTATTTCTGCAAATTTCGCGGTGCCGCCAGTTTCATTTGGCAATTTCAAAAATCAGCTTGCTTTTAACTATATTGTTACACGCTTTATACCCCTGTAGACATCTGTGGGAGTTTCCTCTAAGTTCCATGTATACGTTGCAGAAAACTAAGTTAGCTAGTTCGGCTATCGTCCCAGAGATGGCGCGCGCGGTGTCATAATCCAGGCATCTAGAAATATCTAGAGAGAAGTAAGCAAAGTAACTGAAGTGAATAATAGTACACAGTGTAATATTAGTGAACTAATTATTTGTTGTAATTAGCAAGTAAGTTAATAAATTAGTGTTTAGTGTTACCCTGGTGTTATAATTTCCAGATCCACGAAACAAAAGGTGTAAACACACAATATTTTATGATAATATCAATTTATATAATAAGTTTTAAAAGTGTAAAAACAAGGGTAACGTATCCGAGAAATAGATTTGATTTTCTGATCAGTTGATTTATTGAAACACTTCAGCCAGACTTACTTTGGTCAACTGGAGACAAGCCAGATTACTTTTTTCAGTAAGTTTTATGATCTACTTAACTAAATCTGAAAGATTAATAATTTATATATAAATAATGTATTTTTCGAATTGTATGAAATTAAAATAATAAGACCAAAAAGTTAAAAATAAATAAATTAAAAAAAAAAACTTTTTAAAAATTTATTCATAATTACCTAGGTATACATAAGGTGGCTTTGCAATACAAATTAAAAAAAACTCTTTAAAAACGATGGTTTTCTTTCAAAACCAAGTTGCACTAAAAAGTAAAAAGTATTTTTTTTCCAGTGATTATAAGCTGATCAGATTAATTTTCAACTTTGTAAATAGAAAACCATTGGGCGCTCATAAAATGTAAACGTAAATCGAAATGATTAGACGAAGTTATATTTTATGAGCGCACAATGGTTTTCTATTTACAAAGTGAAAATTATTCTGATCAGCTTAAAATCTCTGAAAAAAAAATTATTTCCTACTTTTTAGTACAATTTGATTTTAAAAGAAAACCATCGTTTTAAAAGAGTTTTTTTTTTAATTTGTATTACAAAGCACACTTTAATAAGGCATGTGAATAAATTCCTTATTAATAGTAATAATAAATGGTAACATGGTACCAATATGGTTCTATTTGAAAAAAATGTGTTTTGTCCCAAAAATCATTTCGATTAGCTCATAAATCACATAATTTAGTATTTTTGACAGGATTTCGATTTTTCTAGCATTACTCGGGTCAATTAGATTAAATCGGGACAGTCACGGCACATTTAAATGAATAAGTAAAAATTAAATTTAAATCATTCAGAAAATTATGCACAATTCGAAAATGCAATAATATACAGGGTATTCCATTTGAAAATCAAAAGCTAGTGTCACTTCCGCTGAAACCGGAAGTGGAAAAAATCACTTATATGTCAAAAAGTGAAGTTCTCCAAGTATACAGTATGTTCCAAATTTCAATAGTAACTGAAGGAGAAAATGATTCTGTTGTACGCGGTATGTGTAATTGCCCTGATTTATATAAACTTCAATTATTACAAAAATACTGAATGAGATTTATTTTAAAATGTACCAGATGAAAACATTAATGATGCAATTAACCCTCAATTATCTTCATTTAAAAATTATATTAAATTCAGAACGTTAATCATTTATAAATTATTATCAAACAATTTGCTACCAACATATTAATTTATCTGAAAACATTCAATTTAGAAGTGACATTAATAGTTACAATATGAGACAAAAGGATCATGTATGGATATAGGTATACCTTATTGATGAAAACAAAAAAGAATATATATGATAAAGGTATGACAGGGTATAATAACTTACCCATGTTTGTTGAAGGATCATTTAAATATGTTTACTAAAGGTTAAAAAATATTTGTTAACATGAAGTAATTATTCTTTTAATTAACTGAGTTATTTGTTTAATTATACTGATGGACTTTACTCCTACTGATTCATTTTAAACGTTTGATTCGGTGTTTAGTGTTTTTGGATACATTGTGACTTTTATAATTTTTTTCTCAAAATTCTATTGTTAGCTTTGCTAAATACACGATTAGCCTGTAAAAAAAGTATCTAAAGTCTGTTCGCTGATAGAATCCCGGTTGTATAGTATAAGGAATATCGTCCGGAACTCTATCCAAAATAATTTAACAGGTTGTCGAATTGTCTAATTCGTGCGAAATAGAAAAAATAATTTTTGCTATTAGCTACCACTACCGAGAATTTTCGCAGAGAGAAAAATAGGGCGTCTCGTCAAAACGAAGCTACTCACGAAAATTCAGCCTGCTACTAATCATTAAAAAAAAGGGCGATGTACTGTGGACTATTACATAATATACTTATTTGACAAAATTATATTTAACTTAAATTGCTATAAAACAATAGATGTATTATATATATTATGCTTATAATTCAATTTCCTTTAAACAAATCTACTCAAATACACCAAGTAAAATATAAAACAAAGCGACGCCACTATGTATTCGAAAACACCAACGAGCCTACGGCATCTTAGTTCAGATGTTCGTGACGTCACACCGGGACTCTATCAGTAAACAGACTGTACTTAAGCGAAGATCAAGGTACTAATGGTTTCGTTTAGAAAAATACACCTTTCTGTGTGTTAAAAATTCCGAAAGCTTATTAAGGAAACGGAGCCTTTCATTGTTTTATTTAAGCAAAGCAAATGTTCGTTTACAAATTTATGCTCAGCGCATGCAGGCAAATGAGTGCCCAATTTTTGAATAATGTATTTGCTGATCTAGCAAAATATACGACGAATGCATATTTTACGATACAGCATGCATGATATTTTAGCAAAAACAAAGTCTAAAATAGCTTATCCACGGATAGGGATGAACGAAATCAACGATTACATCCAATTACAAATGTAATTGTGCAATAAGCGCATTCGTAAGCGGCGTGTAATTTTTCGTGTTGTCAGTCCTACGTTGCACAAAAATTAAACTTGATTTATTTGCTTGGTTCGAAACTACTATTAAATGGCCACAGGCAAATATTCTGTTCGAAAGTTTCCAGTTTATAATTGATTTAATCCAGTTCTCTAAAACTCTGTAACTGCACAGATTTTACAAACGATCGAGCACTGCATTTCTGATAATGAGATTGGCCATTATTTCAGCAGAGTCTGACGTTTCACTTGAGCGCAGTTTGTGGTAGTTGTGATGTACATAAACAAATAGTCCAGTGTTTGACGGTAAAAATAGGGAAATACTCAGTTTATCTTACCCTCCTCTTTAAAAGTTATATGTTCCTGATGTGTGTTTCTTGCCTTTTGTTTTTTCTGACAAAAAATTTAAAAACCATAGATTTGCGTTACATAGACTCAAATCATGTTTAAATATGTATAATAAACATTATTTCGTGTTCTGGAATATAATTTATGATGTGTTACAACGTCTCAACCGTTTAAAACCACCTTTTATGACGAAATTAAAAAAAAAATTAGTTTTCAACAGCTTGAAATGTTTTAATGGTGCATTTATAATGAATTAAGATCCCGTCACTGTTTGTAATATAATTAATGATTTATTGCAACGGTTCATCCCTTGCAAACCGTCCTCGTGATAAAATTAACTACTATATTTACTTAAAATTAAAAACTGAAATTATTAAATGAGTTTAAAGGGGAGAAAAATAAAAATTTTATGTACATTATAATAGCGTGCTTTATTATTGAAAATATATGGATCATCAGAGGAACTATCATTGCTATCGACCTCCTCCTCTTGGTCTGTAATTGTATTACAATTTTGACAGTAGTTGTCACCGGAGCATATTCTGCATGTTGCGTTACAAAAAATTCCAACTTTTAGGCAGCTTCAAGCTACGCCGCATCGTTTTTTTACATATATTTATAAATGCTAAGAAAATTCCACCGAAAAAATGTGATTGGTTTTTCAACGATAACTTCCTTAATTTTTAAACTATCCAATCCATAAAACCATATTTTAAGGGCTGCAAGGCATGTAAAGTTGAATCCTTCGTTTTTGAGATTTTTGAGTTTAGAGGGCTCGGGTATGTTGGTCCTCGCACTCAAATGCCAACTTATAACCGTGATATCTCAATTAATTTATATTCTTGAGAAATTGAAAAGAAACATAATTTTCAGTAAAAAAAAACTTACATTTTTGTACTCTAGCATTTTTTACGTATTTTCTTTAGTTTTTGAATTATTGTGAAAAAATTAAAACTTTTTTAAGAAATTTCAAAATTCATTTCAAATTTGAATCAAAACTTTTTCAAATCTGGGCATCTCAAATCGGTCAAGCTTCTAGAACATATTGTTAGTATTTAAATGAAGTAAATTGTAAATGGATCACAACAACTTTTACTAAAGCTCATTTTGAAGGTCTTTTAAAAATGTCTTATACGTTTTCCTTCAAAAATTTTCCGTTTTTCTGTTATTTAACGTTGAAAAGTTCCAATTCAGTTTTCGGCTAACAAAAAGCCACCTTCAATGAGCCGTAACTTGGTTCATATTGCATTTACAGAAATAAAACAAAAAAAACCATCGATTTGTTATTTTATAAGCTTCATTTTTGCTTATAACAATTTTTTTGATAAAAAGTACGGTCTTTGAGTTATTCGTGATAAATCATTCTAAAACATGCACTTTTTAGATGAAAAATCACGAATAACTCAAAAGTATTGACTCATCGAAAAAACTTAATTTACTTCCACATCCAGTGGAAGTATAGTGACAAAAAATTTTTAAATAATTTTTATTGTTCAAATAGGCTTAGAATGTCATGAAACGTCGAGATTTTAAGTTTGAGCGAAAAAAAAATTTCTGTCTGTCTGTCTGTAACTTTTTTTTGTGCGCACGTTTACTCTGGAACCGTTTGAGATATTGACTTGAAATTTGGTACACATATGTACTTTAACAAGATCTAGAACTAGATTATATTTTCATCATATTCCGTCGAAGTTTTCAAAAATTTTTCTTGCGTTAGTGTTCTTCAACTGGATGTAGAAGTAATACGCAGAAAATAGCATGACAAAGATATAAAAAATCATTCTGTGCCGTGGACTACACGATAGAAGTAGAGCCTCTACTTCAAGCATTTTCCTCAATAAAACCTACTACGCATCCATACTACCCGAGGTAACCCACTGTTTATCCAATTTACTAGAGGAAAGCCACTACGCATTCATACTTCTTGAAGAAACCCACTGCGCATCCATACCACTTGAGGTAACCTACTGCGCATCAGTGGTATTCAAGGAAAGCCACTGCGTATCCATAATACTCGGGGAAACCTACTGCGCATCATACTATTTGAGGTAACCTACTGCGCATCTATAGTACTCTAGAAAAGCCTCTGCGCATCCTAAATACTCGAAGAAACTTACTGCGCATCCATACTGCTAGAGGTAACCTACTGCGCATCGATGGTACTCGAGGAAAGCTACTGCGCATCCATAATACTCGGGGAAACCTACTGCGCATCCATATAACTTTATAACATGATATTTAAAATCGCCTACCCCAAAAACCTATAAAACGATATGTCACATCGATATTGGGGGTTGGGGTGGTGGTAGAGGGTTGGGGGTGGGGGTGGATTAAGTAAAAAAAAATTGAGGCCATAGGTTCTTGTATACACGCTAAACTACAATTTTATTTTTTTTCACCCCCTTTAATAATGGGGTGGGGGTAGTAATGGGGGTGGCTAATGTCAAATTTTTTTTTGACACTTTAACTTCTCTTATATATACTAAATACAAATTTTATGGACTCTTACCTGCTTGATTTACCTATTTATCCCAAATTTACCCCAATTTACCCCAAACTCTTCGACGGAACCAGATGAAAATATAATCTAGTTCTAGATCTCGTTAAAGTACATATGTGTACCAAATTTCAAGTCAATATCTCAAACGGTTCCTGAGTAAACGTGCGCACAAAAAAAAAGTTACAGACAGACCGACAGACAGACAGAAATTTTTTTTTCGCTCAAACTTTAAATCTCGACGTTTCATGACATTCTAAGCCTATTTGAACAATAAAAATTTTTTAAAATTTTTTTTGTCGTTACTATAGGCGTCTGAAAATAAGGAGTACGCCACCTGGTGGTCTATAGTCAAACTAATTATGGGCTTTTCTGTCATTGTCTCTTTAGTATACGATGATATCAACAATAAGTAAATGATAAACTGAGATGCTAAGTTATTAAAAATGTGATAGCGTTTAAAGGGGCTACAATTGGCTGGAGCCAACCTAGTCGATATCCTTTGTAGATTGCAGGGACAACTCGTGAAAGTTGAGTTGCATTGCAATGTTCAAAGCATACCCTCTTTAATGTAGACACCTTTAACCAGACATTGAGAGGGGAAAAGCTGGTGCAAATAATCGTGGCCCGAGTAGCAATAATAATGTCCTAGACAATCACACATTGTAAGTGAAATTTTTGAAATAAGTAAATATATGTAATTCCAGTATATTTAAAAGTAATATATACTATTGCACAAGACCCCTGAATATTTCTGTTTCATATTTTACAAAATACTGTTTCATTTATTTTACTTAAAGAATTAATAAATATCTTTTCACTTATATTCAATGTACCTACCACTAATTTCATGGGTATTTGAATCTGAGGCACTGTATGTAAACATAGAGCATACACATTTTTAAGTTTTGTGTTGAATATGGGTTGTACCACACAAAATAATATGTCCTGCATTTAAAATATATTCCCCTTCATACACACACTTAGAATTTTTACATTTTTAGTGCTTCACAAATGTTCCATACATTGCAATATGCTTAACCTAAATGTCACTCGTTTCCTGAAAAAAAAAGTGATTTAAACTACAACTGTATATAAATTTAGAGAAATATTTAAGTTTATTAATATTTAACTAGCCAGACACCGTTTATGTCGAAGAAACTGTACTTTTCAAGGGAAAAACTAGATAACCTAAAAAAATATGAATTTTGCTGAATAATGCCATTAACATCTTGCAAATCACTTACAACAAAATCTTGCAAACCTTTAGGTCATATATTATTAATGTTATTATTTTTAACGCCAAAAACAACAATAAACAGAACAAAACCAATATAAGTATTCGCCATATAAACAAACAAAAAGCCTATAATTAGTTCACGAGTTCTCCACTTTGGCGCTGGCATCTTAAATTCAGACGCCTATACTTCCTTCCACTGGATGTGGAAGTAATTAAGAAATTATGGCAGATTCAATGTGCGTTTTCACACCTTTGTTAAAAAAATGTAGACATTTTGTTATTGTAATTGCTCAGTAATTAATTTTTCTTTCAAAAATGCTGTTTTTCGTTAATACATAGCATCCCCTAGATGCTCAATGTATTTTGTCCCTTTAAAACATTTCGTCACTGGAAAGAAGGCGTATCTCACATAAATATACATTATAGATACGCCTCTTCGTCTTTCCAGTGACGATTTGTTTTAGAAAAAAAATCCATGCGCCATCCCCCCATTGAAAAATGGCCATATTTCGGTTAATTATTACTACAAAATTAATTTTAAAACACCAAATTGAAGATAATTTTGCCAGAAACAACTTTTGTTTGAACTATTTTTTTGTATATGCCCTATTTCCCGGAAAAATAGAGAAAAATCGATTTTTTTTATTAAAAATACTCCTTATAGGTTCCCGTAAATCCGTAAAACTCCTAAACTTTCTTGCTTCGTGAACTTTGGCCTATCTTAAACTTATAACCAAAGTCTACACAAATTTTTTTCGAGTTACTGTCATTTTTTTCAATCTTTTCCTGTATTGTTATATACTTTCCTTATGCTGTGGCCAGCATGTGTGTTCAATACTAATGTCATTTTAATTCAATCTTGCGTTGCTTGCAGTGGAAACTAAAGATTCAAGAGAGCAGGTGGAGAGGTGTCTTGGACCGGTGGGTGTTATTTCTTATAGTTACTTTAAAGCTGTTTAATTATTAATCCAGTCACTAGGGATGAAAAAAGGTCTTTGCCCTACAAAAGGTGTGGTAGAAATGATTTTGATATATGTTGTTTAAGTCGAGACATTGACAAGTTTTCGACCTTGAGGAGGAGAGGCACTAGCCGCCATCTTGAATGAAAGGTGCAAACAACTGTTTTTCTGAAAATAATTCCGCAACGGTTGATCTTACGAGAAAAATGTTCTCGACAAAATTGAAGAGGACAAAATATGTAACGAAGTACAGCGGTGGAAATGTTTAAGAAACTTTTTTTAAAAAACTGCATTTTTGTTTGTAAATTATGTATGAACAAATTACGTTTTATTATTTTTAACGTTTTTCCAGATCACAGAGATTAAATAGGGAAACTATTTCAAATTTTAGTGATTTTTCTTCTTATATCGGGTGTCAACGAGATCATTTTCGGTTCACCACTTTTTTGTTTCTTAACAAACCGCTATGAAACTAGGCATGCGTCACATGTTACGAAAATAACATTTCTTTATTTATCTGTCAAGTTTCTACGACTTTCACAGGAAGTGACCTCTACTATTGATTTTTGAGAAAAGAAACCTGTATATTTTTATATCTTTGGAATCTATAAATCATTCTGCATATGACTGTGGAAACTTCATAACTCTTTCCGCCATTTTTAATTTTTTCAGCCAATTTTAATTTTCAATCCAATGTCCCATGGCCAACCAGAAATTGAACAATTACATTTGGCTGTAGTATGAAAGTGATATAGTGTCATTTGAAAATTTTGAATAATTTCGAAAAAGTGATTTTATCAACTTTCGACCTCGCTGTGACACAAATTAACAACAAAAAAATTCAATAAGTATTTTTCTTCAATTATTTATGAATATTAGAACAAATTTTGGTGGGTCATGGGCACACTAGATCGAGAATTAAAATTGGCTGTAAAAATTTCAAAATGGCGGTCGGAGTCATGAAATTAGCACAGTCATATGCAGAATAACTTCTAGATTCCAAAAATGCAAAGATATACAGGGTGTTTCTTCTAAAAATCAAAAGTAGATGCCACTTCCGGTTAGAGATGCCGCAAGACCAATATAAGACTTGCTTAGTCTTATCTTGTCTTGGTCTTGCGGTATCTCTACTTCCGGTGAAACCGGAACGGATGGATAAGAAAATGTCGCTCTGGCAACATGTGACACATGAAAGTGTCATCTCGATCCGTTAAAAAACACAAAAAATGGTGGCCGGAAAGTGATCTCGTTGAAACCCGGTATAACGGGTGGCTCAGGCGATAGAGACACTCTTGTAACTTTTGAATGGGCAAATGGATTTGGTGTAGTGATATGGGATGAAATTTCCAATTATTTGATGTAAAGAACGAAAATCACCGACTTCCGGTTTCGATGCAATTGACATGAAAATCCAATTTTTAAATGGAACAACCTGTATATTTTTACATATTTGGATCCTACTAGCTAAAATACAAATAATTTGATCCTCAAATAATATTTTGATTTCCAAAAAATATAGATTTCTTAATTTTTAGTTTTAATAATAGAAAATCGGTCTGCAAGTAAGTGCCTTTAAAATATTATCTCTTCGGATACCAATATTAAACGCGATTTATTTTTCAAGACCAACGATATTGTTTTTTCAACGAAAACAATTTTTTTTTAATGGAAATCCTATGGGACAATCTGTTATTTAATTAGATCTTTAAATTACGAAACAAAAATGACATGCATAATGTCTGTTCTCTTTGTACCAGATTTAAAAAAATAAAAAAAACTATATTTTTTGAAAATCAAAATAATATTTGAGGGCCATATCATATGTACTTTGGCCAGCAGGATCCAAGCATGCAAAAATATACAGATTGTCCCATTTAAAAATTTTATTTCTGCCATATTGGTTCTTTACATCATATAATTGGAAAATTTATCTCATATTACATCACCAAATTTGAAAAAAATCCATCAGCCCATTCAAAAGTTATAAGACTGTCTTATAGGCTGAGCCACCCAGTATATATTTTCTAATAGTCACGGTGGAGTAAATTTCAAGTTTCATTCCGGTTTTTGTAGCAGATGTTTCCTAGAGCAGGTATAGACCGTCGCACAGTATGGCAAAAAGGTAAAAAATCGCGAGACTTTTGAGCTATCAACGTTTCTTTTTTTAAATACTTACAAAGGAGTCTGGAATAGTAAATCAAACCTAATATATAAAAACAATGAGGTGTTGTTCAAAAATTATGTTTTTTGTTTTTATTAAATGAGTGTTTATGGAACTATTTCGCCAAAGGTAGATCTATATTTAATATTTGACATTTATGACTTACACGGATTTATTCCTCCAACGGTAGATCTGTAATTAATATTTTAAAATTCGATATTCAACGTACGGTGACAATATGGTAGAAGGTAATCTGAGCTGCAATATTACCGACATCAATTGTAAAAGATGTAAAAACCCTGCTCCAAATGGTGTTAAATGCATAAGATGTGGAAAAATATCACATAAGAGCTGTCTGAAAATACTACAAAATAAAAACACCAAACAACAAAGTATTACATTTTTGGAAGATGAAACTTTAATATGTTGCAATGAAACTTTATCGGGGGAAACGGCAAAAATATCAGATAAAGCATTAACTTCTACCGAAAAAACCGAAAATTCAGATAAAATAAGAATACACTATTTGGAAGAAATCATCAAACAAAAAGATTTGATAATATTAAATCAAAACATTGCAATAAAAGCTTTAAATGAACAAATAACGCTTATAAATCGAATAAAAAGTGTTGAAAGTATTTCTACATTTGACACTGAACCTGAAGCTTCAAAACCAAAAATATCTGTTGGACAGTCTGTTCATCCTTCTACTGGTGCGATAAGTAAACAGCCATCTGGAAACATTGGTGCAAAAAGCAAACATCCCCCTGTTGCTAATAATAGTCTAAAAGGCAAACAGTCTCCTCCCATCACATCCACTGCTGTCACTGCTTCATCTGTCTCGAGTGCAGTTCATGAAGCCGTAGCAAACCGTGTTTGTGAAAATGTCATAAATTTGGCACAAAATATCCAGGAGAAGAAAGATCAGACCTCCCGGCAAACAGGAGAAAAATCAAAACCCAAATCCAGAAGTATTTTAGTTGGTAGCATGTCGCGGTCAAATGACTGTCCTCTGACAGCTGCTACTGCTGTTCCTATGCGACATCTGCATGCTACAAATCTTGGATCAACAGTTACTGTGGATGATCTCCTAAAATATCTTCAGCAATTTGTTCAGGTTGTGAAAGTTGAGAAGTTAAATTCAAGGAGCCCCCTAAACTATTCATCTTTTAAAATATCAATATCAGCTTCAGAGGTCCAAAATATACTCAACAGTGATATATGGCCGGAAGGTGTAGTGCTAAATTGGTTTTTTCCATCCAGAAGACATCAAGATATCTCGCATCCATAATAGTGAACTAGAACATACTTATTCTGTACTTGGCATCAATGTCCAAAGTTTAGCGAATAAAATTGATGAACTTCAGATCTTCTTGCAAACTAATCATTTTGATATTCTATGCTTCTCTGAGCATTGGCTACGAAAGGAACATTTGTCATTGATTAATATACAAAATTATGATTTAATTTCTTTTTACTGTCGGGAAAATAACCTTCACGGCGGAGTTGCAATATTTGCAAACAGTAAAATCACTCTTAAGTGTGTAGATGTCAGTAGATTCTGCCTGCCAATACATGCTGAATTTTGTGCATCAGAATTTGTTAACAAAAATATGGTTATATTAGCTTTATATAGATCCTCCAGCTCAGGAGATATTACATTATTTAAAGAACGATTTGAAGAACTCATTGAATATCTTCTAGCCAAGTATAAATATATAATTATTATCGGGGACATAAATTTGGACCTTGATGCTAAAAATATGCATGCAAAAGATATACGTAACATTTTGTCTATGTTTGGAATCTCTCATCTTATTAATGAACCGACTAGAATCATTGCAAACACTAGCTCGTGCCTTGATAATGTTATGACAAACTTAAATTTAAATGTGTTGAAAGCAGGAACCTGTGATTTACATTTGGCCGATCATCTTGGGGTATTTATGCGCTTTCAAACTCAGTCACCTCTAGATCACACTGGTTCCTCCAAGAATAGAATCATTTCACAGAACCGAATTTGTAATTTTGCTGGTAGGATGAATGGAGTACAATGGGAAGACAGCAATATTGATAGTCTAAATTGTTCCGATCTAGCCACAGTATTTTAGATGTTTTATGTACTAATGCTAATTTGTGTTTCCCAGTAAAATCTGTTTCAAATCGGTCTAATGGAATAAAATGGTTTAATGAGAGACTACGAGCGATGCTAACAAAATTACATGAAAGTAAAATTGTTTATAACAGTAGCAAATCTGATGAAAATTGGCACATCTATCGTGAAAATAGAAAGAAATATAAGCAAGCCTTGAAAGAAGAAAAACGCAAAGCTTATACAAACGAAATCATTAGTTCAAAAAATAAAAGTAAAACCATCTGGAAATTAGTAAACAATGAAAGAAAAATAAAAAATTGCTCAAGTACTGCAAGCTTGATTCCATCAGAAGATTTTAATATGTATTTTAGCTCTGTCTGTGATACTGTATTGAGAACAATTGATGACCAGAATATTGATCCATTAATTCTTTTAAATACATCCAGCTTAGATTATTACTGTCTGAACAGCTATATGATAAAGGCTTCCCTCGAGTCTCTAATTAAACCATTAACAATATTGTTTAATAAATGTGTTGATGAAGGCAAATGGCCTGATCTGCTTAAAATAACTAAAATTTTACCCTTACATAAGAAAGGTGACTGGAATTGTCCTGATAATTTTCGTCCTATAGCAACCGTTCCAATAATTAGCAAAATATTTGAAATAATTATTAAACACAGATTAGTCAAATACTGTGAGGACAAGCATATTTTTTCAGATGCCCAGTTCGGCTTTCGAAAAAATAAGTCTACTACTAAGGCACTATTAGAAATGGTGGAAAAAGTAGTCGAGGGTTTTGATAGGGGCACAAGCTCAATGGCTACAATGTGTGACCTCACCAAGGCTTTCGACTGCGTCAATCCAGAAATACTGTTGCATAAATTAGAATACTATGGCATAAGGCAAAATATGCTTGAATTGCTTTCTTCTTATTTATCCAATAGGCAACAATACGTAAGTTTGAATGGAAATGAGTCGGGACTACTACCTATTAAAAATGGTGTTCCACAGGGATCTGTTTTAGGACCTATTTTATTCCTCATCTACATTAATGATCTGCCTTACTCGGTCGGTGAAAATTCATGTATATTGTTTGCAGATGACACCACCATAATTACCAATGACGACAATGACCTAAATAGAGATAGTCTACTTTCTGCAAAAAAATTGGTTTTCTTCCAACAAACTAAAGCTCAACGAATCGAAGACTCAAAATATTCTTTTCAGCTCAGATAAATGGGCGCAAAAGTCTGAATCAAAATTGCTTGGGATTAAACTTGACAGTAGCTTAAATTGGTCACCTCAAGTGGACTATCTCTGTTCTAAAATTTCATCTCAAATTTTCTGCATGCGCCAGTTAAGTCGATCATTACGTTCTGATGACCTACGCATTGTGTATTTTGCGTTAATACATAGCCATCTAACCTACGGTATTACCTTATGGGGAAACTCCAGTACAGTAGGAAAATTATTTATTTTGCAAAAAGCAGCTGTTCGTGCTATTGAAGGTGCGGCTTATGGTACTCCATGCCAGATACTTTTTAAAAAATATAGGATTATGCCTTTGCCTTGTATTTATATTTTTGAAACATTATTGCAAATTCACCGGCAGTTAGACACGTTTCCAAAACATTCTGACATGCACTCTTATAATACTAGGAATGCAAATAATTTGGTTCAACAATATTCTAGGATTTGCATCACTCGGAATAATAAATTAAATGTCGTATTATATAACAATTTTGTAAATTATTTTAAGGATACTAATATCACAAATATGAATTTGAATGCATTTCATAAATTAGTTAAAACATTCCTAATAGAGGAATGTTTTTATAGTGTAAATGATTTCCTAATTTTTACTAACTCTAGATAATAGGACTTAGTAGGAACTGCTCTCCTACATGTGACTTCAAATGTACTTTTATTGTATGTAAAGTGGTCAATAAATAAATGGTAAATGGTAAATGGTAAATGTAGTTTTTGTACGTGTAATAAGTGTTTAACTTTTTTGTTACAGGGCGATTTTTTATGACTCACCAAAACGTAATTTTTTTAACAAACAGTAGTTATGGGTAAACCTGATCACCACAAATATGTATGCTAAATTTTAAATAATTGGGCAAAACCATTATATTTAAAATATGGTGGATGAGAAATCTGGCAAAAATTAAAAAATCCTTGTGTATCAGCAACGAATGGCACCAGGGGTTAATTATGGGAGTGTTTTGGAATCATCTTGATGCCCTCTATCTTCCATTATGTACAGTTACTGAATACCATGGTTGCCATGAATCTTCTAAAATATTATACTACTGGCAACCCTAAAGTCGTTATTGTCATTTGTTCGTTTCTGACAGTTAAAATTTATTAATTTATAAATTATTTGTCATCTTGAATTTTTTTTCTTTTTAAATATACGTTCTACTCGAATTTATTTTTTAACATGTCTATTCAAAGGAATAGTGGCATAAAACAACTATGCGACAAATAATAAAACTCGTAATAAAATTTTCCACAAAAAAATACATAAATCTGATGACATGGTGTGTTTTTAGATATAACACATTTTATTAGATTATTCCATATATCCTAAACAATATTACTTCTCTACACACAAACAAGAATTACTTACATTGTTACCAGTTTTTTTAACGGCTGGAGTACCCTTTTGTCCAGAGTTCGGAATTGATTCTTCTCAAGTCTCCTTAAAAAACAAAATAGAATTATCTTTTCAGCAATTCTGAGAGTAAATATTATTTACAGATACTGTCCTTCATAATTTAATATACGTCTAATATTAATTTCTATTGTACGTGATGGTTGACAATAGATTTAATTGTTCTACAACTATAAGATAATTTAAATTCTCGTATAAAAAAAATATAGCATGCTAACTATATCGACGACTCCGGCATTTTTTAGAAAGTTTATGCGGGTGCATACAAAATAGCAGTTTGAAGATACCGGATTATATATGTACATATATCTTGATGTACAGTGCGTTCCCGGATGGCCTAACTATACTTGAAATATTTCTTATTTCGCATTTTAAGAGAAAAAATCTTTATTCATAAAAATCTTGTTTATTCTAAAAAGAAGCCATAGTTAGAATTTCGAAATAACGTACGGAATGGTCAGAGAATTAGGAACCGTGACATTATTCTTAATAAAGTAAACGTTTTTTGAGAGGAAATTAAAAGTTTCATAAGAAAAAGCTGTTCTAATGGCAATAAAAGTTAAGATTCTACTATTTCGCTTGAATTAAAATGCATTTTTAATTAAAATCTAGTAAAACACACTTTATTTCAGTACACACTGTACATATATTACCATCTTTAAATTAATAATGCCCGGACATTTAATTATTTGATAATAGCTATTGTGTTTAGATGTTTTGTATATTTATTATCTTGGTTTTCATATAACGCACAAAAAGGAACATCAATTTACGTATAGTTGTATCAATCCCTCGACTTGGTACAATTTGTAGATAGAGGCTATGGCTTATTTTACACATATTAGTATTGTGAGTTGCCTGTATGGTAATTATTCAGTTTTATTGCTATTTTAACTTAATATGGTAATCTTGCGCAGATTTTGGAGTAGGGTCGGAGGTTATTTCTTTTGGGCTACGTAGACTGGAAAATCATTTCCAACTCTACAGCGGCAATAGTAACTTAAACTCTAGTCAAAATAATCGATAGACACACACCGTGTCAGCTTTAAAGTTATCTGATTTTTCATAGTTAATCCATCAAGAAAAAGGTAATTAAATTTATTTATTTCATACTTCAATATGATATTTTGTCAATAGAAACCATATTTTTCATTTGTGTAAACTAATTTCATTTGTTTCTTATATTAATATCTATCTCACATACATGTGCTAATAAGTTCTTTCTTTACTAACGCAGTTTTGCCGTCGAAAATTTCTACCGAAATGAAATATTCATTTAAGTAATTCTATTTAATTAATATGGGAAATTCATTTAGTATTTGGAAGTAAATCATTTTTCATTGTACAATTGTACAGAACTTTTTATATGTACCTAATTTTAGTCCACTGTTACTTCTACTATGTTACCTATCAATATAAGTTTTAAAATGTTAAGGAAAAAGGTACAGAATATAAATAAAAACTGTTAAGTTTTGAATTCTGTGTTTGTTTTGTTTTATAGCTTAGTTTATTTTATCTAACGCACCAGATATCTGTGTTGGTTCTAATTTGTAAAAATTCAGTTTCCCTGTATTACTTTAAATTCAGGTAGGTTCAATTTAATTACCTAATGTAAATTTTGTTTCCAATATGAAGTAAGTAAACAAAAGCAACACATATGTTAAAGTTTATGTAACTAGTAATTTCATCTGTAAACGTGCATTTTGACTTTATTTTGTCCACTGCGTACCGGTCCACTTTGTTACTTTTTAAATGGTAAGCAGATAACTTAGAGTAACGCAGTGGACGAAAGGATGAAAGCTAACATGAATTTTCGAAAAAAGATTAAATACAAATTTAAAGTATCAGTTATCAGTAACTTCTGTTTTAATCCAAATATGCAAAAACATGCAGGTTGTCCCATTTAAAAATTTGATTTTCATGCATCGAAATTGGAAGTCGGCCATTTTGGTTCTTTACATCATATAATTGAAAATTTCATCCCATATCACTACACCAAATTTGAAAAAAATCTAGTAGCCCGTTCAAGAGTTACAAGAGTGTCCCTATCGGCTGAGCCACAATTCGAATTGTATAGAAATTTATAAAAATAAAAATAAAAATTTTCATTACTTCTTTATGACATCTCTCTCTCTCTCTCTCTCTCTCTCTCTCTCTCTCTCTGTAGTGGTAACATACCAATTAGTTTTGATTCTGCTATGGCATAATGGACCCAGGTGGTGCTTTTCAAAAGTTATTTAATTTTCCCGACGGACAGAAAAAGTCTATCGAAACTATCGAAACATATCTTCTTTGTACATTTGTCCAATACACGCCTATATCAACAAATAAAACAGTTACAGATTTTCGAAACGCGAAAATCCTGTTTGCCATATAGTGAGTTGAGATGAATTTTAATGAAAATTTCCTTGGTCGTCTGAAATTTTATTCTTAAGTCTATGTAAAGTATCTAGTTGATAAAGACTTTGTTAAAATCCGTGCCTAGTTTTAAAAATTATTGCCAATACTTTTTGGATGAGTTTGTGAGATGAAATTTTTAAAACATATTTAAATTTTCTTCTGATATCAGCAGAGAATTTTTGTCCGATATTGCGCGCTATCGCATAGTAGACGTTATAACCTATAAAATTTTATTTTATAACCTAGATATATAGATCGAATATTTATTTCGAATTATGGTGAAGTCGCCGGTAATACGGGGGCATATTTTACCGTAATAATCACTTTAGAGTGAAAACAAATTAAATTTAAACTAATTAACGACTTTCTACTTTAATCACATCTTTTATTACCTATATATGATGCTTCAGGAAAGCAACTTTCTTTAGATTTTAAACTGAATGAAATTAAACATAACTATATATATTTTCATATCAAATTTTCTTTCATATCAAAAGTTGATTGTATATTTTTTATTATTTTTCAGGATAATTGATTAATTTTATGATCCAGAAATATGGTTTAATACATGGCAATGCTGCATGTTGTTATGAAAATAGATTAACACATTCAGTTTTATTGAATTAATTTATTTTGCATATTTATTTTGTTTTCTTTCTTTATAAAATCGATATTACGCACTGAATTATGTCATCTACTTGGATATTTAAAGTTGTACTCGGCAGAGATTTACCGGATTATAAAATTAAATTTCCAAGTTACAAAGAAATTATAATAAATTCTAATAAAATTTTAATAAATTGAAACATATGTTGAGGTATCTGAATATAAAATCTTATAATGATGGGTATAAAACTGAATTTAAAAAAAAATGCGTTGTATTAGAATACTTCACTCTTAAGAGACTTCGAGTATTTAACTCCTTTGTTTTCAGGATGTAGCAAAATCATATTTTCTGAAAAATCTATAATAAAGCTACCTATATATACGTCATTTAATGCATTTTTGAATTACATTGTATGTACCATCTCACAAAATATCCATATTTTGTTGCAACGCAAACATTCTATCAGCAGTCGGGAATCAATCGCTGTTAGAAATTATAGATATTCACAATACCAGCTTATCTCTACCAATGATAACTTACAGTGAATTTAAATTTGGAACGTCCCTGAAGACCCCGAATTCGATGGTCCTGATAAAGTTGTCGTTCAAAGTTCTGAAAACAATGATTAAATCTAAGTTTAGAATTCCTTGAATTACATTTAAATCACTTACAGAGCCTCAAGAGCTGTTAAGTTGAGGAAAGTGCCATTCCTTAATGCAGTCAGGCGGTTGTTGGAAAGAAATCTGGAAATAAATAAATATGGCTAATGCGACTTCAGAGCTAACTCCATTCATCATTCACAAAATTAGTTTTACAGCCTATGTTGGTTTCGGAGGAGCTTCTAGAATTAAAACGAAGACTATATTTGATCTCAGATCTTGCTCAAAAATATCCTTAACTAAAGCCTATCTGCAGAAATGTAAATAGTGAGTATAAAAATAAATTAAAATAAAGCAAAATAATAATGATAATAAAATTTCAGAATAAACAACAAACAAGGTTAAGTTAAAACAATGTGGATTATGATAAATGAGGTGGTAGGAAAATCTTCTGCTTCACAGACAAAAATATTTGTTCATTAGGATGTTTCCCTTTAGCCAGATAATGTTATTGCAGATAATTTCAATACTTATTTTACTACAGGTCATATAAATGCCTAAGTTGACCCCACTGATTTAAATTTCTTAACAACAAACATACCACTTTTTTATCAATTACTTTTTCTTCAACCAGTAACTGAAATAGATACGTTATCATTTATTAGTAGACTAAAGCCACGGTCAATAAACGATACGGTTACCTCGATCAGCAACTTTAGGACGAGAGAGACGCGGGGCGGGGAATCGAATGGAAGAGACAGACATATTTGATTTCCGTGCAAAAGACAAAGACAAAGATTCCGGTAGGGTCTACAACCTACGTCAGCTGTAGACACTACGGGCATCTTTGTCTCTGTTTTTTGCACGGAAATCAGATATGTCTGTCTCTTTCATTTGATTTTCCGCCCCCCGCGTCTCTCTCGTCCTAAAGCTGCTGATCGAGGTAACCGTATGGTTTATTGGCCGTGGACTAAAGCATATCATTCCAGTGGTCTGGATAATATGTCTAACAATCTATTAAAGAAATGTAAAAATAATTTGGTTTTACCGTTAATTTACATAATTAATACATGCTTTGTAAATGGAGTTTTCTCTGACAACTTAAAACATTAGTAAAGTTATTCCACTGTTTAAGAAAGAAAACAAAAACTCTTATAATAATTAACGTGCGATTAGCATAATTTCAAGTATGTCGAAAGTTTATTGAACTTGCGTTTTTAGAACAGTTAAGTGGATTCTTTCTTAAAAATAATATTTTATTGTCAGTTCAGTACGGTTTCTTAAAAAATAGAAGTGTTGACACTGCATTAGTAAACTTTCACAGCTCAGTAGTAGACGCCTTAGATGAAGGATTATATGTTTTTGGTCTTTTTATAGATTATCCACGAGCCCTTGACGGTGTAGATTATGACTTACTTATTGCCAAGTTGTTTAGATATATGCTTTAGATTTTTTATCCAGCTATATTAAAAACCCTGCGCAAGTAGTCTATAAGAATGGAACAAAGAGCAATAAATGTCTAACAAATGCCACTGTACCACAAGGCTCCATGCTGGGGCCATTTATTTACCTTGTCTCTGCCAACGATCTTGCATTATACATTCAAAGCAAGTACAACGTTTGTATTACTTGTTACGCTGATCATACTAACGTTTTAGTTCAAAAAAGTTCTGACGCAGTAAAAAGTATATCGAAAGATTTATACAGAGACGTTATAATTTGGTCAGAGAAAAATCGGCTTACATTTAATAAAGAAAGAACATCTACTGTATTATTTAGGTATAGCATCGAGCAAAATGCTAACGACGAATTTTTAGTAACAGATTCTGCTAAAATCTTGGGTGACGTGTTCGACCGAAATTTGACGTGGGCTGCTCACATAAATAGTTTGTGTGTGAAGCTCGGTAATAGTATATTATTCAACGAGCGGTAATGTAGGTAATAACTCACGCAGATGAAAGTTTACAGCACGAGCCGTAGGCGAGTGCTGTAATTCATCAAGTGAGTTATTACCATTACCGCAAGTTGAATACTATACTTTATCTACGATTATAACAATAAATATTAAAGTGAGAAAATTTTGTTTAAATTACTCAGTTTGTTTTTTAATAAAATTAACTATAAAATTTAATTTTTGTTCACCCTTTTATATTTGTTGTCTTCAAAGATTTAGCCACCTTTAAGCGGAGGTAGAATGTGATTTTTAATCGAAATAGTGCACAAAAACTGCTTGTAGACAAAAAATCAGCCTTGTAGATTAATATTACGCTGCGGAAAATGCAAAACTTTTCCGCGAATTGCAATAGCCTGGAGCTCATATTCGGTCAAAAGTCTTGTTTTTTATTTTAGAAAAAAAATTTAAAAAACGACGGAAAACTCAATCAATTCTCTTAACATAAGCTGTCTACAAATTTTTCGAAAAAAACGATAATTATCGAGATATTCGAGGAAATGTAAGAAATTACACGTTTTCCTATAGAGCGTATGCAAATCTTAAAAAAATTATTTTTCTCAGAAACCTTTGTTTCGAAGGGTCAAGATTAACGGAGCGTCAAAGTAGTATATGATATTAAGTGAACATCGCATATGAGATCGATTTCAGTTAATTACCGATTAATTACGGTGAGAAAATGGAGAAAATTTACCGAAAAAAAAAAGTCCCAAATCCCGCCCCTCTAATTTCTTAATTTTTGTCGGAATTCAAAAAATAAAAAAAAAGTTTTAGCAAATTTAATTCTATTTAAGTTAACTAGAGTAGTCTTTTGGCGTAGGACCAAGATTAAAAAGTTGCCAACTGTAGAAGCTCAAAATTTGCAATTTTTTGCCGTACATGGCCAACATTTCATTAGTTATCTCCGAAACGAAAAAAAAAATCAAAATTCTTATGGAAGCAAAAGATTCGTAGTGGAAAATACTCGTTTGACCTTATTTTTTATTTCGAGCTAAATCCCACCGTTTCGGAGATATCTGCGAAAAATAGCAAAAAACAGCTTACATTTCGGAGCCGAAAAAATTGCAAAAATATGCAATCTTGACACGTTCATATTTTTCGAAAAACACCATTGGGATGGTCGTACGATGTTGCGACGTAAAAAGGAAGTCTTCCAGATAAACCTGATCGTAAATTGCACGGCGAAATTCGAAAATTCGGCTCGGCACGAACGAATCAAAAGTAGCATTTTGTGACATTTCAGAAAATCTTTATAGATATTAACGCGAATAATCTGTCACTACCTCCCTGGCTTCACCTTCGTGTGTCGCGCGTTACGTCGATTGGACAGGCTAAGCATGAAGATAAAGGTGATTGGCTCTGTACCTAGCGTGAGTTACAATAACTCATGCATTATAACCCACGCTATTTGTTTATGAATACTATTAATTGATCAAAAGCAGTTCATTAATTAGTATATGACCTAATAAGAGTAGATAAAGATTATTACGGTATGCGCAACTTAAAAAACCACTACGGTAAAGGTTCTTTATTGACATTTTATTACTCTAACATACATTTCGATCTACGGTATGGAATTATGCTATGGGAATTGAACACTACCTATGTTCTTCGGGTATTTATTCTGCAAAAGCGTGTCATTAGGATTATGGAAAGTTTACATCCCCGAGAATCGTGCAGAGAATCCTTTAACAACTTTTCTTAAAAACCAAACACACCACAATTATCAAACAAGATTTAAAGATCAGCTAATTCCTCATTAGCATACAACAGCAATATATCAATAAAGTGTGTTTTACGACGGATGTAAAATTTATAATCATTTGCCCATTGTTTTGAAAAATCGTAAAAGCCTATTTACTTTTAAAAGGAGGAGAAAAACTTTACTAAGTGAAAAGTGCTTGTATGGTGTTAATGAATTTTACTCAGACTGACTATTTATATATTTATGTGTTTATTTATTTATTGTGTGTTTATATACTTTTGTAGTTTGTTATTATTACGTGTTATCCTTTATACAATTTTACGTGTATTTTATTCTATATTTTAAATTGTATTATGCTTATGCATATTAGCCAGATTTTTGACGCACTCCTGAATTACTAAACGTATGGTTATTAATTAATTGAACTTGTGATTGGGGAATAAAGGTTATTATTATTATTACTGCTTGTTCGTCTCAACTATACGAAATGGGGTTGTTATTGCGTAATAATTCTTCGTTTAATCGATTTTAATGCAACAGTTTTCAACGTAACTTAGATATGACTAATTTAAAAGCACACCCTTTAGAAAAATGTCCTCAATATTTTTTATACAAAATTATGAGGGCATAACTCAAGGCATATAAATAATTTAACCACTAAAAGATATTTTTGAAGTTTTTTGAAGTGGCTGTAATTACGTATTCGATCACGTAAGTATAAGTAATTGCGAATAAATAGTAGAAGTAAAGAACATAACACTAATTATATCATAGACTAACAATTTTGAGATTATCCAAGGATAATTTCGGTCTCTAATTTTACCTATTAAAATACACATTTGTACTATAGTAACCACCTTCTAAAAGCAAGTCTTTTACTGCGTTTTTATAACTATTATACTGTGAAATCATTCTGATTTCCTGCATTCAAAGAAATAGTATGGGTAAATTCAACAAAAAAAATGGTTAACTAACAATATCGTTAATTTTGTTAAACTAAATTATATTGATGGTATTTTTAAACAAGAGGTGATTGTTATTTTAATTAATAAAAAGTTGTCGTACAACAAAACAAACATTAACTTAAAAAATAGATGATTATTCTTTTCGTCTGACTATTATTTTGTTGAATTCTGTCAAATTAAACTAGATAATAGTATATTTTATTTTTAACTATTGTCGAATTGTAATTGTAAACCCAGTAGCAGTTTGCTCTACTATTATAGTTGACAGAAAAACCAATATTATTGTAGAGTTCTGTTTACATAAACATAATATCGTTCTGCCATCCACTTTGATGAATTAAGACGTCGCGTCGCATCAGCGCTTTTGTTTGCAAATAGTATGGGTTAAATCAATAAAAAAAATATATATTGTTCATTTTGTTAAATTGAAGTATATTTAATAGTATTTTTAAACAAAAGGTGATTGTCACACAAAAAAATAAATATTAACTTAAAAAATAGGTGCATAAGACTACAATTTATTCATCTTACTAATAATTTGTTGAATTTTGTCAAATGAAACTAGATAAATAGTAGACTTTATTTTTAAATATTATCGAATTGTAATTCTAACCCAGTATTAGTTCGCTGTATTATTGTACTTGGTAGACAAACCAATATTATTGTCGTCTTCTAGAAGTTCTAAAAGAATTACCATAAAATTTGTTTGCTTACCACGTAGTCTATTACAGAAATTATTCCTAGATGACGCCACATACAAATCACTGACAATAATCAATCATGCATTATCTTATACTCTTATGAATTTATAGAAAATTGATAACATGATTGCAATGTTCAAATTCTCTCAGGGATCATCGATATATTTGGATGGATCTTAGAAACGATCTCTAATCTTTGGTTTGGGTGGTCTGATGTCTCAATACTGAGATTTTGGCTAACCAAAAAAAACTTCATCATACAATAAAGTGTAGATCAACCTAAAAATTAGTTGGTGATCAAAAAACAAAGTCGTACTATTTAATTGTAGACCAAATTGAAAATGGTTAGTGAACATAAAAAATGTCATTGTACTATTTAATTTGTTACAAGAAGATATGATTATTAAACTACTATTTGTTTACGAAAACAAATAAAGTTGTATGACTATTCTTTTCTGATTGATTTAACTATGAAACTAGATAGGCGTGATTTCATATGCTCTTTTTGGTTGAATTTACCTATCATTTTCTTTGAGTGTGTGGTAGGTTATTAAACAATACTATACAGTTGTAACGTGGAGAGTGTTTAAATGTTGTCGTCTAGTGATTTGGTATGCTCAACAAATCACCATGCCTTGTGTTATATGGATGATACTGATTTCTTTTGACAAAAAGGTCCATATTTTTTTTTATATAGCATAATGACGGATTCAACATAGCCGATCTAAATACCAAAATCATAAATAATGTGCATAAAATTGTATACCATCTGATTTAACTAATAAGTAGTTATGCTGAATTAATATACAGAGTGGTCAAAAACAACGAAAACGTGACGGAGTGCAATATTATTTCGCATGCAGTTAATACAACTGCCAAAGAAGAAAAACAGGAAAAAATATACAGGGTGGTCACCCCAAAAAAATAATGAAAAAATGTGACAGGGACGATAATATTTCGCACGCAGTTAACAAAACTACAAAGCAAGAAAAATATGAACAATATACAGGGCAGTTACTCCAAAAAAAAAAAAACAATGAAAAAAGTGTGACAGAGGGCAATAAACTATGGTGGAAATAATATTTGGACTGTAGTTGACACAATTATCGAGGAGGTAAAAAATATGCAGGTTGATCGCCTTAAAAATAAGAAATCACAGAGGAAAATTATATTTGAAATATAGTTGTCACTATTGCCAGGAAAAAAGTTTGATACAATTTTAACTGAAAAATACATAATAATTCATAAATAAAGGATGCCAAACAGAGAGGGAAGTATTGTGTAAATTCCTTTACAGTTCTTTAATAACGTATAATATTGTTATTATGTCCTCTCCCTTTTCGTCTAAAAACATTGAGCCGAAAAATTCTGAAAAAAATATGAATTTCATGGACAACGCGAAAAACTATAAATATCTAGATACATTTTATTGTTATTAATAATGTTTAACCCTTCGAATTTTATAATGATTACCGGAATTAACAAATATTTTGAATATTTTATTCATGAAAAGTTTTGATTAATTTGCAAGACAATTTTTTTTTAACTATTTAACGTCGGCCTATTTCCGCTACCAGGGCCTATCACCGACGCCAGGAGACCAACTTGGAAATTTTGCCGAACCCCTTCCCTTAAGAAGAGTAGGGATCTTTTACTCGCCTAACATTTAATAGACAAGGGACCGCCTGCTTTACATCCCCTCCGAAGGATGGTATATCCACTACGTAATCCTCGTCTGAAATTACGTAACTTCCGCGTATACACTGATGTACAAGCCGCTAGAAGGTGGGACGAGAACGCTGTATTTCCCAAGATGGGACCCCATCCAAGTACTAACCGCGCTCGACGTTGCTTCAACGGAATATCGACTGATATTCACATTAAAGTCGCCTCTACGCTCGCCCCCAAGACAATTTTCAATTTTATAATTGTATAATTTTAAGAATGAAATTAGAGTAACGGGTTTTTGATTAAACACACAATATTATGAATATGAAGCTTGAATGTAATATGCAAGCTTTTAACACAATTAATTTAATAATTTTCGTTTTAAGGCGAGTTTAGTGTCAAGCTTTTTGGCTTTGGTGTTGTTGGCTTTGGCATAATACTGAACTGTGATTGGCTGACAGTCACGTGATACTCAAAGCCGGCGCTCTTTACGTTTATTGAGGTTATCGTCGATTCACATCCATTGTAAATACTTTTATCTGTATTTTTTTTATCTACTGCCACAAACACCAGCAAATTATTATTAGGTTATGTTTTGATATTTCCATAAATTAAATACTTAAAGCTTGCTTTACTTTCAAATGTGATTTCAAAGCGGCTTTGTGTGGCCGTTTCCTCAAGCCGCTTTACAAAGCCTGGCACTAAATTCGCCTTGAGTACACCTAAATAATAATAAAAGCTTGTTTTTAAAAAGTTTATTTTATGTTCTTTATACTGAACATAGATGCCGTACTTCTGACATTAATATATCTTTTACGAAATGATTTTCAGTTTCCACGAACCAGTAAACAGATTTCCACACTTTTTCAGGAAATTTCAAATGAATATTTTTTTCAATTATAACAATCAAGATTAGCACGTGTACTAGGGAGAGGGTGCCACAGTTGTTAGAACCCTGCGAGTTTGATGACCTGTAACTGAGCTTTTAATTTGACATGCCAGAGAAATTTAAAATCTAATTAAATGTCGTTGAATAAGAAAAGCTCAGATCTGAGGTGCAGAATATAATTGATTATTGAAAATATTCAGGCTGTTCATAAGAAAGTTTGAAGAATAGCTCAGGAGCAGTTTTCTGGCATCAAGTGGTACACAGAGGGAAATTGTAAAATTTCAAAGAAAAACGTTATACAGCTTTATACATTTTAATTGTGTATAATGATAATGACAATGACAATGACAATGACAATGACAATGACAATGACAATGATAACGATATTGATAATGATAATGCCAGTCACTGCATGCCTACCTTGCACTGATGAGAGTTAACAGCTTTAAACTGCAGTCTGCAAGTGGTGTGTAGTGGCTGACACGAGAGTTCCTTTAATTAGGAATAAGTCTTTCGGTCGGTGTTTGCTAAAATCGAATTACAGCGTTTCGTAGTAATATGTGATTATTACACTTAACGCGCCAGACTTGCAATTTGTTGTAGACTGGTCAATTTCCTTATTTTTGAAATAAGGATGTATAGAGGGTTGCTTCAGAGAGAAATTACGTTTAGTAAATACTCTGCCTTCTAGAAGCATATTTTTGAACATTTGCTGCCCATCTCAGGCTAACCAATTCGATTGTAGTGAACAGCGATCGCGAGATGGCGCCTTCGATTTATTTTGCATGTCGCAGTCTTAAGATTGTGAACATGTACCAGGTCACCCGAAATCTCGTTGCCAGTCACTGCATGCCTACCTTGCACTGATGAGAGTCAACAGCTCGAAACTGCAGTCTGCAAGTGGTGTGTAGTGGCTGACACGAGAGTGCCTTTAATTAGGAATAAGTCTTTCGGTCGGTGTTTGCTAAAATCGAATTACAGCGTTTCGTAGTAATATGTGATTATTACACTTAACGCGCCAGACTTGCAATTTGTTGTAGACTGGTCAATTTCCTTATTTTTGAAATAAGGATGTATAGAGGGTTGCTTCAGAGAGAAATTACGTTTAGTAAATACTCTGCCTTCTAGAAGCATATTTTTGAACATTTGCTGCCCATCTCAGGCTAACCAATTCGATTGTAGTGAACAGCGATCGCGAGATGGCGCCTTCGATTTATTTTGCATGTCGCAGTCTTAAGATTGTGAACATGTACCAGGTCACCCGAAATCTCGTTGCCAGTCACTGCATGCCTACCTTGCACTGATGAGAGTCAACAGCTCGAAACTGCAGTCTGCAAGTGGTGTGTAGTGGCTGACACGAGAGTTCCTTTAATTAGGAATAAGTCTTTCGGTCGGTGTTTGCTAAAATCGAATTACAGCGTTTCGTAGTAATATGTGATTATTATACTTAACGCGCCAGACTTGCAATTTGTTGTAGTCTGGTCAATTTCCTTATTTTTGAAATAAGGATGTATAGAGAGTTGCTTCAGAGAGAAATTACGTTTAGTAAATACTCTGCCTTCTAGAAGCATATTTTTGAACATATATACCGTGCGTGTAGCCGCGCGCTAGGCATAGAGAGTAAGAATTACAACATCGCGTGTGCCAGCTGGCTGAAATGAAATAACTGAGAGCTCCGCCCGGCGGACGAATTTAGGGCTATGTTGTCAAATCTCTCGCGCTACGTGAATGTACATGCCTAATGGGAAATTACACGCACGGTATAAAGGCCGTTCGTTAGAAGTTTTTCAACTTGCAGTTGGATTACAAACTTGAAACTTGGTATGTAGCCATAATCGATCATGCCCGTTCTACATAAACTATTTTCAGTCTTCCAGCTATACAGGATGTGCCAAAAGTCTGTACCAACTTTCTTATTTTAAATGGAAAGCTACATTTTTTTACATGATTCAATTGGCCTTCCAATTCTGAGTTTAGACAATCCAAGTTATGTTAACTCATCTGTTACAGGTTTTAATACATGTCAATTTTTTTTTTTGAAAAAAAAAATGCCGCTCTAGTAGTTTACGAACAAATTTGTATCTCACAAACTGTTCAAAATTATGAAACCAAATTGATGAAAGAGTTAGCTGGAAGTCCAGGCTAACACCTGATGTCCCATCAGTGGTCCCATCTTGTACTATATGGGTGCAGGTGATTTTCAAATGTCGCAATAAAAAATCGTCAAAAGTCGATTTTTTCAAATGGCACCTACTGTTTTTTTTTTTGACATCATTCGAAGGTAAATTGAATTTTAGAGTGAGTTACTTAAGCATTCTCTATACCTAACTTCATCCCCCTATCGAGTTATTCAATAAAAATCAAGAAATACCTTATCTTGCCGAGATATTGTTTGGTTTTTCAAGTATGCCAAGGAGACAAAAGACAACAAGCTAAAAACGTACTCTTCGCCTGTTCACTGAACTTTTTATATAATTGTTACACATTCTATAGGATACTCTTCACAGTTTTTTGTAAATAATGTTAGTTTTAGACATTTTCAATTTTATAGTACGAACTTAGTTGGTAAAAGACTCAGTGTAAAATAAAGTAAAAATTAAAAAAAACATACCAAACCCCATTTGAGTTTCGAACCCGGGACCCTTAGATTCCGAGTCAATTTCAATTAAAAGCGTAAGAACTACACCACCACCTTACACGTAAAAAAATGTAAATTTTTACATTATAAGACACGAGCTAAAATCATATTTTCACGGTTGTATATTACATTATGAAATGTATATTTGTAAAATATATAAATATATAGATATTAAAATGAAATATCATTCCACCAGATTTCTGTTCAATTACAAAAATATAAAAATTAAAAAATTTTTTTTTCAAATTTAAATCATTAATAACATTTTTATTTACCGATCGATTTTGTTAAAAAACAATAGGGTTCTTCCTCTAGCTAACACTAACTTACTGTCCATATTTCAATACAATCGGATTTTTTTTTTCTTGAGTTATCGTGCTTACAAGAAACGTGACGGACGGACGGACAGACGGACGGACGGACATTTTGAAAGTTGTTCAGAATTCGTTCACTAACACAATGATATGAAATTTTTTTGTCTGCGAGCGATATTTACGGTTTTAGAAATGTGCCGATCAAATACAATATACTCTTCGTTATCGTATTTGCGAAGAGTATAATTATAACAATTTACTTAAAAATATGTATGCATATCTTCAGTCGTTTTTGAGTTATTGGCATTTTTTGTAGTAGGCTTTAGAAAAAATGCCAAATGTCAAACCTAGCCACTATTGTGTCATTGTTTCTTATTGTTTCCAGTGGCGGCTCGTGATATTGTCTGCAGAGGAGGCTTGATATTTTGAAAGACAATTAACTTGCAATATGATTACAATTTGCACATTTTCCCACCACCACCGAGGTAGCACAACGGATTTTCGGAAGATATGCTGCTTCTTTCAAAGGTAGACTCAGCCTCCCCTGCCTCCCCTGACGAGCCGCCACTGATTGTTTCAATTAATTCGTGCAATTTGCATCATGGAACATTATCCGAATGATATTGCCTTTGATTTGTTTGTAATTTATGTTAAAAATAACAGAATAGTTGACAGAACATGCCGCGCGTTCAATTTCAAGTATCCACATCTACCGCAAATGACAAAAGGTAAATTTCTTAAGTTTAAAAATAATTTTTTTGATCATGGGAAGGTAGTTAAGCCTCTTGTGAGAACTAAACCTATAACAGGAAATGAAGATATTGAAATTAACGCCCTGGGATATTTTCAAGCATATCCACGTGTTCCCATCAAAACAGCATCTGCTGATTTTGGGATTTCTAATACCTCGTTGCAAAGAATTCTTTGTCGTCATAATTTATATCCTTATAAATTTATAAGGCTACAAAAACTACATCCCGGGGACTACGTACGCAGGATCAACTTTTGCGAAGAACTTTTGATAAGGATTCATGATCGTAATTTTTTACAAAAATTCATCTGGACAGACGAAGCAAAATTTTGTCAACGAGAGGTATTTAATCGAAAAAATCGACATTTTTGGGCTCACGAAAATCATCATATTGTAATGGAGGTGGAAAATCAAATTCAATTTCGAATTAATGTTTTCTGTCTGTTAATGGACAGTGATGTTTCATGTACGATGAAAACTTGAATGACGAGAGTTGTTTGAGAATCGAAAGAGAAGTTGTGGAAAACCTGGATGATATGCCACTCAATCGACTTATCAATCGTTGGTATTAAATGGACGGAGCTCCAGCACATTCGACTAGAGCCGTAGATGCCAAATTAACGGAACTCTTTAAAGATCGTTGGTGGGGAAACACTTTTTGACGATTTTTTATTACGACATTTGTAAATCGCCTGTGCCCTTCTGGTACAAGATGGGATCACCTATGAGACATCAGGTGTTAGCCTGGACTTCCAGCTAACTGCTTCATCAAGTTGGTTTCATAATTTTGAACGGTTTGCGAGTTACTGCTACAGCGGCATTTTTTTCAAAAAAAAAAATTGACATATATCAAAACCTGTAACAGGTAAGTTAACATAACTTGGGTTGTCTAAACTCATAATTGAAAGGCCAATGGAATCATGTAAAAAAATTGTAGGTTTCCATTTAAAATAATAAAATTGGTACCCACTTTTGGCACATCCTGTATATCTGGAGGACTGAAAATATTTTAGGTAGAACGGGCATGATCGATTATGGCTGCATACTAAATTTCAAGTTTGTAATCCAACTGCAAGTTGAAAAACTTCCAACGAACGGCCTACGTAAATCACCCTGTATAATATCAAACATTTCTTCGTTGTTAGTCACTTGGATAGGAGATCTGGATGTGGGAATAGTGATTCCTTATGCAACGTTTTTTAAAGACCAATTTTTTTACAATTGGGCTAAAATGTTACACACATATTTGTAAGTGTATCTGTAATATTATAGCACGAAATCAAAGTGTTAATTTTTAGATTGTACGTTTGTTATTTTAATAAATACGCAAATATAAGTAAAACATCTTTAAGTTTAAAGATTTCACTTAAGAACCCCACCCGCTAAAGCAATTATGGTAAAATTATTCGAATTCAGCAGAAAAAATATTGCAAGATTAATGTGTTTTCACCCGTCTGGCAGCAATTTTTTATTGACCAGCGTAATTTGTCAATAAAACTCCATTTTGTTTTAAAAAGGATAAACTGATATTATTATTATTAAACATCGTTAAAAGTTGGGGAAGCAGAGTTTGTATTCATAAATCAAACCTACCCCATACACTTTTTTGCACGAGACATCAAACTCACCGAGATTATTTATTACACTTAAGAAGTCGCTTGCTTATCCGCAAGGAGTTGAAAGCCCTGGAAACTGGGCTCTCAGGTATATATTCATTCTTTCGTGCGTACCGCAGGCGCTATCAATTTTAACTAAAAATATCAAGATGGACAATTTATAGACCATAAAACGCTCATTAAAATGGAGTGCAAAGTTTACGCAGTGTCTAGATGAACGTATTATTTTCTTATACATACATAGGTATCAATACAAATTAGATGTCCTGGTTTATTTGTTTGTTACCTCATTTTTTCTTATTTTATTATTAGTATAGATATTAATAATGATGATGATAATAATAACTAGCTAAAAACGAACTCTTCGCCAGTTTACTGAGCTTTTTATATAATTGTTACACATTCTATAGGATATTCTTCGCAGTTTTCTTGTAAATAATGTTAGTTTATGGACGTTTTGTGATACCAACTTTGCTGCGAAAAATATATATAAAATATATATATATATATATATATATATATATATATATATATATATATATATATATATATATATATATATATATATATATATATATATATATATATATATATATATATATATATATATATATATATATATATATATATATATATATATATATATATATATATATATATATATATATATATATATATATATATATATATATATGAAAAATCAGCACAGACCTCCGTAACCCAAAATCAAAAATTGCCCTAGAAAGCCAAGGAGTTTATGAAATCCCGTGCCAAGATTGCAATAAATCATACATGGGGCAGACCAACAGACGTATAAGTGTAAGAAGGGAAGAACACAGGAATACAGTGCAAAATGAGGAGAAAACATCGTCCCTAGCACAGCACGTAAAAATTGTGATTTAGTGTGTGTGTACAAAAACCAGAAACCTCAAAACATTTTTTACTTCATCCATGTGGAATGCAGAGACCACAGTCGTGCTAATGATTGCAAGAGCCCTTAGAACTGTTATGAAGGACCTTAATCAACTCATCAGGTCAATCGAGTACCCAAGAAGTACAGAAAATTGCACTCATGGGAACCGCGCATATTTTAAGAAAAGTTCTGGATCAGAAGTCTCTGTGATCCCTTGTTGGGGACTGAACTCTCGCCTAAAGGGCCTAATAACCTGGAAAGTGTTCCAACAGAGCCGAATCTCAATCGCGAATAAGGAATCGGTGCTATTAAAAAAATTGCATGGAACTTTTAATTTGCACTTTTCTCTAAAATTGTGATATTTAGAGATTTGAAACAAGTATATCTTCTTTATTGAAAAATGTCAGAAGAGTACGCTTTTTATACAAAACCTGGTAAATGTGCGGATAAAAAGTTACGGCCTTTTAACACATTAAACGAAGCATACGTAGCGCGTTCTAGTAGCTAGATCAGAATTGAAGATGTGTTATGATTTCCCACCTCAAATAATCACTACTCATGAATTTTCACAATAAAAGTTTAAAAAACTAAAATTTAAATTGCAAAGGAAAATAAAAAATTAAATTTTAACTCACACCTTGTATCTTATTACCTATAATCATTTCATTAAGGCGTGATTAGTTCAACCCTAATATTTCGACTCCTACTATCCACAGTTAAGCGTTGTACCATTGCTGATGAATCATATAAAGTGTTTTCGTTTTTTTTTGCAATTTTGCTGTACAAGCTCTTTCTGAGAACCCCTGTAACATCCAACGGAAATATATCTACCATTTTTAAAGGGTATAGTGTCCAGTGCATAGGGAATAGTGAATAGTTTTGTCAAGGAATTTTAATTTTTGACCAGGAATTAATTATTGCAAAGCTGAAAAATCACAGTATTGTAGTTTTGGTCCAGGACAACACGTATCAAAAAGTTCCCTACTCTCCCCCGTCGGCTTCCCTGTTTTTGCAGAGCAACAAGGGCCTAAGTCGCAAAAATTGCAGAGCTGGCTATAAAATGTAGCAGAAAGGTTGTTACTGGTCTGATTTGGGTCGATATGATCATAAAAGCTTCGGAGAAGCATATGCGTTCGTATGTAGTGCTGTCAAAATTTCAAAAATTGAATTGGCGACACTTGGAGTGGTGTAGCTCCGTAACGGGTGACGCTACAGAGAAGATAGACATACCAATGGAAAGACCAAAGTATGAGGAGAATTGTTTATTCGGGTACGCTTTCCCCTCCGAGTTTTCATTTATCCGCAATGGGCACCATTTCGTAATTTTTAAAATTTTGAAATTTTGTCAGCACTAGAACGAAAAATTATGAAGAAAATATGCATGGAACATCTAACATACGAACGGATATGTTTCTCCGATCATCTGGGCCCAAATCGGAGTAACAACTTTTCTGTTGCACTTTATACCCAGCTCTGCAATTTCTGCCACTTAGGCCCTTGTTGCTCCGTAAAAACAGGTCAACCGACGGGGGAGAATAGGGGACTATTTGGTACGTGTTATCCTGGACCAAAACTACAATTCTGCAGATTTTCAGCTTTACAATAATTAATTCCGGGTAGAAGCGATATATTGACTAAAACTCCTGGTCTAAGAGGGTGATCCAATCTTTAGCTTTTAACTTCCTTACGTACAGTATAAAAACTAATTTATTGTTCTTTTATGTTGACCTGGGTCTATGACTTTAATGGAATAAAATAGTCACTAAATCCGAACTCAATTTCTGTGGATTACGATTTCAATATAATAAAAGTTCTGGGAAGATGTTTTTATTACATTAGAGGTAGAGATCAACTGATGCCATGGGCAATATTTTAAGCTGAATTGTACTAAAGTGACCTTTTCTGAAATTTATTAGTAGTTTTTTTCTCACGAAATAGTACAGCATATACAACCGAATGAGTTATATTGATATGCACAGGGTGATTCGAGACTAAGAGGTCAGGCTTGATCCTCAAAAATTGTATTATTAATGTTAATGAAAAGTGCTATGGAAAGGAGTAATTACATAACAAATGTATTTTCAGATAACTTAGTAATAGTAATTTTATTTCTAATGGTTTATATGTAATTCTGAAAATTTCAGATGAAAAAGAAACACTTATACCAATCCTTCGTGTTAAAACTGGATATTGTATTTATTAAAGCATGCCAATTTTTGCATTTTTTAAAAGAATTGTTAATTTTGAAATGTATCAAAGTTTCTTTGATATGTTTTATTATACTATGAAGGATCCTCTGACTAGAGTTAGTGGTACCGTTACATTTGTTTGATTAATAGTGAACTTTCTCGTAAGGGGGAAGGTTCTTGTTAATTTGTTACTTATTTCCGGATGCTCGTCAATTATGTCACATTTTTATTTAATACAATATAAACAAATATAATAAATGGTCATTACATAAGGTGAACATTTAAACATATACAAATAAAATACTGAATAATACAAAAAGAAGATACAAAAGGTATAAATAAATTAATTTAAAATATAAAAAATTTCTCTCAAGTTGGCAGGATTGACGGAGTATTCCCTCTCTGAATTGCCAAACTGATTCTTTGTATCAGGTAAGAAGTGCTTTTCTTTTCATTTGAAATGCCTCGTATTTTCTTACCGTTACAATTGATAAATTTTTTAGCCCTATCGCCCCATGGACCTAATGTTTCAACAGAAAATGACAAAAAAGAGAAACGCGATTCTAGTTTTTAGTATCTTCTCCGATGCGGGCACCTCCTCGAGGTTTTTGGGATGTGTATTTAATATAAGGTGATGTCAGTGTATCGTCCCATAAATGGGCCTTTATCCCTTCCCATGGTACAAGGGACATTCCATCCGCCCTTTTCCGTCGCTTCTGTAACACCCATTGGTTCAAGTACTGAAGAAATTTCTGCCGAAACCAGAGCTCCCTTGATGATGTCGTTTATAATTCCACGATAAGACCACCTTCCTGTACATTTGCGGCATGATGACCAATAATGTCTACGGGTTCACCGCAAGTGCAGTTGTGAGGTTCGCAAAGTCAACGGGCAGTTCTTTTTTTTTTTTGGGCCGAGGCCATACAGCCAGCCCTGAACGGACAGTTCATAAGGCAACGGCGATACGAAAAGATGGGCCATCTAAGAGAGTTCCTGTTGAAGGCGATGGTAAAGTATTCAGCCAGGCGCCAGATTTTTTTGTGGAACTGCGAGCAAACGTGTTTTTTCTTTTAGGTTTTGATTTTCAGTCAGTAGGTTGCTGAGTGTACGTAAACTTACATAGCAATCTCTCTGATAAGTGCTGGTAATTGGATCCATGCAACTTAGAGTAGACCAATTAATTAGAGCTTCACCAAAGGCTTTGTCAGAACAATAAGATATGTAAAAAGGGAGAATCGAAAGTAGTAAGTGTGAAACTCCATTTATGGATCCCAAAAAGGCGAAGTAGCATAATGTAGTTACGTCTCGAATTCCTAGACCACCCAAAGCTACAGGTAATATAGATTGAGACATTTTTCTGTTGAGACAATAGTCATAATCAATAAGATCTTCATGGGATATCCAACAATGGAAACAGCGAGTAGGTTAAGCGTGGAGTTGCCAAAGAATTTTTTAAAAGAAAATAAGATTTTTTTTAATCTATTTATTTAACGTGGGCCTATTTCCGCTACCAGGGTCTATTACCAACGCCAGGAGACGAGCTATCCCCAACCTGGAAATTTTGCCGAACCTCTCCTCGTAAGAAGAATAGGGATCTTTTACTTGCCTAACATTTAATAGACAAGGGACCACCTCCGAAGGATGGTATATCCACAACGTAATACTTGTCTTGAAATTACATAGCTTCCTCGTATACGCTGATATACAAGCCGATAGAAGGTGGGACGAGATCGCTGTGTTTCCCAAGATGAATTTCACCCATCCAAGTACTAACCGCGCTGCACGTTGCTTCACTGGAGTATCGAAATACATACACAGTCAAGACGCATCTACGCTCGCCCCTAGAAAATAAGATGAATGAGAGTTTAAATCTTTTAGACCACTGGAAAACCTTTTGAATGTTTAAATTACCGATTTTATTTTTTATTATGTCACATTATTTTATACGTCTTATGGAGTAATTAAATTGAAACATCCGTGGTGGCTCTTATTTGTCCTCAAAACTCCTGCATCTCCTAAGCGTCTTTCTGCATTGGCAAATGTTTGTTAATTGGGCACAACATAATTGGGAAACCTCATCAAAAGCATATCACCACCTTGCTCACTGAACGAAAATATTTAAGCCATCTTAAAGTAGTAACAGTTAAGTAAATTAGTTCAATCACCTATCAAGTGAAGTAATTGGAAGGAAACAGTCATAGCCTGCTACCGATTTCTTAACTATTTTTGGAATAAAACAACTAAACTTTTGTCTAAGTTATTTTTCTCAAAAACTATCAATTTTCATAAAAATTATTAATAAAAAGAGTTTCAAAATTAAATTCTGCACGACATGGAACTTTTGCAGATGAAATTTTATGAGTAACCGACCACCCAAAAAGGTTTAAAACACTTCGTATCAATTTCTTTTTGAAGAATATTTCCCTTTTCCTTCCGAACAGCTTATAAAAATGCATCTCGACGTAATATCTTTGCAACTTTAAAAATACTATATGCTATCGTCTAAAAACAAAAATTGCTTCATTTATTTCATTACATCCCCTAGTTCCAGTAAATACATATTAAGCGTGAGTTGCACGAATGTGTTCCTAAGCATCGTTTTGAACTCTAATACCTAAAGCCACTGGGGCTTGCGGTGTAAGTGATGGGGAGGTATTGAAAGGATTGCGTCTCTCTACGAGCCGAAAGTCGCACAATGTTCTTTAACAATCTTCTGAATGTCTTTTGTGGAGCGTTGGCTTACTACAAGGCGACCGAAATCAGAATAAAGGAATATTCAATATTATATTAAATTATATCAGATAAATGACTGTGCTATTATATTGGATGTATTTAGTCTTTTAGCTAATTTGCAATTCATCAGATTTCTGAGGAACTGTTAAAATATTTACAATTTATCTACTATACTGAGCACAGCGTGTACCTCTAAATAATAGCAAATTAAACTTTATGAATTTAACGGTGTTCCACAAGGGTCTATTCTTGGTCCACTACTTTTCCACCATGTACAAAGTAATCTAATTTGAAATACTTAATTTACATGCTCACGATGTCCAAACTCTACCTCTGTTTTCCTAGATTAATGTAAATATAGCTTATTTTCAAGTAGATGATAACTTTTATAATGTTTTGAAATTAGCTAAAGCTAATTGTTTATCAATAGGTGTAGTTAAATACAACATTTCCATTTTTTAATCTAAGCTTTAGCAGCAGAATATTTGCCATTTTCCTAGTACCCACTTTATAAATTTTACACACGACCTCTGGTAATACCAACAAAATTCAAATTATTCGCAGTCTTATTCAAACAAAAATGAGTATTGGAAATTTTGCGAAAAATATGTACATATTGTTTTGTATTCTTCTAAAATAAATAATAATTTTAAATGTTTATAGTCATTTATTAATATTAATCAAGCATCTTTAATTTGTTAAGTAATAGCAATTTAGCTACTTGAAACTGAACTTCGCCATTTATTTTCCTATTAAACAATCTATTTACTTACTTATATGAATATTACTTTCATTATTGAAGCCAAAAATACGTTAATTATTATTATTAGGTACATAAACGAGCTACTCGATATTTTATAATTTACGACATATTTATGTAAATTGTTCATATTGATATATTGCATCGATAACAAAAATATATGATAAAGACATTAAACCGACAAGGTCATATTTTTAGTGTTTATAACTTATTTGTTATGTATTGTTTTTTAATACTGATAGTATAGAATAATATTATTATAATGAAATAAACAATAAAATGTAAATGTAGTAAGTATTATCAGTGGGGTTTCCTCTTCATCAATATAAACATCACAATCAATAGGGTGTCAATAGAAACAGGAAAGATAAACAAAAACCCCTGTCCAAGGAATCACTGCTTCCACATCCAGATTTTCTATCCAAGTCACTCAACGAAAAAATTTTGTATGTGGAAATAATTGTTTGTGGAACTTTAATAATATAATATTTGAAATCTTCTATCCCAAAAACCCATAAAACGATACCCCACATCGGTAGTGGGGTGTGGGTGGTAATGGGGGTGCCTAATGCCAAAATTTTTTTTTGACACCTTAACTTCTTTTGTACATACTAAATACCAATTTTATGTACTCTTACCTGCTTGATTTACCTATTTACCCTAAATTTACCCCAATTTAGCCCCAACCATTCGACGGAATAAGATGAAAATATAATCTAGTTTCATATCTCGTTAAAGTACATATGTGTACCAAATTTCAAGTCAATATCTTAAACGGTTCCAGAGTAAACGTGCGCACAAGAAAAGTTACAGACCGACAGACAGACAGAATTTTTTTTTCGCTCAAACTTAAAATCTCGACGTTTCATGACATTGTAAGCCTATTTGAACAATAACATTTTTTTATTTTTTTTTTGTCGCTACTGTACATCATTGGGTGTGGAAGTAAAATTATGGGACCAATGAAACTGTTCTGTTTTACTAACTTACTAGTAGAGTAAAATCTGGAAGTAAAGTCGCTTAGTTTTCGAGAAAAAAAAACCGGCGTAGAACCAAACCAGACTTAGTGGGATTCTTTAGTAAGATAATCGTGTACACGAAATCGTTTTTTACGACATTTTTCGGTGGTCGAGAACTTTTTTATTTCGGAAAAACTCAAAAAAATAGATTTTTAATGAAATATGTTTTTTAACGTCTCCACCGCTATATCTCTGAAAATATTTGTGCTATTAAGCTATTTTTTTTTTTAGATTAAAGTAGACACAATAGCGCTTCCAACAACGTCCCACGTGAACCCGATTTATTTTTTTTTTAAGTTGGTAAAATAATAGGAAACTCAAACTTGTTATTTTCAGTAAAGTAATTTTAGGCAATCGAGAAAAAAGTTTATTTATGAAAATTTGTATATACATGCTGCGTACAAATTGAAGCCAATAGTTGAAAAAAGTTTTTAGCATAAAAGTTTTTCATGTCCCGTTCATAGTATTGAGTCAGCGATTTTTTTTAACGGGCCAAAGTCATATTCTTGCGCGCTCGGCTGTAGCAAGCCTGCCGACTGCAACGATCTGACGATCCCGGTCGGGGTGTATATAATAGTTTAACTTATATCAATAGGTACAAAACCAGTAGTGATCAAAAGCATCTAGGGGATCAATATTATTGTTCAATATTTCATATATTGTTCAGTAGTATTGATCATATGTTGTTAATATTAAGAAATTGTATAATAAATATTAAATAGTCTCCTTTTAGTAATAAAAAGACAGGTGGTAGTAGTACAGTACCTAGAGGTAAAAAAAACTTCGAAGTAATGTCATATTGAACGGATTTTGTTCATTTTTGGCAGTATAATAGTAAATGTTTCACAGAAAAGTTTCTATATTGAGCGGGAGCTTGTTAATTTATAGGGGGTGGATGCCACCCCCTTTGAGGGGGCGGCACTTAAAAAATATATGAAGTACAATCACATTTTAAGAAGAAAAGGTTCTATGCAATTTTTCACATAAATTGAAGTTTTTAAGTTATAACGACTTCAAAATTGCGATTTTAGCTTAAAAAAAGGTATTTCTAAACGGCTTTCGTCAAGTATCTCAAAAAGTATTACTTTATCGAAAAAACGTTATAGACCAATTACAGAAAGTACAAACTGGGAATTAATTATATTTTTTGTTTTAGATGTAGGATTAATAATTTCGGAGATATTTAAGTTTACATTTGGCATCCAAGTGTTCGTAAGATAACTATTTAGAGTGAGAGTTAAATATCTCAGAAACTGTGACACCTACGCCAAGGATACTAATAGATACAATAATAGGTTATTAATTAAGCTCTCAACTATTTTTTATTTGTTTATGTAGCATAAAAACCAAAGAAGTTATGACCGAAGCAATGTCCGTCTACACATTATTTTAATAACAACGTCGCCATTTTGTTGCTGTAATTAGCCAGTAATTAAAAAAAAAATTAATTTCAAACACGGTTTCTCATTAATATACAGCATGACGTAGATGCTCAAATTTTTTGGTTCGTATACAGCACTTGCTTTAGAAAAAATACAGTTTAAACTATAAAGGTATTTTCGATAAAACGTATTTTTTTTTCCTATTCCAAATATCTCAATAAATATTAGTTTTGGTCAAAAATGTGTAGAGACCAAAAATAAAGCTCATAAACTAATAATAATGAATTTCGCTTGTTTATTTATTTACATAGATTTAATAGTTTCGGAGATATGAGTTTACAAATGGCATCCGAACGTTCATAAGACAAAAAATGCAGTTTAAATGTTAAATACCTCAGAAATTGTGACGCATGCTAAGAAAGGAAATTAAAGACAATTAATTGCGCTATCAAATTATTTTTTACTCGTTTTGTTACTCTAATTAGCCAATAATCTAAAAAAATTATCTCAAATACAGTTTTTCGTTAAAATGTAGCATTACCTAAATGCTCAAATTCTTTTTTGCTCATTTGAAGCACTTGCTTTAGAAAAAAATGCATTTTAAACTTTAAAGGTAATTTCGAAACCCTTGGATACCAAATATAAACTTAAATATTTCCGAAATTATTAATCCTACATTAATAAACAAAAAATATAATTAATTCCCAGTTTGTAGGGTGCTTTCTGTAATCGGTCTATAACATTTTTTCGATAAAGTAATACTTTTCGAGATACTTGACGAAAGCCGTTTGAAAATACCTTTTTTAAAAGCTTTTATTTTAAGCTAAAATCGCAATTTTGAAGTCGTTATAACTTAAAAACTATCAATTTATGTGAAAAATTGCATGGAACCTTTTCTTCTTAAAATTTGATTCTATTTCAGCTCCAATAAATATATATATTTTTTAAGTGCCACCCCCTGAGAGGGGGTGGCACATTTTTTCTGAATGATATCTAATTTTTTAGATGACAGTAAGCAACTCCACCCCAACCTAGAATGCCATATATTAATCTAGATTCAACAAACGCTACTTCTACGCCACTAATCTGACCAACCTGCATGCGAGGTGTATTAATTGCGTCCCAATGTCGCGTTTAGCGCTGATAAAAAAAATCTGCCAAACGGTACACTTTAGGCAAAAACATATTTTTTCAAAAACTTTTGTGATTATTAGGCTTTATTTTCTTCGCTGCAAGTATGCAAATATGTTCAAAAATAAAAAAGTTTATCGATTGGTGAAGATTTCAATACACAAAATATGTATTTTTAGTTTATTTGATTTTTAGAGAAATGAAAGTGCGAATTGTGACCAAACCGTTTATATTGGTACAAGCGCTACAGTGTGTGCTTTAATTTGACACAAAACAAATTTCGGTACCTTTAATAGTTTTAAAGATATGGCGATGGAAACAAAAAAAAACAATTTTCTTTAAAAATACATTTTTTTCACTTTTTATTGATTTAAAAAGTTCGAGACCACAAAAAAATGTCATAAAATATGATTTCACATGCCCGGTGACATACTCAAAGGAACCTAATATGTTTGAACTGGTTCTACGCCAAAAAAAAAAAAAAACGACACGATAGACTCAAGAAATCGCTGCTCTATACCTGGAGTTGCTCAGCTTTCGACAGCGCATGTAGCCATCCTGACTTTTACCAAAATATCAACTATTTACTCTTCCTTTTCTCATCTTTTCTGTAGATTTTTCTTCGTTCCATTTTGTATTTTTTTTTGTTTGTCACCATTCTGTTTTTAAATTACTTTCTGATATTCAAAACATTTATTAAAACTATTTAAAATATCCACATTTTAAACCAAAATTAGAAATTTTCCACCGGCTCGGCATAGCTGTTCTCCCTTTATATTCCATTGACAGTAGCGGGCTTTTTCGTGAATCAACTATGCGAGTGTTTTATTGTTAAGTAATTACTTCCAGTGGAAGTATATTAACGACAAAAAATTTTTTGAAAATTTTTATGTTAGGCTTAGAATATCATGAAACGTGGAGATTTTAAGCTTGAGCGAGAAAAAAATTCTGTCTGTCGGTCTGCCTGTAACTTTTTTTGTGCGCACGATTACTCTGGAACCGTTTAAGATATTGACTTGTTTGGTACACGTTTGTATTTTAACGAGATCTGGAACTAGATTATATTTTCATTTTATTCCATTGAAGGGGGTAAATTGGAGTAAATGGGGGTAAATAGGTGATTCAAGCAAGTAAAAAATAAAATTGTAATTTAGCGTGTATACAAGAAGCTAAGGCCCCAAAAAATTTTGTTTACTTCATCCAAGCCTCCATCTTTCGCCACCACCCTCACCCCCACTACCGGTGTGGCATATCGTTTTATAGGTTTTTGGGGGAGACGATTTCAAACATTATGTTACTAAAGTTCCTTAAACAATAATTTCCACACAGTGAAGTGCAAATATAGTATCAAAATTTGTTTAATTGTGAAAGATTTAGATAATCTAGGTGTGGAATTTTAAGATTTATAAACACCCTACAGATTGCATTGTAATTCGAGTTCTATGTACAAATGAACATCAGAGTGCCTGCCTTTCAAGATTATTTCAGCAGGTTGCTAAATTGACACTAATGTTTCAAGGATAGATGAGGAGATAGCGTCAGAGACGCGTCATCGAGTGTGTGTTTAGCTTCTACGATTTCAAATTAGAATACCATGCAACTTGTACGGTGTTTATAGATCGTCTACTATTTTCTTGATTCTATAATAAGTAGGTTACCTCGAGTAGTATGGATGCGCAGTAGGTTTCCTCGGGTATTTTGGATGTGAAGTGGCATTCTTTGAGTACCATTGATGCGCAGTAGGTTACCACGGGTAGTATGGATGCGCAGTGGCTTTTCTCGAGTACTATAGATGCGTAGTAGGTTACTTCAAGTAGTATGGATGCGCAGTAGGTTGTTTCAAGTAGTATGAATGCGCAGTGGATTTCCTCGAAGAAAACGCTTGAGGCAGACGCTTTACTTCTATCGTGTAGTCCACGGCACACAACGATTTTTTATATCTTTGTCAAGCCATTTTCTGCATATTCCACATTCAGTGGAGTGCAAATATAGTATTTTCGTTGTAAGAGACTTGGATAGGAAGTCTGGATGTGGAAGTAGTGATTCCTTAGGCAGCGGATTTTTAATGTTTAAGTATATCAGGTTCTCTTCCCGGCATGAGTGACATCATTGCAAATATTGTTTCCTTTATCGTTTCTTAATGAATTATTTTTTTTTAGAATGATCACACTGTATATTTTCACTAAAAATATTTCAGGTTTCCTCCTCAGTAACAGTAATCAATAATATTATTTTTCACCGTCTATTTGGAGTCGGCCACTTACATTAGTTGAGTATGTGTGTATCTAAGACTGCTCTTGTTTATGTATCACAGATCCCCGTACGATTATTATTATTGATCAGCGACTAAGCTGTGTAGTTGGTTACTTATAAGCCAGTATAGTATACAAAATAAAACTGAAATAAAGCACAGTTTTATAATATATCTGTATCAAGATGGTATAAAAACCTAGCAAATCGCTATGGGCTTAAAGTATATTACAAATTGTCTCCGTAAATCAAAGACGTTTTCAGAAGATTTGAGGAACACAACATAAAAACATATTTACTTCTAAAGAGTAAAGATTTCTCGCAAGTGGTAATGTGATTGATAGACTCTCATAGAGATAAATGATGGTTGCGAATGTTTATTATGTTGATTTCTATACTGTATTTCAAATTTCGTTATGGATTTGAGTACCTTGCCAATAAATTACTTGAAAAATTTCTACGATGTCATTTAAATCAAGTTTATTAAAAAAATTATTGGTTACTTGATGCGGCTGGAACCGCCCTATTAAATGTTTGCGAACACTCGTTAATTTAGTTAAAAACTGGACTCGTTACCGCTGAGCTGTGTAGTGCAGGCCGCTGTTCTACGGATGCTAGAACTTATTATTAGCGACCCACCGTCACGAGACGTTAACGAATAATGAACGGAAAAGAGTAAAGGGTGATATATCGTTGAAACGAGAATAACATTTACTTTCGAATGGTATAATACATGTTATCCAGAATCAGAACAGATTTGTCAAAAACGCATATTATAAAATTTCGACAGATAACGTAGCTGTTTGTCAGAAGTAAAACAAAATTAATAAAATAAGGATTTTTATTATTTTTCAATTGCTGCAATAACTATTCAAAAGAACATTGTTAAAAAAGGGTTTTTTTTGCTCATCCGTGGTAAAGTGTGGAAGCCATCTTTTTTTTTACTAATTTTGTAGTGGGGTGCTGAATACGAATCTGTCATCTGAATTGGTTAAAAACATCGAGAAGACAGTAAAAAACATCCCTTTGGGGGGTGGTATTGAAATTGATATTAGAACTTGCAATAAAAAGTTATTCTTTAGTGCAGGAAATTCTTTCAAAATACTCAGTTTCGTTAGGTAAATAGAAAAAGAAGCCAATCACCTATCATAATAAAATTGTTAAATATTTCTCAACCCTCTTTGGGGTGGAATTGGATTGAGGATGTAAATATCTCGGTACTATTAGTTTTATATCTCGGTACTATTCTTAAGGGTAGTGAGGGAATGGCGAGGAGGGTTGAAGGAGTGAATTTGTTTTTTTTACTTCTTCTTCTACTTAGTTATTGAAACTTAGTATTTAGACTAATATCAATTCCAATGTCAGCCCCAAATAAAGGTTGTTTTTTAACGTGTTCCCGAGATTTTTCGCCAAAACGGGTCCCAGATTCGTTTTCAGCACCTCAAAATTAGTAAAAGAAGATGGCTTCTACACTTTACCACAGATGGGCAAAAAAAGCTGTTTTTTTAGCATTTTTCTATCTACCATATGCTTTAACATACAATCGGCATCACGGGATAAAATTTCTGTTAATTAGTCGAAATGCTCGTTCGTTATTTTAACCATTTTGGACCTCATTCCGTACAAATCTCTTGCGTTGTGCACTTCTCGAGTACAATTTCAGTTATGGACAGGGGACAGGGGCGTACTGGGAAGGGAAAAGCATTGTGAAACTTTGTAGGTAGGGCCGCATATTTTGTATATATTTTTAGCAAGCGTGGACTGGTCGTATTTTCTCAGGGGCGCTAATATTTGTAGGACCTCGCAATGTGCCTAAAGGGCGCCTGGGGAGGCAGGCGAAATTTTCTTGGTCAGTTCAAGGTCATCGGATAATCTTGACCTTTCCAAAAAGGTCATCATGATTTTTATAGTACCCAAAATTCATATAACGTATACTTATTACATCGACCTGAATATATTTTAATATTTTAGTGGCCCCATCTGTCACTGACTAGCGAAAATTGTTATTAAAAAATATTTCATTATCAAGGACAAGGTATGTGGTCAATATGTCAGTCCGCGCTTGATTTTTACTTCTGAAAAATAAAGGCAATGCAAAAACATCAGAGACATTTTAATAAGACAACATTTTTAAAAACAAAATGGAGGATTGTTCTAGTTTATCTAAAATGCAACCAAAATTGATTGAATCTAACAGCCGCTTCTTTACGTCCATGACCACGAGTGCATCCAATAGCTGCTCAGAAAGAGGCGACCTTAATCTGATTTTAGTATTTTTTTTATTTAGAAAAAGCTCTTTCTAGTTTAGGTTATGAATGACGACGAATAACCACAGAGACGTACCTGACTTCTCTGTATCAATCAGTAACAATGACGAAATTTTGGAAATTCAATATTTGGTATTTCAGTTATTTTTTAGTAATAAACAAATTCATTAGAGATTAGACACACTAAATGTTTTTGTTTCGCTATTCGTGTTTCAAATTAATTTGTAGATTTTCATCTGGGTTAAGGCACAGTGGGACTTTGTTCACTTTTGCCAATGGCCAGCCCGCCCCTCGTTATGGAAAAAGAAGACTCGAGATGTGAAACATTCAATTCATCGCGAACATGATTCTTCTGTATACTATGTGTTTTACCATGATAGAATCTGCATTAGATGACCAATTTTTTCTGATAGCTGGCCAATTTTTTACAGTGAATTTTTTTCTATCAGTGTCACTTAAAAATGAACCAACATTTTTGTGACCAAAAACTATTCACAAAACCTTTTTTTTTATTTGACCAAAGCAGAGACAATTCGTTCATTGTTTGTGACAAAAGATAACAGAGTAACAGAGTGCATGAGCATTCTTCTATTGGAAAGGCATATCCACATAAAATCCACTAATACATTTTTTAGAGGACGCGCTATGCGATTTCAGAAAAAAATACAAAAATTTAACCATCAATAACATCTATGGCTATTTTGATTGAAAATGTGTTTAAAATGTATTTTAACCGCCTTCTATATCACCTCAATTACCCTCTTGAATTTGGGAGATCTAGATTTGTCTGAGGCCTACAGTTTGTAGTGGAATCCAAACCATTTCGTGGGGAAATTTACTATGAAACGTTCTTTCGCAGTGTGGGGCTCGAACCCACTCTGCTAGGTATGCTCAAGGTGCAAACTAGTCGCGCTAACCTACTGCCGAGGAACAAACCGCGAAGGAAATCTGGTGTACATTAAGAAAGAAATCCGAGAAAATTTTAAGGAAATCTTAGGAAATCCGAAGAAATCTTTTGCTTATCGGATTTCTCCCCCCCCCCCCCTCCGCTCTTCAATTTCTTTTTTTTAAGAAAATTCCAGGATATCTTAAAGAAATCCGAAGAAATCTTAAGGAAATCCGAGGAAATCTTAAGGAAATATCAGGAAATCTTTTGCTTTTCGGATTTCTCCACCCCGCTCTTAAAAAAATTTTTTGAAAAAAATTAGAGGAAATCTTAAGGAAATCCCAGGAAATCTTAGGAAATCCGCAGAAATCTTAGAAAATCCCAGGAAATCTCAGGAAATCTTTTGCTTTTCGGATTTCTCCACCCCGTTCTTCAAAAAGATTCGAGGAAATCTTAAAGAAATCCGAGGAAGTCTTAAGGAAATCCCAGAAAATCTCAGGAAATCTGTGTAATCTTCGTCAAAAAAAAAATCTGGTGTACAAAATTATGAGCGCGGTTGACCCCTCGCCTACTGCGCTACCGATTCTATCACCTCACTTCGTTCGATCGTCCACTACTAGGACACTCTGTATACTACATGTTTTCATACGGTTGCTGTTTCATTAAATGTGTTTCTCAACCGGGAAATCACACTTTCAGGATCATTGAAGCCAGAGGCGCACTGAAGGGAGGCCAGGATTACATGTTTTAAAGTAAAAATGAAGGCATCGCCAAGGCGAATTGATTTTGTTTTGTAGTTCTATACTCCCTGTTAATCTTTTGTTCAATAAATTCAGTGTTAATCTTTTGTTCAATAAATATATTTAATGTATTAATCATATTATTATTTGTAGTAGCCCCCCTTAGCAATTTTCTGGGTGCGTCCCTGATTGGAGCTACTTAACCTCATCAAAGTGTCGCAACCAACAGCGACCCCTCCCGCCCAAACCCTCAAAGCAGTAACCCCCTTGACTTAAGTTGCTTATTCCTAAAATTTGAGAAATTATCTAAGAATGATCATAAAATATTTTTGAAATATCAGACGACTTAAACAACTTATCTCTTATTTGATAAAGCTTTACACTCAACCTCGTTAAATTTTCCACTCTTAAAATATGTAACTGCGAAAATGTTACTAATTAACCCTAAAGAATCCATAGTATTAAAGTAATTAACAATTACGCGTATTGAGGCGACTGTCAATTGAATTTTGATACGAATCAATAACCAAGCCACCAGCCAAGGAAAATTAACAATCAGTAATTAGTACGAATAGAACCTGGAAAATACTGAGCTACTGATGGTGTAATGAATACATATGTCAAGGTCTTCTTTAGCAAACTTTCATTCTGCATTATATAACCCAGTCACTTTATACAAAAAAAGACCAAACCTTTAAAAAAAATCCAACCGAAGCTTTTCCAGTGGGATTCTCTTTATTTTGGCGTCACAAATAGTTTCTCAAAAGTCCATAAAGCCAACTGGACGGCTACAAAAGTTACAGAAGGTCAAATGTCACGAAAATCAGTTTTTATTAAATATCTCGTGAATCATTGGTTTTACGTTAATTTTGGTTATTATAAAATTTGTTCGTGAGATAAAACTGCATAAAAAAAGTTCTATAAAAACGTACGTAGAATCAATAGTTTTCGAGATATTGAGCTGAGAAACTTCGGAGCAAAGTGCATAGATAACAAGAGCTGTGTATACTCGACTTCAACTTCTGTTCATTGGATAATATATGCATTAAATCAGGTAAAACAAGTCGAAATGTTGCTTCCCTTTCTGAAAGCAAAGCCGCATTCGTTGCTTCAAATTTTCCCATACTAAATCAAATGTCTTTTTGATATAATATTCTGTTTTCCCGTCACCTTTATTCAAGTGCACTTCGTGGAAAAGGCGGTTTTACGATATCTTCTGAATGCAAATCAATAAAATGTGCCTGTCCTAAAAATGTATTTTAAAATATATTCTTTTTAAAATATTTGCACAACGACGACACGGGTTTTATTAGCAGAAACAAGGGTTGATATCTAAATCAATATTTTGCATTTTTGTAAGAACGAAAACCTAAAGACAGAGACACCATAAAAACGTGAAATTTACAAGACACGACTATTTGAGTCAAAATAGATAACTTGAAAATTCCGTCTTTTCCGTAAAAATCATGCGTTTTTATGAAAATTAGAAATGGTTTCAAACTGGTGTTTGAAATTGAAGTATTTTATTTATTGCAATACATGTTTTTCTTTTGATAAATTATAATAATAATAATAATAATAATAATAATAATATTTATTTTCATAACAGAGACAAAGTTTTTAATTTCTTCTCGAAGGCAAAAATGTTTCCTATTTTTGCTGTATCGGGCACAGTGTTATATACACCTTGGTGCTATATGTGTATGATTGTTGTCCAATGATTTTTGTCATGAAATGGGTTATGTATTGATTCATTTTGCGTGTGTCATAACATCTTGCAAACAGCAGATAAAAACCTAAACCATGAGCCAAAATCAAATAATCTTATTCCAGATCTCGTTAAAATTCATACGTTTACCAAATTTCAAGTCAGTATCTTAAACGGTTCCAGAGTAATCGTGCGCATAAAAAAAGTTACAGACCAACGCGATGGACAGACAGACAGAAATTTTGTAATTGTCAATGTTTGACACCTATACCTTGGCCAGAAAAGGACGATAGTGACGAATTGAACTGTCAATAACGTTAAGTGGCACGTGTCATAGCTCAATCACTTTAACATGAACTTCTAAAAAAATCCAACCTAAGATTTTCCAACGAGCTTCTCTTTATTTTGGCGTAAAAAATAAGTTCTCAAGAGTCCATAAAGCCAACTGGACGGCTACAAAAGTTACAGAAGGTCAAAGGTCACTAAAATCAGTTCTTTTTCTCGGTTTTTTTCAAATATCTCGTACATTATCGGTTTTACGTTAATTTTGGCTGTTATAAAATTTGTTCGTGAGATAAATCTGCAAAGGTTCTATACAAAATTTACGCAGAGCCAATAGTTTTTGAGATATAGGTTTTTTTACATGGTGTCCGCAAGACTAATTCATGGGTTACAAGTTATATTATAATTTTGTTGATTAATGTTCATGTTTGCTGACTTCTTATTCTTTGTCTCCGTCTATCTCTTCTATTTCCACCTCTTCGATATTTTCATCTTCACCAACAATCATCTCAGCGGAAAATAACGAAATGAGGTCGGCTTCATCATCGTTGAACTCAGACTCAACGGTTGTATCCTCAGACATCGTATTGAGACACGACTGTTCCCGACAAGATCCACACACTACTGAACATGGCAATGCTATTTTTCTGCATCCACAATTCATGCCACAACGTTTTGTGCAACTTCAGAAAATTAAATTGAGAAGTTCATCTGGTGCAGGAGGAATCAGAGTAATTGTTGGCTCTATAAATTATTATTTAAAATCCAACCCCATTGCCTAGGGTCTAAATCTTTTCCCAGCCAAGTTTGCACCTGGTAATATACCCTGAATAGATGTTGTTGGTGGAAGTGACAACAATTGCACGGCTTATTTAGTCTAGTGCATTTCGCAAAGCTAAAATATCTATAATTATCAATTGAAGTCTCTTTTTTTGTAGCTCCGTACATAGCTAAAATAAGCAATGTGCCACTATAAGCAAATATTTCGAACAGTTTTGTATTTCGAATGCCGCCAATGCTTCGTGTAAATCTGGTCTTTTTTGTAATATTTTAAATGCGTTTATTTTTCGAAATAAAGCACTAGTGGTATCGCAACCACTAACTCATGTAAAAATAGAATATGTTCTCTACAATCTGCATACTTCTGGATTGCTCAGGGATTGTAGATTTTCGATTGGACGTTTCCTTTTCCGGGTTTAAGAAAATGGATATTGTGAGTAATCGGAGTGCATCCTATTAAAATTATGAAGAGATCAATATCTTCTCCAACAACAACTGTAGGGCGCTCAATTGGCTGCTTCAAAGCTGTTTCTATGATTAAAACATCAGCATCATCCGGGGCCTGTATGCTATAAATTTTAAACATTTATAATTTGGTCATTAGGAAAGAAATAAATCTATTTTTATTCAATTTATTGGACAAGAATTGTTCTTGATTAGAAGCTATTGGCGTTGTCTCTTCGAAAAGCATATCAATGGATTTTTGAGTTATTTTCATACATCAATGCTGCTTACTATTTTTATTATTATGAAGAAGGGTCCATTTCAAGGACATTTCATAAAGAAATATGCGGGTATATGTGCATAAACGATGCTCCTATGTATACGTAGGTCTTGTTATCTATATACACCAATATACGTATAGAATAGTGGCGTATGCACTTTGTTCCGAAGTTTCTCAGACCAATATCTCAAAAACTATTGATTATACGTAAATTTTGTATAGAACCTTTTTTTATGCAGATTTATTTCATAAACAAATTTTGTAATAACCAACATTAACGTAAAACCGATAATTTACTAGATATTTGAGAAAAACTGATTTTCCTAACCTTTGACTGTATGTAACTTTTATAGCCGTCCAGTTGGCTTTATGAACTTTTGAGAAATTCTTTGTGAAAATCTTCGGTTGTTAACTGAACTGTCATTGAGAGACGTTGATTTGATGAGCCATTGTAAAAATTATTTTGATTTTATAATATTCAGTAATCCTTTACCAATTTTTTTAAATGTCTTTATTCATGCAAAAAGAGTGACGTCTCACTCCATGAATATAAAAAGGAAAATTAAACGAAATATATTAGCTAAAAATAACATTATCAGAAAATTCTTCTACATACAAATTTAAGCAATTTACGTTTTGTATATCCGTTTGTTTTTGTTTAGCCTATTATTGTAACTGGCATTTTCACGATATTCCTAACATAATTACTATAATGAGGGAGTAGTATTTCTACACCCCGCCATCGAAAATCATATATTAACAATGTTTAGAAGATATGAATGGCAGGTAATAAAATATTTAAATGTAATTGGGTTGCTTATTCTATTTTCGTCTTTGTAACCTTATACAAAGATTGTTTTATCTTTCAAATTAGATTTTAGATTTTAAATTACATTAATTTATATTAAAGGTTTTTCTTGAAATGTACGTTTGGATATCTTTATTTTACTTCCATCTGTGGATTATTACTACCCTCTCTCCATTGTATGGTGATTGAAATACATGTTCTGTAGAGGAGGCAGATTCTTTCATGCATTAGATAAGTTCTTGCACATTTATTGTACATTTTGGATTAGGTCGACACTGAATAATGGGATGCTCAAGGTCCTGTACGTACGTAGATCTATCAAATCACAGAAGCTGAAGATATAATTAGGTGTAATTAGGATATCTTGAAGTCAGAAATCCAATACAGTGTTATAGTAGAAGCTCACCCAATAAATAAATTTGTTTTATAATTGTCATTTCTACAACAATTTTGTTTTATTGCTATTTTATTACATTTATAAAATTGCAATAAAACAAAATATTTGTATAATGTTTAAATTTTGCTTGTTGGACAATGCATCATAAGAGGAAGCCAGTCTTGGAAAGAGAGCAGTTAGCAATCCACAGTGAGTATAGCTTTTATCTTCTCGTCTATAAAAGGACCCAGGTCCTAAATCACATCTCAAAACATAACAAATCCTACTGAAAGTTGAAGTAGCCACATTAGGCTGGCCCTTATTTATATTTGACCGGAAAAAAATATCGAATTTATTAGTTTGCGGTATCCTCTACAATGGTTCCAATTCCTAAAAAAGTAACCCCTTCAAGATCCTAGTCAAATCGGTTAAGGTGAAAACGTGTGCCGCAAGCACCCCCAAGATTTTAAATTTATTGAAAATACCTCTTATTGTGAAATTGATCTTTTCTAAGTAAGGTAGGGGATCTCCAGGATATTACGCAAGCTATATGCTTCGATACCATAGCTACAACTACAGAAGTTTTCAATGACAATTGAAGGGGCAAGTGGATGAATGTGTTATGTTACAATACCTAATTTGTCACAAAATCGATTTTAAGTTATTTTTTTGAGAATTTTACATTAATAATATTGTAACATAACATATTCATTCATTCAAATAATCTAAGAAATATTGTCTGTGCGCATATGAAAGTTCGTAACAAGATACATTGGTACAAAACATGTTCTTCCACCAAAAATTTCAATATCTCAATAATTGTAACATAACACATTTATCCACTTGCCCCTTCAATTGTGTTCTACTAGAACAGTTCCTGGAAAGAGACCCGCTGTATAAGGCTTGGCGACACCACATTTACAAGTTGGTCCTTAGAGCGGCGTTCGAGGAAAAATTTGGAGTAATAAGTTGTCCATTGGTTCCAATTCTTAAAAGGTTCCAACAGGAATGACCCCAAATCAATTAAGGATATTTCAAGTCTGATTTTGAAGACCCGTATGTCAGCGACCACCTACAAAATACAGGTGAAATTTCCCACTTTAAATGGCGTACGCTCGAAGATTCAGGACATCTACCCCGAGAAGACTATAGGGAGTTTCTGAAATTAGCATTCGTAGTGTTGGGAGAAGTTTCTATGCGAGATATATCCTTTCGTCATCCAGGACCTCCATTCTGTAAAAGCGTGAAAGCACATTTCCGTAAGAAGTGGGCGGAGTTCACTTGAAAATGAATAAAAGCCTATTCTGTAACTACGGGAGTGATCACCTCGTGCGAAAAATGCGTGAACTTACTTCTACTGGTAATTCGTGAGGGAATCCGTCAGCTTCCCGGGAGAACGGCGATCCTAACCGTACTTTTATGACAGTTTGCGTCGGCCAAAAATTATTGTTGTTAAATCTGTGACTCAGAATAGACATTGCGGATTTGCTCATCGCCAATGAGTTAACAATAACATAATTCTTAGCAAATATTACAATTTCTCTTTTATTTTATTATAGTCATATATTTTTTAAATATATGTTATCAATAACGAGGGTATATCCTTACGGAATTTTTGGTCAATAAATAAATTCTAGGTATTACGAGATCTTCGTGATGCCGAGGAGGATTTGGAAGGGGAACGGCAAGTTGTACTTCATAAGATTAACCCTTTTGCACTATTAACCGACCGAGCAAAGAACTTGCCCGTGGCATAATCCTTTCATGCAAGCCCCCATACGACGTTCAGGAATCACCATCGAGCATAAAGTAAATACTATCACTAAGTTTCTCCAAAGGTGGACCCAATAAAATAACAACGGAAACTGAATAGCTGATGCTTTTGAGCCAACCTAATTGGTTGTAAATTCGGCTATTCTCGCTGAATCACTTCACGTTCACCACTTATTCTCTGCACTTACAGAATGCAATCTAGGACGGTCGGGAGAGATGCGTGTGATGGGAGCTCTCGCTTCGCACGATGAATGCTCACTCTCCCCATAATTACGACATAGAGGTCCAGGAGCGTTGCATCATGCCTGGGATTTCGGGATGAATTCCATTTAACGGCTCCAGAACGAACAAATCTTTCATATATTTCCATTTTTATTATTAAAGTTGGTTAGAAGCTTGGTTCTTAGCACCACTGGAAACTTTAGCTTCATACCAAGATTCATGTTTTTTAAAATAACTTCATGAATCTAAATCTTCGGATCCGGGCTTGTAGCGGGCAACAGTCAACAAATTTAAAAATCACTAATGGTACCTTGCTCCAGAGGCAGATGCCTTATCTTCCTTTGACTCAATGTTGTCGCAAGAAACAAAAATTAAACTGGTGGAAGATTTGGCAAGGCAATCCAGTGAAGATGAAGACAGCAGTAACAATACAAAGCGGTTTCAGTTGAGTTCTGACAACATTTTTGATGGATAGTAATTTGGAAGATTTTATATCTGTGACATCAACATTTTTGTCAAAGTACAAACAAGAGTTATTTGAAATGCGATTTTGTGAAAAAACTGAAAGTCGTCAGTGGCGTTAAATTAACCAGCCAGCGATATAATAGTTAATTGACAAAAGGCGACGACCAAGACAGTACGTGCTCCAAGTAGTCTCTGATTATAGGAAACGATTCCCCGACTTAAAAAAAAAAAGAAACTTTGTCCAAGCAAAATGTAAGGAATTGATGTTTTTTTTCAATAAGACATATGGTATGAGGTGTTATTTTGTAATTACTTCCACATCTAGTGGAAGTATAGTAACGACAAAAAAATTTTTAAAAATTTTTATTGTTCAGATAGGCTTAGAATGTCACGAAACGTCGAGATTTTAAGTTTGAGCGAAAAAAAATGTCTGTCTCGGTCTGTCTGTAACTTTTTTTGTGCGCACGTTTACTCTGGAACCGTTTGAGATATTGACTTGAAATTTGGTACACATATGTACTTTAACGAGATCTAGAAATAGATTATATTTTCATCTTGTTCCGTCGAAGGGTTGGGGGGTAAATTGGGGTAAATTTGGGGAAAATAGGTAAATCAAGCAGGTAAGAGTCCATAAAATTGGTATTTAGTATATACAAGAGAAGCTGAGGTCTCAAAAAAAATTTTGGCATTAGCCACCCCCATTACCACTCCCACCCCATTATTAAAGGGGATGAAAAAAAATTGTGATTTTGGGCGTGTACAAGAACCAGAAATCTCAAAATGTTTTTTTACTTCATCCACCTCCACTACCACCCCCTATCGCCACCCCCCACTACCGATGTGGGGTATCGTTTTATGGGTTTTTGTGGTAGAAAATTTCAAATATTATATTATTAAATTTCCATAAACAATTATTTCCACATACAAAATTTTTTCGTTGTGAGTGACTTAGATAAAAAATCTGGATGTGGAAGTAGTGATTCCTTGGGCAGCGGTTTTTTTTTGTAAAATGTGTCGCAAGGGATTGACAAAAAAAATCGATTCAACCTGAGGGCGCTCTAAACCCTTAAGAATTCCATTGTCAAAAAGGGGGGGCGTTGCGGCTTAACGTAATCCGATCGAGCTACAATTTTACACAGATAATTTTTTTATGGAATGAAATATTGGGGAGGGGGTGCCGCAAAAAAAATCTAAATTTAAAAAATAAGGGCCACCCTAAGTCAAAGGGGGAGGCGCGGCTGGCGCCCTTAATAAATAAAATAGCGTCTCGTCCTTCAGACGAGCGAAAAGTTGTAATGCAGGACGACTACAACAACTGTTGCCTTAAGGTGAAAGGTAACTTGAAAAGAAATGAAAAACTGTCGCTAAGTTCAATTAATTTCCAGTAAACAAAACGTCATGCGTCATTTGATGGAGTATTGGTTAGATTTTTCGACGTATTGTATAATTATGTGCAATTAAACACATATTACGCTTCATTTCATAATGAGAAAATTTATAATCGTGTTCACCGTCAGTAATTGCTTGCTAGATTTAATCCTTTATTAAAATGCAACATGTCGCAAACTATAAATTATCGTTTAATAAATGATTTAATCATATTTGTGTCGGTTAAATTTATATAGCAGGATCTATTTGTATTAATTTTAAGCTTCTATGGGTTTGAGAAGGATTCAATGACTGGAAAATTAAAACTAACGAAACAAAATCTGTGCACGTAATTCAAAAAGTCTCCTGTCCGATGATTACCTCAAACACAACCGTCAGGTAACTCAAACCTAAGACGCAAAATATCTTCGACTGTATTTAAGTAGGTACACGTAGTTAACTTAAAAAAAATATTCATAAATGTAACATTACTATTCAAAATGTACCTGACACAAATAGGTCAAAAATAAAAACTGATATCAAAAGATCTCATAAAAATTATATTTAAAAATAATCCTAGCGCATTGTGAGCTATACCTATCATGATGAAATATAATCAAGAAGGCTAACTAACAGTAAGTTGACAGCTGATCTATCCACATTGCTTTCAGTTCTCAGAACTTCTACCACAGGACACAAATATTAGTGTTAATTATTCTAATAACCCTAAAACCAATAATACACATATAATACAAAATATAACTGCAGAGGAGGTGATAGCAAGTATTCAAAAATTAAAACCTAAAATGACTATGAGTCCTTACGACATTGTCTCATTTCTATTGTGGAAGGGTCTAGCATGATAACGGTATATGCATTGCATAATTTGCATTAACCGATTTCTTTCTTTGCATTAAGACCAGCTTTGTAATAGTGGCCTGACCAGCACGGTATATATTTTGTATTACATTCACCTTGTTGAATTATTATTTCTACTCACTTTTAATTGTTTTACTCAATTTTAGTCTCTCATTTATTAATTACTAGTCTTTTCATGCTTTTGCTGTGTATTACACCTGCTCTGTATTATATGCCTTTCATTAATATTTTATAGTATCGAATAATATTTAATATTGTTTCACAGTTTACCATCTATAAGTATTCCTATCCTGTAATTGGAAATATGTTCTATTAGATAGCGTATTAAAATAAATAATCAAATAAATAAACAAAGATTCATTCCTATTTTCCAACCGCCTATGGAAGAGAGGACGAAAACAGCCCGGTGGCGCAGCGCTTAAGGTGTTAGGCTTGCGACCACGGGGTCCCGAGTTCGAATCCTAGCTAGGGTATGGATGTGTAGTGGCGTTTTTCACATGTTGCCGAGACGGCAGTAGTGGGCTAGACTGCGGTTGTGTGAGAGACAACACGGTCTAGCCGCTCTCCTCTCCTGAGTTCGAGTCTCAGCTGCGGCAGATGGCAATGTTGTGACGTTGTCCATGTGTATGTGTCCGTCCTAGTTGAGTGGTAAAATAGCCATCGGCTAAACTCCGCCAGGATATTAAAATAAATAAGGCGATTAAAAAGTGTTTTTCAAGACAGCAGTATGTCTGTTCTTTAGTAACAAATATAGATATGGTTTAAATATGTTGGACTAAAAACATATTTCAAGGTTTATAGAAGAGCCAGTGCAAATTCTTTACATATATTTTACACTTTACTCTGAATAGTTTTTTTTTTATTAAATCGCCTTCTGCAAACCAGACTTGGCATTATTTGACTTAAATAGTAGCAAACTGGAAATTTCTGATAACGTAATTTTGCTTACGCTTCATTTTAAAAGTATAATAGTATAAAATACCGTGGAAATTACTTACAAACAAAAATGTTAGATAATATATTGCACGACCTTTAAAACATTAATTATGTGCATTTTTATCGCAACCATTACTTATATTGTTAATTACTTGAGCGGTAACAAAGGAGTGCAAAAGTTGTAAGCATTATAAGAAAATGAAGAAGGTTGTACGGCTATTCATCGTTCTTTGTGTGTATAACTTCAATGAAGGTAAATAATAACTATTTTTATATTTTATGTTCATGTAAATCTGTTTCAATTTTATTGATACTCGTCAAAATAAAAAAAAATTGGAGAAAATTTTTAAAATTATCCATAGGCCGTTTAGGCCGATACCCACAGGGGAATAAACGACTGAAGCAGAAATAAATTTGTGTATAATAGAGTGCCACATTGGATTGTTTTCGGTCTACCCCCCGAAAGTGGTTCCGATTATTTAAAAAATGAACTGCACAAAATTTCAACTTGATCGAATAACGCTAACCCGCGCCCCAAGGCCATTAGAAGTCACTAAAATACGCAATTTTCACCTACTTTCAAAAGTATCTCGATACCGGTTGATCATATCGAAATTTTCTACATCTTTAATTGAATGAAAATTTCATTTTCTAAAACTTCGTTTATTTGTATTTTTCTCGTACAATTGATACTTTTCGAAATAATGGAGTTTTGATTGGCGTAAACAGGTACTAGAACATTCATATTCTCGCTATTGACGTCTTAGCAGATGCTTTAGATCCCACAAATTATTCGAATTAGCTTCTCAATAATACCTTACAATCGAAATTTTGTACACTACTATAAAATAGGCCTCTCAAATTTTCATAGTGTAAATTTGGCTTTAAACATTATTTGGTCATTTTCTACGTCGTTTCCGGATGATCTCAAACTGATTTTCTCAAATTTGTATTGCTTGAAATAAAAAAGAATATGTTTTGAGTTATCTACATCAAATCTAACTCTGAAGTAACAAGCACAAACACGCACACCATATATAACTAGACAACAAATCTAAAACCAAAGCTGTCTGCAGACATGCATCCAAACCCACCAGCATTGTCCGCACATCCTTTCCAAAGTTTTCCCATCAGCTCTTTGCTGATATCAGCACAACGTTCAGCAGATCGGTCTCCTTGCTTTTCCTGAAATATCAACTGTTTTATATTGTCCACTCTTCGGTTGACGTGGCCAAAAAAATGAGAGTTTATCTAATTTTCCTCAAAAGTTCTCTTCTTTTTTAGCTGTACTTTCAAATGTTTTTTATAGACATCTCTGTCTCGAATATAAGGTTCTACCTTTGGACAATGTTGTTTATTGCACGGTAATATTCAGACTGTTTGCCTAAATTTTAAATATTTCACTAGTCAAAATATTAAATTATTCATGTTGTATTCATGGCTATACAGCAAAAACATACAATAATTTGTATAACCAATATGTACACTGTTATTGCCTAAGTACTATGACTAAGTAATTAAGTTATGAAAAAAAAGTATATAAATTACCTCTTTTTAAATAAAATAATAATTACTATTATTGAAATCCTGTAGTATTAAAATAAACTCCATTTTATTATATTCAAAAGGAAAGAGTTTTATTGTTAAAGTCATGATTTACTTGAAGTGCACAAACAGCAGAATAAATCCACTCGGGACCCTATTGTCAAATTAACATCTACGAAACAGTAGGGAGAAAAAATGTTTGGATGTTTTCGTTGATTTAGCGAAGATTTTTGATACCAAGAATCATAGTCTGCTAGGTAAACTAGAAAGCCTAGGGGAGCGAGGAATTGTCCATGATCTGTTTAATAATTAACTGCAAAATTGAATGCAAAGAGTACAGACAGATGGATTTCTGAGCAACATAGAAATAGTTACTTGTGGAGTACCGCAAGGTACTGTGTTAGGTCCAATTATGTTTATTGTATATATCATAATGACTTGCTTAAGGTAGTACTGGGAATAATTTTGGATGACATCTTGTCATTTAAACAGCATTTTGATTATACAAAAAGAAAATTAAAGAAAAATTGTTTTACTTCTCCAGAATAGCAATTAACTTAGATATGAAAACTAGAATCACCGTATACAAAGCAATCATTTTGCCACACTCTGACTTCTGTGCTACTGTTTTGTATTTACTTGACCAAAGTAGTATTAATGAATTACAAATATTGCAGAATAAGGCGATGAGAATGATTCTCAGATCCAATAAATATACACCTATTATAACCATGTTAAGGATTCTAGAATGGATGCCTGTATCGGTTAGAATTACCTACTTTACATTATTTTTTATATTTAAAATTCTAAAGGGCTTATTACCTGAGAATAGGTTCATTACATTTATTACATTTAACCACGAAATTCATGCATATAATACTAGGTCTCATAGTGATATTCATATTAGCAGAACTCCCAATGAATAATTTTCCACACCTGAAGTAACTGACTATTTGTATAAGTGGTTTATTAAGGTAGTGAGTTTATATTTGTGGTTTATAAGATTACTAAATGGTTGCCAAGTTCTATAGGAGGTATTTAAAATTACTAAAAGATGTTAGGACCTTAGTTTTATAAAATAGCAACAGAAATATTTACACCACAGACATATAACTTTTAGTAACTGTTACCATTGTTTATATAAAGAGGTTTTATAAAAGTTGCAGTAACAAATTTATAAAACTAATAGTGTTCAGTTCCTATATAGGCAATTGCTACAATGATTATAAAACTTCCTGATCCTACAATCACGGCAGAAATTTTTATATAACTTGAGGAGAAATAGAACTTAAAAACACTACAATAAAACATCAATTTTAATTTTGTCTGTAACTTGTAACTACAGTTGCTTCTACAAAACCATTAGAAATTTTCAGAAGCACTATATTATTATTTGGTACTTGAGTTTTATTGCTTTCTGTGTAAAATGGAACAATTAAACTGGAAAAAAGTTAAATCCAGTGGCACTTTCCGTCCCTGGCCCTTGGGTTTATACTATTTTAAAAAACATCGTTTTAATAACTTTAAACTTTAAATGGAAACACCAGAATTTAGAATATTTACGCTCCAAATGAAACGAAATTTTGAGGTTATGATTCTGACATCGGCGATATCGCGCAAACTCGGGAAAATTTAAAGGTTTTATTACATCACCTGTAGTGATGATGATCACCGAATTTCAGGGGCGGACTTGATTAATTTTATTATTACTTAATAAAATATATGGAAATTTCTACAAAAAATAATCAACTTTGGCAGCCTTTGTTTTTAAAACTAGGACACAGGTAATCGAAAATCTGTATATGGAGAAGACAATCAAAGTGCTTTGAACATATTATGACTAGAAAATTACTAAAAAGTGTGTATATAAAGCAGATCATTCAAGATTTCCACAGGTGTTCAAAAATATATATGCAGGGTGTTCCACTTAATTCTCCCGGGGCCATTTTCTCGTATTAATGAGATTTTGAAATTTTCTTGTATAATAAATGTACAGGGCCCGCCACTTAAAACTCCCCAGACTCGTAACTTCCTTATTTTTTAAGCTACGACCATGTTCGGCACATCAAATTGTTGATATTTTTAAGGCTTTGAAATATGCATACAGAGTGATTTAAAAAAAATTTTTTTTGAAAAAATTATTACGAAAAAAAAATTAATTTCCTAGGGTGCGGGAAAAAACTCAGCCTATACATGAACGGTGTTAATGTTTTCTTATAAAGGTTTTAATTAGCTTCAATTTAGGTTATTAAAAAAAAAAAAAATTAATAAAAATTTTGCAATTTTCTATTATTTAGTACATTTTAATAAAGTTTATTTAAAGATTTTGCAAATAATATGCAAAACGCTTTTACAAATTGTCATTTTAACATCTCTGAAATTGAGATAAACTCACTTAAAATTTGTCTGCTAAATGGCAATTTACTGCCGATTATTTGATCAGTAAAATCTCTAAATAGAAAGATTTTAGCAGCGTCGCGTCGTGAAGACTCGTGGCCGGTGAATTCAGTAATACGTGACCATAATTGCGAGCAATTGAAGCCGATCGGAGGTCCGCAATATCTCACTACTGCCGAGAACTTTCCACCCTATGATGTTTTTGGCCACATTAACCGAAAAGGAAGACATAAAACGGTTAATGGCTCATGGAAAATCAATTGGCAAATGGTGACAGAAACTTAACCGACTCAGTGATTCAGTGCTTACGTGTTAGCATTGGGACCACGGGTATCCTGGTTCGAGGGTTCTTGGCTAGAGTATGGATGTTTAGTGCCGCTGGTATCTTTACTGAGTTCGAGCCTCACCTGTAGCAGATGGCAGGAAATCGTTGTTAAAAAGCGACCAATGTAAAAGAGTTTGTTGAAGTCGTACGCCTAGCAGACAACCACGACAGATACCGTGTTGCTATCCCTTACAATAAGGAGAAGCTAATTCGATTAATTCATGGGACACAAAACGTGTATCCTGGCACTTCAACGAGAACATGGATGTTCTGGTGCCTGTTTATGCCAACCAAAGCTTCATTATTCCGATTCAATTATTAAATGTATGAGAAAAATGCAAAGAAATTTTCTTCCAATTATGTGTATGTATAACATTTCGATGTAATCAATAATTCACGAGATACTATTGAAAATACACTGACAGACATAAAAAGTGGCACACTCGAAATTTTACTCAAGTTTAATGTGTCATAATTTCTAAACTAGTTGATTGATCGCCACGAATTTTTTTTTATTTTGAAGAATGATTCTTTAAGATCATCATACAGGCCCAAACATTTTTATTGATTAAACTTTTATAATTGATACAGGGAAAAATAAAAGTGACTGTTTTATTCAGGAACTTTAAAACACCCCGTAGATTTATTCGGCACTTGGAATGAGCCGTTTTAAGCGGAATTCAGATTAAATTTTGTTTTTTGATTCACCTCTTTATCTTGCTTTGTTTAGAAAACACACATGTTTAAGCAAAGTAATGTCAAATGCATATTAACAAAATTGATATTTTGTTTTGTTTAAGAAGGCCGTGAACAGATTAAACATTGTTTTAAAAGATGACAGATGTCAAAATATTTTTATACTCACAGGCATTCACTCGCTAATGATTACGATTTTTAATTTGTTTTTGTAGAAAACATTGAAAACGTGTTTCTCCACCTCGGATCGAAAGTCGTGTTTGTGATTTTTAAGTAATGCCTCAGCAAATAACATCGGAGCAAGTAGCCCAAATTATGGCTTTAGTAGGAGACGGAAGAAATAAAAGATATGCTGCCCGGGTCGTCGGTGGTCCCGAATCGACTGCACGTCGGGCAATTGCAAGATACGAAGAGACGGGTCATTGTCGTAGAAGAGCTGAATCAGGTCGCCATAGATGTACAACCAAATATTCATTTAAGACAAGTAAAAGGAAGAGTTGTAAGTGATCGTACAGTAATTCGGAGATTGAAGGAAGTCAATTTAAAGTCTAGAAGACCAACAACTGCACCAAGATTACTTGCAAGATATCGAGGAGCACGCTGCAACTTCGCTAGAGAACAGTCAGATTGGAATGAACAAAACTGTTCGCTGATGAATTTCGATTCTGTTTGTTTTCATCCGATGGCCGTCAAAGGGTATGGAGAAGAGTTGGCGATAGATATGAGCAGAGCCTATTCAGCATTTCATTAGAAGCTCGCACAGAACTTTATGTGCTCCCAAGGAATTCACTCACGACCAACAGGTATATCTAGAACATTTTACAAGACTGTGTAATTCCATTATAGGGAGCGATTTTATACTGGTTGTTGACAGTGCGCGCCCTTACACTGCTCACATCGTAAATGAATATCTCGATGAAGTTGGCATAGACCGTATGATTTGGCCAGCAAAAGTTTCGATATGAACCCCATAGAACACCTTTGGTATGAAATGGGGCAAAGAATTAGGTCTCGCAATAGGGTTACTGACACTCTAGATACTTTAGGAGAAGCGCTTGTAGACGAGTGGAGTAATATCCCACAGATCAATATTTCAAATTTAATCAGAAGCATGCCAAGAAGAATAGAGACTTTAGTCAAGGCACGAGGAGGTAATACACGCTAATAATTTTTTTCTCTGTTGAGAAAGTTCCACCTTTATTTTATGTAAGTTCGATTTCGTGTTGATAATTGTAAAATGTAATCTTATTCTAATAAAATGTTTCCAATTGTACCTGTTTCACCTACAATCGTGTATTTTCTAAACAATGCAAAATAAAGAATCAAAAACAAAATTTAATCTGAATTCTGCTTAAAACGCCAAGTGCGGAATAAATCTACAGGGTGTTTTAAAGTTCCTGAATAGAAAGTCACTTTTATTTTTCCCTATATCAATTATAAAAGTTTAATCAATAAAAATGTTTGGGCCTGTATGATTATCTTAAAGAATCATACTTCAAAATAAAAAAAGGTTTGTGGCAATTAATCAAGTAGTTTAGAAATTATGACACATTAAACTTGAGAAAAACTTCGAGTGCGCCACTTTTTATGTCTGTCAGTGTAGATGAAAATTGCGTCTGATGGTGAATTTTAATTGCCTTGGGGTTAGCGCTATCCGATCGAGTTAAAATTTTGTACACTTCATTTTTTAAATAATTGGAACCACTTTAGGGTGTGAGGCCGAAAAAATTGTAAGAAAAAATATCGTCAAGTATAGCTAAGGACCACCCTACTGTATAATATATATTATTGGCTTAATGAATAAGTTTTGGTCTAAATTCGATGTTCTTAATTTTGCTAATACGGATTCTGACAAACATAACTTTATTTAAGAAAATAAATGGTTTTCACTTCTTGCGCTATACTTCAAAAGTACTGGGAATTAAGGTTAATTTACCTTGTTCATAAATATAATAAACTTCTGTACAGGGCCAATAAAAAAGTCAAGGAGGAGTTGTAATTTAAAACTGTTGAATAGAGGAAGTGAGACACAATATTTCACTAAGGACGTATTTGGATTTCCTCCTATTTTTTAATAATATATTCACTCTGAAAGCACTGATTTTTTCCAGGAGGGGCTCAGTTAACATGCTACAGTTGTAGGGGCGGGCCAAAATCGTATTGCGGAATGGTAACTACGCGTGGTTGGAATTTGCCTTGCACCGGTGAAAACGCTCAATGTTACGAGTCATTTGTGAATTATCAGGGTAAGATTTACTGCATTTTAATACAATTATTAAATTCCTTCAAATTAGATAATATAACTAGTTTATTATGCAGGTCTGTTAAGTTTATTAATGCTCCAATTATATATCTGGTAAATTTTTCATTATCGACAGGAATTTTTTCAAAAGATTTACAATTAGCCAATACAATTCCACTCTTTAAAAAAGGGGGCAATACGCCATCTGACAACTATAGACCAGTGACTCTTTTGTAGTCTATTTAAAAAATATTGGAAAAAGTTGTTTTCAAGAAAATCGAAAAGTTTTAAACTTTATTAACACATTATATAATTATTAAAAAAAAAACAATAACTGCATAAGTATCTTTATGAATCTGAGCAAGGTATTCGATTTAATAAATCATGACTTGTTCATAGGACAACTTCAAAAATATAGGTCAAGAGGGAAAATTTGTGACGGGATTACTTCTAAGAGTCGAGCATTAGATCTGAGGACATCGATGTTGAAATTGGAGTACCTCAAGGCTCTGTTTTGGGTCAAGTACTATTTATGCTATATATATTAACGAATTACCTGAATATTTTTATCAAAGTGCCTTAAAAATGTTCTGTATTGACAATTTTCTATTTGTTTCCGAAAAAACTGTCAGAATTATTAGTAATGGCTCAAAATTTGACCAACAAATGGTATAATAACCCCAAATTATTCTCGAATATTCCCAAAACTATATCTATCAACTTCACCCCCAGCTTCACCTCTTTCAATAACAGGTATTTGATAGAAGTAGGTAGAAAGCCAATTGAGAAGTCAAAGTTACTAAATCTCTATGAGTTTACATTGATTGTGGGCTAAATTGGAATGAGCAGGTGACTTTATTATCAAAAAAGCTTCGTCAATGAATTTTGTATTGAACAGGTTAAAAATATCTTCAATATTATCAACTGTTGGAAAACAAATCCCGGGCCCCTTCATCTATGCCAATTCGCCCCTGATTATTTAGAGGTTTTAGAGGTGAATAACTTTGGAATATTTTTCATTTATAGTAGACAACTTAATTAAATATGGTGTTCCATTTAAATATCGAAAGTAGTTGTTGTAGTAGTTGAAAGTAGTCTCATACCATTTTCTATGTCAACAAATCCATTTTTACAGGTAGTTTATGCACCCCAAATTTCAAACAGATAAGTTAAAAAATAAAGGAAATATCTATGGGGGAGCCACTAGCTTGTGGCACCCGGTATATCGAGCATATCAAAAATAAATGATTTACATACGTGTTTGTAAATTTTCGAAAGATTTATATTTGTTTCAGGAGGGGCTATGCCAATAGTAGAAAGAAGATGCTGGGTGCCACCTAACAACACCAAAGAAACTGATTTTTGCAAGTGGTTTAATAACCCTAACGGAAAATTAGAAAACTGTAAATCATGTAAGACTAGTCTTTGTAATATGGAGAAAAATTTTTGGGTATCCAAAAATATCTAATAACCATGTGACAGTTTTAATAAATATTTCAAATATGTATATGATTATTTTATTGCTTAAAATCAATTAAAACGAGACCCCTCCTTTTCCAAATTCTGTTAATAAAAAATTGACTAATAAACAGTCCATATTGAAATTTCTGCCAGATCTTAGTAAGCACTGAAAAGATGAAAATTTCAAACATAGCCTAAAAGAAGCTTTATTTGACTATGTTTGAAATCCGATACTACGTTAAAATAAAAAAACCGCTGCCCAAGGAATCACTACTTCCACATCCAGATTCTCTATCCAAGTCACTCACAACGAAAAAAACTTTGTACATGAAAATAATTGTTTATGGAACTTTAGTAATATAATATTTGAAATCCTCTACCCCAAAAACCCATAAAACGATACCCCACATCGGTAGGTGGGTGGGGGGTGGATGAAGTAAAAAAAATATTTTGAGGTTTCTGGTTCCTGTACATAGATACACTAAATCACATTTTTTTTCATCCTCTCTAATAAGGGGGTGGGGGGTGGTAATGGTGGCTATTGCCAAAAATTTTTTTGAGAGCTTAGCTTCTCTTGTATATACTAAATAACAATTTTATGGACTTTCACCTGCTTGATTGACCTATTTACCCCAAATTTACCCCAATTTAGCCCCCAACCCTTCGACGGAACAAGATGAAAATATAATCTAGTTCTAGATCTCGTTAAAGTACATATGTGTACCAAATTTCAAGTCAATATCTTAAACGGTTCCAGAGTAAACGTGCGCACAAAAAAAAGTTACAGACAGACAGACCGACAGACAGACAGAATTTTTTTTCTCTCAAACTTAAAATCTCGACGTTTCATGACATTTTAAGCCTATTTGGACAATAAAAATTTAAAAAAATTTTTTTTTTCGTTACTATACTTCCACTGGACGTGGAAGTAAAAATAAATAAATCAGCGTTTTGGTCTTAAATCAGGCACGCTGTATAAAATCTTATGTGCAGCACATACTAATAAATAATTAGTAATCGTCCCAATACCGAGGTATAACCAAATAAAACCTATTTCATTTTATTCAGCATGTTTCTTTACATAGGAAATCACTTTTCACACTCTCCATTGATCGAGACTGAAGTTACAAGAAAAAAAAAAACAAAAAAAAAATGAAAATAACAAAATTCAAATTCAACCACGAATAACTTTCAAATGAAAAAAGATAAATTTATATATTTTTTTTAGTTTTATATCACAAACGATTCTCTTTAATTTGATGTATAATTTGTTACAAAAATAATAACTTTTTCTTGACGTTAATGTAGATGGTAGACAAATTGGAAATTTTCTTTAAAGCTGTAACTCGTTATAACTCGCTTATGTATTGAGCTATTCGCAGGGGCGGCTTAAGGGCCGGGCAACCCGGGCGGCTGCCCGGGGCGCCGGGTGAGAGGGGCGCCAAACTGAGGGCAAAAATTGTTAATTTTTTTTTAATATACCTTTTTTAATTTAAAAATAGTTTTCTTTGGAAAATAATATCAAATAAAATCAGAATCTATATCAGTTATAATTCTAATAATGCAGAACAGTCGAATAACATTAAAGCCGTCTAAATAATTCAAAAATGTAACGCAAATATGTTTGTTTAGCTATGAGACAGCTTACTACTCATACCTCAAGCTTCCTGTCCTATTATTAACTGACACAGAGTCGATTTTGCATAAATGAAGGCAGGCAACATGCCGTGCCCTTTTGAATCAGAAAAATTCAGAATATTCAGAAAATTGTTATACCAACAATAGCTGTATGTATTTCATATCTTACATTTAATTTACTGTTTATAAACAGATCAATGGCAATTTGTTTTGTATGAAATATTAAAACAAAAAAGAAGAGCAGAGAGGAAAAATCCGAAAAAAGTTTCAACATTTCAAAACCGGGCCCTCCAAACAAACCCAGGCACGGGGGAATCACCCCCCCTCCCCCCCTCGAAGGGCCTGTACTTGAGAATGGTTTATCGAAATGCATCAAGAACATCTTTTTATTTCTAGTGATATGAAAATATTTCTTTTGTAAGAATTTTTATAAATACGTAAAAATAAAAAAGTTAGAGGTAAAATATTGGTAGCTACCCCCTAACACTACCTCTTAATCAGAACAGAGGGTTTGACTGGTACTATGTAAATTGATGCCCATATCTAAATTTAAAATATGAATTATATATTTTAAAGCGGTCGGAAGATTGCAGAAAAATTTATATTTATAATCCTCCTTTAAAGGGGTATAATTTCTTTATTATCTATTTAGAGTACCTTTTATTATTGGATGTACTATCATCCACATAAATATATCCAGAGACAATTTTGGACCACCATATGTACACGACTATGTTACTCCATGTGTTAAGTTAAAAAGTAGGGTGATCGCGGGGTACGGTCAGTAAACTATCGCGGGGTCCGAAAGGATATACTTGCATTTTAGTACGTAGTACGTCCCTAAAATTTCTGTGATCATCTCCGGGAGGGGCGCCAAAAAGTGCTCCCGCCCGGGTGGAAAATTTACTTTGAGCCGCCCCTGGCTATTCGAATGTCTTTTTCACCAAAAACTGCCAAATTTCATAGGCTTCATTTTGTCTCAATTAATGCTGGGTCTAGCTCTGTAAATAAAAGCGATACAGCCTTTTAAACACAACGAAACGCGCTACGGCGACGGAGTCGCGAGGCTTCCCCTCTCGTTCCCGGTACATCCCGCGTTCGCCATAATCGCGCAAGGCTATAATCAGCGGCCGTAACAAAAGCTTTAGAATAATCTTCCTTTATTGTAAGATGATAAAATTAACAAATCAAAATGAATAATATGATATTAGTTGTAACAATCTGCTATATATGGTGTCGTACAACGCGGGTAGTGCATGGTAATAAATGGAAAATAATAGACAGAGATAACCGATTTTCAGATATGTCATTGTTAAACTCATGCCAGCTAGTAAAGTTTTTACTTTGCTTCGTGTATTTTAATATTTCCAATAAAGTGTCAGAATAATCAAAACAATTATTTGCCACGCTTCCACTAACTCGAAGAGGCTCTGAACGATTAGTTGAATTTTTGTACATAACTATGTTTTGTTTTCATGTAAACTGGAAGGGTTAAAATTGGTTAAAATTGGATAGACGATCTAAATATGCTTGTGTAAATAGGCTGTTCTTCTTTTAAAATAATACTACTCCAAGTGGGATTTTTACCATCTAGCTTGTCTTCGTTTTGATCAAAATTATCGATGCGATGAATGTAATTGTCTTCTCCAGAGCTTACTGGAGGAACTCCAGGTGATATAAAAATGTCGTCACTAGTTTTTACTAATACGTGACTAGCTAAAGACGTAGGAATAACCATAGCCAAAAGAATAAAGCATATTATTTGTTTTTTTTTCTTCTGACGGCACGATACACATGTAGTGATATGTAAAGGATTAAAAAAAATGGCCTAAGCTGATTGTTTTTTTTTTCATAATTATTAATATAAATTGCATTACTATAGAAATAATGTTTAAATCAAATTTGTCTGTACTGACATATTTAGTATCCACGACATAAATGTTTATAACAAATCTGAAACTTCTTGTTTACATTTATGTTCATTCAGATTAGTAGTTATGTTTTTTTTATAGTTTTAAAATATCCAGCTATAGCTTCAGTTAAGATACCGGCAGCATTATCAAGAATTGTCAATTCATTCTCATGAACCAAGTTTTCTTTGCCTGATTCACTTGTGACTGACAACAAAAATCCTTTTAGCTTTATTATGACTTGAATGAACTGTTGTATCTTTTTTGTGTTCGCAAAACACTTTGTTATATTTCCGCTGCTATAGTAATCTAATTTTTCTTCCGTCATTTCTTCAAATATATCATTAAGGGATCTTTTTAGAAATGTTAGAGTTAAGGATTATTGTTTTGCAAAACAACAAGTTCAACCTCCCTAAATAAAATGTTTAACGCTACTTTAAATTCATTTTTTTCTTTCAGTTGTTCATTTTGTACACAATTAATTTTTTTTGCTAATATATTTTGCATAACAAATTTGTATTTCTGCATGACAATGCGACACTGAAGCTTTAATATATATTATTCTTTAGTTTCCGCACCCGCTTATGTACAAATTGTTACTTAAAAATGTTCTTAATTTATCCTTATTTTTCCTAGATTTTCTACAAATCAGACAATGCCATTTTATTTTAAACTGATTTTTTTCTTCTTTATTATAACTGAAGGCTCACTTGCATTTTTTATCATGTTACTTATATCAGAGACAATGCGTATTATCTTTGCTAATATTATTATTATTACAAAAAGATGTCCGACAAGAATAATGAAATCTGTATCGAAGGGTGTGCAAATAAGTGCCACCACTTTGTTTTATAAAAATTTTAATGAAATAGCAAATTTTCTTTCATTTGCACAATTTTTAATAGACCTGATGCCAGTAACAGTTGGTTTTTTACCATTAAATTTTCGCTGCTTTCAGTAGTTTCGTAAAACAAACCTGTAGTTTTTCTCCATTGATAAAAATGAATCTACAAAATACATAAACTGCAATAGCCTACATGTAAGTAAAATAGTATATACTTATTAATATTTGTCCAGACAATAATGAGGCTAGCAGCCGATATGTTTCTTAATGGGTCGAGAGAGTAGAGGAGGCGAGAGAGGAAGCCTCGCGTCTTCGAGGCCGTAGTGTGCTTCGTTGAGTTTAAAGCGCTTTTAGTTAAAAAACCGCTGCCCAAGGAATCACTACTTCCACATCCAGATTCTCTATCCAAGTCACTTACAACGAAAAAAACTTTGTATGTGAAAATAATTGTTTATGGAACTTTAATAATATAATATTTGAAATCCTCTACCCCAAAAACCCATAAAACGATACCCCACATCGGTAGTGGGGGTGACAGGGGGTGATAGTGAGGGGTGGATGAAGTAAAAAAATATTTTGAGGTTTTTGGTTCCTGTTCATAGGTACACTAAATCACAATTTTTTTCATCCCCTTTAATAAGGGGAGGGGGGTTGGAAACGGGGGTGGCTAATGCCAAAATTTTTTTTGAGACCTTAGCTTCTCTTGTATATACTAAATACCAATTTTATGGAGTCTTACCTGCTTGATTGACCTATTTACCCCAAATTTACCCCACTTTACCCCCCAACCCTTCGACGGAACAAGTACATATGTGTACCAAATTTCAAGTCAAGATCTTAAACGGATCCAGAGTAAACGTGTGCACAAAAAAAAGTTACAGACAGACAGACCGATAGACAGACAGTAATTTTTTTTTTCGCTCAAACTTAAAATCTCGACGTTTCATGACATTTTAAGCCTATTTGGACAATAAAAATTTTTTTAAATTTTTTTGTCGTTACTATACTTCCACTGGACGTGGAAGTAAAATTAGATCTTGTATTAATCGAGATAAGATGATGCCTATTAAATTTGACAGTTTTTGGTGAAACAAAAAATTAAATAGGTCCTTATATAAGCGAGTTAATGCGAGTTAAGAAGTAGAAAAATGTTGCTGATTGTGTATCCTTTTGAATTTTGCCAGGTTTTTTATGTTAATTTGTTTTATTATTGCAATAAATTGTACTTCAAATTAAAAAGCAGGGTTTACTTGTCAAAACCAAATAAAAATTTTATTTTTATCTGTATTAGTTATATTTGATTGAAACTTAAATTTCAAAATTACTTTTTTTTTTAGTTTTTTTCTTATATATTCAGTTTCGGCCACTGGAGAGTGTCGTTAATTTTGATTTCCTATGTAAAATAACATGCTTTAATAAGTAGTGAAGGTCCCATCTGGTTATACTTCAGTATTGGGTGGGTCAAGAAAGAGAAGGCTTTTCGCGGTCTGCCCGACGCACAGTGGCACGAATCATGATTTTTTCGTTCAAAATTATCTAGAACACTTGTTTCGCAAGCGATTGGGATAATTTTTTTTTAAGTACTCGTTATTTAATTTCCAAAAAACGTAAGAGAGCCGATTTCGGCATAAACTTAAACAAAAATATTTCATTTTTCATCATTTTTTAGCATTTTTATAGCCGCCATTGATTCCGCCATCTTGCAGGTTGGTTTATGACAATTTGAATGTCAGATTCGTAATTAGCGACCTCAAGAACCCACCAAGCAACAAGATTTATGTAAACTGGATAAGAAAAAAGTTTTTATTTGTAAGTAATATGGTGATCACACAAAAATCGGCTCTCTTACGTTTTTTTGGGAATGAATTAACGAGTCTTTTAAAAAAATATATATCCAATCGGTTGCGAAACATGTGCTCAAATCACGATTCGTGCCATTGTGCGACGGGCTAAATACTGTACAAAAAACTAACACTAGAATTTTTTGGACCCTCTAAGTAAATTATCTTTTAATCATTATAAAAATATTCAAATGAATTTAATTTAGATTATAACCGAAATAATCAATAACTATTGTTCGTAAAGTATGGTCATATAAATTTCTTATGTTAACCTTCAAATAATTATTTTTTCCTAATTATTAAAAATACTCAAAAGAATATAATATAAATTATAATATTTTCTTAGATAAATCTTCAAGTGAGGGTTCTCGTAATTATTAAAAGTACTCAAACGAATTTAATATAAATTGAACCCGAAGTGGTCGATGAGACATTGTTGGTATATTGCGTCAAAACTGAATTCTCACAGCACTTCAACGGAGGTATGCGTGGTGCAGGTTTCTTTTAGAAAAATGGTATTTTTCTAAGAAAACAAATAAATACGCCGATGATCTCCTAATCGCCGCAGAAGAAGAACTACACATACTCAACTGCCTAGAAAATATGAAACCGCATCGGGACTGGACTGAAAATAAACTTCAAGAAAAGCCTAATAATAATGGAGAGAGACCCGTCAACAAAAGAGAGTTGGACCAGCGGAGAGGAACACAAAATAGATAAATACTCTCTAAGAATAACGAACAAATTGAAGTACCTGGCGAACCAACTGGAACGGAGAAGGAGAGAAAAAAACGGCATACAGAGTAACAAGAGCAACCATATCGTCCATTGAGAAAAATAAACTATCATGGAACCTTACCAAATGCATGTACATAGCCGTCAAACGGCCAAGGATGACATACGGAGTCAAAAGCGCGACAACAACAAAGGCCAACAGAAGTTGTTGAGAAGAGCAGAAAGGGACATCGTCCAACTACTCGCAAAACAAGATGATAACAGCGACATAAAACATATTAGGAGGAAAGACAATTAAAAAAAGGATAAAAATGTAAGCAATGAAGCGATGTACGCAACACATCTATTGAAGAAAGCACTAGTACCGAACAGCAACAAACTAAAAATATGGAGTAGGGTGGCCCATCTCTATAGGGGGTGAATTTTTTTTGCGTATTTTTTAAGTCTCACCCAACGAAAATATACTATTATACTAGGAATAATTTATGTCAAAGTTTCAGATAATTCGGTGCCGTGCCGCATTCAGGTAGAAATTTGTAGATAAGATTTTATTACGGTAATACACTTAAATTTTACTTAAAATACAAATATCTACCTCCTTTCTCATAATGTTTTATTGGTGTAATTATTTCCTAGAAATTATTTGTTTTGGAAGTTTGGAAATATAATGCACCTACGGTAGGTTTTTATGTCAGTTTGCAATTGTGTTTTACAGTGGTGACATTATAAGTTCTAGCATACGTTCCTTTTTGAAAAAACATTTAACGATGGCTGATGTTAGATCCTTACGAAAGGATACTTTCATTTACTTAGTTGGACACTATTCGTCACAAATCATTGGCAATAAATTGCCGTCTAATATACAAGTATTACAAGTGCTCTTTTATAACATTCGTGAAGTGAAGCTAAGTGTACATGAAAGTGCTAAATTAACAATAATTAACAGTTTTTTGGGATAAAGCTCGCATTCCGACACGTCAGGATTTTCATTGTGTTAAACAACTAGATAAACTTTATGCAGAGTGGAGGAACTTACAAAAATCGGCTAAAAGGGCCAGTGCGGGAGTAAAGAAAAAAATTTCGTTGAAAAATTGGACGATCTCTTTGACATTTCTCATGCAAATGCATTGGAGTTGATAAAAATAGATGAAGATAAGCAGTTTTTAATTAACCAAAGAAAAAAGGGGCGTCCTGGATTTATGCATGGTATTGATTACCAACTTGCTCCTCAAGAAAAATCAGCTGAGGAGAAATTACAGAAATTATCAGAACGAATGCAACGAAGTCAACAAGAAAAAGCTAGATTAGAGGAAACAGTCACCTGTCCATCATCAAGTAGTAATTCAGCCGACTCCAACGAAAATGAAGATGAAATAATCGAAGCCCAAGAAGAGTTGTTACAAGACCAGCCTGGCCCGTCACAGCCAAAAAAGAGGAGATTGTATGGAACATGTAACATCATCACACCAAAAATAGCCGCTGCATTTGATGCTTGCAAAATAAGCGACAGGTATGGAGTCCATATTTTGACGGCAGTAGCAGAAGCACTAGGACATGACACCACATCTTTGTCCATCAGCAGAACCACACTTCAGCGCTCTAGACAACGCATCCGCGAAGAAAGAGCTGAAATATTAAAAACTGCCTTCGGTAATTCTGAATTGCCGGCCCCAGTCATCCATTGGGATGGAAAACTTTTACCTTCTCTCATTGGAATGGGAAATATCGATAGACTTGCTATCTTAGTTACTAGTGGAGATATTGAACAACTACTTGGAGTACCAGCTTTGCCCAATTCAACTGGAAGAGAACAGACTGAAGCAGTTTATGATGTGCTTTGTGAATGGAATTTGGACGAAAAGGTAATAGCTTTGTGTTGTGATACAACAGCATCAAATATGGGTTATATAAATGGGGCAGCCACACTATTGCAACAAAAATTAGAAAGAGATATTCTATATTTTCCTTGTAGACATCATATTTTTGAAGTGGTTTTGAGAAGTGTGTTTGACACAAAAATACCTTCCTCATCTGGTCCATATGTGCCACTATTTAAACGTTTTAGGGAATTTTGGCCTAAAATAGATCAAAATAAACTAAAAACTGGATTTCAGGTATCAAAAATTAAACACATTTTACAACCAGTTAAAGCCGAAATTGTAAAGTTTCTAAATGCAGCTTTAACTTTGCAACAGCCTCGTGATGATTATAAAGAATTTTTAATGCTTTCTAAACTTTTTGTTGAAGAAGAGCCCACTCACACGACATTCTATCAACCAGGGACATTTCATCATGCACGTTGGATGGCCAAAGCTATTTACTGTCTAAAAATATTTTTTTTCCAAGATCAGTTCCAACTAACTAACTAAAAAAGAAAAATAGGTATTGAAGATATGTCTCTTTATTGTAAAGGTTTATGTAAAGGCCTGGTTTACAGCGTCATTTGCTAGTAAAGCACCGCTTCATGACTTAGACTTTTGTAAAGAAGAACTCATTAATTATCAAAATATTGACAAAGAAATATCTCAAGCCGCAAGTAGGAAAATAGTGAACCATTTGTGGTACCTTAATTCAGTAAATGTTGGCTTATCTTTCTTTGATGACGATATTTCAGTTACCACTAAAAGAGAAATGATTAAAGCTTTGAATAGGAAAGCACCAAATCAAGAGGGTATTAAACGACTTATGATTAGTAACATTACTGACGTTGAAAACAAGGAAATTCAGGACTTCATATGCGAGAACACTAAACAGTTTTTTCAAAAATTAGGTTTGTCTATGGAATTTTTGGAAAATGATCCAACAACATGGAGGGAAAATGAAAGTTATACCCAATGTTTCAATATTGTAAACAAAATTAAAGTTGTAAATGATGCTGCTGAGAGAGGAATCAAACTTATTACTGACTATAATGACATTTTAACAAAAAATGAAGACCAAAAACAGTTTTTACTCCAAGTTGTAAATGATTATAAATCACAGTTTCCAAATGTAAAAAAAGAAACCCTGTCGCATGCTTTGGCCTAGTGCAAAAAATATTGTTTTTATTACTATATGTCTTGTAGATTTAGGATAATATTTGGTACTATGTATGAAAAAAACGTTTCATAATAAAATACACAAGGATAAAACGAGAGTTTTATTTCAAAAACTTCTAGTCTAGTTTTCTTAGGCTACGAATTTACAGTAGTATGACACATGTCATAGTCACAACAGATAATGTCTTTGATATTTGTATGACTTGATTAGTCATTCTAAAGATAAATGTTGCTGATTAAAAAAAAAAAAAACAATGCATCAACCAAAGAATGTAAATAATTCCATTCACTTTTATTATTGCATAATAATGCATTCTGCGGCACCCCTTGCCTTCAATTTGCCTCAATAATATTTTGAAGGGACTGTTTTTTCTTCAAATGGAACCATTTGCAGGGGTGAGAAATAAAAAATTTCGATTTCGAAAAAGATGGGCCACCCTAATGGAGACCATGCTACAATGGAGAACAACAATTGAGAGGATCAGGATCAAAAAATGAATACCACAAAGAAATCGCAACGATATGTACTTTACCAAAATCGGAAACCGAGGAATCAGAAGACTCAGAAAAAGAAGATTCGAAAAAGCAGAAACACAAAAAGAGGAGCATACACACTCCATATCATGACACAACGCGGCAACATATTTCACAAGAAGACTCAGAATAGGCAGAAGCCCAGAACCAAAACTACAAAAAAGGTAACTTAAACGCTTCCTCACGACACAGTGCGGTAACACATTTCACAAATACCTACACCTCCCATTCCACATTCCTTTACCATGCGCCATGTGGCTTTCGCTGCTGGCAACAAGCATGGCCATAATCCAACCCAGCGTGGACGTATCAATCCCAGTTTATAACTCTGGGAGTGGCAGCAATGCCTATCGCATGCTGGTAATCAATCAAATCATACTCGACTAGCGTTTTGCTAATTAAGTAAACATCAACATAAAACTCGTAGTAGAGCTGTATATTGTCTATGTCACACGGCTACATTTTCTATACAATACAGAATATTTTGATCAACAGTCAATCAATATCTATTACACTCTTTTTATAAAGGATACATCTTGTTATGCGTCTCCTTCTAACATACAGCAATCATTTTTACAGAGTATCAATTGCTTTTCATTCAATTAAAAACTATACAATGGTGGTATCAGGGTTGAAAATTACTTCTCGTTGATTTCTATCACAATGTGCACGTGAAACCGAATGAACCGACTGAAGCCAAATACTCAATCGACAATGGGGAGAAAAAAAGCAAAATTTCAAATCAAGTACAAGAAATTGAGCCTTTCTAGTGTCTCAGTGAGTCTATTGCCATGTGTTAACCACAATTGCCAGATAAGTAACGGATATTGAATAGACTTTTAACACGGTCGCACATATAAACTTGAGTTTTATATTTACGTAAGAAAAAATACCTTTAACACAGACTGCGGAATTGGGCAGAAATTATCGTGATATTGAATTTAAATTATCTTTTACCCTTTTGGAGGTGGTTTATGAAAATTTACTCTATGTTATTATGTCGGTGTTTTGTTGTAGGTGCCATTGTTTTCGAGTACATAATTAAAAAGCATTGTTCGTCGCAATGTAATAGGGGACTAACATAACGGAGCAATATAGCAGCCATTGGCTATTGAAATCTGTCTCTCAGAAAGAAAATGTAATCATCAAATTAAAATAAAGTAAAGAGTATTTTAAAGGTTTCAACTTTTCAATTTATTTATTGCTTAACAATTAAAAATAAATAAACAAATAAATAAAAATGCCTTTATTTAACCTGACGAGGTGTCAGCTCACAAAGCTATTATAAATGCCAACCAGTTACCTTTGATTTTTTTAATTTTGCCAGGAGACGAGCTACCCCCAACCTGGAAACTTTTCATGATCTGAGGTATCAAGCTAAAATTTTGTATTAGTAAGGGTGTCAATAAAAAAAGGGGAAAGTAAGGTATAGTAGAGGTTTTTTTACGGTTATCGGCACATTAGTAGGTCTAGTTTAAAAACCGGTTGAATTTGCCTTTGGGCATTTTGAGATATTCAAAATGGCGGCTTACCTAAGGCGTAATTTGATTGATTGATTGATTTACCAGCGTGCGGTAGGCATTGCCGCCACTCCCAGGTATACAGCTGGGCTTGCTACGTCCACGCTGGGTTGGACTAAGGTCATGCTTGTTGCCAGCAGCGAGAGACACATGGCGCATGGTAAAGGAATGTGGGATGGGAGGTGTAGGTATTTGTGAGATGCATTACCGCATTGTGCCGTGAGGGAGTGTTTGGTTCTGGACTTCTGCCTATTCTGACTCTTCTTGTGAAATATGTTGTCGTGTTGTGTCGTAATATGAAGTGTTTTTGCTCCTCTTTTTGCGTTTTTGCTTCTTCGAATCTTCAAATGTGTTGGGTCCCTTCTTTGGGTATGTCCCCAATACTTCATTGCGTGTATATCTATAATGTTGATGTATTGTGTCGCTGTTTTCATCTTGTTGTTTTAGTTGGACGATGCCCTTTCTGCTCTTCTCAAAAACTTCTTCTGTTCGCTTTTGTTGTTGCCGCGTTTTTTACTCCATATATCATCGTTGTCCATATGACGGCTATGTACATACATTTGGTAAGGTCCCATGATAGTTTATTTTCCTCAATGAACAGTATGTTACCCTTGTGCCGTTTTGATTCTCTCCTTTACTGTTTCTCTCCGCTCCAGCTGGTTCGTCCGGTCTGTTCCTAGGTACTTCAATTTGTTCTGTATTCTTAGGGAATATTCATCTATTTTGTGTTCCTCTCCGCTGGTCCAACTCTTCTTCTTCTGCATCGATTAGTAGATTATCGACGTATGTGTGAGTTTTCTTAGAGAACACCATTTTTCTGAAAGAAATCTTCACTAGGCATACCTCCGCTGAAGTGCTGTGCGAACTCAGATCTGACTCAGTATATCAACAATACCTCATTGATTATTTCGAATTTAATTTTAATTATTATCATTACCGTGATTTCTAGCATTTATTCCTTGGATGGTGGCTTATTGAAGGGTCTTCTTGTATTAATTTGATTCATTCATTTTTTGCTTTCTCTTCTTCCTCCAGTTTATCTCCACTGTTGCCGTGGTAAACCTCTTCTCGTTTATCATTTTTTCTATATTCCCCCCTGCCGCCGCTTTACTGCCTCTGACTCGTTCCCCCGTTTCTTTGATTTTGTGGTCCTATGATCTGTATTCGATTCATCATTCTTGTATATAGATACCATTTCCCCTGAGAAAAACTATGCATTTCCATTGAACTGCAAGAAATTCAGCCCCCGGCGTATTAAGCCAGTAGTACACCACTGATCAGATTGTCCATTTATCACCTAAGTCAACGCTTGTTTATCTAAGAAACTCTGTTTTTCTTAAGGAATAACACCATTATTGCCTTGCTATAAATTTACGGTGACAGCGGTCGACGATGTATAATCACTTCTCATATTTTCGAAGAAAGTCGTTTGAATCAGCCCCTCACCAGTTTATTACAGCATTTATGATACAGAATGCAACACCACAAAAAGACACTCGTTTTAATACAAATACAAATTATGTATGTAATTAATCACTAATTGCACTTCCCAAGATATGTATTATTCCTCAAACCTGTCGCTTACTTGACACCTTAAAAGTTCGCAAAAAAATACGCAACACCACAAAAACACACTCTTTTTAATACAAACACAAATTATGTACGAAATTAATCACTAATCGCACGTCCCAAGTATGTATTATTCCCCAAACCTATCACTCAGCTTTGACACCTTAAAAATTTGCATAAAAAATATACAACACCACAAAATACATTCTTCTTTTTGATACAAATATAAATTATGTAAGAAATTACCTATTATCACTTGACACCTCAAAAGTTATATTTTTTACACTTTGTATTTAGCTAGGGGCTTGGACCTAAAAAGCATTGCAATGGTTTTATGCGGCAGACACTCGTTAATCATTAAGACATAAATAAACTTGGATAAATAAACTTGGGTGATACTTAGCTTATCTATTCCTCTTGTGTATTGCCTGGTCCTTTAAGCTTGTTTCTTTATGCATAGCACTGCACTATCGGATCTGCCACTAAATACTTTGTATTAGTTATTTTCAAATATTAATTCTATTTCTATTTTGTTCTTTTGGGCGTAATTAAAAAAAAAATTACCAAATGTGGACATGTGATATATCATTTTCTATGTTATTCAGGTTCTAGAATACAAATCTGAGGTCTAAAAAGACTTAGGGGTAATTATTTCTGTGTTGCCTTATCAAAATATGAAATAGATGTCGACTGTGGGTGTTAAAAACAAATTGATTGATTGATTGATTTACCAGCGTGCGGTAGGCATTGCTGCCACTCCCAGGGGTTATACTATTGTTGGTATTAAAAACAAATTCGATACAAAAAGAAACAGACCTCAGAAATAAGTTGCAATTATGTTTTACAACAAATAATTCTCTCTTTATTTAATAATTGAATATTATACTTTCCTCCGTAAGGAATTAAAAAGTACCATGGGATTGAAGAAAAAAAGTCACCAATGTTTAAGATATTTTTCAATAATGTATAATTTTTGTAGCTTCGTGTTATGGAGTAAATATTGCTAGCAAGGTGACTAATGTTAGAACTTCTCTATGGGCTAATAAAGTAGGACAAGCTCAACTGAAAACGTAAAACTTAAGAAAACGTAAAAAGGGCACATTTCCAAACATTCTTGTGGTTATCTGTAACGAATTTCTATTGACCAACTATAGATGCCACTCAATACGGGTGGCAGGCTGACGAGGATAAAATGGAATAACATTCGGTCACCTTGCCAAAAAAGATTCAAATTGCCCCAGATTACATTTTGGCATTAGCAAAATACTCATGCAAATCAATAAATCCGTGTAACACAACACGATGCAGCTGCGTGGCTAATGGCTTGTCATGCAGTTTAATGTGCAATTGTCTGCAACGAAGCGCAGAACATTCTTGCCAGAATCCTTATGCGAGATTTCTGAAAATATAATTTCTGACAGTGAAGATTCCGAAGAAGATTAAATGTCGATTTTGATGTTTCGTTGTTTACAGTTTTTACAATAAGAATTTAAAAAAAATCAAAATAACAAAAAAAAAACAAAAAAAAAAGACGATCAAACCTTTCCACCCTAAAAAAATACAGAATACTAAGTTTACGTTTGTTTAATTTGTTCAAAACCTTACTTGTTTTAAGCTAGCAGTACCTTTTAACCACTGTTTTTGAAAGGTCATTCAACTTGCTCACGCATAACACTTTTAAGGATATGGTGTTATCAACATCAACAAAACTAGGTACTAGTTTTTTTTTTTCAAAAATTAATTTATTCTCCGAATCAGCCGCTCTCCTAGTAAAGTAAATCAACAACACTTAAAGATTATGTCCTACACGATTTTTAACTTCAAATACTAATTCGCAAACTTTAAAAACACATAAAACGACGTGTCACACACCCATATAATGAAATGTTTGGAAAAACCTGTTTTTTCACTCTAAGCCAGTCGCCATCTTGAATATCTCAAAACGCCCAAGAGTGCCAAAGTGGCATCTATCGGAATCGTAATGTTGACCCTTTGAAGAACCAAAAACAGCCAAAACTATACCCTACTTCCAGGTTAGGGTAAAAGTCCTTATTTGGCAGCCTGACTATATCGAGATAATTGAGACAACTGCGAATAGGCTATCATTTGCCGATAAACAATTGCTTAATAGTGGATCTAGAAATTTCGGCACATTTAGGGGTACTTAGTAGGCCTTGAAAATATGAAATTTATAAAATTTTCAAACTAGTAAAATAGAACTCATCGAGCAAAATGTTTAAAAAAAAAAATTAAAATCGCTTTTCAAAATAACGAGATAGTAAGTAGCACACACTGTATATAGCTGAAAATGAATTTGTTGAATGCTTTATCGGCTCAGATATTCAGGAAAAGTCGTTTTTTTAACTGAAATTAGTACAGTAAAAGTCGACCTTCTCTATAGGGGGTGCTCGCAAATAATTCCCGGCAAGCTGATTTTTTTAAGGTCGAGTATCCGACCAAAAAGTCACAGTCCACACCCCTTGTAGGGTGTTACAATGGGGGTGGTTTCTTATTTTTTGTTTTTTTTGAAATTTTCTGACACAAACAAAAGGCTGAATAGCTGGTTTTTGCAGGGTTGATTGAAAACTGTCTCCTGAGTCTCCAACAAAAAAAAAATGGTTGGAGATTCAGGAGACAGTACTCAATCAACCCTGCAAAAACCAGCTATTCAGCCTTTTGTTTGTATGTTTCCTGAACCATACTAAATAAATATGGTGAATGTTTTCCCATATAATGGGCGCTGGACCGTCAAAAATCAAAGTTACAAAAAAATTTTATTAGGCAAAGTTGTAGAGAATATTACTATGTATAAGCTGGAAAAAGAAAATTTAAAAAAAAAACAAAAAATAAGAAACCACCCCTATTGCAACACCCTACAAGGGGTGTGGACTGTGACTTTTTGGTCGGATACTCGGGAGATACCCCTCCATCGAACCTGAAAAAATCAGCTTGCCGGGAGAAATTTTTTTGAAAAATGATATCTTTATTGGACTAAATATAGTTTCTTCCACATTTAGTGGAGTCAAAATAAAATTTGAATGGAATTCTCTGGCTACGGCAATTTTATTGTTTTAATTTGTTGTAGGTATAATAACAAGTGCTCTGAGCAATTTTTCCAAAATCCGCCCATTGCTTCTTGAAGAATTTTAACAATTTATTTTTCAACACAGAAATTTTCTGCTATTTTTCCTATTATCTCATGTCATAGTAATCGTATCACAATAATAAAAATACCAAACTGTTCCCTATAAAATTATGAATAAGACTAGGCATATGAAGAAACTTCTTGATAATTTGTAAATTTGTAAAAAAATAAAAACCACAAAAAATTGCCGTTTTTTAATAGTTTAAGAAATATGACGTAATAATCCATCCATTTTAACGGAAGTTGGTGGAACCATGTGCTTTACTAAACTAAACCTCCGTGCCAAATTTTAGAGCAAAATATTTATTCAAACGGCTAAAAATCAACAATAATTTCGAAAATTCCATCGCATTTTGAATAAATGCATCGACTCATAGTAGCACAATTTTTCTTTTAAAGTGTAGGTTTTTACATGTACTTTACGGTGGTGTTTAGAAAGAAAAAAAATTAAATATGAACAAATTTTTTGGAATTTAATTGTAATTATGGATATTGCACGTCTAAACAATTTCAAATAACTACGTGATTTTTTTGTGAAACCAAAAACGATAAGCGAATTATGAAAGTATATGAAATAGCCAACGTTTAAAAAAAATAATGGTGTTCTACTTGCATTTGAATCAGTGATACGTTAGTTTTTCCGATTATAAGTAAACATATTGATATTTTTTCTTGAAATTTGCGCATATTGTTCCAAAATGATTATATTTCTCTCTCTGCTAGTTGAAAATTATCCACAACTAAAACTTTTTAAATTACATCGCATGATGGACATAACGCACGTTCGAAAAAAAATTATCTCCCCACTCCCTGAATATTGTAACTAGGCAACTATAGTTATTAAGGTATCAAGGGTGTTATAAGGATAATAACGTACCGAGGTCGGCAGTGTACTTCCCGAGGGCCTCTGGCCCGAGGGCGTCATTATCCTATAACACCCGTGGTGCCTTCAACGTTTAATGTCCTACAAGTCTGTTATTTAATTCGAATTTTTTTTTTGGCATTTACGATTTATTAATTTTACATCTGTTATGTTCAGAACGATTTGATTTAAAAGAGAGTAAAAATAAAAATTGTTTGTAAACGTCGTCGTTGCATAGCAACACATTTTGTTTGTCAATAATGCTATCATAATTTACTTGTTTTGGGTTGTGTTATAATTTTATAATGCCCTAGGGCGTTATAGATATTCATAACGTCCTAGGGCGTTATTTTTCATTTAATGTATCTCAAAATAGGGTGTTTATTATAAAATAACAGACTTGTAGGACATTAACTTAATTAATCACTCCATTTTCATCATATCAAATCCTTTTTTTAACATTTTTAGTCTTCGTATCTTCCTATCTTCGTATAGTCTGATTCTTTAAACAAATTATTTTACGTTACAATACATTAAAAATTGAAAATAAACACAAAACACAAACATTTTAAAAAGAAACGGAAAATCAGATATGACAAGAGCCGAAAACATTATAAAATAATAAAGACTGTTGAGTTTATGATGAATAAAAACTTAACAAATTATAATTTGTTAAATAAAAGAATCAGAATATACGAAAAAGACTAAAAATGTTAAAAAAGGGATTCGATATGATGAAAATGGAGTGATGTATACCATTAATTAAGTTAGTTGCCTAGTTAAAATATTCAGTGAGTGGGGAGATAATTTTTTTTCGAACGTGCGTTATGTCCTCAATGATGCTTTATGTGATGTAATTCAAAAAGTTTTAGTTGTGGATAATTTTCAACTAGCAGAGAGATAAATATAATCATTTTGGAACAATATTCGCAAATTTCAAGAAAAAATATCAATATGTTTACTTATAATCGACTGAAACGCAAAAACTAACGTATCACGGATTCAAATGCAAGTAGAACATCATTCTTTTTTGAAAACGTTGGTTATTTCATATACTTTCATAATTCACTTATCGGTTTTGGTTTCACAAAAAAATTACGTAGTTATTTGAAAATGTTTATACGTGCAATATCCATAATCACAATTAAATTCCAAAAAATTAGTTTAAATTTAATTTTTTTTTCTTTCCAAACAGCACCGTAAAGTACATGTAAAAACTTTAAAAGAAAAATTATCCTACTACGACTCGATGCACTTAAACAAAATGCGATGGAAATTTCGGAATTAAATATTTTGCTTTAAAATTTGGCATGGAGGTTTAGTTCAATAAAGCGCATCGTTCCACCAACTTTCGTTAAAATTGATGAATCATATTTCTTAAACCGTTAAAAAAAAATGGAATTTTTGGTGGTTTTTATTTTTTTACAAATTTAGAAATTATCAAGAAGTTTCTTCATATGCCTAGTTTAATTCATAATTTTATAGCGAACAGTTTGGTATTTTTATTATTGCGATACAATTACTATGACATGAGATAATAGGAAAAATAGCAGAAAATTTCTGTGTTGAAAAATAAATTGTTAAAATTCTACAAGAAGCAATGGACGGATTTTGCAAAAAATTGCTCAGAGCACTTGTTACTATACCTGTAACAAATTAAAACGACAACATTGCTGTAGCCAGAGAATTCCTTATTAACCTATTTTGATCCTTAATTTGACTCCACTAATTGTCTATTTCGAATAAATACACATATAATAGAATACTTATTTGAAAAATACTAAAATTGCTTAACCTACCCACTGCAAAATCTGTATCGAGATGCCCACAATAAGTGACAATATCAACACGAAGTTTTGTAGACAGATTCGGTTATTTTCAGGCAGTTAACGAAAAACACTTCGAACAGTTGCTTTCGGCTACAACCCCGGGAATAATAACTGTATATTATGTAAAAACACGTAATACAAATTCAGAAATGTACCAGACTAATGCCTCTTAACCAGAAATTGAAAACGTGTCGTCGTCTAGATTTATATGTACAGGCGGTTACAGAATATTTACCGACCTAGCAATATTATTTTCTATACTAAAGATGCCAGAACTTACACCACATTACGAATTCCGCACAAGCTCACAAATTGTAGGTCAATTTGATGATAAATCAGCAAATCTGGAATATCTTGGCTGTTACATAAATTTGGCGGTGATTCATCTCTACATCTGCAGTAATTTATATGAAACCAGATTATGATACAACATTCCTCTGGTTTCCAAGAGGAAACAAGAGACAAACAGCTTTTTTAAAGCTAATCTTAAAATGTAGCTCTGTACTTTTGATAAAATCTTGTGTGACTAAATGGTATTGGGTATTTTTCATTTAATTTATATAGTATATCTCTAATTGTGGTCAAATTTCAAAAATATTTCGTTGAAATACAATAGTCCAGTGCATTTAGATGAAAAAATGGCGTTATTACGGAAATACTTTTGAACTTAAGGGATTTGGATGAAACCTTTTGAAACGTCGTGGACCGGCGGGCGGTACATTACCAAAAGCGGTCGGTGTCCTTTACGCTATCTTGCGAGCTTTTTTATATGGCTGGATTATCGATGGGCCCTACTATACCTTCTATTATAAGTAGCAGCGAACGTAGTAATATGTTTTACAGACGTTATTAAAATATTTTCTAAATATTTTTTGGAAACGAAGACTCGCGAGGGTTTTGGTAAGTTTCGGTAAAGTTGAAACTGTACATACGTTTAAATTGTAAAATTTAACATAAAATATTAACTACTAACGCCGAACAAACTAGAGGTGCTAAACACGGGCCTAAGGTAATAAACCGATTCATGTTTATGTTTACTTGGTTTTAAAAGTAGGTATTTTGGGCTAATGATCTGAAATCTTGGGAAATACCTATAATATTTCAGAAGCACAACAACCCAAAAATCTTATAAACATAACATAAACACACCACCACATATAGTAGTGTAGCATATAGTAGTATAGTATTCTTGCTCTTTCATTTTCATTCGGATCACTGTGAAGGGATGTTGTAAGCCATAAAGACTGTAGTTTGGAAATTATTTTTTTAAATTTTATAGATGCTTAAGATAATATTTAGGTGTTACGATATGATTTCTAGGGACAGTTTATAAAGGTATAATTTTTTAGCCCTCCAATTAAAATGGTGAGAATACAAAAAAATTCTACATCTTTTTAATATATATTCCACATGGTTAATTGTCAACGGTCAAAGAAGTACTCTTTTATTATAAAACGTCAAATTATTATGAGGAACCAATGCTGGTTAATCTTTCACAAATATTAAAATAGCGTTCCTAATATGGATCCCTGTGGCGCACCTATTTTCATAACAACCACTCACTTATTTTTGTTTTATAATGGGCTCATTTAGCATTTTTTTAAAATTCATATTTCGAAAGTGCACTTAGTAAATGTGCAAAATATTAGTTTTTTTAACTGCTTCTCCCTCAAAATAAATAATGATAAAAGAGCGCGCGAAAACGCAGTGTGGCGTCGCACCACTCCTGGCGGTCGACCGCTCGCCTGTTCCCATGGACGACGGACGTGCTTAATTTCGTTCATATCTTTTAAGTGTTCTGTATTTTTTGTTAACATGGATAAAATGGGGTTATATAAATATTGTATAAGTTCCAGACTGTTAAAATACATCAGTGCCTACTCCCAATAAAATATTTATTTCATTACCAAGTGATAAAAATATTAGGAATTTGTGGCAGCAAGCTATACACAGAGATAAATTTATTAGTAGTAATGGGACGAAGTATTGTTGTGAGGATCAAATCTAGTGTAATAGCTCATTATTAAAAATTGTACATTAATAAAATTTGTAGCTTCAAGAGGAGATGGAAAATTATATGTATTATAAAATACCTTTTATTTGCACATTAACCAACAGCGATATCGCCATAATTTTATCTGGCTGACCTAAAAATCAAATAAATTCAGTAGACTTCATTAAAGTAGATATCTATCTAGTTAACTTATCTCAGTAATTTGACACCTCTCATTCCAGTACTTATGTAATCTTTATTATTATTAAAATTTTCTATAACCATAAAAATATTTACACATGGAAAAATGTTGTAATCAGCGTTAACGTATCCATTTTCTACAGAACACATATTTTTATGTATAAAAAATAACAAAATCAAATAAGTTGAATAACGTAAAATAACACCGCACCTGCACAGTGTACAACGAAATCTCTTAAACTGAATATAACTTCATAAATCATAGAACCAGTGGAGTGGGGCGACATTGTAGAAGGACGCACTATCGGGCGTCAAAATGACGCGACACCAATTTATTTCTCAGGGGGCGAAAGTCGCGTGCTACCCCGTTCTTCTACCTCCCAGGCAGGTTCGAGATAAGATGCACTTCGATAGCCGAATAATGGACCAAGGCTGCTGTACCTCAGATCTTTAACGGCGCTCTCTCTGGCCGTGAATTCCTGGATTTAGGTTTTTGTACCTTTTGAAAAGCTAAATTTTTGCATAAAAAAAATCCCGATCGAAGAATTTCTCTCCGGTGGGATTAATTTTTATCGTGCTGATCACGCTTTTGTCTGCTAATAACGGACTCTACACCCAAAGATTTCTGAGAAAAACGCATAAAAAACTCAAACACATTAATGAGGACTTATGACTGCATAAGTTTGTTTGGCGTTCGATTAGTCCACAACTTACTTGCCCCTACGCAGTTGTTCAATATTAGCAAAATTACAACGACCCACTTCCGAGTGACTTTTAGGCAAAATTGAATTTTTGGTTTTTTATGCACAAGGCGTTTTCCTCTATAACTTTATTATTTCGAAATCCCTGCTAATGGCTTTCCTACCATCTCTTTGTATAGACTATTCAACGGGTTCGACCAAATTGCGAGCCGCCGAGTGATTCCAAACTCTTTCTATGCGAGAAATCGGCCTTGTGCATGAGCATTGATAGATGCATTGCATCGTTAAAATTTTATGCTCATACTTTAGAACAGGGCATTCAATGACCGTACCTCAATGGTCAATGTCTTTGGTGGAGGAATAAAAATGGAAAATATTTCAATATTTTTTAAAGTATATTTTCGGAGTACCTTTTAAACTGGCTTCGGGGTATCTTTTGAAAAATTAATCTTCAAGTCCGATTTTTGGCGTACTTTTGATAAATTCATTTTCAAGCCAAATTTCGATGCAGTTTTGGTAAAATCATCTGCAAGTGAAATTTTGGCGTACTTTTGATAAATCAATTTTCAAGCCAAATTTCGACGCAGTTTTGATAAAATAATCTGCAAGTGAAATTTTGGCGTACTTTTGATAAATCAATTTTCGAGCCAAATTTCGACGCAGTTTTGATAAAATAATCTGAAAGTCAAATTTTGGCGTACTTTTAAAAAATATTAATATTCTTTCTAAGTTCAACTTTGTTGCACCTCTGAAAAAGTATATTATTCTTAAATCCTTGTTATTATATACTTTCGCTCTCATATCCTGAACCAAAACATATTTTCCTAATTGAAAATACGGTGTTTCTTCGAATTTTCACCTGGTCATTTCTAACGCCTTATAGAACTCATAACGGTCCTTATGGACTGGTCTGTGCCTCTGCAGACTCTTAAAGATGTCCTTAAATGAAATTTTTGTCTAAGTCGAATTTTGATTCTGTCTTCGACTTAGGTCGATTCTGGAGGGTTCTGCAACATCACAGATGCTCGTTCCGCGCCGTCGCGTCGGTCGTTTCAAATATGTTACGAATTCAAAATCAAATATTAAAGTTAAAACCGCTGTCCAAGGAATCACTACTTCCACATCCAGATTCTCTATTCAAGTCACTCACAACGAAAAAACTTTGTATGTGAAAATAATTGTTTATGGAACTTTAATAATATAATATTTGAAATCCTCTGCCCCAAAAACCCATAAAACGATACCTCACATCGGTAGTGGGGTGGGGGTGGTGGTAGGGGGGTGGTAGTGGGGGGTGGATGAAGTAAAAAAATATTTTGAGGTTTCTGGTTCCTGTACATATACTAAATCACAATTTTTTTTCATCCCCTTTAATAAGGAGGTGGGAGTGGTAATGGGGGTGGCTAATGCCAAAAATTTTTTTGAGACCTTAGCTTCTCTTGTATATACTAAATACCAATTTCATGAACTCTTACCTGCTTGATTTACCCATTTACCCCAAATTTACCCCAATTTACCCCCCAACCCTTCGACGGAACAAGATGAAAATATAATCTAGTTCTAGATCTCGTTAAAGTACATATGTGTACCAAATTTCAGGTCAATATCTTAAACGGTTTCAGAGTAAACGTGCGCACAAAAAAAAGTTACAGACAGACCGACAGACAGACCGACAGACAGACCGACAGACAGACAGAAATTTTTTTTTCACTCAAACTTAAAATCTCGACGTTTCATGATATTTTAAGCCTATTTGGACAATAAAAATTTTTAAAAATTTTTTTGTCGTTACTATACTTCCACTGGACGTGGAAGTAATATTAACGCTAGCGGCCTACTTTTTTTACTATATACTTAGAGGGTTAAATACTTACGGAAAATGTAAAAATAAATTGTAAAATAAGTATCACTAAATAAGCCCATTGTACATAATGAGCTTTTCCCTGAGCTTATCATAACTGACTAAACGAACGCTTTGTCCAGATTTGGAAGATTCATTCCGTACAAATTTCTAACAACAGTGTATTGCGGAAGCGGAAACATTATTGCAATAACATTTTTAGGAAGGAATAGTTAGAATTAAAAAAAAATAGTGGTTGCGTTCTAGAGTTGAAAGGTCATGACTCAGTTAACAAATCTATAATTACTACTGATATACACATGTGATGCAGTCGATATTTACAAATCAATTTGTGTTTACGCATTAAGATTAAAATTAATTAAGGAATTTAGTAGACTGAAATAAATTGTACTTACAGGCTTCTCAGCTCGGGCAAATTGGAAAATGCCCCTTTCTCTAGGTTCATTATTTTGTTATCCATCAGGGACAGTTGGCGTAGAGACATGTGCGGGAAACTTGAGGATTCCACATATTTTATTTGGTTGTTTTGCAGAAACCTGAAAAAATGGAAAGATTCAGTGATCTGTCTTTCACTCATTTTAAACATTTAAATACATATAGTAATGAATGAATCACAAGGCGCTTGCTAAGCGTCGTGAATAATAAACTTAGTAGTTTAAAAAAACTAAAAAAAAAATGCTTTTATAAATACTACACTAAAACCAAAAAATAATCATCGAAACTGTTCTTTCTCTCTACCCCGCAAGGGCCTTAGTGTAAGCCGTGTTTGTAATTAAGTATAATATTTGAGTATAAAAGCGTGGGGCGCTTTTCATTTAATCTAATGATGTCCTCAGCACCTCTATAAATTGTTCACTAAAGTCCTAAACAAACGTCTCACACTTAAACTCGATTTCTATCAACCAACAGAACAGGCCGGCTTTCGCTCTGGATATGAGACTAATGACCATCTACAAGTTATTAAAACTCTGATCGAGAAAACCGTCGAATACAAGAAGCCACTCGTGCTAGTATTTGTGGATTACGAAAAGGCTTTCGATTCTATTAAGCACAGCGAGATGTTCCAAGCGCTTGCTGATTGCTGAATAGACCACAGATATTCTGCTGTATTGCAGAATATATACAGAAATGCAACAGCATGTGTAAGAGTGCACGAGCAGACGGACCGTTTTAGAGTGGAACGTGGTGTCCGGCAAGGTGATACAATCTCTCCTAAATTATTTACTACCCTTTTAGAATACATGTTTAAGAATATCCGATTAGAAATATCAACGGTGAAAACCTTAACCACCTCCGGTTCGCTGACGATATTGTACTGATTTCGGATAGATTAGACAAGGCAGAGGCAATGCTCACACCATTAACATCTGCTTCACGGGCTCAAAATAAACACATCTAAAACCCAATTTATGACAAATCTAGTCCCCAGCCGAAATATCTTAGTAGAAGGAAAAGAGATTTTCCAAGTTACATCCTACAAATATCCGGGCCATGAAATTAAAATCGGCAGGGATAATCAGACTTGTGATATCTATCGAAGAATTGGGCTGACCTGGGCCGCGTATGGAAAACTTAAAGACGTCTTTAGATCCGAGATCCCCATATGCCTCAAGCATAAAGTATTCAACCAATGTGTTTTACCTGTGTTGACTTATGGATCAGAAACTTTAACCTTAACACAGAGATCAGTTAATAGAGTAAGAGTAGCGCAACGAGCCATGGAATGCTCCATGTTAGGAATTACAATAAGAGACAGAGTTCCAAATGAACAAATACGACAAAGAACTAGGGTCAGTGATGCAATAGAACGCATGATCTCTGAAGTGGAATTTGGCTGGACACGTAGCAAGGATGCCCAATGATAAATGGACAAAACGGATTGTGGAGTGGCGACCCAGGCAAGATGCGTTTAGGAATAGAGGGCGTCCACCAACTAGGTGGACAGACGACATATAACGAGTCACTACGAATTGGATCCAGTATGCCCAGGATCGAAATAAATGGAAAATGTTGAGAGAGGCCTATGTTCAGCAGCGGACAAGACAGGCTGTTTGATGATGATTGATGATGATGTCCTCAGCGTTTTAATTATCGAACCTGTTGCTTTTATACTCAAATATCATACTTAATTACAAACACGACTTACACTAAGGTCCTTACGGAGTAGACAGAGAGAACAGGTCCGATGATTAGTTTTTGCTCTTTAGTGCAGTATTTATAAAAGCATGTTTTTCTTTAGTTTTTTAAACTGTTAATTAATTTTTTTACTTTTTAGGTGAGAATTTTGGCACTTTCGAAAAAATAAACAATTATTAAATTTGGACAGGATTATTGCAATCTGCAACCTCGCGAACCCACAAATACCGACTTTCAGTCGAATCCGATGATAATTGAAAAAACCTATTCGTCATGTTGACGCCGCCATTTTGAACTTTTAACTTTCGATCACATATTTGTTTTCTACTTATCAACCCCTTTCTTTTGATATCCATATCAAGGGAATCCGACGATAATTGATAAAACCTATCCGCCATGTTGACGCCGCGATTTTGAATGTTTAAGTTTTGGTCACATATTTGTTTTCTACTTATCAAATCCTTTCTTTTGATACCCATATCAAGGCGGTTGTAAAGAAAATGATATTCCGCTATCTTGAGGCGGCGGACGTTTCGAACATATTATTATAATATTGAGTATATTGTCATCAGAGCTACACACACTTGCCAAAGGCCCCGCAGAATCCTTATGGGAACTGGCTTTCGGTCAAATTCTTCGAAACTCTGGATTCTAGTAATTCTTGATGTGTAGAACAAAAGTTCTCGAGGGCACTAAGTCCTAAAAACTCATAGCTTTGGGATATATTCTTCTGAAATTGGAATTTACATGCATTTTGCAGCATATCTCTGGGCTATATCTCCAAACCATGAGTTTTTAGGACTTAGGGCCCTTGAGAACTTTTATTCTACACATCAAGAACTACCAGAATCCAGAGTTTGACCGAAATCCATTTCCCATAACGATTTAACTATACTGTAGAATACACGTAAAGTCCAACTTCAAAGGGCTATATCTCAAAACCATGAGTTTTTAGGACTTAGTGCCCTTGAGAACTTTCGTTCTACACATCAAGAACTACCAGAATCCAGAGTTTCAAAGAGTTTGACCAAAAGTAATTCCCCATAAGGATTTAATTATGCTGTAGAATGCACGTAAAGTCCAATTTCAGAGGGCTATATCTCAAAACCAAGAGATTTTAGGATTTAGCGCCCTTAAGAACTTTCGTTCTACACAATAAGAACTACCAGAATCGAGAGTTTCAAAGAGTTTGACCGAAAACCATGTCCCATAAGGAAAGGGGTCCTTTCATGATGATACAACAACTAGAAGTGGGTGAAATTCAGTTCCTTAGACCTTATTACATAGATAGATAGTTAGTTAGATACAGATCGACCTAATAAAAGCATGCTAAAAAGAAACATTTAAATAAAATTCAGTAAAAGTATTTACCCAAAACATCCCTCTCTATATAATACTAGTCGGGGAGCCCTCCCTAGCTGTACGTGCACCCCCCGCCCGATCCTTGGAGACAATGTTTTTCATAAAGATTGAAGCCTAAGGAACAATTTAAGACATATTCTAAAAAAAAAAAACTGGCTGTACTCTCAAAATGGCGGCCATATGTTCAAAAAATTGTTGCCAATGTTGTTTTTGTCATTTAACACAAAAACTAAAAAAGATGGACAAAAACTCTCTTCACAAAAAACAACGTGCATAAAATTTTCTACAATTTTGTACCCATACAATATTTTGATATGAGTTACCATTTTCCAGATAAATGAGTCCAAAATTAAGAAAACATGGAAATTCATATATCGGTAAATCACTTAAAAGAAATAACTGTGACAATTTTTGTAAGGCGTATAATATAACTTCATATTATTAACATAAAAATTAAATAAAATAAACTGAAAAAAATTAATAATAATATTATAATTTGCAGACATTTATCTCGAAAACGGTAACAGTGGTATCTGGAAAACGGTAACTCCTATCCAAATATTGTATAGGAACAAAACTGTAGAAAATTTCATGCACTTTGTTTTTTGTACAGTAAGTTTTTCTCCATCTTTTTCAGTTTTTGTGTTAAATGACAAAAACAATATTTGCATTTTTTTTTTAAACGGACGCCATTTTGAAAGTACAGCCAGCTTTTTTTTTAGGACATGTCTTAAATTGTTCATTAGGCTTTAATCTTTATGAAAAACATTGTCCCCAAGGATCAGGGGGTGCACGGACAGTTAGGGTGGGCTTCCGTAGTGTTACGTTTTATACTGAATCTTATATTTTATCTTAAGAGCTGAATCATTTATCTGGAAAATGGTAACTCCGATGCAAATATTGTATAGGAACAAAATTGTAGAAAATTTTATGCACTTTATTTTTTGTACACAAAAACGATATTTGCAAATTTTTTTTCAACGGACGCCATTTTGAAACTGCAGCCAATTTTTTTTTAAGACATGCTTTAATCTTTATGAAAAACATTGTCCTAAAGGATCGGGAGGGGGGGGGCACTCAGGGTGGGCTCCCTTTTGTTATTAATAATTTTAATTCCCTCACTGTTGAACTGGTGTCTAACTGTCTGTTCGTACAATATCTATAAAATTATTTGATGCCGAAAAATAAAAGTTGACGAAGAAATGGCATATATATTTAGTGAAAAATATACAAGGTGAATACCAAAAACAAAAAGAAGAAATCAGTGAAAAAATGTGACTGATGACAATAATATTTGGCATGTAGTTACCACAGTTGTCCAGGAAGAAGCCTAGTATACTTTTAATAAAAAATATACCAGGTGGTCATCCAATAAAAAAATAATTTCCTAAATATTTTATTATACTTGTCACTTTGTGTGTGATGCTTGTTATTAATAATAACACTTTACTTTTTATAATTCATTAACTTAACCAAACAAACTATCTTAGCTGTCTACTCGGTCTCTGGCCATTACTAACTTTATGTAACTAAACTAACTAAAATAACAATCATGTGACAAGACTGCATAAATTTGCCGCTATTTAATGCCACTTTCTCGTTCGTCGAAAATTCAACACGGACGCGATAGGGATGGGTTACGCTATTGGCTGATCCGGAAAGCAGCGCATAAGCACACCTTATATCCTTACATCATGGTGACCACTCTGTACATATTTTTCACTAAAAGCATATCCTTGACAATGATGTCGACTACATTTCAATATAATTAAAAAATAATATTATTTTCCCCCGTAATTTCTTAATAAATTATTTCTTGAAGTGACCACCCTGTATAACTATTGTTAAACTGTAGTAAGTTCCTTTTGGTAACTATTTTAACTATTTTAAATAATATTGTCCCCCATCTATTCTTTTCATATTTTTCCTTTACGATGTACACCCTGTATATTTTTCACTAAATGTGTGTAATGTCTTTTTCTTGGCAATAGCGATAGCGTTAATTACCAGTCATATATTATTTTTCTATGTTAAATAATTTATTAGACATGGCTCTAACAGACAGACAGGCAGGCAGGCAGGCAGACAGATAGACGGTCTGGCGGAACCGCAAGATGTTAATTTTCGTAATCTACGTAATCTGAACCGCGAAAATTTTTTTCACGATTACAATACTTTCTTTAGGACAATCGAGGCAAGTAAAAATTAAGTTAATATTCAAATCATTTGCAATTTTTTTTTTCACTAAGACCACTTCAGACAATTACTTTTCATCCCACATGCTCTGATGAAAAAAACAAGCGAATCTGATATCCTCCCACATCGTAATTTAATTTCCCTAGAAGCATGCCAAATCCATGTCATTAGCTTAATGTAATAAAAAGTTAAGACAAAATCAACATATTTCATTAACAGTCATGACTTGGCCAGGTCCTTGATGTGGGTTCGATTTTATTGAAAATATTTCTAAACCGTTTCCGCAAACTTCAGAATTTATGCCCTTGTGTTATTTATAAGGGAAATTTGTGTTAGCACAGACAAGAAATTTTAATGAGATAAATATAGTATATTTTACAAGAGATGAAAATACTGTTTTTTTCGTGAGATGAGAATTGCCCAAGAGCGAAGCGAGTTGGGCAATCTCACGAACGAGACACACGTATTTCGTCTCAAGTAGGAAATGCTATTTTTTCTACTCATACATATACAGGGTGGACCATTAATAATGGACCATAGTTCAAGGATAGATTCCTTGGACTAAAATATGAGGATATAACCAAACATGCATGGAGGGCACCTCATGAGCTATACCTGATGATGAATATTTTTATCTTTTTTTTACGAAACGTTGTGGCAGTTTTGACTAGAAAATCTCATGCAGGAGATAAAAAAGATACGCTTGATAAAACTTGATAATTCCAACCGTTTTCGAGAAAACTGCCGCAAAGGTTTCAAGAATTCTTTGAAAACAAACAAAGAATCTACTTTTGAACTATGGCCTTGTATAATAGTATATTGTTTATTAGGAGTAAAAGTGATATTTTTGTGACGAGTTTGTAGATTTGCCGGACGAACGAAGTGAGTCCAGCAATTACAGACGAGTCACAACAAGTGGCTCTTACTCCGAATAGAACATGCTATTTTTTCTTCAAACCTCGATTAGCTATAAAAAGAAAATAAATATAAAAAATTTCGAATGTTACCACCAAAAACGCATTATGCTAATATCGCATGGCCGGCGTATTAAATAAAATACGCGTTGCTATGAATATTATTTTTTCTGCCGCTCACAGCGTCAGAAAAAAATCTTTTACCTCTGTTGTTAATGGCAACGCACAGACGTCTAAAAGGTCAAATTTTAATGTCTGTTAATCATGTTTTTCGGACGTTGAAAGAATATAAATTTTTCCACTGTCTATATGAAAGTAACATTTTACTCTAGAGATGAAAATATTTTCATCTCTAGAAGTGAAAATGAAAATGTCAAATTTATTATGTCAAATTATGTCAAATTTGACATTTTCATTTTCACTTCTAGATATGAAAATATTTTCAACTCTAGTGTAAAAAAATGTCACTTTCGTATAGCCTAGGCAGTGGCAAAATTGTTATTTTCTTATATATGAGTAGAAAATAGTATATTTTACAGCAAGAGATGAAAATACTGGGTTTTTTTTTTCGTCTCGCGATGCGAGTTGGGGAATCTCATGAACGAAAAAGACGTATATTTCATCTTGAGTAGGAAATGTACTCGTACATATATAAGTAAATATCAATTTTTCCACTGTCTACTGTATATGAAAGTGACATTTTTTTACTCTAGAGATAAAAATATTTTTATCTCTAGAAGTGAAAATGAAAATGTCAAAGGGCATAGCCGGATAAGTATGGTGAAACGGCCCCCGGCCCTATCTTCATTGAGAGAAGGAATATAGTTAGCAATAAGTGAAGGGAACAATTTTGCAAAATATTAACGCAAGAGGGTGGCGCGTTTCATGAGGTGACGAGGGGGATGAAATCCAAAGGACCAATTTTTTGTGCCAAAACGCAGCAACCGAAAATTTCGGAAAAAATATATGTTGGACAAGTATTGGAGAGGATTCTCAGAAAAAATTGTCGGTCAATTTGGGAAAGAATTAAGGGCGAGAAGACGTCGGTACACTTTTCAAATATTTTTAAGAGTAACTTCCCCTCGTTGCACCACATTCAAAAATTTTTTGTAGCGTCTACTTTCATCCCCATATAACATATTTTTTTCTCAGCGTGGTCGGAACATTACGTCATAGTGAAAAAAAGTCACGTTTGTGATCTTTCGGGACTATTAATCTATGCGTAATGAAGGCAGAATAAAATTATATAAAAAAAGTATTTTTAAGAAAAAGCTTTTATCTGAAAAAACTACTAAAAAGTAAAAATAATTTTTTTTTAAATTCATACACATGGAAACCAAAAGCTTTGGGGGCGGTCATATAGTGATATTGCATAGTTACTTTGCTCAATTGACCACCCCCAAAGCTTTTGGTTTCCATGTGTATGAATTTAAAAAAAATTATTTTTACTTTTTAGTAGTTTTTTCAGATAAAAGCTTTTTCTTAAAAATACTTTTTTTATATAATTTTATTTTTTACTTTTTAGTCCACTTATTTTACAAACAGACAGACAAAACCCTTTCATTTGCCACCGCCATCCACCCCTCCCCTCTCCTGTCTTCTCACTCCTCTAACACTACTTCCCTCTTTCCACCACTTCCTCTGCCCTTCCTCGTCTCTCTCCACCACTTCCCCTGCCCTTCCTCGTCTCTCTCCACCTCTTTCCACCCTATTCCCACCTTTTCCCATCCCATCCTTCCTCATTTCTTCCCACCCCTTCCCCACCTCTTCCCACCTCTTTCCCACCTCTTCCCACCTCTTCCCACCTCTTCCCACCTCTTCCCACCCCTTTACCACCTCTTCCCACCTCTTTCTACCCCTTCCCCACCTCTCCCACGTCCGCCATATTGAATTTAGAATGACGCCACACACTTTATCGTATTTTACTCATCAAACCCTTTCATTTGACACCCATATCAACGGGGTTGTGACTAAAAAGCAGATCCGCCATCTTGGGACGTCCTCCATATTGGATTTAGAATGACGTCACATTGTTTATCGTATTTTACTCGCCAAACCCTTTCATTTGGGTGATGACTAAAAAGCCGATCCGCCATTTTGGGACGTCCGCCATATTGGATTTAGACCGATGATGGCTATACTATGTTGCATTGTCACCGGACTTATACACGTGTGCAAAATTTCAAAGCTCTAGCTTAATTAGAACTAGTCGAAATTCAGCTTGCAAGATTTGACCTAAACCAACAAACAAATATACAAACATTGCAAGTTAAATAAAAGCTTTTAAAAAGTGTAAATATTTCGTGCAAAGGCGAGATTACCTTTCCCTCCCGGTTTCGAGGGTGCTGAACACGATGGAAGTGTTGGGAGAAGTTTTTGACCGCCGCAACCTCCTGAAACGGCCAAAAACCACCTCTTTTATGGATCCTTATGTTTTCATATATAAACGGGTCTGGGGAGTGATTTATCGACGGGTTATACTTGAAATAAAATGAAAGGGGGGTTATAGAGTAAGTGGAATCCAGACAGCAGGCCGAGGGGTGGAATCATTTTTTTTCAAATGATTCGGTTCAAACGCGTATCCCCCCATTTTCGGGGTCGCCGATCACGGGAAAAATATTCATTTTTTAACTTCAACCACTCCTCATCCCGCAAACGGGCAGAAACCACCCCACACACACCAGAAAGCATGCTATACAGGATTTACAGGTTTTTCGGCACATGACCGTCCTCTGCATATCTCTTTATCTTTCACGGAAGAGAAGGTGGTAGCGGCCTTGGGGGTTGCTTCAACCATTCCAAGGGGTGTAAAATTCATTAATTACACTTTATCGCAGACGCTGATCACGATAAAAATATAATTAATGAATTCTATACCTCTTGGAAGGGTTGAAGCAACCCCCGATGTCGCTACCACCTTCTCTTCCGTGAAAAATGAAGGGATATGCACAGGAATAACGACCATGTGCCGAAAAAAACCGTAAATCCTGGATGGCATGCTTTCTGGTGGTTTCTGCCCGTTTGAAGGATGACGAGAGGTCGGAGCTAAAAATGAATATTTTTCCCATGATCAGCTACCTCGAAAACGGGGGGATACGCATTTGAACCGAATCATTTGAAAATAAAATGATTTTCCATTCCTCGCCTCGCATCGGGAGGGTTTAATCAACCCCCTAGGCCTGCTGTCTGAATTACACTTACTCTATAACCCCCTTCCATTTTATTTCAAGTATAACCCGTTGATAAATCACTCCCCAGACCCGTTTATATATGAAAACATAAAGGGATCCATAAAAGGGGTGGTTTATGGCAGTTTCAGGGGGTTGCGGCGGTCAAAAACTTCTCCCACCACTTCCATCATATTTAGCACCTTCGAAAACGGGAGGGAAAGGTAATCTCGTCTTTACACGAAATATTTACACTCCTTCTGCCTTCATTACATAGACTACTAGTCTCGAAAGACCACGGACGTGATTTTTTTTCACTATGACGCGATGTAATGTTCCGACCACGCTGCGAAAAAAATATGTTATATAGAGGTAAAAGTAGACGAAACAAAAAAATTGTGAATGTGGTGCAAGGAGGGGAAGTTACCCTTAAAAATATTTGAAAAGTATACCGATGTCTTCTCGCCCTTAGTTCTTTCCCAAATTGACCGACAATTTTTTCTGAGAATCCTCTCCAATACTTGTCCAACATATATTTTTTCCAAAATTTTCAGTTGCTGCGTTTTGGCACAAAAAATTGGTCCTTTGGATTTTATCCCCCTCGTCACCCCGTGAAACGCGCCAACCTTTTGCGTAAATATTTTGCAAAATTGTTCCCTTCACTTATTGCTAACTATATTCCTTCTCTCAATGAAGATAGGGCCGGGAGCCGTTTCACCTTTATTATGTCAAATTTTACATTTTCACTTCTAGAGATGAAAATATTTCCATCTCTAGAATAAAAAATATCACTTTTATATAGAGTAGACAGTGGAAAAATTGTTATTTTCAGATATATGAGTAGAAAAAATATTTTATTTTTATATTGTGAAGGTACCCGTTTCTCTCTACATGTGCATAAGTTTTACTTTCTGTTATTTGTATTGTGCTGTGAATAACTGTTATTACATTTTTTTTGTAGCCTCTAACTAATATGAATATTTTATTGAGATGTCGAAAACGTAACAGAAAAATGTTCACAATCACAATTTTTATAAAATGTTTCCCTTTTTCTTATTCAATGCCTTGCCAGACGTTTGTATCCATGCATGATTCTAGTTGGTCTCCCTTTGCTGTATTTCACGACTGACAGCTCCATGCCATCTGTCGCGGTTGCCTGTTGGGCGCATGGCCTTGAACACGATGCCCTTTTCGCCGATAGGGCAATCGTGCACTTAAAAGCATCGCACAACGTTTCCGAGTTTTTGTCAGGACGCGTTTCGTTGAATAAATTAAATTCGGAAGAAAAATAATTACTTTCGTTTACTTTAGAACATAAGAAAACTTTAAATATTTTATTAATTAAAGTAGTTAATTACACTTGTCAATTAAACGGACATCTGTGTAAATTTGCCTTTTTGTAGTTCGGTGTTTGTTTGTTTAGATTTGATAATTCGAGGTGAACTCAAGACAACTTCTTGATAACTCTTTTTGTGCGCCTTTAACTGTCCGTAATTCATACTAAAATTTGCTAGTTTTGTAATTTTCGCGATATGTACTGGAATAGAACGGAAAAGATCTCAGCGTGACATGATTTGAACGGAAGCATGGGCGTAGAACAGGAATATTTCTGATTTACTTTAAAATGGAAAATAAAATATTTAATGAACTTTGTGATGGTTAATATTGTGTGATTGGAATATATTAAATAATATTTACTAATTTTTTATTATTAAATTATTAAAAAAATAAGCATTTTCAAAAGATCCTTTGACAACAGCAGCAACAACCCAACGTTTTGGAGGGGGTCCTATTCGCCCCTTGCCATCCAGTTTTCCCTGATTACCAATAGTTCTACATTGCTTTCACTTCGGTGAATGTGGCCAGAAATCGAGAGGATTCAGAAGAATACGAAGAACAATCAAGTTAATGTGTCTGGGTGGTTTTTATTTGCTCGGTCTACAATCATAATTTTTGTTTTGTTGTTACACTTCAACAGTAATTAAAGCTTATTGTTTGAAGGCAGATGTATCAATTCATTCTCGTTGCAATGAAGATGGTATTATTCACAAATCTCAATTTTTACTTCACTCCAACAGTCCCCAGTACACGTCACATCACGTATTCAGTATATACATTTAACAGGATTGGTGACAAAACTGAGCCCTGCCTAACTCATCTGCCAACTTTTGCCAATTTTTTGAAGTTGGTGTTGTCAACTTTCACAAACTTTTTTTTTACTAACGTAATAATTTAACGAACTCCTCTATACATTTCCTTTAATATATAAGGAATCAAAACCAGACTGCAACCAACAGCTATTCTCTGGACTAATCTCTCGTCGAGCGCTGGATTACAAATTGTACTGACGACGAGCCAGCAGCTCGAAACTGCAGTCTGCAAGTGATGTGGAGTGGCTGGCACGAGAACTCCTTTGAGTAAGAATAATTTTTTCGGCTGATGTTTGTTGCAATCGAAGCTTGGGCATCAGTCCGGAGAGCAGCTGTTGGTTGCAATCTGGTTTTTTATTCCTTATATATTTAAGGAAATGTATAGAGTTCGATAAAATATTACGTTAGTAAATATTCTGCCCTCTAAAAGCATACCAACTAACTTTCACAAAAGTAGAATTTTCTTCACACAGTCGGTGAATAATAAAGACAAGATATCTGCTTTTCAAGACCGATAATGTTGAAGTCTGAATTGAATAATTTAGTACAGCACTACTTTACAGGTGTGTGACATTAATTCCAGCAAACTATAGTTATCATATGTCGCTACCTTCTTAAGTGATGGTACGAAGATTGCTACATATTTTTGCCATATTCTGCGATTCCAGTTGCTTTGCCACATCTGACATTTATAAAATTGTTATTGTATTATACATCAGGAAATTGTATCAGACTCGCTGGACGCGAATTTCTCTAAATTAGTGAACGGACTTTGGTGTGCACAACAAAATATTGATATAAATGTTATCTGATCAAATTCAAATAGGGCTCTAAAAATGAATTTCTATAAAATAAAGAGAAAATACTTACAGTATTGTTAGGTTACTCAATGGTTCCAAAGTTCTGTTTTGGATTTCTGTTAATTTGTTGCCTCTCAAATCCCTGTAAGCAAAAAATTTAGTTTACATTTGTATATATTTACATAATGGTATAGGACGATCAACTTTTGACTTGAGAAATATAATAATTCCTAGATGAATGACAACTACATTAATAAATGCTGGATAATGAAACTAATATAAATTTTTAATAATAGAAAACGTTCCATATGCCATCTAGTTTGGTCATGAACGTATATGCATTTTTTCAGCAAAGTTTTAATGTTACACTAAGGGGGTAATTCATCACGGTGTGTTTTTCTGTATCGCATTTATCAGCGTACTTTCGGCTCAGGACAGAAACATACCTTAATAATTTTTTTTTGGAGGAGATTTAACTCCTTATAACTTTGTTCGTGTCCATAGCTTCCATGGTTCTTACAGCGTTTCTAAAGCTGCAACGTATTGCCTTTCTATTGTTGTACAGGGTGATTTACATGCGAAAAATTTATCAGTAAGTTGTCCCCACCGAAAGGAGTTAGAAAAATTAAAAATTAAAAAAACATGGCCAAAGAAATGCGCTGTTAATGACTTTAACCAGTCTAACGTAACGCGGTACCACCACATCACTTCCCCTCCCCCTTTACCAGGCTTGGAATTGACATTATTGACAGCAAAACTGGAGAGAGTAGAACTGAATTTTTGGTTTTAATCAAATCACACTACAAAAATAGCAAAATAAGTCGAAGAGACATTGACCCGATGCCAGTGAACTCTACAACACAAGTACATATAAGAGATATTTACTTAAATCCGTCAATAACACAAAAACACCAAACATCGGCGGTACTTTGTACCTGCCGGTGTCCTGATTGTTCGACTGAAAGCAAAAAACGCGGCACTTTGACCACCCGTGCTAGCTTAACTTTTTATGCCAATTAAGGAAATGTAAACATCTTTCACAAGTAAGTTCATTGTCCTATCATACTGACCACAGGCAAGAACAGTAGCATATCCTTGCAAGTTTTAATGCAACAAAAATAACTAAATTACCTCCGATCACTCTAAAATTTTGCAGGGACTTTCTCACATAGAAGACTAGTACACCATTTTATTTTTCGCATGTGGTAAATCACGCTGTATATATTTTTGTCTATTTTAATGCCCACGCATTTTTGAAGTTTTGCAATTGTTTAGTCAAAATATCGATAAAGCTCTCTGTAATAATTTTAGAAGCATTTCATATTACTTTTTGGCAAATGGTCTTTTTCCCCCATTCCGCTGAATCCGAATCTGCCGGTTGCCAAACCGAAATCCCGACCGGAAATGAGATATTCAAGATGGCGGCCAATATGGCGCCGAAACCCGAAATTGGTGCTGTAAAGCCCCCCCTTGGACACAGGAATGCGTCCAAAACGTGTAATTATATGTTTTTGAGTATGGGGAATTCAAAAATACACTAAAAAAAAAACATTGGCTAGGTTTTTTACTAAAAGATTGGAAAAAAAGTGAAATCTTTACTAATAGTACAGTAAGTAAAGCTTTTAAATCCCAGCCCGAAAATGATGCAATGAATTTCCAAATTTTTTTCTTCAACATATTTCATAAAGTATGTACATAAGAATCTATATTGTCATTTCTCCCGCTTTTTGGTTAGGGTGGTTCCCACCCCTCCTTGGGGGTTCTCGCAAAAAAAACACACATAATCTGATAGAGAATCAATTATAAGAAAGAAAGGTCTTATACACTTTTTTGCTAAAATGCATATTTTTCGAGATATTGCGAACTGAAAATTGCAATTTTCACCACCTAAAATCAGTACTCCAGACGTTTTTTTTAAATTACTCGAAAAATGTGGACTTTAATAAAAAAATGCAAGGATACAGAATTAAAGCTGTTACGAAAACAAATCGAAGGGTTTTTTCTTTTTTTTCTCCGAAATATGGCATTTTCAAAATGGCGCCAAAACATTCAGAAAAAATATACGACGTTAAAATATAAAATTAGTCAAAAACTACAACTCTGAGAAAAAAATTTATTCTTGTAAAAATTAAAGGTATTAAAATTTTCTTTCGATTGAGACGTATTACGACCTTTTATAATGGAAACTAAAAAAGTTACGAACAAAAAAGTAGCGCATTTAAAAATTTTTTTTTTTAGTCTTATTGCTCTAATTTCTTATTTATTCAAATTTTTTTAAAAATCCTTCTAGATATTGTTAATGCATATTATTAATAACATGCTCAAATTTTTTAGAATTTTTGGATTAATTATTTTTCATTCTGTACCCATTTTCAATAAAATTTTCATAAAAAAAATCGGATTTTTGGAAATTGTTCGGAAAATATTTTTTTATAAAAAATGGTAAGAACATAAAAATGAAGCTTATAAAAAAACGAATAGTTTAGTTTTTTTTTATTTTCCTACGACAAACTGTTCCAGATATATCAAAGTTTAAAGATGGCGCTTGATCGCATACGCAAGAAAATTATGTATTTAAAATTGAAAAATCTCAAAAATTATGAGATTGAGAAAAACATGATATAAGAATGAAATGAAGCTTATAAAAGAACGAAGAGTTTGGTTTTTTTTTTTCTTACGATAAACCGTTAGAAAAAGTATTAATTTTTCAGTATTTAAGGGTGGTTTCAACCCTTACTATTTTCGTCTTTCCTATGTTTTGACCTCATAATCATACTCAGCGACCTCAAAGATATAAGTATATTGATTTTTGTGATTTTGTTCCTAAAATTAGAAGACATTAATTTTTCAATATTTAAGGGTGATTTCAACCCTTAATATTTTCGACTCATAAGTTTTAACCTCATATTCAAATTCAGCGACCACAAAAACATAAGTGTGTGGATTTTTCGTTAATTTATTCGTAAAATTAGAAGAGTTACTAATTTTTCAGGTTTCGGCACCATATTGGCCGCCATCTTGAATATCTCACTTCCGGTCGGGATTTCGGTTTGGAAACTGGCAGATTCGGTTTCAGCGGGGTCGAAATAGGGGAAAAAGACCATTTGTCAAAAAGTAATATGAAATTCTTCTAAAATTTCGCTTTTCTGAAAACTTGACTTAACTATTATTATAGCTATGTGATTTAATCAAATAGAGATATTATAACCGGACGAACATTTTTAATTATAATCGTAGAAAAAAACGTTTGTAGGACACAAATCCGTTTCATACCAATTTGTGAAAAAATGTCTTATAAATTAACTTTCTTGATGTTCAGTAGAATATTTTAGAATTATTCGGCACAAAAGAGCAGCAACAAGAGAGATAAGTTGCTTGCAATTGTTTTTCCTTTTTGAATTATTTTTACAAATATTCAAATGTCAACGTGTGAAAAAATAATTGTTTTATCTATCCATCTATAAGGTTAAAATAATACTAAAAAATATGTATTCAAGATATTTGAGTAAATTGGCATTAATATTATGAAAGATAATTTTTTTTTTAAATCACGTTTCCCAACTTTTTTCAGTTTAAATCGGGAGGGAATCAGGATATCTGGCATTTCTTGGCAGGATACTTTAAAGCATAAAATCGTGAAACTTTTTTGTCTATTTTAACTTATCCTCTCTCTATGTCTCAATATGGTTTGCAAGATACTAACGAAGGGGATAAAAGAAATCACCAAACTGTATATAGCAATATAATTCTATTAGGCGGGTTTTATTGACCAAGTTTAAACCAAAATCAAGAATCAAAATCCAATTTTTTATTTCAATTCTTGATTAAACTGATTTTTGTCAATACATTCCCTCCTTAAATCACTTTTCTATTTATCTCACAATACAGATTTGTATCTACAGCTTTTTTAAAGAGATAAAGAGTATGCTTAAGTTCAGCTTATTTGCGTAAACTTTTTTTTACAGGAAACGGTTTTACTAATTTACATTTTAGGTATATCGGTTTGACTGGGGATATAAATAAAATTTTAATTAATGAAATATAGTATTTTTGCTAATGAGAATATAATTTTAAACTTCTGTCGGAGACACGTGTATACCGTATATGCCTTTTACTAGTACACCCACCCTGCCCAATAGTACAGGGACTAAATTAGATGGGATTTGGGGTTTCCTCTAAAACTATGGCAGATAGACAAAAACCAATATAGGTACGTGTCCTGAGCTTGATTTTCGAGAAACAAACGCCGAGCCGACTGCCGAGCTGCAGAACTTGTTTGGAAAATTGGCAAGAAAAAAAATATGTATTTATTAAAATAACCACAGTTTGTACCTATTTTATGTAATAGTTGTAATAGTCGGTTAAATTTTCATAACCTCTAGGTACATAACGGCAGATTTAACAAATACACATGTTTTATTCTAAGAGAATTATGTATTGAAAAAAATGAAAGGATATTAAAATTTAATTGCTATTCACCTTATTACAACGGAACCCTATCGTGTTACGACTATGATGTTTATACTTACTTATGATATGAACCGATCGATTTGATTTTTTCTAAACTGTTTCAGTAATGGTCACGTCAAATGGAGATTACGGTTATCGAATTGAACCGATGGTGTCCGAAACGTTACCAATAGATCAATTAGCCAATTAAGAACTTATGGGATGTTTGCAAGTGAAGTGCCGTAGACTGTGATTATCTTAGCAACAAACAAACCAATACACATTATGTATCTAGAGATAAGTTGTTGTTTGATCGGAGCTGTGCACAGAATGACGCGGGGATGCGATTTCAGGCTTTGACTATACAGACTGTCATTAAAAAAAAAAAGTTCCAGAAGTGTTACCAGACGATGTGTTACATGCCATTTGCAGTTTTTTAAATTTATATAACGGAGATATCGCCTGTTAACATAATTCTGGAACACTCTGTATACTGAATTTTCTGTTAAGTCATTTTGACATGTACGCATGCGCAGATAATTGGGGATTTACGGTAAACGTTATTTAGCTTAACGTACTCTGTTATTTGAGAGTGAATGTCGGGTGAAATTTGACGTTTTGTGGAAGATGTTTGGGAGTTTTCGTAGCTTGCTTGGAAAATAAAGTTATTTTAGTATTTTATGTAATTCTTCTTCCGTGTTATATCTTATTTATATGTTAAGTTAGCTACTTACATTACTTCGATAATATTGACGGTTCAGTCAGACGGAGTTATGTCAATAATCACATATGCGATAACTCATGCTTTGCACAACGCTAATTTAAACACGGGATTGGAAAGTGACAGCTAATGACGTATACCATCTCCGTTATGTTGAAATTGCAATAACTCCCTAATGTCTCTTAGAATTCACAATGAAATATTGTCAAATTTCCAAACTTTGAACATGATTTATCTCTATCAGTTACTTTCTGTTAACTTTTTAAACCATCTTACTTGAAACTTTGCCGTTAGAAGTTAATATCTAATAAAGTCGAGTTTCCGAACGGCTTCCAACGTGATAATGCCGAATAGTTTGGCAAGTTTATTTCCTGCCCAATATATTGATTTATAAAAGATCAGCTTCCCACAAGTTCATTAATGATATCTCCTAGCTTTTAAAATCTAAAAAGGAAATAGAGAATCTTTAAAACGTTTTGCAATGTCAAATATCCCTTGATAAAGTTTTAACTGGAAAGTTATGTTACAGTCATACCTTGGGTTAAAATTTTTAGTATTCAAATATAAAAAAATCCAATAATCCAAGCACCAAGGATTAATATCACACAACACGTATATTTAGCCAATCAAGTTGGCACCATCGAGACAGTTTCAATGATCTTCTGATAATGTCAACTTGGTTGCAGAAATGCGGATCGAGATTCGTTCACATGATACAGGATTAACGTTATACGTCTTAAAGGAAATAATGGGGACGTAGCTATGGCGCTACAGAATTCCATTTATGTATATTATGTACTTACAATTCAACCAGCTGCGCCAAGTTTTTGAACGCCTCTTGATCCAGCTTGAATATGTCGTTGTACATAAGGGTGCTGTAACAAATTATCACGCTTTATATTAAATCTGCATATTATTACAAAACTTTTATAAAATTCTTTGCTTTGTTATAAGAAACTACACCAATATTGAAAACACTAGTGCATTAAAGCACTTGTGCCAAAAATTGCTTTTTTGGAAATAACTTTTATAACACGCAAAGTGCAAAAAAATGTAAAGGTGAAAATTATATAGCACAAAATTCTACACAAAAAAGGTCCCACGTGCATGCAATCGTTTCTTCGTAAAATAACAATCAAAGTCGCGAGTCAACGCGCCAACAAAATGCAAAATTACCTTGGAAAAGAAACTTTTCGTAATGAAAAAAAAACATTAAAAAAAAAACAGATTGCAGCTATCATTGTCAGATATAAATCTTTCATTTTAATTTTTTTTTTATTTTTAGAGCTTTTTTTTTATAAAGAGAAGAGCTCATGGGCTTCCAATGAAGCGTCAGACCCTCCCGGGCACGCCTGTATACTACTATTGGGGCACTGCAGCCTCCTGGGCTTATTGTGCTCACCCTCTATAGCCCTAGCAACTGTTGTTTCGCTGCGCGGTGTCCCTTAGATGGTCCGATCGGGAGCCAGGAGCGATCACCCATCCAAGTCCTCACCACGCGCTACGTTGCTGCACTCGGTGATCTCGTATAGGTCCGTCCCATACCCACCTAATTTTTAGAGCATACTTCATTAAATTATTTATATCTTGGAATATACTCGTTAATGTAACAAGTCCATTTAGTTCTGGAATAGTTATGTCACTTTTCGATACCATGCAAATGTTCTGGATAGAAAAAGAGTTGACTTTACATTTTTCTCAATTAGAAGGGTCAAAATCCCCTGAAATTATGAAAAATTAACACTCACATATAAAAAAATTCCGATTTAAGTTAAGTGCATCTACTTTTAACCAGCAATGTCCAATTTTTCCATTATAATTCGTATTCAATAAAAAAAACAATATTAAAAAAAGGGTTATTTTGGTCCATCCGTGGTGAAGTGTGGAAGCCATCTTTTTTTACCAATTTTGGGGTGCTGAAAACGAATCCGTCACCCGTTTTGGCGAAAAATCTCGGGAACACACATAAAAACAACCCTTATTTGGGTGCCATAAAGTGAAGATTCTCATTTTCCCAACCAAAGGCCATTTAAATAATTAAAGAATTATTTAATATAACAAACAAGTAATATTTTCTGGATAATGATATGACCAAGGGCCAGTTTTATAGGTTCCGTTTAACTTAGATCTGATAGTTAACTCTAAGTTTTGTCAAAAAGTACGTTTTATATCTGCCAGTAACTGCCAATCTTAAGTTTAAACTCCAAACTTAGGTTTATGCACGCTTACGTTGATTAATTAGCAATATTTTGAAGGATGTCAATGCAAACTTCAAATTTCAACTTAACCTACAAATAATTACCTATTATACATTCTGTAAAGAAAAAGTTATAGAAAATGGAGATTTTCGATATTTTTTAGGACATTTTATCAAGCGATGAAGATGGTGTTATAAATATAATAAAAGCACCTCGTCGTGCACAAAAATTCCGATAGAGACCAAGATATGGAATAACAAAGAATTTATAGATCTATTTCGAATATCTAAAGAATGTGTGCATATAGTATTAGAACATATTACTCCCACATTTAACTCGACTAACATTTGCTTTATCCTTCCAAGTAACCGAATCACTTTTCTTGCATTCGATTACATATTTACGCTTTTTACTAATTCAATCAATAGTTTGATTTCACTGACTTAGAAATTTAAAGATATTTCACCCATCGTGAAAAGTCAAAGTACCTACCAGTAATGAAAATCGCCAATTTGTCACTATGCTACCAACTAACAAAACAGCGATAGAACTGACGATCTTGACAAGCACCTATAAAACGGCATTTTAGCGAACACTAAAATCTAAAGTTTAAACCTCCAGTAAAACTTCAGTTTAAACTTCTAGTTAAACTTTGGTTTAATCTGTACCTATAAAACCGGCCCTAAATCACCTTATTATGATAAAGAAACATCAAATTGGGTGATTAGAGATTTCTTTTGCAATTAAAACCAACAAAAACCCTAATCAACTATTTGGTACTTGATACTGAAGTAGTTTAAATGAGTACTTTGCCCAGCTCTGGTGAATTGTCACCTTATGGCAACAAAAAACAAATGACAGGAAATTAAGTAGGTATTCGACACTGCACTCAAAGAAATAGTATGGGTAAATTCAACCAAAAAAAATGGTAACTAACAATATCGTTAATTTTGTTAAACCAAACTATATTGATGGTATTTTTAAACAAGACAGTTATTTTAATTAATAAAAAGTTGTCGTACAACAAAACAAACATTGACTTAAAAAATAGATGAATAAGACTATTATTTTGTTCGTCTGACTATTATTTTGTTGAATTCTGTCAAATTAAACTAGATAATAGTATATTTTATTTTTAACTATTATCGAATTGTAATTCTAACCCAGATTAGTTCGCTGTACTATTGTACTTGGTAGACAAACCAATATTATTATCGTCTTCTAGAAGTTCTAAAAGAATTACCATAAAATTTGCTTGCTTACCACGTAGTCTATTACAGAAATTATTCTCAGATGACGCCACATACACATCACTAACAGTAATCCATTATGCATTATCTTGCACTCTTATGAATTTATAGAAAATTAATAACATGATTGCAGTGTTCAAATTCTCTCAGGGATCATCGATCTCTAATCTTTGGTTTGGGTGGTCTGATGTCTCAATACTGAGATTTTGGCTAACTAAAAAAAACTTCATCATACAATAAAGTGTAGATCAACCTAAAAATTAGTTGGTGAACAAAAAACAAAGTCGTTGTACTATTTAATTGTAGACCAAATTGAAAATGGTTAGTGAACATAAAAATATGTCATTGTACTATTTAATTTGTTACAAGAAGATATGATTATTAAACTACTATTTGTTTACGAAAATAAATAAAGTTGTATGACTATTCTTTACTGATTGATTCAACTATGAAACTAGATAGGCGCGATTTAATATGCTCTTTTTGGTTGAATTTACCTATCATTTTCTTTGAGTGTGTGTGACTCAATTTTTACAACGAATCGACTGTTTTGGAGTAAAATGGAAAAAAAGAATTCTGTCAACTGTTGTCTTATAGAAACAAAAGAAACATTTTAAATAAATATTACTAATCAAAAAGTTAACAAGGAAAAGTATTTCTAACAAACAAAATTTTGTTTTCAAAACAGAACTCTGGCTTAAACGGCGCCGATAAAAAATAACCTAGATTAATACAGACGGTTTTAAAAATCCGTATATGTAATAATTTGTAAATATTTTGAAGCTTTTTTTAACCCATATGCCAAATATATCGGTACGCAAATATTTAATATTTAATATGAACTTACAGTGTTTGTAGGTCGTTATCCTCTCGAAAGACACCAGCTGGAATTATCTTTAAATGGTTGTTATCTAGATGTCTGCAATATAAAATATAAACATAAGTATCAGTTAAGTACTTGGGTAGGTAGTTAGATTTAAAATAGGTGATTAAAGTGATATTAAAAAATAACCCTAATAATACTTTTTGTAGGTTTTTAGTCTAGTCTGTGATGTATTTTTTAACAGCTACCAAACTTTTTGGGATATTCTTTTAGATGTCATCCGAGAGTTGTTCTGGGTTTGCCCAGTTTAGAAATAAATAATTTTTCACTTAAATTATCTTGTAATATTTCGATAATATAATAGTATATAATGCAATGATCATTTAATGACATTAAGACACGAGCATGAGAATTATGACATGAGCTGTAGGCGAATGTCATAATGAATCTGAGTGTCTTAATAGCCATTAAATGTGAGTTGCATACACTATTTTTTCTACGACCAGTCATAATGAAATAGAAAATTAAAATTTTATTTTTGAAATTGCTGACTTGACAGATGACTTGTAAAAATGTTTAAATTTTAGATCTGTCAGATGTTCAAGGCAATAGTTGATATTGACAGAATATTGCTGTTTGTCGCGTTTCCATTGGTTATAAACTTGTATCTTAATGGAAAATCTTAATGAATCTCATTAAAGTACAAGTAGGGAATATCTAATAAGCGAATGAGAGCACGGGAGTAGAAAAAATCGACTTGAGTAACTTTACTAGGCAACAGACTAAATAACTGGTCTGCCTTTAATTTATTTGACGATGAAAAAGTCGTAATTTCCATGGTCACGAATTTCAGTATGTCAATATAAACAAGTCGAATTGGAAAGGACCCCTGAACAAAACCCATGAAAATGTTGATTCGGTGGAATCGGCTGAAATTTGGGTATTTTGTAGTTCAAGTCATGTTGATTAAAAGTTCTTATCACATCGAGCCAATCCTATGGACAGTTTTGGAGATACAGCTTGTCAAATTTAGGTAATTTGCGTCATTTTAGACATTCAAGAACTTTTTATTCTTAAACTATTAACTTTAACAAAAAGTTGCAAGGGTCTAAATATTTTTGTTCAGGTCCAATAAAGCTCAAGAATTTTTTTCAAATTTTTTTTATCAATTTTTAGGTTAGGTAAAATATATATATATCATATTCCGGCATGCTTCGGTGGGATTGGCTGAAACTTTGCTAATTTGTAGTTAAAGTCATGTTGATCAAAAATTCCTATTGCACTGAGTCTATCCTATGAGTGGTTTCCGCTCCAGGAGTTCTAGGAGGTAATGGGTAATCTATATGTACGTGTTATGAATAGCTTCCAGCGTGTTTGTGTATGTGCGTGCGTGTGTCCTTTGGAATATAGTATTTATAGTCCACCCGTCAGGTCATATAAAAAGGCCTTACCAGGGATTAAGTCGGGAAGTTTTGAAATTTGGCAGGGTTGTAGATTTAACTAAAATCCACATTTTGCACCAAGCAATATCTGCCGCCGGCGTAGCCATATCGCCAAGATGGCCGCCAAAAACAGTTTTTTTGAAATATCTCCTTTACCTTAGGTTTTCGAGTTAAAACACTTATTACAAAAATGAAAGAGGAGCAAATTTCTTACCTATATATGTGTTCTTTGTAAAATCAATAGTTTAGACACAACAGTCGATTAAAGGTACACATATTCATTTTACTTTCCCTAACGGCATTTACTGTAGTTTGGATCTGTGGCCCTGAAACCTTTTCAGAAAAGACATAAATGGAGACTACAAATGACGACAATTCAAAATTTAGATGATATTAATCCGATTTTTGAAGTAGTATTACCATCCACTTCAGATTTGCTTTGGTTGTACGCAACATGGACCAAATGTTCTGTCATTTGTAGTTTCTGTAATGGAAAATCTTGCGAAAATGTCGTACAAGATATACTTGGGGCATCCGATGAAGATGAAGACTTAGACTTGCCTCTTGACACTATTATATCAAATGAGAAAATTGGTGAATCGATGAATTAGAGGAAAGCGACGTTGATTCTGAAACAGAAACAACTGCAAATACCGTTGAAAGTACCCGCAATAATAACGAAGTAGGTCCATGAGTCTTATCTAAACGAAAAAGGCATAATAAATATGCTGTTGTGGAATAGGCCTCTAGGGGATACCGCATTTAAAAAAAACGCGCCATGTACTTTACCTCTAGGGTAGTGTGGAAACAAGTACATACTGCATTGTTTCAGTTAAATATATATTAAAACGAATTACGTGACTCTTGCTTTTATCCAACTTATTGTTAATTTTTTTTTAAATTGAATGTTGAATTGGACAAAGGTTTTACATAAATAGCTCTCTGCCATTCTAAAACACATACATTTCGAAAAATCGGTCACAAAAAAACGCTTTTAGGAGAAACTATACGAACATTTTCAATTTCACTCGACTGCTGTACCTAAACCGTTGATTTTAGAGAAAATATACACACAATGTTCATAATTAGAAATTCTAATTATGAACATTGTTAGAATTCAAAACATTTATTCTACTCGCCGGAGTATTTCCGATTTCAAATAATATAGTGCCTATAAGAAATATTTTTAAAAAGTTTCATCATACTTGGTACTGTTTATGAGAATTCCATTATCGTCGATTTGTAGGCTTCATTGACTCGACTATATGATAATCTTCTGATGAAACTGCATCAATTTAAAAGGGTCGTACTAATTTAATTCACATGTACATCTAATTATTTAAAAAAAACTGCCGATGAAGCCATATCTAAAAATATCTTTTAACTGTTAAAAATCAAAGTATATCACTGAATAGACTGAAAAACCCATCAAAACTTTTACTAAGGTTATTTTGCAGTCCCTTATATTTTAGCCAAATAAACAGGTATTCCGACACATTGCCTAACCCTATATATTTGAACAAAATAGAGATAATTGTTTTAGTAGATCAGTGTTTGAAGTTTTATTTTAAAGATGTAAACAATAAACATGCAGTAATATTATTAGACCTTGACTTACAGATATCTAATGCTCCTCAGATTGTGAAAAGTTTTTGGTTCTATTTCTATGATGTTGCAATGAACTAACGTTCTGAAACAAAAAAAAAAAATGTTTTGAAAAAATTATTTTTCTAAATAGGTTATTTCAGCCACCCGTTTGGTTCGCCCCTAGCAGCTAAATATCAAATTGTTGACGCGAGTAATTATGGTATAGGTATTGGAAACTAAAATCACCAGTATAAATTACTAGTATAGTAAGGCCCCCCATATAATTCAGCGATATAAAAAATCTCGCAAGAAAGCGTAAAGGACATCGACAGTTTTTGGTTAGTGTACCGCCCGCCGGTCCACGTTGACTACTGCCGGTGCACGTTGACTACATAGTTTATTACAACCCATCTTCATTCCGGTAGAGAAAATTTCAACCAATTATATTCAGTGGGAGTGGCCTACATTGTTGTTAGGAAATATGTGACCATTTTTTTGTGATGATAGAGTAAAAGAAGCCGAACACTTTTATGGCCTTTTTGTAAATAAACTGAAAGTGGTGTGCAGGTGGAACCCTTTTCGCTTTCTTTGCCAGCTTTTTTATATCGCTGAATTATATGTGGACCTTACTATATATTCATAGATACAGGGTGTCCGGAAATATCAGTTAGAAACTTCTGGAGCAGATTTTACATACAAAACTATGAAAAAAGTCCATATAAACATATGTCTGCAAATGCTTCCTAAGGAAGCTACGGCCCTTCGAAGGCGGAGCCATAGTATATCTTTTTATTAAATATTTCAGAAATCCTTGTGATTGTTAATTGAAATCGGGCCCCAAAATTACCCTACAATAACTATTTTACAGCAGTTTTTATTTAAAAAAGCGGTGGGTTCTATGGTGTATTGCAAAGAGAAAGTCTTTTATGTAAATTTGATCAGGGTCTCCCTTTCCCTACGCCTCTGGATGAATTTCAATTTGGCCAATACCATGAAAGAATAGGTTTTATTGATACCGAATAACATACTGAATTTTATCGTTGTAGCACAAAAAATTTCAGAAATACTAAATAAAAACCTATTCAAAGGCTCCATCTTTGAAGGACCGTAAGCTCCCTAGAAGCAATTGGGTTGTTGACGAATTTTCAGAAATGGTGAAATATAGTAGTAGAGGCGTTAATTTCGTTATATATTTAATTTGGAAGAAAAATTATAAGCGCACCATATAAAAAAAATTATTAAACCTCGACTATTTGAATATGCCATGAAAATGGAAGTGACATCATAGAGGCAGTTAGATGTGAACTTATACGCAGAACAGAAGAAGACGAATAAGTTGACATTGTTGACAACAAAGAAAATAAACCTCATATGTCGAAAGTAAATTTGACGTTTAGCTAATAGTGATTAGTGTTTGCTATTATTGGTAATACTGTTTATATAAACTTCATATCTTTGCATGTAAATCTGCACCAGAAGTTTGTTACCGGTATTTCCGGACAACCTGTGTATAGCAAAATGACTATCTGCCTTCTATTAGCACTACCTCTAAACTGAGCGAGTGGTTCAAACAAGCCCTCGTGGAATAAATAAAATTTCAAACTTTTTTACACAAAAATAACACCTAACAAATAACTAAAATGAAACAAGGAAATGTATCATATTATACACTAGTTATATACAATAATTTTATTATTAACTCCTTGGAACATAAAGTTCAGGTTGACTCTGTCTATACTGACTTTTCTAAAGCGTTTGACAGAGTCAACCACGGTCTTCTTACAGCAAAATCAGAAAAGTTAGGTGTCAGTGGCAATGTATTGAAATGGATTGGCAGTTTTGTAACTGGTCGGTCACAGTGTATAAAATATGGTAGTTTTTTGTCATCGTCAATTACTGTAACATTAGGGGTTCCTCAAGGCTCTCATATTGGCCCTCTATTATTTAATCTCTTTGTAACGATATAGTTTCTGCAATACAAAATAATGACTTAAAAGTGTTCAGAGTAATCGAAAATCCTTCTGATGCTGCATTGTTGCAAAGTGATTTGGATGGTTTGTCCCGCTGGTGTGACGTAAAAGTCCTGCACTTAAATGTGAATAAATGTTACAAGATTACATTTGCAAGAATAAACTCACCTTACATTTATCCTTACGAGATTAATAACGAAGTGTTGCGCGGGACTAATCATGTAAAAGATCTGGGAATTATTCTTGACAATAAATTGTCCTATAACATTCATATACATGAAATAATATCAAAGTCATTGAAAATGTTGGGGTTCAATCAAAAATCTGGATCAGATTTTTTTCCGTCGACAGTCTAAAATTTTTATACTGCTCATTGGTATGTTCAGTATTAGAATATTGCTATATAATCTGGTGTCCCAGTTATAATATCTACATTCAGGAGAATAATAAGTACATGTATCGCAGACATTTTAGCGCTCAAAATATAATGCGCTTTCGCAAATATCTTAAAGATGAAGATTGGCAAGATGTTTTTATCCAGAATTGTCCTGATATTGCTTTCGACATTTTTTCTAAAATACTGTTATATTATTTTGAGATATGTTTCCCTATCAAACGTTTTTCAGCAAATAAAAAGAATAGATTTATAATGACACCAGAATTAACTGAACTGAAAAACTATGTGGTTCTTTACAGTACACTGGCCGAACATAATGCAAATTATGCAGAGATTAGCAAATATCTCAATAAACTATATAGAGAAAAATTAAAAGCCGCTCAAACGGCATATTATGACAACCAGATTGCAAGTTCTGATAATAAATCTAAAACGATGTGGAGAATTATAAATAATCTACAAAAAAGAAATAACAAAAAAAATGAAATTGTTATACATGAAGATAATGTTAAAATAGGTGATCAAGATGTTGCAAATAATTTTAATCTACATTTTACATCCTGCAATAACAATTATCGAGACTTTGAATTTCTAGAAAATAATGTTCTATACTGCAATAACACAATTAAATATGTTTAAAATTCGTGAGGGTGATATAATATCTTTATTGGGCAAATTAAAAAACTCAAACTCATCTGGCATTGATAACATTTCAAATAATTTGCTGAAAAAATGTAACTCAGAATTATGCAGGCCTCTAGCATACTTAATAAATTTATCCATAGAAAAAGGAATATTTCCAAATAAGTTAAAATTGGCCACAGTTATACCAATTTTCAAAAAAGGCGATGCAAATGATTATGCTAATTACAGAGCAATAAGTCTCCTTTGCAGTATATCTAAACTTTATGAATTAGTAATAAAAGAACAATTAACTGCCTTTTTTGACCAAAACAATATCCTCTCTATGTCCCAGCATGGTTTTACTAAAAACAAAAGTACTGAATCTGCACTGTGTGAGTTTCAAAATATAATTGTTAATGTCTTGGATAATAAGCAACATGTTTTAGGTTTATTCATAGATTTCTCGCGTGCTTTCGATTATGTTGATCATGATTTATTACTGGCAAAATTAGCAAGATATGGCATTAGAGGTACTCCATTAAATCTATTAACATCATATTTAAAAGGAAGAACCCAAATTGTACAAATAAATAATGTTACAAGTACTAGTTGTAATATTAAACAGGGTGTACCGCAAGGGTCAATTTTAGGACCTTTGCTATTTATAGTTTTTGCCAATGACATAATTAAACTCCTGAACAGCAATTACCCAACAACTCATACTGTATGCTATGCCGATGACACTAATGTCTTAGTAGTGGAAAATGATGTCGACAGCCTTAGAACAACAGCAGAACAAGTATATCAAGATCTAATTTTATGGTCAGAAAAAAATTGTTTACAGTTAAACAAAGACAAAACGAACTCAATTTTGTTTAGAATACGTGGAAATTCTAATGAACTGTGTCTTTTTAAGAATGAAGATCTTGAAATAGTTTGTACTGAATCAGTTAAGATATTAGGTATTGTTTTTGACAGCAATTTAGGGTGGTCACCACATCTTGACGCATTATGTTCAAAACTGCGTAAAAGTTGCCACGCTCTGAACTACTTGGCGAAACATTGTAGCCAACAAGTTCTTTTAACATTATATTATGCGAATTTTCATTCTCATTTAAAATATGGGATTGTTAATTGGGGAACAAGCGCCCACGTTAATAGAATATTTGTACTTCAGAAGTATGCCGTTAGGATAATCACTGGTCTAAATTACCGTCAGTCTTGTCGTAATGCTTTTAAAGATCTAAAGATTCTAACAGTAGTCGGAACATACATTCTAGAAGTATGTAAAAATATTTCACTGTTTTTGGCCAATCAACAGGACCATGGTCATGATACCAGATCAAGAGGATATAATGCCAAACAACTTTAGGACTACATTTTACCAGAAAAGTTTCCATTACACTGGATGTAAATTTTATAATGCATTGAACCCAGAAATAAAAAACTCCCCTAATGCTCATATATTTAAATCTAAATTAAAACAACATTTACTGCAAAAAAATTGTTATACCCTACAAGAATTTTTTTAATTCAAATCCATAACTTCTGAGACTACTCATTGAAGTATTGTATTTAATTATCTTTTTAATTGTACTAGTACATTTCATGTTCGCTATATCTATTGCTATGTGTGTGTCTTTCATATATATATATATATATGTATATACATGTATGTGTGTTTGTGTGTACATATTTATTTTTGTTATATATTTACTTGTTTTTTTGACTTTTTCTTTTGTTAGTGTATTTTATACATTTGAATGAAAGAAATAAAATATATTATTATTATTATTATTATTATTATTATTATTATTAACAATATTGAAGCTGTCCAAAAAAGATTTCTAAGATCTGTGCTTTAAGATGGGATACTTGAGAGATGAATATGATTATAATGACATTCTTGCTAGACTTAATATTAATACATTGGAACGTATCAGCCTCCAGCTGATATGTGCTTTCTGTATAAAATAATTAATGGTTATGTTCAGTGTCCTGAGCCGATTAACCTGATAAGTTTTAATGTGAAGAACAGAAGACATTGATTTGCTGATGTTTTTCATGTACCATTTCATCACACTAACTATGGACAAAATGAGACACTGACCAGGATTTTGAGAACTGCTAATTCAATTCAAAATAATGTTGAACTTTTTGGATCTTCAGCTTTGTCTTTTAAGAAGCCCATTCATTGAACAACTATAGCTAGTTGTAATATTTGTACAATCTTTGTTTATTGTGTATATGTACTATTCTTTAAGTAAGACACAGTAAACCTTTCTTATAGATTCTAACGGTGGATAGCGTCATCTAAAGCGTGACTATTTTAGGTTAATGATATACAGAAATCTTTTTCGATTTTTGGAACGTGGCAATTACTGGATCTAGATTTTTTTTTATTCTATGCAGAATTTTATTGTTTTTTTTTCTCTGAACTATTTTTAATGTAGGACGGAATGGAAGCGAACAATCTACCATTTTGTAATTTTTGCACCAGATTAAATATATTTTTTTTAAATTTCTGACCCAGTAAGAATTCTCTCTCTTTTGGGCACCTAAATAAAGGGTTTAAGGGGAAAAAATCCAGTCTAGAGTTATTTCCCCGCACCCCCTATGGTGACGACGTGATGGCTGGACTATAAATGTATCGACTACGCTGCTTTCTTTACGAAGCGACTGCAGCAAGCAAGATACTGTTTCGCAATATATCAGTTCATCCGACTTTCAAAGTTTAAATTAACGTTCAAATATGAGCATAAATTCCAAATTAAAACATTGTGGAATAAAATGGTTAATTGGTTAACATATTAATGTCTAACGAGGAAAGTTATAATTGTAATTATTTCAAAAGGAAATGTATATAATATAGAGGCAAATAAAATGGAACTGAAAACTGTAGACTATAAGATTATTCCACAGATGGTTTGCTTGTTGATCAAAGAGGTTTATGAAATAGAGAAATAGGTGAGTATAAAGAGCGTAAAGAGACTCAAGCTCAGAAACCCACCCATAAAGAGACAGACACGGAGTCTGGAACCAGAAACACGTTCGTATACCTACGTAAAAATCACTACATGATTATTAATTTCACATCCACGTAGTGGAATGGAAGTGGGTATAGTAACGGTAAAAAAAATTAAATTTAAAATAAAAAATTAATTTTAAGCAGATCTTTCAAAAAAGAGTGTCGCTGGCTGGTACTATGAAACATTGTATTACAATTCTCGTTTTCATTTTTTGCTTATTTGATTGGTAGAAAAATAGCGGCTATAAATTATAATCGTTTGTCCTTTGGGAATTATATGCTTCACACAAGAAAAAGAGTTCCCAAGGCAGAAATGTGAGCTTCACTCTTAAAAACCACCCCTAATGCGCCCCGCCGCGGTTTTTCGCATTTTCCAGCGAAATAGTTGGTCCTCCAGAAAATGTCATACTTATTAATAATATTCTACATAAAATTTGCTACAGCTAAGCTCCTATACATATTTCCGATAGGGGAAATAAATTTCGATCAATACGCGAACGAACTAGGGGGTTGGTCCCCAATCGACGCGCCCTTCGCGTATTCTCAATATAATGTAGTAATAGTCTCTTATATTCTCTCTACGGACGTAAAGTGAAACGTTTGTGTGTTTATGCATTTTCTTAAATAAAGACTATTAATATTATTATATTATTATTATTATAATATTATATTATAATATTAATAACTGGGGCGAGGGCAGATGCGTCTTCCCCGTGCTGTATTTCGATACTCCAGTAAAGCAACGTTCAGCGCAGTTAGTACTTGGACCTTGGGAAACACAGCGATTTCATCCCACCTTCTAGCAGCTTGTATATCAGGGTAAACGCGGTAGCTATGTAATTTCAAGACGAGGATTACGTAGGGAATACTTCAGAGGCGATGTAAAGCAGGCGGTTCCTTGTCAATAAATGTTAGGCAAGTAAATGATCTCTTCTCTTCTCAAGAGAAGAGGTTCAGCAAAATTTCTAGGTTGGGGGTAGGTCGTCTCCTGGCGTGGGTGATAGGCCCTGGTAGCGGAAATAGGCCGACGCGACGTTAAATAAATAGATAAAAAAAAACTAAAATGAAACAAGAGAATTATACTTTTATCATATTTATGTAAACATTTCTTATAGATTCCAGCGCCATCTGTTGATGGATAGTGCCACCTCAAGCGTAAGTATTTTAGGTTAATATCACAGGCCCACAAAAGAGAAAAGTTTTCTGCCCGGGGGTACTGACCCCACCTATCCCTTGTATTTTGACCCGCTGAACACGAATCTTACCTTAATTTTTCCCCTATACGTCAGGTTTTTTTTAAGCAAAAAAGTCTAATATTTATATATTTATTTTCTGTTAAAAGAAAAACCTGACGTTCTGGGGAAAAACTAAGATCAGATTCGTACTCAGCGGCTCAAAATACAAAGGATATGTGGGGTCGGTACCCCCGGGCAGATGACTTTTTTTGTGTGAGATTGTGTGTGTGGCACAGTGGCAACCAAAAAGAAGTGGTCTGCGCGGGGGTACTGACCACACCTATCCCTTGTATTTTGAGCCTCTGAATACGAATCTGACCTTAGTTTTTCCCCAACACATCCGGATTTTTTTTTAACAGCAAAAAAAGTCTGTTGAATCGTATAATATTTATATATTTATTTGCTGTTAAAAAAAAAACCTGACGTCCTGGGGAAAAACTAAGGTCAGATTCGTATTCAGCGGCTCAAAATACAGGGATAAGTATGGTCAGTACGCCGGCGCAGACAACTTTTTTTTGTGAGCCTGTGTATTTAATGATATATAGGATTTTTTTTATTCTATGTCGAATTTTGTTGTTTTTTTTTCCTCCTAGAATTACTTTTAATGTAGGGCGGAATGGGACCAAACAATCCACCATTTTGTAATTTTTGCATATATACATACATCATTGTTTCTTAGCTTAAAAAATGTTTTCTTCCCAAATTGGGACAAGATCTGTCAAGAGGTAGCTGAGATATTGCAAACAAAAAAATAAATTACAACTTCGACACCCTGTATCTCAGTAAGCAGGCACATTTTATCTAAGTGTTTCAGGTTAAATTTTCATATTTTGGACTAAGGATTCTCCAGTTAGCGTATGTCCAATTATTAATGAAATACCCTGTATAAAGAGACAGTCAAGGATTCTGAAACCAGAAACACGTCATAAAAATAAAGTGACCATAATTGAATTTTGCTGATGGGGGACATAATGGAAAAAAATTTCGAGGTTTAATAATTGATAATTGATAATTTTTCTGAGCGTCTCATAACTGATGAACATGAGGGGAGAAATGTGAATATTTCAGCGAGCGGGGGATAGTTTTGTTGTATTAGTGAAACCCCGGGAATGGGAGACATTTTGCGGGACACTCACATTGAGGGGATAGCTCCATCAAAAGGAGGACTCTCCCCCCGTATGGGGACGAATGGTCGCTTTACGTAAAAATTACTACTTTATTATCACTTCCACATCCACAAAGTGGAATGGAAGTAGGTGGAGTAACGGCAAAAAAAATCAACTTTTTTCTGTGTGAAAGATTATTTAGTCCAAGTCAAATTGCAAGCATATTCTTCTAGGAAATTTTGAATCTTTTTGTGCCAGTCGATTGATACCGTTACTTCCCATTGCATGCAGTTGATATAAACATCCCCTAAGGGAGGAGTCCGTCTTTGCTATGTTTGGTAGGGAGACTCTTACATTTATATTTGGACAGGCTATGTACCAGAATTATCTGCATACTTTGAGCTTTATACAATAAATGGTATTGTTTGAATTCTTGCATTTTTTTAATTGAATTATAAATTCTAAGCTTCACTCCTCGTGCGTTTTTGTGTGTTGGGTCGACAACTGAATGTATAGGACCTTTATAAGGTACCTCAAGTCTGCTTTTCAGGACATCGATCAAATCACATAAACTAATGGGAGGCATTCTGTATATAAAGAAGGGCGACCCCCTCCCCCCCCCCCCCCGGTTGAATTTTGCTCAATGTTATCAAATAATAGCCCTTAATGATACTTAATAACGCACCGAATCTCATCGCAGTACTACACAGGATTTCTGATATATTAAATAAAAATCTGTTTTACGGCCCCATCTTCAAAAGGTCCTAGCATTTCCGGGCATATCTATAGGAACCACTTTTCATAAACCATCACCACTTAAAGTTAACGACGAGAAATTCCGGACACCCTGTAAAGTATATCACTGGTGACAAACACAGCGGAGAGTAGCGGAGTGGGAATTCTAAGACAAGCAGACATTTTTCTTACTCGTCTATTTCAGAACTAAGGTCTTAGCTAGGGGGCTGGTGGCAATACGGGTATATGATTTCATTGTAGTTAACAATAATACGGAATTAAGGTATTGATTAACATATCGATTAGAGGAGCTAACGAGCTTGGTTGCTGCTGATTTTTTAAATAAATGAATTTCAAATTTGCAAAAAAAGAAACGCTTCTATATTATTTTATTGTTTCAGCCATTGCTATAAAATTGTTCATTATCAAAAATATCAATTAAAAAATGGTTGGGTGAAGTCCATGCTCTGATTTTTTTTATAAAACTAATTGTTAACTTGCAAAAAAGTCATTGTATTTTGTATTGGTTTTGATTTGTTAGTTTTTAAATTCATAAGTAGAGAAAATCATTGGCTGACGTGTATGTTGCTGATTTTCAGAAATATTCCCAATTTACTCCAAAAAATGTCAAAGTAAGAAAATGAATTATCGTACCTATTGAAATTTGTCAAACAAATTATTTATTTTTTATTATTAAGAAAACCTGTTTTTGATTTTACAGTTCCTTGAATGTAAGTTTCATTACTGATTGCGTTGCTGATTTTTCAAATATTTAAATTTTTTCCCGAAAAACGTATAAAGAAGTGAGTTGATCTACTTCAATTTTAAATAAAAACAGCATTTTATTATCAATATTTCGATAAAAAAATATTTTCGTTTATGTAATGGGTGTTTTAATGCTACATGCATGTATTCAGATCTGTGAATACTCACATCTTCCTAATATAAGCAAAAATATTCGTTTATCAAAATGCTCAAAAATAACCGAGATAATAAATATTGAAAATTGCAAACAATTATCATGTACGTCAATGAACCGTGCAATCATATGTTTTACGAGACCTTGTCCTTGCGCTTCACGTTCGTCTCAGCAGTGCAAGATTTTATTCAAGCGAGGCGTCAAGCTAGGTTTTCCGGCTTTTTATTACGACGTCTTTACACTTTTCAACTTCAGTCACATAATAAGATCAAATAAAAATTTCTGCCACCAGCTCCCTAGCTATCATAAGTCGTCTTCTAAGATTTATAACGAATCACTCTAGGGTGCGATAAAATCGCCAAACGTTGTAAAAGCCCGGCTGGATTTTTGTTGTGTTCTTCAGACCAAGGTGGTAAGATCGGAGACATAAACTGACTTTTGTACACGAACACTAATCTCAGTTCATTCCATCATTGTATTATAATTCTTGTTCTTATTTATTGCTTATTTGATTGGGCTAAAACGTCTGCTCCTGAAATAACGACGAAACATTTGACAGTGTAAAGTGCAGAGAGTCTAAAAAATAATAAATATGCATTTAAACCTATTGAAAAGGTTTCTATCGTAAAAGTTCAAATTGCGTGATAACACTGATAACTATTACGACATAGTGTGCAATATGTTAAAAGAAAATGAATTTCGCATCTTTCCAGACAAATTTTTGTTTATCTGTAAGCCATTTATGTACAATATAATTGTTCTTTTAATTGCTTTAGAGATATCTTTTGTTATTATTAGATGATGAGTTAGTTCAGTAAACTACAACTTACACCGCTCGAAATAGTAGGTAATTATTTTAATCTCATAATTACAAAGGGTGAGACTTAAGTCTGTAACGTCACAGTTCACATGGGTTCTATGTGAACTCTTGTTAACTTTATTAATGGAAGATTTACAGTGATTATACAAATTATACGCAAATAACTTGTGAATATCATTTTTTAATTGTGTGTTACTATACTTTTTTATAAATACTCGTCTTATCTATTATCTGACCTTTCACAAACCTTAAATAAATAATTTATGCAAAGATTTAGAAGCGCTACCATGTGCTTTCAAATCAGTATTAATAAAAACAAGCATAGTACACGAAAGTAATTTTATAAAATGGACAATCAACTCTCTGAAAAAATTCAAGAAAGGAGTAAAAAATGGCCACAGTTTTTAGCAGTGTTGTCAGGTTAGTGTTGCAGTAAAAACGTTTAATTTGGGATAATTTCTTGGCTATTTTACAAATAATTGGAATAATATAAAAAATTTATTGACATTTGATTTATTGTATTGTATTGTATCCTCGACCGATGCCCTTCGTTGACACACGATAAGGTTTTTCTTTTCCTAATTTTTTTTGTTTTCTTTCTTGCTCTCGTTTATCATAGGATTTATAAAACTACATTACCGAATCTGTATACACGTGGCCAAGTGATGCGACGTGTGTCCTGGTGGACTGACAGGTGGAGTAGTTATAAGTGGAACCAAGACTTCTGACTTAAGATTTGCAGAGGATACCTACCTTAAGTCCTTATCAGACTACGCAGTTCAGTCGCCGAGATAAAATTTCAGCCGTGTCACTTTCCAATTCAGTCGCTGCAATTCTCAGTTATTACCTGCCATTACCAACATTACATACGCATCTTTCCAGGTTATGCTGACAACTTAATAATTCGAGATGCATTAAAAAGGACACACGAGCAAGACATCAGTTAAGGTTCCTTTAATATCGAGTTTACATTAATAAAGAAATATGTCTACAAATGGTAAGGCAATTGGCAAGCAATAACAAGGTTATCTTAATGTGGGTGTTAAATCCTGAAGGAATAAAAGGGAAGAAGACCGCAGTGACCCTGGACGACAAACTGCAAAAAGGTCGTTGTTCGGACATGTACTATTTTGTAAGATAGCAAAATGTTGCACGACGGAAGACAGAAGAACATGGGAGGATGAATAAAAATCTATCTGCTACATCTTACCCTCAAGGCACCTATAAGCAAAAAAAATGCAAAAACTACTCCCAGCAAAACAGAATCGAGGTTATTAACAGGTCTCATTTTAAAGAAATTGGGGAAGCTTAGGACGAAATGTGTCGCTTATGTATGAAGACAACTTAGACCGCGGGACATCATATACTTTCTTTATGTTGTCTAATGTAGGTATAGTAGGTTCGGTATATAATTCAGCAATATAAAAAAGCTCACAAAAAACCGTAAAGGGTACCGACCGCATAACATTTTCAGTTTATTTACAGAAATGGCTATAAAGGTGTTCGGCTTATTTTATTAATATCATAAAAAATGGTCATACATATTTCCTAACAAGAATGTAGGCCAGTCCCATTGAATATAATTGGTTGAAATTTGCTCTAGGTAATTGATGATAGGTTGGAATAAACTATGTAGTCAACGTGGACTATCTGCGTTGAACTAACTCTTTCCTCGACATAAAAGTTTAATGAAAAGTTTTATTAAATCTTTCTGTTGGAATAAATAGTTTATCTCGTTCAACAGTAAAACTAAAGTTTAAAAAAATAAATAATTGTTAAAAAGATGATCGTGATAAAATGAAAATGAAGGGTAATGAAATTGTTTTTAATTAATCCGTGAAAGAACGCTCGACACTATGGAAGTAGAAAATGGACTGAAAAGATGTGGAAAAGAAATGGAAGAATGCAACGTTGATTACCACAAAAATATGGAATCTGATATATTTGAGGAATGGTTTGAGCATACGCTAATTCCGAATTTGAAACCTAACAGCTTGATTGTTATGGATAATACATCTTATCATTCAATACAAATTGAAAAAATTCCAAATACTTCATCAAATAAGGAAGAAATTTTTCTGATGAATCACGATCTCCTCTTTGAAGAATGTTATACGAAGAAGCAATTATTGGAAGTATTGCGTACCAAAACATTTGAAAAAACAAAATATGTTGTCGAGAACATCGCGAGGCAATATGGACACTCTGTTTTAAGACTACCTCACTATTTTTGTATTTTTAGTCCGATAGAGCTGGTCTGGGGACAATTAAAAAGGCGGATTCGTCGGAAAAACACAAAAGTCATCGAATTAATTCACAGTGAAATTTCCAACATATGAGAAGATGACTGGAGAAAATCAATTCACGAAGTAATCAAAGATGAAGATGATTACAGAAAACTGGGCCAAATTTTACAAATAGGGGAAATAAATTCATCATCGACGTACGAACGAGAGGACAGTAACAATGACGAAGAATTGGAATAACAGAAAGGATTTCTATATTTAATTTACTGTTTATACTTAACGTTCCGTGGGTACATTTACAACAGTGACAGTGACATTGGCAGTGATAGTGAGTGAGTGGTATTCTGTGATAGTGTTAGTGATAAGGTTCATTATTTTTATTTTGGAAAAGTGTTATTATTTCTGGTAGGGTTAAAACATGTTTCATTTGCAAAATTTTAAGAAATGTTTTTATTTCATTTATTTTACTGTAGGAAAATGCTATTAATTTTCTTATTAATTTAATGTATTTTATATTGTGTTGTTGTTGAGTTTAGCTATTTATTTATTTATTTTTATTCGGTTTTTATTTTGAAACTTTACTATGTTATTTTAATAAGAAAGTTTATTACGTAGCTATTTTGTAGAATAGTTAGTTATTTTTAACTGAAAAATGCTGGTTTCTTTATTTATTTTTTTTTTAATTTCTTGTGTGCGTAAGTTTGTGTACATTTTTGTAAATATACTCACTTTACAGTTCTAATGTCAGATATCGTATTATTCACTGTTAAAAAAATTGCGTCCTTAAAAGGGCACCAGTTTTTTTTTGGCTAACACGTGGATTTAATTGTATTTTATGTAATTACTCTCTCTCTATTTGTTATTAGTATAGTTCACTACATAATTCTTAAGCATGTAAAAAATTTCGGCGTCCTTGGCGGTGCGGTAAAGATCAAAGACGCCGGCATTTTTTACACGCCTAAGAATTGTATAGTCAACTTTACAATTGAACGAGAATTCAAATCTTTTATTTGATTGTTTGAAATTGAAAATACATTTTAAGTCCGTCCCTGTATACTGCTCAACCTAACGCCGGCGGTACACTAACCAAAAGCGGTCGGTGTCCTTTACGATTTTTATATATACGGAAACTACTACAGTGTGTTATGTAAAGTCTTAATCAGGCGTGCATTTGACATAAGTGTTGGGAATAGATGGGCTTCAGGGTTCGCGGAATCCAGAATCCGAAACTGGAATGAATCAGATTTTTAAGTCATTTCTTGTTAATGTTTATTTGTTGATTTTTACTTACGGGTCTCTAACTGTACTTGAACCTAAACTTTGATGTAGGTATTTAAAAATATGTTTGGTCTTAACTCACTACTAAAGTCTACAGTACTTAGAACAGGACATTTTAGACCTTCAGAAACAGGAAATATCCTATAGATTTCTTTAGAAGCCTAGGTTTGGATAGATACATATTAAGAAATGCAATCCCGGAAGATTTTTGCGATCCCAGGATTTCGGGATCGAATTGTTCACGTTCCGGGATTACGAGATTAATCCCGAAATGCATTATTAAATAAATTATTCAAAAAATGTTTTCAAAATTAAAGAACTATAATAAAAGTAAGTACTGTGGAAACAGGACTGTCTAGAACTCAAGGCGCTGTTCCACCCAAACAAATTTAAGATTCTTTATGGATTTCAGACAAGGAAAGTCACAAAAGCACTTCATAATAATCCTGCGTATTTAATAGCGGTATCAGGTTCGCAAGGACCACCTACTCCATCACACGAGCAAAAATATGTATACAAATTAATGATAAATTATTTTCATAAAAATAAGTATTTCCCATACGCATGGTATGAATGCGAAAGCGTTAGTCCGGAGGCGTCAGTTTTCCCATTAAATTTTTTTTCTTTGTGTTTAACTTTATTGGAGAAATATTTTTTACTAGACAAATTAACTGTTATTCAGATCCTTTATGTGACTTAATGAAATTTTTCCGCTCGGTCCTTATATTCCGCAAACCATTAATGTATACATAAAATTTTTTTATATTGGCCACTTTTATTGAGGGCTAGCTTTATATTCTAAATGTTGCCTTTCGACGCTACCGAATTCTAGGGTTAAAAGAGCAATTTTAACATGATAACTACTAGGGAGTCAAATTGTATAATATTTTTAAAAGGGTTTATCTCTTATGCTAGAAAAAAAAATGGACTGGATTAAGTGAACACTGTGGTCGCTGTTGCTAGATATACGAAAAATTACAATTTTCTGGGAAAAAGTACCTTAGTAAGAAATTACCAAAAGAAGATCATCCGGATATTTCAAATATACCCCCGAAACAAAAAGAAAAGCATTACAAGAAATAAATCAGGGCCACATTAATATACGCGGGGCGTGCAAAAAATACGTCATTCCAAGTAAATTATTAAATGACGCAAAAAATATGCGGCACCAACTAAATCATGGAAGACCTACTGCCCTTTTTAAAGATGAAGAAGAAAATCTGGTTGAAGCTTCTTCACACGTGCCTTTTGGGATTCCCTTTAACACAGCACGATATAAAAATAAACGTCAAGGACTACTTAGATAATATGGGTAAAACTGAAAAACGATTTAAAAACAATCAAACCTGGTCCAGGTTGATTGGTTTAAAAATTTTATCAAAAGTCACCTTAGAACAACTTACAGTGCGATTTAGTGAAAATATAAAAAGGGCAGTGCTGTGCTGTCATATGATACCATTACCAATTATTCTAATGAGGCAAACGGTACTCTTGGCGGTGTTTTGCCGTCAAATATCATTAACTTTGACAAGACCAACTTTACAGATGATCTCGGATCTGTAAAGGTTGTTGTGATACGCGGGAGTAAACATCCAGAAAGAGTCATAGACACATCAAAAACAAGTTTGATGATTGCAGGCGCAGCAGACGGCACAGTCCTTCCTCCTTATATTATGTATATATGTATACATTTATCCAACATGGACACAGAGACTACTACGAGCAGCTTAAAACACAAATGCGAATGGTTGGTTCGATTTGATTATGTGTCAAACAATGATTCTGCCATACTCCGTAGATTAGATGGACCAAAAGTGATAATTGGACACAATCTGTCCAAACATATAGAATAGAATAGAATAAATTTATTCACGATAAATCTTGTTACATATACAATATCCTTTGAAGTGCTGAAAGACTGCAAAGAACACAACATCCTTTTTGTCTTAGTCCCACCAAACTCTACACATATGTCAGCCACTCGACGTGGTTTATTTTCGGCCAGTAAAAATTGAATGGAGAAAAACTTTGTCTACGTAGAAACTTAAAAATATGGGAGTTTCCCCGACTATTAAAAAATACTCTCTCTACTCGCTGTGAGACTAAACAATTCCCAAACCGCTAATTCAAAATGAAACTGAGTTAGGTTCTGAACGATCATGGACCGATGCATTAGTAGGTTATCTCCAAGAAGCACGAGTCTGTAACAGCACTCCTAAAGTTTCAAAACGGAAAAGAGGAAAACGTTTTGAATGCGCCTGATGGAAAAAGTGTAAAGCCTAATGACGTTGCCAATGGGGATAATAAGGAAAACACGAATGAAGAAACATTGAATGACGCGGTAAACGATTTGATAAGTGTAGAAGATGAAATGGATGAAATACAGAATTTAGACAGCGGTGAAGTATCTGATGATGGGGCCGGATCTTCCAACATAGTGGAATTCATTGACAATGAAGAAGAGAACAAGAGGAGCGTGATTTCTTTTTAGCGAAATTTCCTCCAGGAAAAAGAGATCGACTCTATGTAGGCCAAGTAGTGGACTCTGTTAATAATGAAATGATTATAAATTTATTTTATATTTCCGGCCGTAAAGGTGAAAATTATTATAGAAGAAAACATTATCGAAAAACTAATAGGCAAAAGCTAGGTTCATATTTCCTAAAATTATAGATATGAATGATATGGAATAATAATTATGATGTTTGATAATTTTTATAATTTGTTTTTTTCACATCTACTTCTATATTCTCTACAATTAGTTTTGTTGTACTAGTTTTTTCTCAATTTTATAACGATTATAATTTTTTATACCTTGTATAAATCTGTGTGTTTATTACTATTATATAGCGATATATCTAAAATAAATGATAATTATAAAGGTCATAGCACATAAATAACTTATATCGTTACAAATTAAAATCTGCTAAACAAGCACATCATGATCGTGAAATTTATAATTCAGATAACAAAACCAGAACTATGTGGAATATAATAAAAATAATACAAGGAACAAATTTAGTTTCTCAAGATTTTCGTTTTGTAAAAGATGGCGATGAAACACCATAGAAGATGTAGCTGACAATTTTAACTTGCTATTTTCGAGCCCCACATATGTAAATGCTTTACATAATTTTGACTACTTAGAAAATAATGTGCCTAACTCTCCAAAATCAATTTATCTCTCTCCAGTTTCAACTAAGGATGTTGAACTCCTTATAGATATATTAAAGTCTTCAAACTCTAGTGGTCAAGATAATGTTTCTAATAATTTGGTTAAAAAATGCAAATATGCGATAAGCGGTCCATTATGTTGTATAATAAACCATTCTATAGAGAAAGGCATATTTCCTAGTAAATTTAAAAGAGCCATAGTCTCTCCATTATTCAAGAAGGGAGATCCAAACGACTATAATAATTATAGAGCCATTAGTCTACTATGTAGATTCTCTAAAATTTTAGAACTTCATCTCAAGGAGCAATTATCAGGTATTTTACATCAGAATATGTTACTATCTGCTGCTCAACATGGTTTCACTACAAACAAAAGCACGGTGTCTGCGTTGTGTGATTTTCATCACAAAATTATTAAAGCTCTAGACAACAAGAAATCAGTTGTGAGTCTTTTCGTAGATTTCTCACGAGCTTTTGATTTGGTAGACCATCAGCTGCTTAAGGCCAAACTAGCACGATACGGCACTCAAGGAACTGCTTTACAAATATTTTCCTCCTATTTAGACAACAGGACAAACATTTTAAAAATGGCCGGTGGAGTTGAAAGTAATATTTGTGTTATTATACAAGGAGTTCCACAGGGGTCAATTTTGGGACCACTTTTATATATAATATTTGCTAACGATGTGATTAGTCATCTATAAAAAATACCAAATGTTTATGTGATCTGTTATGCTAGTTACTGGCAACAACCTAATTGAAGCAAAAGAAACCACTGAAAGAGTTTATCAAGAAATCATACATTGGTCTCAAAATAATAACCTAATTCTAAATAAAACAAAGACAGTTTCAATACAATTTTCATTGAATAATAATTCCGAGAGCCTAACATTTTTTAATGGTACTGAGTGGGGAATGAAAACTTAATGTGTTGATAGTATTCTCTTAGCTATTACTTTTGAAAAACACTTACAATGGATTCAACATATGGAAAAATTATGTATAAAGCTAAGAACAAGTCGTTATGCGCTAAAATTTATGTCTAAACATTGTAGCCACGAAATTCTTAAAATAATCTATTATGCTAATTTTCATTGGCATCTTAGGTACGGAATTGTAAACTGAGGCAATAATTGTAATGTGACTAGGGTATATTTATTACAGAAATATGCAATTCGCATTTTACTAAATTTAAATTACAGAGTTGCCGCGATGCTTTTAAAAATTCAAACATTTTGACAATTGCTGGTTTATATATTCTTAAGGTAGGCTCATATGTTCATAAACATGAATCAATCTTTTTAAGAAATGAAGTGAGTAATTTACATGATACTAGAGAGAATTTTCTACTTCCTGATTCGCATAGAACTGCTATGTATCAGGACAGTTTTCTTCACCAAGGGTGTAAGCTTTATAATTTATTAGATGAAGATGGTAGGTCTTCGGGTAGCATACATATTTTCAAACATAAATTTAAAAAAATATTACTAGAAAAAGTTGCTACCGTTTAAATGAATTTTTGTAATTTAATATATTTGTTTTATATGATCAATTACATGCTCATCTATTTTATATATTTTATTGTATTGTTCTTTTTTGTATTGTTAATTTTTCTTGTGACGTTTTCTACATTGACTTTATTGTATACTTTTATTTGTATATATTTTTTTGCAACGGAGAAATAAAGACTATTATTATTATTATTACATTTTTTTATTTTTGCTTCATACTACTACTACGCAGTTTAGCCAAGTTTTTTTAAAATTTTAAGGTTTTGACTTTTCTTCTAAAATATTTACAAGTATCCATATTTCAGCTTTGTTTGCCGCGTTCAATTCTGGACTGCACTTTGGATGGCCAAGCCCTTCCGTCCCGAAAATTCTGTCAGATGAATATGCTTTTAATGTCACTACTGAAGAGGCATCTTATATAACAATTATAGGTAGGTGTAGGTGATTTATTAATGTTTCCATTCATAAAGCAAATGAAATGAAAACGGATACTAGGAAAAGCAATTTTCCATGTGGCCGAATTCTATTTTCAAATTTTTTACTTACATCGCATCCCAAAACAAAACAAATCAAGTGAAAATTAAAAGAAATATCCTTAATATATTTTTTTATTCTATTATTTCAGGTCCTGTAGGGGATTTGTTTGGTAGCATACTCTACCCGGCAGTGGTAGATGTAATAGGAAGAAAATACACCATTCTGCTGATAGCTGTACCGCAAATTATATCGATGATTATGATCTATTTATCCTTTTATTCGAAGTTGTTGTTGTACTTTGCCAGATTTATTGGGGGGCTAGCAGAGGCGGCTTGTTTTACGATTATACCACTTTATATTGGAGAGGTAGGTTTTATGTCAATAGTAGTCATTTATATCCCGTGACGGGTAAGTAAGAGGACATAGATCAATTACGTGTAGATTAGATCAAAATATGACGATTGTGCCCAATATACCAATTTAACTAATCAATCAAATATAATTTATTGTCCAAAAAAATACAAATGATTTTTTGTTGACAAAGCCAAACCTTAACCCTAATATTGTCTAAATGTTGGTTGTGGCATTTTCTTAATTTTTCTCGATTTCTTATTGGGATGCTCTGCCACATGTATTTTCTTCTAAACAATGTCTGAAATCTACAAAATAATACAATTAACCAGTATTTTACTGGAAAATAACCTCTACGCCTGTGACTTTTACGTCAAAGGATCAGTTAGAGGGTGGTTTTTGACAAATAATGAATAAGAGCAAAAATATAAAAATGACGTATTTTGCTGACGTTTTCGAAAACGAATCTGTTTTCTTTCTCCAAGCGTATATTAAATGTTTGTGTGCTGTGTATATTAAATACACAGCTTTAAGAATATATTTATTATATTCAGCATCAATAGATACTTACTGCTTACACAGAACTGTTGATATATCTAGTTAATAGTTTTATTTTAAACAATGTTGAGTTTGTTAAGTTCTTCTTTTAACAACGGCAGCCAGGTTGTGCAAATATCTACGGAACAATTCGACACGCATTTATCCTCATTCAATAGTATTATAACCATTTCTTTAATTTTTCTTTTCTTGCTATCTGTCTCTTTCGTTAAAATTTGTCAAAATTCTCACGTAATATTCTAAATCCATTATCTGGAAACACTGATTCGTATATTAAAAATAGTAGACACTTTATAGAAAAGATTTATGAAAACAATATTCACGATACCCATCTGATGGCTAGTTTTGATGTAGTTAGCCTCTTTACCAATGTCCCAGTAGATAAAACTTTAGAAATAGTCAAGGATAAATTGTTAAATGATAATAATTTGGAAGCCAGAACTAAATTAACTGTTAATAGCATAATGGAGCTTCTAACATTATGTACAAAAAAGACTTACTTTCAGTTTGAAGGTGATTTCTATCAACAAAACTTTGGTATGGCAATGGGGTCTCTATTGTCACCAGTTTTAAGTAATATATTTATGGAGGACTTTGAAACTAAACATGTTCAAAATTGTATATATAAACCGGTTAGCTGGTGGAGATATGTTGACGATATATTTGCAATTTGGCCCCATGGAGTCGATTTGTTAAATAATTTCTTAGAAAATATAAATAATAAAGAACCATCTATTAAATTTACATTAGAAGTAGAAAATAGAAATGAACTACCATTTTTAGATATTTTAATTAAAAGAGTAAATAATACAATTGAAACAAACGTTTATAGAAAACCAACACACACCAACAGGTATTTGAATTTTAACTAAAATCAGTCATTGCATGTTAAAAAGGGTGTCATAAAATGCTTATATGATAAGGCCAAAATAATTTCTTCTAATGATGAAATATTAGACAATGAGAAACGCTTTATAAAAGAGGCTCTTATAAACAATCAATACCCTGAAGCTTTTGTTGATAGAACTTTCATATATACAGAAAATAATAACGACAAAAACCTGAACAATGGTACACGACGTTAATTCGTTATATACACGGATTATCTGAAAAGCTACGCCGTATAGGCAATAGATTAGATATTAGGACGATATTTCAAACGGGCAATACATTGAGATCTATTTTAACAAAAACAAAACTGCTAAATCATGAGCAAAGTTCAAAAAACTGCATTTATAGTATTCCGTGTGAGTGTAATAAACATTATGTGGGTGAGTCATCCAGACCATTCAGTGTTAGATTGGGTGAGCATGGGGGTTACATTAGAAAGAATGAGATTCAGAAATTGAAGATTTGCGAACACGCTTGGGAGAACGGACATATAATAAACTGGGACTCGGCAAAAATTTTAACGAAAGAGACAGATAACAAGAAAATAAAAATTAAAGAAGCGGCTATAATACTATTGAATGAGGATAAATCATGTCGAATTGTTCCGCAGAGGTTTGCACAACCTGGCTGCCGATGTTAAAAGAAGAACTTAACAAACTCAACATTGTTTAAAATAAAACATCAACTAGATATATCAACAGTTCTGTGTAAGCAGTATCTATGGATACTGAATATAACAAATATATTCTTAAAGCTGTGTATTTAATATACACAGCACTCAAACATTATAATACTCTTTGATAAAGGAAACAGATTCATTTTCCGAAACGTCAACAAATTACGTCATTTTTATATTTTTGTTCTTATTCATTATTTGTCACAAACCACCCTCTAACTGATCCTTTGACGTAAAAGTCACAGGCGTAGAGGTTATCTTCCAGTAAAATACTGGTTAATTATATTATTTTGTAGATTTCAGACAATGTTTAGAAGAAAATACATGTGGCAGAGCATACCAATAAAAAATAGAGAAAAATTAACCCTTATATATATTACAAATATAATAAAACAAGAGAAAATTTGTTTTATGTATAAAAACAGCGACTTACGACTACTAAACCAACAATAAAACAATGAGACCAATAAATGTGTCCTGAAAGAATTCATTCAGTGAGTAACAAGCTTTACTAACCAACAATTTCTTAAAGTCCTTTCTAAATTCACTTTCGCTTACTATTTTCCTCACATTTACAGGAAGATGTTTAAATATTTTTTTGCTATCATATAAAATTGAATTTCTTATCTGAGCAGATTATTTAAAAGAAAGTGTGATATTGTGGGTAACACGTGTGTAGTAAACCAGATTAGCGTTTATATCTTGCGTAAACTTTTTATGCATGAGGCATGCAGTATTAAAATTGAATATCCTACCTGAAAGCGTCACAATTCCAGACTTCAAAAAAAATTGTTTAAATGGATCTCTTTACACACATTTACATACACACAAAAGCATATCTTTTGTGTTTTATAAATTTGTTGTATATTATAATTTGCTGTTTACCAACTCCTTCCATGAGTTGCTGCAAATGTTCATTTATGTACATATAGTGATGAAATAAAGCTATCTATCTGTCTATCTATCTATTTAGAGCCTTTTTTTGCAGAACAAAAATTTTATTAAATATATATTGCGAACAACAATCCCAGAAACAAATTCCTTAACGTAAATAGTCTATAGATTGCAAAGGTTAATATTAATTCATTTGATACCACTCGAATTGCATAATAATTTACAGCTATTGTTCACTTAATATTGAGACGTGGTCTTCGAATTTTAATTTATTATCAATATGTAAGCCCAATAATTTACTTTCCGTTTGGTTTTTAATAATTTGGTATTCCAACAATACCTCGCTTAGATTGCACTTAAACGTAAGAATGTTAGTTTTAGATATATGATGAGATAAAAAAAATTAGCGATACGCCACTCTTCAATCATTCCAAAATCAATATTCACAACCGCATGGAGTTCACTGATATATTTGCAATGCCAGAGTATCGTGGTGTCATCAGCAAAAAAGCAAAATTTACTTTAATGTCCTACAAGTCTGTTATTTTACAATAACCACCATATTTTGAGATACATTAAATGAAAAATAACGCCCTAGGGCGTTATGAATATCTATAACGCCCTAGGGCATTATAAAATTATAATACAACCCAATACAAGCAAATTATGATAGCGTAATTGACAAACAAAATGCGTTGCTATGCAACGGCGGCGTTTACAAACAATTTTGATTTTTACTCTCTTTTAAATCAAATCGTTCTGAACATAATAGATGTCAAATTAATAAATAGTAAATGTCAAAAAAAAAAATTCGAATTAAATAACAGACTTGCAGGACATTAAACGTTGAAGGCACCACGGGTGTTATAGGATAATGACGCCCTCGGTCGACGTACATTCCCTCGGGCCCGAGGCCCTCGGGATTGTACACTGCCGACCTCGGTGCGTTATTATCCTTATAACACCCTTGGTACCTTAATAACTATAATATTAAAAGAAACTAGATCATTGAAATATATTGGAAATAGTAATGGCCCTGAACCTTGTGGCATATTGGAATTCATTTCTAGTTACTTGGATACTTTGCCATTAAAAATAACTTTTTGATACCGACCAGATAAAAATGCCCGAAACCAATCCAGCGTTTTACCTCTAGACCTGTAGGTTTCTAGTTTACACAGCAGTATCCCGTGGTTCACGCAATCAAATGCCTTAGCCAAATCGCAGAGAACTGCTGCGGCCACCTTCTCATCATTAAGCTGACTATACATTTCTCTATTTTTTCTCTAAGATAGCAAGGGCATCATTTGTATTTTTTGAGATATGAAAACCAAATAATAAAAAACTCTATTCTCCCATAAATACATCCCCAAGCTCGTAGGGATAATCAACTAATCAAATGAGTTTGACAGAAAAATCCTAGCTATTAGAACTTTAATTATTATTATTTTAATATAACAAATAAAATTATGCTAGAGTTATTTGCATTTTTCTCTAAAATAATCAATTTTCTTAAGAATAAAAAAGTTTCAAAATTAAATTCTGCATAACCACCCTCACTCTCCAATAAACACTTTGTAGTATTTCATTTCACTTTAATTTAGTATTGATTAGGATATGTAACTTGCCCACATTGTGTACCAAATTAGAACTTTGTATGTCAAACAGTTTCCAAAATATTAATTCTTTTGACTTGACCTGATCTACATGATGTTGCACTATGTACACCTACCTACGACACATCCTGCATCTTTTTTAACCTTGAATAGATAATCAGTGACAGCTCTGTATCATCCCAGCATCACTATATACCTCCCACTTATATGTGATTTGTGGCAGGTATCATAGGTCTCTCATTGATTGAAAAATATGCGATTGGTGGGAAGTGGTAATTGTTCTCATAGAACTCTCATCCACGGAAATGGAGGGGACTTTTCTTCACCCACCTATCACCAATTTCTTCTCATTTTATTCATTGAACTTCATTAGTACTAGCTTTCTGTAGTAATGTTTGTTTTAGGTATCGGAACCCAGTATACGTGGAATACTAGGATCATTCTTCTCCTTATTCTTGATCTTTGGAATATTGGTGGTCAATTTAATCGGCTCCTATCTAACGATACACACAGCCGCTTTGATTTTCGCTACGCTCCCAGTACTATTCCTAATAATATTCTCTCAGATGCCGGAGACACCTTATTACCTAGTGATGAAATCAAAGTTAGAGGAAGCGAAAATATCGCTACAGAAACTTAGAAGAAAAACGAACGTCGACGAAGAATTAAAGATGCTCATAAGCGACGTCAATAGACAGATGTCGGAGCCTGGTAGATACAAGGACCTCTTCATCATCAAATCCAACAGAATGGCTTGCATTGTGATGTTCGGGCTGAGAATCATCCAACAGTTCAGCGGAATATCAGCATTCTCGCTGTACATGCAAGTTCTTTTTGAGAAATCCACCGATCTGCTCTCAAAGGACATAGCATCGAGCGTCATATTTGGACTACAGTTAGTTGTAAATATCACAGCCGCCTTAATTATAGACTTGACTGGGCGCAAACCTTTGCTTACGTTATCCTGTCTAGGGTCCTTTCTTATGTTAATCTTTGAAGCTGTATATTTTACAGTTCAAGACTTTACTTCTATAGACGTGTCCAGCTACGACTTTTTGCCGCTAATTGGTATGATAATTTTCACCATTGTCTTCGCAATAGGACAAGGTAATGTAGTCAATCTTATGATCGGGGAGATGTTCTCTTCGAGCATAAAGGCAAAAGCCAGCTGTCTGATGAACATCATATTTGCTATTACGATGACCTTGGCTACGAAATTTTTCCAGTACACGTCGGATACGATAAGTCTGTGTGTTCCCTTTTACGTGTTTGGGATTTGTCAGTTTCTAGGAGGTATTTTCTGCATTCTGTATGTACCCGAGACCAAGGGAAAGACTTTGGAGCAAATTCAACAGGAGCTGAAAGGAAAGCGAAAGAGCATAGTAGCTGAACGTTAATGATTCACCAGAATTTGATAGGCTGGGAATGTGTATTCCTTTGTAGAAATCTAGATTGTAATAAATTAATTTTGTTTGGGAGCCAAATATTTGGCAAGATGTCTGTCAAATGATATCATTTTAAAGATGGTTTCCAAGCTAGGTTCAATATTAGGATTTTCAAGGGGTTGATATCAGTGAAAGTAACTCAATAACGACTTGAAATGGAGGACTGCTGACACCAAGGAGAATCGTAGTTGTTAAGAAAATACGTTATACGAGAAACGTTCAGGGAAAGAAAACATTTATTTTAATCCTTCATAGTGTCCTTTAAATTTGGTATTCCCACACATCCCACTTGGAAAATTACTATCACCTTGAAAATCAGCGCTGCGTTGATTTTTATAATAGTTCTGTGGTCTAAAGGAACTGATTTTCATGTATTCGTTGTTAAATAATTCTCATCCATTTTGGAATTGGGTCTGTATGCAGAAATTACTAAGAAAAGTTCCTATAAGCACGTATTCAGAAATGCTTGAGTTTACACCCTTCTTATTCACAACGTCTTGGCGGACGTTTTGTGAGCCATGCATTATTCTAGTTGGCCTCTCTTTGCTGTAGGGTACGCCTGGCAGCACCATGTCATCTGTCTCTAATGAAATGAATTAAACGAATGTAATCATTCTCAAAGAAATGTTTACCGAATCCATTGTAAGTTAATGAAAGAGGTCGTGCAATTGAAGCACTCATAGATGTCGTGCAATTGAAGCACTCATAGATGTCTGCAGTGTATTTGTTCAGAGTTGTATTATGGTTCCATTTGTGTCCGAAATTTTTTTAGGCAATGTTTGCTTTAATGTAGGTGTAACGAAACACCGAAGAGTTCCAAAAGCGAGGTGAAATGTTTAATCAAGCAGTAATAAATACTATTCTCACTATACAGGGTGTCCGCTGTATACGTACAGATATTTTGCAGGATGACATGTTAGCACAAAAGAAATAAAAAATCCTTATGACTTTTTTCCTAACTCAAACCTCTTTTTTGATAAAAAAAAAACTAATTAGCAATAGGCAACGGTTTCAGTTTAGACAGTACAACTATAAACAGAAGACGGAAGAGACAAGGTTATCGCGCTCACTTGTCGTATCAATAAGACGAGTTTTACAGCGTTGCAAGACTGTCATTTAAAAATAATAAAACAACGACATTAGTATTAATTTACTCATCTTAGCAATTTTTCACAAACAACAATTATTCCATAGGATTTATTGAAAAAAGTAGGACGTCCAGATCGTTTTTTTGAAGCTCCCTGCGTCTTTACTGAAGAAATGTCACAGATCTCAGTAATTTACTGTCTGCAAAAAATGTATTTTAACGACGAGATTAAAAAATTACCATTTTTAAAAATTTATTATAGAAAATTTCTTTAACCACTGTAGTAATTAAATTAATAGCGGTTAATTTAATTGCAGTAAACACCAAATTCATCACCTCCTTCATTACACCGTTTTATTATTTTTACTTTAAAACTAGAAAAATCGAACACATTGACAACACTGTATGATTGGAAGCGGCGCCCTTCCACGGCTAAACAACGAAGTATGAAGATTTTCTTTGAACCGCTGATCGATAGCGGAGGATTCCTTTTATGAAACAGACACCGGATTTTCTATTTATGTCTCATTATCAGTACAATAAAAATAATAAAAATGAACAAGATGACATTGAACGGTTCTGAAATACTGACCTACACAGTATTTTATATATTATACCCGAATACTACCTGGCCTGAAAATATCGGTTTTTTTAGAAAATAATGAATTTAAGCAGAACCGATAGAGAAAAGCACAAACATTGTCTACGACTTTTTTGCTTCTTTTGGGTCAATATATTATCATGCAAATGCAAAATATTTGTACTTATATACCGGACACCCTGTATATAATAAATATAAGTAGCTATAGTAGCTCAAGCACACACTTCTTGCAGACCTAAAACTTGTATTATGACAAAGAAGGGTTAGATTTAGAAAGGAAGAACTGGCTGATTGGTCTTGATTACAGGGACTCCCTAGTGATCTATTGTGGCGATTCTTTGCTCGTGTGAAAAAAAGGTTCGGGTCCTACTAGGCTTGAACGCGTCATCTCTGGCCAGTTCATCGGCAATTCGGGAAAGAAGGATAATAATAATAATTGCACGTGGTTAGTGCGTGCAACAGTTCCCATTGGCGTTCAAATTTGGAGGAAAATAATTTTTACAAAGGTTTATCAAATCAACGCCGTTCAATCATATGTGCCGCTTGACATTATTGATAGTTTAATTCACCATTATTCTCCTTTCCCGCCTAGTTCCTTGCCTCATTATTTCTTTTGCACAGCACTGTAAAGCGGATACTTTAGCCTGCAATAGCGTAGAGTATCGGGATCGGGATTTTTTATTTCGACCTTATACCGTAAATCCCAGCACCGACTCCCTGTTCTGTCTTGGAGCCGTCCGTGTACCAGATTATTTTTGTCGATATTGGAGGACCGTTTCTCCAGTCCTCTCTGTTTGGTATTTTGATTTGAACATTTTTGTTGAATGAGGCTATAGTATCCGTGGAAATTCTTAATATGGAATCTGTCTTCAGCTCTGCGGATAACTTTTGGTGCTCTGCTCCATGTCGTTGTCTTATGGGCATTGTGCCTTGCATTAGATTGTGCACCACTATACGAGCTTCCCCTTGCATAAGTATGTATAGCGGTGGCAGGTCTAAAAGAACTTCAAATGCAGCTGGGAGAGTGGTTTTTATGGCTTCCGTGAAGCATAGGTAAGAAAGTCTTTGTACGTCAGTTAATAGCCTTTTAGCTCTCATGTCCAGTGTTCACCATACCAATTATCATGGGTCTTAGACCATCTTGGGAGTTATCCCCCAATTTTTTCCACACATCTGCCTGCATGTTTCCAGGGTAATCGTTGTTTTCTATGTACTTAACTGTTTGGATGTGTATATTCCATGTCGGTGACGCAATATATTTCAGCACGTTATGACACGGATTTATGTAGAAATATTTTTTTTCTACGATGATTAAGTATCAAAAATTTATTTCCGGTTATAATATACCTATTTGCTTATATGAACTTTTCTTACGTGTGATTATTAATAAAATTATATACTTCTTTTGTTCACCTTCAATTCTGTCACCGTTTTTATGTTAAAATGGATACCAAACAATGTTAGAATTTGTCTTGTCAAATTATTACACAAGATTTAAATAATCTTGTCTAGTCCTTTTAACCAATTCAAAAATGTATTACTTAATAAATAAATTAATCCTGTAGTCTCAAAACACTGCGAAACATTTACACATTTATTTGTAAATTACTTGATTTGAATAAATATTGTTGTTACCTAAAGAATCTTATTTACTAACCCTATCAAATTGTTTGAACTTCGTCTGTTACTTGTCTCATGAAAGAACAAACTTTTTTGTAGCAAGAGAGAAACTGTCTGAGCATCTGGAGTATTTTCTTATTAATTTTAACTTTTTATATATCATTCTCTCCCACGATCCAAGTCCATCAAAAATAAACTTCAATTCAATTGTAGCGATACTCTTTTGTTAGTGTTGTTTTCACGTCAAAAAAATTGTAATCGAGTGGGCCTGGTGAAAGAATTCAAAAGAATTTTCAGACTACCGTTTTTATTTTACAGCCCAGGCGGTAAATAGTTTTAAGCACCAAAGTGACTCGATTTTTTTCTTTTAATGCCTTCATATCAACATCCCATCGGAGATTAGTATAGCTATTCCACCACTTAAAAAGTACACAACAACCAGTTCCTGCGACATTGCCATCTGCCATAGCTGAGACTCGAACTCAAGAGAGATAAAAGTGGCTAGCCGTATTGTCTCACTTATCCACCGTCTATCCCAGATCAAATAAATTTTATTTTAAATTCAATAACAAATAATTTTATTCTCCAAGCTCACGCACCGGAGTCAGCCAGACAATCACAATGCGAGGCGTCGTGGAAATTGAAATACTGGACGAGGCTAAAAAGGTAAACACAAAATGTCAAATTAATGAAATTGTACGTAAATGACAGAACTAATACGTCACTAAAGCGCACTTTTCAATAAATACAATTTGTCTTTTTCAAATTGAGTTTGATTTCAAAGAATTCTTGAGATCTATGGGGCAGTTTTCTCGAAAACGGTTAGAATTATCAAGCTCTATCAAGTGTACCTTTTTTACGTAGAAATGACTGCTGCATGAGATTTCCTAGTCAAAAGTGCCACTACGTTTCGTAAAAAAAGAGAAAAAAAATCATCATCAGGTATAGCTCATGAGGCGTCCTCCACGGGCTAGCGTAATGCAATATCTAAATTATTGTTTCTTAGCTTAAAAAATGTTTCCTTACCAAATTGGGAGAAGATCGGTCAAGAGGCAGTTGAGATATTGCAAAAAAAGAAAAAAACAAACTACAATCTTGACGCCCTGTATCTTTTTCCACAGTAACAATTTACTAAAGCATGTTTGGTTATGTTCTCATACCGGGTGTCCAAAAAGTCTAGAAACGGTTAAATATCTCGAGAAATACACATTGTATCAAAAAAAGAAAAAACAAGTCCTTAATAATTTTAATGTGCTACAAGTCTGTTATTTTACAATAACCACCCTATTTTGAGATATATTAAATGAAAAATAACGCCCTAGGGCGTTATGAATATCTATAACGCCTTAGAGCATTATAAATTTATAACACGTTACCATGGAAATAAATCAGTTCTAAAATAGAAATTACAAATAACCTTTATTAACGTCAATAAAAATATCAAACAAATCTTATATTTCATACCAACTATTTTGTAACATAAAAAGTGCAATTGTCAAAGTGGCCCGAGAACGTAGAATTTTTGTACGATCTAGTACTAGCAGTGTCGAAGTTACTTGAGATAATCTCGGTGGTAGATTCCCTCAATGCAGTATGCGTGGAAGTCTTCACGCCGGCCACCAGCGAAGCACACGTCAATTTGGAACATACTATTATCTACATATCCTCGTGCCACCAATGAACTCTTCCAGCCTCCTAGTCTCATTAAACTTTCTGAATTACCTCCTGCATCAGAGTGAAGTGTTGCAGCTGTACGCCTTAGACAATGAACTGTATATGCCTTAGTATCAGGTAAATCTAAATACGTCGCAATCCTAGAAGATATACCTCCCGAAGGTGTTTTTACCCACAGGCTGAACTGTACATCGTTTATTACGATAAGCCAAAAAAAATCTATCATGAGACGCTTTGCCAGGTCGCAATGATATATAATGTCTTATCAACTTTAATGCACACATTTCACTTTCTTCGATAACTAAAAAGCTCCTTGCCTGACCATTTTTGCTCCGGGGAATGTCAATAAGTATATGCGTACCCAGGTCTCAGACGTCAGAAAATTGCATCTTTACAAGTTCGTCCCTTCTACATGCTCCGAATACACCAATGACTAACGTAAACTTATTCAGCAAATATTTTTCAGTCGGTGCTTCTTTCAGAAATGTTAGAACGTGTTCACGGGTCAGAATCTTTGATTTTTTCGGTTAATAATTTCTTCCAATTTGTTTCAGATATAGTTGTAATTGATTACTTCTAATCTTCTTCTTAACTATCAGGTCTTTCCGCAACATTGAAAACTTTGTCCAAAGCGAATTAGGCGAAAATAACTAATCTTGAAAATAAGTCATCATAACGGTTTCATTGAGAGTACTTACAGAATTTTCTCTCAGCCATTTCTCTCAGCCATTAAAGCGACAGTATTCTTTCTAATATACTTTTTTGGTTTTATGAGGCACAAGTGCCTCGACTGCTTTTGCAGCCTTTAACAACACTTCTTCAGATAGATTATCTTCTAACATTTTCACTACAACACAACCCAAAACAAGTAAATGATGGCGTTATTGACAAACAAAATGCGTTGCTATGCAACGGCGGCGTTTACAAACAATTTTGATTTTTACTCTCTTTTAAATCAAATCGTTGTGAACATAATAGATGTCAAATTAATAAATCGTAAATGTCAAAAAAAAAAATCGAATTAAATAACAAACTTGTAGGACATTAAACGTTGAAGGCACCACGGGTGTTATAGGATAATGACGCCCTCGGTCGACGTACATTTCCTCGGGCCATAGGCCCTCGGGAAGTACACTGACGACCTCGGTGCGTTATTATCCTTATAACACCCTTGATTATTTAATAAATATAAAAGGGCCATCCAATGATACCAAACGCGATCCCCACCCCCACCCCTTGGGGGGCAACTTTAAAATCTTAAATGGTACCCTTATTTTTTATTGCAGAATCGGATTTTACTGCAAAAATTACGTCAAGTTTGCTGAAACGTTTTTTTCGATTCGTGACAGACGGCATTGTAATCGCAAAAATATTTCTTTTCGTAATTTCTAAAAAATTCTACGGAAGAATAAAAAATAATAAAGTACGAGTTCATTTTCTTGAAAAAGCCATTCAAAGGTATTAAATTTAATAAATCGTAAATGTCAAAAAAAAAATCGAATTAAATAACAGACTTGTAGGACATTAAACGTTGAAGGCACCACGGGTGTTATAGGATAATGATGCCCTCGGTCGACGTACATTCCCTCGGGCCATAGGCCCTCGGGAAGTACACTGACGACCTCGGTGCGTTATTATCCTTATAACACCCTTGATTATTTAATAACTATAAAAGGGCTACCCAATGATACCAAACGCGACCCCCACCCCCACCCCTTGGGGGGCAACTTTAAAATCTTAAATGGTACCCTTATTTTTTTATTACAGAATCGGATTTTACTGCAAAAATTACGTCAAGTTTGCTGAAACGTTTTTTTCGATTCGTGACAGACGGCGTTGTAATCGCAAAAATATTTCTTTTCGTAATTTCTAAAAAATTCTACAGGAGAATAAAAAATAATAAATTACGAGTTCATTTTCTTGAAAAAGCCATTCATTTAAATTTAATACTCCCCCCTTACCTCTCCACCGCCACCATGAGGGGGGAAGTGGTGGGCAACCTTAAAATCTTAAACGGAACCCCATATTTTTTATTGGCGGATGTAGAGTCTAGTGAACAAACAATTCAATTTCATTAAAAAAAAAATCGTTTTAGAGAAAAAAATATTTCTAAAGAATTAATCATTTTTCACAAATAATAAAAATGAGGGTTTCCATTTAACATTTGAAAATTGCCCTCCACTTTCCCTCACCCACGGTGGTGGGGTATGAAATTTAATACCATTGAATGGCTTTTTCAAGAAAATGAACTCGTACTTTATTATTTTTCATTCTTCCGTAGAATTTTTTAGAAATTACGAAAAAAAAAAATTTTTGCGATTGCAGCGCCATCTGTCACGAATCGAAAAAAAAAAACGTTTCAGACAAACTCAGAACGCCTTCAAAAAAGGTGGCTAAAAATTATTGTTCTGAAGGCGGTTTTTTTCAAAAAAAAAAAAATGTTTTATTCGTCATTCAAAATTGTGACGCCGTCTATCCCACTGCTATGGTCTTGGTAACCCGCTGAAAACGCCACAAAATATACATATCCTAGAAAGGATTCGAAGTAAGAACTCCGTTATCTTGTAATAGAACCTAGCGAAATCGATAAAGAAATGATAAGACAAATATTCTTCCCAATTAACACAAAAATCAGACCAAAATTTTCAGTTTCCAAAGACGTTATGTTGTTCAATGAGGTAAAATTTTGGAAAATATCCAAAGTCGGACTTTGAAATTTTTTAGGTCGCTCAACAATATATGGCACAACAGCACGAATTTTGGAAAGTGCGCCGAAATCGAGTTTGGTGAAAAACTGCACTTAAAATTAAAATCCATGTTAATTTGGGAAATACGCTCAATCTGATTTTTGCTAAGAGAAATCAAATAATGCATTGGAACGATATTTAACAATCCAAACATGTCGAGATCTGTCGACAGGAGAAAGAATACAGAAAGATCTATAGAATGAAAATAGATTTCTACAAAAAAAGTGCTAACGAGTCATATTTCCCGCAGCTCAAACCTGTCAAAAGCACCGTGGGGGGATCTAATTAACTCAAGCGTAATAAAGGCAAGAAAAGTCCAACGATCTCTGGATGTGATTTAAATTCAAACGACTTCAATAACTTTTATTGGAAATCACAAAAAACGTCCTATTGATCCCATCAGCTTGGTTACCACAAATCCTATGATAAACAATTCATTAAGTTTTTCAGAAATCTCTTACATTCAAATGCGAGGTATCTTTAATAATTTTAAAAATAATCCAAGCAAAGACGTTTAAGACATGAATGTTAACATCATAAAATGGGTACAGGACATTATCATTATGCCTTTCACCAAATTGGTTAACATAAGAAACGGAAATTCTCCGAAATGTCTTAAGACGTCTAAAATGATTCCGCTTCTCAAGAAAAGTGACTTCAATGATATGAACAACTGTCGTCCTATATCTATCATACCCACTTTGGGGAAAATAATAGAGCAAGCCCTATTTCAGCAGCTTGTCACCTTTTTTGAACAAAGGAACAAAATAATATCTTATCAGACTGTCAATATGGTTTCAGCTCTGGTAAATCTACAACGATAGCAATTAACAAAGCGGTTCAAAGTATAATAGACGTGTTTGAGAACAAACGTTCTGCCGGTAGTATCTTCTGTGACTTGTCAAAATCCTTCGACCGTGTGCAAAACATGATATTCTCGCTTCTAAGCTTTGTAGATATGGTCTTCAACCTACACTTAACTAGCACTTAATCTTTTAAAATCGTACCTGAGTAACAGGGATCAAATAACTGTACACAACGAAATGGCGTCATCATCAGTAAAAGTAGGATTTGGAGTTCGACAAGGTTCCGTATTAGGACCACTAGTATTTTTAATTTACCTAAATGCTTTGCCTAACTACGTTAAGGACACTTCGGTTCTACTGTTTGCTGATGATACGACCATGATAAACATCAATCAGAATTTTAATGATCTACAACATGATATGCAGCGCCCACAATTCTAGGCTTCTCACTGGTTCAGAACAAACAAATTAAAGAGTGAACGCAAAAACAGGCCCAAATTGGCCCATTTTTGCAGCCCTAAATTTTACTGTAAATAATGTGCTAAATGATTGTTTACAATTAGAACATGCTTCTGATAAAGTTTCAAGTTGAGCATATCATTAGTTAGTGAGATATGAGTGATAGAAGATGTCTAATTTAGGTAATTTAATTCATGAAATCATTGTAAAGTACATACATGCACTACCTTTTTGTAGGTATTTAAAAAAATTACCATGAACATATTTTGATATATATTTATGTTTTGAAGATCGCGGAATTCAAATCCGAAGTTAGAATTGCGAAATTCAAGATGACGGATCCAATATGGCGGAGCGAATTGTCGAAAACTTTGATTATGACCACGAAAACTTATACAGTGCGTGTAATTGTCCATTAGGCATGTACATTCACGTAGCGCGAGAGACATGACAACACAGCAGAGCAAACTCGCCCGTCGGTGAAGCATCCTAGCTCTCAGTTATTTTATTTCAGCCAGCTGGCACACGCGATGTTGTAATTCTTACTCCCTATGCCTAGCCCGCCACTACACGCACTGTATAAAGGGTTCTTCTTACGGTTTGGCAACAAAATTGCATATACTTGGATTTTTGGGTCGCTTATTACAAACCTGAAAACATAATCCTAAAATTCAAGATGGCGGATATGGAATTCAAGATGACGGATCCAACATAATGCACCAAAAAGTGAAAAACGTTCTGTTTAGTCTCGAATCATTCTACATGGCGTTCGAGGTCGGTGATTACGAATTTGAAATCAGAAATCAAAATTCTAAAATTCAAGATGGCGCATTTGAAATTCAAGATGTCGGATCCAATTTGACAGAAAAAAAATCAAAAACGGCCTGGCCTGATTGACTACGAAAAAAAAAAAGGAAAAAATCTATTATAGTGATTTTAAGGTCACTAGGATTCTGCAGATAGCAGATCTAATATTCAAGATCGCGGATCCAATATGGCAGACAAAAAAGTAAAAAATCTATTGTTTAGTCTCGAAGGGGGTGAACTACACCTGCACAATCTTAAACTATCTAAGAGCTTGAATAACGTATATAAAAGAGTTGAAACAGACTAAGTTTTATAAAATGCCTTGAATAATATGCGTGCAACGCAGTACCTCTCAGTAATAACGGCTGACTACATAATCAGCGCTCAACATTGAATCGCTCTATCGTCATCAACCTTGGATCAATATAACTATATCGACAATTCCGATATCTAGTACTATACTCTATATTATAATACTTGCTGGCAACCGCCAATTTTTATGAATTTTATGTTCTTACTTAATATTTTTGACTTAAGATTTTTAATTTTTGTCTGCCATATTGGATCCGCCATCTTGAATATTAGATCTGCCATCTTGAATTTCAGAATGCTAACATCAGATTCGTAATTAGCAACTTTAAAAAACTTATTTTACATTTTTTCGTAACCAACCAGGGGCCGTTTTTGAATTTTTTCTGCCAAATTGGATCCGCCATCCTGAATTTCAAATGCACCATCTTGAATTTTCGAATGTTGATTTCAAATTCGTAATCAGCGACCTCGAACGCCATGTAGAATGATTCGAGACTGAACAGAAGGTTTTTGGCTTTTTGGTCCATTATATTGGATCCGCCATCTTGGATTTTAGGATTATGTTTTCAGGTTTGTAATAAGCGACCCAAAAACTCAAGTAGATGCAATTTTGTTGCCAAACCGCAAAAAGAACCCTTTATATAAGTTTTCGTGGTCATAATCGAAGTTTTCGATAATTCGGTCCGCCATATGGGATCCGCCATCTTGAATTTCGCAATTTTGACTTCGGATTTGAATTCAGCCACCCCCAAAACATAAATACATATTAAAAAATGTTCATGGTAATTTTTTTAAATACGTACAGAAAGGTAGTACATGTATGTACTTTACAATGATTTCATGAATCAAATTACCTAAATTAGACATCTATCACTCATATCTCACTAACTAAGGATATACTCAACTTGAAACTTTATCAGAAGCATGTTCTAATTGTAAACAATCATTATCACATTATTTACAGGGATGCAAAAATGAGCGAATTTTGCGGTCACTCTTTAAATGACTAATGTATGGATCACAAAACGTATGTCAAGATGAAAGATGGCTGATTTGGCTCGATCCAAGTGCTACAAAAAAGTATTAAGATATTGCGAAGAAGAAGGAGAGCAAGGATTGTTATGGAGTACTAAAAAAAGATAAGAAATAGCGACATATTTCTAGCTTCGGACTTTTCAAAATTGGTAGTAGTGGCAAGTTCGACATTAGTATTGCAGCATGTTAAAGTGCATTCCAAATTTTAATTCAAAATTATTGACGTTCCTTGATTACTTATATTCCTTGACCTTCCCTGACTATATTTTTTTTAATTATTTTAAATTTTCTGACTTTTACAGATTTTCCAATTTGGTGGGAACCCCGTATAATTAACTTGATAATTAATTGCAATTATTGCATTCATATTATCATTACCGCTGTCAAAGGGTTTATAATACACGACACAAGTATTTAAATTTACATAACAGGAAGAAAATGTTAGTCGAGTTATTATTTTTGGAAATTATCTCGTCAAATCATCTTTTACTTCTGTCGTAGGTACTTTAATTTGACTTATATTGACATATTTTTATTCACATAATTTTCGCATGGAACCATTAAAGAGTTTACTCTAAGTTTATCACGTTATTACGAAAGAGATTGTCAGTTCAGGTATATATTTATATATTTGTATTTTCGTCTCTTCATTTTCGATTTGTCACCTTCATGTATTTGATCAAAGCGAGGGCATTTAATGAATACAACAGTTTATCATTTCCCTTTTAAATTTGACGCTTGAAAAGAATTCACAAAGAGAAATAATTTTACCACTTATATCAATAATAACGAGTGGAAGTTGCAGTCGGGTATGACCGACGGCAAATGCCTATTTAATGGACTCATTTAGCCCTTTTTTTTTATTTGAATATCGGAAAGATCTTATAATTTTAAGACCCTGTGCAAAAAACTAGAATTTTGTGAGACCTATAAATCGTCTAAAAAAAATCATAAAAATGGACCGCCTTGCGAGTATCGGCCGTGACGTCACTTGATAGGAACCCGCTAACCGAAGCGGCTAGCTGCAGCGCGTTATTATAGTTTCACAATATTACAAATCGTTAACTCCAGCAGTGTGTTTTGAAACTTATACGTGTTTGTGAAGAATTTCAGATTATCAACTATTTTCACCGATTTATATTACTATTCTCTGACGTCACGATGTTGGTCGCACCATGCTCTTTAAGAGTCGTATATTTCGAAAACCACATATCGGATTCATCTGAAATTTTCAATATCGTCTAATTTTAAATAAAACTTTATCCACAAGAAGTAACAACTACTAAATGAAATTCATTAAATGAGCCCATTAACATTCTACTTGAACATGTTTACGACATTCCACTGAGATGAAGTATTGAACCTCGCCTGCTCAGTCTCACGGGTTCTCAGGCAATCGGTGAAATAATGGTTCAGAGTAAACAACAATAAAGTATTCAAGTTAGCACAATATTTGATTTAAATAAGCTCGCACAATATTTGATTTAAATAAGCTCGCCCGCTCTCAGGCTAAGGAATACTGCTCCAAAGATAAAATGTAACTTAAAACAAGTCCACATCAAAACAGCAGTTAACTCCTAGGACACAGAAGGGAAAAAACATAGAAAACACAGTTGCAGTAATCAAGCTCCCTACATCAAGCATGTGCCCCGGTACCAAATTCACTGGCGCTTATTAATTGAGGAGCGTGGGGAGAAATGTGAAAAAAAAATTTTGTAGTTCATTATTTATGGCGAAAAACTGCCTGTAACTTGGAAAATTAGCAAGTTACAAAAAATATCTAAGAGACAAAAAATATTTAGAAGGCCTCAATGCATTCGTCTGAATTATCAAATTTTTAAATTACATATTTTTAAAGTACTACAATTTCAAAGAAAGGGGTAGTTTTTCATATTTTTCCGGAAAAACTCGGTGAAAACGCACTTTACAGAAAGGTTGCAAATTGTCTTGTATTTCGATGATACATTCACCTGAATTTCTTTCAGATTTTCTTTTTCAACTTTTACATATCCCCTCCCACATTTTTAGAAATTTTCGAGTGGCCATATCTCGAAAAATATGCATTTTTCGAAAAAATTCACAAGAGTAAATACATCTTTTGGGCCAAAAAATGTAAACACATTTTTTTTTTCATTTTTAACCTAATTCTACAAGTTACGGAACCTGTGATTTCCTTCTCTAATCTTTTTTTCAACTTTTTTATTAACGTCATTACAAACACATTGCACAAGGTTTAATCAAAATCCATTCATTAGCACTCAAATTAGACTGATGGCACTTCTGTCAAAATGTCAAAAATTAAAATTAAAGGTAATTAATCATGCCTTTATGTGATTATGTGTTACGGCCGAAACAGTATGCGTCTTCACATTTTCTTAATAAAAATGTACTGTAATTAGTCAGTAATTAAGAAAATAATTCTCAAATACCATTTTTCGTAAATATGTAGCATTACCTAGAAGCTTAATTAATTTTTTTTGTTCGTTTAAAGCACCTGTTTTAAAAAAAATCATCCGCCATATTGGTGTCACATGTGTGTTAAGTCCAAAAACATAACTATACTACTTAAAGAGAAGTATTTTTCCTCAACTAGTGAACTAAACTGTAAAAGCTGTTTAAATTGCAATTTTTTTTCATATTATAAATTGTTGATTATGATTGTTTATAACAAAAGATAACGTACATGCTGAACAGGTAATATTTGCAGTTGTTAGTATAAAAAACACGTTCCAAAAGGTTTCCGGAAATTTGAGATGGAAGATGACGATTTTTACTGAAAATTTTCTCCCCCTTGTTCATCAATTTTTATTTCGGCAAAAGTTGGGTAAAAGTTGGAAATTCGAGATGTAAGTTGAAAAAAAATTTTTTTAGGATTTCTCCCCCCCCCCCCTCATCAATTTTTTTTTTAGGGTAAAAGTTGGACATTTATTTGAGATGGAAGTTGGTAATTTATACTGAAAAAATTTTTCTTAGAATTTGCCTCGCCCCCCGCTCATCAGTTTTTATTTAGGGTAAAAGTTGGACATCATTTGAGATGGAAGTTGGCAACTTGTACTGAAAAAATTTTTTGTAGAATTTCTCCCCCCCCCCCCCACCCCGCTCATCAATTTTTTTTGGAGGGATTATTATTTAATTATTTACAGAGTTGGCTTTTTAAGTCTTATGAAGTTGGCAAATTTGAAAAATAACCCCCCAAAAAAGATGGCTCACTACGCCCCTGCAACCGTCGATTAGCTATAAAAAAAAATGAAGGTAAAAAATTTCGAATTTCACCACCAAAAACGAATTGTGTTAATATCGCATGGCCGGCGTATTAAATAAAATACGCATTGCTATGGATACTTTTTCTGCCGCTCACAGCGTCAGAAAATAGTATGTTGAAATATAAGTGTGGCAAGGGCTTCATTGCAAAAAGATGTATGATGTTCCTATCATACGAGTTTCGCACTGAAGCTTGCCACATGTGTGTTACATACTATTTTTTTCTACGGTTGTGAAGTTATTTCCCTTTTTTAAAGTCTTTACAGAATTTTTAATTTGCTGCCTGTCAGATTTTATTTAAAATGATAAAGATCAAGTACTGCTCAAACGGTTATCATGACTAACAAACAAAACAAATTGTTTTTCTACGATTGTGCTGAAAGTCAGATTTTCTAACTTCAAAATGACTGCAGAAAATATCACTTTGCCGCACGCCTTGATTACATCTTCACACCCCGGAATAAAATAGTGTGTTTACCTTAAAGAATTTTATATTACTTACTGGTAATAACAATTAAATTCTATAAATGTACATTAATTACACATGAATTGCAATTACAAAGTCAAAGGCTATGGCAGGTTAAGATAAGTGTCCGTGCCTTTGTAACCTTTTTGCGTGTGGTTCCTTCCAGTGATGTATCTTTGCGTAAGATACTACCACAAAAAGTTTTGACCTCAAAAACTTCATAATATCTGGGAAAATTTTTTTTTTTGAAAATCCAAAAAAAAAATTTTTTTCTTAATCAAATGAACCAATTTGTTTGTATTTCACATATATTGTAAATATACTCAAGACAATTTATAACTGATATTTTCATGAAATATTTTCATGAAGATAACAAAAATTGATGCTTTTGAATTTTTCCCGTTACCCGTTAGCGACCACCTCTATTTTTTTACTAATTATACACCATACAATAAGCTATAATATATATTTTTTCACAAAATTCTATCGAAGGGGTAACGTAGTCAAATTGGCAAAGATAATGTTTCGTGCTGTCACCCCCCTTAGTTAACACCCTGTATCGTGGGTTCGGAAAGTATAGCACCAGGGTAGCACTAAACAATAATGTATTTACGTACGCACTAATTATAACAAATAAAGAAAAAGAGTATAGATTGGTTAGAAATTCGATATATTAATAAATATATAAATGAACAACTGCTTGGATTACACGTATAGAAAATTTTTTGGAGCAGCCTACGTATTTTTTTGAAATAATGAGATGTATGTTTCACAATACATATATTTTCTACAAAGCTCCATCGAAACGGTAATACATAAAAAAATTATGTGTTTAATAATAAGGATACATAATAAAAAAAACATCGTATGCTAATGATATATGATAATATTAGTTGTCTTCATCACTGTCCTCATTTATTGTATCACTGATATCTTCTGCGAACAGTTTTACTGATGGTTTCGGAATATCGTCGAGAAACCTTGCATATGATAAATTCATGTTTAAGTAAAAAAAATAAATTAGTTTTCTGTTAGAGATGGATTTACCGTATGTAAGGTCGACGATATTCCGAAATCATCAATAAAACTGTATGAATTATTCACAGAAGATATCAGTGTTACAATAAATGAGGACAGTGATGAAGACGACTAATATCATATCATTATCATAACATGTTTTTACTTCCACATTCAGTGGAAGTATAGTAACGACAAAAATTTTTTTAAAATTTTTATTGTTCAAATAGGCTTAGAATGTCATGAAATGGCGAGATTCTAAGTTTGAGCGAAAAAAAATTTTCTGTCTGTCTGTCTGTCTGTAACTTCTTTTGTGTGCACGTTTACTCTGGAACCATTTAAGATATTGACTTGAAATTTGGTACACGTATGTACTTTAACGAGATCTGGAACTAGATTATATTTTCATCTTGTTCCGTCGAAGGGTTGGGGGGTAAGTTGGGGTAAATTTTGGGTAAATAGGTAAATCAAGCAGGTAAGAGTATTGTGGTATTTAGTATATACAAGAGAACCTAAGGTTTCAAAAAAATTTAGGGGGACAAAAAAAAATTGTGATTTAGTGTAAGTGCAAGGACCAGAAACCTTAAGATATTGTTTTACTTCATCCACCCCCACTACCACTCCCCTATCACCACCCCCACCCCACTATCGACGTGGGGTATCGTTTTATGGGTTTTTGGGGTAGAGGATTTCAAATATTATATTATTAAAATTCCATAAACAATTATTTCCACATACAAAATTTTTTCGTTGTGAGTGACTTGGATAGAAAATCTTGATGTGGAAGTAGGTGTTCCTTGGGCAGCGGTTTTTTATTATGTATTCTTATTATTAAACACATAATTTTTTTATGTATTACCATTTCGACGGAGCTTTGTAGAAAATGTATGTATTGTGAAAAATACATCTCGTTATTTCAAAAAAATACGTAGGCTGCACCAAAAAATTTTCAATACGTATAATCCAAGCAGTTGTTGTTCATTTATATATTTATTAATATATCGAGTTTCTAACCAATTTATACTCTTTTTCTTTATTTGTTGTAATTAGTACGTAAGTAAATACATTATTGTTTAGTGTTACCCTGGTGATATAATTTCCGAACCCACGATACAGGGTGTTTACTAAGGGGGGGGGGGTGTAAGCACGTAACATTATCTTTGCCAATTTGACTGCGTATGCTTATTGTATGGTGTATAATTAATAAAAAAAATAGAGGTGGTCGCTAACGTGTAAGTACGTATATACATTTTTCAAAAAATTCAAAAACATCAATTTTTGTTTTCTTCATGAAAAGATTTCATGAAAATACCAATAATAAATTGTCTTGAGTATATTTACAATTATGTGAAATACAAACAAATTGTTTCAGATGATTAAGAAAAAAAAATGTTTTTCGGATTTTCAAAAAAAAAAATTTTCCAGATATTATGAGGTTTTTGAGGTCAAAACTTTTTGTGGTAGTATCTTTCGCAAAGATACATGCCTGGATGGAACCACAAGCAAAAAGGTTGCAAAGGCACGGACACTTATCTTAACCTGTCATGGCCTTTTCTAATTTCAGAATGACTGCGGAAAATGTCACTAAATAAAATCTGACAGGCTGCAAATTTAAAATTTGTAAAAGACTTTAAAAAAGGGAAATAACTTCACAACCGTAGAAAAAATAGTATGTAACACACATGTGGCAAGCTTCATTGCAAAACTCGTATGATAGGAACACTCGCTGAGCTCGTGTTCCTACTTTCATACATCGTTTTGCAATGAAGCCCTTGCCACACTTGTATTACAATCTACTATTACCTCCATTGTTAATGGCAACGCACAGCCGTCTAAAAAGTAAAACTTTAATCTCATAAAATAAGTTAAGAAATGTCATGTTTTTCTGACGTTTGAAGAAAAAATAGTTTTTTATTATTGCAAAGAAATTAAAAAATAATTTTAACTTTAATGTTCAGTATCACCATATTTTGTTAACCACAATGGCAGTAACGTTATAAAGCACATTTGGAAAAATTTCATCATATTTTAATCTCTGGAATATTCTATGTCTGCCCTCTACTTCACTCCACATCTACTTAAAAAACGCACTACATCCACATATTTCTTTAAACATTTACGATTTCATTGCAAATTAAAAAAGATCCGATCATTGTACACTGACCCTTACTCGCTATCCTCGTATTTAACCTAAATCGCTTCCATTCGACACCACTTTTATTTTACGGCCATCTCAAATAAGGGTCCTCAACTCTACACCTCATTTCGTTATTACAGCGATTTTTACGAGAGGGCAAATTCATCAAAAAAATAAATGGGTACGAGCCAAGTAAATAACAGAACGTCAATCATTGAACTACAAAGCGAAGAAGTTCCAATAAAGCAAATAAAACAAACAAGTTCTCATTCAGTTCAATAGGGATCTGTAACTAAAGACAAAGAGAAAACTTAGAATGGTTCAATTTTGCTGTGAGATTAAAAACCGAAGCATTAATTTAAATTTGATTTCTAAATATAAACAATCTGCCGTATTCAATATTAACTTAGCTTAGCGTATTTAAATATTTGATTTACCTAAAGTAATGTTTTATTGTTAAATAGGCTATTATAAAATATTTACAATTTCCTTGATAACGTCACGACCTACCAGATACAATGTTTATCTATTTAAAATTATTAGATTTAAGTACATACGTTGAGTTCATGTGTAAAACAGAAAATGTAATAAACATTTTACTCAAAATAGTTTTAAAAAACCTGAATTTTTCTACTTGCATTTTCTGGTCGTGGTGGGAGAGGACCTCAATATTTGTAGGAATAGGAAAGAAAAAGATCTGTCTTAACTGCATATCCCGACTTTCAAAAAAGACACAAGCTTTTTTGATGAGCAAGCAACAACAATTTTGTTCACTGCAGATAAAAAACCGCTGCCCAAGGAATCACTAATTACACATCCAGATTCTCTATCCAAATCACTCACAACGAAAAAATTTTATATGTGGAAATAATTGTTTATGGAACTTTAATAATATAATATTTGAAATCCTCTACCCCAAAAACCCATAAAACGATACCTCATATCGGTAGTGGGGTGGGGGTGGTAGTGGGAGTGGATGAAGTAAAAAATATTTTGAGGTTTCTGGTTCTTATACATACACTAAATTACAATTTTTTTTCATCCCCTTTGGTAATGGGGGTGGCTAATGCCAAAAATTTTTTTGATACCTTAGCTTCTCTTGTATGTACTAAATACCAATTTTATGGACTCTTACCTGCTTGATTTACCCATTTACCCCAGATTTACCCCAATTTACCCCCCAACCCTTCGACGGAACAAGATGGAAATATAATCTAGTTCCAGATCTCGTTAAAGTACATATGTTTACCAAATTTTCAGTCAATATCTTAAACGGTTCCAGAGTAAACGTGCGCACAAAAAAAAAGTTTCAGACAGACCGACAGACAGACAGAGAGACAGAATTTTCTTTTCTTTTCTTTTGGTTAGGATATAAAATTAATTTGATGCAGGTACATCCTGAGTTATCGGTCTTTATAATAAAATTACTCTTTTCTTACATTTCGGCCTATTCACCCATCGTCACAGAACTATACAATTAAGTGAACACAAATATTTTTTTAAATGCTATTTTTTATACACATGGATTTAAATTACATGTGAATGAAGAATAGCATTTGGCTAAGCCCCCCCCCCCCCCCACCCCCTTTCAGTGTTTCCAAGTGCCCCAGATTATGCTAATCTTCCTATTTTGTAGTTTTAAATCTCATTATTTTGGAAACGACTGGAATTATTGAGTGAAAATTCTTAGCAATAGTCTTGTTACAGTTCTACTTAGGTAGTCTCAGTTTTTTTAAATATACGTGTTAAGAAAAAAAGTTATGGCCAAAAATAATAAATATTTCCCTATCGCCATGGTAATCGCCAACTTAAGTTAATATTTGTTGAAAAAAAAAGCTGAGAACGCTCAGGGATCGAACCGTGAATCTCAAGATTCGTAGGTTGACAACAACAACAAGCATTTATTAATGTTTCACAAAGTACAATAATGCGCCATTCCGGAGTCCGGCCCGGAGCCAGCCAGAAAACCACGGCGAACATCGCCGAGGTGGGTGTGAGACTGGGCGGGGAGGGTCCGGTTTGGCGGTGACGAAAATTATTTACTGAGCTAAAACTCCTGCCTAATGGAAAAAGGCTTAAATTTAACGGTATCGTATAACGTAGTACACAAGGGTACTTAAAAATAATTAAAATTAAAACTAAAAAACTATCAATTTCGCGCACACGCGAACACTTAAAAATTTTGATTGCTGGCACGGGAAAACAAAACTCAACGAAAAAACCAGTTTGAGACAATTCCACCCTGGTAGTCTTCCTGACGCCAGGAAAGTGTCGTGGATAGTTAAAAGTGTGTTATGTTATCTGAAATTTTGGTTTGTTAAGAATTTATTGGTCGAGACTGAATTTAGAGACAAAAAATAGACAAGGAACAAAAAAGGTAAAAACAAATAGAGGGAATAGAGAGGGGTTGGTTGTAGGTTTTGGTGAAGATTAAAGGTGGGGAAAGGAAAAGTTGTCGTAGAGGGAAGTGTGGTTAGAGAGGTTGCCGAAAGATAGGCAACGCCTGGTATGGTAAGGGATGTCGGATATCGAAAAGGATCGCATTATGCTGTCTGATTCGTGTTATGTTGCGGGTTAGCGGACTATCGCCCAGTTTGAATTGGTAGAATTTTTGGGAGATTTCTTGGACGTAGTCCGCTAGTGGCGTTATGTCGTGGCAACGATTATATAGATCTCTGAGGGAGGTGTATCTGCCCGAATCAGAGATGAGGCGCATAAATTTGTGTTCAAGAACTCGGAGTTTTCTCATTGTCGTGGTCGGTATGCTGCACCACACCGGCGCCGCGTATGTGATGACCGGCCTGATCACCATCGTATACAACAATTTTTTATTTGTCCTGTTGAGTCCGCTACCCCTTGCCAGGAGCGGATACAGACTCCTGGACATGGAGTAGACTTTGCGTACTGTCTCGTTTATGTAAATATTGAACGTCAGTCTCTTGTCCAAGTTCACCCCTAGATACTTCACGCTTACACCATATCGTTAGCGTGTCACTTCAAAAATAAACCAGCCATCATATTTTAATGTAGGTGAGTAAAATTTGTATGTACCTTTTGTACCTGTTTTCTGTAAAAGGGCCCCGCTTTCAAGCTAGCAAATACGGATACGTTCTTAACTACGTATTACACTATTTGTTGTCAAAATATTAGCTTTGCTAAAATGACGTAGGTCTAGCGGCTCTGAGATCTTACTCTATACCCAAACGACTTTCAAAGGCGTTTCGATTTCTGCCAGTGGTTTTTGCGTCAGTGCAATGAAGTGCCAGGATTTGAAGAAAAAATTATATGGACAGGCGAGGCCCATATAAGCAGTGCCGAAATTTTTAATCGGAATAATAACCATCATTGGGCTCATGAAAATCCGCACGTAACCGCTACAGTTAATCGTCAAGGGCAATTTGGATCTGGTGTATGGTGTGGTTTTATTGAATACCAAATAATAGGTCCTCATTATTTTCACGGTAATTTGAATACCGAAAAAGTTATTAACATTCTACAAGAAATAGAGCCCTTTGTAGACAATATGCCTGTAAGACAATTTCAAAGATTAATTTACCAACACGATGGCCCCCTAGGTCATATGTCAAATTAAACATGAAATTATTTAAATGCTCAATTTGGGGAGGATTGAATAGGTATCATATCACTCAGGACTAGTTTATCAATGCCTAGTTAGAAAAGCTAACTAAATTGATAACTAACAATTAATTTAACTAACTGGACATTAATAAACAACAAAGTAATTTAGATATTGTTTAGTTACTTCCACTCCAGGGGAGTATGTATTTTAACAAGATCTAGAACTAAATTATACTTTCATCTTATTCCGTTGAATGCATAAATGTCAATGGAAGACAATTAATACATTTATTGTAGTTTAGTTTTTCCTATTTTTGGCAAAATTATTTTATATTTTAAGAAGCGTTGTTAATAGTTTTCCATGGCCTCCCCACAAATATATTAAATTTTTCGAAAATTAAGCACTTTCTCCAGAGATAAATATGACATATATATCGTTGCATAGCTAACTTAAGTTGTGATCGAATAATGTAATAATTTATAATTTAACAAAAACATAAATTATATCTATATCTCGAAAACTGAGGCATGCACAATTTTCTTCTTACAAGCAACGGATTCTACTCAAAAAATGCCTTAAGAATGTTTTACTCGATTTTCGATTCGACACTTGGTAATTGAGATATAGAGATCATCCAAAAATGTCAATTTACCAAAAATGCTCTGTGGCTCGGTAATCGAAAAGGATAAACGATCGGGGTTTGCACCCTTGTTTGATTCTCGAAAATCGAGATCAGGACACCTATATTGGTTTTTGTTTATCTGCCATAGTTTCAGAGAAAACCTCAATTCCATCTAATTTGGTGCACCCTGTACTTCTCTAACTCGAAGAAAGATATAGAATTAGGTACCTACTTTCAGTTAGTTAGTTAGTTAGTTGTTTCCAGAAACATAGTTCATCTACTACGTGAAAATTAACAGTTCTGTCTCCAGCTCAAGAACACTCTTTAAAAGTGTACTTACAAATACAACCTTTGCTACATGATAGCAATAAGTTATCGGAATATTACGGTTGACAGATGATCACTAGATTAACGTCCATTAGAAAACGAAAACAAAATTAAGCCGTTACCGTAAAGCAATAGCTTCTAGATTCAAGGCTGGCGGCAAGAATAAAACACGGTCTTGCAAAAAAGTGAGACTATAATGTACCAGTCTATACAACCAATTGATTAAATTGCGAAGATACTGGTGTTTATTATATATTTATTTTAGAAACACACTATCCAACAGTACAAGTATCAATAACATGATGGGAAATAGCAAATAATATACTACACATACAAACATACATAATAACTTGTACATAACAGTAAAATCACAACATAAAATGTAACATTACATTACTTACATATAACATATTACAATTTCAATCACTGTTTTTTTTTGATTTTGTATGAAAAACATCAAATCTGTCCTGCAGGTGGTTGTAGGTGTTACAAATACAATGAAGGGGAGAAAACGAAACTTGTGATCAATTTCTTATTCGTTTAAAAGATTAAGGTATTAAAATTGGGGGAGAATATAATGGGATCCCGGTGCCATACAAAACATCTAAAATAACGGAGATACCCCGCATTTGCAATGAAAATAGAACACACAGTACAATAAAACAACTATTTATTTATTTAAAGTTGGCGATTAAAATAACAAATCTTTCCAAATTTTAATGACGCAAGATATTATTTTATGTTTATTTAACATCTCTTTACAATTGAAGATAAGTGAAATAAGAAATGTCATGTCAAAATGTGGTTTATATAAAACAAAAGGTCAGGTTTTAGCAAATTAGTTTTAATTGAATTCGCTAAAAAATAAGCAATGGTCATAGTAACAGCACGTTCTGTGTCCCTATATAAAAATTTTATCATTTTAAAATTTCACTTGTACAAATCAAACGAGTTTATGTGAAATTAAGTTACGCGGCGTTGAATTGAAACAGAAGAATAATGAGACTTAATGTGATCAAAGCAATCTTGGAAAAGCGAGATGGAAGCAAATTGTCGCAATATTTGGCGGCCGTGTGTGGTGAGTAATTTTTTCATTTAATTCCAAGACTAATGAAAAAGTTAGAGAATTGTTCAAAAACAAGTTATTAAAGAAAAAACAATTGGCAGAAATGTAATATTAAGGAACCTCTCGTTTTTTATATCCCACGATTGATTCATTTTTCAAGTATCCAACGACCTGTTTGGTCGTTGGATTTATTAATGAAAAAAATGCATAAGAGCTTCCATGCTTCCCAATCCATTACTAGTGCATTCTTATCAACATACAGTGATTTCATTTCAAAACTTACTACCTAGAATAACTCGTCATCTGAAGTAGACACGATTTTCAGCAAAAACGCGTCGGTTTAATTTTCGAGGGGGAACTTTGCGTTCCACTCCTTCACCCCAGCCACCCCAACTTTATAATTTCAAATGGCACCTCCTATCTTGTGATCCATCATTTTAAATGGAGTTCTATTCGTATACCAAAAAGAAATGAAATTGTTCCATCCGTTTCTGAGATAAAGGCCTAAATTAATTCTGTAATGATTAATAACCGCTGCCCAAGGAATCACTATTTCCACATCCAGATTCACTATCCAAGTCACTCATATCGAAAAAATTTTGTATGTGGAAATAATTGTTTATGGCGAACTTTAATAATATAATATTTGAAATCCTCTACCCCAAAAACCCATAAAACGATACCCCACATCGGTAGTGGGTGGGTGGTGATGGGGGTAGTGGGGGTGGATGAAGTAAAAAAATATTTTGAGGCTTCTGGTTCTTGTACATACACTAAATCACATTTTTTTTTTCATCCCCTTTAATAATGAGGTGGGGGTGGTAATAAGGGTGGCTAATGCCAAAAATTTTTTTGAGACCTTAGCTTCTCTTGTATATACTAAATACCAATTTTATGGACTCTTACCTGCTTGATTTACCCATTTACACCAAATTTACCCCAATTTACCCCCCAACCCTTCGACGGAACAAGATGAAAATATAAGCTAGTTCCAGATCTCGTTAAAGTATATACGTGTACCAAATTTCAAGTCAATATCTTAAACGGTTCCAGAGTAAACGTGCGCACAAAAAAGTTACAGACCGACAGACAGACAGAAATTTTTTTTCGCTCAAACTTAAAATCTCGACGTTTCGTGACATTTTAAGCCTATTTGAACAATAAAAATTTTTACAAATTTTTTTGTCGTTACTATACTTCCACTGGATGTGGAAGTATAATAAGTAGACAGAAAGTCAGACAATTATTTTATTAAATGTTCAAAGTGAGCTCCATTATTTGCTAAACAATAATACAGCCTATTTTCGAATTGTTGCCAGACTTTTCGAAATGTTTCCCGAGATATCTGTCTACATTTTCGAGTTATTCCAGCTAGATCGTCAATGTCTTCTAGCTGAATTTTATAAACTCAAGTTTATAGAATAGGATATAGAAATCAAGTGGCGTTAAATCTGGAGATCTTGGCGGCCACTCCTGGGTGCCTCTCTTTCCAATCCATTTCTCAGGAAATTTTGTATCTAGCCATTGCCTCCCGGGAAGAGCATAATGAGGAGGATGATCTTGCTGGAAATACGAATTGTCCTCTTCCAGCATAACATTTCCGTCTTCAACGGTCTGGTTTTCTAGCGACTGAGTGATTAGTGAATTTACTACATTTTCTAAAAGTCCTAAATAGTGGTCCCCAGTAAGATTTTGTTCAATGAAAATGGACCCGATTATCTCGTCCCCTAGAATACCTGACCACACATTGATCTTCTCGGGATACTGTGTATGGTCCTCCAGAAACAAATGCGGATTTTCATTGTCCCAATACCTACAATAATTGTGTTTGTTAACAAATCCATTCAAGAAAAATGTCGATTGATCTCTAAGGCAAATATTTGTTAACAAATTTGTATTATCTGTGATTCTTTGAGTAATTTCTTCACAGCACTGTATCCGTTACCAAAATCATCTTCACGGGGTTGTTGATGAATTTGCACTTTGTACGGAAATAACTTATTTGCTTTGAGCATCTTATGTACAGAACCAACAGAAATCTGAGTTGACTTGGCTACTTTCGGAATGGATGTATTAGGATCTACAGCGAAATGACCCCAAGAACTTCGATCTGCGTTGCCTGGTCCAGAATTCTTGGTCGATGATTTTTTATATTAGGTACACATCGAATCAGTATTGTCAAATTTTCAAACTAAGTCAAGTATACACGGTGTCTATCGTTGAAAACTCGAGCTGTACTATGATTTTCACTTCCGTAAAAGAAGACAATCTCTCTTCTCTCTGCCAAAGTATAAACCATTTTTGATTTTGTCTCAGAAACTGATCTAACAATTTCATTTCTCTTTGGTATACGGATAGATCTTTTTAAGCCGTTTAAAATGATGGGTCACAAGATAGATGGTGCCATTTAAAATTTTTAAGTTGGGGTGACTGAGGGGTGAAGAGGTGGAACAGAAAATTCAACCAACAGTGGTTTTGAAATTCCCCCTCGAAAATTAAACCGACATGTTTTTGCTGAAAATCGTGTTTACTTCAGATGACGAGTTATCGAGTTATTCTGGGTGGCAAGTTTTGTGTCTAGGCTAATATCAAAAATAATTTATGAGGATAGTAACGGTTAATGAACATGGTATATCTTCGAAATGAGTGAGAATAGAGCATAATTAAGTTTTTTATTAAAAAAGATCAAGCGATCATTAAATGTGAAAAGAAAAACTCCCATTGCACTAATTTCCCCTTTTCAGGGGATGCCATATAAAAAATAAAAATAAAATAATAGAGCTGAAGGAGACTCAAATTTTGAAAAGAAAAGGTTCTATGCAACTTTTCATATAAATTGATAGTCTTTAAGTTATAACGTCTTAAAAATTGTGATTTTAGCTTAAGAGGGGTCAAAACGGTTTTCATAAAATAACTCGAAAATAATTATATTTGGTGAAAAATGCTAAAGACTAAGTAATCAGAAAGCTACTAAACTGAGGATAAAGGACAACGTTAAAAACAGCTGATTTTTGGCCCACCGTGGAACGTATAAGACCCAGAGAAAATAGTTGAAAGGCTGGGGAAAATTCTATTTGACCTCTAAAAAATATAAAAGCAACTCTAAAATTGCTTTAAATGATAGCTTATACTGAATGTGAAAATTATATCTATTTTATGATAACTATTAGGTATTAATTCAATAGAGATAACAAAAGGGTAAAAACTACCCTATTCGGGCGTGGAACGTCATACACAGCACCTAATCTTAAAAAATAGGTACCTAGGTGATTAAAAAACTGGGAGCCTTTTCTCCAAGAAATGTAGTTCTATAGCTTACCCACAAGTACCTTTACATGGAGAATAAGCTAATATCATTTTCAACCCCTTACAGTGATTAGCCATCTCTAATATCTATCTATTAAATGCAGGCATAAGAACCAGTAGAAACCTTTCATTTTATTTTAATTTGCTCTGTAAATATTCTGTACTAGATGCTGTTCTAACATCTCTAAATAACGGTAGTTTTTCTTTTTAGGGATACTATTAAGTAATCAGTATAAGTATTGATATACTATTTTATGATTCTGTATATTTCATAAAATGAAAATCTTTTTTTTTTTAATATCACAATATTTATAGTGCCTGTCATCCCCAAACTGGAGTAGATTTTGATTCGTTTTAGTCACCTCGTTTCCTATTTTTTTAGTATTTGAAGCAGTGTATACGATTCTATCACCTGAATAGGGTAGTTTGGTTGTTTTCGAGGTCAAGACAAAGTTGATGTCCCTTTTACTAGTAGAAAATAATTTGGTGCATTACTAAGTGCCGTGGCATTTTTTTTTTTTTTAGTATTCGAGATTGTGAATAGAACTGCACCCCAGAATAGGGTAGTTTGGTGGTTTCCAGGGTCGCTAACTAAAGCGCATTTTTGTAATAATATTATTTCATACCCTCAAAGGAGTTGTTCTTGAAAATAGGCTGAGGTCAGGATCAGTTGAAGGTCTGGCACAACTAGTATTAAAAAATCATATTATACATTTTTAATCACCTCGGTACCTATTTTTTTTTAAATATTAGGTGCTATCCCCTGAATAGGGTGTTAATAGTGGTAGTTTTTACCCTTTTGTTATCTCTATTGAATCGATACCTAATACAAAAAATAAATATAATTTTCACATTCAGTATAAGGTATTATTCGAAGCAATTTTAGAGGTTGTAAGTCTATAGGACGAGGAATTTAATTTAAATGTTAAATATCTCAGAAACTATGGCACTTACGTCAAAAATGCTAACTACCAAAATGTAAGAGTATTATTTTCAGATGATTTTTGACTATTTCTATAGCATAAAAATCAAAGAATGACAGAAGGAATGTGCTTCTTCACATTTTTTTAACTCCATTTCCTTACTGCAAGTAGTCAGTTGTTAAAAAAATATAATTCTCAAATACTGAGTTTCATTACCATATAGCACGATTTTATTTATTGGTCCGTTTACAGCATTTGATTTAAAAAAATGCATTTTTTAACCATAAAAGGATTTTCGATAAAACGTTAAATTTTTGCTTCTTTGCAGATATCTCAATAAAATGGTAGAGATAAAAATTAAAGCTTATAAACTGAGAATGATATTTGATTTTTATTGATTTATATAGGATTAATTTTTTCGGAGCAATTCAAGTTTAAAGGAGGCATCCGAACATTGTAGGATTAAGTATTAGTTTAAATGTCGAATATCTTAGAAACTGAAAAACTTAGGTAAAGACATCTAAAGACCTGAATTAAAGATAATTAATCGAACTTTGGAATTATTGTTTTGGTATCTTAAAAAAACAAAATGTCGCCAGTAATTACCCAGTAATTAAAAAAAAATCTCAAAAATATATAATTTGTTAATATGTAGTATCACGTAGATGCTCAATTTTTCTTATCCAGTTAAATCACTTGCTTTGGAAAAATTTCCATTGCTCTATTGAAACTCTGCCCTTTTGAGTTTTTTAATTTTGACTTCACATTCGTAATGAACCATCCCAAAAACAATATTCTACTTTTCAGAAATAGATCAGCATTACTTTTTCAAATATTAAATATTTAAATTTAAGGGTGGTTTTCACAGGAGAAAGTGTTGGACCACATAGAAATTGAAGATCATATATTTTACTATAACAATTGTCCACAAAAAAAAAATAACATTGCATATGAGATTATTCCTAAATTTTACATAGTTTTTATTATATTTAGATACTAAACTAAGTAAAAACCGATTTTTTTTCTTTCAGCTGGCATAGCACTTTTTACAACAGGTATACATCTGGGCTGGCCAGGGCCGTCACTAAGAAAAATCACCTCTTCAGAATACCCCTTTGAAGTGACATCAGACGAGGGTTCCTACATTGCAATCATAAGCAGCGTGGGGCATGTTATAGGAGGAATTACAGCATCGACGCTCACAGACATCATAGGAAGAAAATGGGCGATATTATCAATTGCTTTGCCCCAGATTATATCCTTCGTCACCATATATTTTTCGTATTATGGAAAATACTTGCTTTACTGTGCTAGGGTAATAGGTAAGGCTGCTTAGAATATTTTTTTGTATAGATACTGGAGCTATTTGTTACTGATATATAGGGAATTTTCTGATTATTGCCAAATTTTTGACCCGCCATATTTTTTAAACGTTTTATTCTATTTATAAAATATCTTCACTGCTGATATTCAAGATTGCATCATTTATTAATTGACTTGAATTCACGTAAAGTTTCAAAAACAGACAGATACTTTACTATAAAGAGTATTTTTGAAATACATCCATATATTCAGACGTATTAATGCTCACATCTTCCTGATATACCCAAAGATGTTCATTTAGCAAAATGCCCAAGAATAACCGAGAAAATATATTCTGAAAATTGCAAAGAAATATCGAGTACGCTCATGGTGTGGCAATCTTTCTGAGACCAGCCTAACCTTGAACTATATCTCACCGCGCAGATGTTAAACCGCAAAAAGGAATCCAAGAGGTACATTGGTAGCAAGTGGCAATGCTCTAGTGTTTACCGCTATCAAAATACGTACTGATCATTACGCGTATGCAGTAATAATGAAGTAATGTATTTTTATGTTTTCAATAATGACGAATTTTACAAATATTGAGTGGAGAAATATTCAGGACCGGATTTAGAGTTGATGAGGCCCTGGGGCAGTAATCAGATAGAGGCCCTTTCAAGGGCGGTGAAATTTAGTTACCTCTAATATTAAAGGCAAGAAAATAACGAGATATTTGAATTTCAATTTCAATTCTCTTTTTTAACCGACTTCATAAAATTTTAAAAAGACGAGGAGGTTCTCAATCTGACCCGTATGTATGTTTTCTTCTTGTTGTTTTTTTTTTATATTTGTTCAGTGATTATTCTGGCGTAGCTTAAGCAGTTTCTGTCAAACCTACTACAAGGTTATGGTCCCTGCGGTGGTCCCACACTAAAATCAAGCTACATTTAGTGTAAGGCGAACAAAAATTGGAATTTTTTTTAGTCGCCGGTGACATCAATTAAAAATTCAGTTCTCGGTTTATAATAATGATAATTTTTCACAAACAACAAGGCATTATTATAACTTCCTATCATGTCATATACTATTTCGAAACGAAAGAGTGCTTTGCATGGAGGCGAACCATCCGAAGAATGTTTTCTACGGCAACAGTATGAACTGAGATTAAAAAAAAAACGCGCCCGTTGAATAATTTGCTTTTACAAACAAATTGTACAGTATGCTCTCCCTCATGTCGTTGTTTTAAATGCTGTTAATGATGACGATTTCATTGAATGATGGTTTATAATTGAGATGCGATAATGCCAGCAAATTTTTTTGTAGATTTACGTGATACCTGTAAGTAGTCCAGGAAATATCTTCGCACCCGTTGGGGAAAATATTCTCAGTCGGTTTTTTTACATAATCTTATGGAAAATGGTCACCTGAAAACAAATCTGCATTTTGCCAGGTCTAAAAATGGGTCGAAAATTGTTTAAACAATTTTTTTAAACACATTGCAAAAATTATTTATTTTGCTATTTAGAAACAGAGTAGAGTCAGGATTTAGGGAATTTGGGCATGTTTGCGAAATATGGGCGGTCTACACCACAAGAAGATCAGTTTAATGTTTTTTGACGGTACAAGACAGCCATTTTACACTTAAGGACGTTGCGTCTAATTGTAATATGGCAGTGTTCACTGTCCATAAAATCCTCAAGAAAGCAAAGTACCATCGTTATAAGGTATTTTTCGTTCATGAACGGTCTGAGGACGATTTTGTTAGGCGAGATCAATTCTGCGAGCAACTACAAGAACTATGCAACAATGATAATATTTTGCTATATTATACATACGGATTTCTACGGCTGTCGCCGCCTCTCCGTCCTCAGCTTCCATATTCTCCCATCCAAGCATTCCTCCACCGTTAAGTCCCTTGTTTCCATCGCTTTGTCTATTCCATCTCTTCAGCTTCTTCTGGGCCTTCCTCTCTTCCTCCTCTCCGGTGTTATCCACTCTAATACTTTTCTCGGCTACTTATTTTCACCCATTCTTTTCGTATATCTAAACCAAATCAACTGTTTTTTCTCCACTTCCTCCGAGATACTCATTCCTAACACCATCCCTCCTTGAAAGTCCACAACTACTTCTCAGGAAGTCCATTTCTGTTGCATGTAATTCATTTTTTATTTTTTTTGTTATATCCCGTAATGATAGTAACTTTGTAAAAAAAAATATTTTTTTCGGATGAACCTACTTTTGTTTTAAATAACCACATCAATAGCCTAAATTGTCGTTATCGAGCTGCAGAGAATCCCTACTGGATGATGGATTGTCATATCCAGAACCCTCAAAAATTGAGTGTGTGGTATGGGTTAGTTGATGGAAGAAGACGAGACCCTAACCGGTGCTGGGTGTTTGCATTTTCTACAAGACACCTTCATTTCTGCATTGGTAACTTTCTATTCAGATCCAGAAGAACCCAAAGAACAACTTCTTCTATCAACAAGATGGAGCACCTCATCATTACGTAGCCCCTGCTCGAGTCTATTTAAATGAAGTATTTCCAAATCATTGGATAGGAAGAAGGAGGCAATTGAATGGACAGCAAGATCGCCAGTTTAATGCCCCTCTATTACTTTCTTTGGGGACTCCTTAAAAGCAAAGCATTCGTGAATCATCCAGTAAATGTGGAAAATTTAAGAGAAGAATTCGATAAGAAATATGCCGCATATCACCGAAAATTATCGACAAGGTTTAAAAAGAATATATTAACGATATTGGCTATTATGATACCGGGAGTGGAGTGCAATTTGAGCATTTAATTTAGTTATTTTTGAAATCTCTTCATTTCTATTTAAGTTGGTATTCCTAAATTTCAAGACAGTATTTTTATTTAAATGGCCTCGTGCAACCAAGGTAGAGAGGTAGCGACCACTTTGGAGAAATCGAAGCGCCACCAAGCGGCCATATCCGATGCGAATTATTTTGAAATTAGATTTTTAAGTACAATAAATATCAAACAACATCATAGAATAATGTTTTTAAAAAGGCATTTTCTGCCCATTCTGACAAAAGTGCAGAAACAGCTACTTTGATAACTGTCAAATGCCAATACCGATTTTTAAACCACTCAAACGGGGCATTTGACATCTGCCAATTGTCAGTAGTTACTTTTGACACTGGACAATGTGGTTTTGCAAGGATCACATTATTTGCTAACACAGTTTTATCATTTCATTAATGTTAATAAATAGCATTAAAGTACAAATTACTGTCAGAATTAGGCAGATGTGAACTGTCAAAATAATAAAATTTACCTATGAAAAAATTCTTCTAATACAGTAGAATTCATTGCATCAGTAGGCCCTACGCCTCGGTCAACTAAATGCCCTGTATATACTGTCTTACTGTTTCACTCGTGACATTGACAACTTTATGACAGCTGTTAACTGTCATGATAATCCCATGTGCAGTAGATTTACTACCGTCTATTAACCCTCGTCTTAAATAAAAAAATATAATATATACCATTCTGTGCTTATTAACGTCGTAAATGGCCATTGGCAGCGTATGGCAACTGACAAACTCAGTATTGGCATTTGACAGTTATGAACATAGCATACAACATAACTTGCATAAGTAGAAGAAACAATATTATTATGTACCATGTGCTAATATCAGGCAATATTCGATTACCGGCAGATATGGGCAAAGTAATCACTACTCATTTAAACTTGAGTACTTTGCCCATCTTTGATTACCTGTCACTGACCGTTAAGAACTGTCAATTGGACCATATTCCCATCATTTTAGATTAATTTTAATGCCATAATCGTGTCCAGCGACTAACAATTAGTCGAAAACCACTGTTTCTGCACTATTGTCAGAGTAGAAAAAAACGCCTTTTTTAACATTGTTCTTTACCCTTTATATCAAATTTCATGAAAATACAAATAATATTTTCCGTTTTATTTTAGGTGGCATAGGAGAAGGAGCCACACTAGCCATATTACCAACTTACATAGCCGAAATGTCAATGCCGGAGATACGCGGAACACTAGGAACCTTCTGCACCACAATATGCATCAGCGGTTGTCTCTTCATCAACATAGTGGGCTCCTACTTAGACATCCACACCGTGGCCCTGATTTGTCTGATATTTCCCATCTTCCAGTGGTTAATTTTCACCAACTTCCCCGATACTCCCTACTACCTGCTCATGAAGAAGAAAACCGATGAAGCCATCGCGAGTTTGAAGATTCTGCGCAGAAGAAACAGCGTAGAAAAGGAAATCATCAACCTGACCGCCGACGTGAACAGGCAGATGTCAGAATCGGGAACGTACAAGGACTTGTTCACGATTGAATCGAATCGCAAAGCTTTCCTCCTGGTCACCGCAGCGAGATTTTTCCAACAGTTCACCGGGTGCACAGCCTACGCCGTTTATTACCAAATCTTAATAGAGCAGTCAACTGATCTATCTCCAGTTATGGGTTCCTCAGTGTTGTTCTTGACACAGATCGCTATGGCATGCTTAGCCTCTTTCTTCGTTGACAGATTTGGAAGAAAGCCGCTATTTGTGTTATCCTCAAGTCTGAGCTTAGTAGTCTTGGTCACCCTAGGTACCTTTTTTGTACTTAAAGATTACGTTGGTATGGATCTTTCGCATATCGACTGGTTCCCACTTCCTATGATGATGTTATACGTTATAGCGTTTTCTTTGGGGCTAGGGGTGGCCTTGAATATATTCGTTTCTGAGATCTACTCGACCAGTATAAAAGCCAAAGCCTTATCTGTAGGAAGCATAGTTTTTGCTTCTACCATCATGGGTAGTACGAAGCTTTACCAATACACGGCGGATAACTTTGGAATGGCTGTGCCATTTTATACTTTCGCGGCTTGTACCCTGGTTGGGACGTTTTTCTTCCGATTTGTCTTGCCTGAGACCAGAGGGCAAACTTTGGAAGGCATCCAACAGCAGTTGAAAGGAAGAGGTAATATAAAGAAGAAACCGTCTCTCACAACCAACGCCTAAAGACGATTTGGAGAAAATGTACTGGCAAACACACAGTGCAGTGTAACATCAGGTATATTGTTACATATTTGGTTTCTTCTTTTAAAGACGATTTAAATAATATGCTATTTGATGGTCCGAGATAGATCGATACTATGATATGGGTGAGTTCGTACCCAAAATACATCAATGTGTGAGCTCACTATGATATAACGTAACGGCATTTATGGTTTGTGCAGAAAAATTGTTAAAAAGTGTCGATACCTTATGCTTAGTCGAAAAAGGAGGATAATGATGAATTGTACTGTCAATAGTATCAAACGGCACATGTCATTGAGCAACGTTGATTTGATAAGCCTTTGTAAAAATTATTTTGAATTACACCCCTTTCCAAATTTACGCCAACAGGATCTATTGCACGCACTGATCACGTGCATTTATTGCTATCTTCCTTTTTCAGCTAAGGTATACGTTATGTTACTATTTTCAGATCTAACAAAATCGGCCATATTATACCAAATTTATTTTATCTTATTTTTTTCAACTGGAATACCTTGCATGCTATAGTACCAAAGGAAAGCTCTTTGAAAAAGCTGGTGCCATGCGTTTATCTGTTACGAATTCCAAAATATGCGATTCTAGTACCACGATGCGCCCCCAAACATCAAATAGTAAAAGATGTCTTAACTAATTGGAGATGAGACCAATGGATTGGTTGTGGAGGACCTACAAGATGACCGGCAGGAACTGACAGGCTGAGAATTGCAACCAGAGAGAATATGCAGGATAGAATTACTGCAGTATTTCACAATGTTAGCGTAGCTATACTAGAAGAGGAGTAGCTATGCACGGGCAATTCGGGAAGTTTCCTGGGGCCCCAGGCTTTTAGAGGCCCCGGGTTCCACGAAATATTAATATCGCGTTGTGTTCGCACTCGCAGCGGCGTGATTTCCCCGAAATATCATTAATAATATCGTCTTCATTTTCATTCGCAGAGGTGTGGTTTCTCCTGTACATACCAACTCGGAACTTCCTCGGAACGACCCGTCTTCCCCGAGTGAACATAAGCTTCCCGAGTGCATCGCGGGACACGGTCGATGTGGATCAATCAGAAACAATTTTTCTTTCTGCCGTGTCAATTGTAGCAATGTGTCTCTATATACGAATAGTGATATTCGAAGATTTGGCGGAGTCGGAATCGTAATTTCAATTAATTCACAAACAACAGGATATTATTTTCCTGGTAACATTCATATTGTGCCTAACATAAAGAGAATTTCACAATAGTTTCCTTCACTAGGCAGAAGTTAAATAAATAAAAGAAGTTACTAAAAAGGTTGAAAAAAAATCGAACCGCCTTCAAAAAAAATTTTCAAAAAGATATCTCTAAAAAGTAAGAAATAACATTTACTCAGTTTACTAATATCTGTCTAGCAATTAGTGGAAAGTAGCAAGGAACTGTGTACCTAGGGGCGAGCGTAGAGGCGACTTCAATGTGAATATCAGTCGATATCCCGTTGAAGCAACGTCGAGCGCGGTTAGTACTTGGATGGGCTCCCATCTTGGGAAATACAGCGTTCTCGTCCCACCTTCTAGAGGCTTGTATATCAGTGTATACTCGGAAGTTACGTAATTTCAGACGAGGATTACGTAGTGGATATACCATCCTTCGGAGGGGATGTAAAGCAGGCGGTCCCTTGTCTATTAAATGTTAGGCAAGTAAAAGATCCCTACTCTTCTTAAGGGAAGAGGTTCGGCAAAATTTCCAGGTGGGGGTAGCTCGTCTCCTGGCGTCGGTGATAGGCCCTGGTAGCGGAAATAGGCCGACGTTAAACAGTTAAAAAAAAAACTGTGTACCTTATTACCCAATATCAATTTGAAATCCGTGCACAACGTATTTTTGAAATAGATATTTTTGCACCGATTTCAAATTGATATTAGGTAATAAGATACAGTTCATTGCTACTTCCCACTAATAAGTAGACAGATATTAGTAAAACTGAGTGAAATTTTATTTTTTACTTTTTAGAGATATTTCTTGAAGATTTCTTGATTAAAGTAATATCTTTTGTGTTTTTTTTTTTGTCTACAGGGCCCCAAAACGTATATCGCCCCACGGCTTCATGTAGCCTAGCTACGCCTCTCTATACTAACCGATATTCGAAAACAACTAAAAATCATTTAGAAGAACAGGAACATTTTCGAATATTTCCTTTAATTTCAAATGCTCCTCCCCAGTTCCTTTGCGAATAAATAGGTTTCGTTTCTAAGCAGGAAACATGTCGGAGTCCCGGTAGATCTTTTGACTGGACACTGCTCTTTCAGAAAACACCTGCACGCTATTAAGGTGGTTGATAACTCCGACTGCCGGTTCTTCAGGGATAAGGAAGAAACTTCCATCCACATCCTAACTTCATGCCCTAGCCTTACGAGCTTGAGGCACAAACATTTCGACATTGGTTTACCGGTGCTGCAGGAAATAACGGACGCCCCCATAGCAAGGATGTTGGCCTTCGGATTAGAATCCAACCTAAATGGGGAAATTCGCTAAATTTGTAGAGAAGGCACAATGGATCGCAATTCCTGAGTGCAGCGATTTTTTCGTCGTCCTGCTTAAAGAAGAAGCTTTCGTTTCCTATATTCTTGTTTTTTTTTTCTATATATAAAAATTATCATAATGTAGATAAACTGATTTATTATTACGACTGGCGTACATGACCAGTCAGGTGCAACGTTTTTAAAATGTATGCCAATCATTTATATGAATGAAATTACCATGAATATGCCAGAAACGCAAATTTTAGGCAGTCGTCGCGTGCAGAAGGGTGTGCAAATCGATTTTTTTTGTTTTTTTTTGTTTTTTTTTAATTTTAAAATGGATGCAAATAGTGCCAAACGAAAAGCCTTGAAAAAATATCCAAAATCAAAATCATCCAAAATCAAGAACACCGAAAAATTTTACGATTTAATGTGCGCATTAACAGTTGTTTTGCGCGCGGAAACTGCATGCCAATGAATTTTCGCTGGATTCTTTTTCATGGCTTATCGTTTGGCACTATTGGCATCTATTTTAAAATTAAAAAAAAAAACACAAAAAAAAGAACAAAAAAAAATCGATTTGCACACCTTTTTGCACGCGACGACTGCCTAAAATTTGCGTTTCTGGCATATTCATGGTAATTTCATTCATATACAGGGTGATTCTTTTAAGGCGGCCATTAGAATATTTCCCACTTGCAGATGAGATAGACATTTGATATTTGGTACCCTACCATAGTCGACCATTGCGAGTCCGAAAATAATAATTTAAAAATGGCGGCACTTCCGGAAATACCGGAAGTCGATACCAACTTGCTTATTTTAAATAGAACACCCTATATATTTTCGACTTTTCGGAATAATCATAAAATTCTGAGTCAAAACATGTAGTACACTCTATACCTAAACCGAGCAGTTTCAGAGATATTTGACATTTTATAAAAAATTTGACAGGTGTAACGGTTTGCAAGAACCGTTATAACTTTTTTCATGTAGGAGATCCTTATTTGCTCTTTGATACGTAGAAATAACACAAGATGAGCTACTCTCTACAAAAAAAATGGATTCCAAAACAGTATACCAAGTGTTTTATTTTTCACATTACATTTTGTCAAATTCAAACCACAAAAACTTTTTTAGTTCAAATGGAACACCCTGTATTTTTTTACATCAAATTATGTTAAATTAAATTTCCTTTTCCTAGTATCAGCATTGTAGGGGTTAAAGTTACAACTTTTCGAAATATTGGCGATTTTCTTAAATGTACAAAAATTTTTAATAAAAATTGCCATCAACTTACCCATGATTAGAAACAATCATTAATGTCAGTCATTCTTTTATGTCAAAAAACGCCAGCACGTTTAAATTACACCCACGAAGACTTTTAGGTTTGTTTATTATTTATGGAGAATGTGATAAAGTAATACCAAGAACACACATTTGCAACTCGATACCCACAAGAACAGAAACCATCCACCATACACTGTAAAACGCATACTGGATAAGTTTAGAATATTTGGCTCTGTCAAATGGCACGTGCCAAATTTAAATATGGCAATCGATGTAGAATTAAATTTGAGGTGGACTTATATCAGCATGTCCTATATCTAACACATGTACTTTTTGAATTATTCGCAAGCTTTCGTTGAAAATTATAATTTATCCAAAAAAACGTAGAAGCCTATGAAACAATTGAAACAATAAAATGGGTATCGAGCAGCAAATGTGTTACATGTTCTTGGTATTATTACTTTATCTTAAATAATAAACAAATCTAAAACTCTTCGTGTGTGTGATTTAAACGTGCTGGCATTTTTTAACAAAAGAGAATGACTGACATTAATCATTGTTTCTAATCATGGGTAAGTTGATCGCAATTTTTACTAAAAATTCTTGGACATTTAAGAAAATCGCCAATATTTCGAAAAGTTGTAACTTTAACTCCTACAATGCTTATACTGGAAAAAAGTGAATTTAATTTAACATAATTTGATGTAAAAAAATACAGGGTATTCCATTTGAAATAAAAAAGTTCTTGAGGTTTGGATTTGGCAAAATCTAACGTGAAAAATAAAACACTTGGTATACTATTTTGGAATCTATTTTTTTTTTGTAGAGAGTAGCTCATCTTGTGTTCTTTCTATGTACCAAAGAGCAAATAAGGATCTCTTACACGAAGGAAGTTATAACGATTCTTGCAAACCGTTGAACCTGTCAATTTTTTTATAAAATGTCAAATATCTCCGAAACTACTCGGTTTAGGTAGGTATAGGGTGTACTACATGTTTTCACTCAGAATTTTATGATCATTTCGAAGAGTCGAAAATATATAGGGTATTCTATTTAAAATAAGCAAGTTGGTATCGACTTCCGGTATTTCCGGAAGTGCCGCCATTTTGAAATTATTATTTTCAGATTCGGAATGGTAGAATACCGAATCTCAAATGGTTATCTCATCTGCAAGTGGGAAATATTCTAATGGCCGCCTTAAAAGAATCACCCTGTATATGATTGGCATACATTTTAAAAACGTTGCACCTGACTGGTCATGTACCGCCAGTCTTTCGAATTTTTTTCATTAAACAGAGCAGAAAAATCCATAAAATAATTTGAAGATTCAACGTTAATTAATCTGGAATTGTGCCAATTTGACATTAAATACAGTGTGTCTCAGGATAGATGTAACAAGAGGTGTAATGGACCAAACATTTTGGAATTTTGGAATGGTATTTGGGGATTGAGTCCTGCTTGTTGTAAAACTAAAGGATACCAAAAATGACTTGATTTGGTGTTCTACAGGGTGTTTTATAAGCAAAGTTGTAAAAATCATCACTAATAAAGTACCTTTATTTTTCAAAATATGAAAAAATTCCACTAAGAAAAGTTATTTAGAATGCAATTTTATACCTCTATACCAAAGTTCGAGAATCTAAAATTATTTTTTTGAAACTTCCCATTTTTTCAATAAATTACTATTTTATTTTGAATTAAAACTGCATACATAAGTATCCACTGCCTTTCTCATAGCCTACTTTTAGCTTCTACATAACTTTAAATATTAATTCACAAAAAATAATTTCTATGCAGTTTTAATTGAATGGTTCAAAATAAAATACTAATTTATTGAAAAAATGGGAAGTTTCAAAAAATAATTTTATATTCTCGAACTTTGGTACAGAGGTATAAAATTGCATTCTAAATAACTTTTCTTAGTGGAATTTTTTCATATTTTGAAAAATAAAGGTACTTTATTAGCGGTGATTTTTACAACTTTGCTTATAAAACACCCTGTAGAACACCAAATCAAGTCATTTTTGGTATACTTTAGTTTTACAACAAGCAGGACTCAATCCCCAAATACCATTCCAAAATTCCAAAATTTTTGGTCCATTACACCTCTTGTTACATCTATCCTGGGACACACTGTATATTGGTGCCCATTACAGCGATAGATTGATGATATACTGTAGATATCAGTGGAAATCTCATTCAAGGAGATTTTCACTGGTACCATAGCACATAGGGTATTCCATTTGAAAAAAATGGTATAAAGAGACCTAGATCTAATTAATAACAGCAGCGCAAACTAGAAGTTATTGGCAATTTTTGGCAGAAACTAGATCTCAAGATACTGTTCCCTTACGTCATACTGAGTTCACAAAGTCGACATATTTTTGGAAATATATATATCATAGTCTCGAGCTATCGCAGCTCCATCATATGGCGTCATTTGAATCATATCTAAAAAGATAATCAAAAAGTGTAATAATATACCGGGTGCTCTATTTAAATAACATAAGTTTATGGTGTCACGCTTAAATTATAACCCTGTATATTTCAAAATACTTTTGAACTATACACCTTTCTGTTCTCTACCACCCCTTTGAAGATCGATGTCCTTCATAGTAGAGCCAGGATATTTGGACGACGCTAGACTGGACACCCCGTTTAATAGTATCTGTAAACGAACAATGGCTGTGTACTTAATAATCTAACCATGTCTCTTAAATTGAATTAAGGGAAGAAAACTGTATATATATTATTTGTAATTTTTTATATATGAATAAAGTTAAGTAAATATAAAATAATGTTTAAAATTCTCAGGAGTGCAATTTTCCTTCTACAAGGTAAAATATGAAATATCAGAAAATATAGAGCAGGTGAATGAGAGACTAATATAGCGTTATCGCTATAAATAAAATTAAAATCGAAGTTAATATACGTATATTTGTTTTTAATACATGTTCATATTTTATGTGATTTGAGTATTTTTAAGTATATTGATATTGTATTTTTATATCGAATGTTTTTTATTTTTCTTAGCGACTCCATGGAAACTTCTCGCTTTCCAGTGAGTGAGTCGCTATAGTCGCTATATACACCCCCTCGTTAAAAAAGAAAATAGTCAATCAATCAACGTGTCGATTGCAAAACGTACTTTTTTAATCGGGGTAGGCAAAATATCACATCTGTCAACTAATACAAAAGCCGGTTTAACCCCATCAATATTGACAGTTATGACTTTGGCTCCTTTCTTAAAGGTAAATAACTTATCTGAACGAGATAAAACTTTAAACGGTCCTTCATATAAAGGAGTAAATGAACGTTTTAAACGTTCAATGCGAACGAAAATAAAATCGCAAGAGGCAAGATCTGAACTAACAAAAGTTTTGTAATTGCCATGCGAAGTTGGAGGAACAAATTTTAAATTATTAAAATAAATGCGTAATTTGTCAATGAAATAAGGAATATCTGGGGAATTATACGATTCAACGAAAAATTCACCAAGTAAACGAAGAGTTTGACCATATATGAGTTCAGCAGGTGAACATTGCAGATCTTCCTTGGGAGTTGTCCTAAATGCTAATAAAATGATGGGTAATTCATCTGTCCAATGTGATGTATTGGCTCTAGCTGACAAGGAAGTTTTAAGTGAGCGATGAAATATTTCAATTAAAGAGCTGCTCTGGGGGTGATATGCAGTTGTACGTATTCTATGAAAACCTAAAAACTTTGCAAATTCATTAAATAATCTTGACTCGAATTGTACTCCTTGATCAGTCGTTACTGACAAGGGAACACCGAATCGACAAACAAAGTTTTGAAATAAAGTACGCGCAGCTGTTTCTGCTGTGATGTCGCGAAGAGGGTACGCTTCCGGCCACCTAGTGAATCGTTCAATCACCGTAAGAATGTAAGAGTTACCTTTGGATGGAGGTAATGGTCCTACCAAATCTATGTGGATGTGGTCGAATCTGATTTTCGGAATGGAAAAGTTCCCGAGAGCACTTCGCGTATGTCGACTGACTTTGACAGCTTGACAGTTAATGCACGATTTTGACCATAAATTGCAATCTGTGTTCATTTTCGGCCAAAAATAGTTATTTGAAATCAACAGTCTAGTGGCTTTAATACCAGGATGAGATAAGTTGTGAAAAATATCGAATATCGTTCGTCTGTAAATAAGTGGGACAAAAGGTCTGACTTTTGCACGAGAAACATCACACCAAATAAAATCATTTGAATCTGGAATTTGTATCTTTTTTAAAATGAAATTGGTTTTAGTTAGTGATGATTTATCTTTCAATAAATAGTTGAGATTTGAATCTTTCTCCTGAGCTTCACTAAGCAACTTTAGGTCAAAGTTAACATTAAGGAAGGGAGAATTTTTAAGTTGAAGTGGTAAAATATCTTGTTTTAAGGAAGAAGTGTCGTAAATACGTGACAAGCTGTCAGCTATTACATTATGTTTTCCTTTAACATGTTGTATTTTACAAGAAAATTGAGCTATGTATTCTAAATGACGTATTTGACGAGGAGATCTTTCTGCTTTTGTGAATAAAGCGTTGATTAAAGGTTTGTGATCTGTAAAACAATTAAACTTTCGACCTTCAAGTATAAACTTAAAATGTTTAATTGCAGTATATAATGCTAAAAGTTCTTTGTCAAAAACCGAATAATTGGTTTGTGCTGTGGTTAATTTACGGGAAAAGAATGCTAAAGGAGCAAGAAATCCTTTATTATCTTTTTGCTCTAAAACTGCACCCATGGCAAGGTTAGAACAATCGACTGAGAGAGATAAGATAGTATCGTCATTATTGCAAGGATGAGCTAAAACTACTGCATTACTTATTGCGTCTTTGGCTTTCGAAAATCCGTCTAAACATTGATCAGGCCAACTATTTATCTTTGTAATTTTATCATGAGATAAACTGTTACAAAGAGAATATAGGGGAAGTAATATTTCAGCAAAATGAGGTATGAAACGATGATAAAACTTCACCATACCTATGAAACGTTGTAGTTGTTTGAGAGTTGTCGGTAAAGGGAAATTATTAATGACTTCGACTCTCTCAGTTGATGGTAAAATACCTGATGAAGAGATGTGATGACCTAAAAAGGTTAAATTGTCAACTCCCAAGATACATTTAGATGGTTTAATGCTAATTCCGTATGTGTCTAATCTCTTGAAAACCTTTTCCAAATGTTCCAAATGTTGTACATCTGATTGACTTGCGATTAATATATCATCCAAATAGACGAAAACGAAAGGTAAATTGACAAGTACTTCATTCATAAAACGTTGGAAAGTTTGACCGGCATTGCGTAGACCAAAAGGCATGCGGGAAAATTCAAACAGTCCGAATGGAGTTGTTATAGCTGTCTTATAAACGTCATTTTCAGCGACAGGTATCTGATGGTACGCTCGCACTAAATCAATCTTGGAGAAAATAGTGCAGCCGTGCAACTGAGAGCTAAAGTCGTGGATATGAGGTAATGGATATCTGTCTGGAATGGTAATCGTATTTAGTTGTCGATAATCTCCACAAGGTCTCCAGTCATTCTTCTCTTTTTTTGCCACTAGATGGAGTGGAGAGGAAACTTGAGAAGATGATGGTTTGCAGATACCTAATTCTACCATGTTATTAAATTCTGTTTGAGCTATTTTAAATTTAAGATTGTCTAATCTACGAGGTCGTGAAAAAGGTAAATGACCTTCAGTAACTATATGATGTACAATAGAATGTTTAATAGGTAAATTGTAATCTGGTGAACTAATTAAAGTAGGAAATTGTAAAAGTAATTTGTTATATTTATCTGTCAAAGGAAATAATTTAAGTGAATCTAATCTATAATTGTTTAAAGGACTATTTTTAATAAAACAATTAACTGACAAATTAGTCTTGTTATCAATTATTCGAGCTCCTTTAAGATCAACAACTAAACCAAAATGAGACAAGAAATCTGCTCCGACTATCGGTATGTCAATGTCTGCTATATTGAAAACGAAAGGAAATAATCTACGTAAGTTTAGATTGACTTTTAACAATTTCTTACCGTATGTAATAATGGTTGAACCGTTAGCCGCGGTTAATATCGTATCAAAATTCTTTTTTAAATCTGTGAAAGCATTGCGTGGCACCACAGATAAATCGGCACCAGTGTCGATTAGGAAGTTCATTTTGTTAGATCTATCGTAAATAAAAAGTCTACGATGTTTGCTGTTAGAAATGTCAAAATCAGACGTCATAAAATTATCAAACTTCAGTCATCTTTGAGAATTATCAGATTTTTTACAATTCTTACTGAATTTGCACCATTCACCTCCACAACGATAGGCATTGGCACTATAAAGTTGATGGTAGTAACAAATAGTATTGTCTGTACGATCAAATTTATTGGAAACATTATTACGGCTGGGTGAACGATTGCGATTAGTGGTACGAGTTTGTGAATTGCTTCTACTTTTGCAATTGCTGCAGCATGAAGTAGAAGGTTGAGGCTCGAAGGATTGATTGGAAAGTCTGGATTCTAAAGAGTTTAAACGGGAATTAAAAATTTCTTGTTTTTGTAATACTTGATTAATTGAATCATGGAAAGTGATTGAAAAATTTTTGATAGTGGTAGTTAAATCTGATAACGGGGTTGACTCAGATTCAAGAGGATTTTTGGAGTACGATGCAACCATTGAATTTTGACAGGACTCCCAGATCTGATCTGCAATATCTAGAATCTCTTTTGTGTCTGTTTTCCCTGAAGCTGTAATAGCAATATATACTGTTTGAGGCAAACGTCTTTTCCATAGCTTTATCAATAAATCTTGACTAACCATACTGAATCCTCCAACCATATTCAGCATGGATCTATAGAAATCTGAAGGTTTCAGATCGCCCATTTGGGAACCTGATAACAGATCATTCAGACGTTTTTCCTCACTCGATGATAAACGTGAAATTAAAACTTTCTTTAAATTTATATAGAGATCCGTTTCCGGGGGATTAGATATTATATCGTATATATTATCTATCACATCTAATGGCAAATTAGCTATAACCTGATCATACTTTTTCTTGTCATTGACAATTTTTGCAACAGAAAACTGTGACTCAATCTGGGTAAACCAAATTTCTGGTTTTGATTTCCAGAATGGGGGTAATTTGACAGACGTGACATAATGGGTTTGAGGAAAATCCTCGTCTGAAGGTTGTCTTGGCATAACTAATCGATTGTGATTGATTGATTACTCTCTTAGATAAAAAAGGAAATGTACTTTAACTCACTCACCGACAGATGACAGTACTTGTAATGTACAACTTCAGTTGATTGAATTAGGAAATTACCATAAATTATAGGAACATCTATTCAAATTTGGAACCTCTATTCAAAATTCATCGGGAAAATTCTTCTCTTCATAAAATGGTCAATTTATAGTAGTTGATATATTGAATCTCTTCTTAAAATTATTGATAATAATTGTTTCAAAACAGGAAAGTGTTATACTTCGGTAATTATATCTGAGATATTCTTCTATCTTTTGAAGTGGAAATGATTTTATCTCTCCTTCAAATTAATTAAATAACGTAGATTTCATCATGTAAATTATAGGATAACTTCGGACATATATATCGATCACTTCTGGTGGATTTATCACGTTGGACATAAAATTTTCACTTCTGGCATATATTTATCACGTTGGACATAAAATGATCACGTCGGGGTCACCAAATTTATAGCGTTATCGCTATAAATAAAATTAAAATCGAAGTTAATATACGTATATTTGTTTTTAATACATGTTCATATTTTATGTGATTTGAGTATTTTTAAGTATATTGATATTGTATTTTTATATCGAATGTTTTTTATTTTTCTTAGCGACTCCATGGAAACTTCTCGCTTTCCAGTGAGTGAGTCGCTATAGTCGCTATAACTAACGTTTGTATGTCTCTATTTTGATATGTCGACGCCATTAATCACTCAATCTTGCTAGATAATAGTATATTATTCAACGAGCGGTAATGTAGGTAATAACTCACGCAGATGAAAGTTTAGAGCACGAGCCGTAGGCGAGTGCTGTAATTCATCAAGTGAGTTATTACCTACATTGCCGCTTGTTGAATACTATACTTTATCTACGATTATAACAATAAATATTAAATTGAGAAAATTTTGTTTAAATTACTGTTTGTTTATTAATAAAATTCGAGGAAATGTAAGAAATTAGACGTTTTCCTTTAGAGTGTATGTAAATGTTAAAAAAATAATTTTTCTCAGAAACCTTTGTTTCGAAGGGCCAAGATTAACGGACCGTCAAAGTAATACATGATATTAAGTGAACATCGTATATGAGATCGATTTCAGTTAATTACCGATTAATTACGGAGAAATTTTACCGAAAAAAAAAGTCCCAAATCCCGCCCACTCTAATTCCTTCATTTTTGTCGGAATTCAAAAATTAAAATATAGTGTTTTAGCAAATTTAATTCTATTTAAGTTAACTAGAGTAGTCTCTTGGCGTAGGGGCCAAGATTAAAAAGTTGCCAACTGTAGAACCCCAACATTTGCGCTTTTTTGCCGTACATGGCCAACATTTCAGTAGTTATCTCCGAAACAAAAAAAAAATCAAAATTCTGATAGTAGCAAAAGATTCGTAATGGAAAATACTCGTTTGACCTTGTTTTTTAATTCGAGCTAACTCCCACCGTTTCGGAGATATCTGCGAAAAATAACAAAAAACAGCTTACATTTCGGAGTCGAAAAAATTGCAAAAACATGCAATCTTGACACGTTCATATTTTTCGAAAAACATCATTGGGACGGCCGTACGATGTCGCGACGTAAAGAGGAAGTCTTTCAGATAAACCTGATCGTAAATTGCACGGCGAAATTCAAAAATTCGGCTCGGCACGAACGAATCAAAAGTAGCATTTTGTGACATTTGAGAAAATCTGTATAGATATTAACGCGAATAATCTGACACTACCTCTCTGACTCCACCTTCGTGTGTTGCGCGTTACGTCTATTGGATAGGCTAGGCATGAAGATAAAGGTGATTGGCTCTGTACCTAGTGAGTTATAATAACTCACGCATTATAACTCATGCTGTTTGTTTACGGATACTATTAATTGATCAAAAGCAGTTCATTAATTAGTATATAACCTAATAAGAGTAGATAAACTAGAATTATACGGTGTTCGGGGATCACAGAAATTAATTGAATCTTATCTAACTGAACGATTTCAAGTCACGTCAATCACTGCTTTTAAGAATGGAATACTACAAACTTGCTTTTCTAATAAGGTGGCTATACAACAAAGTGTGCCTCGGAGGTCCATACTAGGACCTCCATTAATCTTCTTATATACTAACGACTTGCATAAAATTTTAAGAATAAGCAATCTATATCAGTACGCAGATGACAATTCATGTGTGGCAACTGACTCAACTGTAACATACTGTGTAAATAAACTCATCAGTATAGCCTCTGATATGACACAGTTTTGTGAAACAAATGGTCTAAATTTAAATGGGAGTAAAACTTCTCTCCAACTGATAATATTGATTCCTCTTTGTGTGTACCTTTGGATGGTATGTCAATTAGGCAGGAAGATCATGTGAAATTTCTTGGGGTAACTCTAGATAGAAAATTGGGAAAATTATACAAATATCTTAATATCTAGGTTAAACTCGTCATGCTATTTAATCCGATTTCTAAGAAATCAACTATCAATAGATAGTTTACGAATATATTTTATTTCTCCCTTTTTTTTATTTCTCTATTGTACAAAATGTTTTGGGATAAGCCATAATATTTTGGGGATCCTCCGTACACTGGCAGAGAGTATTTGTAACTCAGAAACGACTCGTTAGATGTATGGTGGAAATTTCCATTAGAGAATTATGTAGACCTTATTTTAAAAAACTCAATATACTTACTATCCCATCTCTTTATATCTATAAACTTGTTTTATTTGCTAAAAAGGATACCAGTATCTTTACTAGAAACAATGAAATATATCACTCAATGTAAACACGTCATGGAACTGATTTAAGACTATCAATTCATCATCATACTTTTTACCAAAAAGGGCCATATTATAATGCTATTAAGTCCTTCAATGCTCTGCCAGAACATTTAAAATCGATACAAAAAATTAATGTATTTAAAAAACGACCTAAAACTTAGTTGAAAATGTGTTTTATTTCTTCAGTAAATTTGTAAATGTATAAGTTCATTTGAAATCATCTATTTTATACCTACCTTACATATTTTTATTTTATGACATTACTGTTACTATTCTATTCTTTCTTCTCGACATTTGTCAAACTCCGTGTATTCTAATTCACTTATATTGCATACTTCGTTCTTTGCTCTCGCTCTATTTTTTATTTTTTTTAGTGTATTTGTAAGTTTTAATATATTTATTGTACCTGTAAAAAAAATGTAAACTTCGGACAATGCTAATGTCTTTTAAGGATCTACAGCAATAAAGAATTTATTATTTACTCTTATTTTTATCAAGGAAGTGAATGTGGTTTTTGCTAAATATCTCTTAAATTTTAGATGATTCGAGATCCTTTGATGCTACGTGGAATATTTTATTTATTAAGACGAGATGTGGTGAACGATTTCTCTAGTATTCTTTGTATTTTTTGCTTTTTAACAATCTTTAACTTTGAGATGGTAATGAATTTTTTTGTTCATAATATGTTCTGATCATGCAATGAAGTAACCACTAGGTAAGGTTAGAAGTACCATAATTTACATCATGGAAGTACAGCAACTATTAAAAAAATTTTGAGAATTTTTTTTTTAAATAGGCTCAAAATTTCATCAAACGTCGAAATTTTGTTTCAGCAAAACAAAACTCTGTAGGACGGTCTATCGGTCTGCCTGCCAGTCTGTCTGTAACTTTTTTTATGCGCACAAGTATTCTGAAACGGCTTATAACATTGACTTAAAATTTGGTACACGTATGTATTATAACGAGATCAGGAACAAGATTATATTTTTATTAGTGGTTGACGGTATATTTTTACTTTATATCTTCCAAGAGCGAGTGTGTTTAATTTAAGTCTATTTGAGCTATATGTAGTTTTGTCTATTTAACACTTCTAGTTTAACTCGTCTGTCTCTCAGTTTAATCTTTCGACGCTTTTCGAATCTCTCACGTACTTTACATAAACAAATTATTCATTGGTCCTGTTGCAACTTCACTGCTAAAAATTCGAAAACCTCATCGTCTATTCGCGTTGGCTTATTTGAAGAAGGAAATTGCTTTACACTGTTACTCTCCAAAGTGGTATCGACGAGAGCTTATCAATTTAAGTTGTTTTTGTCACAGTAACATAATTAAAATGTTATTCCAAGAATTTGAGGAACGCATCGCTTACGAGGGTGAATGGTTATTCCCTGCTTGAATATAAAAAACCCAATTTGCATACATCAAATTTTGTGGCAATATTTGTCGATATATCCAGGAAACAATTTAAAAATTTCAAATTTCTGTGTCGCATGCCGGTGGAAACGCAAACGAGATCTGCAGTTTGCCAGGCAACGGAATTTGTTGAAATATAAAGGAGAATTTTACTGCTTCAATGTGCGGCAACATATTCGCTTGGCATAAAAATATTTTCATTTTCGCATGCACTGTGCCTCAAAAAAGGAAATGTAATTGGGTTTATTAAAATAGTACATTTGCGATATAGCTATTAGTAGAAGCGCATAGGGTTTTTCGTGGGAAATAAATGATTAAAGCTGGCAAGATATTTTTTATGTTTAATTATATCACACTAAATAACAATAGGTTTCTTGCCACCCCAAGATACACGTCACTCATCCTCCCTTAAGAGTAAAAAATTTAAAATTGCTGTATCTCGGAAACGAATAAAGATACAAATTTCGTTCTTGTGCGACAATCTTTATCTTCTAGCATACAATAAAATAGTTCATTATGACTTGCTCGAAATTTTGAATATTTCTAGAGTTATAACAAAATTATTAACTGTTTTCTACATTATTTTCAATTGTTTCAAAAGTGCATAAACTGCAGCTTTTAGAAAGAAAAATTCTAAATAAGAGTAATAGTTCATACTTCTAGCTTTCAAAAAAATTATACACGTTATTTTTCGAAAGTACGGGATATTCCACATCAAAAATGTATATGAAGTTTTTTTGTACGATCAAAAATGTAGGCTCCAGATTTTTTGTTTAACGCACGAAAATGAAACGCGGAGACACGTAAGTACGGCAAGCGAAGCGCGCGCGGCCTCGGGCGCGCTACACTAAATTTTTTGTAACTTTTGAAATAATTAATGAAATTGACCTCACAAAAGCTTAAATGAAAGAAGAAATATGTAGCTATTGGATTATTATATTTTCAAAATTTGGGTCTTTCACATTTTACTCTTAAAGTAATGTATAAAAAGATCCGATGAGTGAAAAAAATCTCAAAAATTTATTTTTGAAGATGTACAATTTCAAAATTTTTTAACCACCTACTTCTCTGATTTAAATCGCGTTATTAAATATCTGTAGGTGCGATTTTTAAAGCTTGAAATGTCTGCTTTAAGATACTTCAAGGGGATTTACCTTAAAAATTAAATTAACCCCCTATTTTACGAAGATAAAAGAAAACATTTTTTTTGCTCTAAAATTCGTGAAATTATGGGTAAAATAAAAGTTAAGTCATAACTTTTATAACAAATTTATTTGGCCTACCTATCCAGCATACGTTCTTTAGTAGGAGCACAAAATAAGTAAATCTGATGATGAAAAAATATCGGAATATATACAGTGTGTCCCAGGATAGATGTAACAAGAGGTGTAATGGACCAAAAATTTTGGAATGGTATTTGGGGATTGAGTCCTGCTTGTTGTAAAACTAAAGTATACCAAAAATGACTTGATTTGGTGTTCTACAGGGTGTCTTATAAGCAAAATTGTAAAAATCACCACTAATAAAGTACCTTTATTTTTCAAAATATGAAAAAATTCCACTAAGAAAAGTTATAGAATGCAATTTTATACTCCTATACCAAATTTCAGGTATATAAAATTATTTTTCTGAAACTTCCCATTTTTTCAATAAATTAGCATTTTATTTTGAACCATTCAATTAAAACTGCATAGAAATTATTTTTTGTGAATTAATATTTAAAGTTATGTACAAGCTAAAAGTAGGCTATGAGAAAAGCAGTGGATACACATTTATCATTTATTATTGACATATCTGTCAAACGTAGTCAATATTATCCTTAATTTCTGTTTCAAATTAACGAACCAAGCATAAAAAATTAAGTGAAAATGGTACTCACAATGCGTGAAAAAATTTATATTGTGCAATGCTACGGAATTGGCGGTGAAAACTCGCTAAGAGAGTAAGCCAATTTAATTTGAAATTTCCAAACACTGCTTTGTCACGTACTCAAGCTATGAGAATAATTAAAAAGTTTCTGGCTACTAGTAGTGTTCTTAACATGAAAAGAAAAATAAAAGCATATGATGAAGACAATGTTGGGGCTATTATAGCTCATGCCTCTGTTATAGAAAATCCTAGGATGCCACTAAGAGAGAGATCAGCTCTTATTAATATTAGCAAGTCTGAACTCCAAAGAATTTACAAGGCAAAGAAAATTAGGGCATATAAAGCAAATTATAAACATACGCTTGAAGAGGGAGATGACGGCCGTAGGTTGGATTTTTGTTTGACCATTGGAGAAAAAATCATGGAAGAGAGATTTTTTCATCATTTTATAATTTTCTCAGATGAATCCACATTCACAACCAAAGGTGTTGTTTCATCTCAGAATTGTCGGTTTTGGGCTTCTGAAAATCCAAATTTTAGAATTCAGACAATATTATAAAAAAGTGAATGTGTGGTGTGCCATTTCTTATCACGTTGAAGTTATTGGACCTTATTTAATTGAGGAAAGGTTAAACCAGCACACTTATTTACAGCTTCTTGAAAGATTTTCTGAAGAACATTTCAATATTTTAAGAGATATGCCTTTAGTTCATTTTCAACATGATGGTTGCCCTGGCCACTCCACAGAAATGGTTAATCGGTGGTTGAATTTAAATTTTGGAGAAAATTGGATTGCCAGGAATGGACCGATCAAGTGGCCGGCGAGATCCCCAGACCTATCAATATTGGATTTCTTTTTATGGGGACGCCTCAAGCAGTTGGTTTACGCTGAACCACTTCCTAACGATGTAGCAGTATTGAAGCAGAGAATTACAAATGCCGTAAACTCCATACCGTTAGATCATATTCGAAACAGTTTTAAGGACTTCAGGCGAAGGATCGAAATGTGTGTGGATGTGGGTGGTAGCTACGTCGAATGATAAAAAAATTGTAAACATTGTTTTGTATTGGTCGATAATTAATCTGTTTGTGAATCTGTCATGTTTTTGACATTTATTACTTGTTATAATTTTTAAACCTCATTAATCTTCTGTTAGTAATTGTTTCTTGTTTTACAATTAGTTCGATTAACATTATACCTTCTTACATCTCGTATATTCAATTTTTTATTTACCAATAGCCTACTCTTTGAGATGATTAACATTTGCTCCTACACAACTTTAAATACGAATTCAACTCTTAATTCGCAAAAAAATAATTTCAAAAAAATAATTTTATATTCCTAAAATGTGGTATAGATGTATAAAATTGCATTCTAAATAACTTTTCTTAGTGAAATTTTTTCATATTTTAAAAAATAAAGGTACTTTATTAGTGGTGATTTTTACAACTTTACTTATAAAACACCCTGTAGAACACCAAATCAAGTCATTTTTGGTGTACTTTAGTTTTACAACAAGCAGGACTCAATCCCCAACTACCATTCCAAAATCTTTGGTCCATTACACCTCTTGTTACATCTATCCTGGGACACACTGTATATATAAATCTATACTTTTCACAAATATTGAAAAAATCAAGTTTTTTCGGTAAATTGACTCATTGTTGATTGTTTTTACAATTTTTATTCTGTTTAAGATATCGAAAACATATTAAAAATTCTCACGTGGTACAGGGCCATGAGTCAAATTATAATGCTTGAATAATAGAAAGAGACTGAAAGTAAAACATCTTCGCGGCAAGCAGTACGCGGTTCTCATTTTTATTTATTGAGAAGGGGATGAGTGTATTTAGTTCTGGTGGAATTGTTTTCAACCGGTCCTTATTGTGTTCCACAAAATTTAAAATGATTTTCTCGTCAGTGTGTTCCATAGGCTGGTAAACTACCTTTGCTGTTCCATGTAAAGTATTTTTTCCATCTTCCAAAAATCGATGTTGTCAGCAGCACACGGTGGTAAATAAATATTATTATTTTCTGGCATTTCTTTCAGAACTGATTTAGCAATTTGTGTCTCCAAGCGTAGATTTTTTTCATAATGGACTGAGCAACTCCTTTCTTAAGGTAGGAAATGTATAAAATTGTATTTATTTTATTTTTTATTACATATGTCCTACAGTAAATAGTTACCCACGCGCGGAATTTTCCTTGTGGGTTTTCCGAATATTTATTTATTGAGTACCTACTAAATTGTTAATACCATTATATTATTGTATCTTAATTGGTTATAAATAAATATTAATATTTTTATTATTATTTTAAATGGAATATGTGTCATCTTGAGTGAAGAGTTCAGACGAGAACGAAAAACTTGTATAAACTCTAGACGATTTAAAATCTTTTGAGGTAAAAGTTAAAGCCCAAAACACTAGAAAAGATAAATGTATTTTTGGATGTACTGTCGGTCACATAGACATCGTGAGACAATTTTCGACCACCCTGTACATCCATGCCAAATGCAGTGCTTGAAAATGAACTACAAATTACACTTTTATATGTGTATGCAAATTAGTTATATCATGTAATAAAAAGATGATAAAGGCACCCAAGTACAATAAGTTGATCGATTATCAAACACCTATACAATGCGAGTATGTTTCATATCAGATACATACATTTATTAAACAACAATATGATTGATTAAAAGCACATCATTAAAAAGCGTGGGTAGTACAACACCTCGCCACTTAAATGGTTGTTACCGGGTGTACGTGCCACGCGATAATTATGATGAATTTCAAATTATTCTGTACGGTTACTAAAAAACCGGTAATACGATAGGAAAAGTTACGCTTCTATTAACAATTTCCGTAATTTAACAATCGATATGTCTGAATGAAGTTTTGCAGATGAAATTGGTATAGTAGTAGCAACCAAATTGCAAAAAGTATCTCTTATAAACCTCTAGATTATACCAGAACACTTTTGGGCAAAGATGGACCGAGGAAACTTTCCATATTTGAAAAAAGTTTGTAAAAGTCATGTAAATAATATAATTGTATACACTTATTTGGTATCAAAATGAAGCTTGCATCATCACGAATCAGATTTCACCATAAAAGAGGCTGTCAATATACCCAATGGAAAGTTAGAAGGAAACTTTTGGAGTTTTCAAAATGGAAAGTTTCCAGGAAGTTTTCCTTCTAACTTTCCTTCTAACTTTCCATTGGGTATATTTATAGGCTATTTTATGGTGAAATCTGATTCGTGATGATACAAGCTTCATTGTGATACTAAATAAATGCATACAATTATATTATTTACATGACTGTTACAGACTTTTATCAAATGTGGAAACTTTCCTCGACCCATCTTTGCTTTTGGGTAATCAAAAGTGTTAAAGTTCGCTATATTTGAATGTAAAATTTAGGTTTTTATATCATGTTTTAATTAAAAAACTACTTACAATTTATTGACTTCATCTGGAATGGTTCTAACTGATTCAGAATTTAGAATCTTGAAGTTGTTTCCAGTGAAGTCCCTGTAAAATGAATAAATTTATAAATAATTTTTGAGCTAAAAGAAACAGAAAGAATTGAGTTTTTTATTAAATATTTTAGTAAAAAAACATTGAAAGGAACCATTTAGAGACAATGTTGTTATATTCAGATCTAGGGTCATTTTCAGCTCTTTTGACGTCTGTATTATTATATGCGCATTATTATTATATTATGTTGTTTTAGCTAATGTACAAACTATGCAAAATGGCCCCTATTTTTTTGTTGTTTTTGATTTAAAAAAAATGCTTTAATAAAATATGTAGCCTAATATGTAATCGACAATATGGTTTTAAAAAAAACTTAATATTTTTAAGTGAGATATGATCAATTATTTCTAAAAAATAGGTATTTTCCGGTAATAGAAATGAATATCTACGTAATAGGCCGGGAGCCCGCGTATAAAATGGCTGACTATCCGGCGAACTTTGAAAATATGAAAAATGGATTGTTCTTATATAAGTTAGCAATGAATGGACCGTCAGCTGGTTGGCTGTCAAAGGGTTGAAAACACGTAAAAAAAATTAAGAAAAAAAACTATCCGGCGAACGCTGAAACTTATATGAGGGAAAGATTATGTTGTATAATGAAAGTAGAATATAGTCAGCTGGACGGGGGGCGGTGGATTTACCGTCAGCTGATCGATCAAACAGGTCCAAAAACACGAAAAATTTAAATTATTCGGCGAACTTTAAAATTTGGGTATAAGATAATATTTACAGTGAGACTCACGAAAAACATAGTCAGCTGCAAGTATGTGGGTGGAAAAGTCGTCAGCTTTTACCGAACAGTGCTGAGTGTTGATCACCTGCGAGGCAGCTCCCATAACCTTTCTTGCATCAGCTGACGACTTTTCCACCCACATACTTGCAGCTGACTGTGTTTGTCGTTAATCTTAGTATGAATATTATCATATACCCGAATTTCAAAGTTCGCCATAAAGATTTAATTAGTAATATCGATATCGATAACTTAATGTTAGAAAACGTGCGTGCGGCATTCCCGAGTTTCTTTTTTTAATTTGATTAAATATTCAATTTATTATTAATATACATTATTTTATGAGAATACAAATTAATACATTCGTACATTTCAAAATTATACAGGATGATCTGCTCAGAAAATTTATTTAGTTTAGTGAAAATAAAAATAAATTTATTCGGCTTCCGATAACAGATCTTCCTCATTCTCATTTTCATTCGACTCATTACTCTCTTGATGCTCAGTGGGTGAAAGATCATTTTTCTCTTTGTCACTGGCATCTAAAAAAAATAATTATTTATAAGAAATTGATTAAGATTATAATAGGATGAAAAGTGAAAACCACAAATGATATAATACCTTCAGTATTTTCGGCATCTTGGATAATCATTTCCACTTATGAAGGTAATTGATCCTCATCAAACCACTTGCAAGTTAAATTTGTTTTCCTCAAGCTGTCACCCATAACCAAGGGATCTAATGTAGATGGCACTTGTTTGTGTGCGTTGTTCCAAATCGTATACATACATACAACAGTTCTTAAAGCGTGCTGTACAAATTCCGATTTCGACGGAGGCGACAGAGATGCATCAACATTTTTGTCTGGTAACCGAAATTCGTTATCATTTTCGCTAAATTTATACACCTTAGTGAAAGTAGCTACACGAGCATCATTGACGTTTTTTTATAGCTTTAAACCCATACATGGTGCAAACAAACTTCTCTGTTATATTAACGACATTATTTAGGTTCTCCTCTGGTAAATTATTCAAACTTTTAAATGCTTCAATAACTTCTTTTAGAAGCTCTAATCAAGTTTCTTTCAATGTATTGGGCAAGAAGTGGTGAAATGGCTCCGTTCGTAGGTAATAAAACCCTATACCTAAATAGTGAAAACTGCTATAGTTATTGAGTTCGAAACGACTATATTCAATCTAGTATCACCTAAGAAGCCCTGGAAAGCTTATCGTGTTCTAATCACGAGGAGGCGGACACTAAAATGATTTTTCACGTATAAATGAGAACACCAGTGTGGTCATAAGTTCAGATACTGACATTCCTATCATCATGCTGGGAAACATGAAAAATGTACATAATAATGTGAAAATTTGGATAAAAATGGAAATAAAGAAACGTAGGAAATAAAGAACGATTTTTATAGCTAAACGATTTGTATTCAGCACTTGGCAACGATTTGTGTAACGCATTGCCCGCTTTCCACGGTTTCGCGAGATGTGGTTATAATCCCGTATTTTTCAAGAAAGGAAAAAGAAGCCTTTTACTATATTAAGAAAAGATCAAGAGTTTATTGAAGCATTTAAAAGTTTGAATAATTTACCAGAGGAGAACCTAAATAATGTCGTTAACATTATAGAGAAGTTTATTTGCACGATGTATGGGTTTAAAGCTATAAAAAACGTCAATGATGCTCGTGTAGATACCTTCATTAAGGTGTATAAATTTAGCGAAAATGATAACGAATTTCGGTTACCACACAAAAATTTTGATGCATCTCTCTCTCGCCTTCGTCGAAATCGGAACTTGTACAGCACGTTTTAAGAACTGTGTATGTATGTATACGATTTGGAACAACGCACACAAACAAGTGCCATCTACATTAGATCCCTTGGTTATGGGTGACACCTTGAGGAAAACAAATTTAACTTGCAAGTGGTTTGATGGAGATCAATTACCTCCATAAGTGGAAATGATTATCCGAGATGCCGAAAATACTGAAGGTATTATATCATTTTTTGTGCTTTTCACTTTTCATCCTATTATAATCTTAATGAATTTTTTTATAAATATTTTTTTTTTTTTACATGCGAATGACAAATGGAAAAATGATCTTTCACCCTCTGTGCACCAAGAGAGTGATGAGTTGGATGAAAATGAGAATGAGGAAAATCTGTTATCGGAAGCCGAATAAATTTATTTTTATTTTCACTAAACTAAATAAATTTTCTGAGCAGATCATCCTGTATAATTTTGAAATGTACGAATGTATTAATTTGTATTCTCATAAAATAATGTATATTAATAATAAAGTGAATATTTATTCAAATTTAAAAAAGAAACTCGAGAGTGCCGCACGCACGTTTTCTAACATTAAGTTATCAATATTGATATTAATAATTAAATCTTTATGGCGAACTTTGAAATTCGGGTATATGATAATATTCATACTAAGATTAACGATAAACACAGTCAGCTGCAAGTATGTGGGTGGAAAAGTCGTCAGCTGATGCAACAAAGGTGATGGGCGCTGCCTCGCAGGTGATCAACACCCAGCACTGTTCTGTACCAGCTGACGACTTTTCCACCCACATACTTGCAGCTGACTATGTTTCTCGTAAATCTCAGTGTAAATATTATCTTATACCCAAATTTTAAAGTTCGCCAAATAATTTAAATTTTTCGTGTTTTTGGACTTGTTCGATCGATCAGCTGACGGTAAATCCACCGCCCCCCGTCCAGCTGACTATATTCTACTTTCATTATACAACATAATCTTCCCCTCATATAAGTTTCAGCGTTCGCCGGATAGTTTTTTTTCTCAATTTTTTTTACGTGTTTTCAATCCTTTGACAGCCACCCCCACCGCTACCCAACCAGCTGACGGTCCATTCATTGCTAACTTATATGAGAACAATCCATTTTTCATATTTTCAAAGTTCGCCGGATAGTCAGTAATTTTATACGCGAGCTCCCGGCCTATAAGTATATGTCAACACTTTTGTTTGTGTAAACTTACACTTGATCTTGATTTGACATTTTAAATAAATAACATCGACAGTGAATATGACAATAGGTTATAGTCTAGTCAACGGGGGGTGAAACCTCTAATTTGAGTGCTTATGAATGGATTGTGATGAAGCCTTGTGCAATGTCTTTGTAATGACGTTAATAAAAAAGTTGAAAAAAAAAAATTAGAGTAAGTAATGATCGGTTATGGTTTTCGTAACTTGTAGAATTAGATCAAAGATGAAAAAAAATAAGATGTTTTTACTGTTGTGAATTTTTTCGAAAAATGCATATTTTTCGAGATATGGTCACTCTAAAATTCCTAAAACTGGGGGAGAGGAAATGCAAAAGTTGAAAAAAAAATCTAAAAAAATTCAGGTGAATGTACACTTCTGTTCAATAAAATCCCGTACACTTGAAAAATCAAGTAATCCAGTTTTCACTAATATTAAGTGGTGTGAATCAGTCTTTTTGAAATTTAGATTTTTTTAAATTATCATATAGGTTATAAAAAATTGACACTGATTGTGAAACGTCAATGTAAAAATTGACGTTGAAAAATTCACAGATACGACTGCACATAACTGCGTTTGTATTTATTGTGTAAATAATGTAACCTAATATTTTGTACATATGTCCGTCATCACTGAAAAACTTTTTCATCGGTAAACACAACATTGTTCCAAAACTCCAATGGGCGATGGACAATTTAAACAAAACATAATGCGGGCTTGCTTCTGTTCTTCTGTTAATATGGTCTTCTTGGCACTTGTACAGTTTTTTATTTCTGATTTTCCTATCCTTCGGCTAGCTGTTGACCTCGATGCTGGAAAATTTGTCATGAACACGGGTCTCCTGCTGTTTGAAACGGATTTTTCCTCAAATAGCCAAGGAGTGTTTCATTTTGAACGAGATTTGAACGTCTCGACCGGCCTGAACCGTCTTTTCTCTTTACACTACCTTCCTCCTTTCACTTTTCTTCACACTCGTAACAGTACTTTTATTCAATTGATAATGGTTAGCAACTGCTCTAATAGACCATATCTTTTCAATTTTAGAAAGATTTAAAATTCATCCATGTTTAGTTAATTTTGGCATTTCGAAAATATGACCCTGACAAATAAATAAAGAATGATTTAATATAGCGAAAAATAGGTGGACGGGATTTTATTGCACAGAAGTGTATCATCGAAATACAAGGCTTTTTAATTTGCAGCTATTCTGTAAACTGCGTTTTCACCGAGTTTCTCCGGAAAAACATGAAAAACTACCTCTTTCTTTGAAATTGTAGAGCTTTAAAAATATGTAATTTAAAAACTTGAAAAAATTCAGACGTATGCATTGAGGCCTTCTAATCATTTTTTGTCTCTTGGAATTTTTTTGTAACTTGCTAATTTTCCGAGTTACAGGCAGTTTTTCACGATAAATAATGTACAACATTATTTGCACATTTTCCATTTTTCAACATAAAACAGAATGATAAACTAAAACACAAAATCTTCAAAATATGCCGAATAGCACACGTGAATACACAACACAACAAGCAAACGTAAACACAAAAGTTAGGTTAGGAGGTGTTATTGTATGACAAAACTAAAACGCAAATTAGTCTCAAAGCCAACAGCCGCCTAGTCTGAGGGAAACAACGCGAAACTATTTTTCACGCAGTGACGTCACAGTACTTTTCGCGAGGATTTCAACTTTAATTATTTATTGCAAAGTAAGTACTGCGATTTAAGAGCTGATATTCGGTGTGGCGTGTTTTTATACATAAACACACACTTTGAAATAAAAAAAAATGAGCAAGTTCCCTTTACAATACCCACCACTCTCGAAAAAGAAAAAAATCGAAGATACTGAAGAACCCGAAAATTATGATACTGACGATTGTTGTAATAGGAACTTCTAGTATGTTATCGTTTCAAAACAATTTTTTTTAGTTTGTTGAGTTATATTGTTGTTTATAATATATATTTTATTGAATTATTACTAAAAGAATGCATTTTTTATTTCTTGAAAAAAAAATTTGTCGATTAAATTTCGAAACAAAATTATATCATTTAAACGTATCGTGTCAATAGGAAATATTAGATAATCTAAAAACATTTTGATATTATTTCGATATTCTGAATCATGCAGATTATCTAAGTCAAACCTAGAGCAACTTGTTTCTTTCTAAATAATGATCCATATCTCGTTTCTTAATAAAAATCTTCGAGTTTCAAAAAAAAACCAAATTGGATATTAAACTTTAGGCTACATATTTTATTAAAGAAAATCTTACAACAAAAAGTATTGTGGAAAAAATATAAGCATATTTCTTTTTTTAGTTCATATCTCCTCCAATTGATTCTTTTTGGGAAAATGATAAGATATAGGTAATTTTTGATTATCGATAAATTCTGAATGTCCGCCATTTTTAAATACCCGTCACTGGAAACGCTCAACTTTGGAGGTAGATACGGAGCCATTTAGTGATTACCAATATCTAATTGATAATCCCTCCAAATATTATTTTGCCCCCAAATTATATTAAATTGTTAAATTTTGTTTTAGTTATTGTCTACTTTCAACAAAACAGAGTTTTCTTCATTTAGTCAACAAAGAATAATCATCATGATTAGGATGATTATATTAGCGATTAAATTGTTCCTTCCTTACATTAAAGTTTTAAAGGTAATTTACAAATTATTTTTAAACAATACATCATCTCTAGACAAAAATCTATTTTATGTTACTACACCTTGTGAATCATGTACTGCGATATGACCTGATTGTTGAGAATTGCTGTATAGCGTGGATAATTTGACCCGTAAAATTGTGATGATTTAAGGACCAATAGAGCTGAAAATGACCTTACCCACATTTTGATATTTCAGATAAAATAAATGCTTTATAAATGTATTCAAAGCACAAATTTTAGAATAACAAAATAGCTTTTAACGGGACTTCTATTCGCCACCTACAATCCCCGAATATGTAATAGAATCTATTCATATCAAATCGTTCTATATGAAAATGAATGCACTTACAAAATATCTATATATTCTTGAGGTAAATCGCTGGGCGCTTTCCCGTAATTCATATGTTGGCACAGTAGATCTCTCGCTCTGCATTTGCATGAACCATTGTAGGATAAATCTGAAATAATATGATAAAGTTAGCAGACGGTTGAAATGGAGGGATAACACCAAATTATTCACAACAAACACCACACGTACAGATTCGGCAAATGTAATTTTATATATGGGTCCTGAGATAAACGAGTGCGAGAAAGAAAGCAGATAAATTAGTAAAAGAAAGACGTATCTATTCCCACTACAATGCATAGTAGGCCAGGCGCAGGGTGTATTAAATAGGTGATGCGACGACAACCCTCACAGTGGCTTCATAAGTGCTTACTTTGTACATAATGTAATAGATGGCAGGACCAATAAGATCTCTCGTTACTTACGCATAAAAAGATAATTTTACAGGTTTTGTGCGAACGTGCATACAGTCTTGCATACATTCCTGGCCTTTTGTTTTTGTTTAGTGAAACAAGAGTGCAGTGACGTCTGACATTCAGTAGCTAAATTAAAACATTAAACGAATATATGCAACACTATATCCAGCATTGCACGTGTCGTCACAGATATATATATTTCTTGAGATTTACAAGTATTACGTAGCTATTATTAAAATTTCTGCCTGGTTTCTGTACTTTCAACCAAGTTCAACGTAATGTGTATGAAGTTTTAAATAGTTTGTCACAATAAAATAAGACACTTTTTGCAGGTTAGGAATCTAACCTATAATTAGCAGTCTATTTTTATTAATCAACAATATTTGAAAATTATTTGCGTGAATTTTTAAATATTTGCTAGGAGCCAGTATGGCCCCAAGCTAAAAATGCCTATACAAACATTAAAAATGAGAATAAACGAAAAAACCTTAAAATTTGAGGTTATGTTAGTTATAAGATGCACATTAGGGCGACCCATCTTTTTCGAAATCGAAATTTTTTATTTCTTACCCCTGCAAATGGTTCCATTTGAAGAAAAAACAGTCCCCTCAAAATATTATTGAGGCAAATTGAAGGCAAGGGGTGCCGCATAATGCATTATTATGCAATAATAAAAGTAAATGGAATTATTTACATTCTTTGGTTGATGCATTGTTTTTTTTTTTAATCAGCAACATTTATCTTTAGAATGACTAATCAAGTCATACAAATATCAAAGACATTATCTGTTGTGACTATGACATGTGTTATACTACTGTAAATTCGTAGTCTAAGAAAACTAGACTAGAAGTTTTTGAAATAAAACTCTCGTTTTATCTTTGTGTATTTTATTATGAAACGTTTTTTTCATACATAGTACCAAATATTATCCTAAATCTACAAGACATATAGTAATAAAAACAATATTTTTTGCACTAGGCCAAAGCATGCGACAGGGTTTTCTTTTTTTACATTTGGAAACTGAGATTTATAATCATTTACAACTTGGAGTAAAAACTGTTTTTGGTCTTCATTTTTTGTTAAAATGTCATTATAGTCAGTAATAAGTTTGATTCCTCTCTCAGCGGCATCATTTACAACTTTAATTTTGTTTACAATATTGAAACATCGGGTATAACTTTCATTTTCCCTCCATGTTGTTGGATCATTTTCCAAAAATTCCATAGACAAACCTAATTTTTGAAAAAACTGTTTAGTGTTCTCGCATATGAAGTCCTGAATTTCCTTGTTTTCAACGTCAGTAATGTTACTAATCATAAGTCGTTTAATACCCTCTTGATTTGGTGCTTTCCTATTCAAAGCTTTAACCATTTCTCTTTTAGTGGTAACTGAAATATCGTCATCAAAGAAAGATAAGCCAACATTTACTGAATTAAGGTACCACAAATGGTTCACTATTTTCCTACTTGCGGCTTAAGATATTTCTTTGTCAATATTTTGATAATTAATGAGTTCTTTACAAAAGTCTAAGTCATGAAGCGGTGCTTTACTAGCAAATGACGCTGTACACCAGGCCTTTACATAAACCTTTACAATAAAGAGACATATATCTTCAATACCTATTTTTTCTTTTTTAATTAGTTGGAACTGATCTTGGAAAAAAAATATTTTTAGACAGTAAATGGCTTTGGCCATCCAACGTGCATGATGAAATGCCCCTGGTTGATAGAATGTCGTGTGAGTGGGCTCTTCTTCAACAAAAAGTTTAGAAAGCATTAAAAATTCTTTATAATCATCACGAAGGCTGCTGCAAAGTTAAAGCTGCATTTAGAAACTTTACAATTTCGGCTTTAACTAGTTGTAAAATGTGTTTAATTTTTGATACCTGAAATTCAGTTTTTAGTTTATTTTGATCTATTTTAGGCCAAAATTCCCTAAAACGTTTAAATAGTGGCACATTTGGACCAGATGAGGAAGGCATATTTGTGTCAAACACACTTCTCAAAACCACTTCAAAAATATGATGTCTACAAGGAAAATATAGAATATCTCTTTCTAATTTTTGTTGCAATAGTGTGGCTGCCCCATTTATATAACCCATATTTGATGCTGTTGTATCACAACACAAAGCTATTACCTTTTCGTCCAAATTCCATTCACAAAGCACATCATAAACTGTTTCAGTCTGTTCTCTTCCAGTTGAATTGGGCAAAGCTGGTACTCCAAGTAGTTGTTCTCCACTAGTAACTAAGATAGTAAGTCTATCGATATTTCCCATTCCAATGAGAGAAGGTAAAAGTTTTCCATCCCAATGGATGACTGGGGCCGGCAATTCAGAATTACCGAAGGCAGTTTTTAATATTCCAGCTCTTTCTTCGCGGATGCGTTGTCTAGAGCGCTGAAGTGTGGTTCTGCTGATGGACAAAGATGTGGTGTCATGTCCTAGTGCTTCTGCTACTGCCGTCAAAATATGGACTCCATACCTGTCGCTTATTTTGCAAGCATCAAATGCAGCGGCTATTTTTCGTGTGATGATGTTACATGTCCCATACAATCTCCTCTTTTTTGGCTGTGACGGGCCAGGCTAGTCTTGGAACAACTCTTCTTGGGCTTCGATTATTTCATCTTCATTTTCGTTGGAGTCGGCTGAATTACTACTTGATGATGGACAGGTGACTGTTTCCTCTAATCTAGCTTTTTCTTGTTGACTTCGTTGCATTCGTTCGGATAATTTCTGTAATTTCTCCTCAGCTGATTTTTCTTGAGAAGCAAGTTGGTAATCAATACCATGCATAAATCCAGGACGTCCCTTTTTTCTTTGGTTAATTAAAAACTGCTTATCCTCACCTATTTTCATCAACTCCAATGCATTTGCATGAGAAATGTCAAAGAGATCGTCCAATTTTTCAACGAAATTTTTTTCTTTACCTCCCGCACTGGCCCTTTTAGCCGATTTTTGTAAGTTCCTCCACTCTGCATAAAGTTTATCTAGTTGTTTAACACAATGAAAATCCTGACGTGTCGGAATGCGAGCTTTATCCCAAAAAACTGACACCTCTTTTATTGTTAATTTAGCACTTTCATGTACACTTAGCTTCACTTCACGAATGTTATAAAAGAGCACTTGTATTACTTGTCTATTAGACGGCAATTTATTGCCAATGATTTGTGACGAATAGTGTCCAACTAAGTAAATGAAAGTATCCTTTCGTAAGGATCTAACATCAGCCATCGTTAAATGTTTTTTCAAAAAGAAACGTATGCTAGAACTTATAATGTCACGACTGTAAAACACAATTGCAAACTGACATAAAAACCTACCGTAGGTGCATTATATTTCCAAACTTCCAAAACAAATAATTTCTAGGAAATAATTACACCAATAAAACATTATGAGAAAAGAGGTAGATATTTGTATTTTAAGTAAAATTTAAGTGTATTACCGTAATAAAATCTTATCTACAAATTTCTACCTGAATGCGGCACGGGTTACCGTTCACCGAATTATCTGAAACTTTGACATAAATTATTCCTAGTATAATAGTATATTTTCGTGGGCCGAGACTTAAAAAATACGCAAAAAAAATTCACCCCCTATAGAGATGGGCCACCCTAATGCACATGCCCAGGTAATTGTAGGACCTTATAGCTCACACCATCTACTAAAGTAAATAGAAACCATGTACTTATGAAGCCATTATTATAATAGGAAAGTGCCGTATGTCGGACCACCTATTTAATACACCGTGGCCAGGCGTCAGGGAGTTCAGAATGCCTAAATACCGTTTTAAATAGGGCAAAATATTTCACTTTTGAAATCGATTCTTTATGTGCTTCTTTTACACATACTAATTTTTCCCCCTCTCTCGCCAACCGGAACACTCCCAGTTTTCGGGCAATATCACTTATAAATCATTTTTTTTGCAAATATTTCGGTTCTGAACGGTCCTACCAAAAAAAAGGTGGTTAACAAATTTGAAAATAAGTAAATTCTTTATCGAAATGGTGCAGACACATTTTTACGTAGTATTAATATTCTTGGAGTTATAGGTGGGGGAAGTCAAGCATCGTATACACTTTTTATTGGTATTTACAACCATTATAAGCTGCTCCACAAGAACTATTGAAAACAATTAGCCGCAAGTGTACAAAAACAGGGGCGAGCGTAGAAGCGACTTCAATGTAAATATCAGTCGATATTCCGTTGAAGCAACGTCGAGCGTGGTTAGTACTTGGATGGGTGACCCATCTTGGGAAATACAGCGTTCTCGTCCCACCTTCTAGCGGCTTGTATATCAGTGTATACGCGGAAGTTACGTAATTTCAGACGAGGATTACGTAGTGGATATACCATCCCTCGGAGGGGATGTAAAGCAGGCGGTCCCTTGTCTATTAAATGTTAAGCAAGTAAAAGATCCCTATTCTTCTTAAGGAAAGAGGTTCATCAAAATTTCTAGGTTGAGGGTAGCTCGTCTCCTGGCGTCGGTGATAGGTCTTGGTAGCGGAAATAGGCCGACGTTAAATAGTTAAAAAAAAAGTGTACAAAAGGCTGCAAAGTCGCATGTACTTGTAGAAAAGCTGGACTAAGAGGTTCCGTTATTTGATCTGGATGTCAAGGACAATCGTGTAGAAATGTTGAAATATATATGTAGATGACTTAGATCAAGCCGAAGAAGCCGAAGATAAGGTATTAGCTTTTTTGGAACACGATAAACACGAGGAGGCTGAATCTGACAAAGACGATGCAGACGATAATGAAATCGACACTCGCAGTTTTATTGAGCAAGGGACCGTTTTGGACCAATTTCAAAAAAATCCAAGCTAACGTAATGCATTGGCAGTAGAGAATAAAAGAATTGGAAATAAGTTAACCAAATGAAGAAAAAGTGGATTAGGCCTATTGGGGACACCACTTAACTCTTTGTGGGTTAAGGAGATAAGATTATAGCTCTTATAAACCTTATGATTGTCACCAATATAGGTAAAGATATCCACTCTGAGACTTCTTATCTGACTTGGAAAATTTTTTCGTGGTGTCTACCAGTTCTACTAATAGCATTATCCATTCTTTTTTTTTTCCAATGCACAGTCGAGACTCAAATATGTTTTACTAGTGGATCTTCAGTGCTGCGGTCCTCTACACGTGAGATCCTGAGATATAATTGTTATAGCCACTAATACGCAAAGGGTTAAAAAAAATGCGCCAAACGAATATTAATAATATGTAAAAATGTGTCTGAACCATTTCGATAGAGACTTTACTTTTCTTTAAATTTGATAACCATCTTTTTTTTTGGTAGGACTGACTTATGTCTAAAAGATGCCTACAATGAACTGGTTCCAACAGTAAAATTTTTTGCTCGATTTAAAACTATGTTAATTTACCTCACGCCTGGCTTATAGGCGGTTAGAAGCGACACTGACACACGACAAGGTGATAAAAATAAGATTTCACGAAGTGTGTAACGTGTTGGGAGCAGTACATCCGCATTTTCTCCCTAATTTATTTGTTTTCTTTCTTGCTCCCGTTTATTACAGGATATGTAAAACTACATTTGCCGAATCTGTATACTACGCTTGTTTTCATACGATTTGGGCATGCAAGGAATGCAGTTACTCCCCAAATATTTGACAACTAGTGGTGCAAAATGGCCGAGCGGGTGCCCAGATCGTCGGCACGGGGTAAACACCAAAAAGAGTTTAATAAATATTTGAATTTTTGTAAACATTTACTAGACATAATAGCACGCTTTCATGGTGAACTATTTATAATTTAATCATTGTGCCAATTTTGAACGAACACGAATATGACAAGATTGACAGGATGACCTTTTCTATTTAAAAACTTAATTTCTACCTCGCCAAATCAAAAGTTATAGAATTCTTCAGAACTTTCTCCAATATCTCTGGAATTATTGCACCCAACTAGCACAAAAATGTAACTGTAAGCCGGCAGAGTTGCCAAGAAATGGTAGAATATTTTCAAGAACTGGCGCAGTAAGTACAGTTCCATATAAGACGTGCAACAGTACTACAAATCGACATTGCTCTATCCTCTTGTGGATATTCTTGTAGAATATGTTAATTTTAGATAGTGCTATGTTTTTAAATCTCTAACAATCACAGAAACATAAGACATTTGTTAAAAACACTCAAAAAATTATACAATAAACACACATTCATTTTCTTCAGCGAAATTAGATAAGTAGGTACTTACAACAAGTTTTTTCCAAGTCATCGTGTTCTGCCGCAGGATTTTTTCTGTAGAGATGATCCCAGTAGTCGTTGTCATGTTTGTCATCTGAAATAAAGATGAAAAAATCAGTTTCTGCCACGGCATCAGAAGCCAGTACGTCGTAACGTTACTACAAGAATTTGGATCCGTCATCAAAAATTGTTATTATTCATCTCCATTCTGGTTTCAATCCCAATTTAGAATGCATCACCGTGATCAGTGGAGGACCTATTTTTTTGGGGTTTCTAATGTAGCAGATACAGTCCAAGCGTCCAAGTATACCCGAATTAGATTAAAAAAGGCGAATAGTAGAAATAATTTATAAAGAGTTTTTAGTTTTAATATGTACTCTCAATAGAGGTAAGAATGAAGATCCAAAGAGTTCACACTTGATCAGTGAATCAAACATGCCTTATTTTGCGATAAGTCACCGCCAGCGGGGTCTTATGTGTATGAACGAGCCATACACATAAAGCCAAAGACTCAAAATTTTTTTGACATCAACGACTCCCACTATTATCCCCACCCCATTATTAAAGGATGTAAAAAAAATAAAACTGCGATTTAGTGTATGTACAAGAACCAAAGGCCCCAAAATTTGTTTTGACATCAACCACCCGCACTACCACCACCATTACATCCCATACCACCATCATTGAAGGGGGTAGAAAATTAAAATTGTGATTTAGTGTGTGTACAGGGTGATTCATCATAAATGTCCCCCTCTAACTTGGACCGATTCGAGAATTTCAAAAACCAGATTAAATCATTTTTTAGCTAGTTTTTATAATATTGAGAAAATAATGATGTATTAAAACTAACCATATACAGGGCGTTACTTGATTTTCAAAATGGAAAACCCTGTATCTAACTCTAAACTATAGGAATCAGCCATGTGAAATATTATGTTTTTGAAATCAGAGCAAAAGGAGGATTGCGATTCTCGAGTTAGATACAGGGTGTTCCATTAAAAAAAATCAAGTAACATCCTGTATATGGTTAGATTTGGACGTCATTATTTTCTCACTATGACGTATAAAAACTTGCTAGAAAATGATTTAATTTGGTTTTTGAAATTCTCGAATCGATCGAAAAATAGCCAAGTTAGAGAAGGGGGGACATTTATGGTGAATCACCCTGTACAAGAACCAAAAGCCTCAATTTTTTTTGGTATCAGCCCACTACCACCCACTACCACCCCCACCACATTATTAAAGGGGAGAAAATAAAATTGTGATTTGGTGTATGCAAATGAACCAAAGGTCTAAAGTTTTTTCTTTTTGGTATTAGCCACACCCACTACTACCCCCACCGGAAATTTGGATGTGGAAATAGTGATTCCTTAAGAGGCGTTTTTTTTTTAGCTTGTTGAAATTAAGCATTGTCCATATTTAAGTCCAAAGTTTGTTGTTCTATGATGATTATTTAAAAAATTTGTCGGATTACAATACCTATTTGATTAAATCAAATATGTATAATAAATGTAATTATTTTTAAATTAATTAAATTCACACAATTACCATAGAGACAATACAGCTGGTTCTTTATGTCACATTGGTTAATAAATGAACACATTTAGACATTCAATGCAAGCATATTTCTAAAGTGTCAGGAAGGAACAACAAAAAATGACTATCGAAAATAGTTTTGCTATAGCGCATTTCTAAAGTTGAACCCATAACTGTTTAATATTGGAAATGGCAAGTGCTTTCTGATAAAAGATTTGGTTCAGTAGGGAATAAAACATCTTACATAAACTTTTGGAAGAAGTGATACCTAAAAGTTGCCAGAGTTTTCGATCTGGTAAAGCTTTACATACACACACGCAGAACAAATTTTTAAATAGCTTATTTACACCAAATCAATCTATAAAGGTAATCCCTTGTCAATATAATTTAAATATGATAGTGTGGCATGTTATTAGTTAATGTAGTAATTACTGTAAGTAGTATAGATAGTAATAATTTGTATTTAAAAATTTATCGTGTGATATACTATATCGTAAGTTCTTCACAAATTCATTTTTAGGTACAATCATTTTAATGAAAAATAACCAGATAGGTCAATTACTTCCACATCCAGTGGAAGTATAGTAACGACAAAAAAATTGTATTGTTCATATAGGCTTAGAATGTCATGAAACGTCAAGATTTTAAGTTTGAGCAAAAAAATTTTTTGTCTGTCGGTCTGTCGTGTGTCTGTCTGTAACTTTTTTTTGTGTGCACGTTTACTCTGTAACCAGTGGAACCGTTTAAGATGTTGACTTGAAATTTGGTACACTTATGTATTTCAACGAGATCTGGAACTAGTTTATATTTTGATCTTATTTCCTTGAAGGGTTGGGGGACAAATTAGGGTAAATGGGGGTAAATAGGTAAATCAAGCAATAAGAGTCCGTAAAATTGGTATTTAGTATACAGTGTGTCCCAGGATAGATGTAACAAGAGGTGTAATGGACCAAAAATTTTGGAATTTTGGAATGGTATTTGGGGATTGAGTCCTGCTTGTTGTAAAACTAAAGTATACCAAAAATTACTTGATTTGGTGTTCCACAGGATGTTTTATAAACAAAGTTGTAAAAATCACCACTAATAAATAAGGTACCTTTATTTTTGTAAATATGAAAAAATTCCACTAAGAAAAGTTATTTAGAATGCAATTTTATACCTCTATACCAAAATTCAGGAATATAAAATTATTTTTTTGAAACTTCCCATTTTTTGCGAATTAAGAGTTGAATTCATATTTAAAGTTGTGTAGGAGCAAATGTTAATCATCTCAAAAAGTAGACTATTGGTAAATAAAAAATTGATTATACGAGATGTAAGAAGGTATATTGTTAATCGAACTAATTGTAAAACAAGAAACAATTACTAACAGAAGATTAATGAGGTTTAAAAATTATAACAGGTAATAAATATCAAAAACATAACAGATTCACAAACAAATTAATTATTGACCAATACAAAACAATGTTTACAATTTTTTAGCTACCACCCACATCCACACACATTTCGATCCTTCGCCTGAAGCCCTTAAAACTGTTTCGAATATGATCTAACGGTATGGAGTTTACGACATTTGTAATTCTCTGCTTCAATACTGCTACATCGTTAGGAAGTGGTTCAGCGTAAACCAACTGCTTGAGGCGACCCCATAAAAAGAAATCCAATATTGATAGGTCTGGGGATCTCGCCGGCCACTTGATCGGTCCATTCCTGGCAATCTAATTTTCTCCAAAATTTAAATTCAACCACAGATTAACCATTTCTGTGGAGTGGCCAGGGCAACCATCATGTTGAAAATTAACTAAAGGCATATCTCTTAAAATATTTAAATGTTCTTGAGGAAATCTTTCAAGAAGCTGTAAATAAGTGTGCTGGTTTAACCTTCCCTCAATGAAATAAGGTCCAATAACTCCAACGTGATAAGAAACGGCACACCACACATTAACTTTTTTTGTAATATTGTCTTCTACAATGAATTCTAAAATTTGGATTTTCAGGAGCCCAAAACCGACAATTCTGAGATGAAACAACACCATTGGTTGTGAATGTGGATTCATCTGAGAAAATTATGAAATGATGAAAAAATCTCTCTTCCATGATTTTTTCTCCAGTGGTCAAACAAAAATCCAACCTACGGCCGTCATCTCCCTCTTCAAGCGTATGTTTATAATTTGCTTTATATGCCCTAATTTTCTTTGCCTTGTAAATTCTTTGGAGTTCAGACTTGCTAATATTAATAAGAGCTGATCTCTCTCTCTTAGTGGCATCCTAGGATTTTCTATAACAACATTCCCCAAATACCATTCCAAAATTTTTGGTCCATTACACCTCTTGTTACATCTATCCTGGGACACACTTGTATATAGAAGAAGTTAACCTCAAAAATTTTTTTTACATTAGCCACCTCCATTACTACCCCCACCCCATTATTAAAGGGACTGAAAAAATAAAATTGTAATTTACCGCGTATACAAGAACCTAAGGCCTCAAAAACGTTTTCTTACTTCATCCACACCCATCCCCACTACTGATGTGGCATATCGTTTTATACGTTTTTGGGATAGACGTTTTCAAATATTATGTTAATAAAGTTCCATAAACAATAATTTCCACATAGTGAAGTGCAAATATAGTATCAATTTTTTTTTCGTTGAGAGACTAGGTGTGCAATTTTAAGATTTATAAACACCTTACAGGTTGCATTGTAATTCGAGTCTTATGAACAAACGAACGTCAGTGTGCCTGCCTTTCAAGATTAGTTTAGCAGGTTGCTAAATTGGCACCAATGTTTCAAGGACGGATGAGGAGATAGCGTCAGAGAAGCATCATCGCGTGTGTGTCCAGCTTTTACGATTTCAAATGCAGATATTGGGATAATAAGTGGGTTACCTCGAGTAGTATGGATGCACAGTACGTTTCCCCGAGTTCTATGGAGGCGCAGTGGCTTTCTTCGAATACCATTGATGAGTAGTAGGTTACTTCCACTAGTACGGATGCGCAGTAGGTTTACTCGAATATTTTGGATGCGCAGTGGAATTTCTCGAGTACTATAGATGCACAGTAGGTTACCTCAAGTGGTATGGGTGCGCAGTGTGATACCTCAAGTAGTATGAATGCGCAGTGGCTTTCCTCGACTGCCATTGATGCGCAGTAGGTTACCACGAGTAGTGGCGTTTCTCGAGTACTATAGATGCGCAGTAGGTTATCTAAAGCAGTATGGATGCGCAGTGGGTTTCCTTGAGTAAAATGGAAGCGCAGTGTGTTATTTCAAGCAGTATGAATGCGCCGTGGCTTTCCTCGGGTAAATTGGATGCACAGTAGGTTACCTCGAGTAATACGGATGCGTAGTAGGTTTCTTCTAAGAAAATACTTGAAGTAGAAGCTTTACTTCTACAGTGTCGTCCACGGCATACAAAGATTTTTTTATATCCTTTTCATGCCATTTTCTGCGTATTACTTCCACATTCAGTGGCAGTATATTAACGCATAAAAAATTTTTGAAGATTTTCATTGTTCAAATAGGCTTAAAATGTCATGAAACGTCAAGATTTTAAGTTTTGGCAAAAAAATTTCTGTCTGTCGCGCCGGTCTGTCTGTTGGCTTTATAATTTTTTGGTGCTCACGATTACTCTGGAACACTTTAACATATTGACTTAAAATTTGGCACACGTATGTATTTTAACGAGATCTGGAACTAGATTATATTTTGATTTTATTCCGTTGAAGAGTTGAAGGGTAAATTGGGGTAATCGGGGGTAAATAGGTAAATCAAGCAAGTAAGAGTCTATGAAATTGATATTTAGTAAATATAAGAGGAGTTAAGGTCTCAAAAAAAAAGTTGGCATTATTTATTACCACTACCATCCCCACTACCGATGTGGAAATTATTTTATGGGTTTTTGGGGTACACGATTTCAAATATTATATTATTAAAGATCCATAAACAATTATTTCCACATAGCGGAGTGCAAATATAGTATTTTCGTTGCAAGGGACTTGGATAGGAAGTCTGAATGTGGAAGTAGTGATTCCTTATTTTTGTTCCTAATTGCGCATATAATGATATTGTAATCCAACTCACAAGATGGTTCATCTTCGAGCTGTTTTCATTTTTTTAAATTGAGCATAATATTTCTCTCTTAACATATGGACAGTACGTGGAATTAACATTTCAAATACAAAAAAATACAGATATTGAAATTGAAGTCCTTCAGCCGTAAGATCCTGGCATTTAAATTAAAAAATACTAATAAAATGATTTTAGTATCGATAAAAAATTGAAGTTTTATTTGAATTTATGGATGAAGTATTATTTGATTTTTTTTGTTCAAGTTACAGTCATTAAAAGATTGATCAGATATAGCCGCATAGGAATAGTGAGAATAGTGAAAAATGTCCCTGAGCCAAATTGAACCTACGGTGTGAAGCTGGCTCTGAGATAGTTTGAACATACACCAAAACAGTTAAATACTAATCGGCGCACGTTTCGCCAACAATGTTGGCATCATCTGGAGACCATTAAAACTGTTTTAATCGTCTCATATCGTTCATATGAAAATGAATTTATGCAATACGTTATGAACTTACTATATACAAGTTCATTTTAAATTACTGTACACCAGTTGGTGGAATTTGCAAAGCAATTATTGAGATTTATAGTTATTATATGATCATGTTTTAAATATTTATATTAAAAAAAATAGCTTAATCTATTTTTTTTAAATATAGACAAAGCCCCTATTAGATCCTTGTGGTTAATGTGGACTTTTTGTTGTTCACCTATAAAAATTTCCGCGAGTGTAAACACCAAGTTGAGTAAAATTATTCTCATGCAATAGAAAAAATTTAAAAAATATGGGCCAATATCCTCTATATTCGTATTGTACATTTAGCAGATATGTAATCCCTTTTTTGTTGTAATTCCAGTGGAAGCATTACCAATTCTACATTTTTTTTTCAGTTACGGGTTGTGGCATAAAGAGAATACTCACCGCAGTTCACCTCGTCACTTCCAGTTGGACAATCAGCTTTCCCGTCACAGTTGCTATCCTGCGGTACGCATAGAGTATCGTTAATACACTGGAAGTATCCCTCAGTGCATATGCCATTTAGGCTGCCTGAAAGTAAAGGAAAATAAAATTAAGTACGAGGGAGAATAAGAAAGATCTAGTGAAACATTAAACTATACATTTTTATAAGAGTAAATACTTTTTAATATTTCACGGCTACAAAAATTCTCTTAGCAAAAATGAACACATTTGATTAACCTTGAATACGAATCCGACCTTATCGAATGTTACGTATTTTGAGTGTTTGTTTTTGCAAACAAGACAAAACAGAAGTCATTTGTTTATAATAGGAGCGATAATAAAACACTGTAAATCTATGTATACATCCGAAAATTCACTTTATTTACTAGAAACTTTTATTGAGGAATAAATTTAAGATTAACTTGGCCGTAGTATTATAAACATTTCTACTAAAGTTGAGTAAATCATAAAGATTTATTGTTACTTAAGCTGGTTTACATCATCATAAAACATCTACTCTAGTGATAATTTATCACCAGGTAATATTTTGAAATTAATATGCAAAAGGTGAATAAATTTTTAAAGTTGAATGTTAGTGGTTGAATTTACAACATAATGTGGAAAAATTGAATTTTATGTTGAATTATATCCCCAGGGATTTTGAGCTGGGATTAAGTAATCCTTATGTATGCATTTGTGCATTTGAAATTAACGTTTAAATATTAGCCCATTTATAAATCCACAATGTGATCAATAATAATTAAATAATTTTACTAAAATAATAAATACCTCTCTTCTAAAATCGGCCATGCGTAATAACTTTAATTGTCAAACACATATAACAACATTTTATAAGTTATAAACAACAATAAAAGCTCCAATAATTTTGTTCCAAATTAAAAAACACACATGTGAACAAATCCTTTGTTTCAAGGCCTGCGAGGGGTGAGCGTAGATGCGTCTTAACTGTGATTGTATTTCGATACTACAGTGAAGCAACGTGCAGCGCGGTTAGTACTTGGATGGGTGAAATCCATCTTGGGAAACACAGCGATCTCGTCCCACCTTCTAGCGGCTTGTATATCAGCATATACGCGGAAGCTATGTAATTTCAAGACGAGGATTACGTAGTGGATATACCATCCTTCAGAGGGGATGTAAAGCAGGCGATCCCTTGACTATTAAATGTTAGGCAAGAGGTTACGAGAAGAGGTTTGGCAAAATTTCCAGGTTGGGGGTAGCTCGTCTCCTGGCGTTGGTGATAAGCCCTGGTAGCGGAAATAGGCCGACGTTAAATAAAAAGACAAAAAAAACCCTGCGGTCATCCTGTGCTTGCGGTTGTGTAGAAAGAGATAACGAATTATTTACTTATATATAATTGGTATAAGAAGTTCATTCAATCGGTCCCATCAAGTGCAGCGCTTTTTGCTTTGAGGCCGCACGGCGCACAGTGGCGAGAAATGTCAGTGTTCCACCCAAATTACTCTAGAGGTCGTAAATTTTAAGTTATTGATACATTCTTTTTTTTTAAATGTTCATCTTGAAATCACCTATCGATCCCTCTAGCCGGATTTTGAAATTTCATTTTTCATTTTTTTTAATTTCTAATAGAAAATCATATTTTTACAAAAAAATACTGTTTTTCCTATTAAATTTATTCTAACGGGCCGTAAATTTGAGTTTTCGTAACAAATTTTTTTTTAAAATCTTCGTCTTTTAATCAGCTATTGATCTGTCTACATGAATTTTTGATTTAGTTGTTGACAACTGTCAAAATGACTGTCAAATATAAAAAAAATACGATTTTTAGATAAATAATTCATACAATAACAGGTTGGTGTTCAGAAAAATATATATAGTGTTTTCAGTGTTCCGAAGTTGACAGGAAAATATGTATTTCTAAATTTGGCAGCTGCCATAATTGTTGTCAAATTTCTAAAGATAGATGGAAGAGCTTATTAATTTTAAAAATACCCTGTAAATATATAGAAAAATAGATATATATATATTGTTTTTGATCCGTTTGATTTAGTAATTGACAGGAAAATATGAATTTTAAATTTGGCAGCTGTCATAATTGCTGTCAATTTTCAAAATATGGAGGTAACACCTTATTAATTTTAAAAATGCACTATAAATGTATAGAAAAATAGATATATATTGTTTTTAAACTGCCAGATTTAGTAGTTGACAGGGAAATATGGTTTTTAAATTTGGCAGCTACCATAATTTCTGTCAAATTTCAAAAAATAGAAGTTAGAGCTTATTAACTTTAAAAATACCCTGTGAATATATAGCAAAACTGATACAAATTGTTTCTAATGTACCTGGTTCCGAAGTTGACAGGAAAATATGATTTCTAAATTTGGCAGCTGTCATAATTGCTGTCTCATATCAAAATATAGTAAGAGCTTATAAATTTTAAAAACACTCTATAAATGTGTAGAAAAATAGATATATATATTATTTTTGATCTGTCTGATTTCGTAACTGATGGAAAATATCATTTTTAAATTTGGCAGCTGACATAATTGCTGTCAAATTTCAAAACATGGAGGTAAGAGCTTATTCTTTGAACATACCTTATAAATGTATAGAAAAATTGATGTATATTATTGTTGCCATAATTTCTGTCAAGTTTTAAGGTGTGCAGATGAGAAGTTATTAATTTGAAAAATACCCTTTGAATGTATAGACAAATAGATATATATTATTTTTTATCTTCCTGATTTACGAACGGACTGGAAAATATTATTTTTAAATTTGGCAGCTGCCAAATTTAGATATCACATTTTCCTGTCAACTTCGGACCCAGGTACATTAAAAACAATTTGTATCTGTCTTGCTATATATTCACAGGGTATTTTTAAAGTTAATAAGCTCTAACTTCTATTTTTTGAAATTTGACAGCAATTATGGTAGCTGCCAAATTTAAAAACCATATTTCCCTGCCAACTACTAAATCTGGCAGTTTAAAAACAATATATATCTATTTTTCTATACATTTATAGTGCATTTTTAAAATCAATAAGGACTGTATTTTGAAAATTGACAGCAATTATGACAGCTGCCAAATTTAAAACTCATATTTTCCTGTCAATTACTAAATCAAACAGATCAAAAACAATATATATCTATTTTTCTATACATTTACAGGGTATTTTTAAAATGAATAAGCTCTTCCATCTATCTTTGGAAATTTGACAACAATTATGGCAGCTGCCAAATTTAGAAATACATATTTTCCTGTCAACTTCGGAACCAGGTACATTGAAAACACTATATATATTTTTCTGAACACCAACCTGTTATTGTATGAATTATTTATCTAAAAATCGTATTTTCTTATATTTGACAGTAATTTTGACAGTTGTCAACAACTAAATCAAAAATTCATCTAGACAGTTCAATAGCTGATTAAAGGATGAAGATTTGAAAAAGAAATTGTTACGAAAACTCAAGTTTACGGCCCGTTAGAATAAATTTAATAGAAAAAACAGTATTTTTCTGTAAAAATATGATTTTCTATTAAAAATTAAAAAAAACGAAAAATGAAATTTCAAAATCCGGCTAGAGGGATCGATAGGTAAATTCAAGACGAACATTTAAAAAAAAAGAATGTCTCAATAACTTAAAATTTACGACCTCTAGAGTAATTTGGGTGGAACACTGGCAATTCTCGCCACTGTGCGGCGGTGAGGACACAATTCAGTAATATTTACACTTTTTTTATGACTTTTTAAAAGTAAGTAAGAAACTTCTGATCTGGAACAATATACATCCATTGACCCAGAGAAGCAGTGGTTCTCAAATGTCTCCTACCTTAACATTCAGATATTTGTCGTAATAAACAAAATGTAATCTAGGTAGACTGCTATATAAGTACCCCACAGGCTTTTAAATTTAAATTGATTAATTATTTGTAACCTTTTAATGCGCTACTCATAAAAGCGTGTTTTTTAGTTTTTTAAAATAAAATTGTTTTTCATATTAAACATTAGATGCTGACTGTGTGAAAATTACCTACTAAATATCCAAAATAATATTTGTCAATAATCTTGAAAGGAAAAGTAAAGAATATTCTTAAATAACAAATTGTACCTGAATTTTTAAGAAAAAACAAATTTTTAGTTAACTTATTTAAAAAAAACCGCTGCCCAAGGAATCACTACTTTCACATCCAGATTTTTGATTTAAGTCACTCACAACGAAAAAATTTTGTATGTGGAAATAATTGTTTATGGAACTTTAATAATATAATATTTAAAATCCTCTACCCCAAAAACCCATAAAACGATACCCCACATCGGTAGCGGGGTGGGGGTGGTAGTGGGAGTGGATGAAGTAAAAAAACATTTTGAGGTTTCTAGTTCTTGTACACACCGTAAATCACAATTTTTTTGCATCCCCTTAAATAATGGGGTGGGGGTGGTAATGGGGGCTAATGCCAAAATTTTTTTTGAGACCTCAGATTCTCTTGTATATACTAAATACCAATTTTATGGACTGTTACCTGCTTGATTTACCTATTTTCCCCAAATTTACCCCAATTTACCCCCAAAAAAACGTTTTAAAAAGTTTTACAAATTAGTTAAATAAAACATTACAAGTAGTGGAATGCTTTTGCAGTGTAAATGATTACCTATTTTTTACGAATTCTAGATAATAGCACCTGGTACTATTCTTGTATGTGACTCCAAATATACTTTTACTGTAAGTAAAGTGATCTATAAATAAAAACTCATGGAAAATAAAAAATGCTTTTGTTTATTTTGGACCGAAAAACTGCTCACAAAAAAACTTAACATAACATTTCTGTATTACTCAAAGGAATACCTTGACAAGCTATTTAATCTTCAGAAAAGAAGGCGGGAAAAGTTTGTTTTTGCCAAAGTATGTCAAACTAGATTAAGAAACGAATATAAAAAATCCCCTGCGAATTATGTAAAGTGAAAGAATCTCCGATTGTCTCGGACTTACCGCAGTATTTGTTTATTTCAGTAAACTCTTCATAAAGATACCCAAAGATATTCATAATTGTATCCCAGGGTGCAGCAAAAGAAATTCCTACGCGTAAATAGGCTTAAAGTATGAAAGAAAGTAATCAGAAACGGGCGGATAAAGGGAGTAAATTTTCCCAACAATGTGGTTTAGAATATCTCCTAAAGCTGTTGAAAATTATGTAAAATAAGCGGAAAACGCCACGGGCATACTGAACGGATTTGTGTGTAAATTCACTCCTCGTTTATCCACATTCTATCGCGCTGTTTGTGTCTTGAGGAGCTGCGAATTAATCAATTTATTAACACTGGATTTTTAAAATTCGAAGTACTTACATCGAGGTGTCATATTTATCAAAATATGGTTCGTGAATTATAGTAAATTATAACAGAAGTTTCAATTTAGGGCATTAAATAAACGTTTCTATATTGGGGGGGGGTGTTGCTAATTTATAGGGGGCGGATGCCGCCTTTTCAGGGGGTGGCACACAAAAAAAAACATTGAAACTGAAAGAGAATCAAATTGTGAGAGAAAAGGTTCCATGAAATTTTTTGATTAATTGATTTACATTTACAGGTTGGATTAGGGACATGCTGTTGCTAACACCGACAGCCACATGGCGCATGGTAAAAGGATGTGGGATGGGAGGTGTAGGTATTTGTGAGATGCGTTACCGCATTGTGTCGTGATGGAGAGTTTAAGCTCCCTTTTTTGTGTTTTTGGTTCTGGACGTCTGCCTCTTTTGAGTCTTCTTGTGAAAGATGTTGCCGCGTTTTGTCGTGATATTAAGTGTTTATGTTCCTCTTTTTGTGTTGCTGCTTCTTCGAGTCTTCTTTTTCTGGGTTTTCTGATTCCTCGGTTTCCGATGCTGGGTTGGATTTGGGTCATGCTTGTTTTTGGCAGCAAGAGCCACATGACGCATGGTGCAGGAGTGGGGGATGGGCAGTGTATGTGTTTGTGAAATGCGTTACTGTATTGTGTTCGTGATATTTAATGTTTATGTTCCTCTTCTTTGTGTTTCTACTTCTCCAGATTTTCTTCTTCTCCTTCTGAGTCTTCTGATTCCTCCGTATCTTCATATAAATTGATAGTCTTTAAGTTAATGACTTGAAAATTGCAATTTTAGCTTGGGAAAATAGGTATCTCAAAAAATTTTCGATACTCGGAAAAGCATTTAGCGGGAAAATGATTTTCTTTAAATTTAAGAAAGAGTAATCGTTTCGGAGAGTTGAAAATGTTTAGTTTGAATGTTAAGTATCTTAGAAACTAACACATCAAAAATACTAACGTCCAAAATAAATACTTATTAGTTAAGCCTTGTTTGTTTTTGTAACATGAAAAATAAGGAGATTATAAATTAAACATTTTTTTTAATAAAAACGTCACCATTGGTACCGTAAAAAAATACTGTTTTTCGTTAATACATAGCGTGACCACAAGGTTTAAAAAAAAATGCACTTTAAAATATAAAGTTATTATTGAAAAATCATTTCTTTCTCAATAAATATCAGTTATTCATTATATATCGACCAACCTTTATTTCTGTTATTATTACAAATTAAAAAAAGTTACGTATAAAAGTTGTAGAGTTATAACATATTTTTTTAAATGCAATTAAAGAAACGATTGCTTGCATAGGTCACGTGATATAACAATGAAGGTTGTTTTTTAAATGGAAAACTGTATGTTTTTACATAACCTTTTTGATTTTCCCTCTGATTTCAAATATATAAGGATTCATAGATCTAGCTGTAATATTTCTTGACATATTGGACATTAAAAGTTTGATATATTATAAGAATAAAAATACAATCCTAAGATGAACAATATTTTATACTTATTTTATGGTTACAATTCACTTTGTCCTTTAAATACTCCCATAAAAATGCATCCAAAGGTGTTAAATCAGGGCTGTTTGGTGGCCATAGAATTGGTCTACAGGATTTTTAAATTATTTTATTATTATACCTTTTCTTTTATTTTTCTATTTTTTATTTTTTATATATGTTTGAAATCAGGGAAAAAATATCTTCGCATCTCTAAGCTATCAACCGTTCTTTATTTTCCTTTCACTCCGATTGATGTGAAAAAAATGGGAGGATTCGAGAAAATACGAGAGTCGCTTTAGAGACGTTTTTATTAAAAAGTCAAGCTATTGGTGCAATGGGCTATCCGAAGAATTTGTAGCAAACGTTTTAGACGCACATCTATAAAGCGTGAATACGTCGTAGGTCTGCTTTGCAGAGAATAACGGAATTGAATTGATTTTCAAGTTGCTGCCTCAGGGCTAGCCTGGCAGGGAGATTCTAGGCCGCATTGATCAAACCAGAATCTAGCTGCTTCCTTCTTAACTAATCTTCCAATGTGTTCTAGCCCCCAGTCCTAAACTAAACCACATCCTAAATCAAGTCAAGCCCATCATACACATGCTTGACCAAAAAAAACCCTACCGTCTGGTGCGGATCCAATGTTCTTCTCTCCCTTTGAGGTTAGAGCAACAATTAACGACCTACATCCAAGGAAGGCTCCTGGACACAACCAAATCCTATCATACGCCCTCAAACACCTACCCATAATGGCATATTTAATACTCACTAGAATATACAATTCATGCGCAGTCTTACATAATTATCCCAAGAATTGAAAAATTGCACGCATAGTAAATTTACCCAAGCCAGGAAAAATCAAAGCTAATCCAGCACACTACAGACCTATAAGCATAATCCCATCTCTCGCAATAGTCCTTGACATCCTCATCCTAAGTCGTGCCCAAGAACACATAGAAAACTTAGGCTTTCTGAGTGAATATCAATTCAGCAGCTATTGCACCACCCAGCAGCTGTTCCGGGTGGGTGAAATAGTCACAACCAACAGCAGTCGAGGTCCATTCACAGGGTTTGCCGCCTTAGACCTCGAAAAAGCATTTGACAGAATCTGGCATACTGTGCTACTTTATAAGCTTCATGTACCGGCTATTCCGACACGATTCACCAAGATGCTGCAGTTGTATATTAACAGTCGCCACTTCAGATTAGCAGTTATGCAGGAATGCCCTTCTTTAAAACCAATCCTTTCCGGCATTCCTCAAGTGTCCTCCCTTGGACCCATCCTGTTCAACCTCTACATTAACGACCTACCTAAACCAACAGACCATAGAGTTATACTTTGCGTGAACGCCGACGGCATGGCGATACTAGTCACATCTACAAAAACACAGAAGTATTGGCAAAACTGACACAAGCACAGGCAGACATAACTACCCGACATTCTAGCGACTGAGGATTAAAAGCAAACAAAAACAAGACACAATGTGTCTGCTTTAGCAAAACAAGGAGTCGTGTTATGATAACCAATATTAAGATAACTGACCAAATGGTAGAGTGGACGGAAAAAGCTGATTTCCTTGAGGTGATACTGGATAGGAGATTCACGACCATCTAAAAAATATTACCAACCAGTCTAGGCATAGCACGCGAACATTGCATCCAATAATGTTAAATTCCTTCTATAATATAACTACAACTATCTACAAAGCGTATATTAGGCCAGTCCTAACGTACACTTCACATATCTGGCACCCGTTCATAACATTCACAGACCAAAAAATGTTGCAAACTATACAAGACAAACTTCTTAGGCTTAGTTCAACTGCATCATTCAACATTTGCACGGTATATCTGACACCCTAAACAATTTCATCTAAAACGGACTTTTACTCAGTTTTGAAAATTCACTCATTCGTCCACCAAATTCAGGCTCAAAAACACGTAAACTCCTATGGTAAAAAAATACATACATTAAGAAGCAACGCCAAAGTAAATCCACAGTACTAAACGAAAGCAAGCATCTACGGATGGAGAGCCTATCCCTAGGCGTCTCTTGTGATAATTTGATATACTCCAGAGCGCCAGCACTACATGTATAGAGATAATTTACGCTAAAAATTATTACTTTGACAATTACATTTCGTGAATAATAAAATAACAGCAAATTCAACAGGAGTAGAAACATTGTGTAAAATAATTTGCACTATTGGCGGCACAAAATGTATAGTTGAGATTTCAAATTAATAAATTGTAGAAAACTAATCCCATTTAATGTATTAACCCCAGTAATCGCTTTTTTAATTAACTGTACGTACTGTGCAAAATAATTTACAAAATCGAGAAAAAGTATACAATTTGTGGATTTAACATTCAGAATCTATTTTAAAATTTCACATAAATTTTCGAAACTAACTTATCTGTTCAGATATTTGTTCAACAAGTAAAGTAGAAGTACTTTATTTTTGTGCAATCGTAATTCAAATTAGTAGGGAATCCAATGTTAATGCCTAAAATATACAAGATCATTGCTCTAAAAATATATTGTTTATTTCCACAAATTGTTCCCATCGCTTTATTACAACCAATTTGAAGTGTAATTTTTTCAATCGATATAAAATATTACGTACATCTTTCTCTGCATATTAGGATGAGCCAATTAACGTACCATCTTTTTAAAGCCATCTTTTTATCCGAAAACATGTGTAAAGTGACATTAATATCGTGTTTAAAATTAAAATCCTACATTATGTGACTTTGTAAGGGGATTTTACACACAAAACATGGAAAAGGTCACAAACGAGAAAAATAAACTACCCTTATTCTGCTTTATGATTGGAAAGAAAATATGCGTAACTGATGTTTTTGTGTCAAGCTCGGAGACTGAGGCAAACATGGGATAAACGTGATTTACATACCTTGCTGACAACTAATGCGTGTAGAATGTCAGGATGATATTAATATGTTTTATAACATTTGTTACAAGCGGATTCTCGAAATCACATCCGTCTCCAAATGTAATAAAAATGCGAGTAATAATGTTAAAATTAATTGTTTGCATGTTAAAATCTCACGTATTTCCGATGCATTTTTGCAATGTCATAATATTTGAAAATAGACTGGATGGAATATAAATTAATTATGAAAGAGGGGTTAATATCAATTGATATTGATACGCATTTCACCAACGAGCGTTGGTAGAAATGAGAACAAAGTAATGTATTATTTTTGTTCATGTAGGCAATTCTTTTATCACTATAGTGAATACCCTACGCTACTCGTCACAAAACAGAAATCAACCCTTTTAGTGCAGTTGAATTGATTTTTTTCGGTCGGTCTCAGCGCCCCAAAATACGTATGGAAATGGTGGTCAGCTCATTTAAGCTTTTTATTTACTCGTTTGAGATTTTTCGGGCAGTATTAGGGTGTTTTTTGAGGTTAGGAAAAATACAAGAGCCAATCCAGCAAAACGAACATCGGATTCGTGTTCAGCGGGTCGAAATGCATGGGAATACATAGTCTGCCTTCTCGACATTTTTTTTTCTGTGTCTGTGTAATCAGAACCAAGCAGTTAAGACTAAAGTAGTATTATTTTATGCCGATCAACAGAGTAGCACTAAGAATAGCGTTTAAAAATAAATTTGAAAAGAATGGTTGAGAAATGATATTTCAATCACAAGTGCCATTATGAAATCATCGGTTAGTCAAAAAAAATTTCTAATTTCTCTAATTTACTAAGTGATATGTCTTGTAAATGTAAGAAAGGCTGTAAAAATAATTATTGTAGCTGTAGAAAGCTGAATATATAATGTTCTATTCTATGTGTCTACTATAAAGGAAATAATTGTGCCAATACTTCTTCTACCTTTGATGAATCAGCTATCGATGAGGAATGCGGTGAAATTACGGTATATGACGGTAATGAAACTAATATAGTATGTTTTATTTGGTTTCAATGAAAATTGGGTGAAAAAAATGAGGGACAAAGAAAATACATTTTTGAAAATTGTAAAAATGCACTTTTTTGAAAATAAAAAAGCGGACTTTTTTGAAAATTAAAAAAAAAAGAACCATATCCCCTAAAAGTACATAAAATAACGTAAAATCGAAGAAAAAAAAAGTGACGTACAATGCCTCCTTGATAATTGACTGAGAATTAAAAATTTTATTTCGTCCTCCATCTTTGACCGTTCTATTTGACATACGGTGTCCGGGACTTTTGTATTATATTTGACCATAAATGAGTTTTGTTTTTGCCAACTTTGGTCAAATTACTCCTTCTAATAAAAAAAAATATATTCAATTTTGATTTTTTCGCCCATTTTTGGTGTTTTCTATTTTTTTCAAAGATGGCGGATTGACCTAAGCACATCAGGTCTACATTTTATAAGAACTCTATTCCAAATAAGCCAGCATTTTTAAAATTACCATCCGATTACAAGTACAAGATATATTAAGCAGATAAGTTGAAAATCCGTGAAAGCGTGTCAAAAAGTACATATAACTTTTGACGCACGAATTTTTGGGCACAAATATTTTTTTTCGTGGGTGGAGTGGGGGAGGAATTCCCATTTAAAATTCGCAAAAACACGTTTTTCCCCGATAACTTTGTTATTATTGACTTAACGACAAAGCAAAAACTTGAAGATCTCGCGGAAGCGCATAATCTGGTTTTTCTCAAATCGGACGGTAACTTTTAGTGATTTTTTTTTAAATACGCGTTTTTTTGCCGTAACACTAATATACAAAGAAGTAATTCCTTAATTTTTTCATGAAAAAAAAAGGAGTTAGGGGGATAAAAATTTTTTTTTGAGGTAGGTACAATAGATAAGAATTGATGGAGCCGGAGGATGGGGGTGGTGGGCCAATTAGGAGAACGGGGGGGGGGGCTAGAGAAAGTAAAATCATTCAACTCCCTATAACTTTTTCCCTCTGGTTTGATTCTGAAAATGGAACTTGTTCGCTATTGCATCTAGTATTTGACTGATTATTTTTAAAAAAAATTTTTCAAATAAACAAACTTGTGGGCGAGCAAACACCTTCAGGGTTCAGAAGAGATTTTTCTACAGATAAGTGAGGATTTTTTTATCTTTAATTTAAAAAAATATATATCGCAAACCAAGCAATATGAAGGGGAGGAATGGGCACAATGCGTTTGCGGGGATAAAGGGTTAAGGAAAATAAATAGGGACTTCGGACCTTGATATTCAATATAAATCTTTTTTCCATCTTGATATTTAATCAATCTACCCTATACCAAATATTAATTAGATTATGTGCTTCCGCGAGATCTTCAATTTTTTATTCAACTTTTTTTCCGTCAAGTCATTAATAACGAAGTTGTCGTGAAAAAACTTGTTTTCCGAATTTTAAATGCGAATTCCTCCCCGACCCCGTGCGATTAAGCTGAACTAACTTGATAACATGATAAAAGAGAACGCGTGTAACCGAATTGCCAAAAAAAAAATTTAAAAACGTTGGTTTCAAAACTCCTTTTTTTCTCACCAGATCCGCTCCAGTATTTGTAGTCTGTCTGTCACTGTCTTATAAAATAATTGTTACAATTTAGACTATGGCTCCACCTACTTCTATACATTTTCCAATTATTTCAGTAAGAGATTTTCGTATATATAAAAATACATTTTGTAGATCTCTAATAAAATCGGCTGTGTTTTGTATTTGGTCCCACACTTTTTCTCTTGAATTGATAGTATTTGCATACATTAAGTATACAGTAAGGACTCCATGTGCCCATACACATAATATTCCAGAGGATTAAAATCAGAAGTCCCTGGTGGCCGAAGCCAACTTCCCTGTAAGGGAAAATCTTATCAAGGTGATTTCTGACGAAAAGGAAAAAATGAGGAGCAGCTCAATCTTGCATAAACCACATTTTCTTCATTATATCTAGCCAATAATCATCTAATATATCAGCAAGAGTATTCTGAAGAAGAAACACGTAAGCCTGGCCATTTAAATTTGGAAGAAGAGTAAATGGTACCAATAACTGATCACCGACAACACCAAACCCAACGTTAGTTATACTTTTTCGCTGAAAACGCCTTTCTTTGACAGAATGTGAATTTTCGATTTCCCAGTAATGGTTATTTCTCCAGTTAAAAATGCCTCGACGAGTTGCTTCATCAGTAAATAAAATGTTTTTAATAAAATGCCGACTTCTCTTGTGTTTATTGAGAAGAAATTGGCAAATACCTAATCTTCGTGGAAGATCCCTTGGAAGTAAAAGTCTACAGTAACTCGTAACTCTTATGATCTGACTCCCTTCTAATTCTATTCAGCACTGAGTATCTGGGGAGAAATCTTTTTATGCATAAACACAAACCATATTCCTCATCTCTTCATTGGAAAAATTATGTCGAGGCATTTCAAATAACGAACTAAAATAAATTTGTTAAATTAGTATGAACAACAAAATAACAAAATAAAATATCAAAACTAACGAAATTTTATGTAGATAACAGAACTAAGACGTAATCAAAGCGCACTATTCAATAAATACAATTTGTCTTTTTCAAATCTAGTTTGTTTTCAGAGAATTATTGACTCCTTTTACGGCAGTTATTTAAAAAACGGTAGGAATTATCAAGTTCTACCAAGTGTACCTTCTTTACGTAGTAATAACGTCCGCATAAGATTTTATGACCAGAAGTCCCACAACGTTTCGTCGAAAAATAGAAAAAAATATTCATCAGGTACAGCTCATGTGGTGCCCTCTACGGCCTACCGTGATATAATGTATTAATTATTGTTTCTTAGCTTCAAAAATGTTTTTTACCAAATAGATCGGTCAAGAGGTTGTTTAGCTATTACAAAGAACAGGAAAAAAATCAACTTTGACGCCTTATACTTTTTCCACAGCAATATTTACTACAGCATATACAGATATATCCTCATATTTTTCAAAGAATCTACCCTTGAACTATGGCCTATTATTAATGGGCCACCCTGTATAGACATGACATAAGGCATACATACCGGATGAGCACGAGAATCGACCCAGGCTTATAGCTCCTTTGTTTATGAATCAACTGTTTTGAAATTTGGAACATATATATAACACTTATTTTCCGATTTAGTGACATGTCTAGTCAAAATGGCCGACTTCCGGTTTTGACGAAAATCAAATTTGATTTTTTAAATGGAACAGCCTGTATATTTTGGTATTTTTGGAATCTACGTACCAAATTCTATCTGATCACGTTGCGAAATTTTTATTTTTTTTTTAATAATTTTTTTAAATGGAACGTGTATGGACCATCCACAACAGTAGGCATACATTTTACAAAAATACCAAAATATACAGGATGTTCCATTAAAAAAATCAAATTTGATGTTATTTCCGTCGAAACCGAAAGTCGGCCATTTTGACTACACATGTCACTAAATCGGAAAATAAGTCTTATATATACGTTCCAAACTTCAAAATGGTTGGTTCATAAACAAAGGAGCTATAAGCCTGGGCCGGTTCTCGTGGCAACCCGGTATATAGGCATGAGGACATACGGATAAACAAATAACCAAACTGAGAACCTTCTTTTTGAAGTAGTTTTAAAATTTCTTACGTCCAATGACTCCAATTCAGTTTAGTCTACGTCATTAGTATTTTCTCATAATTTATCTCTTTGCAATTCAATTACCCTGAACTCAAACATAAAATCCTACTGCAGACAGACATTTAATCTTTGTCATAACTCCTTCATTTTACGAGGAAATGTTAACTAACTACAATTAGGCGTTCTTAAATGTATTAAGCTAATAAAGTGTAGCTGTATCGACGTCAATCGCAACTCAATTTCCAATTTCGCATAAAAATTGCAATAAAACGTTCACTGATCAGCTTTTATGACTCAATTACTTATCATGGTCGGTTCCTACTTAATTTGTAAACAATTTAGGTCGGTTTTTAATAGAGAAATATAGCCATCACTTTAACGACCCCTTTGCCCACTCTATCATATAATTTGTCTTGCAGTCACTCATGAAAAATGAGAAAGATTTCTCAATTCGCCACCCGAAATAATAATGGACATGAAAATCCCATCTTCGCATTGTACTTTAACTAGTAATATACCCATGCTTGGCATCGGCTGCCCACTTCTCAAAATCTTAAATGAACCGACTCTAATTTTTTACTTCCCTACTATTTTAAATTTTTATTTAACATCGGTCTATTTCCGCTACCAGGGCCTATCACCGACGTCAGGAGACCAGCTACCCTTAACTTGGAAATTTTGCCGAACCTCTTCTCGTAAGAAGAGTAGGGACCTTTTACTTGCCTAACATTTAATAGACAAGGGACCGCCTACTTTACGTCCCCTCCAAAGGATGGTATATCCACTACGTAATCCTCGTCTTGAAATTACATAGCTTCCGCGTATACACTGATATGCAAGCCGCTAGAAGTACTAACCGCGCTGCACGTTGCTTCGCTGGAGTATAGAAATACAATCAACAACAAGCATTTATTAATGTTCACAGGATACAATACTGCGCCATTCCAGTGTTCGGCCCGGAGCCAGCCAGACAACCATGGCAAACGTTGCCGAGGTGGGTGTAAGGCTGGGCGGGGAGGGTCTGGTTTGGCTGTGACGAAAAGTATTTGGTGAGTTAAAACTCCTGCCTAATGGAGAAAGGCCTTTTAACAATATCGTGTAATGTAGTACACGAGGGTACTTAAAAATAATTAAAATTAAAACTGAAAAACTATATATTTCGAGCACACGCGAACACTTAAAAATTTTGATTGTTGGCACGGGAAAACAAAACTCAACGAAAAAACCCGTTTCAGACAATTCCACTCTGGTAGTCTTCCTGACGGCAGGAAAATGTCGTGGATAGTTAAAAGTGTGTAATGTTATATGAAATTTTGGTTTGTTAAGAATTTATTGGTCGAGACCGAATTTAGAGACAAAAATGGACAAGAAAAAAATAAAGGTAAAAACAAACAGAGGAAATAGAGAGGGGTTGGTTGTAAGGTTTTGGTGAAGATTAAAGGTGGGGAAAGGAGAAGTTGTCGTAGAGGAAAGTGTGGTTAGGGAGGTTGTCGGAAGATAGGCAACGCCTGGTATGGTAGGGTTATCGAAAAGGATCGCATTATGCCAGTGGCGCAGCCAGAAAATTCATCTGGGGGGAGCCAATAGAACTGGCCTCCCCAGAGGTTGAGGAAAACTTTTCAGAAAATGGTTGAAAACGGATGTGTATAGATTCCTCTACTAGATAATATTGGCATTAATTACAAAATATTAATTTCAAGAGATAATTTGGATACTGCTTTTATTCCCTTCAAATTAGTAAAAAAATCGCTGTTTTATGGAAAATATTTCCACAGTTATGAGACCTGTAAGAAGTGAAGTATTTAGGTTGTCTGATCATGATTTTCACCCCCCACAGTTCTAAAAAGGAGTGGTTTTTGAGAAATACATACATATTATGTGATTAATGTTGACGTGGAATGTTCAAACTTTCTAATCAGTGGTGTAGTCCAAGTAAATCTGTGTTTAAACAGCAATTTTCCGTATTACTGATGTCTGCCATAAGAAATTGCCTGATTATTTTCTCTGTTTTGTGTTAACGAACATAGCAAATGTATTTTGCTGTTAAATTCTGTTTAATAAAGAACTATTCCTGTATGTATAGTGTTTGTGACCTAGAAGACTGGTTATTGTAGAAGTTATACGGTGTGTTGTAAAATCCCAGCCAGGACAGTAAGTGGTACAAGGGAACAAAACTGTAAGTTCTTTTCTTTTTAAATTACCTTGTTAGAGTAGCCGAATGCTACATATTTTACCGTGGACATTATCAGTTCGTGCCTAGAACAATTAAATTCTTTATTAGTGTTCTTTTATGGAAATATTTGTGCGGGAGAAACTTTTAGACAATTATCGCCATTCCGTGTAATTCTCCTTTATTTAATTAGTGTCACAGACTAATCTACCACTTTTAGGATTTTTTCGAGCCCCGATTATGTGCATAATTTTTCATGTTTATTATTGATATACTAGATACGCCAATACATTTGTTTGTCATAGAAGTTTATAGTCCATGTTTAGTATTATTTGTTTCGTTGCACTACCTCTTCTGCTATGTTAAGTTGTAATGACATATTTTATGAACGTCCCGCGGAGTCAAGCTTGATTTACGGTATTTTGTATTTATCTATAGTGAGTTGTAAATATTTTTTTGTACACTGTATAATCATTCTTGTTAATACATTTTTTTTTGTTATACGGTGTTGTTATTAATTATTGTTAATTTATCTCGTTTGATGTATATTATAGAGAACAACTAATAAGGTAAGAGTAATGAGTAATCTGCCAGTCTACTAATCACGTACCTACACCGAGTTAAAGTCTCAGGCTCGGGCATTAACGTAGGCCACTTGAATCTCTAGTGATTAAAATTTAACGTTATAATTTTTCTTAATCCAGTTATTTATACGTAATACTGATCGTATAACGTCAGACGCAGATGCTGTATACGACTTCGTAGAACAGATTTTAGAGACAGTGAATTAGATTGTAGGTTTATTGTGTTACAAGGTACATTGGTTAATTTTGTCGCAATTTCCGTCGTGTAATAGCGATCTAAGATAGAGCTAGAAATAAGGTTTTGCGGCGCTAATATAAACTAATCCTGACGTAGATAAAGGAAGAGTTTGCTAAATAATACTATCCGATTTTATACCTTCATTCATGCGAATATGGTAAAAGCGTAGGCGACGACATAGGCGACGCTGAAAAGTTTCGGGATGACATGACGGGACGATATATATGGGAGATAAGAAATTAGAAAATGGAAGTTTGTATAAGAGCAATTCTCAATTCATTATACAAAATATACTAAAAATGTTAGTTTTATTCAAAATACGGAAGAAGCCCAACTAGCAATTTGGCATTTTATAAAAACTACAGAAATGTTTCCAACACAAATTTTATAAAACAACATTAGTCTCAGAAATACTTTAAAAACGTTATTACGACAGCTATAAATGTATAATTGGTATCATCTTATAAAATAATTCAGTCACTGTTGATATTTTGTAAAGCAACCATTACAAAATAACTGTAGAAACATTTCCACAGGCTCTATTAAAATTCGACACCGCCATTATAAAACAATTTTATTGAAGCTTCATTAGATGCGTTATAAAACACATACTTCACTGTTTGTTATTATTGCTATAAAACACCAATAAATAAAACGATTTCTTAAATGTATTCAAAAAGCGGCATACACATACTTACAAATATATAATATGCTGATATCTATATATACCAAGTTTTCAGTAATTTTACTGGATAGTGGATAAGAACTTACTTAATAATTATTAATTATAATTATTTTAGAAACATATTAACCTATAGAGCCTGCAATTTTTGATGCGAAGGAAATTTTACTGTGAATTATTCCATGTGTTTTCGATGAATTTTAACTGCCCCTCATGTTTACTGAAGGTTTTTAATAATTTTTGGAATTTTATAAAAATTGATTTCACATTTTAAAATTTGTTTGTAATGAAATTTAAGGCCAATTTGTTTTAATCATCATAACTTTATAATTAGCAGATATTAGCTGACATAAATATTAATAAAAATGTGATTTTTAAACTTTTTATGTCTTGTCATATTTACGACCTTGAACGCTGGTCTCATGAAATGGCTTCCTTCTATAAAATAATTTTGTGTTAATAACAAGAATTTTAACATAATTAAACTATAGACGATTCCTGCAAAACAGCCATAAAATAATGTGTCTTAGGAGTGACTTGTGTGTTATAACTTAAATAAACCAATATATATTTTTTTAAAGTTTATTTTGAATTTTTGTTATACCTTATAAGTGAAGAAAAATATCTGTAGCCAGAATCACAAACATTTTGATAAAAACTTTAATTTATTGTAACTGTTATCGTTAAATTGCATGTTAAGTTCTCATTTTAACACCCGCCAATATTCTTGGCTAAAGATGTCGGTCTCGGATGTCTGGGGCCGGGCAGGACTATTGCCCTTTACCCCAGTAGATCGCTGTAGACCGGGGACCAGCCTCGTGCAGGGCGGGCGAAGTTACTTTGCATCTGCCCCACTCACAAATGTGAGCGGTGCAGACGATTTCGGCCCACCTCCCTGGGTCCTGGCTCGTTGGACCTTACTGGCTAAGGCCTCTTCTGGCGTTCTTCTGTCTTCGGTTTCTTTTCTTCGCCAGCTTGTTTCCCCCGGGGGGTAGTCATCGGTCTGTTGGGAGTGTTTGGAAGTTTTGGCTGGAGAGACTGCCAGTACACAGAATGCCAATTAACATCCTGTCATCCGGATCCTCGGTTAGGTACGGATGGGCTATGTAGCTCGAGGAAGGGCGGACCTAAATGCTTTGGTAGCATTTTTGGTCTGCCCGGAGCTAGGGGGACTACAGGTACTGGACGGTATGTGGTCCGGTACCCGCAGGGTTGGGGGTAGGTAGTTGGGTATCGTCATGTCTCTTCAGGTGTCTTCTCCATCGGCGGGGTGCTCTGGGTGGCGTCACTGGAGGGGGAGATGAGACAGGTTTGCGAACAGGGCCCCCATCATTGTACACATCTGCTGCATCTGGGTCAGTACAGCAGTGAGTTGTCCAGCCTCTAGGGGGGGGGGCTGTGGTGGTTGGGCAGGGCTGACGGGCTTCCCTGCGGCACCCTGGACTGCCCTGGCGTAGCTTAGCCCTGGGGTTGTCCTGTTGGTGGCTGCGCTGGGAGCGGGTTGCTTCCGGGGGGCAGGCTTCTGAGGGGGTCCGGTTGTCTTCTTTGGGCATCTGGGGCATCCTCGGTAACTGGCTGGGTGTGCACCCTGGCAGTTTGCATACTTGGCTGGCGTGTCCTTGGTCTGTTGGCAGTCCGAGGAGCGGTGGGATTCTCCACATTTGACGCATTTCGGCCGTGCAGTGCACCTTCCTTGGGCGTGGCCGAAACTTTGACATCTGTGGCACTGCGTTATGGTCTGCTTGGCACGTTGCTTCTCCGTCTTGACCACCAGGTAACAGCAGCGGTTTACTGTCAGGATGTTTTCCTGAGTCGGGGGGACCAGGACCAGCATGAGGGGGATTTCTTGTTTAGTCCTCCGGGATGACATCCTCTGGACAGAAACGGGTGAGAATCCCTGCCGTTCTAGGTCCTGTTTAACTTCGTCAGTGCCTACTCCGCTGGGAATTCCCCGGATGACCACTCTCAGCATCCTCTCTTCGGGCAAGGCGTATGTGTGATATTCGCGCTGCTCCTGCGCGAACATCGTGGTCATCTTGGTGTGGTCCTCCTTGGAAGCGGGTTCTATGGCGATGCCTTTCCTGACCACCTTGTTGAACCCTATCATGGTGGAGTTTGTGGGTCACTTCTGTCCAAGATTCCTTGTTCCTTAGTACAACGAGGGGCATCCGGGGGTTTTCGGGGGCCTCCGCGTCCATGGCCGTCGCACTCTCGACCTGGCTGATTAGATTAAAAATAGCTTAAGAGTTTCTTCATCTTAAGAAGGTTTAAGCTACTAAAATTGGGAAAACTTTCATTTTTTTAATAAATCTGCGCACACCTTTTAATTACATGCGGTGTTGGTACACTATTAGTTTAATACCTCTTTAATTTACTATTTATCAATATTAGTAACTTTTTAATTAAATTATTAACGAGAGGTTAAAAATAGCTCAGAGATTTCTTCTTAATTCAGTTTAAGCTACTAAAACTGGTAATTGTTGTAGACATCGACTTTGTCAAGAGTTCTCATGGGCCCAACTCGTTCTCACGTCTAGTGTCCGATATACAACTCAGAAAATGTACAGGCGGTCAAGTTAAAAAATTTCCGAATTCATACGTTTTACATTGTGATGCTTTCTAATAGTCCTTTAGAATATTTTGCACTAAGAAGATTTTTTCTAATAAAAATAGCATAGAAAAAAAATAAAGCTTGAAAAATGTGTCTCCGATCAAAAAATTCAACACAATTTTATTTTGCAACTACGTCATTGACATTGCCATATTGCCGTAAATTGAAACACTATATAATAATTATGCAGCAGAATCTGGAACTACAATTTCCTTTCAATAGCAAAACTGTCCCAAATAGAATTTTAATATAACTGTTTTATAAGGAAACAATTATAAAATAATTTTAACATGTGAAATCTGAAAGTGAGGTCTATTTTGAGAACGATTCATAATTTAAATGTTTTTGTGCAATTCTAATATTAGTTTTACACAGAAAATGCCAATTTTATGAATATATTTCACTTTTTTTATTTCGCAAAGTGGAATGATAACGGAAAATGTCCACTATTGTCTCAATGATGGCGTCATCTTGCTTCGAGTACACCTCATTTAAAATATTGTTCCAAATATCTAAACTGTCTGCTTGGAATTAATAATGTAAACTATGAAAATTTTGAAGTGGAATATCTTAGTATGAGAACCCACAACCAAAAATCATGGCTAAAACCGTACGAAATCGATAGATTAGATGATCCTAGACCCGACATTTCTGCTATGTCAACAAAAATTGTTTGACTATATTATCACATCCCATCTGATATTAAAAATGTACATAGATTTTGTTATTTTATTACTAAAATATTTGTTTTCAGACATTTTACGCACAGCATTTGACCCGAGCGCATTTTCAATAATGTCAACAAATTTGACCTAATTGTATCATAGCGTCTAGGTTCTTTTTTTTTTAAACTATTTTATGGCTGCTGAGATTGCTAAAATATTGTTTTCAGACATTTTCAATTCCGCCTATAATTCCCAAAAGGAAAAAAAACGTTCCGGAGTCGCCCGGAAAACGCCCCGACGCACAATGGAACAGAATGAAATTCTAGCCAGACAAAAGTCGACAAATTGAATAACTCAACTAAGTTTGAAAGTCTACTAGTTTGTTGTACTAAATTTGAATACATTCAAAGTCATAACATAGGGCCCGTGCAACATTTAACAGCCGACGAGTTTGGAGGACACACAACCTCAATCTTTCAAGGTCTTTAACCTGAAATTCACAGTGTTCATTTACTTTTCTTAACTTTCGTGTGCTATCAACAATTGAAGTAGACAGTTTTAAATGTAGTCATTTTACAAAGACGATTACAGAGTTGTGTCGTAGTTTTTCCTTAAATTCGTTAAAGTGCAGATTGTTTACCTATGTGTTTTTGGTTATTTTTTGCCTGGAAGATGGTTGAGGTGTTACCAAGGGCTTTAGATAGCCTGCTTTTAGTCCCTGCTACGCCCACATCTACCCTTTCGGCCATCTTAGATCCATCTGTATACCAGATGAGTGACTCTTTCTCCAACCGCAGTGCTTCGATCCTGCTCGCTTGACGGCTCATCAGTACATCAAATGGGCAGTCAAAATCATGCTTGATTGGTATTGAGTCAGTGGGTTTGGTCATGAATTCGAATTGCATTAGCTCTTGAATTCTTAAGTGACCAACCAGGTTGCCTGGTCTGAATTTAAGTGCCTGATGTAGCCTTAAGGCACTAAGTGCTGCCTCCTTCCTTACATGCAAATGCAGAGGAAGCAAGTCCAGCATTGCCTCCATAGCTGCTGTGAGACAGGAGCACATTTCTCCTGTAGACCCTAGACAGGCAAGGCGTTGCAATTTCTGCCACTTTCCTTGTGCTAGTTTTTCTTCTGTTTTTGGTTACCATACACATGATGCGTAGGTCACATTGGGTCTGATAACCGAAAGGTAGGATATATATAGCAGATAAAGTACATCACATCGTCGAAGAGAAGCAAATATCTTCGGTAAATAGAGAATTTTATCTTTTTCCTCTTTCACAGGACCCAAATCATGAGTCGTCTTTTAAAAGTTGTACTGGAACTGGATCACCCTGAGAGTAGACAGATACGGTCAAACGTTGTAGAAGACACGACTAGCGCCATCAGCGTATGTATTATTGTTATCAGCTTCAGACACAAATTGGTAAGATCTTTTACAGTAAGACAAGGTTAATTAATATTGGGCGGCATTTAGCACGTTCATTAGAAGGCTAAGTACTACAACAATACCAAATCCTTTGCTTGTATTAATTTTTTGCATTTCATTTCGTACTCTAATAACAAATTATGTATACAAGTGAATTTTCTATGTCCCTTTCAATTGGGCACAGGACTCGTGGGACTGTAGCAACAAAATGGGCCAAGGAACTGTGTCACTCTATTCTACGCCAATGAACGTTTTATGTGATTTGTGGCTTGTTGATTTATATGACTACATTTTATATACGTGACGCTTGATATATTTGATTTATGTAATCCTCACTTCGTAAAATAAATTAACAAATTGGTATAAATCACAGACGCGAGAAGATAGATTTATGGGGTATTAACTTACGACCTTTCGTTAATTTAATTAACTTAGATTATATATTTTTTCGATAATTTATGGATAATTAAATTTGCTCCGTTTACACCGAAATTCTGTTTCTAAAATTTATGCCTCAACGACATAATTACGCCACTGCTTTGTCTCAGCGGTGCCAATTTAGCGCTTTTCATTTAAATAGTCAAATTTTACATTGTATTGTGGGATAGACAATAAAATAAAAGTGTTGAAATATAACTGAATGGCAGGTATAAATATTAAAAATGCTAAACGTGTATGGTATGAAAGGGAAATTCAATGAAATAATAATCACATAGGTATTTTATAGAAAGGTCCCGATTAGCTGAAATTGATAAGATAAAATCAGACCAATTACACTTTGAATATGGAATATTACAAGGATCTGTGCTCGGACTCATCTTTTTCTTCTTTTTCTTTTTTATTACGCTACATCCGTTTCTCCAGAAAGGCAAGCCTACTGTCGATGGTAGTTTTGGTTATCTCTTCCGATGTCACAAACCTTCTTCTGGGTATTCACATAAGGTGTGCTTAGGGATTTCTTCCTCTTGACCACACATTCAGCAATTCAGATCATCTCCTCACTATTTTGTTAGTAAGTTATTTAGCAATTCGGGTTAGTCTTTGATATAGATGGTTCACCAATCATTTAGTCATTTTTCAATGATACAGATACGAGCCTGGTATCAATCTCTTCGTTAAGATTGCGAATTGACATGGTAATAAGTTGCAAAGAACTATGCCCAGTTTGGGCTATGAGTGAACAGCCGTGAATCAATTGATAGGGGACCATCCACTGATCACCCAAATGAAGGTTTTAATTTTGCCTGTCAAGTCCTGTGCAAGTGAAGGCTTTAGGATCACTTCAAGTGGCGAGCGTTAGACACCATATCGAAATATTACACAAATCAAAGAAAATGACTAAATACTTTAATACTCGTTTTAACTGTCCTGAGGAGTCCTAAGAATAGAGTCCAGCATGAGATATAACTATTTAGCTATTTGAAGGTAATGGTTGTCACTCAAAAGACCCCTTGATTCTTCGTCCTCATCATAACTCTCACAGGGCTTATTTTACGGGATGTGTTCATTAAATATTTTAAACACCTTTGATTCTCTGCAATACTAGCAAGGTTCCAAAACTATTCACCAATAGCCCAGATTCCCTAAGAAGCTGGGCATAGTTCTTTTGTGGGAAAAAATGTATGGCTTAAAAACAAAATGGCGTCAAGGAGTTAGCGCATAAGTTACTAGATGTGTTTTTAAGATAATATGTTTGTTAGATACCAATGTAACTGACTACACTTTCAGAACTCCCAAGACTCCTCACCAGTGGCGTAGGCAGAGACAGGGCTCCGAAAATAGTTGAAACTCCCGTATACTTTAAAAGAAATTTGGTTCCCTGCGCAACGTTTTGAAATTTTGATATATATCGGGTGGCTCAGCCGACAGGGACACTCCTGTAACTTCTGGATGGGTGAATGATTTTTTTTCAAATTTAGTATAATGATATGGGATGAAAATTTCAATTATATGATGTAAAGAACCAAAATGGCGGACTTTCGGATTCGATGCAACTTACATGAAAATAAAATTTTTAAATGGGACGACCTACATATTTTTGCATATTTGGATCCTGCTGGTCAAAATACATATGATCTGACCCTCAAATATTATTTTAATTTTCAAAAAATATAATTATTATTATTTATTTAATAATTATAAATTTAGTACAAAGAGAAGGTAGACATTATGTATATCATTATCTTCGTAATTTAAAGATCTAATTAAATAACAGGTTGTCCCATAGGAGTTCCATTTAAAAAAAAAAATGTTTTCGTTGAAAAACCAATATCGTTGAACTTAATGAAGAAAAAATCGTGTTTAATGTTAGTATCTGAAGAGATAATATTTTAAAAGTACTTCTAGACTGATTTTTAACAATTTCGTCAAAATTACGGCCTTCTGTGATTAAAACTAAAAATTAAAAAATCTATATTTTTTGGAAATAAAAATAATATTCGAGGGTCACATCATATGTATTTTGGCCAGCAGCATCCAAATATACAAAAATATACGGGTTGTCCCATTTAAAAATTTGATTTTCATGCACCGAAACCGGAAGTCGGCCATTTTGGTTCTTTACATCATATAATTGGAAACTTCATCCCGTATCACTACACCAAATTTGAAAAAAATCCATTCGCCCGTTTAAGAGTTACAAGAGTATCCCTATTGACTGAGCTACCTGGTATATACAATATAAGAGTCAAAAAATGTTTATTTAGGTTTATTAAAAATTAGGACATGTTTTGGGAATTTTGATCAACTTCTATTAATGCATATGTTAATATGTTATACATGTTTTTTACCGTAACTTGGAAGTTGATAAAAAATTATATGACCTTCATTGATCTTAAAAAAGCAATTTTTGACCCGACGTTTTCCTAAAGTTAATAGCTTAAGTGTATAACATCCCGAATGACGGTCCTTTGGATTTTTTCATCACAAACATAAGCACTACAATATATCAAAATTTGATAACGTTTTATAATAAACCTTAATCACTATTTTCTTCGTAGCCTAAAATTATGATACATAAAAAAAGTCCTGCACTCGAAAGCAACAATATTAAAAATTCAGTCATTTGGCCCAAATTCAATTTCCATAAGAAAAGAGCGGGTGCTTTGAACATTTGGTCCGCTTCGCCCATCCCTCTTACATCTGGTTGCCCCTCATAAGGAGGCTTAGAAGTGTAATAAAGTACATTGGTATTTATAAGAAATGCTGTTGCTTTCTTAAAAAAAAAACACATGGGTGTAAGTTCAGCAGTATTTTTATTGCTACGGTGGACATTGTTGCTCTTGTTTCCATTATTCATAGGCATGTTAGTCTATCAATTTTTTAGTTTTTTCATTCCTTCATCCTGTGCTACCGGGAGACACAGATTATTATTGGTACCACAAGCGTTTTGTATATCCAGGGCTCCATTCTTGATTGTAGTACCCAAGTCTTGTCCGCTATGTGTAAATGAGATTTCAAGTTCAATTTTGTATTTAACAAGAAATTGGCTTCACTGCTCGCAGAAGGTAGAATTTCTTCAGATTTTGGAATTTTTATTTTTTGTGAATGTCACCACAGTAATCTGCGAATAATCCTACCTGGATACACCATTTGCCTACCACGGTGAGGCTATATGCATCATTTCCAATGTAGCCCCCTCATATTTTTCAGGATGGTGGCGTCATCTGTATATCCTTGCGCATATGCTCCTTGTTCTTATTTTGATAGGAGTCCATCTATTACCAGATATCACAGAAGCGGAGATAGAACCGCTCTTTTTCCAGTGGGCATCAGCCGCATGGTTACTACACCTCCTCTAACGTGAATCTCAGCGCGGGATGACTTATTCTTGTTCTGAGTGTCAATCTATCTTATTATACTCTTCGCAACTACGCAAACGAAGAGTATATTGTATTTGATCGGCACATTTCTAAAACCGGAAGTATCGCTCGTAGAGAAAAAATTTTCATATCATTGTGTTAGTGAACGAATTCTGAACAACTTTAAAAATGTCCGTCTGTCCTTCTGCCTATCCGTCTGTCCGTCCGTCACGTTTCTTGTAAGCACGATAACTTAAGAAAGAACAGTCCGATTGTATTGAAATTTGGAACGTAAGTTAGTGTTAGCTAGGGGAAAAACCCTATTGTTTTTGTGCAAAATCGATCAGTAAATAAAAATGTTATTAATGATTTAAATTTGAGAATTTTTTTTTGATTTTTGTTTTTGTAAAAATTTACATCTTTTACATTTTTTTATGTGTTAGGTAGTTCTTACGCTTTTGACTCGGAATCCAATGGTCCCAGGTTCGAAACCCACATAGGGTATGGTATCGTTTTTTTTTAATTTTTACTCTATTTTACAGAGTCGTTCACCAACTAAGTTCGTACTATACAATTAAAAATGTCTAAAACTAATATTATTTACAAAAAACTGCGAAGAGCATCCTATAGAATGTGTAACAATTATATAAAAAGTTTAGTAAACCGGCGAAAAGTAAGTTTTTAGCTTGTTATTAATTTGTACTTGCTGCTATTTGTAAACGATGTGCCAAATATTTCCGTTGAAAGTGACGATTGCAATATTTTATATTTTAGTGGTAATATATCTGATGTTTATACTAATGATAATTATGGTTTATAATGATTATTTCGCTCATTAACGCGATAGCCAATGAGAGCGGGTTTTTTTACAACATTGCACCAATCAAATGACATAATTAGTGGTAGCCTAGATCGGCTTTTGACAGTACCAACAAGCAAAAATTATCGTTCTAATTCTTTGTGTCGCCACGTCGACAAATATTGCGATAATTTTTTGACATATAAGTCATGTTTTATTTCGTGAAATGTTTTCCACAAATAGATTCACTCTTGCTTTTAAATTTTACCTATACATTTTTCTCTAGCTTATTACTTATTGTAAACGTACCTTGTAAATTGTAATATTGTATTATATAGTAATAAATATAAAGATAAATACACCATATATTATATATAGTAAACAACCAACCCTCAGTTCCAAAGCGAAACCTGTCTGAAATATATATGCTTTAACCCTTACCTATCTATAACTATTTCAATTTACCTACTTTTCAATCAGGTGACAATTACACACAAAGATTGTATACATTTAATATAGCTCATACAAGAACAAGTCAAGCATAGCTTTTAATAGCTTAATAACTCAATAATGTAGTACAAAATAATTATCACTGGCAGCATTTTAAATTAAATAGAAATGCCTACGAGGTAAGCAAATCATTTATTACAAATGTACAAGTAAACACATTCGCTCTGGAAACAAACTAAAAATGTACTTACATACGGTAATCTATCAAAAGTAATTCGTTGAATCGAAGCTGTGCACTAAACATTATAATTTGTTGTATTTAAAGTTCTCTCTGCTTTACAAAGCAAACCTCAACTTAATTTTTAAACTTCTTAAGTTGAATATAAGGATTAAATACGTAAATTGGTGTCAATGAACATTCATTATTATTATTATGCTGTCTGGAATATAAGTCTAGTATCTGATGTTGATGTCACTAAATAAGGAAGAAAAAAGAAAAGCTATTCCTACGTACAGCAACCGAATAATGTATAGAAGTACTATTTATTTAAAGAATAACTTTTCTTTTTTCTTCCTCATTTTTAGTGTCTGATGTTCCGTAAGTCGAATGACTACTTTACCTTTTTAGTAAACCTAACCGATTTTTATACAGGGCCAGTCGAAAAGTGAGAAATTTTAAATTTGGCTATTGAATAACAAACACCCTATATGAGGTATTTGAGACAACTGCGAATCGAATACACTATTCAATTTGCCGGTAAAAAATTGCCTAATAGTCGATCTCGAAATTTCGAAACATTTAGAGGAGCCTAGTAGGCCTTGAAGATATGAAAATTACGAATTGTTAAAAATAGTGAAATAAAAATTAGAATTGGTCAACGCGTTCCAAAATAAATGCGATATTAAATAGCACACACTGTATATGGGCAGGACATCGGCAATAAGGTCGTGAGTGCTCTTTCTATCGTTTCGTTGCTTTGGAATGTAAAAAATTGACCTTTTTTATTCCCTGAGCCTGGTCGAAGGAACCAAACATGCATCTCATCTGTTGACAAAGTAATTAGGAGGACTAAAAAAGTCGATGTCCTGACCAACAACAACTACTCGAGCACCTTGCCTTGCTTTCTCAATAGATGCTGCTACGATCGACACATCAGCATCAGCTTCGGCCTCTTCTACCTGGAGACCCCGAATTCTTAACTGGATGGCTAGATATTTTATAAGAGGTTTTTTATTTGCACTGTTTGCAAGAAATTCCGCTTGGCTTGTTGTGGTGACCGTATTCAAAGTATTCTCACTTATGTTTATATATGCTGATGTCTTTCTTGCCGCTCTTCTTTCTTGTTTGTTCCCCTTCGTTGTTGGGTATACAGGATAACCATCAAATATCACAACGCAATTACCGCCATACCGGCTAATGATGTGTGAGGTGTAATTGTTAATGATGTCTTGGTTTCGTGCCTGTGCCAGACAATACTGTGAAGAATATGTCCCCCATCTAGGACGTAAATACAGTTGTCTATTTCTGGTGATTCCTCCATTTTAAAAGCTGCGACAAAGCTGCTTTTCCTCATACCAACCTCATTGAAAAGAGAAGTAGGAGAAGGTGCGAGTTCACATTTGAAACATTCTTTTAGCTCCTTTGTTCCTTTAACTATACACACAATTCAGTTGAATAGCTGTTTTCTCTCACTTTGATTGATGAATTCATTGACAATGCAAAGTGTTTAGAGAACAGCTCATAATTCAAAAATCGTTCGATTTAGAGAAAAAAATGTTTGTTTTATTATTGCCTACATTTTTTATTTGAAACTTTCTTTCCTATCTGCAACGGTAAAGGATTTATATACAAAAATCTGATAATGGGCCGCCATTTTTCAATATGGCGGGCGTAGCACAGCTTAGGGGATTTTTAGTATATTCAATAAGATGATAACTGCAACATCTTCACCAAATTTCTTGCTTGTACTAATTTTTCAAGGCTTGCGTACTTTTAGGCTTATTTTTCTTGCACTATAATTTCGAAAATGTTTCAATAAACGAGCATTCGATCATAATTATGGAGCCACAGACATTACCACCGAAATATCTCGCAAATTTGAAGCCATCCGAAATATATGCTCTGCTATACTGTAATTACCAACCGAAATGAGCTGCACGTTATTCCTCACCATTAATTTTCTTGTTAATACACCAATTTTCGCTTCCCGTTCTCACTATGTTAATAACTGGCCTACACAAACAACCTAAAAGGCAATGAAAATTTTATAAAGAAACAGAATCAACCTTTAGATGTGTTCTGTGAATAATTACGCATTCTGATTATGGCTATTACATCGCAAATTGAGGTTCTGATTTTCAAAGAGTTTTCGCTGGCAACGCGTATACCAGAAATTGCCGAACCAATCTCAAAGGATAATTAACAGCCGAATATTCAATAAACAGAATTTAATTGCTTGCCTCTTCAAAAAATGGTACGCCACTTGTAGGGTTTATTTTGATTTTAAGTTCCATTGTTGAGAAATTCACAGCGGGGGTTTATAGGGACGGCTCGAGGTCCATGATCGGGAATGAAATGAAAATGTATTGTTTTATAGTATCAGCGCGAATTAATTTAAATCTGTACGTTAGACCAGCAGACTTTTAATGAATTACTTCCACATCCAGTGGAAGTATAGTAACGACAAAAAAATTTTAAAAAATTTTTATTGTTCAAATAGGCTTAGAATGTCATGAAACGTCGAGATTTTAAGTTTGAGCGAAAAAAAATTTTCTGTCTGTCGGTCTGTCTGTCGGTCTGTCTGTCTGTAACTTTTTTTGTGCGCACGCTTGCTCAGGAACCGTTTGAGATATTGAGTTGAAATTTGGTACACGTATGTACTTTAACGAGATCTAGAACTAGATTATATTTTCATCTTGTTACGTCGAAGGGTTGGGGGTAAATTGGGGTGAATTTGTGGTAAATAGATAAATCAAGCAGGTAAGAGTCCATAAAATTGGTATTTAGTATATATAAGAGAAGCTAAGGTCTCAAAAAAATTTTGACATTAGCCACCCTCATTACCACCCCATTATTAAAGGGGATGAAAAAAAATTGTGATTTAGTGTGTGTACAAGAACCAGAAACCTCAAAATATTTTTTTACTTCATCCACCCCCCACTACCACCCCCTATCGCCACCCCCGCACAGTGGCGAGAAATGTCAGTGTTCCACCCAAATTACTCTAGAGGTCGTAAATTTTAAGTTATTGAGACATTCTTTTTTTTTTAATGTTCGTCTTGAAATCACCTATCGATCCCTCTAGCCGGATTTTGAAATTTCATTTTTCATTTTTTTTAATTTTTAATAGAAAATCATATTTTTACAGAAAAATACTGTTTTTTCTATTAAATTTATTCTAACGGGCCGTAAATTTGAGTTTTCGTAACAAATTTTTTTTTCAAATCTTCGTCTTTTAATCAGCTATTGATCTGTCTACATGAATTTTTGATTTAGTTGTTGATAACTGTCAAAATGACTGTCAAATATAAAAAAATACGATTTTTAGATAAATAATTCATACAATAACAGGTTGGTGTTCAGAAAAATATATATAGTGTTTTCAGTGTATCTGGTTCCGAAGTTGACAGGAAAATATGTATTTCTAAATTTGGCAGCTGCCATAATTGTTGTCAAATTTACAAAGATAGATGGAAGAGCTTATTAATTTTAAAAATACCCTGTACATGTATAGAAAAATAGATATATATTGTTTTTGATCCGTTTGATTTAGTAATTGACAGGAAAATAATATGAGTTTTAAATTTGGCAGCTGTCAATTTCCAAATTAGGGAGGTAACACCTTATTAATTAATAAATAGATATATATTGTTTTTAAACTGCCAGATTTAGTAGTTGACAGGGAAATATGGTTTTTAAATTTGGCAGCTACCATAATTTCTGTCAAATTTCAAGAAATAGAAGTTAGAGCTATTAACTTTAAAAATACCCTGTGAATATATAGCAAAACGGATACAAATTGTTTCTAATGTACCTGGTTCCGAAGTTGACAGGAAAATATGATTTCTAAATTTGGCAGCTGTCATAATTGCTGTCTCATATCAAAATATAGTAAGAGCTTATACATTTTAAAAACACCCAATAAATGTGTAGAAAAATAGATATATATTATTTTTGTCTATTATTATCAGTCTGATTTTCGTAACTGATGGAAAATATCATTTTTAAATTTGGCAGCTGACATACCTAATTGCTGTCAAATTTCAAAACATGGAGGTAAGAGCTTATTAACTTTAAAAATACCTTATAAATGTATAGAAAAATTGATGTATATTATTTTTGATCTATCTGGTTTCGTAAGTAATAGGAAGATATAATTTTTAAATTTGGCAGCTGCCATGATTACTGTCAAGTTTTAAGTGTGCAGAAAAATACCCTTTGAATGTATAGACAAATAGATATATATTATTTTTTATCTTCCTGATTTATGAACGGACAGGAAAATATTATTTTTAAATTTGGCAGCTGCCAAATTTAGATATCACATTTTCCAGTCAACTTCGGAACCAGGTACATTAAAAACAATTTGTATCCGTCTTGCTATATATTCACAGGGTATTTTTAAAGTTAATAAGCTCTAACTTCTATTTTTTGAAATTTGACAGCGATTATGGTAGCTGCCAAATTTAAAAACCATATTTCCCTGTCAACTACTAAATCTGGCAGTTTAAAAACAATATATATCTATTTTACTATACATTTATAGTGCATTTTTAAAATTAATAAGTACTGTATTTTGAAAATTGGCAGCAATTATGACAGCTGCCAAATTTAAAACTTATATTTTCCTGTCAATTACTAAATCAAACAGATCAAAAACAATATATATATCTATTTTTCTATACATTTACAGGGTATTTTTAAAATTAATAAGCTCTTCCATCTATCTTTGGAAATTTGACAACAATTATGGCGCTGCCAAATTTAGAAATACATATTTTCCTGTCAACTTCGGAACCAGGTACATTGAAAACACTATATATATTTTTCTGAACACCAACCTGTTATTCATACATTATTTATCTAAAAATCGTATTTTTTTATATTTGACAGTAATTTTGACAGTTGTCAACAACTAAATCAAAAATTCATCTAGACAGTTCAATAGCTGATTAAAGGACGAAGAGTTGAAAAAAAATTTGTTACGAAAACTCAAGTTTACGGCCCGTTAGAATAAATTTAATAGAAAAAACAGTATTTTTCTGTAAAAATATGATTTTCTATTAAAAATTAAAAAAAACGAAAAATGAAATTTCAAAATCCGGCTAGAGGAATCGATAGGTAAATTCAAGATGAACATTTTAAAAAAAAGAATGTCTCAATAACTTAAAATTTACGACCTCTAGAGTAATTTGGGTGGAACACTGGCATTTCTCGCCACTGTGCCCCGCCCCACTACCGATGTGGGGTATTGTTTTATGGGTTTTTGGGGTAGAGGATTTCAAATATTATATTATTAAAGTTCCATAAATAATTATTTCCACATACAAAATTTTTTCGTTGTGAGTGACTTGGATAGAAAATCTGGATGTGGAAGTAGTGATTCCTTGGGCAGCGGTTTTTTTCTAGGTGCGCCGCATACTACTATCAAGCAAATACCAAAATTAATTTGCAATACACATAGTAGAGTTCAGCAAATACGTTCATTATTTTCAAAACCATGAAATGAAAAAGAATTGCTAATTTTATTAACAAAAAAACTTTGTGTCTTTAAGTTTGTGTGTGCGTGTATATGTATGTGTGTGTATACCGTTTCTTGTAAACACAATAACTTCTGTTAGACTTAAAATTTTTAATTACAATTTGGAACATATGTAAAACAGCATAGTACAATTGAAATTGGGCCATATCTGTAATACATGGTGATAACCAGAGGCCTACAAACTCTCACTCTTACGTAAAATAAGTTTTATTTTAATTTCAGAGCAAAATTATTCAAGACAAATTGTTATATATTATAATTTACAATAAACTTGTTTTGATTGCTTGCTTTAGACTCAAAATCCAAGAGTCGTTTTGAGACACAAATAGGTTGGACGTAGTTTCTTTTTTTACATTATCTTTTACTGACGAATGTTTTACCAACTAAGTTCTCATCATAATATTAAAAATATCTAAAAATATCTTTATTTACAAAAAATTGCGAAGAGTATCCTATAGATTGGGCAAATATTATATAAAAGTTTCAATAAATTGGCGAATATTAATGTTTACTCTGGTTTTTTCTTAATATTTAAAATTTCAGGCTATTTTTACCTTACTGGTGCTAGCTAAAAGGAAATCACCTCGTGCCTGCAATTAAGTAAATCCAATTGTTTGACGTCAATTGCTAAAATAATTAACTTAAGTCTTCCTAAGCACCGCAGAACTCATTCATTGGATTTTTTTTAACTCTAAGTAATGAAATATTTTTTCTCGCAAGACAAAAGATGAATTACTAGTGAGAGAGTATTCCCGTGACAATTTAGTTCCTTTAGGAGAATTTACTAAATTAATTTTCTCATTTATTTTACGTCTCTCACGGGAGCATGCCCTGTCTTTGTTTAGAAGATATGTACATTGAGATTAATTTCGGTCATTCTTCACGAAACTTAACAAATGGGAATATTGTTAAAATCTGAAATATTCAACTGATTTTAATCGTGTTGCATATTTAATAAAAATATCCCTTCATGTACAGTCCATTTAGGACATATAAGACATTTAAATAGTCAATATGTCATCAAATTGCATAAAGAAAGAGTGGGAATACATAATTTTTTATTTTAATTTTTAATTTTAAGTAAAAAATTATTACATGCTGTTTTACAAAATTATGTGTTTGTTATTAATGCAAATAAAATGGTTAAGAACGTATCCTCTTATGTTTGTGTTTTCTATGATCTATGAGAAAATGTAGCATGCTTTGTAGTAAAAAATCAGTGCCCCCCAAATTGCTCTTATCTCAATTCATTGGGTTATTCGTTCAAAATGAAACGAGCATATTCCCGATCTTTCCCGAAATCTGTAGCCATAATTCTTTATACGTGTACTTAATATTTCAGCAAAAAAATTCCCTCCCTGACACTTTCTTTCTTTCGATTTTTAGCTTTATATTTATTCTACTAGTACCTGTTTATTGAGATTTGTTATATTTATTTAAAAGCCCAGTCTTTCAAGGACGACGGTATGCTAAGGCGTAGAAATTTCATATACTTATACAAGTTTCTTCATGAATATCTTCAACAGGTGAGGATGTGGAAATAAATCTTAATAAATGTCAAAGTGAGAATTGCACTCTAATCTAACACGAAAGTTTCAGGAAGACGATGACTGATACGTAAAATTTTTGTAGGTGCACTGGCGATATATATGATCGATTACTTTTTGATGGCTGTAACTTCTTTGGATTTGCTCAACTATGTAGATAACATCCAGCGGCGGCTGGTGAAATTTCAATATTTTTTTTCTCGTCTGTGGCGCATGGGACCCATACGAAATTTGGGAAATAACATCTAGAGAAGCACTTCTCTAATGACCCCTAAAAAATTTTGAAAAAGCAGTTTGCGAAAAAATTTTTGAAAATTTGCTAGCCTCCCCTGGGTCTAGGGACCCCTGTTTACTTTTATTTTTTTTTGTCATATGCATTTGACTTTTCATAAAAATGCATCGACAGATTTTAGAGTTTGTGAAAATATTTTCATTACTAACTGAAATACAATGAACTGAAATTTTGTAATTTACAATTTAACAAATTACAATATTTCAATTCGTTGTATCTCAGTTAGTAATGAAAATATTTTCACAAACTCCAAAATCTGTCGATGCATTTTTATGAAAAGTCAAATGCATATGACAAAAAAAAATAGAAGTAAACAGGGGTCCCTAGACCCAGGGGAGGCTAGCGAATTTTCAAAAATTTTTTCGCAAACTGCTTTTTCAAAATTTTTTAGGGGTCATTAGAGAAGTGCTTCTCTAGATGTTATTTCCCAAGTTTCGTATGGGTCCCATGCGCCACAGACGAGAAAAAAAATATTGAAATTTCACCAGCCGCCACTGATAACATCTCTATTTATTTAATTCTAATACCCTCATGGATATCACATTTAGGGAAAGATAGATGGAGTCGAGTAGTGTTTTTTGGTGTTTTCTTAAGTGTTAATCTCAAAAGCTATCATTTAGAATCTAAAACGGATAAAGCAACGAATAACACGGCTTGGTATTGTTACGACAGGCACCAGATTTTGGGTAATATGGTTTTCCATATTCAATAATATCTTTTATCTTTATAATTAGTTTGCAATAAATTAACATGATCAATCAGAATCTACGCAAAAAGCAAACAATAAAAATAAATAACATTCTGATATGATAAAAATTTAATAAATTGCCTTTTTTATAAACAAAAGTTAAACAAATTATTTTGTTAAATTAAATAAAATAATCAAAATCTAGGAAAAAAACACCATTAATTAAAAATACAAAAAAAATCCAGAGATAAAATGAAAATTGAGGGAGATTAGTTTATCTTAGTTGGATAGTTGCAATATTCGTGAATGGAGAAGGGAAATTTTTCGTATCGATGCACCATTTTTTTTTCTGTTTTTAGGGCATTATATTCTTTACCTTTGTTAGTGGAGTAAAACTGAAAGTCTAAATCACATTATAAGGAATTGTTTGATAATAGCATTTTTTTTACTGGAACTTACAATAGAGCGGGAGCTAGGTGGCTTTTTCGGCAGCTCATCGTTTTATGAACTTTGAGATATTTTTATGGTTTAATGGATGATAACGATTCATAAAATCGACTTCTCTCGGGGCACCTCCTGTAAGGAGCGTCACGAACACTGTTTAAAAATCAGTGAAATCATGTCATCGTTACAAGGCTCATTTTTTTTGTGTGTACACATTTTATGTTTAGAATGAATAAAATATTTTATTTTTATAAAAATTTAAGAGCCTATGGTACTTTTGTTGACACTGAGAACTTTACGGGGAGGCTATTCTATTGTTGAAGGAGCTTATATTTACGTTTTAAAAAGGAGCCAGAACTTGCAACGATGATTTTAGAGTTCTGAGATGAAATATGCGAAAAAAAATCCAATTTCATTCAAAAATCCTAAACATTTTCTTTCTGGCTAGCCTTACTGACGGGAGTTTTTTCTGGGAATTTTTTTCTGTGTTCAAAACGTTTAAATAAACATGCTCAACTTTTAAAAAGTGTGTAATGATGATGTTATATAACTCCGTTTTTTTACCTCTTTGACCTTTCTGGTTGCGCCCCTGATGGCCCACACTTTCTAGCGATCTTATTTTATTCATTCTAAACATAAAATGTGTACACACACAAAAAATTGGCTTTGTAACGATGATATAATTTCACTGATTTTTATATCTTGATCCATGGCTAACTCGACGGGCTGACATATGCCAGAAGTCTATTTTGTCGTTATTTAAGTTCGATAAGATTAATCAGCGCATAGAAAATGCTTGTAACGATAAGTGTCCGAAAAAGCCACTTAGCTTCCGCACCACAAGGAGTGTTGCAGTTTTGTAATAAATCTTTGTCCCGCAAGTCATTTGTTTAAACAAAAGAATTTTGAAAATTGTGTGGCTGTATAGCTCGTATCTCAATGAATAAGAAAAGAGATTGTTCATAATAAAATTCCACAGAAAACTAATTTTATCCGAACCTTTTTAGTTAATTTGTTAAGTTACAACAAATAAAAACAATAATGCGATACGAGCTATACAACCAGAGATATTTAAGAAAAACTGTTTAAACAAATAACTTTCCGGACAAAGATTTATTCCAAAACTTTTTGCTTTTGAAGAATTCCAATTTGTGGATAAATCTGCCTAATTCGATTTTTTTTTTTTTAATTTTCAGAAGTATCAAGTGGTGATCATGTGGTAAAACTTAAACGGTAAAATAAAAATTATTTTCTTCTTCTAAAAATTATTAAATAAGACAGCTAATTATACTCGTAATTATATGAAATTACATTTATTTTTAACAGTATTGAAAAATATTTTAGAAAAGTTGAATTAGGCAGATTTATTCACAAATTGGAATTCTGATATACATTTTAATTCTAAACAACTTTTCTTAGTGACCGTTTTTCATATAGTTAAAATTGAACGTAGTTTACTCTTCCGCAATTTTCAGTTTTTTTAACTTTGTGAACACTCTGTACATGACATGTTAACTTACTCCATGGCAATCATATTTTTAACAAAAGCAAAACTTTTTATGAAGAATAAATTTTCCACGTAAAATGGGAATTAAAAAAGTTTAACCTCTTATCCACTCTAACTGAACATACTGTATATATGTTTTTTCGTGTTTTTTTTTTATTTTGAATGCAAATGTCTCGAAAACTACGCATTTTTAAGGTTAAACGAACGTAGTTATACTTGTAAAAATGTAATTTTCTATAAAAAAAAAACAATAGGATAATGGGAAAATGTATAAAAAGATTTTGTAGGAAATCACATTATAAACAAGTTTACCTATGCATAGTTTTCGAAATATTGACGTCCAAAGGAAAAATAACCACGAAAAAAGTATATACCGGGTGTAAACGAATAGTGGGCCACCAAAGATATCGGGATGAAATTTTGTATGGTGAAATTAGGTAATATTTTAAACTTTTTCAGATCTATCCGCCATATTTATCACTTCCGATTTCACCAGAAATGGCCCCAATAGTATTTTCTAAATGGACCACCCTGTATGTTTTTACATTTTTGAAATAAAGATCACATTTTGGATACATTTATACTATTTTGAACAATTTATACAGTGTTGCACGAAACATAATGCGAATTTTAGTTGTCAATCTAAATGACCGCGAATATGTTAAAATTATTTTTGTTCCAATATAATTCATATAAAAAATACGAAAACGTCAATATGTCCAATAATACATCATACAGGATGCTGTAAACTCATTAAAGTCACATTTTTCAAAATGACTCATTTGTTTTAAATATTAGGATATGGGCCACCCGGATATTCAGAAAGCTATATTTAGTAGGGGTTAAACCGTACCAAAAGTTCAATTTTTCTTAAGAAATTTATGATTTATATCTAACTTCGATTAAATTTTGATCAACCCTGTATATTTTTGTTAATATTTTATGATGTGCCACCCTCCGCAAGAGACAGAATGGGCCTCTGGCCCATTCTTGTTGCATATTATATCATGACAATTTTTCTTAAGAAATTTATGATTTATATCTAACTTCAATTAAATTTTGATCAACCCTGTATATTTTTGTTAATGTTTTATGATATGCCACCCTCCGCAGGAGACAGAATGGGCCTCTGGGTCATTCTTGTTGCATATCATAAAATATTAACATAAATATGCAGGGTTGATCAAAATTTAAGTTAGATATAAATCATAAATTTCTTAAGAAAAATTGTCATTCCTGCTGGTAACGATTACACATTACGGAACTTTTGGTACCGTTTAACCCCTACTAAATAGAGCTTTCTGAATATCTGGGTGGCCCATATCATAATATTTAAAACAAATGAGTCATTTTGAAAAATTTGATTTTAATGAGTTTACAGCAGCCTGTATGGTGTATTATTGGACATATTGACGTTTTCGTATTTTTTATATGAATTACATTGCAACAAAAATAATTTGAACATATTCGCAGCCATCTAGATTGACAACTAAAATTTGAATTATTTTTCGTGCAACAATGTATAAATTGTTCAAAATAGTATGTATCCAAATGGGATCTTTATTTCAAAAATGTAAAAACATAAGAAAAGACTATTGGGGCCATTTCCGGCGAAACCGGAAGTGATAAATATGGCGGATAGGTCTGAAAAAGTTGAAAATCTTACCTAATTTCACCATACAAAATTTCATCCCGATATCTTTAAAACAAGGAAGTTACAGGGGTGGCCCACTATTCGTTTACACCCGGTATATATATATATATATATATATATATATATATATATATATATATATATATATATATATATATATATATATATATATAAGTATATATGTAAAAACGCCTGTCTTTTTTTCTGCGCATAAGCAAGACCTTGTTCTAAAAGTCGAAAACTTACTTTTTATGCAGAAAAACTACTGTTCAAAGTTTTTCCCCACTTTTTCCATAATTTGAGTGGACTAAGATCCGAGTGATAAAAATTAGAAACCGTTGGAATTTGAATTTGTAGTTGTGTCTCATCTATGTGTAAACCGATTTAAATTTGCGTATATTGAATGCCAATATCTAAATCAACTCTAGAGATAATACGTAATCGCTATTTTACTTCCACATCCAGTGGAAGTATAGTAACGACAAAAAAAATTTTTAAAATTTTTATTGTTCAAATAGGCTTAGAATGTCACGAAACGTCGAGATTTTAAGTTTGAGCGAAAAAAAATGTCTGTCTGTCGGTCTGTCTGTCTGTAACTTTTTTTGTGCGCACGTTTACTCTGGAACCGTTTGAGATATTGACTTGAAATTTGGTACACATATGTACTTTAACGAGATCTAGAACTAGATTATATTTTCATCTTGTTTCGTCGAAGGGTTGGGGGGTAAATTGGGGGGGTAAATTTGGGGAAAATAGGTAAATCAAGCAGGTAAGAGTCCATAAAATTGGTATTTAGTATATACAAGAGAAGCTAAGGTCTCAAAAAAAAATTTGGCATTAGCCACCCTCCTTACCACCCCCATTATTAAAGGGGATGAAAAAAAATTGTGATTTAGTGTGTGTACAAGAACCAGAAACCTCAAAATGTTTTTTTACTTCATCCACCCCCCACTACCACCCCTCATCACCACCCCCACCCCGCTACCGATGTGCGTTTTATGGGTTTTTGGAGGATTTCAAATATTATATTATTAAAGTTCCATAAACAATTATTTCCACATACAAAAATTTTTTCGTTGTGAGTGACTTGGAAAAGAATCTGGATGTGGAAGTAGTGATTCCTTGGGCAGCGGTTTTTTAAATATGTATATTGAATATTATCTACTGAATATTAAACATATTTTAACTTTTCAAAGAAAATCTTCTTCGATTTATATAAAGGTGTTCACAAGGAAAAGTAATTTTTTATGCACCTTGTATATCACACATTAGAAAATTTTGGTTAGCATATTTGAAACAATACAATTAAGAAACTGTAAACGCTGAATAGATAAATGGGTGATTACATCATCATCAGACACCCTATACAGCAGTTATTATATCATTTTCGTGGGTAAATTTATCATTATTTGGTATCACTTGAGTTCTCAAATGAATGAGGTGCGGCTTACATGTTCCAACAAGCTTGAATTACAACCTAATACTTTTTTTACTGTTGCCACAATAATTTTTTTAAAAAGTTCGTCCTGATCAAACACCCAATTAGCTTGCCGACCGATAACGTAAGCTTGCGTAGGAGCTATACACATCGACATAAAAAAACTTTTATTTTTTTTATTGAATAGCAGTTACGTGGAGAGGGCTTGTTAGTTTGACAAAGGGCTGAAAGAGATTAGAATGGGCATAAAATGTGCGGGAGTTCAAGTGATATTTGAATTCAAGGATCTATAGTCTTTGTAAGCTCAGTTGAAATTGCATGGAGACAGAAAATTGCATGAAAACATGAATTTACTTATATCCATGGCCACTAACCAAATGTATTTAAAACCATTTTTAAAACGAGTACAAAGTTTTATATTTGAGTTGCTACCAAGTATTTTAAGTTAAATAAATTACCTAAATCTTAAATTTTTTAGTTTGTGTTAAATTAACAAATAATGTTAAAATAAATATTAATTAAAATGATAACTTATGCTTATAAAGAAGTACTACATACTCACTGAGTACTCCTATAGTACTCAGGAAGTACACTCGAGGGAACCCACTGCGCATCGCAATTCGATAACAATGCACTATTCTATTTTTGTGTTAGAGTGAGTTAAACAAAAAAATAATTATATATATATATATATATATCGACAATAAGGCACATGGGCGAGTATGTATCAAATGTAATGCTTAAAAACATCCCTCTCCCTGTTCACTCGTTCGGGGGTCTCTTTTTGAAAACTGTCGAATACCTGTCTCCTTATTTCCTCAGAAGAGCCGGTCGCTGGAATATCACGTTTCCGACTACGCGATTTCAGAGATACGGCTACCTTTTAGACCATCTACCACCCCCGTTTCCACCCCTTCAAAAAGTGAAAATCGAAATTTCGCCTCACTCGTGTCTAATAGATTCCCATAAAGAGTATTTCTGCCAAATTTCACCCTTCTAGGTCTAACCGTTTCCGAAAAGCTTAAAAACCTCCCCCTCCCCGTTCACCCTTTCGGGGATTTCTTTTTGAAAACCGTCGAATACGTGTCTCCTTATTTCCTCAGAAGAACCCGTCGCTGGAATATTACGTTTCTGACTTACGCGATTTCAGAGATAAGGGTACCCTTTAGACCATCTACCACACCCGTTTTCACCCCTGTATTTAAGTATTAGTCTTACTATCAATATTTTGTTTCTGGCTGATTGGACTAGTTACACAAAAAAACCTTTTTGATTGGCAACTGTAGTATGCAAACATATTATGCCATTCGAGAGCATATTTATTTTATTCGTAAGTCCCACTCTGCTTATAATTATTCTTTCAATACCAAAATTAGACGTCACGAAATTACCTCCAGAACATATCTAACTTATGTAAACTTCATTAATACACCCTGTAGCCTATTTACACCTCAAATTTACTGTCACAGTTATTAAATTTGACTCATACTCTGTTTGTTGTCAATACCGTGTTGTGTAACAGCAACAAATCAATTTTGTATCTATGTGCATACTCTAATAGACATCTTGTTACTACATGATTTATTAAAATATTGATCGACTTAATGAGATGTCTAGTTACCATGACTGATTTGTGTATAGTTATAGTTAAGAACTCAATAAGTCTACTATTTCACAGAGCATTTTAGTATATCAGAAAACGTTTGTCTAGCCTTCTGATTGAAATTCTACAAATTTTAAAGGAAAAAGTCCTCTAGGCGCCATCTTATTTTACAAAAAGACACAACATCTAAACAATTTGAATTTTTGTCATTAGCATTTTTTTTATTTGAGACCAAAATGGCGTCCAATTTTTGTCCATTATGGATACTGTTATGCTCATCAGCATCGTGAGTCTGTTCTGTTGACAGTAACTTAATAAAAAAATTATATGAAAAAAGTTAGGGAGAGTAAAATTTTGAGCATTATAGCAATTTTTTTGTCTATAAAAAATTAACATTCCCTCCCACAAAATTCAAATGAAATAAAAGGTAAAATACACGGGTGAATATAACATTTGATCATCAGTGTCTTTCCCACAGGTTAAACGTAAGGGTAACCAGTTATCAACAAATTATTTTTTATACAGGGTCAGCCACTACAAGTCCCAAACAAACTTTTTAATTTTTCAAGCAACGGTCATGTCCAGCACATTAAACTGTGGGTAACTTTAATCTCTTTAAATGTGCGTACAGAGCAATCCGAAATTTTTTTTTTAAATTGTTACAATAAAAAACTTTATTTCCTTGAATATTTTTTACCTCACTCTGTTCGTGAAATCTGTTAACGCTGTTTTTAATTAGTTTCAATTTAAGTTATTACATTATATGGGAAATTCTGTTTGGTTTGGTTTGGGTTTGTGGAATTTCAGTTAGAAGGCTAGAGAAAATATGTTTATCACAAAGTAACGTTTCCACCATTCAATTATTCAACAAAAAAAGTTAACCCGGTTTTACTATTTCAATATTAACTGGGTTTTCATCATCAAACAAATGTACATAAATAAATTTGTCTAAAAGATCAGGCAAAGATTGGGGAACTACATACATTTCTCTATTTCGTGTCCAAATATCTTACATCTGAGAATAAGTACCTACTGGACGCAATAAAACGAAATAGCAATAAATTTACTCTAAGGAAAACGTTCGTTCTGTTTCACACTTTCCCTTCAGTAAGTAAATCAATACTAATCAAGCATCAAGCAAACTGGACAGCCGTTTCACGGCTGCACTTCAAATCCCCCTAAAAACAGATGTAGGAAGAATAGACTATTTGCTATTTATTATATAACATTCCACACTATTCGACTATTTTCTTGGTAGATGTAACCAACATGCATATTGTAGATCCAGTACTGGATCTAAAATTCAATTCTTTTTTTATTCATTGCAAAAGATGCTTGATCCAACTGTAATACAGGGAGGTACAGTCAATTTCTACAAAAATTGTGTTAACAAACAAAAACATGTATAAATAAAAAATGTATCACGAAGATTTAAAATAACTTATAGTACAGTAGCTTATTGATCTCACTTCGGACTAATTCTATTTTTGGATAGTTTTATTCAAAATGGGTCAAATATGGGATATTAAAAAGGAATAAGTGTGCTTTTTCATTGGGAATGAGTTTCACCTCAACTCGGGGGTTTCGAAAAAAAAAGTGACTATTGGAACGTGTAGACCGTCGAATTCTACAAAAAAAAAACCTATAACGTTATTTTTGCTTTAATACCCGCCGAGTTACAGGAGGTCCAAAACGTTGATTTTTAAGCAAAAAACATTAGTTTTTCAAAGGTTTTAAGCAAATTACTCAAAGAAGATCATATTTTCGAAAAAGTTTGTCATAACAAAAAAGTTAGCTTATGAAGTAATAAAAATAATCCATGAAATACCAATTTCTTTAGGCTCATTGTTGCCGAGATACAGTTAATGTTAGGTGCATTTGAAAAGGTCTCGCTCTTAAAAAAGTACCTCAAACCAAATTAAAATTTATTACAGTAGCTTAAAATTTTCTTTTGGCAAATTATGATATTTGCAAAATCAAAATTTTGATTTTTTATACAAAAAAGTTCCTGTTTTTTAGTTGGAGTTCGAATTGTGCTTTCCGAGCGAGCGGACGTGTCCAGAAAACGTTCCCATTAAAACGAGATAAACATCGCCTTAAAGTCCGCTAAATTTGATAAAAAGTAGGCGAATTTGTAGCCTAAAGGATTCCGCGCAAATCGATATGTCACAAAAAAAGAACAAAAATTAAATAGAACTAATATTTGAACATAACAAATACAGAGCTATTTAGTGGCAGAACCGACCAGTGCAGTGCTATGCATAAAGAAACAAGCTTAATGGACCAGGCAATAAATAAGAGGAATATAAATAAGCTAAGTATATTCTCATTTTTAAAGTACCTATTTGCCACCCAAGTTTATTTATCCAAGTTATTTATATCTTAATGACTAACGTGTCTGCCGCATAAAACCATTGCAACCCCAGCTAAATACAAAGTGTAAAAGATATAATTATAAAGTGTTAAGTGAGTGATAGGTTTGAGGAATAATACATCACAATAATGTGAGTAGTGATTAATTTCATACATAATTTGTATTTATTAAAGTGTTTGAGTGTTTTGTGGTGTTGCATAATTTTTGCATTATAAATACTGTAATAAACTGCTGAGAGGCTGATTCAAATGTCTTTCTTAGAAAATCTGAGACTACCCTTGAAAATGTCGACCGCTGTTATAATTTATGGCAAGGCAATAATAGACAATGAAGTGGATTCAACATCGTATACCTGCAGAAATTCGATCAAGAATTAAGGGATCAAATAAGTGAATTTTTAATTTGTATTAAAAAACACATTCTCTTACAGATCAAAAATTTCTTAATAATTTTTAATTTTTACTTTACTTTATTTACTGGCCAGTGGCGTTCTATTAGTTTACTAGTGTACCGTCCCAAAACTGAATTTTTTACATCGCATAAACGGATAATGGAAATTCATGTGATACAATTTTTCTTTCAAACGGAAAACGAAAAATGCCGATTATAATATTAGGAGACCTCAACGCATATATAGCAAAATACGACCAGATGGAGGAAAATAAAAGCATAATTGGAAAAACTCTACAGCACACGTGGTTTGCGAAAATGGACACGCGCTGAAAAATCAAGCACACATGTCCGACTTAACAATAACAAACACGTGGAGCAACTAGTAGGTAGAAGGTAAGAAAAGGATCAAATATGCTAAAGGAAAAAGGACAGCAGAAGTCAATTCAGACCTCGAAATTCTATGCGGAAAATTGGAAATAAAATAAGAGAAAAGACCTAAAGGAAACAACAATAGGTACACCACAACGTTCAACGATGACAAATGGAGTAAAAAAACATGGCAATAACAAAAGCCAACAGAAGAAGTTTTTGAGAAGAGCAGAAAGGAACATCATCCAACTACTTGCAAAAACAACAAGACGAAAACAGCGAAATAAAACTTCCAGCACTATTAGGAGGAAAGACAATCCTCTACTGAAGAAAGCGCTAGCACCGGACATCAACAAACCGAAGACAGGGAGACCATGCTACAGTGGAGAACAACAACTGAGAGGATCAGGATCAAAAAATGAACACCACAAAGAAATCGCAACTCTACCACAAGACTCATAATAGGCAGAAGTCCAGAACCAAAAACACAAAAAAGGGAGCTTAAACGCTCCTTCATGAAACAATGCGGTAACGCATCTCACACATACCTACACCTTCCATCCCACATTCCTTTACCATGCGCCATGAGGCACTTGCTGCTGGCAACAAGCATGACCTTAGTCCAACCCAGCGTGGACGTAGCAGGCCCAGCTGTATACCTGGGAGTGGCAGCAATGCCTACCGCACGCTGGTAAATCAATCAATCAAAAAAGTTCCCGTTTTTTAGTTCCAGTAAATTCCAAATTGAAAAAAAAATCAAATCGCACTATTGGCATCCATTTTAAAATAATAAAAAAAAACAAAAAAAAAATGATTTGCACGCAACGACTGCCTAAAATTTGCGTTTCTGGCATATTCATGCTAATTTCATTCATGTATATGATTAGCATGAATTTTAAAAAAGTTGCACTTGACTGGTCATGTACCGCCAGTCTATAAGTGGGTGAAAACATTAAGATATTTGTAATAGGCAACCACCCCTAGGCAAATGCATTATAAATAGAGAGCTGTGATGGAATATTGTTCTGAGAGTGCTAAAAGACAGCTTTGATAATAATAATAGTGCGCCAATAAATCATCAACGGTATTAATTGTAGGAAAAAACTTCAAATCATCAACATACAAGTTATTAAACTTGTCTATTAAGTCGTTCACTTTGTCATTGATAAATATGATGAAAAACAGTGGTCCGAGAAACGACCCTTGTGGTACTCCGGAGGGAGCAAAGTATTTCACCGATTTGAATCAACTGAAGCTAACAACTTTGTGTGACAGGTAAAATCTAAATAGTGCCATCAGGTCCCTAATGGTTTAGTTTCCTAAGCAATATAGTATGGTCAAATCCATCGAATGAAAAATAATACCAGTTTGGGATTGATCGCAATGAATTCCGAAATAAAGTGCGTAATAAAAAGCAGACTGGTGATTGAAGAGCGTCCTTTCATAAAATTGTTTTGATGAACAGTCATTTGCTTACTGATTTCAAAATGTCCAGAAAGTAATAATTGTTCGACTTAACAAATGCTGTGAAATAAACGGGCAACAGTATGAACATTTGTTTTAGATATTAGTTAAGTTAAAATTTGTCACATCTGATACGAGTTCGGTGATCATTTCAATTTTTTCCTAAATTACTTCCACATCCAGTGGAAGTATAGTAACGACAAAAAATTTTAAAAAAATTTTTATTGTTCAAATAGGCTTAGAATGTCATGAAGTGTCGAGATTTTAAATTTGAACGAAAAAAAATTTTCTGTCTGTCGGTCTGTCTGTCTAACTTTTTTTGTGCGTACGTTTACTCTGGAACCGTTTGAGATATTGACTTGAAATTTGGTACCCATATGTACTTTAACGAAATCTAGAACTAGATTATATTTTCATCTTGTTTCGTCGAAGGGTTGGGGGTAAATTGGGATAAATGGGTAAATCAAGCAGGTAAGAGTCCATAAAATTAGTATTTAGTATATACAAGAGAACCTAAGGTCTTAAAAAAAATTTTGGCATTAGCCATCTCCCAATTACCACCCCCACCCCATTATTAAAGGGGATGGAAAAAAAATTGCGATTTAGTGCGTGTACAAGAACCAGAAACCTCAAAATATTTTTTAATTCATCCACCCCCACTACCCTACCACCCCCTATCACCACCCCCACCTCACTACCGATGTGGGGTATCGTTTTATGGTTTGTATTATTAAAGTTCCATAAACAATTATTTCCACATACAAAATTTTTTCGTTGTGAGTGACTTGAATAGAAAATCTGAATGTGGAAGTGGTGATTCCTTGGGAAGCGGTTTTCCTAAATATATCGGGTCCGAACGTTTTTGCAAAAAGAAGATATGTAAGATTTTATCGAATTTATTATTTACATTATAAACTCACCGTAAGTTCATTAAATAATCGTATTATTAATGAATTAATTTGCAAGGAAATCCTGCATATTAAACTGTTGGCAACCGCAAAACATAACGGACTATAAACACATTTGGGTTCACATTATTGTTTATTATTGACCCAACAAGGTCTGATTAACATATTCCACCCTGCTTGTATCCCAGTTATCTGTTCTATTATCCTGCTATCTAAACTATAATAGGTCCTGATACATCCAACAATGCATGTCCTTTCATTGTCATTTAGGGAATATGTTGGAAAATTAATTACTAAGAGGAGGAAAATTCCCTATATATTTACATTATTGGATAACAATTTCCTTGAGCAAGCCAGTGTAACTCAAGTTTAAGCGACCAGCATCGTCGCCCTCGCCTAGTGAATTATTCTAATAAGGGCGAGTTGTACCAAATTTCCCTAACCCGGTTTTGCTAACCCCGTATTAAAATTTAACACTGGTTTAAAAATTTTGCGAGTTGTACTATCTGATTTAACCTTGGCGTTAACAAACCCAGAAATAGCTAAGTATTAGCACAGAATAAAGAACTATAAGAAGCGACATTTTCCGCATCGCCTTTGATGTTTCTTGTTCAATTTTTGTGACCTTCACCATCTTTTTGTAGATATTTCCTTCCGTTCGTTTATTATTTTAACCTAACATTCTGTGACATATATCCAACAATTTAACTATATTTTTCAATAAATGAACAGCCAAAGAAACCTATAAGAATTTGGCGTCAATGGAATTTGGACGAGAAGTTTAAGTGTCGCTTCTGGTAGTTCTCTTTTCTGTGGAATAAGTGCGATAGTGCAAGTTGCTAGCGATGCAGTCGAGTTACATAAAAAAACTTGTCAAGTTGTGTCAAATGCATTATAAATATTAATGTAACACAGGTCGTAGGTTATACCTATAATGAAAATGGACAATGTTGAGTTGGAGGAAAAAATGAGGGCTCATAAAACTATTATTAAGTAATGACAATGTACACTGTATACTCAAGACGGAAGTGTCAAAATTTGAAATGACATTTTTACTAACCCCGTCTTATACCCACCCCACGGCCTAGTTTAAGTTTTACAGGGTTAAGGGACGGTTTTATAGGTAACGATTAAACCAAAGTTTAACTAGAAGTTTAAACTGAAGTTTTATTGGCGGTCTAAACTTTAGGTTTTAGTGTTCGCTAAAATACCGTTTTATAAGTGCTTGACAAGATCGTCAGTTCTATCGCCATTTTGTTAGTTGGTAGCATAGTGACAAATTGGCGATTGATGTCCTTTTCATTACTGTTACATTGACTTTTCGTGATGAGTGACAAAAGATCTTTAAATTTCAACGACAGTGAAATCAAACTATTGATTGAATTAGTTAAAAGGCGTAAAGATGTACCTAATCGAATGCAAGAGAAGTGATTCGGTTACTTGGAAGGATAAAGCAAATATAATATGTTCTAATACTATATGCACACTTTCTTAAGGTATTCGAAATCGATTAAATTCTTTATTATTCCATATCTAGGAATTTTCGTGCACGAGGAGGTGCTTCTATTATATTTATAACACCATCTTCACCGCTTGATAAAATGCCCTCAAAAATATCAAAAATGTCCATTTCCTATAACTTTTTCTTTACAGAATATATAAAACCGCTGCCCAAGGAATCACTACTTCCACATCCAGATTCTCTATCCAAGTCACTCACAACGAAAAAACTTTGTATGTGAAAATAATTGTTTATGGAACTTTAATAATATAATATTTGAAATCTTCTACCCCAAAAACCCATAAAACGATACCTCACATCGGTAGTGGGGTGGGGGTGGTGATAGGGGGGTGGTAGTGGGGGTGGATGAAGTAAAAAAATATTTTGAGGTTTCTGGTTCCTGTACATACACTGAATCACATTTTTTTTCATCCCCTTTAATTAGGGGGTGGGGGTGGTAATGGGGGTGGCTAATGCCAAAACTTTTTTTTGAGACCTTAGCTTCTCTTATATATACTAAATACCAATTTCGTAGTCTCTTACCTGCTTGATTTACCCATTTACCCCAAATTTACCCCAATTTACACCCCAACCCTTCGACGGAACAAGATAAAAAGATAATCTAGTTCTAGATCTCGTTAAAGTACATATGTGTACCAAATTTCAAGTCAATATCTTAAACGGTTCCAGAGTAAACGTGCGCACAAAAAAAGTTACAGACAGACCGACAGACCGACAGACCGACAAACAGACAGACAGAATTTTTTTTTCGCTCAAACTTAAAATCTCGACGTTTCATGACATTTTAAGCCTATTTGGACAATAAAAATTTTTTAAAATTTTTTTGTCGTTACTATACTTCCACTGGACGTGGAAGTAATAGATAATTATTTGTAGGTTAAGTTGAAATTTGAAGTTTGCATTGAGTGCAACATCCTTCAAAATATTGCTAATTAATCAACGTAAGCGTACATATACCCAAGTTTGGCGTTTAAACTTAAGATTGGCAGCTACTGGCAGATATAAAACGTACTTTTTGACAAATCTTAGAGTTAACTATCAGATCTAAGTTAAACGGAACCTATAAAACCAAAGCTTAACTAAAGTTTAAACTGAAGTTTTACTGGAGGTTTAAACTTTAGATTTTAATGTTCACTAAAATTCTGTTTTATAGGTGCTTGTCAAGATCTATCTTCTATCGCTGTTTTGTTGGCAGCATAGTGACAAATTGGAGATTGATGTCATTTTCATTACTGGTACTTTGACTTTTCTACGTCAGTGAAATCAAACTATTGATTGAATTAGTTAAAAAGCGTAAAGATGTAATCGAATGCACGAAAAGTGATTCGGTTACTTGGAAGGATAAAGCAAATGTTAGTCGAATTAAATGTGGACTAATATGTTTTAATACTATATGCACACGTTCTTTAGATATTCGAAATAGATCTATAAATTCTTTGTTATTCCATATCTTGGTCTCTCTCGGAATTTTCGTGCACGACGAGGTGCTTCTATTATATTTATAACACCATCTTCATCGCTTGATAAAATGTCCTAAAAAATATCGGAAATCTCCATTTTCTATATCTTCTTCTTTACAGAATATATAAAAGGTAATTATTTGTAGGTTAAGTTGAAATTTGAAGTTTGCAAAATATTGCTAATTAATCAACGTAAGCGTGCATAAACCTAAATTTGGAGTTTAAACTTAAGATTGGCAGTTACTGGCAGATATAAAACGTACTTTTTGACAAAACTTAGAGTTAACTATCAGATCTAAGTTAAACGGAACCTATATAACCGGCCCTAAGTGTGTCTCATAACCTTAAAATTCAAGGTTAGCGTTTTGGTACAACGCGACATTGCTCTTAACCCACTTTTAACACAGGGTTAGGACTAACCGCGTGTCGTACAACTCGCCCTAAGCAGGTTTTTCATTTGTTGTCGACTCCTGTGGCAGCAACCAAAACATTTTCTATCAGTGCCACACCACCTTACTTTTAGTTAATAAGCAAATAATAGTCCCCTTTAGAAGATCACCTCCTTGCTATCGTTTTAAATCGCCTCAGACAAAAAGAGCCTAGTGTCCTAGCCTACAGTCAGTGTTTTATTTGTTAAACCAGTGTTGACATGAATTTTCATCAAGTAAAGTCGTTGCTTTATATTTATTTTGGTCGATCTGGCACCGTTCCCTCCTGTCCTTCAACAGCCGCGAAGTTAACGCCGTGGTTATCTGAACTGGCTTTGGACATGAATGCCAGAAAAATTCTGTTATAATGTTTAATTTGGAATAAAGTCTTCTAATACAGTCTGCAGAGCAAAAAAAACGGAGGTACCCGTGAATAGCTCCTACAAGGAAATATTTGTTTGTGTAATGTAGGAGGGGGTGCCACAATCATTAATTAATGTTTTCCACAAAAATATCGTTGTCACTTCGGACGCCATGCTGAAAAAATGACTGCCAAAATAGGTTTGTCTCGATTATCTTCTTTGCGCTTAATTTTGCCCTAAAATTAGGTATTACCAATATTGTAGGAAATGAAAAAGGCTACTATCCTTAAACTATTTTTCTCTATTGTCAGTATTTTATAATTTATAGCCGTCAGGATGGTGAAAATTTGTGCTTCACTGCACAGTTTTGCAATTATCTCTGTCCCCATTGCTTCTTTACTAAAAATTAGTTATTATCAATACTGAAGATTAAAAAATTTCCTAAAACACTTCTTTAAACGATTTTCTTCCACGGTGAACTGTTTTAAAAATTACAGGACCTCGAAGTTTGAAAATAATGAAATTTGTCGAGCTGCTGCAATTTGTAAACAGTTGGTAGTGGGAGAAAATTGTTCCTACAAAAGTTCTAAGAAATTTTAAAATCCACAATTCTGATAAGAACTAATGACTACGTAAGGGAAATGGGGACAGAGATAATAATTACAAAAATCTGCAGTGAAGCAAAAATTTACACGTTTTTGGGCAAGTGTAAATCGTAAATAATAGAGAAAAATTGTTATGTGACAGATCAGTGAAAACTCAAAAAATTAGGATAAAATTCAATGTTCTAAAGAAATAACATTACTGTAAGTCAATTTTATTGATTATACAAAGTTAATAATGAGTATTAATAACGTCGGACATTATTAATAACAGAAAACTATTTAAAAATATAATTCAAGAATTACCCGTAAAAAAGTGGAATATTTTCATTCGAGAAACTCGTTTTTATTTTACTTCCACATCCAGTGGAAGTATAGTAACGACAAAACAAATTTAAAATTTTTTATCGTTCAAATGGGCTTAGAATGTCATGAAATGTCGAGATTTTAAATTTGAGCGAAATAAAATTTCTGTCCGTCGGTCTGTCTGTAACTATTTTTGTGCGCACGTTTACTCTGGAACCGTTTAAGATATTGACTTGAAATTTGGTACACACATGTACTTTAACGAGATCTGGAAATAGATTATATTTTCATCTTGTTCCGTCGAAGGGTTGGGGGGTAAATTGGGGGTAAATTTGGGGTAAATAGGTAAATCAAGCAGGTAAGAGACCATAAAATTGGAATTTAGTATATACAAGAGAAGCTAAGGTCTCAAAACAATTTTTGTCATTAGCCACCACCAATACCTTTCCACCCTATTATTAAAGGGGATGAAAAAAATGTGACTTAGTGTGTGTACAAGAACCACAAACCAAATATTTTTTTTACTTCATCCACCCCCACTACCACCCCCCTATCACCACCCCCCACCTCACTACCGATGTGGGGTATCGTTTTATGAGTGTTTGGGGTAGATTATTAAAGTTCCATAAACAATTATTTCCAATACAAATTTTTTCGTTGTGAGTGACTTGGATAGAAAATCCGGATGTAGAAGTAGTGATTCCTTGGGCAGCGGTTTTTAAAATAGAACAGCCAAATTTGATACCTAGATTTAACTTCGTTTTATAAGCAACTTCTTTGAATAACATTTTTCGATATCTTCAAAAATAAAAGTAGTTTACTCTTGAGACAATTTGAAAAAAAAATAATTTTCCAACCTAATCCAGCCAGAACTAGCACACATTTATGCAGCCCCTTTTTAGTTTGAAAAATGCACTACCTTTCATCAAAAATAAAATTTTTTTTTCGAAATTTAGCAGGGTTTTCCAACGGCTATAAATGACAAACATACATTTTCAGTAACATGTCTTTGGATTTCCCAGAGTCACAAACGTAAAGATATGACAAAATTTCTAAATTAATTTTATTTTTTAAATGCATAGAAGTAATATAAAATTCAAAAGAATTCCTAACAGAAACTGATATTTCATGTAAATACGTTTCACGTAAATCATAAAAGCTGCACTTTCATATTTCTTATTACCTAGTAAGTTCTTTGAAGTGTTGCGTTCAAAGAAATCCAAATAAATAAATTTATTAAGTAGACTAGAAGAATTTATTAAGTAGATATTTATTTTCCTTTAGTTTTGATAGCTAAACATGCAAACAATTAAATCACCGTGCATCCTGTCAAGCGCAAAAATTAAAGAATGAAATATATGATTAGCCAAAATACACTGAGAGTCCAGTACCTGCAGGTAAAAAAGATGAAAAACTTATAATAATATACGAAATGATAACTTGTTTTATAGGTGATTTTTGTAGCCGAATGTATCTTTTTCAGTTGTTATATGGTCTCGATACTTGATCTTACCCCCCACGTCGATAATTTATTACTTGAAAAAGTGTTGTTGATTTATTTTTGAAACGTAGTATATTTATGATTTTAAGATCACTGATTACGAATCTGAAAAAATTTAAAAAATCGAAATGGCGGAAGGAATGTGGTGTCTGGAATTTATTCTAAAGCAATTGCTTTTAACATGCCTCTATGTAATGCTATAAAGGTCGGGCAATAGTACGTCGGACTTCGTTAGATCCAGTTATATGATGGCCAGAAATAAAAAAAATATATGGGTAAACTAGATAAAAAAGTCTATAACCGGAAATTATTTTCGAATATAAAGGGCAAGCCAAGACGATTCTACAGAACCAAATGCCTTTCTTTACAAGAAATGCACGGTAGCTCAATCGGTTAAGGCGTATTGAGTGGCGAATACGCTGATCGACTCGCTACCGCGCTCTGGGTTCGACCCCCAGCCCCGGTATTGACAACACCGGTGGGGTGGATGTATGTCTGCGTGTTTACGAATGTGTAACCCCCTTCCGGACAGCTTTGGATTTGGGGGTTGTCTACTATCTGTGGTGTGTTTATGTTTTATGTATAAAAAAAATATCTAAACAGCTTAAGTATTAACACCGGAATCCCGCAGGGGAGCGTACTAGGTCCATTATTATTTTTGACATTTACGAATGATATAATAAAAAAATATTGACAACACTTTTTAACACTCTTTGCTGATGATACGTCCTCTATTATTTCTGCCAATAACATTGAAAACCTTAGCAAAAACGCTAAAAATTGCGTTAAACAAATGGTGTCAAAAAAATGGCCTAGTCCTCAATACTCAAAAAACAAACATTTTATTATTTTACCCTATTGGAGCAAGCAATAATATCAGTTTATTGGTTATAACAGGATCTCAGTTATTAAATCAGGAGGAACATATAAATTTTAGGTATAGAAATGGACAAAAATTGTTCCTGGGATTTTCATGTTAAAAGTGTAACCAGTAAATTTGCTACAAAAAATTATACCATCTTGTAGCTAAGAGGCGTGACAATTAAATCTCTTTACTATGGGCAAATAAACTCTATTCTCTCTTATGGTATTCTATGCTGGGGTAACTGCATTGGAATAGAGAAAGTGTTTCTATTACAGAAGAGAATAATAAGGAGTATGTTTCAACTCAACTATATAACTTCCTGCAAGCCCTCTTTCAAGCAATATGAAATCCTTACGGTTTACTCATTATATATTTTAGAATGTGCGTGTTATGTAAGAAAAAATATTGATCGAATACCTAAATGTAGTGACATAAACAGATACACTACGCGTGCCGCAAATGACTTATATGTTCCACCGAGTGGGTTGGCTCAGGTGGGGAGGGGACCATATGCAACTTCTATTAAGCATTACAATCACTTACCTCAGAGTCTGAAGGATTTAAGCAGCTTCAAACAATTTAGAAACCATGTTAAAAACCTATTAAAAAATCAATGTTTTTATTCCCTTTCCGAATTCTTTCAATTTTGAAATGGCCATTAATTATTGATCTGAAAAATTTGATTTTACTGACTGTTTTTTTCTTTTTTGTTAAAAAGCGTCTTGGGACAAGTTGGTGATAATAGACTAGGTTGTTTTATACTTTTTATTGACTTTTTAATTCTTATATTGAGTACATATATTTAAAATGAGTATTTATATATAATAACGTGTCAGGTGTTATATTGTACAGTATGTACTATTTGACAATGCCAATACTGTTATTGCAGTCTAATTGGAAATAAAGTATGTTATTATTATTATATCAGTACACTTTTTGAAGTTTTTTTCTAGACTCCTTTTAATCCTATATTATTATTGAGTATCTCCCAATCACTTGGATGTAATGAAATATTTTGTTAAAATAATGCCATTTGCAGATGCGCATTGAAGAAAAAATCACTAGTTATAATTACAGGCTTTAAGAAAAAAGTATGTGAACACTAGTTACAAGACATCTAATTAATGTTTTTGAATCATTTTCACGTCCTAAAAATATACAGAGCGGCCAAAATTATTCTTCAATTTAGAACTTATTGAATTGAATTTTCTCAATTTCTTCAAATGGAACACCCTACCCTGTATATTTTTCAACGATGTGATATAGAAATGAAAAAAGGATATTTTTTGAACGTACATCCCCATAACTATTTGAGACCATTTTCGATTTATTGAGCAATTAGTACAAAATTCAAGAATAAACTTAATAAAGAAAATAGAGGATTCTTCAAATAATTCGACAGAAAAAAATATAATAAGTGTGCCAATTGTTGCCCATTTTGATTGACACACATCTCTATATGCTTTTGAAATGCAGTTTCTACTGTTCCTAAAATTACCGGGTGGGATAAATCTAAAAGCAAGTATTATCCTTATCTGCATATTTTGGATTGTAGTTATGGTGAGACAGCTACGTGGCTTTTTCAGAAACTCATCGTTACAACTATTTTCTATGCGTTGATTAATTATATCGAACTTAAATAACGACAAAATATACTTCTGACATATGTCAGCCCGTCGAGTTGGCCATATGGTTGAAGACATAAAAATCAGTGAAATTATGTCATCGTTACAAGGCTCGTTTTATTTTTGTGTGTACACATTTTGTAAGTGCAAACACCTAATTTGTAACACATCATGTTCTTGTGCTAAAGTAAATGTACTTTGTTCCATAAGCTGTTTATGCGAAGGCCAGTGTGTATATATCGAATAAAAATGTATTTATTGTGTGCTACTGCAGAATTCTATTACCCAGTATAATGTGATCAATATTACTTTATGAATACATCTCGGAACGAATGCCGTACCGTGTCATTTCATGTTTTCTACGCTGTCTGGTGCATGGTGAACCCAGAATTTAATGCAGCGAGTACAACGCTCAAGCTTATTACACTTTTTAACCCCCGACATCAAAAGAGGTAAGTTTTATAAGTTTGACGCGCATGTTTGTCTGTCTGTCTGTCTGTGGCTTCATATCTCTTCAATGGGTGATCCGAGTTTGATGTAGTTTTTTTTTTATTTGAAAGAGTATCTGTCAAGAAGGTTATAGGCCATATTAAATTTTGATGTTTGGTCGCCATCTTGAATTCGCCATGTTGAATTTCTCTAGAAATTGTCCGATTGAAGTAAAATTGAAAATGTGCAGACAATTATGGTAGCCGAACGTCATTTGGGCCTCATTTTGATTCGGTCATATGAAACTGGTACGATTAGATACATTGATCGGGGGTTTTTAAAAATTTTAAATTTTACTTGTATGACCACCAAACTGTTGTAAACAACGATTTTATGTTTTCCAAAAATTAATTCAGACTTTAAACTACATTTCATTCGCTTATACTAGTACTATATCTTCAATAATACAAAAGTTTCCTCGATACAGACTTTCTCAATGTCGCTACTGAAAAATTCATGTGAACTCGGACGAAAATATTTTATTTATAATTTTATGTATGGCAATTGAGTAATCATATTTCGAAATACATGTGTCCAAATCTTCAAGCCGAGTTAATAGTTATTAACAAAGTTAGGGGATGAGAAACATAAAATATTGTATTTTTGCGGAATTTCATAGAAAAGTGGAAAAGTGCAATTTTCTCCAGTTTCGCAATTCCCAAGGCAATTCCAAATCAAATCTCACCTCCATATTTGAATTCGGCAGGTCATTTTACATAACAATATGATTTCAGTTTTTATGTGTTCGCGAGTTGCTTAGGCCACCACTTTTATTTTGCATATTTCGAAGGTCTCGCTCTCCGGCTAGGACTAGGAAAACAGGAATTATCATCAAATGAAAATGTAGAATTCTGTTTAGCAGTAAAAATCACTTAACCCTTGTTATTTAGGACAGCTAGATGGATCAAGATAATAAACAAGTGCGTATAATTTTTCAAATCTGTTAAGAGCGTTTTGAAGGATACTATTACGTCTTTGGATGTGTTAAGTGGTCATAATTTCATATAGTGATCTGATATCTTGCAGCACGCTTTTATTACAGCTAGGGCTGGCGTGCTAAAAATAGATATTTCGACAAAGAAATTTACTTGGATATAATCTGTTCTTTATAAACATTATAACGTGGAAGAATACGAAGGAGATTATTTCAAAGTTTGGGGCCGGCGACTGCTATAAAGAAGAGGATATGCTTTCCATTACTATTTTACTTTACTTACTCTACGAAACTATTTTAGATAAGTTGATATATGAAGGTAAATTTCCGAAGTTATGTGTGTTCTTTTCTATTTAACACCACCTGGCTGTCTGAAATATTAAGGTGATGATGTCGTTTCAATGTAAGAAAAAATATTTATCAGTTAAATTTGAAATTCTTAAAGTAAATATTTTAATTGCTAACCTTTTTTTGCAATAAATATATGTCTGAAATTGAGCCATAAATTCAATTATAGGGTGTGTACTCGAAGATGCAGTTTAGAAAAAATACGTACCTACATATTCTTGTGGATCTACGTATGGTACAGTAAGTGAAGCTTTTAAATCCCAACCCGAAAACGATGGAATGAATTTCCATATTATCTTCTTCAACATGCTTCATAAAGTTTGTATATAAGAATCTATATTGTAATTTTTCTTGCTATTCGGTTAGGGGTAGTTCCCATCCCTTCTTAGGAGTTGTCGCAAAAGAGAATCAAATTATAAGAAAGAAGGATGTTATACACTTTTTGTTAAAATGCAAAATTTTCGAGATATTGCGAACTGAAAAACTGTAATTTTCACCCCCTGAAATCCTCATTCCTAGACGTTTTTTTTTACTCGAAAAATGGACTTTAGTAAAAATATGCAAGGGTGCAAAATTAAAGCTTTTATGAAAACAATTCGAATGTTTTTTTTTCGATGTTTAGTTTTTAGGCATTTTCAAAATGGCACCGAAAAAATACACGACATTAAAATCTAAAATTACTCAAAAACTACAACTAGGAGAAAAGTTCTTGTTCTTGTAAAAATTAAAGGTATTAAAATTTTCTTTCAAATGAGACATATTACCACCTTTTATAATGAAAACAAAAAAAGTTACAAACAAAAAAGTAGCGCGTTTAAAAATGTAGGCACTACTTTTTCAGTTTTATTGCTCTAATTTCTAATTAATTCAAATCTTTTAAAAATACTTCTAGATGTTAATGAATATTACCACTAACATGCTCATTTTTTTTTTTAGAATTTTTTTAATAATTATTTTTCATTCTGTATGCATTTTCAATAATGAAAAGAGTTAAAAAAAATGAAGCTTATAAAAAAAAAACGAAAAGTTTGAGTTTTTTTTATAGGTTTCTAGGTTTCTAGAGGGAAATGCCGAGATCACAATTTTTTACCGTGTTTGGACTATTTAGGAGGTAAACATACCAAAAGTCCCCGAATGTAGGAGGTGGGGGCGGTGCTGGGGGGCACGAAGAAGGTCCCGGTTCTTGGTTTTTCGCTCATATCTCGAAAACGATTAGCCCTAATCAAAAAGTGGCTATATACAAAATTAAAGCTGACTAAAGATATACAATTCATTACTGAACCATAACAGATACGAAAAAAATTAATAGAAACATTATTGTAGAAAATTTAGTCAGCTTTAATTTTGCATATAGCCACTTTCTTCGTGTCCCCCTGCACCCCCCCACCTCCTACGTTCGGGGACTTTTGGTATATAGTCTAAATAGTCCAAACACAGCCTTCAAGTCAAAAATTGTAATCTCGGCATTTCCGTCTAAACCCCATTACTGAACGTTCATTGACAGGGCTATTAATCGATGAAAGGGAAACAGGCTGCCTGGAAAGTGTGTGTCATTTCATGAAGCTCCTGAAGCCTTCCAAGCTATCTCTCTACCACAATAGACTATTTCTGACAAGATTGCAAATTCTGGAGAAGCTTACTATTTTGCTTTAATACAAAGACGCAGAAGACTTCTCAGTCAATCATGTTAGAAAGCTTCTCTTTACTTCAAAAAGTCTGCCTCCAACAAAAGAGGCGCTAAGACACCATTGCTTTTATTCAGGATACCAGCAAGACAAGTGCGGGCTCAGTAATGGACAACACTCCAGGGCCAAAAGGATGGGTATGGACCAGGGTTGCTGGGGAGTGGACACCGCGCGCCCACAGTGTGGAATTTACGTATTTTTTTTGGACAAAACTACCTCCGGCCCTGAATCTTTAACCAATATTGATGTACTTTGGCTTAAAATGTAGGGAATTAAATATAATTTTAGATGTGACTGCCACTTTTCCATTTTAGGAATGATGAATTAGGGGTTGTTTTTCTCCAAAAATTTAATCATCTTCTATTGTTTCCATATATATATTTATTCATCTTCATAGATTGGCTCGGATGTGGAGAAAAAAATTCTTGATAGCATCCCTTATTCAAGTAATTAATCATCCCCAAAATGGAAAAGTGGCAGTCACATCTAAAAGTATATTTAATTCCCTACATTTTAAGCTAATGTACATCAAAATTGGTTAAGAATTCAGGGCAGGAGGTAGTTTTGTCTAAAAAAATACGTAAATTCCACACTGTGCGCTGGTTTGGTCTTCTATTCTATCTATAATGCAACCTGCAGAGAATTGGTAAAGTGTAGTTGCTCCGGATGCCGTACACTATCCTCCTGTTCAAAGGCCTATGCCCCATGCACGCTACTTTGCATAAACTGCAATGGAGGTCAACAATGCAGCAATAAATTTAGTAAAAGTTATGCGTTGATTATTTTTAAATTCGTTTCACAGTTTCAAGAGCATAATATTATTGCTTTGTTGATCCTATGCCTTAATATAATAAATAATATATAATTATTTTGTTCCAGGGATGAACTGGAAGATGAAGATGATTGCGTGATCTAGAGTCATAAGAGCTGTATAGAAGCAGTTCATTTACATGAGTATCTCTTAGTATTTAGTCATTTCTTGTTTGTAAAAATTTGTTTCCATGATGTATGAAATTTTTTCAAAGTAACTAAAATCACTGTTGTTTATGAAAACAAGTCTTTCTTGACATATACGGAACCCCATATACATAAACTCTTTGTTGTGGGAAAAGAAATGGCTATTGAGCATAATTAAATACTTACTTACCAATAAAATTCGTGAGAAAAGTGAAATTTTCAGGTTTCTGAAAATTGCGTAGAGATAAATGTATAGGAACAAAAAAGTGTCCTTTTCACAAGAGCTTTCAAATACACCAAAAAAATAATAAAATCGAAATCGGACCATTAGGAGTTGAGATACAACAAAAATTAGTACGGCTAAATGTGTTCCATAAGGATTTTCAAGTGGTTCCCTATCTAAAGAGTTTCCTACCGTCAACTTTGACCACAGAAAGTGGCACATTCAAATCAAAAAGAACTTTCTTTGGTGTACCCGACGTACTATTAGTATAAGGGCCGGTTTTATAGGTTCCGTTTAACTTAGGTCTGATAGTTAACTCCAAGTTTTGTCAAAAAGTACGTTTTATATCTGCCAGTAACTGCCAGTCTTAAGTTTAAACGCCAAACTTAGGTTTATGCACGCATACGTTGATTAATTAGCAATATTTTGAAAGATGAAACTTCAGATTTCAACTTAACCTACAAATAATTACCTATTATACAAGGTGTTTCGAAAAGATTGGGACAACGCTTAGCCGTAGATTTTTGACATTAAAACAATTCGATTTAACTCAAAAAGTAGTGGTCTGACTCTTTTCGTTTTCAAGATACAGGGTGACAAATTAAAAAAATTGTATTCGTAATTTGTCTCATCTTGGAGACTATTATACGGATCTACTTCAAAGTTGGCAACGACATGTTTTTCAGGTCGCTAATTACAATGGTGCTATTACCGATGTCATATTTTATAGATGGCGCTAGTTACAGGACTTTTACGTGACACTTTAAGCCATAACTTTTTTGAGGTTAGGTTTTGGACATTGTCTTTTACTATAATCGAAACGCAATCTGGTTTTCTAAAGAAAAGGTGTACTTCTTAAAACGCGATAAAATGCACCCTTTCAGAGAAATACGCGATTTACAACTTTGTCACGTTCGAAGAAGTTCAACACCCCGGGTGTTTTGAAAAGATTGGGACAACACTTAGCGTAGTCTCTTGTCATCAAAACAAGTTGATTTAACCCAAAAAGTAGCGGTCTAACTCTTTTCGTTTTCAAGATACAGAGTGGTATAGTAAAAAAATTGTTTTCATATTTTGTCTCTATCTAATATTATACGTATGTACAACAAGCACTATTGACGACTTCAAGACATCATACTTGACTTGACACCTACTAGATAAGAAAACCGCTTTTAGGTATAATTGAATTTCCTCGAACGATGTGTGATAAAGTTGTAAATCGCGTATTTCTCTGAAAGGGTGCATTTTATCGCGTTTTAACAAGTACACCTTTTCTTTAGGAAACCAAATTGCGTTTCTATTATAGTAGAAGATGATGTCCAAAACCTATGGCTTAAAGTGTCACTTAAAAGTCCTGTAACTAGCGCCATCTATAAAATATGGCATCGGTAATAGCACCATTGTAATTATCGATCTGAAAAACATGTCGTTACCAACTTTGAAGTAGATACGTATAGTCTCTAAGATAGAGACAAATTACGAATACAATATTTTTACTTTGCCACCCTGTATCTCGAAAACGAAACGAGTTAGACCACTATTTTTCAGTTAAATCGATTTGTTTTGGTGTCAAGAATCTACGGCTAAGCGTTGTCCCAATCTTTTCGAAACACCCTATATATTCTGTAAAGAGAAAGTTAAAGAAAATGGACGATTTCGATATTTTTGAGGACATTTTATCAAGCGATGAAGATGGTGTTATAAATGTAATAGAAGCACCCTCATCGTGAACGAAAATTCTGAGAGAAACATGGTCATTTACAGATATGGAATAACAAAGAATTTATAGATCGATTTCGAATATCTAAAGAATGTGTGCATATAGTATTAGAACACATTAGTCCACATTTAACTCTACTTTTCGGTGTCAAACTGTTGTTTTGTATTTTTTTTAGGTTTTCATATTTACATCATTTTTTAGGAGTTCGTTTGATAAAACCATTTGCGTTATTAAAATCTTTCTCAAGTGCAATCCGGTGATTTGCTTTATCCTTCCAAGTAACCGAATCAATTCTCTTGCGTTCAACTTTACTCTTTTTAACTAACTGAACCAATAGTTTGATTTCACTGCCGTTAAAATTTAAAGATCTTTTGTCACTCATCGCAAAAACTCAAAGTACCAGTAATGAAAATGATATCAATCGCCAATTTGTCACTATGCTACCAACTAACAAAATAACGATAGAACTGACGATCTTTGGTTTAATCTTTACCTATAAAACCGGCCCTTAGTAGTGCAACTTGCATGCAGATTACGTTTATGAGTTCGTTCTTACTATGAATAGTATCGAAATTAAGTGAAAACATATAAATATGGTTTGGTATTGCTGAGTATAAGATATTCCTTTGTCAGGGATTTAATTTGTTCCTCGTATAGAATCTGTACTATATCAGCTTATGCAACTTAGAAAATTAAATTTACAAGCGAACGTTAATATAAAGAACACGTTAAAAATGTTTGAATTTTTGCCCCTCTCATAAAAGTAAATCGATAACATAAAATAATTGTTTTGGTCCCAAAATAACTTAAACAAATAACTATTTAGCCGAAAACAATCGGGAATATTTGTCAAATGCGCTATTACGTATATAAATATAACATTATTAATTTCTGAACTATATCTACTTAATATTTAGTCCATTTCATTTTAGGTAAATAAAAATAATTGGTTCTAGAACATTTTAAAAGATTTTTATGCAAAACTTTTTTGATACAACTACCTGATATTGATGCAAACGAGTTTTATTCGATGTGCTATATCTTAGTACATTAGTTACAGTGAAACTTCTATTCCATTTCGTTCTATATGTTGCCTACCTGTCCTCCCCACTATTCTTACTTCAAATGAAATGGAATAAATCTTAAGTAGATATAGTTTAGAAATACATTTGTAAAAATGTTATATTTATATATAATTAAATTTATATACAGTGTGTTTCACTTTTCACCACTACACCCCAATATCTCGGGCATTTGTTGATCGATTTAGATCAAATTTGGTATACTTCTTTTGCTTCAGATTGTGATTAAAAAATGTATTTAAAATTTTTTTTTCGAAATTAATTACGCCTACTATGATCAAAAGAAATTGGCAAAAATTGGGAATTTATATTAGCGATTGAGATAGGGTTTTTGTTTTTACAGAATCTTGTTCGGCATGACCTAAAACCCCTGTATACCTTTCGTTAAAAAATATTCATTCCTTTAAAAAAAAAAATCATCTCTAAGATTTCAATAATAATCACCATACTATTCGAGTTATTTATTGTCGGATATTTACATAACTTGGCAGTCGTGTAATAAAGACGCTAATTAAGCATTAGGACACATTTTTTATCCAAAACACTATTATGAAATGAATATTTGAAAAATTGTAGTTATTTTTAAAAATACTTAGAACTCAGCATACCAATATCTTTGTTAACATGGAGTGCTTTGGAATAGATTTGACAATGGCTGCACAAAAATTAACTATTTCTGATAAAATTGAAATAATAACAACTGTCAAATCCATTCCAAAGCACTATGTTAACAAAGATATTGGTATGCTGAGTTCTAAGTATTTTAAAAAATAGCCACCATTTTTCAAATATTGATTTCATAATAGCATTTTGGATAAAAAATGTGTCCTAATGCTTAATTAGCGTCATTATTACACCACTACCAAGTTATGTAAATATCCGACAATAAATAACTCGAATAGTAGGGTGATTATTATTAAAATCTTAGATATGATTTTTTTTGTAGAGGAATAAATATTTTTTAACGAAATTTGGTATACAGGGGTTTTAGGTCATGCCGAACAAGATTCTGTAAAAACAAAAACCCTATCTCAATCGCTAATATAAATTCCTAATTTTTGCCAATTTTTTTTGATCATAGCAGGCGTATTTAATTTAAAAAAAAAAATTTAAATAACTTTTTAATTACAATCTGAAGCAAAAGAAGTATACCAAATCTGATCTAAATCGATCAACAAATGGGGTGTAGTGATGAAAAGTGAGACACACTGTATAATACTTATATCATTTGAAAAATGCTTCCGACTGTTCTCGGCTAAATAAGTATTTTTTTTAAGTTATTTTGAGACCAAAACAACTATCTTATGCTATAGATTTACTATTATCAGAGGGGCATTTGATCATTTTTAACATTGTTCGTTGTATGTTGCAGTTTATTATGCCTACTTAGATGGGATTTCTCTAAAACTATGGCAGATAGACAAAAACCTCCGATTAAAGAACTTATATCTAGATACATAATGGCATTACTTTGTGTGATCCTGAAAGATTCACAATCTAAGGCACTTCTTCCCATAAGTTCTTGATTGGCTAGTCGATCTATTCGCGATCGATTCGGGCACCATCGGTTCAGTTTGATTATCATAATCTCAGTTTGACACTTTTGACAGTATATCCGCCATTAATGTTAATAAGCGTTTTTCGTGTTTTTCGATCAAAATGTGGTGAAGAAGTCTTTTTATTTTAAGTTGTGATTTGCTTAATACCTAAATAATATTCTCTATTCATATTTACACAGTTTAGTGACAATATATTTAGCGCAAATAAATAGTGAAGTGCTGTGCCATTTGCAGAAAGCAGTTTAGAAAAGAAGAAAATCGATCGGTCCATAGTCGTAACATGATGAAGTTCAGTTTACAGTTATAAAGTAAATAGCAATTAAATTTTAATATCCTTTCAATACATATTTATCTTACTGTTTTATCTTACTGTAATATCGTATGCCTACATCACGTTATATAAAGAGCCGGTAATGCAGGAATTGCAATAACTCATTTTAATGAAAATATTTACCATTCTACACATTTTCTACACACACAACGTCACTGTTGCCTATGGGATATGATGTTCATCTATTCTTTTTAATGGACATATAATGTGACTATGTTAGGAGCAAACAAGGTATATAGTGAAAAGATAGCCTGTTATGTATCTAGATATAAGTTCTTTAATCGGAGACAAAAACCAATATAGGTGTCCTGAATTCGATATTCGAGAAACAATGGTGCAAACCGCAATCGTCTATCTTTTTTGACTACCAAGCTACAGAGCGTTTTTGGAAAACTGGCATACAGGGTGTGCCAATAAAAACTTCTAGGTGAAATATTTCGGAAACTACTAGAGATATTTGAGTTATGTAAAAGCCCATAAATGGCTATAGGCGTCTGAATTTAAGATGCCAGCGCCAAAGTGGAGAACTCGTGAACTAATTATAGGCTTTTTGTTTGTTATGGCGAATACTTATATTGATTTTTTTTCTGTTTATCGTTGTTTTTGGCGTTAAAAATAATAACATTAATAATATATGACCTAAAGGTTTGCAAGATTTTGTTGTAAGTGATTTGCAAGATGTTAATGGCATTATTCAGCAAAATTCATATTTTTTTAGGTTATCTAGTTTTTCCCTTGAAAATTAGTTTCTTCGAAATAATGGGTGTCTGGCTAGTTAAATATTAATAAACTTAAATATTTCTTTAAATTTATATACAGTTGTAGTTTAAATCACTTTTTTTTTCAGGAAACATGAGTGACATTTAGGTTAAGCATATTGCAATGTATGGAACATTTATGAATCACTAAAAATGTAAAAATTCTAAGTGTGTGTATGAAGGGGAATATGCTTTAAATGCGGGACACATTATTTTGTGTGGTACAACCCATATTCAACACAAAACTTAATAAATGTGTATGCTCTTTGTTTACAAACAAGTGTCTGATTCAAATACCCATGAAATTAGTGGTACATTAAATATAACTGAAAAGATATTTATTAATTCTTTAAGTTAAATAAATGAAACAGTATTTTGTAAAATATGGAATAGAAATATTCAGAGGTAAAACATAATAGTGCATGGTGCAGTAGTATATATTACTTTTAAATATACTGGAATTACATATATTTACTTATTTCAAAAATTTCACTTGCAATGTGTGATTGTCTAGGACATTATTATTGCTACTCGGGCCACGGTTATTTGCACCAGCTTTTTTCATCTCAATGCCTGGTTAAAGGTGTCTACATCAAAGAGGGTATGCTTTGAACATTGTCGTGCAAACTTAACTTTCACGAGTTGTCCCTGCAATCTACAAAGGATACCGACTAGGTTGGCTCCAGCAAATTGTAGCCCCTTTAAACGCTATCATATTTTTAATAACTTAGCATCTCAGTTTATCATTTACTTATTGTTGATATCATCGTACACTAAAGAGACAATGACAGAAAAGCCCATAATTAGTTTGACTATAGACCACCAGGTGGCGTACTCCTTATTTTCAGACGCCTATAGTTTTAAATATAAATAGTTTTTTAATATGTTAAGGGATAGATGGCGCTGCAGTACAAATTGTTTTTTGGATGACAGGAACCTAAAAATGTTATCTAGCTTAAAGAACATTTAATTTCAAGTGGATTTCGTGATACGAAAAAAATTTGAAAATCCAACGGTTTTCGAGAAATTTGAGTTTAAAATATTTAATTTTTTAAAAACTAAAATCGTCGTAATTTTCTTACATTAAATTTTATACCATAGTTCGTTTCAAACTTTCTTCATAGAAAGATAATTTGATAATTTGGAAGTAAAACTTTTTTACAACTTCCGGTTAAACCGGAAATTACATTTATTACAATTTTAACGCGCCCGTCCCTGTATTTTATTAAACAATATTGAATAAAAATATGTTTCATGCATTTTTTCCAGTGCAACCATAGTAGTAACTTAGCAATAAAGGAAATAACAATGAAATAAAAAACATCTTTTTATTTTATTTTATAAAAACAAAAAAATAACCAACAAGTCATAAGTTATGGAAGAAGGTGTTCGAAATTATTGCAATTTTCGTTTGTACATATAGCTCAACCCCACAAACTTTAAGTAGTGTATTGCTGTTGATGGCTCCAGCACTTGCATAAATTTTATTATAAAGCTCAACCATGTCTATGATTGGTTCTTTATAAACCTCACTTTTCACAAAGGGAAATCTAATGGAGTAATATCGGGAGATCTAGCTGGCCACTTGAGTACCCCGTTTGTATAAATCCATCTAAAGCAGTGTCAATATTGACAGTATTGTTTATGATAAATTCCAAAGGCACCTATGATTGTATTTTGCGTAAGAAGTCGTTTTATTTCATCAAGGTGAATGTAATCAATATAAAATGTATTTTTTCGCTCACGTTAATATTTCCTTTACTGCTACTCTAGTTGCACTGGAAAAAATGCATGGAACATATTTTTATTCAATATTGTTTAATAAAATACACGGGCGGGCGCTTTAAAATTGTGATAAATGTAATTTCAGGTTTAACCGGGAGTTGTAAAAAAAAGTTTTATTTTCAAATTATCACATTATCTTTCTATGAAGAAAGTTTCAAAATAACTATCGTATAAAATTTAATGTAAGAAAGTTACAGCGATTTTAGTTTTTCAAAAATTAAATATTTTAAACTCAAATTTCTCGAAAACGGTTGGATTTTCGAATTTTTTTCGTATCACAAAATCTACTTGAAATTACATTCTCTTTAACATAGATAACATTTCTAAGTTCCTGTCCGCAGCTCCATCTATGCCTTAACATAAAAAACTATTTCTATTTAAAACGACAGCCATTTATGTGTTCTAGCAATGGGCTTTTACAGAACTCAAATATCTCTAGTAGTTTCCGAAATATTTCACCTGGGAGTTTTTATTGGCACACCCTGTATATCTCAATTACCAAGTGTCGAATGGAAAATCGAGTAACACATTGTTTAGTTTAGTTTTCCTATTTTTAGCAAAATCGTTTTATATTATAAGAAGTGTTATTGTTAATAGTTTTCCATGGCCTCCTCACAAATATATTAAATTTTTAGAAAACTAACCACTTTTTCTAGAGATAAATATGACATATGATATATCGTTGGATAGCTAATTTAAGTTGTGATCGAATAATGGAATAACTTACAGATTCCATTTAAAAAAACACAAGTTATGTTTATATCTCGAAAACTGAGGCTTGCATCATTTTTTTCTTATCAGCAACGGATTCTACTAAAAAATGTGCATTAAGAATGTGTTACGCGATTTTCGATTCAACACTTGGTAATTGAGATATAGGTCATCCAAAAATACCAATTTTCCAAAAACACTCTGTAGCTCGGTAGTCGAAAAAGATAGAGGATCGAGGTTTGTGTCATTGTCTGTTTCTCGAAATTCAAGCTCAGCACACCTATACCGGGTGATTCAGTTTGGTATTCGCCCCCCCGTATCTTTTTTATTTTAACAGAAAACTTCAATAAACCATATATATTTGTAAATCGTTTGCCAAGCTCTATCGAATGACGTCCTTAAATCATCTCTTTGATCACATATGCCAAAATAACGATAGGCAACTTTTTTTTTTCAAATGGTATGCTATACATTTTTTTGCCGATTGTTGTAGAGCTTCTCTTTCTGCATTCAACCATGTGAAAAAAGTATACACTTCCATAAGGAAAATTTCGAGAAAATTAATAAAATACGAAAAAACTTCATTTAAAGGTTTTGTTTCTGATTCAACATAGTTAGCCATGAAAACAATTGAATTTTGTCATTGTTAGTAATGTCAAATTGAAAATACTGTTATTTGTGACTGTGTTATTCGTTTTTGTTTTATGTTATACTTCTAAATAGATTTACACAATGGTATCTTACATTAATGAAGAAATATTGGACATGATATGAATTTATGGAGAGTGCGGAAAAAACAGTAAAGCAGCCAAACGTTTATATCAAGATCGCTTTCGAAATAGACCGGTACCATCAGACAAAATGTTTGCAAAATTGGCAAGAAATATGAGCGAAAGTGGGAGTTTTGAGAAAAAAAGATACGTTTTTAAGCCCAGAACCGCACGAGATGAGGAACATACAGTTGCAGTTTTAGCCCGTGTTTTCGTAGACCCGCATATTTCTATTCGTCAGTTAGCGACAGAAACTGATATTTCATATTCTTCAATTCAAAGAATTCTGAGAGACAATAAACTGCGACCATATAAAATACATTTACATCAGGGCTTGCTTCCAGGAGATTACGAGAGACGTCTAAATTTTGTAGCGTGGTTGGCAGTTGCTCAAGAAATGACTATATTAGATCGCATCATGTGGTCAGATGAATCCCGTTTCCATAATAATGGAATTGTCAATAGACATAACTGCCATTATTGGTCGCAGGATAATCCTCACGGGCTTCGGGAAACTAATTTCCAAAATATCTGGGGAATTAACGTATGGTGTGGAATTATCAACGGACAAATTAAAGGACCAAAGTTTTACGAAGGCACGCTTACTGGAGAAAGATATCTACCAGTTTTTAAGAGAGGAGTTGTTAAATTTCATAGAAGACGTTCCATTACATATTAGGCATAACATGATACTACAACAAGATGGGGCACCGCCACATAATGCTATAATTGTAACGAATTACTTAAATGCAGTTTATCCAGGTAGATGGATCGGAAATCGTAGTGAGGGAGTCAAGTGGCCTGCCAGATCACCGGATCTCACACCGTTAGATTTTTTCCTTTGGCCATATCTAAAAGAAAGGGTGTACTTTACACCTCTAAATGATGTCGAAGATCTTACAAATATAATACAAACTGAATGCCGCAGATTAAATGTTGAAATTCTTCAACATGTATGTACCCAAGGTGTGATAAACAGAGGACTATTATGTATAGAAGCGAACGGAGGACTCTTCGAACATATGAAGCAATAAATAATGTTTTTATTTTCTTAATTGTTAGTTAGTTTTCAAGTATTGGTAGTTTTTTTATTGGTAATTGTTATTTATTATTAGTTGTTATTTTAATATTATTGTTGAGTGTTATTATCATTAATTAACTAAAGATACGACATTAAATGTTTGTTTATGTAAAAATGAATTACATAATTATTTAAAAATAGAACTTTGTTTGGTCAAAACATTAAACTTTGTTTCGAAATTTTTACGCCTCATCAGTACCGTACACAATCCTCGTACAAATCCCTGTCTTTCGAATCTGATTTGCCTAGTTGGTACCAGTTACATTACTTACAATGTCAAAATTCAATTGCTTCCTTGGCTAACTATGCTGATTCAGAAAGAACCTTTGAATGACGTTTTATCATATTTTATTAATTTTTTCGAAATTTTCCTTATGTTGAAGAATGAATTTTAACATTTAATCTGCAGCATTCAATTCGTATTCTAGTTTTAAGATCTTTGACGTCATTTAGAGGTATAAAGTAAACTTTTTCTTTTAGATAGAACCAAAGGAAGAAATCTAACGGTGTTTAAAAACGTTTCTTTTTTTCTCAAAACTTCCACTTTCGCTCATATTTCTTGTCAATTTTACAAACATTTTGACTGATCGTACCGGCCTATTTCGAAAGCGATCTTGATATAAACGTTTGGCTACTTTATGTTTTTTCCGCACTCTCCATAAATTAATATCATGTCCAATTTTTTTTCATTATTGTAAGATACCATTGTGTAAATCTATTTAGAAGTATAACATAAAACAAAAACGAATAACACAGTCACAAATAACAGTATTTTCAATTTGACATTACTAACAATGACAAAATTCAATTGTTTCCATGGCTAACTATGTTGAATCAGAAACAAAACCTTTAAATGAAGTTTTTTATTATTTTATTTTATTAATTATTATTATTTTATTAATTTTCTCGACATTTTCCTTATGGAAGTGTATACTTTTTTCACATGGTTGAATGCAGAAAGAGAAGCTCTACAACAATCGGCAAAAAAATGTATAGCATACCATTTGAAAAAAAATATGTGATCAAAAAGATGATTTAAGGACGTCATTCGATAGAGCTTGACAAACGATTTGCAAATATATATGGTTTATTGTAGTTTTCTGTTAAAATAAAAAAGATACGGGGGGGCGAATACCAAACTGAATGACCTGGTATTGGCTTTTGTCTATCTGGCATAGTTTTAGAAAAAACCTCAAATCCCATCCACCCTGGAGAGAAAACGGTCTTCACACATACAAACACACATTTATAAACAAAGACTGTGACTTTATTTGATCTAAATTTAGTTTAATTGTGTCAATTGGTTTAAGGTTTGATTAGTGCTAAATAATTTTAACTTGCCAATATTTTTAATTTTGGGCGGAGGCGCTAGTGCGAGGAAAATGACACGAATGTCGTTTCCGCGTCCGAATATGGGTGAATTTCACGAAAACGGCAAGTGTTCCCAGCAAATAACAACTAATTTTATAATAATTTTATAAGTTCTTGTTAATAGCACTTATTACCATTAGATTATTTTTAATAAACGCCAATATGTTCACGTAATCGGTAAAAAATTATATTTAGTATGCAATATACAATTTTCAAGACTTGAAATGTCACTTGCGTGGATATTCCTGTTGGATTTTAAGTATATATGAATTTAGTTACTTGAAAATGCATATTTTCTGCATACATTTTAGTATTTAAACATAATCCCGACATATGGAACCTATTACAAATAATTACTATTTTGATTAAAGAAAAGTGATTTCTGTTCGTTAAGATAGTTAAATAAATAAATATAATTAATATCAAACGTATATAATTCAAGATGCAGTATTTTTAATTTAATCATGCACAATATCATTAAACCTCACATTACTGAATAAATTAAATAAAAGCATGAGTTGGTTTGGGTGTTAGTATTAATCATGTCTTAGTTAATGCTTTAAAGCTGCATAAGATATATTGTTAAGCATAGTTTTTATAACAGTACATTATAGTTGTAAATTTTGTGGTCGTTACATATCAAATATATTTCTCTGTTAACCAACCATTGATATTACAACTCACGTCGTTGAAGATTAGAATTTACAGCCGGGCGCGGTGGTTAGACAGTTCTAGCAATTTCTGAGAAATATAACTTTTCTATGCAAATATTGTGATTTAAGCACGGTTGTGAAATTTGTTACATACTAGCAAAAATACCCACTGTTCAAAGGGAATGCAGTATATGGGATAGAAAAGAGCAGAGTTAAATTACAAACACCTAAATTTCCAAATAGCCATTAATGTGCCAAACTCATAAATTTCAACTAACGTTTGTCGGAGAGGAAAGAAAATATTGCAGAAATTCAAAATGGAAGTAGAAGAGTAGTGCTTTCAGATGCCTAACTAGTTTTGTGGAGAAAAATTACCTCGTGATACCCTTAAATATAGCAAAAAAATGTTTTTTCCCACTTTTAGGTTAGAATCTCTCGAGAACCTGACGTGATGGAGCAACAATGAAGTCGGATTCGAATTCAGCGCATCAAAAACCTACGGAAAAGTATAGTCTGATGTCTGGTTTAAAAGGCGGTGGCGGCATTCCTCGACATCGAAGGAGCATTTAACAATGAAATGCCCAACTCCCTATATACAGCGGCAGCTGCTAGAGAGGTTTAGCTGACTATAACAGGCTGGATTCAAGCTATGCTTGAAGACAGAATCATAATGACTTCTTTACGAGGAGAAATGGTCAGATTTAAGGCCGCAAGAGAGTATCCACAAGACGGGGTTCTTTCCCCCCTTCTATGGTCATTACTTGTGCATGACCTGTTGGCCGTTCTCTCTCTGTGGGAAGCCGAGATTCAAGCATATCCGGACGATCTAGTCATTATAGTTAGAGGAAAATCTGAAGAGGTACTTTCTCATACCTTTCAAGAGGTGCTAAATAGAGTCCATATTTGGTGTGAAAGGGAACAGATTACTGTTAACCCCTAGCAAACTGTAATAATACCCTTCACCAGAAAAAGGGGGATGAATAATTTAGAACCGCCCTCCTTAGCAGGAGGAACTATTCCATTTGCTGGCGAAGTGAAACACCTAGGTGTTACACTAGATAAATTACGCAATTGGAACTCCCATCTGGAAAAGGTAATCCACAAAGCAAGACTCTCCTTGTGGACATGTCGCAGAATTTGTGGAAAAATCTGGGGCATAGGTCCCCAACAAACCTATTGGATATACGTTACGGTCATAACACCAATGGTAGCGTATGCCTCCATAGTTTGGTGATCGAAAGGGCTACAATAAACAACCAAAGCCAAACTCTCTGGTCTACAGAGACAAACATGCCTGGCGATAACTGGTGCAATAAGTACCACACCGTCAGCCGCTCTGGAAGTCCTCCTGGATCTACTCCCTCACCACATATATTTGAGGAGAGAGGCCAGGTGGCCAACATACAGACAACAAGCGGCAACTAATATGTCAGATGACATGGAGTGTCATGATATCCTGGGAATGGTTTCTGATGTGATGCCTACCGTGCCCAACTATGAACTGCCTTTTACCGTCCTGTTTCCTGGAAGAAACCAATGGGATCGGAACAAAACCGACCTACAAAGAGCAGACATCTGTTGGTTTACAGACGGCTCCAAAACCCCTGAGGGAGTTGTAGCTGGAGCATACAGTCACAATCCAACGGTAATTATGTAACTATCTTTCAGGCAGAAGTTCATGCCATTGAACTGTGTACAAGAAGGCTTGAACAGATGCATCCTAGACACAGATCAATAAGAATCTTTTCAGATAGCCAAGCAGCTTTCAAAGCTCTTGGCTCACATCGCTGAAATTCTAAATTGGTCTGGAACTGCCAAAAGGCTCTAACCCGATTGGGCAGATACAACAAATTAACTCTTGTCTGGGTACCAGGCCACTGTGGCATGGAGGGCAACGCAATAGCCGACTCCTTAGCCAGGGAAGATGCGGTATCAAAATTTATCGGACCAGAACCAGTGCTTGGCATATCGGCAAGCACTGCGAAAACAACCAACTTGGCGTGGACCGAGAGGAAAATCCTCCAGTACCGGCAAAAACAACCAGGATTAGTCCGTTCAAAGGAGTTTATTACATACTCTCTGAAATCAAGAACTAAAAAACTATTAGAGTTAAATAGGTTACACCTAAATACTCTATTTGGCCTATACACTGGGCACTGCAGACTAAATCACCACCTACACAGGCTCGGAATAGCGGACAACGCTGAATGCCGTCTGTGTTTTGGAGGAGGATGAAACGGCAGCGCACGTTCTATGTTCCTTATTTGTATTTTTTCACGAGGGCACGAATTTTTTAGAAGTGCAAGATATATTTACAAAAAAAATTTGTTTGCAACTAGATTTCTTCATTGCATGATGAGGGAATAGCACACTAAAATCATTTTATTACTTACTATAATAATAACTCTGAGTGTAGGCACCATGTGTTCAATAATTATTCAGCGTTTCACCAACGTACAATTCTAAGTACCCCCTCTTCTATCTTGTGATATAAACATATCTTTATTTAGGTCAATAATAGAAAAAAATTACCTTAAAACCTAACCTATGTAACATTTCACTGCCTACACCTCTTGAACAAAATGGGCTCTGCTCGAACATTTCTTTCCCACATTGGTAAATCTGTGAACAATTTGAGGTAAATCTGTCCATGAATAAATTTGTAAATTAAATATTCTGACCTAATAGTAGGTCGAATTCAAGTAATTCTGACTATAAATGTTTGTTGGGTATAGGTGTATATAAATTATTAAAAGTATCTAAAACACAAATTTTTTTAGTTTTCTCTATATCCAATCAATGATTTGAAGGCCTGCCTTTATCGTCCAACTCTTGAAGCAGGAAACGATTACCTAAGGCTGTAAGTTTGAGCATTTTGTCAACAGAAATAAACGTTGACTGCCTTACTGATGGTTGTCACAGTACTTTGCATACACTCCGGTGCGAGAAAGCAATAATATACTTACACTTAGTACATCCTATTAGATGTTGTCACTAAAACTTAATATCGTCTACTCGTGTAAGCATTTAGCATGCCGCAATATTACTCTTCATGACTTTGAAATAATATAATTCCGCCAGAACAATCAATATTGAAAATACACAATGACATGAGGTATTCATTAAACTGTAAACATATTGCGAGAAGATATGAATGTTCAAGAATTATCTTTTTCACATTGTTTCAGTTGTTGACAATTTATCATGATGTCGCTTTTTATCAAGCACGTGTCTGGGATCTACCAGAAGGTATATTACCACGTCTCGCTCTAGTTCACTGGATGCGGAGGATTGTTTCAAACTTCGGAGGAGAAATAAACGTAACTGCAAACATTTGCTTAATTGAAGAACTTAAAACATATTCGAAAATGTTTAACAAGTAGCTATGATTAAATAAACAGTGCAGTGAGATCCATTGTTCAGGACAGTGAATAAATCGCTATCCTATGTACATAATTGGTCATTCAAAAGGGAACTACCTATCGGGTTATTCCAATGTTTGTAGATTCCAATTGCTTCTAATACATTTAATTTCTAAATTCTATTGATAATGTAAAACTACCAGTTCATTCATTGACAGAAAAGTGTGGAAGGATTCTAGAAAATAGATTGAAAATTTTGAATTATTTTGATTATTTTTAAACGATTTTAAATGTTCAGTATATTTTATATCGAATGTCCTTCTTGTTCTGAAAAAGATGAAACCGAAAATTTAAATCTTGCCATTAATTGATGATTCAAATTAGTATTCTCGCCTTTGGCAACCCATGCTGCGTGACGTCACATTGGGGAGACTGTAATTATTCGTGTTAGACTCTGCAGCATAGGTCGTCTCGCGCAGAGTTTTATATTTTCAGGTTTCAGTGTTTTCCTGTCTGCTGAATAGTAAGTAAACAGTAATATTGTCATATTATTCAAAAATCCAAAATAAATAATAGTTTTATAAATATGAAAGTAGCCATAGATACGGATTTTGTTAAAAGTGTATTATATACTCTAAAATATGATTGTTTTAATAAAATTTTATATACTGCTTATTTAAATAATAAGTGGAATTTTTTTAATATTTTTTTTACTCAGTTTGTTTTTTCCTAGTTCATTCTTTTTATACTTATACTTTTAGCAAATACGAAAACGAAGAGTATTATTGCATTTGATCGACACATTTCCAAACTTGTAAATATCTCCCGCGGAGAAAATTTTTCCATATAATATATTAATTATCGAATTCTGAAGAACTTTATAAATGTCCGTCTGCCCATTCGTCTGTCTAGCCGTCACGTTCTTCTTGCAGGCGCTTCAAAACGCAAAGTTTGATCATATTGAATTTTGGACGGTAAGTTACTGTTAGTCGGAGGACGAACTCTAATAACACCACCTAAATGTTCTGGAAGAGCCTTGTGCCAAAGAAGATGCACATTTAGAGACAAGGGACTTACACACAATATTCGAGTTTACTGGGATTAATTTCTTCTGCTGATTAATATATTTTTACTTTATTAACCAACCAAAACGTACGTTTTCATAAAGATCGACCAATAGGTCGATAGGATAAAGTGAGAAAAACGGCTATCGATTATTGGAAAAAATCTAGAGAAATGTATGTTACTTTCTTCGTAGTAGCCATGTGTCAAACTAAAAAAGTCATTGAAATTATTAATATCTGACCACAGAGTACAGTAACTACACAGAGGCGAAAGCAAGCCTTCCCGCCAAAACCAAATTTGTATTAACGCATCGCTATTTTTTAAATGGTATATCAATCAACCTCACTTTTGCGTTGACACTGTTGACGTTTGTCGTTTTAAGTTTGGATTTGTTAGTTTTATTTCCACTCATTTTGCGAGGTTGAAAACATTAGCCGAGAATTGAAATTTTCATAAATAAAACCTAGTGCCCAACTCAACTGAAAATAGGCGCCGATTATAAACAATTCACATGGTAATATTTTTCAATCCAACTCGAAATACACTGTTTTCTCAGTGTATCCTTAGAAATAAAGAAAAAAATAGAAATAAATTAATAACACATTTCTCCCAGTGTAGATGCAATTGGTACACAAGGTCACAGAAATCGAGCCATCAAAACTCGAAGGTGCCGCCCAAGCTTTCGCCTCTTTGTAGTTACCGTACTCTGTGATCTGACATTTCGCGTTTCCATCTTGATTTTTGTACACAAAATGAATGAGAAAAAGCGATTTGGTGATGTTTCACAAGAAAATATTAACCATGAAACCATGAAGAAGAATCTAAATGTAATAGCATTGTTTATAATAATTGTGTATTTCATATAGATACAGTGAATATGTTTGATGATAATAAACATTAACAACATTTTTATACTTTAAATAAACATTTTTTTTGTTCTAATAATTATTTTAGTTAATATTTTTTAATCATGCATAATCTTCTGTAATACACACGAGGTTGATTTTCTATTCGGGTACATTTTTTTTGAGTGACTTAACCCTGTTTGCCATGAAAGTTTAGCTGGAATTAAGAGACTTAGCCCATGCCCTTAATTCTCGAATAATTTTCATGGCAAAATAGGTTTGTGTCCAAAAAAAATTTACCCGGTAAATAATCGACCCGAAAAAATTCCAGTGCCACGGTCGAGAATTGAACTCGGGACTCATTGGAGTGTGCTAGCCTCTCAACCAAGCAATCGATTAATAACACAGCCCCACAAAAAAAAAAGTTCAAAGCAGCGAACCAGACCCATGTATTCCTATGTATTTTCGTTCGCTGAATCCGAATCCAGGGTCAAAAAAAATCGTACACCCCCAAAATCATTAGCTAGAGAATGAAATGGGGTAAAAAGAATATTAAGCTACGAGAATAGTTGTTACATCTTAATCAATCGAATTATACAAATCAAGGTTAAACAGCAGCGTACATGCAATAGATATGAAACACACCCCCAGGGAGGTACGAAAACTAGCCCCTATAGGCCTATATATAAAAAAATAGATCCAAAACAACAATGACTGCTGAAAAAGCTCAAAATGTCTAAGTTTTGTTAAAGTGATAAGAAACTGCATTAGGTCCGACGTAATCTTCATAAACTGCCCCTATAGAGTTGAGAACAACCACCCTCAAGTTTAAAGGACACGAGAAAAACAAGAAAAAACGTAAAATGCAACAGGATTTCTATTTTCATGGATGATATGATTGGCTGAAATTGCGTAGTGCTCTAAAATAGAACTTACGTACCATCAACATTCTGCAGTCTCAACCCGCAAAGGGTGTAAAAATTACCCCCTATGTAAAGTTTGACTATAAAAATTCGAAACACCTGCGTTGTGTGAAAGAGAGAAGAAACTAGACTATTAGTCCAATCAATGAATGCCCAAAAAGGGATCGTAGAGAACATTTTGGAGGGGAGAATTTTTCTCTTCAGGGATGTGTTGGGGGTAGTCAGGAGGTAGACATACTAAAAGTCCCCGCCCCTAGCCCCGCCGCTTCAGGGGGGAGGGGGGTGGAAAGGTTCCTTTTTTAGATTCTTCGCTTATAACTCGGAAACGATGCGTCGTATGGGAAAAGGTAATCTGTGCAAAATTAAACATAGTTAAATTTTCCACAAGAATGTTTATATTCATTTTCTTCCTATGTGTTATATTTTACGAGATATTCGCCAGCGAAAATCGATAATTAATAAAAAAAAATCAATTGTGTACTTTGAATATTTCTATCAAAGCGGTTTACCGTGGTCTTCTAATAAATCACAGTCACAAAACAATCTTTATTTTACAACACTCGACGTATTTACTAACGTAATATTTTGTTGAAGTCTAGACATTTCTTTAAATATACAGTGTGACTCACTTAAAATGAAGATACACTTATAACTTTTTCATTTTGTTTCCGATTTGAATCAAATTTTACTTAAGTATAGAACAAATTAGGATCTACTTATGACCAGAAAATCATTTACCTGCTATAAAGGCAAAGCCACTTGCGGTACCAAAATATGCTGAAAAAAATAAAACATTATGAATGTTAGAAATTCTAAAAAATGCATCCAATCGGCACCACAAACGTACATACACCAAAATTTGATTTGATTATTGATGGGGGATATTTCATACATAAGCTCATCTGGCAAAGGGGGTCCTCAGCTTCCGCAATTTGTGGTGGCTACGTAAAATTCATCGTTCGTAAGATTAACAATCAATATGATTTTTAATCTTTTTCCTCATATTTTGGTACCGCAAGTAGCTTTGCCTTTATAGCAGGTGAATGATTTTCTGGTCATCAGTAGATCCTAATTTGTTCTATACTTGAGTAAAATTTGATTCAAATCGGAAACAAAATGAAAAAGTTATAAGGGTATCTTCATTTTAAGTGAGTCACACTGTATATTTAAGGAAATGTCTAGACTTCGACAAAATATTACGTTAGTAAATACGTCGAGTGTTGTAAAATAAAGATTGTTTTGTGACTGTAATTTATTAGCAGACCACGGTAAACCGTTTTGATAGAAATATTCGAGGTACACAATTGATTTTTTATTATTAATTATCAATTTTCGCTGGCAAATATCTCGTAAAATATAACACATAGGAAGAAAATGAATATAAACTTTCTTGTGGGAAATTTAATTACGTTTAATTTTGTATAGATTACCTTTTTTCGTACGACGCATCGTTTCCGAGTTATAAGCGAAGAATCGAAAAAAGAAACCTTTCCACCCCCCTCTCCTACTGAAGCGGCGGGGCTAGGGGCGGGGACTTTTAGTATGTTTACCTCCTAACTACCCCCAACACATTCCTGAAGAGAAAAATTCTCCCCTCCAAAATGTTCTCTACAACTCTTTCATTGACTGGACTATATGTTCGACGCTGTGCTAGAAAACCACCCCCACGGAGTTGAGAGACGCCACCTATATAAAAAAAAACATGGAAATGAAACGAATATTTCATAATCATATCATCCATGAAAATAGAAATCCTGTTGCATTTTACGTTTTTTCTTGTTTTTTTTCGTGTCCTTTAAACTTAAGGGTAGTTGTTCTCAACTCTATAGGGGCAGTTTATGAAGATTACGTTGGACCTGATGCAGTTCCTTATCACTTTAACAAAACTTAGACATTTCGAGCTTTTTCAGGAGTCATTGCTGTTTTGGATCGACTTTTTTATATAATGGGGCTAGTTTTCGCCCCTCCCTGGGGATGTGTTTCATATCTATGGCATGTACGCTGCTGTTTAACCTTGATTTGTATAATTCCATTGATTAAGATGTAACAACTATTCTCGTAGCTTAATATTCTTTTTACCCCATTTCAGGGGCTCTGGCTAATGATTTTGGGGGTGTACGATTTTTTTTGACCCCGGATTCGGATTCAGCGACCGAAAATACATAGGAATACATGGGCCTGGTTCGCTGCTTTGAACTTTTTTTTTTTGTGGGGCTGTGTAATTTCATAAATGGACCTGAAAAGGGTTGCAACTTTTAATGTGATACTAAAACTGAAGTAGTTTCTAGAAACAACAAAATGTGATTCTATTGACACACTTTTCGCCAACACAGTCGGAAGCATCGGGAGAAAATTGACCATACTTAAGCTTATTTACAAATTCAAACATAAGACTAATGCGTGGGCCTTAAAATTCTGCTGCTTGATTTTTAGTCACTCTTAGACCCGAAGATGCAAAAAATCGCAATTCGGAAATAGTTTTTACTTAAATCTTCTGAGGAGGGGACTACAGAGTATATTTTAAGTAATTTTAACTGGGCGGCACTAGAACTCGAAAATTATTTATGTGTACTCAGGACCGTAGTCAGGAATCGGAAAAAATGAATTTACCTTTAAAATGAAAATTGAGCGGGGGGAGAAAATCTGAACAAAAAATTTATTTCTCCAAATTGAAGAATTGATAAGCAGGGGCGAAAAATCTCGTAAAAATTTGATGAGCGGGAGGGAGATGTTAAGTTCAAAATATTTACCACGAAAACGAACCTTCTTAATTTTCCGAGTGGCACTGGGCGGTACAAACTTGTCACTAGGCGGCACTAGTGCCGCCTACTTTATACCTTGTTTTTGCTCTGGGGGACTATTAAGTAATAATGAAACTGTAATAATTAACCAAGTCGTTCCTGCCATCAGTCTGCTTTATAATTAATTTGGTACCTATTAGAAACTACTGTTCATTAAAATTTGCTGTAGAGTTAACTACAAAGTGCTGAAATCAACAGGAAGTTAACAAGATTAAACGACAAAGAGTTTCGTTAAAGCTCTTACTAATGCATTTAAGGGAACAACGCTGTGGTGACGAGCGCTGCACTTTCAGCTTTAGAATAATACCTCGGGATGCTTTGAACTAATTCAAATAATTATTAACTTATCAAACGCAGTAAAGAGTTTATTGTGAGAGCATTTAATGATTAAATGAAAATTTCGCTTATATAATCGGTACAACTTATATTCCGATGTTGCCGATTGCACACTCTTTAACACACTGTTTTCTTTCTCATGACATAACTTTTTCTTGCTGTTTGAGATGAATCCCCGATATCTTCAACTTATAAATTTGCTAGCGTTCTTCTGAGGCCGCGAATTACCGCTGTAAGAGTTTTTAAGCATGACCTCATGACTTATTCGCTCGAATTAAATGTAATATGATCGTTATTTTAGATAAAGGTGAATATTGCGAACAGGTATTTAAAGATATTAATGATATAGTCTAGGTGCCCGCGTACATAAATGCAATTTGTACATATCCTCGAATAACTTCTTGTACGGCATAATTACACCTAGTCTATCACTTTTTTCCTCTGCGAAAATTTTCGTAAACACGGCGTTCCTCCTCCCACGCGTCGGATTAGAAAATCGGCAAATATATTTTGCCGGACAATTTGAGAATTGGATTCTACATATATATTCTATATATTTCTACAAACTGCCCGACAAAAATTTTGGAACGTTAAGGGTGTCTATCACCCTAAACATAACAACATACCTTTAAAACATTTGTTGATAACCAGCTGATTTTTTCAAGATTGCTTAATAAAAATATGTAGAATCCAATTTTCGAATTGTCGGACAAAATGTATTTGCCGATTTTCCAGTCCGACGTGTGGAAATCGTCGTTTTCATGCCGAGGAGGAACGAAACGGGGTTTACGAAAATTCTCGTAGAGGAAAAAAGTGATAGACTAGGCGCAGTTATGCCGTACAAGAACTTATACGAGGATATGTATAAATTGCATTTATGTACGCGAGCACCTAGACCAGGGATTCCCAAGAAGATTTTTTCAAGGGCCCCCTCATCGGTCGCTATACTGACAAGGACCCTTTAAAAGCATAAATTCTTCTTAAAATGAAGATTATGTAGAATCTACCACTGCAAGTCAAGTAAAATACAAAACAATTGAATATCTCAGTGACATTTCGCGGACCCCCATGACATCGTGGTCCGCGGACCACCTGTTGGGAATCTTTGACCTAGACTAATAGTCCAGTCCCCAGACAAAAACTAACGGCAAAAACTGGGATAAAATAATCCTTACATGAAATTTTGCGAAGAAGAGTGGAGTCAAATTAAATGTCAAAATAGGTGAATAAGGAGTTCTCTGGCTGCAGCAATTTTATTGTTTTAATTTGTTAATGAATAAACATTCAACGTCGTTTTGTTAAGTATTTATGTTTTATTGAAGATGGCGATTATTCCACAATTGGTTATTCACAACGCTTCATGTTAGAAAGATTCGAGTCTAAAAAACAGGAGAATAGCACACTCTGTAATTTTCCTATATAAAATTATTTACAATATGTTTGATTGCCCGTCTATTTTGGAGCAACTGTGCTTTCGTGTGCCTTGTATAGAAAGCAGAAATCATGAAACATTTTATCTTGCTACCCCTCGAACCAATTTACTAAAACTTTCAACTATACATTTTATGTGTAAAAATTATAATTCGTTGCAAAATGAGCTTGATATCTATATTTAATTGTACTAGTCAACCATCCCAAGTTGGCAAGTAGCCGCGCAGAAAAAGAAGAAATATCGTCACTGTTGGACAGAAACAAACAAGCTTTTTAAGCTTCCTAAGCTTCTTAAGGCTGCCTTTGCACGCCACAGTCAATTCTTATATAGAAATAGCCAACTAATGGTTCTGCCGGTAAAACAGGAACCATGCAATTGTCTAATTATGAGTTGAGATTTACTTATTTGTTGTTGGCAACAGAAGTGTTGCAGGGCCGTACGGCAAAGATGTTTTAGATTTTTGCCGTACGGACAGTATCGAAAATAGTCGACTAGATTTACAACAGTGAATTAAGTGAATTAAAAAATTATTCAGCTCTTATTCTATTTTGAAACTTTTGAAATAGGACTTGATGTTCATAAATAATTAAACAATCCATGGTATCTAACAGTAACAAATTCAATTATTGTTTGATTAAATTTGACGTGTTATTTACGTGACAGAAAAAACATTTTATTGTATTACGGGTTGTGAGAATTATTTGCAATGTTTGACCTTGATTATAATAATACACCCTGGCTTTGGTATGTATAGCATTGCTTTCATGCAAAAAAATATGTCGAGTCGAGCAAGGTCGCCTTTTGCTTCATCAATCACCAAACATACGCGACTAGTTTCTGTCTGCGTTTTTCTCATTACAATGGCTTTGTGTGCATTGCATTTCAAATTGTACGTTGTTTATTATTTTTTGTTTTTGTCATATGTTATGAAAAGTCAAATGCATGACAAAAACAAAAAAATAAAAAACGGGGAGGCTACCAAATTTTCAAAAATTTTTTCGCAAACTGCTTTTTCAATATTTTTTAGAGGTCATTAGCGAAGTGCTTCTCTAGATGTATTTCCCATATTTCGTATAGGTTCCAGGCGCCACAGACGAGAAAAAAAATATTGAAATTTCACCAGCCGCCACTGATCTTCGGCATGTTCGTACCTTTATACTTTTTGATCTAACTAAAAATTACTTTGAACACCAGGAAATGAACATTTTGTTTAGGTTTGTGTATAATATAAGTACAAGTCTTTACAGTTATTTATTTAATAAAGAAAAAAATTATAGTGAACAATGTAGATTTTTTTTACACCCTCATAAACATTCATACCAGAATGCAATAAAAAATTTTGAACATTCACTTCTTAAAAACAATATTTTTGTACTGCAAGTTTAACTATCATTTTCAAATACTAAAGTGACAGTCCCAGAGACAATTTAAGCTCTCCTTCGGGAAATAAAAGAGACATTTTACTCTTTCAAAATAATTATTGATTATATACACTAAAAGAGTGTGTGCAGAGATAGTTTGTCCATATACCACAATACAATTCTTTTGTATCCCTTGTGACATTGATTCTTCACAGTCGGAATTAAAGTTAGGTAAATTTAGTCCTTTGATATAATTGTAATCACTTTTTATAGTATTGATATTTTGTTAGATATACTAATAAGTTATTAGCAAAATTACTAACAAAAAGTTATTGAAAATGTAGAATAAACAAGGATTGTATAACTTCAGAAAAAATAATAGAAAGTAAAAAAAATCTGGATTTGTGCAGTAAAGCTGAAATTATATGCTCTAATATAAAGAATACAACTTCGTGTAGCAATTTTATTATTAAAAAATTGTAATCATAAAAAATTGTAAGGGCTACTTTGTTTTTACGTAGAGCCTGAGACAGGCCCGCGCCTAACGGGCGTGCGATGAGTGCTCCGCACGCAGGCGCATGCTTCTGGGGGCGCAAAATTACTGCACAAAAAATTTTTTTTCTTGGATTTCACCCCCCCGTTCTTCAAAAATTTTTTCTTGGATTTCTCCCCCCCCCCCCCCCCCGCTCTCCAAAAATGTTTTCGGACCAAAAAAGTTTTTCTTGGATTATTTCATGAAGAATGAAGACTTGCACACGGACGCGCATATCCTTAGGCGCGGGCCTGGCCTGGAGAAAAAAGCCGTGCATAAATAGCCATTGGCAATTCTCTTTGTATTGTAGTAAGTATATGTACTTAAGAGACCGAGCTTTATTAATCATAATAAATAAAGATGAATTAAACGATCTTAAAAACGTGATCAGTAATAAATAATGTGGACAATTCAATCGGTAAGTAAATTAAAATTCTTTTAAAATCTATTTCAAACACTAGAGAAATGAAAAATAAGTCCGACCCTGCTCATACTGTCTTTCTAGTATTATTATAGCAGTGTTACCACTTCGAACGACTTCTGTCGCGGCATCTACTAGCAAAACGTCAAACTAATATTGGTATATTTCGGCAAATTTCTCTAAACAAGTAATCTTTTATTGTAGCAAATATTATGCGGATTTTTAACTTTTTTTTACGCTAAATATATTTATTCTATTACGTATCACATTTTATTTGAATATTTGAGTTCCATTAAAAAATATAAAATCATTATAGATGAATTAGGGACGATTGACGGGTACGTTCACGTTTAATAATTCAGAGGAGAAAACTTTGGAAACTTAATTTCATTTAGTATTCAAATATAAGATATGGTACGTAACAGATTTAAGTTAACTAGTTTCAATAATTAAATCAAATCTGAATTCTGTTGGTTCGTTTTTAAGAATACTTTCCCCAAAATAATTACAAAATGACGAATTAATGAACGCATATTTGACCTTGGTAACACAGCCTTAAGCTAGCTAGCTACCTACAAATATTTGCCAATTAGAGCCTTTTTGATTCAGGATGACTAAATATTATGATCCACAATAATTTTTCTAAAGTTTCTTAAGCTAGCTAGCTACCCAGCTAGCTTAAAAAGCTTGTTTGTCTCTGTCCAACAGTGACGATATTTCTTCTTTCTTTGCGTGGCTGCTTGCCAACTTATGACGGTTGACTAGTAGTCCCGCCTTAATTAAAAGGTTATCATCCGTACAAAACGAATATGCATATAATCCCATTTCTCTTATTACCGTTTACATGTTTTTAGCATAATGTTATATGTACATGCGTGTAAGTGTATATATATTTTAAGTCAGCTTTCCTCAGTTTGATTTGTATTTTGTTTCTTCTGTGACTTACTGTGCATTTAGTATATACCGTGCGTGTAATTGTGGATTAGACATGTACATCCACGTAGCACGAGAGATATGACAACCCAGCAACAGCAAAACCCGCCTGTTGGCACTCGACTACTGAAGTATCTCAGCTCTGTTATTTCATTTTAGTCAACTGGCACACGCGATGTTGCAATTCTTACTTCCTATGTCTAACTTGCCATTACACGTACGGTATAATAATTATACTGTTAGTACTTACTACTGTATCATTCCCACCCTTTAATTGGTTACCTGTTGGGTGGCTGTATTTAATAAATAAATAGGTCCATTACTCAAAGTGCAGACATACGAAAAATTTTCTCCTACTGAATATTTCAAACGACCCACTGTATGGCGTGGGGAAGGAAAACACAAAAGTGTGATGCTATCTCAACTGAAGAAAACCGTCCTTATTTTAACAACAGGATGATAGTAAAAATCACAATATAAATATGCTACTGAAAACTGTGAGGTGAGGTACGGTACCGGGTTCAGTGACGAGTTTCAATCGGCGATGCGAGTCCGTCACTTGGATGGGTGATCGTACCTCATCTCGCCGTCTTGGTTAAGTGGTAGAGTAGCATTAGCTAAACTTCGCCAGGACGTTAATATAAATAAGGCATTAAAAAAAAAAACGAAGAAAAATGTGCAGACATACGAAAAATTTTCTCCTACTGAATATTTCAAACGACCCACTGTATGGCGTGGGGAAGGAAAGCACAAAAGTGTGATGCTATCTCAACTGAAGAAAATCGTCCTTATTTTAACAACAGGATGATAGTAAAAATCACAACATAAATATGCTACTGAAAACTGTGAGGTGAGGTACGGTACCGGGTTCAGTGACGAGATTTCGATCGGCGATGCGAGTCCGTCACTTGGATGGGTGATCGTATCTCATCTCGCCGTCTTGGTTAAGTGGTAGAGTAGCATTAGCTAAACTTCGCCAGGACGATATAAATAAGGCATTAAAAAAAACGAAGAAAAAAAAATTTCAGAGTTCGAAACTATATCGAAAAATCTATAAAAACTATAAAATATAACTTTTCCGTATAAAGCTGATACCGAAATTACAAATATTTGCCAATTAGAGCCTTTTTGTTTCAGGATGACTAAATATTATGATCCACAATAATTTTTCTAAAGTGAATTTTAGGAAATAAATATTCTAAAAAGGAATGACTATTAACAGAGGGCCTCGTTAATCATTTGTGAAAATCAATGAACCTGCTTACACAATTAAACATAATTTGGTAGTAGATTTATTAAAGTTGTAAGTTTTGACTCGAAATGGCTTAAGTTTCAAAGTGAAGCTAATATCAGGAATAATATAAATTTCTAGGAACAAATTAAACGAGCAGTAGCATGGCAATGCCAGTAGCAGTAATAACATAGCGACCAGCTGTGTGAAGTACACCAAATTAAGGAGTTGTTACACTGAACACGTGACACTAATGTGCTGTAATTAACTACCTAACACCATACTTACATCATTATGTTAATAATGCAGAAACTTAAATAATGTTCAGATTTCTGAGTGTTATTATAATAGAACGAATAGAAGTTAAAGTACATCCTTAGAATATTATTTTGTAGAAAATTTCTAACATAATAAGCCACACACATCCATTATGCCTGTGATCAACCATCGGTTAGGAAAAAAATAGTCATAATAATAATAATAATAATAATAATAATAATAATAATAATAATAATAATACACACAACAGAGTGGCCAGATATCTCCACTGGGTCAAGTGCAAGCACTTCGATATACCAGTACCGCCAAAATATTATGAATATATCCCCGAGAAGGTTGTCAATACCAACGACGTTACAATTATGTGGGACTTGCCGGTTATAACTGACAGAGAAATACGCGCAAATCGACCAGACATCGTCGTACATAACAAAAAGGAAAAATCCTGTTTGCTGATCGATGTATCCATCCCGAATGACACCAACGTGATGCTCAAGGAAACGGAGAAGTTGAGCAAGTACAAAGACCTCCAAATAGAAGTTAGTAGAATGTGGAATGCAAAGACCACAGTCATGCCGGTAATTATAGGAGCCCTTGGAACTGTCAAAAAGGGCTATGACCGGAGTCTACAACAACTGCCTGGTCAACGGAGCGCACAAGAAGTGCAGAAGATCGCACTTTTGGGTACGGCGCATATCTTAAGGAAAGTTTTAGATTAGGAGTCTCTGCGATCCCTTGTTGGGATCTGGACTCTAAGCTGTTGGAGCCGACATCACCAACGTCACCTGAAGGGCCCAAAAACCTGGAACGGGCTCCAACAGAGCCGAATTTCAATCGCGCGCGAGGGATTCGGTGAATAATTTCCAGCTACGGCTGAGAAAGTGTGCCGCTGTTAAGTCTATAATAATAATAATAATATAACAATAACTTTATTGCCGTATCATCTTATAAAGATATTGGCAACGTCATTGATTAGGTTTAAAAGATGGAATAGCAATTGTTGAGGCTGCGCAGAGGCATTGTTTGTTTTTGTTTATTTTAAATTTGGCCTACACTAGAAATAGTTGTCAGCACTATGGTCTGACCGGCAATTTGCGTAACACTCGCCAGATGAGGGAGTGGGAAGTAGGTAGACAAGATATTGTAGGATAAAGGTAGTTTTTAAGAGTCACACACAAGCTTTAGAACGTAACAGTTTACATCCATTATTTATACAAGTCCGAGATTACAGTAAATCACAAGTGTTCTAAAATTACAAGTTTCTATCATTTCTATCCTTTACCGTAATTAAAAAAGTGGTACTATAATACAGTCCATGAGTACAGACCCTACAAGCAATAATTAATAGACAAGCATAAAACTAATAAACACTAAATGTAAAATCTTATGAATTAAATGGTTAAAACAAATGAATAAAACAGAGAAGTAAAGTATTCAAGGTACGCGGCTAAAAATGTAAAAACATAATGCAATAATGCAGTTTAAATTGTTTATTTTAGTATTCTTGGATAGAGTAAAAACTGTTGTCGAGAAGGAAGCCCCTTATATATTTTTTAAATTTCCTTACCGAATTAATGCATTTAAAAGAGTTAGGTAGGTGATTGTATATATCACTACAGAAGTAATAAGGACTTTTTTTACAGACAAAGTAATGTTTGAAACATAGTGGTGAGGTACGGTACCAGTTTCAGTGACTGAACCTCGGTCGGGTACACCTCCTATAGCTTATATACTCATATTATCAGAAGCTACGGCAATACAATTAAAATGCATTTTAACATTTGAAAACTTGCCTTTTTTATACTCTTCGCAAAAACGAAGAGTATATTGTATTTGATCGGCACATTTCTAAATCAGTAAATATCGCTCGTAGAGAAAAAATTTTATATCGTTATGTTAGTGAACGAATTCTGAACAACTTTCAAAATGTCCGTCTGTCGGTCCGTCCGTCTGTCCGTCCGTCTGTCCGTCCGTCCGTCCGTCCGTCTGTCCGTCCGTCACGTTTCTTGTAAGCACGATAACTCAAGAAAGAAAAATCCGATTGTATTGAAATTTGGAGAGTAACTTAGTGTTAGCTAGAGGAAGAACCCTATTGTTTTTTAACAAAATAGATTGGTAAATAAAAAAGTTATTAGTAATTTAAAATTTAAAAAAATATTTTTTACATTTTTTTATGGTTTGTAATAAATAGAAACCTTGCGAAATGTTATTTCCTATCACTATTTTTTTTTAATACATTTTACTAATGTGTGTTTCCTAATAATCACAATAAATTTTCTAATGGTATATATTACACTCATTAACAATTTTAGTAATAAGAAATGGTGGTGTAGCGGCAAGAGTTTCGTCTCACAAATTAACAAACTCACAGTTGACACAAAACATTGCAAACGTACGAAGACGAGATAACGTACCACACACACATAAACTAATACACGAACGACTTCCAATATATGACACTCCTTTACTAGACTGACGTCACCCTCTCCCTTAGAAAACACGTACTCTTAAAAAACACCTTCCTTCTAAACCTCATACCTTTTTCATCATCCCTTCTACCCCCCTTGACCCCTTGTTGAAAGCTATAACCATCTAAAGATTTACCATTCATGGTAAATAAATGTTTTTAAACACTTGACACCTAAAGCAGGGTTTTTCATTTTATTTTCCCTGCATTTCCAGAACTATTACTTTCATCTCTCATTAAAAAGTAAATTCATTTTATTAATATAAAATCTCTGATATAATCACGCTAAAATACGATTGTGCTAATTGAAATCGTCTAATATACTACAGTAACATGAGCTTGAATTTCTTTTGCCGAAGCACCTGGCCGTTGTGCCACTTCTCGCAATCAGTCGCGAGTATGTGACGCAATGTTTACCTATTCTGATTGTACAATGAAATAATGAAATTAATAATGACATGTTCGCCACATTTAAATAAAATAAAGAAATGTAATTTGGCAAATTTGGCAATCCAAGGGTCCCGGGTTCGATCCCTCACATCGTCATTTTTTTTCATATTTTTTTTTCACAACAAAGTTGGTATCACAAAATTTAGAATGTCCAAAAACCAACATTATTTATAAGAAAAATGCGAAGAGTATCCTATAGAATGTGTAACAATTATATAAAAAGCTCAGTAAATCGGCGAAGAGTATAATGCTTCCACTAGTTATAACTTATAACAATAAAGAATTATTGAGCAATATCCCTGGCTAACACTAGCCATTATTCGGACGCATCACGCCAACGCGCGTCTGTTACGCCTGTGCAAATACCATAACATGTATTATAGATACTTTTGAGATATTCTAATATAATAATTCTATATTGACATGTACATATAAAATTTTAATAAAGGGCTTTAATGGTTAATGGTTAATGGACCTCGATCGGCGAAGTTAAGCACGGCCGGGTGAGTCCGTCACTTGGATTGGTGACCGTATCTCATCTCGCCGTCTTGGTTAAGTGGTAGAGTAGCATTAGCAGCATATAAAGGCAGCGGTTGAAAAGACGGAAGAAGGTAACCGCCTTAACCAGAATTACCCCTAATATAAGAGGTCCAGGGTCAAAGAAAAGGGAAATGCTGTATAACGTGGTACAATCAATCCTACTATATGGAGCACCTATTTGGTGTGATTATATTAAAATGAGGAAATACAGGCAGATGGTAATTAGGATACAAAGGAAAATGCTTATCAGAGTGACAAGCGCCTATCGTACGGTTTCGGCGAAAGCAGTGCAAGTGGTTGCAGGAATAATACCCATTGATTTACTAGCAGAGGAGAGGAAGGCTGTACATAACAGGAGAGAGGAAAACATACAGCAAGTTAAATCCCTAGAAAGAATACGCACAATTCAGAGGTGGCAGGAGATGTGAAATGACACATTAGATGTAGCACAATGGACAAAGCAGCTTATATCAAATTTGAGCGAATGGGTGAAATGTACACATAGGGAAGTTGACTATTTCCTAACGCAGGCACTTACGGGGCATGGCTCATTCAAAGCGTACACAAAGGATTGGAAAAACGGAAGACGACCATTGTGAGTACTGCGGACAGGTGGATACTGCAGCTCACACTCTGTTCGAGTGCGAGAGATGGCAGGTTGAACGAAGACAAACCAATCAGGAGCTAGGGATGACAGTAAATATAGAAAACATGATTCCGAGTATGATAGAGAACAAGGAAAAGTGGAGGAGGATACACTTATTCATAAGAACGATAATGAGGGAAAAAGAGGCGGAGGGAAAAAGAGGCGGAGGGAAAAAGAGGCGGAGGAAAGGCGACTGCAGCAACAAGGTAGAATTTAGAATAGGCGAGGAAGCAGATGAACAGACACCACCTAACCTGACGTTATGCGATAAGCGGTTCCGGGTTAGAGAGGGGAAACGAAAGGGGTGGTTTTAGTGAGTATGCCAGGACAGGAAGTCTCACACATTACTGGGGAAAAGGCAGAACAAGTACCTCAGTCAGTGCATAAAGCATTTTCACAAGTCAAAAAAAAAAAAAAAAAGAGTAGCATTAGCTAAACTTCGCCAGGACGTTAAGGCACAAAAAAAATGTTAAAATACTAACCTTTTTTTTGCATTCGACCTAGTGCCATGACGATGTACCGAGTTATTTTGTGGAAACTTTCCTTCGTTCATTTTTACAAAAATTAGCGGTTGGTAAATGACTTCAAGGGAGTGACAAAATATGGTGAATATTGCAAATGGACTTACAGAATTCAAGTGGACCAATAGAAAAAATCTTGCCTATTATTTTTTTTTGTATCACAAAAATGCGATTAAATTCAGTTGTCTGGACCCAGTAAAGTACCATATCGTTTAGTTTTTTTTTTATCTATTTATTTAACGTCGGTCTATTTCCGGCCTATATCACCGACGCCAGGAGACGAGCTACCCCAACCTGGAAATTTTGCCGAACCTCTTCCCTTAAGAAGAGTAGGGATCTTTTACTTGTCTAACATTTAATAGACAAGAGACCGCCTGCTTTACATCCCCTCCGAAGGATGGTATATCCACTACGTAATCCTCGTCTGAAATTACGTAGCTTCCGCGTATACACTGATATACAAGCCGCTAGAAGGTGGGACGAGAACGCTGTATTTCCCAATTGGATATTGTCCAAAAATTACATTTCGACAAAACAAAAAATACAGGTCTCTATATAGTACAGTACCTAGAAGTAAAAAAATATGCAAAATTTCGGAACAATCCCAGATGTAATGATAATTTTTCTTTATGAGTTATTATCGTAGTAAAAGATATCATCTTCAGTTTCTATATGGTCCGGACCATTGCTTTCACCCTCAAGCGGTGACAACCACTCCGAAATTTAAATATTCAATATTTGAAAAAGTATTACTAATTTATTTTTGAAACATATGATATTTATGTTTCTGGGATAGCTGATTATGAACCTGTAGTCAAAATTGAAAAAATCTAAATGGCGCTTCCAATATGGCGGATGGAATTTTTTTCTAAAGCAAGTGTTTTAAATTGGCAAACAAAAAAAGGATCTAGGTGATGCTATATATTAACGAGAAAAAAAATTAATTACTGGACCATTACAGTAATAAAATGGCGACATTTTGTTAATAAAGTGTGAAAGCGCACATTGTTTCGGCCATAACTTCTTTATTTTTTATGACACAGAAACAAACAAAAAATAATTTGAAAAACTGATAAATTATCTGTAATTCAGATTCTTAGAACTTTTGATGAATGTGTCATAGTTTCTAATGTATTTAATATTTACACTAAACGCTTTATCCTATAAACATTCGAACGCCATATTTAAACTTAAATATCTCCGAAACTGTTAATCTTATATAAATATCAAAATAAAACAAATTCATTCTCAGTTCATAAGCTTAATTTTTGATATCTACCATTTTTTCACCAAAACTAATGTTTGTTGAGATATTTGCAAGGAACCAAAAATTTTACATTTTCTCGAAAAGATGTGCAATTTTTTTCTGAAGTAAATGTTGTAGACGGACGAAAAAATTTGAGCATCTAGGTCATACTACATGTTAACGAAAAACAGAATATGAGAATATGTTTTTTTATTACTGACTACTTACATTAACAAAATGGCGACGATTTTATTTAAAAAATGTGAAGAAGCACATAGTTTTTGTCATAACTTCTTTGTTTTTTTATGCTATAGAAATAACCAAAAGCATTTGAAAGTCTAATTAATAGTTCTTAATTTTGGTGGTTAACATTTTTGACGTAAGTACCATAGTCTCAGATATTTAATATTTAAACTAAATACTTTGCCATATAAACGTTCGGGTTCGGATGCCATCTTTATACTTCCAGATCTCCGAAACCATTAATTCCGCAAAAATTGGAAAGAAATGTAATTCATCCTCAGTTTAGTAGCTTTCTTATTTGTCTCTAGCATGGTTTTGCTCAATTTGATACTTTTCGAGTTATTTGACGAAAATCGTTTTTAAGTACCTCCTCTTTCAAGTTAAAATCTCAATTTTCAAGTCGTTATAACTTAAAGGCTATCAATTTATACGAAAAGTTGCATAGAACATTTTCTTCTCAAAATTTGATTATCTTTCAGCTCCAATGTTTTTTTAGGGGCCACATCCAGAAAAGGTGGCCACCCCCTATAAATTAGCAAGCCCCTTCATAATATAGAAACTGTTACTTGATGCATTTACTATTAAGTTGCCAAAAATGAACGAAATCCAATTCATATGATATTATTCCGAAGTTAAAACCTCTAGTTACTACACCTAAATGCAAAGCTTTATCTACAGTATCATTTTGGCAGGGTCGCTTTGAATCACACTGCATTATTGCGTAAAATAATAAAAAATGCTGTTTTATATTCTGTACAGCAATTAGGAGAAGTGTACATTCAACACTGAATACGCATTAATATCTACGTAGACGAGATTAGTGTTTTTGGATGGATCAAAATGGTATTATCATTTCATCATAGGTCGAACAATGTTGCCCTAATCCCGCTAAGATTACACGGGGGACGTTATTCAGGAATAATCTCAATACCTACGGCTTACTTCGACCCTATGATATTATGTAAATATTAAATGGAGGGAGGTGCCAGTACCAGGCCACAAGCTGCATTTGGATGTTGTCGAATGAAAAATTTCTTATAACATACCATCAAAATAGAATAAAGAGTATAACAAATATATAGGCTGTCCAATTTATGACGAAAATACTCAAAAATGTCAGATATCTCCGTTATAAGAGATAATATAGTACGAGAGTCCACCGGAATACATAAGCTGGAGAGTCAAAAATTGGTGGGGATGCTTATCAAGTCATTCTATGAACGTGTGTAGTCGGTCATAGCAATCCGGGTTGCAGCGGCGCAGGGCCAGCCGTTTAATGCAGTTTTTACGGGGGTAACATATTTTTTTATATAATCAACCTTTTAATATAATCAACTCTTTTTTATAGTGGATATCGATTTTACGCTTTTTTATGTAGAATATACCTCTTTTTTCAGATTTTTGATTCGGTTATTTTAAAAATTATTTAAACCAGATCAGAAAAACGGCTGCCTCTGCTGCATCGAAGTAGGCTATGAGAAAAGCAGTGGATACACATTTATCATTTATTATTGACATATCTGTCAAACGTAGTCAATATTATCCTTAATTTCTGTTTCAAATTAACGAACCAAGCATAAAAAATTAAGTGAAAATGGTACTCACAGTGCGTGAAAAAATTTATATTGTGCAATGCTACGGAATTGGCGGTGAAAACTCTCTAAGAGAAGTGGTAAGCCAATTTAATTTGAAATTTCCAAACACTGCTTTGTTACGTAATCAGGCTATGAGAATAATTAAAAAGTTTCTGGCTACTGGTAGTGTTCTTAACATGAAAAGAAAAATAAAAGCATATGATGAAGACAATGTTGGGGCTATTATAGCTCATGCCTCTGTTATAGAAAATCCTAGGATGCCACTAAGGGAGAGATCCGCTCTTATTAATATTAGCAAGTCTGAACTCCAAAGAATTTACAAGGCAAAGAAAATTAGGGCATATAAAGCAAATTATAAACATACGCTTGAAGAGGGAGATGACGACCGTGGGTTGGATTTTTGTTTGACCATTGGAGAAAAAATCATGGAAGAGAGATTTTTTCATCATTTCATAATTTTCTCAGATGAATCCACATTCACAACCAATGGCGTTGTTTCATCTCAGAATTGTCGGTTTTGGGCTTCTGAAAATCCAAATTTTGGAATTCATTGTAGAAGACAATATTATAAAAAAGTGAATGTGTGGAGTGTCGTTTCTTATCACGTTGGAGTTATTGGACCATATTTCAATGAGGGAAGGTTAAACCAGCACACTTATTTACAGCTTCTTGAAAGATTTTCTGAAGAACATTTAAATATTTTAAGAGATATGCCTTTAGTTCATTTTCAACATGATGGTTGCCCTGGCCACTCCACAGAAATGGTTAATCGGAGGTTGAATTTAAATTTTGGAGAAAATTGCATTGCCAGGAATGGACCGATCAAGTGACCGGCGAGATCCCCAATATTGAATTGGAGTTGGTTTACGCTGAACCACTTCCTAACGATGTAGTAGTATTGAAGCAGAGAATTACAAATGCCGTAAACTCCATACCGTTAGATCATATTCGAAACAGTTTTAAGGACTTCAGGCGAAGGATCGAAATGTGTGTGGATGTGGGTGGTAGCTACGTCGAATAATAAAAAAAATTGTAAACATTGTTTTGTATTGGTCAATAATTAATTTGTTTGTGAATCTGTTATGTTTTTGACATTTATTACTTGTTATAATTTTTAAACCTCATTAATCTTCTGTTAGTAATTGTTTCTTGTTTTACAATTAGTTCGATTAACATTATACCTTCTTACATCTCGTATATTCAATTTTTTATTTACCAGTAGCCTACTTTTTGAGATGATTAACATTTGCTCCTACACAACTTTAAATATGAATTCAACTCTTAATTCGCAAAAAATGGGAAGTTCCAAAAAAATTATTTTATATTCCTGAAATTTGGTAGAGAGGTATAAAATTGCATTCTAAATAACTTTTCTTAGTGGAATTTTTTCATATTCTGAAAAATAAAGGTACTTTATTAGTGGTGATTTTTACAACTTTGCTTATAAAACACCCTGTAGAACACCAAAACAAGTCATTTTTGGTATACTTTAGTTTTACAACAAGCAGGACTCAATCCCTAAATACTATTCCAAAATTCCAAAGTTTTTGGTCCATTACACCTCTTGTTACATCTATCCTGGGACACACTGTATATCCAAATGTGATATATATTTTGAATCATTTTAAGAAGTACAATTTTGTAAGAGAGATCTTTTAAAAATACGTACGTCACTTGTAAACTCAAAACTTTATTTTATTAGATCATTTCTACAGAAAACAAAACATTGAGAATACGAAACGAACTTATTATTATTGTCCCAAATAACTGGCTAATAGAACATCACTATTAGCATTATCATCATCAGAGATGCTGAGGAAGGCAAGCGTTTGTGCCCCTGGGGAGCACTGTCACTGCTAGTGCTAGATTGATTCGAGATTTCACCATCTGATACTCGATATTTTCAAACCAACTTTAAATGTTCTTTCTCTTTAGTACTACCTTGATTCAAGAACCGCAACATAAATACAAATTTTTACACTTATTCTACACCCAAACGATTTTTGAGTTTGCTCTGCACTACCCCAAAACTCCAACAAATTATTTCCAACGCAAGCGCGGATCTAGAAATTTCAATAATTTTTTTCTCGTCTGTGGCGCATGGGACCCATACGAAATATGGGAAATAACACCTCGAGAAGCACTTCTCTAATGACCCCTAAAAAATTTTGAAAAAGCAGTTTGCGAAAAATTTTTTCAAAGTTCGATTACCCCCCCCCCCAGGTCTAGGGACTTCCTGTTTAAAATTATTTTTTTTGTCATATGCATTTCACTTTTCATAAAAATATAGCAACAAGTTCTGAAGTTTATGAAAATATTTTCATTACTAACTGAGATACAACGAATTGAAATTTTGTGATTTGTTAAATTGTAAATCACAAAATTTCAATTCGTTGTATCTCAGTTAGTAATGAAAATATTTTCACATGAATTAATTTTTTTACCGTTAACTTTTGCAGTAAATATTAAAACCATAGCATTTTTGAATAGAGAATGAAAAACCTTTCAAATGAGGTATCACAACCCCCTACTTCCCATTTAAAAATTTAGGGATTGCAACTGCCACTCGAAGGGGGTTGAATTTAGGAACGGAATTTGTACGTTGCAAGATGTCATTTCAGAATCCAAAATCGACGTGTCTCGGGATTTTCTATAAATGTGCACAATAACTGACATTCTGAATTTATTTCATTTGGCTGTTCCACACTGTATACAGCTGCCTCAGATTAAATCGCTCACCCAGTACATAAAATTCAATAACGACGAGTATTATAATATATCTGCCTAGTTTCTTTATGTACTACTCGTACGTTTTTGTAAAACACCCTGTACACTCTTCTTTTGGTAACAAACAAACGACAATATACACAAAGCATCATTATTATTTCTAATAACAAAAGTAACAGTAAGACAGTTCTACGACCCGGTCGGTACCATAGTGACCAGATAATTAATTACCACTTGTCACCTAACAAACCCCCTATTGTCTGCACGTCCATAATCCCATTAAATTAATTGATTCTTAGCTATTTTCTTTCATTGTTTGAGGTGTCTTATAGGTAAAACCTCATCAGATCGGTCAATAATAATTATACTTGGAAAGTTTTCCTTTGCCTGCAAAGTTGCGACGCCGACGCTAACTTTTTCGAAACAACAAACTCCGCGGTAAATTACAAAATGTTTTACGCAAGGACAGCCTCGGCCTTACAGTTAATTTCGGTAATTTATGTGGTAAATAAATTACTTGGGCGGTAAGTGGAAGCTATGAAAATGTTGTTTAGCGAGATAAGAAGATCTAGATGTGAAACAAAGGAATGAACAGTAAATCATAACTTGGGAGTACGTGTAATTGTTCATCATTTCAGTGGGTATGGGAATCTGATTGACTGAAAATTCAAAATCTGAATTTTCGCAAATCCTGCCTAGATAGAAACCGAATATTTAAGTATTACTCATCTCACAAATAAATTTCTAATCACTTTGACACCTAACGAATGCCTTATTGTCTTATTTGCACATAATAGGCTGAAACAATAATGTTTTTATACATTCACCCGTAGAGGAGTTTTTAATTGGAGAAATATTGGAAATATCTGAGATATTGAGAATCCACATTTACCCAGAGAATCATATCTCCAGCATAAATTTAAATTAACGTGTGGTGTGGCTTTTCAGAAGATCGTCTGTTGGGTCCATATGAACTAGCAACAAATTTGAACGGTAATAATTCATATTTAGAATTTCTTCAAACTGATGTTTTTCATGAGCTGGAAACTTTGTCATTAAATTCAAAGAGGAATATCTGGTTCATGCAAGATGGGGCTCCACTTCATTATTCTATTGCAGTCCGCAATTACTTAAATGAACAATTTCCCCATCGATGGATTTCAATGGCCACCTCGTAGTCCAGATTTGAACCCGTTAGGTTTCTACTTTTGGGGGTAAAATGTATTGTTTTATTTTCAAAGCTTTTTCGAATTCAAATATCTCGAGAAATAGGCTCTAGAGCACACTGTATTTAAAAATTATGTAAAAATAAAAGAAAACCAAGAAAACAAATATTTGGCCAGTGGCGTACAAATTAAAGGGGAGAAACTCCTTCAATCCCCTACCCTGGCAATAGAGGAACCAGTTGTTTCTCTGATATTATGGTCTTAGACCACTCATACTATCTACCAAATATGGTAAGGAAATATTAAGCAATTTTAAAATAATATGTGAAAGTAATTTTTTAATTTTTAACATCAACACCACCCTGTATCTCAATAAGGAGGCACATTTTGTGTTTTTGGATAAATCTTCATATTTTGGGCTAAGGATTCTTCAGTTGGCGTATGACGAATTATTAATAAAACACCCTGTATAATAATCTATTTAAAAATTTGTTTAATTTACACATTTTTAGCTGTGAGACGTTTTGTAGTAATTAGAAGAATTTAAAAAGCAACCTCTGTCTGATCCATGGCGCAGAGTATTCTTTCATTAAATTTTACTTCCACATCCAGTGGAAGTAACGAAAAAAAAATTTTTTTTTGAATTTTTATTGTTCAAATAAGCTTAGAATATCATGAAACATCGAGATTTTAAGTTTGAGCGAAAAAAAATTTCTGTCTGTCGGTCTGTCTGTCGGTCTGTCTGTCTAACTTTTCTTGTGCGCACGTTTACTCTGGAACCGTATAAGATATCGACTTGAAATTTGGTACACATATGTACTTTAACGAGATCTGGAACTGGATTATATTTTCATCTTGTTCCGTCAAAGGGTAAATTGGAGTAAATTTGGTAAATCAAGCAGGTAAGACTCCATAAAATTGGTAGTTAGTATATACAAGAGAAGCCAAGGTCTAAAAAAATTTTTGGCATTAGCCACTCCCATTACCACCCCCACCCTACTATTAAAGGGGATGAAAAAAAAATGTGATTTAGTGTGTGTACAAGAACCAGAAACTTCAAAATATTTTTTTACTTCATCCACCCCCACCCCACTACCGATGTGGGGTATCGTTTTATGGGTTTTTGGGGTAAAGGATTTCAAATACTATATTATTAGTTCCATAAACAATTATTTCCATATACAAAATGTTTTCGTTGTGAGTGACTTGGATAGAAAATCTGGATGTGGAAGTAGTGATTCTTGGGCAGCGGTTTTTAAATATATTTGCACAAGTGGCAAAATATCCAACGAATAGTAGAAATCTATGTGAAAAATTTCATTGATCCTCTAATTTTTTCCTTTATGTCTCCTATTTTTATCGAGTATGCGGCCATGCCAGCTGCAACTATATTCTTGAGAAGGTTCTTGACCGAGTCAATTACCACGAAGAAATGACAATTTTTATTAGATGTGGAACGGCCGCCCGTAAGAGTTCGACAGTAAAACAGATCCTATAAAATAAAACCGGCATACAAATAATATCATCGATTGGCTATGAAATAAAAGGTTGATATTTGCGTTCAACATATCTGCTTATTTATTTATATTCGTATGTCATCGATGCTATTTCAACACCAGGCTAAATTTCGGGATTTACACCGTTGTCAGTCAGTAAAACAGAACCATGAGCAAAATAAACGAAAGCATTGCAATTTTGTGAGGGGAAAGTTGAAGCAATGTACGTTTTAAATTCAGCGTTCTTAAATGTGACGGATTTTCTGATTTAATTGTTAGAAGTCCCGACAGCTGAAGTCCAGACAACTGAACTTTTTATGACATTTAGAGCCGGTGTTATTATCAATACTTGAAGAGAAATATAAAATAAAAAGTGCGTTAGCGGCAAGTAAGCGTATTAACAAGACGTAAATACCACTTTCTTTAGCTTAAGTGGCAAATATAAAAATGTTTAGCGTTACATGACCCTTTAAACCTGTAGAAACTATCCTAAAAGTTATGTATTCAAGTTCAAGTGATTTTTCCAGTGAATCATCTTACTAGGTTTGTTTAATTATCATTTAAGTAGAAAAGAGCTTCACATAACTTTGGGTGATAGGCAACAAAAGTTTATCAAACCAAATAAAAATTGATCATTTGTGTAGTTCTTGTAGCGTGTTTTTTTAATTTACCGACAACAAGGATCCTCTATTCTTGGTAAAACAAATCAATTACTGTCAATAAATATTATTAAAATAACTTATGGCATCGATTTTTACCTTAAAAACAAATGGCGGCACTTACTCTTTTAGAAATTCTAGTGCCAACCTTACTAGAACAGAGCTTTAGATGAATGCTTTTCAATTATGGTTGATACTACTATTAGACCATGTGCCAGACCTATCAGTCATTATAATTTGGGGGGACTGAATGAAACTTTTACCAGCTGTTTCTGGGCTCATGTGGAGCAAAAAAGTCGGGGGAGTCCATCATGGGGAGGTAGCATTCAAATATGGCGGCCGTTCAAAATGGCGGCCCGACTGAGAATCTTTAAATTCAATTATCTCGAGATCGGGTGGAGCAATCTTGAATTTCTTTTTTTCTAAATGTAGGTTAATGAATTGAATACATTTTTGTTCGTAATGTTTATGGCTAAAAAACCAGTATTTATAGGTCAAAATTCGTAAAAACGAAAAATTGGGTTTTTTGAAATTTACGTTTTACTGCTTATTGGACTAACGGTTGGGTATATCGAGAACGTGTTCTGAATAGGAGTTTTAGAGCAACATTTCACCTTTAAAACGAAAAAAAGAAATTAAAGATCGGATCCATAGAACCCGACATTTCGAGATTCAAAGTGGACGGGGCGGGGTTGAGCATTAATACTGTATTTTAAAATAATAGGGTTTATCTATCTGTTCGTATAATTTTATTGTTTCTTGCATTTTATTTTATATTATTTATTTCATATTTCAGGTAACAGTGTGACTCCTCCAAAGAAAATATGGATCCTACTCCAAAAAAGTTGAAAATTGACCGTAGCGCCATCATTTGTGAAAATTCTACATCGGTTAATCTACATCACTCCAAAGACTTGGACTCATGGAATGCTTTGTACAATGCCATGATACTAAGAAAATTTAAACCAATAATAAAACTGCACGAGAGGTTATCTGACCAACAAAAGTCTTACTCATTTGTATCTACCCATTCCAAAGTCCCAGAGTACAGAACTCTCATGCAGGCTCCATACACGAGCTTGTGTAAGCGAACTGTGCGGTTGTAGAGCTTACCATCAAGAACTTTATCAATGGAGCCTTCCGCTATTACACCAGATTCCAAGGCTAGATTTCGAAGGCCGTAATTACCAAAAAGTTTTCCAATGAAGGACAGAAGGTTGCAGATTGTGTGGCAGTTTCCAATCATGGGGAAGATTCGCCATGATTCTTCTTGTTGATGTGCCCATAATATTTTAACAGCCTTGCAGTAAAGGGCTTGGTCCATTACAACTACTATGCAGTCTATCTGCAAGTATTTTCTTATTTCTTCAGTTCTCCTCAAAATTTGCAGGACTGTCTATTGTTGGCAAATAATTCAAGTTGTCTGGGATTACTTTCAGCTGATACCTCGTAAGTATATTGAAGCCAGTCCACGAACAGGTTTTTTGGATTTTGGGTTCCATAAGTCTTGTTAAAAACCATACATAGTTCTTGTTTCTTGCTTCATCAAAAGATAATGCACACTTAACATGAAGATCGGCTGCTTCTATTGCCAAAGGTCCATTCCTTGTTTTCTCAATGTAGCATGGAAGAGGGTGATCTTCTATTTCTATTTTCCTTGTCTTCTTGCTATCAGGCGCAGAAGTAGAGATAGTATGCTGTGTTCTAGTCCCAGCACTTTTGGTCAGTGGTTGAACTATTATGCCATTAACTATGTGAGAAGTCCCACTCCCGTTGAGAGTTTCTTTAAGCCTGTCTATGTTGTCGAAGGCAAGCACAGTAGGAATAGATTGTTGAACATCACTTGGCAGAGGAACAGAAAGCGATAAGACGGAAGAAATATTTTTTTTCAATACACCAAGCGTTATCAATTTGAACAAATCAGATCGAATGTATTCACAAACGCTATAAAAAGCCTCAGTCTCTTCTTTGGAGTAAGGATCTGAGGAAGTCTGCTGTACCTTCTGCGGTCGTTTCCTGGTGTATGACCTGTAGCGGGAATGATGATAGTGATACTCACCAGCGACAATATCCTGAAGTAATTGCCATGATTTTACTATCCATTCGCTAAACCGCTACAGCTCGAAGTGTCTTGTCTGCTCTGAGATCAGCGAGCTTGACACACTTATCCCTTGTCCTCGAATTTTGGGAGTATTTTCCTGGCTTGTCACAAAAAATGCAGATCTCCGGATAAACACGCCCTGTAGTACTGGCATTTTTCCTATCGGGCAATGACCTCATAGATGATGAAGAAATAAGAAAATACTAGCAGATAGACTGCATAGTAGTTGTAATGGACCAAGCCCTTTACTGCAAGGCTGTTGAAATATTATGGGCACATTAACAAGAAGAATCATGGCGAATCTTCCCCATGATTGGAAATTTCCACACAATCTGAAACCTTCTGTCTTTCATTGGCAAACTTTTTGGGAATTACGGCCTTCGAAATCTAGCCTTGGAATCTGGTGTAATAGCGGAAGGCTCCATTGATAAAGTTCTTGATGGTAAGCTCTACAACCGCACAGTTCGCTTACATAAGCTCGTGTATGGAGCCTGCATGAGAGATCTGTACTCTGGGTTTTTGGAATGGGTAGATACAAATGAGTTAGACCTTTGTTGGTCAGATAATCTCTCGTGCAGTTTTATTATTGGTTTAAATTTTCTTAGTATCGTGGCATTGTACAAAGCATTCCATGAGTCCAAGTCTTTGGAGTGATGTAGATTAACCGGTGTAGAATTTTCACAAATGATGCAGCTACGGTCAATTTTCAACTTTTTTGAAGTAGGATTCATGTTTTCTTTGGAGGAGCCACACTATTGCCTAAAATATGAAATAAATAATATAAAATAAAATGCAAAAAACAATAAAATTATACGGACAGATAGATAAACCCTATTATTTTAAAATACAGTATTAATGCTCAACCCCGCCCCGTCCACTTTGAATCTCGAAATGTCGGGTTCTATTGATCCGATCTTCAATTTCTTTTTTGCGTTTTAAAAGTGAGATGTTGCTCTAAAACTCATATTCAGAACACGTTCTCGATATACCCAACCTTAGTTAGTCCAATAAGCAGCAAAACGTAAATTTCAAAAAACCCAATTTTTAATTTTTTCGAATTTTGACCGATAAATACTGGTTTTTTGGCCATAAACATTACGAACAAAAATGTATTCAATTCATTAACCTACATTTAGAAAAAAATAAATTCAAGATTGCTCCACCCGATCTCGAGATAATTGAATTTAAAGATTCTCAGTCGGGCCGCCATTTTGAACAGCCGCCATATTTGAAAGCTACCTCCCCATGATGGACTCCCCCGACTTTTTTGCTCCACATGAGCCCAGAAATAGCTGGTAAAAGTTTCATTCAGTCCCCCCAAATTATAATGACTTTAGGAGGTCTGGCACATGGTCTATATTACCTTAACGACTTTTTAAATAAATCGATATTTAGATAAGTTGATAATACCGGCAGTAATTTAAAAAAAAATTCTACCTCGTAGATTTCGAGTAAATCCCGATTTTTGTCGACAAAATACGTTTTTTTTTTATTGAACATTCGGATTCAGCACACAAAAATACTTAATGATGATAGGTTTAGTCCGTGGAGCAGACTTTTTTTTTTTTGTAGACCTGTGTATTGCTATAAAATACCAATAAAATAAAACGATTTATTAAATGTATTCAAAAAGTAGCATACCTATACTTACAAATATATAATATGCTGATCTCTATAATACCAAGCTTTCAGTGATTTTACTGGATAATGGATAAGAACTTACTTAATAATTATTTTAGAGACGTGTTAACCCATACAGCTTGCAATTTTTGATGCAAAGGAAATTTGACTGTGAATTATGCCATGTGTTTTTGATGAATTTTAAGTGTCCCTCATGTTTACTGAAGGTTTCTAATAATTTTTTGGAATTTTATAAAAATCAAAATTTTTTTGAATAAAATTTAATGCCAATTTGTTTTAATCTTTATAATTTTATAATTAGCACGTATGAATTGCTATAAATATTAATAAACATGTGATTTTTAAACTTCTTATGTCATGTCATATTTACGACCTCGAACGCTTGTCTCATGAAATTGTTTCCTTCTATAAAATGCTTTTTTTGTTGAATACAAACATTTTAAGATAATTAAACTATAGGCGATTCTTATAAATCATCTATAAAATAATGTGTCTTAGAGGTGACGGTCTTGTGACAGGGTCGTATCTTAAATGAAAAATATAACAATATTTTGCATTGCTGTTATAACTTATAAGCGAAGAAAAATAACTGTAAAAATAACCAGAACAAACATTTTGATAAAAATTGAAATTTATTGTAATAGCCCGGGAGGCAGCGTTGTATATTTGATGGTGATTTTACGCCGCTTGATTTTGTGTGTAGTCGATAGTCTAGATATGGCTAGTAATCGAAACGAGCGTCAGCTGTTAGGATCGTGGTGGACCTGGTCGTGAGGCATAATAAATGTTTATTATGTCGACAAAAAAAAATCAAAAATGATTTCAAGTCTTTTGAAAATTGTTTACATGATAATAATAAAAAAAGTCAGCTGCGTAGATAATGGGGGATTATACGTCAACCGCTTATATAAACCTGTCTAAAAAACAATTAATTTAAAATTATTTCAGGTTCAATGAAACTTATACAGCTATATACAGCTCTTTATATTATTAAAATGATAAAAACAATCGTCAGCTATTCTTTCAATGGGGTAGGACCGTCAGCTGAGGGATTATAAGTGCTGAGCGAGCTTTGAATCTGAGTATGGTGCATTTCAATGTATGATCTAACTGACGATCTTTCCCCTTTTATATCAATAGCTGACGTACATTTCCATTTAATATATTGTTTAAATAATCATTTCTAGAAATTTCAAGTGACTTGAAATCAATTTAAACTAAAATTTATGGTTTTAATTACAATGGTAATATACACTAATGCTGGAAAATAAACAATTTTAAAAAATATATTTTTCCATTGTATTTTCCTGTAGGTTAAATTTGCACAGACCTTGACAAATTGTGACAGTAACTATCTGCGCATTTCTACGTGCGCCCTTACCTATGACCGTTAGGGCTCTTTGGGATCTATTTAAGTAGAAGAATTCGGGGGATCCATTTATCTAGCCACTGAACAACCTGAAGTGTAACTCGCATTGGTGGGAAGAGTTTCCGCATCCAAGTTGGCGTACGTGAAATCGCCATTTTTTTAAGCGTTTGTAGATTTGCCCAGTTTTATTTTCAGTCGCAGTTGCCAAGCCGTGCGAAAAGGACATGTAGGTAAGTATGCACTTTTTTCAGCTTATCATGTTTATATAAAATAAATTTGATTATTGCTATATTTAAAAACGTATGTCTTCTTCCTTCATTTCATATTTATTTCTAATCAAAGGCAGGAATTTAAGATCTTTGAAAGAGGAAGCCGTTACTTTCTTGAAACTTGTTTTAAGCCAGAACAAGGATCTCCTTCCTCGTCGAGACTACAGGGAACGTGCTGAAGTCTTACTAATACTATTTGGAAGAATTCACTGGCAGAAGCCTGGAGTTTTTCATAAAGCAAGATGGATGTCAACAATAATCTATGCAGCAAAAGTGTGCGCATTTAGCGAGCAGATGGGTTATGAGCTAGAAATGGTTGATAAATTACGGCACATCTGTCTTTTCAATGCTCTGGTTTACATCAAATGCTAATTGAACTCTCCTAAAGCCCCATGAATGATTTACAGCTACGGCAATGCTTGAACAGTTACAAAACTATTGATCCTATAAAGTAGTTTAGGCCGCACTAACAAGTAATAATCTGACAATAAAAAGAAAAATTCTAAAGAATCCCAACTACATTCATTTTTAATTAGAGAAAATATATTTTTCAAAAAGAATTGCTTTTTTTAATTCAGGAGTTTTTTTATAGAAATTTAAAACTGTAGCCCTCAGGGGCAAACTTTCCCCTAAACCTATAGGCTTCAAAGCTCATATCCTTTCATTAGGAACCAAAAGTAATCATTATGTATGCTATGAACACTAGATTAAAACGATAAATTTTAGTTTAAATTGATTTCAAGTCACTTGAAATTTCTAGAAATGATTATTTAAACAATATATTAAATGAAAATGTACGTCAGCTATTGTTATAAAGGGGGAAAGATCGTCAGTTAGATGATACATTGGATTGCACCATACTCAGATTAAAAGCTCGCTCGGCACTTATAATCCCTCAGCTGACGGTCTTGGCCCCATTGAAAGAATAACTGACGACTGTTTTTATCATTTTAATAATATAAAGAGTTAGCTGTATAAGTTTCATTGAACCTGAAAAGACTTTACATCAATTGTTTTTTTATACAGGTTTATATAAGCGGCTGACGTATAATCCCCATTATCTACGCAGCTGACTTTTTTTAAAATTATTATTATCATGTAAAAATTTGTTGTACAATTTTTCAAATGACCTGAAATCATTTTTGAATTTTTTTTTTCGACATAATAAACGTTCTCTCACGACCAGATCCACCACGATCCTGACAGCTGACGCTTGTTTCGATTACTAGCCATATCTAGACTATCGATTACACACAAAATCAAGCGGCGTAAAATCACCATCAAAAATGCAATGCTGCCTCCCGGGCTATAACTAAATTGCGTAGGTTTTCATTTTAACACCTTTGCTCATTTTATGAAAATTTTCACTAGTAATCTCCCTAGTGCTTGAAAAATTTCTGGTAATTAATTAAAGCACGTGGGGGATTCGGTAAGAAAATTTCACTCCTAAATTAAAAAAAATTAAAAAAAAAATAATATAAGAATGACAGCTAGATTAGGTTAGGTTATGTTAGTTAGTAGGCTATGTACCAGAGCTGGGTAATTCCTGGTGAAAAAGTAATTAGCAATTACAATTCTTTTTTTTTCGTGTAATTGTAATTGTAATTAAGTACTTTTTTTTATTAAAGTAATTTGGAATTGTAATTGCACGAAAATTATTAAAGGAATTGTAATTTGTAATTATATTATTTGAACTATCTAATTACAAATTACTTCTATAAGTACAATTACTTTTTCCAGTTACAATTACTTTTTCCAATTACAATTAATTTCTCCAATTACAATTACTTTCTCCAATTACAAGTACTTTAAGAACATGCGTATGTGGTTTAAAAAACAAGAATAGATTAAAGCAGAATTTTACAATTGCATAGTTTAAAATGAATCTGAAAAGTTCAAAAAAAGTTACTGACTAAAAACGAGTTTTTGCCGTGGCCCGCTGCACATTTATGTTTTTTTATTAAGTACAGAAACTTTTGCATTTTTGTTCAGTAAACTTTTAAAAACTAAATGTGTTTACTGTTTATTATTATCATTCTTATTATTATTATTAGGCATTGTTATTATAGTGGAGTCGATTTAGTCAATAAAATAGCGAGGTTGGGAAATTTTTTAAGATGGACGCAGACCCGGCGGAAATTGTTTGTCATGGCGAGTATAACAAAACTTCCAAATAGAGGTGGAACCGTGTTTTATTGGCCGAAAAGGGTTTTTTTGGACATTTTAAGGGTCAAATTTGCAGTTTTATTTTTTTTTGACCACTTAAACAATTAAATTTTTATCAACCCTGTATATTTGTGTTAATATTTTATGATATGCCACCCTCCGCAGAAGGAGGCAGAATGGGCCTCTGGCTCATTCTTGTTGCATATCATAAAATGATATGAAAATGATAATTGAAGTTAGATATAAATCATAAATTTCTTAAGAAAAATTGTCATTCCTGCCGGTAACGATTACACATTACGGAACTTTTGGTACCGTTTATCCCCTACTAAATAGAGCTTTCTGAATATCCGGGTGGCCCATATCAAAATATTTAAAATAAATGAGTCATTTTGAAAAATGTGATTTTAATGAGTTTACAGCACCCTGTATGATGTATTATTGGACATATTGACGTTTTCGTATTTTTTATATGAATTACATTGGAACAAAAATAATTTTAACATATTCGCAGCCATCTAGATTGACAACTAAAATTCGAATTATATTTCGTGCAACACTGTATAAATTGTTCAAAATAGTATAAATGTATCTAAAATGTGATCCTTATTTCAAAAATGTAAAAACATAGAGGGTGGCCCATTTAGAAAAGCCTATTGGGCCATTTCCGGTGAAAACGGAAGTGATAAATATGGCGGATAAGTCTCAAAAAGTTGGAAATCTTACCTAATTTCACCATACAAAATTTCATCCCGATATCTTCAAAAACAAGGAAGTTACAGGGGTGGCCCACTATTCGTTTACACCCGGTATATATTAATATCAGGAGGGGGGATGGATAGATATCTTCCCCAAATTTAAACTGAAAGTTACTTTAATATTGAGAATAAAAGGATACTATTTTCTTTTCTTAACTAGCTGTTTAAGTGATCAAAAAAAAAATAAAACAACAAATTTGACCCTCAAAATGTCCAAAATATCCCTTTTCGGCCAAAAAGCATGGTTCGACCCCAATTTGGAAATTAAACTTTTAGGTTTTTATTATACTCATGACAAACAATTTCCGCAGGGTCTGCATCCATCTTAAAAAATTTTCCAATCCTTTCCTAAACCGACTCCACTATTAAGCTGCCTTTTTTATATATTTATTTAATTTTTCCTGATTACTCTTAAGGTCAAACATTCTAATAACGATTCTAATAAATATTAAAACCCAATACTTATTACACAACATTTTTAATTAAAATTTTTAACTTACCTTTTTGTCTGTTTGGTCACTATAATTTACTTTATCATAAAAGTAATTAGAAAAGTAATTGCTAATTCCTTTTTTAAAGACATGTACTTTGTAATTGTAATTAGTTCCTTTAAAAAAAAAGTAATTCGTAATTGTAATTAGTTCCTTTTTTAAAAAAGTAATTTGTAATTTTAATTATTTTTAAATTACAAGTAATTACCCAGCTCTGCCATGTACTACATAGAAAGGTTGGGTTGATACTTTGAATGTAGAGGTAAGGAAGGAGGACAGTTCAAATAAGAAGCGACGGAAATGCATGAGAATTTTGATTCATGGTTGATCAACATGACGGATAACCTTGGGATCGGTAACGTTTTTTGTAGTATTGGAATCACTTTTTGTTCATGAAGAACTTTTTATAAAGGATAGAATTTTCTGATCTCACTAACAAAAAAAATTTCCCATGTGTGATGCACACTGCCTGGCAGGTAAATATATTTACCTACGATCACTACTGTAAACAGTAAAAAACACACTACCTGCCATCTATGTAAGTTGAGTTTTACATATTGTAAACAAAACGCACTCTAAACAAATCGCACGGTAAACAAAACGCACGGGACACGCAATTATAGGTGGCTTGTATCGCTGACGCGGGGTTTAAAAAAACAAATGCGCCTACTTAATTTTCAAACTCTTTCAAAACTGACATAATATTTGTTGAATAATATTGTTGACTAGTAAACTAAATCCAGATTTTACTAAATAACAAATATGATCGTAGGTAAAGTATAGTACATAATTCGAATTGTAAGGCAAATACGCACTCGCCTCTACGCGGCATCGTGCGTAACTTTTCCATTCGTGCGTAATATGCTTCTTACATCACTCATTACGTAATATACTATTACTGTTAGACATTACAGAAGTAAAAACGAAATTTAAAATTTGAAAAATTAGGTGCGTAAAGTAAAATCTTCCAATACGGTTCTGTCCATTTAGTTAGAGTCCACTTCATCTCAGAAAACAGCTGTTGTTTTTCATGCATATCGCGTTGCAGGCCAATATGCTGCTAGGTAACTTTTACACGATTCTTGTACAATAAATTACTTACTTTCGCGATATTTTGGCAAGTTTTCTATAATAAATTTGTTAGAATTGTGTTGTAAATGCAGCAACTGAGACAGTATTGGCGCAATTTGCATAATTAACCTTAAAATTAGTTTTTTAAAGTTTTTTCCATTGTACTAAATCTGATATTTTTAATTTCTACTTCAGCACGAATGATCTACACCAGTCTGATCAGTGTTAGACATAAGTTCTGATGAAATATAAACACACAGCTGACACAGGAAATCAATTGTTTCGAATATATTTTATTGCATAGTTAGCAGCAGCATTTTTATCTTCACGAAAACAATTTTATTTTGTAACTACTTTATTGCCGTTGCCATATTGCAGTAGATTGCAATACCATATAATAATTATGTAGCAGTTTACTTTTACAACAATTTACTGTCAATAACAAAACTGTCCCAAATAGTGCTTTAATATAACTGTTTTATAAGATAATAGGAAACAACTATAAAATAATTTTAATATATATTTATAACGGTGCTGAAAATACTGCCTAATGTTACTAAAAAAGCACTATAAAATTATTTAGTTTTATAAGCTGAAATGTTTTACAGCACGGAAATGTTTCTAAAATAATTTCTTAACTGCTTTATAAGATATTTTATAATTTTGCTGTAAAACGTTTTAATGGTTAATTTATAAAACAGTTCAGTTGCAGACAACCAAATAGTGTTTTCTGCAACTCTAATACAATCAATTAGCATTTTAGAGGCATTAATAAAATAACAATAAATATCCTAATATACATACCTACAAAGCAAGTTAAATAAAAGCTTGTAAAAAACCGTATCCCATTTATTTTGAGCCAAATTTGTAGGTCAAGTGGCATAAAAGAGTGAGCGAAAATGATCAAATTTCCAGGCGACCAAATGATACCAACTCAATTGTACTACTGCGTAATAACCGTTCTTGAAATACATCAAATCAGTTAGCTATTGACGAAACAAACGTTTAGCACCGAGTGCAATTCCATTTTGTCGGGGGCACAAGACGTTTGTGGTTTTTCGAAGCAATGATGAGTCCATTTCGGAATGAGCTTTCGTGGGCAGAAGAACACTTAAACGGTCCTTGTGACGCCTACGAAAGCCAAAGTGTATGAAATTCGGCCACAAATTGAGATATTGATTGCAAGTAAGGCGCCTCGAGCGCAAATACAATTACTCAAAGGAGTAATACATCACGCTGTCACTAATTAACATTTGTTATATTCGCGGAATGGTAATAATCAAAGCGTGACAGGCGTGAAAATTAGACAGTGAGGGCTTAAGGATTTTCGGGAGTAAATTCGTCAATATTTTTCGATTATTTCCTCATAAATTACAGACCAATGACATTTCGTGACTTTTTAAATTTCAACCAATGACAAGAGTTTTAAACTGAATAAACGCAATCTAGCTTTTTTTAAAAATTACCAGCGAATAAATTACCTCTATCTTTTAAATGCACATAATGGATTTAATTTAGAATATTTTTCATAAAAATTAAAGCCTAAGGAACAATTCTAGACATGTCTTAAAAAACAACTGGCTGTGATTTCAAAATGGCGGCCATATGTTAAAAAAATGTTGGTTTTGTCATTTAACACAAAAACCAAAAAATATGGAGAAAAACTTTTTTCACAAAAAACAACGTGCATAAAATTTCCCACAATTTTGTTCCTATACAATATTTGGATAGGAGTTGCCACCAAATTTTTTCCAGGTACTAGTTAGGTACGTAGCTTTCAATTTTTGATAGGAACCAACTCCTCCGTCGGCATCTTGGATTTTATAGTAGCCATTTTGAAATATAATAATAATAATAGTCTTTATTTCTTCGTTAAAAAAAAATTATATACAAATGTTTTCTTATGTTTTCTTAACCGCTTCTCAAGTCACCGAAGTAACTCCTTGAAAATCCAGAATGATTTTGTGTTAGGTAAAGAGAAACGAGACCGTACAGCTTATAGTGGAGTCCGAACCCTTCTTGGGGATAATTTTATAATTAAAATTACTTCGCGATGAGCAGGGATTGAATCTGCTTCGCTAGGTACGCCAGTATGTAAGCTGGACGCGCTAAACCACTGAGCTACCGTCCCCGTTAAATAAAAGTATACAATAAAATCAATGTAGAAAACGTCACAAGAAAAATTAACAAACAGTTAACAGAAAAAACAATACAATAAAATATATAAAACAGACGAACATACAAGACATTTTGTAGTTGGTCATATAAAACAAATACATATAATAAATTACAAAAATTAATTTATCGTGTGGCCAGTTTTGTCTAGTAATTTTTTTTAATTTATGTTTGAAAATGTGTATGCTACCCGAAGACCTAACATCTTCAACTAACAAATTATAAAGCTTACACCCTTGGTAAAGAAAACTTTTCTGGTACATAGCAGTTCTATGAAAATCAGGGAGTAGAAAATTCTTTGCTCATGTAAATGACTCACGTTGATTTCTTAAAAAGATTGATTGTTTATGAACATATGAGCACACCTCAAGAATGTATAGACCAGCAACTATTAAAATTTTTAAATTTTTAAACGCATCACTTTCATCATCATCTCTCTGTAATTTAAATTTAATAAAATAGAAATTGCATATTTCTATAACAAAAATACCCTTGCCACGTTACAACTATTGCCCCAGTTTACAATTCCGTACCTAAGATGCGAATGAAAATTAGCATAATAAACTTCTTTGAGAATTTCCTGGCTACAATGTTTTGACGTAAATTTTAGAGCATAATAACTTTTTCTTAGCTTTACACATAATTTTTCGATATATCGATTCCATTCTAAGTGTTTATCAAAAGTAAGAGTATACCATCAACACAAGTTTTTATTTCCCAGTCAGTATCATTAAAAAGTGTTAGGCTCTCGGAATTATTATTCAATGAAAATTGTATTGAAACTGTCTTTGTTTTATTCAGAATTAGGTTATTATTTTGAGATCAATGTATGATTTCTTGATAAACTCTTTCATTGGTTACTTTTGCTTCAATTAGGTTGTTACCAGTAACTAGAATATTTGTATCATCAGCATAACAGATTACATGAACATTTGGTATTTTTTGTAGATGACCAACCCCATCGTTAGCAAATATTATTTATAAAAGTGGTCCCAAAATTGACCCCTGTGGAACTCCTTGTTTAATATCACAAATATTACTTTCAACTCCACCGGCCATTTTTACAATTTGCGTCCTGTTGTCTAAATAGGAGGAAAATATTAGTAAAGCAGCTCCTCGAATTCCGTATCGTGCTAGTTTGGCCTTAAGCAGCTGATGGTCTATCAAATCAAAAGCTCGTGAGAAATCTACGAAAAAACCACAACTGATTTCTTGTTGTCTAAAGCTTTAATGAGTTTGTGATGAAAATCACACAACGCAGAGTAGGTATATTATCAATATTTTGGCTTCTAAATCACTTAGTACCACAAACTTGGTGTCTAAGTATACATCTGGGGTCAGGGAATACAACTACACAATTTTTAAATGTATCACACTATATATTATTCACTCATATATGTACCAATTACAAACTATTCACCGATGAACTGTTTTGTCAGGTGTGTCCACATTTTCTAATATGTTTTTTTTATTTTGTTTCAGATTGAATTGGATACAAGATGAATTGAAACAAGTACATGATCTGTCAGAAAACAGGTTCAGAAAATCTAAAATGTCCACTCAATGCACATGGAATCGAAGACAAGACAACACCATACCGATCTTTCTTGAACAATATCAATGAGTTTAGAAGTTTGGAGTCATTGCCAGTGAAATTAAATTTTGGAAGCGACATCAGTGCGAAAACTGGTCCAAAACCATGGTGCATGGCACAATCTTCGTCTTCATCTTCGTCAAGTTCAGCAATTTGAAGTTGGATAGAGTTAAAAAATGGGGAAATAGTTCAGGAGGCAGCACAACTGTGGAGAAACGATCCCGGCGTGAAGCGAGTACAAAACGGCGTGTTTGTTATGTCGTGGAAGCGATGGACTCCTTCATGAATTTCGAACATTAACAGCTGATACGAGCGCACGAAAAATGGCAACAGAACTGCAAGAAACTCAGTTATTGGAAGCATTAGAAGGTGGTGATCTCATTGCCCTTACAATTTCTTTCTGCACTAACTTGGCAGCCTTAGCTAACAAAAGGACATCATGTTCGTAATCACATGACATGACCTGCTGCAAGCACAGACTAAAACAAATCAGATGTTTCACTCAATAGTATTCCCTATGTTACCAGTTTCATTTTTGTGATGTGACGTATACCTGCCAGGATTCTGCGCAGAAAACATAAACAGAGAAATCTTGCGGTTGACATGGAAGTTAAGACCAGCGAGTATAATCTCACAGGAGCGAGTATTTAGTACTGAAATCTCAGAGACGGAAGTAGTCAACAGCTCCACCGGTGATATTAATTATTTTGGAATGTGGTGTATTGTATTGAAGGTTAGAGGTGTTACTGTTATACATTTAAGTAGTTTTTTGAGTATTTATTAGGTTACTTTACGCATCATAAGGTTCCTCCTGTGACTATACTCGCTGGTTAAGACTGATTGAACAATGCGCAGATCACGACACAAATTGGTACCTGCTGGGAGTTGATTTATTATCTAAACCATGATACGTCATAAGTGAAATATCTGATTTGTTTTAGTCTGTGCTGCAAGTATACTTGTATTCAATTTTAGGTCTGTTTTAGAAAAACAATGGGCCTTGAAATGATGTCTCTAAAACGTCTGGATTTTTAACATAAGACGTTTTTAAGACGTCTATAAAGCATAAGTGGACACCTTTAAGACGTAGTCTTAAAGAAGGCGTCTTTAAGATATCTTTGTGCTATCTGGGGTAAAGGAGTGTGATATATGGACTTTTTACCAGGCAGCCTTTGGGCTTGCAAAGCCGTCAAGATTATGGCTGAAATTTGAGCCATTTAAGTGTTTAATTAATTTTTGAGATTTAACCTCCTTGGTGAATTGTTCCGAGTAGTTCAGCAGTTAATATCAACATTTATTCAGTATGGACGTCCTGAATTAAAACGGCATTTAATAAGAATAATGCTAGCTGCTTTAATTGAAATCCACTTCAAGCAGCTACATTACACTTACAAATTAAACCAATATTTCGGTACTGTTTTACTTAAACAGTACCAAAATATTGGTTTAATTTGTTAGTGTAATGTAGCTGCTTGAAGGGGATTTCAATTAGTTTGCCGAGAATTGGTAAAAACTAGCATTATGGCAGAGTTACCACTGATACCAAGCTATAAATTTGTTGCCGTTACTGTTCTAAATGCATACATCAAGTTCCAGTTCTTTGTAAGTACATTTACCTTCTTATTTTGTGTGTACCGGTAATTGAGAATAGCTCCGGAGTACATTCCATTAACTTTCCTTTACATCATGATCAAAGACGCCAAGTTGGTCCGACTTTCAGTGCTATGTGCGGGCATCTCGTTACATCCTTTTCGCCAGTGCTCGTACCGTCTCTGAAAGACTGTTAATAATACTTCTTATTTAATAGCTGTAAATAATTTTCTGTGCAAAGTACATTTCGTTTTTGTATGTATCTTGGAGCTTAAAATGCTACTATGCATTTCATTGACTAAGTATTTACGTTATTTACGTTTAGAGATTTGTTTATAATATAAAATATCAAAATTTGTTTATTAACAAAATGTCATTTAACCTTTTCATTTAGTAATAATTAGGTTGGCCAACTAATCAACTAATAATTTAGCTATTTATCTTTTTGAAATATTTACAGTAGTTTTTATTTATTGTGGCCTTCTGCCAATAATTATGAACTTATCTTTTTATGTTACCGTGTATATTTACCTTTTTAGTATATTATAAATCTATCTGTCTCTCTTATATTTTTCATTCTGTTTGATTTTTGTAAACGTAATCCAAGCGCAAATCTTATTTGCCTTTCCCTTATTATTTGTCAATTGCATTACCATACCTTTTATCTTTATAATAATTTTTATGATTGTTAATTAGTTATTTTTTAATTTAAATTAAAATAATTTTTGTCTCTTTTTGAGTACTTTAATAAAGATAATTCCCCTTTTAGAAAATAACCACGTTATTGTACATTTTGGAAGATTCTGTGTGTAAAATCAATACAGGATGTTGTTACCGAGCGAATAATTACTATCTGCCTAATATCTGGACATACTGCGAATATGTCAAAAGATCCATAATAGCGTAAACGTAGTAAAAAGCAAGAATGCTAAAGATTTCATATTATCGATTATCAATTTCTACATTTTCCATTCCACCAAGAACTCTTGTATTATTTTCTTTTTAGGTAAGAATGTGACATTAAAAGTGAAATTCTAGAATGCCTTCCCTGTTGTCGTTCAACTTGATAGCTAGTCAAAGGGCACGAACGACGTGAAAATAGTTAAATTGAAATTAGATGAGCTTGATAAGGGAAGATGAGAAGGTGAATTTCAACAGTATTCCTAAGCAAGAGGCAAATGGTGGAGCGAATAGTGGAATTCTACGTGTTCCTATTAAACTCAATGAAGCTTGGCTTGATACTCCCGTTTCGTCTTTTAGAATTTATTTTTCGCTTTGGAAACTTCTAGAGTGCTTGTAACAGTCGTAAGCAAATGTACTAATGGGTGATAGAAAAAAAAACGTTTCCGTTCCTAATTTAGCGTTTATACCAGCACTTAACCAATAAATGGAGACAAAAGAAAGCAATTTTAAACGCTTCAGACAATTTGGTAGAACGAACCATTGCATTAGAGGGATGAAATTGTGGTGCAAATCACTTAGCATCACGACTTTGTCACATGACAACGTTCATTTTCTCATTACTTATGAAATTTTAGAATGCGTTTAGCTTTTGAGTACTACGTTTCTTATTGAATGTAGTTAGATTTTCTACTGTTAGAGGAGGGTTTATACATCATAAAACCACAAAAATACTTTCAAGGGGGTGCCCCAACCCCCCCCCCCCCCCAAACAAAAAAAACAACTCCTTCGGTGAAAAAAGCCTTATTTTACTGATAACTTGTTAACCGTTGAAAATATAAAAAAAATGTTCATTACAAAAAGAAAGCTTGGCTAATTTCCTAAAACAAAGTCCTATTGTAATTTTGCTGTATATGCCATGGTTTTCGAGAAAATCGATATTGAAAAAAATTCCAAAATTAGTATTTTTAACGCGCGCGAATTTTCGTTTATTTGAAATTTATTGCGCGCGGGCTATAGAAAAAGTTGAATTTCTCGAAAACCATACAAGCTAGAAAGAAAAATTAAAATGGGTTTTAAAGGGGATATAAAATACTCTCTTGTGTTGCCATTTTTGATGGCTATTATTGATATTTATTAGTATATAAAAATAACAATATAATATAGTTATCTCTTAATTTTTTGCGCCTCTAACTATTCACAGTGCAGAAAAAGTTAGGAATAAAAATATTCACATTTACAAATTTACCAGCATGTTGAAGTTAGCCAAATTTTGGCTAATTTTTTATTTTTTATTTTGATTTTGCCAATATAACCATGTTCATATAGGTAATCCAAAGTTTGGCCGCTTTTCCTATCTTTTCAATTTCCTCCGTTTTATTGAATAATTTTTTGAGCTAAATTTTCAAGATGTTTGGGTCTTTTTTTTTTTTATTTTTAGGAAGCAATAAAAAATTGCGTCGGGACAAACACAACCTCGAGCTAAAATCTAGTACTTTTTCCCTTGTATAAATAAATAACTATTTTTGTATGACTTTTAGCATTAATTGCAAATGAGATATGACCGAAATAAGGAGCGCGCCTCTTTTAGCAAACTACGATATTGCGCATTTGGCGATAAAATCTCATAAATATTTTCAGTTATAAAGGAATAATCACTTCTTCTTATTTTTTCAATAAATTAGTATTTTATTTTGAACCATTCAATTAAAACTGCATAGAAATTATTTTTTGTGAATTAATATTTAAAGTTATGTAGAAGCTAAAAGTAGGCTATGAGAAAAGCAGTGGATACACATTTACCATTTATCATCTTAATTCGCAAAAAATGGGAAGTTTCAAAAAAATAATTTTATATTCCTGAAATTTGGTATAGAGGTATAAAATTGCATTCTAAATAACTTTTCTTAGTGGAATTTTTTCATATTTTGAAAAATAAAGGTACTTTATTAGTGGTGATTTTTACAACTTTGCTTATAAAACACCCTGTAGAACACCAAATCAAGTCATTTTTGGTATACTTTAGTTTTACAACAAGCAGGACTCAATCCCCAAATACCATTCCAAAATTCTAAAATTTTTGGTCCATTACACTTCTTGTTACATCTACCCTGGGACACACTGTATATATATATCTAAATTTAAAATATGAATTATATATTTTAAAGCGGTCGGAAGATATTGCAGAAAAACTGATTTGTAATCCCCCTTTAAAGGTGTATAATTTCCTTATTATCTGTTTAGAGTACCTTTATTTTTGGATGTACTATCAGCCACATAAATATCCAGAGACAATTTTGGACCTCCGTGTATACACGGTTATGTTAATCCATGTGTTAAGTTTAAAAAGTAGAGTGATCGCGGGGTCCTTGCACTTTAGTATGTAATACGTACGTGAAATTTCTGTGATTATCTCAGGAGGGGTGCCAAAAAGTGCTCCTGCCGGGTGGAAAATTTACCTTGAGCCGCTCCTGGGTAAAAGCACATCTATTCCTTTTTAATATTTGAAGTTGATACCCTAAAATTCCAAGCCGCTATAGAATTAGTCCGAAGTTTGGGTATTTTTGATACCAAGTGACTGTACTACGTAACTAACAACAGAGAGCCAAGTGACTTTAAATATTTGCACCCCCCCCAAGCATATTGCCGGCATTGTCAAAACTTCGGCAGAGGATATTAAATGAACAAATTAGAGAGCACATTGAGAAATGTAAAATTATACCAGATAATCAATCAATCTAGAATTCATCTTAGTCATGGTTGCGGAACAGCTTTACTAAAAGTAACTGATGATATTTTCTTTGCGAGTGATTTCATTAAATTAACAGCATTAGTATTTAACTATTTACTTTTCAGTTGTCTTGTATTCAGACTGGAAAATCTGTTGGGCAAATAAACAAATAAAATTGAAAAAAAATAAATAAAAAAGTATATGAATACTTTTATTGTATAGTTTTTATTGTTCTTCCCGCCAAAAAGTACCTTTCATTGTTAAGTGTTTATAGATATAAACTATTTACTGAAATTTTTCATGCTACCCAGTGATCTCTAATTGATATGAATAAATGCTTATCACAAGAAAATTAGAGAAAATGATACTCTTGGATGAACGCTATACTGGATCTACTCTTCTCTCATATTGCATGAGCTAAATTATTGTTTTTAGGCTTGACAAGGACACCGCGAATTTATGAATTGATAATTAAGACATGATTAAGTTCTGGAGTCAGCAACCGCATAAATTTGACAGCAAATATTGTAATTAACCATTCAGGAAAGGCTTGTTAAGATATGCAAATTCTTCGCTAACCTGATTTTGGAACGGTAAACTAGGCCACCGAATCCCTGCGAAGATACTGGAACATCTTGCGACACTAACATACATATACAGAGCGTCTTCCATGCGCTTAGTTATATCCCAACGTTTTGTACTCATCAGTTTAAGAAAATAGTAAATCCATCGTCTAAAATAACTAACGAGAGCATTTTACACGATCTTGAAAATTCATTTTTCTTACGTGTTAAATATGCTATATTTCATGTTTTTAATGGAAAAGAAAAAACTAAACAATAAAGGACATGGCACAATTTTAAGGTATTTTGGCACTCAGTAGAAAATTTTGAAATTTTAACATATTAGAATCTATATTAAAGGAAGTAATTTTATCATTGAAAGAAAGTCCTAAGTGTACAGGGTGTATCTGAAAAGTTAAGTTAAAAATAGTGATTTTAAGATTACTGGCCTCAGAAATAAAAACTAATAACTATTTCAATTATTTATTTTCATTATACAACGTGTAGTATAGATTAAAACATGTATAGTTGATATACCATACAGAGTGTTCCAAAAATATTATCGTCATAGGTTTTTAGTTTACTTTTTTGGACTATTTTGCTTTGTTTTTCATCACCAAAATGTTGCTCGGATAAAAATATATTTTTCTAAACGTGCTTATTAATCGTTATATTTTTAGAACACAGTATGATGTAATAGAAGTTAGTATTTTATTTCTTGTGTAATTTTTGTCTAAACATAACATAAAACACACCACATAAATAGATAAGACCCAAATCCAACTAAATACCACTAATTAAATAGTAATTAAAATGTATTTCATTTTTCTCTATTATAAGAATACTAAAAACCTATGACGATAATATTTTTGGAACAAACTGTATGGTATATCAACTATACATGTTTTAATCGGTACTACACATTGTATAGTGAAAATAAATAATTGAAATAGTTATTAGTTTTTATTTCTGACGCCAGTAATAAATATACGATATCTTAAAATCACTATTTTTAACTTAACTTTTCAGATACACCCTGTACAATTAGGACTTTCGTTCAATGATAAAATTACTTCCTTTAATATAGACCATAATATGTTAAAATTTCAAAATACCTTGAAATTGTGCCATGTCCTTTAAAATTTGCCTTAAAATTTAATCAAAAAAGCTACATAAGATTTGTATGTGATAACAAAAAATCGCAATGACAAGTGAATAAACAATTTTTCATTTTGTGCATGGATCATCCAAATGAAGAGTTTTATTATCTTTTTCTGCACCTATTTAAGGGACTCATATAAATCAAGCACCCTGATAGGTGAGAGGCGAGGGGACTCACGTTAATCAAGCACCCCAAAGGGAACAGAAAACTACTACGTCCACGTCGTTGTTCCTGGGTTACGCTAAAAGTAGTTTATTCACTAGCCATTTACATTCCTACAGGTAAGGCTTACCCAGTTATTCGCAATTTACAAAATTAATAAACTTTTTTGACGACGAATTTTAATTATTTACAATAAGAACGTGGTATTTTTTTATTGCAAATGTATTGCAGAATCGTATGCATAGGTTCTCAGTAGGAGAAATCGAAAAAAATTGCATTTCATCGATTACAGCGTCATCTATCATGAATCGAAAAAAATATTTCAGACAAGTCCTACGTATTTTTAGCCGTAAAATTCGAATATACAATAAGGAATAGGATAGGATAAGATTTCAAAATTATCCCCGCCCGATCTACAAAGGGGGGGAGGGGGAGGTGATGTTAGCACTAATGTATTTTCTTCCGCGTAATGATTAAATTTTGATTATGGACATTTTTTTCGTAGGGTGATTATTCGAGACATTTGAAAGTTTTGGGTTGAAAAAATCACCTGGTATAATGCAAATTCTGGTTATTGCGTCAACAATAACAACCTGTTTTGGATATGCATTCAATATAACATGCCATGAGAGTCCAATGAAGACATAAAACAAACATTTATGAATTACGCAATGTCCTACCAGTTTTCGCGACCAACCCACCAGTAAAATAATCCCTTATTTGTAGAAATACATAGAATAATTAATAATATTTTGAAAGGACAAACAAAGGTGATACATACCTGTCAGCGTGGGACCAGGAACATTTATTACCAAGAAAAACATTGTGTATAACACCCACATTTTAACACACTATGCCTATAACTTTGGATATTAATTTTAATAAACAGTCACGAACATGGTTTTAATTGCCGCTTTTAGTTTGGGCAGGTCAAAGAAAAATATTATTCGCGAAAACTGAACACAGTCTGAATGAAAAGTCCACTTAACCGGATAAACAAAATAGAAAGCTTATTTACCCATAATCATATTATATTTAGTTTTTTCTAGTGTTTTCATTAGTTAGGTCCACTAAAACATGTTTATTATGCTAAGTATAATATTATTGTCAGTGATTAAATTTGCAAAAAGGATAATTTATTCCTTTTTGGCAGACATGCATTGTAATTTTTCATAGTAGGAATTCTTTTGTAATATTTTAGCTAATAGAATAAATAAACATATAGGACGCATAGATATAAATAAAACTATAAACAATATTATTGCCTGCTTAAAGCAACTTCGGATTATTCTTGTTTGTTCAGAATTACTGTTAAAACATCAGATACCGCGTTTACATTTCCATTGCTAATACGAAGTTCTTTGGAATTAAACACAGAAGGAACATACAGGGTGTTACATGAGTATTGGGCAATATTTCAAAAACACAGTACGGTTTCGGTCAAAGTAACAAAAAATGTGTTAATTAGGAAAATCAGCTACCGAATTACTTCCACGTCCAGTGGAAGTATAGTAACGACAAAAAAATTTTTAAAAATTTTTATTGTCCAAATAGGCTTAAAATGTTATGAAACGTCGAGATTTTAAGTTTAAGCGAAAAAAAAATTTCTGTCTGTCTGTCTGTCGGTCTGTCTGTCTGTAACTTTTTTTTGTGCGCACGTTTACTCTGGAACCGTTTAAGATATTGACTTGAAATTTGGTACACATATGTACTTTAACGAGATCTAGAACGAGATTATATTTTCATCTTGTTCCGTCGAAGGGTTGGGGGGTAAATTGGGGTAAATTTGGGGTAAATGGGTAAATCAAGCAGGTAAGAGTCCATGAAATTGGTATTTAGTATATACAAGAGAAGCTAAGGTCTCAAAAAAATTTTTGGCATTAGCCACCCCCATTACCACCCCCACCTCCTTATTAAAGGGGATGAAAAAAAATTGTGATTTAGTGTATGTACAGGAACCAGAAACCTCAAAATATTTTTTTACTTCTTCCACCCCCCCACTACCACCCCCCTATCACCACCCCCACCCCACTACCGATGTGGGGTATCGTTTTATGGGTTTTTGGGGTAGAGGATTTCAAATATTATATTATTAAAGTTCCATAAATAATTATTTTCACATACAAAGTTTTTTCGTTGTGAGTGACTTGGATAGAGAATCTGGATGTGGAAGTAGTGATTCCTTGGGCAGCGGTTTTTTGATCTTAAATAAAAAATTATTAAAAATTTTATCAACAGTTATTAATTTAGGTGATGTTAGCGGTAATGAAACAGAAATGGAACAAGTAATTTATTACTTTCACATCGTGGAAGTAGGGTATAGCAACGGTAAAAAAAAAATTGAATTTTTTGTTCAAATAGGCTTAAAGGGTCATAAAATGTCGAGGTTTTAAGTTTGAGCAAAAAATTCTGTCTGTCCATCCTAACTTTTATTGTGCGCACGATTACTCTGAAACGGTCTATGATATTGACTTGAAATCTGGTACACGTATAGACTATAAGCCCATCGTAATTTTTAAGGTGTCAAGTGACCCAGCATGAATTCAGTACGATGCTGGTATATGAAACCATAACTTTAGGCACTATGCCGTCACTTTTGGTCGGTACAGGTAAGTACACAGGTAAATTGAATTTTCCATCCAAAGTGCGCTCTTCAGACAAAATATTCTTGTACGGCAATCCTCGTTTGATAGTTCATAAAAAAATAATCGCCTAGAACCCACTGCCATACAAAAATAATGGGGCCGGAAGCCAGAAGAATTTTTGATTCTCCGAAAATTTTCCCAGGCAAATAGGTGATTTAATACTATACGGCGTTTGTACAATGAGATTTGTATGCTTCCATAGATTCATTATTCAGAATTGCCGTACATATTTGATGGTTTCAGGGTGAGAAATCCCTAACTAGTATTATAGTGGTGGTGATTTGAACCAACATCAAATTCAATGATCTTAATGTTCTTTCATGAAACGAAGACATTTTTTGCCATGCCGTACATTTTTCATGGAACACATGCTGCGTCAGGAAAATTTATCTCTCTCTGAAAAAAGCAATTTTAGGGTGAAAATTTGGTTTACGGCGTTAGCATTGTTTGTTAATATACTTTAAACAATAATCAATAAAAACTAAATGCTGTACGAAGAGAATGGTTCCAGTTGGCTGGAAAAGTATTTTGACACCCTCAAGATTTTACTATATTCTTGCAACTATTTTCTGCTTCATAAATGTGATTTAATACTGTACGGCGTTTGTACAATTCAATTTTTACATTTTAATGGATCTGTTTTTTAGCAAAGTCGTACATATTTGCTTGTTATAATAAACAGATCATATTAACTTTGGATATCACGGAATTCACTATAAAAAGTACAAGGTAAGATATATTGTGTCATACTTGCATAAAAATCTTTCCGCGCTGACAGAACCAACCCTGACTTCACGTCGCCGAGATACCGAGATAAAATTCCCGAGCTCTGTTTATGAAAGATAAACTGTCCGTCACATTCAATGATTAATATATCATTGCCCCGTTCAAGCTAATAATAACGGCATCACAATTTTCAATTACTATTTGATATAGCCAATAACATTTTGTAAATGACCCTAAAAGCCGGTGAAAATGTTATGGTAAATCTCATCAGTTGTGGAAAATTCTAAAAGTAAAAATGTACGGCATCTATTTTTTTTTATATTTCCATCTTTAAAGAATTCAAAATAGCAAATTTTAGAAATATTACTCCTTTTACTAATACACAGCGCATTTTGAAAATCTGTAAATTTCATTTATTTTTTTTTTAATTCATAGTAGTCGAGTGAAGTCCATATAAAGTGTCTTGATACTTTTTATATATTTTTCGTGGGTTTATCTACGAAATTAAATATACCAATTGCAACACAATATAGTTTGGTTTTTCAAGTGCAGATGTAAGTTAATATTTTAAATATAATTAGTTCATATCCACCCAAAACTGCATAATTATACAGAAAATAAGGTTCATCGTTATCAAGTCATTAAGTTTTTGTCTGTAAAAAGTATACACCTCTTATCAATGTCTTCGAACTGTTTTTCTTGCAAAAAAGAAGTACATATTAGCAAGCAAGTAAAATGTGATGATTGTAAAGAAATTTATCATCCAGATTGTACCAGTTTAACTAGAACAGAACTTATTTTACTGAAAACACAGGACCGTAGTTTAAAATTCTCCTGTAATGAATGTAAAAAATTGCCCAGTTTAATAAAATTAATTCAGGAGTTAAAACAAACTGTAGTAACCTTAACAGATGAAGTTAATCAACTTAAAGAAAATAAAGTTACACTTGGTAATGAGTCAGTTGTTATCCAGAAAGTAATTACGGAAATTGCCGAACGTGAAAAACGTGCATCAAACATAATAATTTATAATTGCGAAGAAGAAGAAGGAGTTTCAGATATTGCTAAAGTGGCTAAAAAAATCAACACTGCTAACAAAGATTTAGACACCACCGATCTGAAAGTAGAAAGACTTGGTAAAGACATCAATAACAAACGTCGGCCTATTAAAGTTTACTTAAAAAGTAAGGAGGATGCTGTTCATTTGTTTATAAACAGAGGTATAATTAAACAAGCCTTTGAAGGTGTAAGCATCTCTTTTGATCAAACGGTTAATCAGCGCAACTATTTCAAATTTATTAAAGAAGAAACTGACAAGCGTAAACTAAATGGAGAAAATGTATTTATAAGATTTTACAGTGGTGTGCCAGTGGTTAAAAAAATAGTGCAATAATGTAGATAATACTCTATGTGTTTACAAGACAAAATTAAATTTAGTCCATAATTGTATAATTTTCATATTTGCATTAACTATTTTTAGTATTAATATTGTCATGGTATATTGACTCCATTACTTTTTATTAAAACTATTGTTTCACCTTCTATGTAAGTTTTGTCTAACTGCACAGTCTGTACAATATAATTTTCTTTTATTTATTATTTCACCACTCTATGTTGTAATTTGTCCAAACATATTTTGTATGTATAAAACAATTGAATCTGCATCCATAAATAAATTTAAATATGTCTATAAAACTTATGCACTTGAACATTCGGTCTGTGGTACCTAAAATTGCACATCTTAGGAATTTTGTAAAAAATAAAGATTATGACATTATTATAATTACTGAATCATGGTTAAATTCAAATATCGACGATGTCATAAATTTAAATGGTTATACTGCTGTTAGAAAAGATAGAGAGTTTCGTGGTGGAGGTATTGTAATCTATATTAAAAACACATTTCAATTTAAAATAATTAATAATTTACCAATTCATGATACGGAACAGTTATGGATATCATTTAATAAAAACAAAGAGAAATTCTGTGTCGGTGCAGTTTACAGATCGCCTTCATATTCAGTTAGCAATTTCCTAAATATTTTGCAAGAATGTCTCTCAGAAGTAATACCGGAACATCAAAATATTGTTTGCGCAGGTGATTTTAATATAAACTGTTCTGATTTAGATCATAGCGCCACCGATAAGCTATTATCAATACTCAATAGCTTTGGGCTTAAGCAAATAGTAGACCAACCTACACGAATCACTGCAACTTCAATATCACTGCTTGATTTAATTATTTGTTCTGATACTTTGCCGTTTTCCGATTGCCTTATTGATAACATAGATTTCTCTGATCACAGTGTAACCTCTTGTAGAATTGGCTCAAAGAAAACTTCTAATAAACCACTCCTTTACACTTACCGATGTTTCAATAATTTTAATTTGCAGCAATTTTACTCTGATTTATGTAATTTACCGTTCAACTTGATATTATACGCAGATAATGTGCACGACAAAGTAAGTATTTTTAATAATCTATTACTTGATTTGTTTGATGTTCATGCGCCTATCAAAACTGTAAGGATTACAAAAAGAAAAGCGCCTTGGTTAACCGAAAATTTGAAATTTATTATAAATTTACGGAATAAGGCTTATAACAAATTCAAAAGAACTAGAAATGTATATGACTGGGAGTACTACAAACAGCTTAGAAACTATGTCAATTCTGCTGTTGATTCTGAGAAAAAGGCATATTTGCAATTTAAAATTGCAAATAATAATCATAAGGCCCTTTGGAAGGACTTAGAAGATTTAAATATATATTCAAAAAATAAATAATAATAATAATAATAATAATAAAGAATTTATTGCCCAACAGAATACACCAATTACAGGACAATTTTACAAAATATAATATAATATAAAATATAACATACAAACTACAAAATATGATCTACAAAGTATAAGATACTGATTTAATTTACTTATTAATACTTATTTATTTAATTTCGGTAAAGTAACTTAAAAACTACGGTTATAAAATTAGGTTTAGGTCACAAGCTATTTTTAATAGATAGTTTTAAGGTCTTAGAAAACTGATTTGCGGAAAGATCAAACATGTCACAATCGCCACCAAGGGAGTTATACATTTCCATCATAGAATAAATAGGCGATTTAGCAAGAATATTTGTTCGTTTTGATGGTAGTACAAATGTGTAAGTTTGACGCGAACCCGAACGCGGAATTCTAAGATTGATTTGGGAGAGAAGTTCTGGGCAGTCTATTGTGTTATTGACAAGTTTGTAAATATACATTAAATTTGATATAATTCTTCTGCTTTCTAATGAGCCCATATTAAACCTTATTAACATTGAATGATTAGGATATCCCTGTTCAGGGTACTGGTGATCTACTTTAAAATATAAGTATTTTAGAAATTTCCGTTGAACAGACTTCAACGATTGTGAGTGTACCTCATAAATAGGGTTCCATATCGCCGAACCATACTCGAGTTTCGAACGCACATAACAAAAATATAGTGATTTTAATGCTTCTGCATTTGTAAAGTTTCTTGTGTTTCTTATGACAAAGCCCAATATTTTTAACGCAGATTTAGCTATTGAATCAATGTGACGCGAGAATTCCAATCTGGGGTCGAACAATATACCCAGGTCCTTAATATTTTCACACTGTGATAATATTGTGTTGTTAAAACTATACTAATATTCAATTATGTTATTCTTTCGTGTATAAGTCATAACTTTACATTTTGATATATTCATTGTTAACTTGTTGATTAAGCACCAATTCTCAATGACATCTATTTGTTCCTGTAATCTTGCACAATCTTCTATGGTAGTAACTTCGCTAAATACTTTTAGCATATCACTAAAGCCAAAATTGTTCAGTTTATTAATTAAAAGTCTATGATCAATGCGATCAAATGCCTTTGAGAAGTCAGTGTACACCACATCTACCTGGCTCCGTTTGTCTAGAACATTAGAAATAAATTGGGTTAAACACGCTAGGTTTGATACTGTAGAGCGTTTTTCCATAAAGCCATGCTGACAGGTGGAAATTAAATTTTTTATAGCAGGATATATTACGTTGTACACCGACACCTCGAAAACTTTTGCAAAATTAGGTAGTATAGAAATACCTCTGTAGTTAAGTATATCACTTACATCACCGTTTTTAAGTATGGGACAAACTCTAGCCAGCTTCCAGCATTCAGGAAATGTAGATGTTCTTAGGGAGAGATTAAATAAAATTAACAGCGGGGCAATAAGTACATTAGAGCAATCCTTTATCAAGAAACTAGGAATTTGGTCGTGGCCCGACGTCATTTTATTTTTCAACTTTTTTATAGCTTCAGATATATCAAGTTTAGACAGTTGTATGAGATTAATGCATGGATAATTAGATATATTGCTAAAAGGTAGTAATTCATTTGATGGTCTTAAATATACACTATTAAGATAGCTACTAAATCCTCCAACAATATTTTGTTGTAAATTATACCGTTACAGTGCATTTTGCCTGGTATCCTCGTTTCGCCTTTCTTGTTATGTATATAGGACCAAAATTGTTTAGGGTCATCTGTTAAGTTAGCTTCTACACTACTTATGTACAATTTATATGCTTCTGAGATTTGTGTTTTTACCAATGCTCTAATGCGCTTAAAGTCTTCTGAGTCATTATTTCTATGGGTTTTGTTATACTTTTTACGATAGTTATTTTTCAATTTTATATTCCTAATTATTTCAGGTGTGTACCAAATAGGGTATTTGCGTTTCTTGTTTGTAAAGATGGGAACGTGCATGTCAAGTATTGAGTAAAGTTTTTCGTATAAATGTTCACAGGCGACATTGACGTCCGTAAAGTTATTTAGAAAGTCCCAATCAGTATTGAGTAGTGAATTATATAATGCGTGATAATTGGCTTTCTTAAAGTTATAACTTTTGTTAGGAAATAAAACAATACCTGATCATTTGAACGATGGAATTGCCTTAAATCAATATTTCACTACGTCAAACATAATGAGTGCACCTGATGTTGAATTGTTGAATTTCTATAATAATAACAAAAAAGAAGGAATTCAAGATTTTGAATTTACGCTTACTAATAATGAGGAAATAGTAAAAATTCTTAACACAGTCAAAACAAATGGTACTGGTGCCGATGGTCTTAATTTAAAGTTATTATTGTATTGCTGTCCTTTTATAATAAGTTACATAACACACATAATTAATTCTTGTTTATTAGATAATATTTTTCCAAAACCAATGGAAAATCTCATATGTGTTACCGATACCTAAAAAAGAAGCTCCAGAAGAAGCTAAAGACTTGCGACCCATTAGCATATTAAGCGTGCTGTCAAAAATTTTTGAAAAGGTTATGTATATACAGATTTCAAAGCATGTAAATAAATGTAATATTATACCTAGCACACAATCCGGGTTTAGAGCAAATCATGGGTGCGCCACTGCATTATTACATGTTTGTGATGACGTACTAAGATCCTTAGATTCAGGTAATTTAGTAGCTCTTGTGTTACTCGATTATACAAAGGCTTTTGACACTATAAACTACCTCATGATGTCTGCAATTTTACATTATATAGGATTTAGCGGAAATTCATTATTATTGTTATCCAGTTATCTCAATGACCGTTGTCAAATTGTTAAAATTAACCAATCATTATCTGATCCTTTAAATATTAACAGCGGAGTACCTCAAGGCTCTATATTAGGCCCATTATTGTTTTCTATATACTCTTCTTTTTTAAAAAACAGTCTTAGACATTGCTCCTCCCACTTTTATGCGGATGATACGCAAATTTATTACCCTTTTAAACTATCCGAACTTGACAATGCCGTTCAACTGATAAATAATGATATAGAGAATCTTGTTACCGCATCACAAAACCATTGTTTGAAAATTAATCCAACTAAATCTACAATTCTCCTATTTGGTCCCTTAAAAGATCGAGCTAAGGCAGTAAATCAGTTAAATATTAAGGTAGAGAATTCAGTTCTGGAAATTGCAAATCATGCGAAAAATTTAGGACTCCATGTTGATTTTAATCTACGTTTTAACTATCACGTCAACTTTATGATAAAAAGATCATTCAGTAATATTAATTATTGTACGGTTGTCGGAAAATATTAGACAGAAAATCCAAAATTTTACTGTGTAAACACTGGTACTATCACATTTTAATTTTGCCGATGTTGTGTATGGTCCTTGTCTGACATCTTGGGATGCAACTCGCATTCAACGGGTCCAAAACTCGTGTATTAGATTGATCTTTGGGTTAACACGCTTCTCTCATGTAACACCTGTCCTGAAAGAAATTAACTGGCTGAATATGAAGCAGCGAAGGTATATGCACCGTGCGTGCTTGTACCATAAAATTATTAATCAGAAAACTCCAGTTTATCTCTACAATAAAATAAATCATTTATCTGATATTCACTCCGTTAACACAAGAGGTAGATATAAGTTACAAATACCGAAACATAAATTTTCGTTTTTCAAAAAATCTTTCTCTTACAATGTTGCTAACTCTGTTAATTCACTAAACCTTGAAATAACTAAAGTATCGTATTATAAATTCAAAAAGAAGTTATTTCAACAATTAATTTCTGGTGATCATAATATTTAGAAATATCCTATGAAAACATTTTTCCCACAACTTCTACATTATTATTTTTCTATATATACATACATAATATGTGTAATATGTTTGTTTATGTGTATGTGTGTATATGTTTATATATGTATATATGTGTATTTATTGCATTTAGTATTCTTTTTATAAACATAATACATATTGTTTCTGTTATATATCTTCAATTAAAAGCGAGTTCGTTAAAAAATTTTATAGTGTACTGCTACTTTGAACAATTTTTTGTCCTCTTTTTCCCTAGGTTAGATTTGGCATAAATAAAAAAAAAAAAAAGAAAAATAAATTAATTAATTAAAAAAAAATATATATAATATACAAAAAATAAATAGAAGGAAAAAAAATAAGAAGTAAATCGTTTACTATACCTGAAAAGCTATATAGATTTTATGTTCCTGCAAAATGTAACTTCTTAGTACCTTTTATATTAGTGTGAGTCTATTTTTGTGCTTCAGTGTGTCTGTTTTGTTATTTTCAGATATTGTTTCTTTATAAAAGAGGTGTTTCAATATGGTTACTTTAGGTTAAGTTCTAGGATAGGTCAACCCAGATTACGGCAACTTGCTGTAATCTGGCTCGAGGTTAAGTGGAAGAGCAGGATTTCGTAGCTTAGCAAGCTGCGAAGAACTGAACTTCGCCTCTTAAGCTAACTAGCGTAATATACCAATTTGTTTGTCTACACTATTTTTTATAGCCTTATTGTAATTGCTAGTTGCTTAATAAAGACAATATTATTATTATTATTATTATTATATTTTCATTTGGTAACATTCATTATAACCGGCTATAATGTACAACGATAATATTTAGTTACATCATGTCAAAAAATCGGTTGCCGTACAGGAATTTATGATCTTATTGCCAAAAAATGAGATTCAACCCCCAAATGTAGGTAATTGTTTATTTATATTTATAGTTACCATAATTTTTAGACGGCACAGTTGTTAAAAATTATTGTAGGTGTTGAATAAATAATATTGTAGAATCGATGCCGTACATTTTGCAATGATCTTGTACCCTACCGGTCTAGGGATTTCTCACCCTGGCACCACCAAATATGTACGGCGTTGCTGAATAATGAATCCATGAAAGCATACAAATCTCATTGTACAAACGCCGTACAGTATTATATCACCTATTTGCCTGGGAAAATTTTAAGAAAATCAAAAATTCTTCTGGCATCCGGTCCCATTACTTTTGTACGGCAGTAGGTTCTAGGCGATTATTTTTTTATGAGGAGTGCCGTACAAGAATATTTTGTCTGAAGAGCGCACTTTGGAAGGAAAATTCAATTTACCTTTGTACTCACCTGTACCGCCCAAAAGTGACGGCATAGTGCCTAAAGTTATGGTTTCATATACCAGCATCGTACTGAATATAATTCATGCTGGGTCACTTGACCCTTAAAAATTACGATGGGCTTGTATTCTGGTATGTATTATAATGAGATCTGGAACTAGATTATATTTTGATATTATTCCAACATTTTTGCACCAGCCACCCTCAATATCTTTTCTATAAGAGGCGTAATTTCACTAAAGTTTGCAAAAATAAAACTCATTTATGGTCAAATATGCTTAATGCACCAATCCCGGAGACCGTATGTCAAATAGAACGGTCAAAGATGGCGGACGAAATAAAATTTTTAATTCTTCGTCAATTATCAAGGAGGCATTATACGTCACTTTTTTTTCTTTTCGATTGTACATTATTTTATGTACTTTTAGGGGACAGGGTTCATTTTTTTTTAATTTTCAAAAAAAGTGCACTTTTATAATTTTTAAAAATATATTTTCTTTGACTGTCTTTTTCACCCAATTTTCATCGAAACAAAATGAAATATACTCTATATAGAAAGTCTCGTATACCTTCAAAAATTTAACACAAAATGAAACTTCATTAATTTGAAAAGGAAATTCATTAAGCATATGCATGTTAATAATATATGAATATATGATCAATAATCAGAACTAAGCAGTCAAGACTAGAGTAGTATTATTTTCCATGGGTATACCGATGAACAGAATAGCACTAAGAATAGCCACAGCCAGCGCTTTTGTTGTTTAGAAAAAAATGTTTACGTAGATACTTCAATCATAAGTGACATTATGAAATCCTCGGTAAGTCAAAAAAATAATCTTCTAGGTAATAGTAAAAACAAGGATAGCTTTATAAAACTATTGCGCAAAGAGTTAATAGATAATGACTTTAACATTAAACTATGCAGAGAAGACGCCGATACTACAATCGTTAAAACTGCTATTAATTTGAAAACCGAAGACAATCAAGTTAAAATAGTTGGTTGTAATGACTCAACTAGCATGGAATGATCATAAAAAAGATTAATAAAATAATTGATTGATTGATAATTGACAAATATTATGATGAAAATAGAATTAATTGTCTGCAAGTCCACCTAATGAGTAATAGTAATAGAAAAACACTGTTTAAAACATATTTCCAAGTCCAAAAATGGTTAGATTCTGAGAAAGATCCGTTGCAATTCTTAAGAGAATGGCTTAATGCCTGATGATGTTGAGTAAAAGTAATGCTGTTACTGAAAATTTACTATAAGTAAGTATTTCTTGTAAATGTAAGAAAGGCTGTAAAAATAATCAATGTAGCTGTAGAAAACTGAATATACAGGGTGAGTCATGAGGAACTGTACATACTTCTACCGTAAGTAGAGGCACCTAAGACGAATACCAAGTGACCATTAAAAAGTGTTTGTTCCGTTTCTTTACTATCATACAGAGTGATTTATGAATTTTGTTCAAAAATTGTTTTAGTCATAACATTTTAACGGTTAATCCGATTTGCCTCGTTTTTTACAACAATGTACACTGTTGCCTAACAACCATCATACATATCCAAAATTTAAAAAATCCAGGGACGGTTTCAAAAAAAATTGTTGGATTGCTTCGTATACGATAGTTCACCCTGTATATGATTTATCTAAAATTGATATGAAATTTGTATAGGACGCAAATAGGTAGTAAAACCTGAGCATTTGAAATTGTCACACTCTCAATAACTTTTTTATTAACGATCAATTTTCAAGTCAAATGAAAAGTTTGGCAAAATGGAATATTTTAATGTATACTAATATTTATTAATACAAAAATTTAGCTAAAAGAAAAATAATATCTACATAACTCGTGCCTAGGTTTAATAAGTACCATCATTTTATTAAATTTCCAGGTCAGGTCTTAAAAATGTGGCTGATGTGGTTCATCTAAAAAGTCGCCTCTGTATGTGATTTCTCCAATTAGTCAAATTACTTCCAAAAAGGACAGAAATAAGTAGTCTAATTTGTGTTATCTAACTTTCCCCCATTTAAAGTATCCAACCTAAATATTCAGTTTAAGATCAATTTTAACGATAACTGTAAATTTTTCGAAATATTTTTAAAAGCCATCATATTCAAATGCAAGCATTGAATTTAAAATAAATACAACATACGGATCTACGTCCTTTAGTGCTTGTTATTACGTAGATACTTCCATTTTATTTAATTTTCAAGCAATGAAAATATCAAATTGTCACAGACGTCTATGATCTCCATAAATTCAACAAAAATGGATGCATAATGTCTGAAAATTAAATAAAATGGAAATACCTACATAGCAACAAGCACTAAAGGACGTAGATCCGTATGTTGTATTTATTTTAAATTCAATGCTTACATTGAACAGGATGGTTTTTAAAAATATTTCGAAAAATTTACAATTTTCTTTAAAATTGATCTTAAACTGAACATTTAGGTTGGACACTTTAAATGGGGGAAAGTTAGGTAACACAAATTTGGCTACTTATTTCTGTCCTTTTTGGAAGCAATTTGACTAATTGGAGAAATTACATACAGAGGCAACTTTTTAGATGAACCACATCAGCCACATTTTTAAGACCTGGCCTGAAAATTGATTAAAATGATGGTACTTGTTAAACCTAGGCACGAGTTATGTAGATATATATTTTTTTTTAGCTAAATTTTTGTATTAATAAATATTAGTATACATTAAAATATTCCATTTTGCCAAACTTTTCATTTGACTTGAACATTGATCGTTAATAAAAAAAATTGTTGAGAGTGTGACAAAAATTTCAAATACTCAGGTTTTACCACCAATTTGTGTCCTATACAAATTTCATATCAAGTTTTAGATAAATCATATACAGGGTGAACTATCGTATACGAAGCAATCCGACAAATTTTTTTGAAACCGTCCCTGGATTTTTAAATTTGGATATGTATGATGGTTGTTAGGCAACAGTGTACATTGTTGTAAAAAATGAGGCAAATCGGATTAACCGTTAAAATGTTATGACCAAAACAATTTTTGGACAAAATTCATAAATCACTCTGTATGATAGTAAAGAAACGGAACAAACACTTTTTAATGGTCACTTGGAATTCGTCTTAGGTGCTTCTACTTAGAGTAGAAGTATGTACAGTTCCTCATGACTCATCCTGTATAATGTTCTATTCTATGTGTCTATTGTAAAGGAAATAATTGTGCCAATCCTTCTTCTACCTTAGATGAATCGGTTATCGATGAGGAATGCGGTGAAATTATGGCATATGACGGTAATGAAACTAATATAGTAAAATTTTTCATTTTGTTTTGATGAAAATTGGGTGAAAAAAAGGAGGGTCAAAGAAAATACATTTTTGAAAATTGTAGAAATGCAATTTTTTTTGAAAATTAAAAAAAAATTGAACTCTATCCCCTAAAAGTACATAAAATAACGTACATTCGAAAAGAAAAAAAAGTGACGTACAATACCTCCTTGATAACTGACGAAGAATCAAAAATTTTATTTGGCCCGCCATCTTTGACCGTTCTATTTGACATATGGTGTCCGGGATCGGTGCACTATATTTGACCTTAAATGAGTTTTTGCCAACTTTGGTGAAATTACTCCTATTTATAGAAAAGATATTCAATTTTGTTTTTTTCGGCTATTTTTGGTGTTTTTTATTTTTTTTCCGAAATTGCGGATTGGCCAGTACATATCGGACAGGTCTATATTTTGTAAGAATTTTATTTCAAATAAGCCACTATTTTTAAAATCCCCATCCGATTACTAATGCAAGATATATTAAGCAGATAAGTTGAAAATCCGTGAAAACGCGTCAACAAGTGCATATAACTTTTGATGCACAAGGAGTTATTGGGCACAAATATTTTTTTCGTAATCAGGTCATAATACATAAAAATCAACAATAAAATTTCAGGTGAAATTTTGTCGCCAAAAAAAATTATTTCAACTGCACTATAACGCGTGCTAGGTTTTGTTTTATAATTTACATTATAATTCTCATATTATTAATAACTTTAAGAATGTATTTTCCGTTTTTTATAGTTTTGTTGTTTTTGTATAAGATATTTTTTAATATATATGTTTATCATGTGATCCCTCAAACTCAAGGACTAGAGCTGTCCTTGCAACAAGGACAACTATTTATTTTGCAGTTTAAATGCAACATGCCGCTCAAAATCAATTAGCTGATTTCATTATTTTCAATTACAATGTACATACAACTTAAACAAGACGAGATAATATATGGAGTGCTAAAAGATACGAGCAATAAAACAGAAATTTGTTTAATTACAATTGTTTTTCAATGGCATATGTGTTTATAAGTCATTCCGTTCTATTTACGTTGAAACAAGAGTTCCGTTATTCAGAGTATTTTTGTTTTTGATTGGGATTACATGTGGGTTTTCTGAAAACTTGTCGAACTTAGCTTGAGAACTACTTTTACACTCAAACGTTTTATTAATCATCGTGGAAGAGCAATCTCGTTTTCGAAATTTGTCTTTGGTGTTCTAAGAAATAAGGGAAAGCAAATTTCTCACGGCTTCATTAAAAAAGGCAACTTATGGCGCAAAACTGATCTTATTAATTTAAAGGATAAAATAGGGTCAGCAGCCCCACAGAGGTATTTTCAAAATAACTTGTGTTATGACATCGGTGAGTAATAAAGTTACCATTGACACAAATTTAGCGTCTGATCTTCCTGCGGTCTTGAGATAATTGACTATAATTTAGGCTAGAGCTGGTGTTATTCAAAGTTATTTTATTCAAAAACTATTACAGCTAAGCTAATAAAACGGAAACTTTTTGTTAGATAATACATTGTTCTATATTACACATTTTTTGTAGAATTTTTCAACTATATTTACTATTTAAAAAAATTAAAAATTCTTATTTTTTTTTTCATAGTTCACACAGAGGTACGACCACAGGAAAAATATATAATGTAGCTTACTATGTCTAGTATTATCACCAAAAAGTGCATTCAAATTAAATGGGTGCAACACTTCTTAAAAAAATAAAAACTCGTTATTACCGCCCTGGAGTACTTACTACTCTTTAATATAAACTTGTTCTTAAATGTATAAACAAGTAGTTATGTGCTTGTAATTTAAATAAAGTAAATGCTCTGAATTACAGTTATTATTTACGTTAATAATAAGAAGGGTGCAGTATAGATAAAAATAAAGGCAAAGATAATATTATCTATCATGATACAAATTATTAATTATTACAATATAATTAATCTTCGTCGTTGTCCTCATGAATATGTGAATATTTTCTGATGTAAATATATTAAATAAAACTTCTCCTGGACGTACTATGCGGGAAAGATATCGGGCATGAGACAAGTAATATACGGCTGCGGCTATATGTGAACAGCATCCTAAGATTCTTATGACATTGGGACAGTCACAGCAATATCGGCGTATGCTTTGAACTGTTGATCCATTAGGAATATAATCAATGTAAATATGGTAAGTTTTGCTGTTGACATGCCTTGATCTTACTTCTAGTTTTAACATGTTGGGCGCGACTTTTCTATAAATCTTAGATGTGTTTTGATTACACTATTGCAATAAATACACTGTAATTTAAAAAAAGAATGGATTTATAGCTTATCCTTTGTGGCAGAAAACGCAAATTGCAAAATTCAATTTCTCACGATTTCCGAAATAAGGGTGAAATCGAGGATTAAGGGTTGAAGGCAATTCCTGATTTGTATACGCCCTCCGGTTTCAGATTCAGCAGAAAATTTGACATCAAATACGACACTTTTCAGCTTTATTTATGCCTGGCGGGTACTTAGTACTGAAAGATAAACGTCTCCAAAATGTGGACTATTAATTATGTTTGACAGAGATTGTAACTACACGATTAAAAAAAAAAAAAGAAGTTGTTACGTACCTTTTTCCCCTTTTTTTCGTGTTGGTAACAATAAGGTATGTCCGACTAAAGGCTCAGTGGAGTCGGGAGTGGGTTTTTAATTCGTTATTATTATATTATATGAATAAATAAATATAGGAGGGCGCCAAGTAATTTAATTCTACATACCTTACCTAAGATTTAAATTATTAAAACTTATGTCAGCAAAAAAAAATAAATACCAATGGGCCTTCACTGAATAATACACAACCAAATTAAAATGTCAAAAATAATTATTGAACCACCTATATGTATATAACAAAAACCCCGTATCTTTAAGGTCAGCAAGAGATATTTGAAGCATGAAGATTTATAGTGGAATGATTCCAATCTTTTTTTATATATAACAAGAAATGCCCCGCACCTAACTCTCGAGAGTGCAATCTCAGATAAAGGTAATCTCTTTAACCTTGCATTTACTCACAAAATACCTTTATCTAGGGACTGTCACATGGATGATTAATAAACCTGTCCAGATGAATACCAAAAAGAATAAAGAATAGTACAGTTCAAGATTTTTCTTTCTATTTTAACTTTATAGCTAAAAATTCATAACGCTTTCTGTAATATTATCAAATAGCAAGGTTCCACTATGTGGTACTTAGCCTTGGATCGACGGCGATGGTTGCGGGGGTTTATGTTCGAACGGCGGCGGCTACTAAAGTCCGGGTTCTCCTCTCACCATGCATTCACTTCTCAAATCTACCTAACCCTTCAGATTTACGAGCGTTTCTTTTTTCCCAAATTTCCCAGTTTAAAATTAGAGGAAATCGACAATTAAGCCCAGTAAATAGGAAAACGCCTCCCGCGCGATATGCCCTATGCACTAAAGAGACGCTTTTTTTTCGTACACTAAATTCCTTTAAGAAATATCCAACAAAATTTGCCTTGAGACGATATAATCAAAACTCCAACTATCAATAAATTATATCGTTCTTTCAGATAATCCGTGATCCAGCCGTTTAAAACGTACAATTCAAAAGTGTTATTCATCGGGCATCTATTCTCTTAATTATGCTTTCTCAACTGTCTCTCGCTTTCTGACGGACTCGGCAGTCGATACCCTTATCATGTTTTTTTTGTTAGTTACACAAAAACATTCCCATTAAAACAACTCAGAAATAAAAACTAATAGCGACAAAAATTACCTGACTAGATTCATTTATTAATTATTATATACAGGGTGGACCAACAACAACCAATATAAATAAAATTCATAACAAAGTACAACTCTTAGATAAGAGAATGGCCTCTTTTTAGTCGTCTAAATTGTTATTTTGGCAGTAAATTATTGAAATTAACTTAATAATGGAAATATACAGTATCGAAAAGTCCTGGATTAGATATTGCATAGTCTCTAGAAGAGGGGCAAATAGTGACACGCGCATCAAGAAAATCATATGTACATCATTGACCATTTCAGCAGGCGTATAAACTGACATTTTGAGTAGCTACTAAATAAAAACAAATCAAACATTTGCTTATTAGACTAAACGAGAAATAAAGGGTGCAAGACGGAATTCTTTACAAATATTATGTGTATGCTATTGTTTGTTTTTGTATGTACTTGATTACAATTTTTGCCCTTTCTGACATGTTCCACACCCACAAAGGGTATTTTATGTAAATTTTTTTTTCTTTTTGTAATTTACTAGGAACTAATAAAGTATTATCTATCTATCTACCGGCGCGGTAGCTCAATCGGTTAAGGCGTATTGAGTGGCGAATATGCTGATCGACTGCCTACCGCGCTCCGGGTTCGACCCCCAGCCCCGGTATTGACAACACCGGTGGGTGTGGATGTATGTCTGCGTTTTTCCAAATGTGTAACCCCCTTCCGCACAGCTTTGGCTATGGATTTGGGGGTTGTCCACTATCTGTGGTGTGTTTTTTATTTATCTATCAAATTGAAATTCCGCAGACAGAGCTGCCCACGCACATGTGGTGGGAAAAGCAGGTGGCACGAGTAGGATGTGTTATACGATAAAAAAGAATAGCCTAGTTACTTCGTTCTCGCTTGCTCTTGTTGCCGTACCTAATCAAACGCTTGCCGATACTGTAGATGTCAATCACTTGTAATTACGTAAGTTGATACTGACACGTTGATAAAAATTTTAAAAAATTCTGGGAATAGACTACAAATAGAACCAATCTAAATACAATGATATCAAACGGACCTTAGATGAGATTACTTTTGTTAAACTCGCGCCCAACATATTAAAACTGGAAGTAAGATCAAGGCATATCAACAGTAAAACTTACCATATTTACATTGATTATATACCTAATGGAAAATGGAATGACAATACAAAGTATACGCCAATATAGCTGCGACTGTCCCAATATCATAAGAACTGTAGAATGCTGTTCACATATAGCCGCAGCCATATATTACTTGTCTCATACCCGATATCTTGCCCGCATAGTACGTTCAGCAGAAGTTTTATCCAATATATTTACATCAGAAAATATGCACGTAGTTATTCATTAGGACAGCTACCAAGATTAATTATATAGTAATAATTAATAATTTGTTCATAATAAATAATATTTTCTTGGACTTTATTTTTATCTATACTACACCTTTCTTATTCTAAACGTAATAATAACTGTAATTCAGAGCATTTACTTTATGTATTTAAATACACATAACACATAACACATAACCACTTTATATATTTATGAGCAAGTTTATATTAGAGAGGTAAAGTAGTAAATACTCCAGGGCGGTCATAACGAGTTTTTATTTTAACCTTTTCTTGATTTCTTATGTTTGTTGGGGATTTTACCACTGTAAAAATATTTAAAAATTTTGATAATATAAATCTCTGGGCCAAAAGGATCAGACTGAGGCCGATTTTAATACTTCTATTACAAAATGTCTCACACCTAAGCTACATTATATATTTTTTCTGTGATTGTACCTCCGTGTATGAAAAAAAAAATAAGAATTTATTATTTTTAATTTTCTTAAATAGTAAATGGTGGTTGAAAAATTCAAAAAAAAATATATAATATGGAACAATATTATTATCTAACAACGAGTTTTCGTTTTATTAGTTTAGCTGCAATAGTTTTTGAATAAAATAATTTTCAATAATACCCGCTCTAGCCTATATATGGTCAATAGGGTCGTTTCCTTCAACAAAATTTACAAAATATTGTTATATGATCAAAAAGTATATTAAATATACATTGCATATATCATATTAAAAAAAGTTCTAATCATCACATGCAAGAACAAATTGGTTTTGAAAATAAAAAGGCGGTAAACGATGACGTATCTGATGAACATTCAATTCTAGAGAATTTTCATGTTGGTAGTGGTGCTCTGTTGTTTACATTCAATATTTGTTTACATTTACATTGTGTGTTTAATATTTAATATTTGTTTATAATGGAACCTAATTTTGTGAAAGGAACTTCAGAGAATTTACCTATAGTGGATTTTTATATGGTACACGAGTTTTATGTGGACAATTTGAACTATTTAAGTGCCGAATCCCGAAATGTTAAACATTTGAGGTTAGTATTTCTTTAAAATACATACTATATGACTCACGTCGATACTAATTTTGATCTATTAGTCCGGTCAACAGAGCGCTAAAATGACCAAAATCTCTAATTTGAGTGCTAATGAATGGATTTTGATAAAACCTTGTGCAATGTGTTTGTAATGATGTTAATAAAAAAGTTGAAAAAATGATTAGAGTAAGAAATGATCGGAAAGGGTAGAAAACACTCCTTTTATCACGGGGTCCGTAACTTGTAGGATTAGGTCAAAAATGGAAAAGAAACAATAAATTTACCTTTTTTGGCTCAAAATAAGATGTTTTTACTCCTCCGAATTTTTTCGAGAAATGCATATTTTTGGAGATAAGGCCAGTCGAAAATTCCTAAAAGTGCGGGAGGGGAAATGTAAAAGTTGAAAAAAATCTGAAAAAATTCAGGTGAATGTATCATCGAAATACAAGACTTTTTTTATTTGCAACTTTTCTGTAAAGTGCGTTTTTACCGAGTTATTCTGGAAAAACATGAAAAACTACCACTTTCTTTGAAATTGTAGCACTTTAAAAATATGTAATTTAAAAATTTGAAAAATCAGATGTATGCATTGAGGCCTTCAAACATTTTTTGTCTCTTGGAATTTTTTTGTAACTTGCTAATTTTCCGAGTTACAGGCAGTTTTTCACGATAACTAATGTACTACATTTTTTGCACATTAAAAAATACATGAAAATTTAAAAATCATATTGAACTTTTAAAAATGGTATAACTATATAGGTTCCATACTTTTTTATAATAATATACATAAATGACGTTCTTTTTTCGAATTTTCATGTATTTTTTGTGCAAAAAATATGGTACATTATCTGTTTTGTGAAAAATTGCCTGTAACTCGGAAAATTAGCAAGTTACAAAAAAATTCCAAGAGAGAAAAAATGTTTACAAGACAGTGCATACGTCTGAATTTTTTCAAATTTATAAAGAACATATTTTTAAAGTGCTACAATTTTAAAAAAAAGTAGTGTTTCATGTTTTTCTGGAATAACTCGGTGGAAACGCACTTTACAGACAAGTTACAAATAAAAAAAAAGTCTTGAATTTCGATAACATATTCACCTGAATTGTTTCAGATTTTTTTTTCAACTTCTACATTTCACCTCCTCCACTTTTAGAAATTTTCGAGAGGCCATATCTCCAAAAATATGCATTTTTCGAAAAAATTCACAAGAATAAAATAGTATATTATATTACTAGGAGTAGAACGCACTCTTTTTTTTTGTGTTGAGCCCAGGATTTGCGGCTGAGGCGAAGCCGAAGCCGCAAACTGGGCGAAACATAAAAAAAGGCGTTCTACTCCGTGTAATATATACTATTTTTTCTTCAAGCGTATTAAAATGCAAAAATTCATTTATTTATCATAAATGTACAAATATTCAAACTACAGTCTTACATGTTGACACAATATGACAAGTGGCTAGTGGATAGCGCGCCACCGGTGGCTTTCAGTATTAACATTATGTTACTAGTAAAACAATACCCACTGCGGTGGCGCTTTCGGAACTAACATTATGTTACTAGTAAAACAATGTCCACTACGGTGGCGTTCGGTACTAACATTTTGTTACTAGTAAAACAATGTCCTACTTCTACTTCTGTTTTTGGTGACATAATTTAAACATTTTAATACGCTTGAAGAAAAACATCTTATTTTTGGCAGAAAAAGGTAAATTCATTGTTTCTCTTTCATTTTTGACCTAATTCTACAAGTTACGGAACCCATAATAAAAGGGGTGTTTTCTACCTCTTCCGACCATTTCCTACTCAGATCTTTTTTTTAACTCTTTTATTAACGTCATTACAAATACAGTGCACAAGGTTTCGTCAAGATCCATTCATTAGCACTCAAATTAGAGGGGAAAGTTGACTGGACTATATGCTAACAGCAAATAAGCAAAGCAAGCGACGCCCGTCGATTATTCCTTTATCTAACTGCGCATGCGCTCACATCTGACGTGGCGATGGGCGCGAATTCAAAATTTCTTAATTTAAATAATTAATTTCACTATTAAAATGATTCTAGATTGTAAAATAAAAAAATACGGGTCAAATAAAATTTAATAAAGTATTTGAACATAAAATTTTCAAAAAATGGTCAACGACCTCGGGAACACAGGAAGATCAGAGGCTGAATTTGTGTCAATGGTAACTTTATTACTCACCGATGTCATAACACAAATTATTTTGAAAATACCTCCCTGGGGCTGCTGACCCTATCTTATCCTGATAGATCCTTTACACTGCACAATTTTGGTACGCTTTGTTTAAACAATTTCTGTAGCATTTGTTAACAACAATTTCGAGGATAATTGGACAGCACCAGAATCTATAAAGAATAAGCTTTTCATTTAAAAAAGGTTTTTTTTTCACCACATATACCACGAAATTGTAATCTATGTATATAAAGTTCCATCGATTTCCTAACATTCTCCTTTATGTTTCCTACTTTTATCCAACTATAAAGTTTTTTGGTTATGTAAAGATTGCCAAATCAATCCGGAGATAAAGAAAAAATAACTGTACGCTTAAACTTATTTATCTTGAAAAATCCTACACACACAATTCTAGACTATAAAAACCAAGAAGATGGAAAGGGTAGAGACCCTTTATATAGCCAACCTTTGATATTACTCAGCTGAAACTTGAGCTCTTCTCGTAGAGTTTATTTCTTATATAGAGATCATCTGAGTTTTGGCACCCGAAAGTCGTGAGACGTCTGATAACTTTATGAGATGTGATTTCATCGAGAAACAATACACATAAATGGATAGACTACGGTGCATGATGGCTTTTAGGGCTTTACGTTTTTCATTCGTTTCCGATACACAGTAACACATACAATTGTAAAGAATAGAAACTCACAGCCTAGGAAATGGGATTTTCCTTGGTATTTCAATATTGGTTATTTTTATTAATCCTGCCCAGCATTTTAATTGTAAACAGAAATTTGTAGAGCAATTTTTTTAGACAAAAAATTAAAACTAGCATTCTTTGTTCTTCTCAATTACCTCCTTTCTTGTTAGTTCGATCTTAAATTAAGTATTACTAATATCGTAGAAAACGAAAAAAGCTACGACTTTTATTGAATCTATTTTTCTCAGTATTTTACTATTTACAACCGTGAAAATGGATAAAATATGTGCTTCGCAGAAGATTATTGCAATTATCTCTGCCCCCGTTACTCCTACGTAGTAATTGGTTATTATCAATATTGTAGATCACAAAATTTCCCAAATTTCTTGTTTAAACAATTTTGTTTCACGTTCAATTGTTAAAAAATTACAGCAGCTCGAAAAATATTCTGCTGAATGTCTGCTCCGTTGTTTTGATGTTATTCATAATTGTTACTAATTTTCTATAATCAATAAAACTGACTTACAACAGTGTTATTTCCTTAAAATAATGAATTTTATTGGAATTTTTCAAGTTTTCACTGTCAACAATTTTTTTTATTGCCAATACTTTACGATTTACGTTCACGCAAAAATGTGAAAATGTATGCTTCACTGTAGTAGGTTATTGCAATTATCTCTATATTGCTCCTACGTAGTAATTAGCTATTATCAATACTGTAGATTATACAATTTCCCAAAATTTTTGTTTAAACAATTGTTTTTCGAGCTCAATTTTCGTTTCAGTTTAAAAAATTTGCACAGGATCAATTTTAAACATTTGCAGGTGAATGATGCAAAAAAATTTGAGCTATTTCAATCACACTTTTATCTTTTTACCCCCTTTAATAAAGGGGTGGCTGATGCAAAAAAAAATGAGACCATTGCTTCCCGTGCATACACTAATTCAAAATTTTATGGACACTTGCTTGCTTGCTTTGCCTATTTACCCCCCCCCCCCACTTTTCAATGGAATAAGATCAAAATCTAGTGCCAGATGTCACTATAATACATAGGTGTTCCAAATTTCAAGTCAATATCATAAACGGTTCCAAAGTAATCGTGCGCACAAAAAGTGACTGACATACAGACAGACAGAAGGACAGATAGAAATTTTCCACGATTTTTTTACGATTACTATACTTCCACATTCTATTACGTGGATGTGGTAGTAAAATTATTAAAAAGAACAAAATGAATACAATAAAATATGAAAGCATTATTTTCCTTCCACATCCACATGGTGAAAGGACGTGAAAGTTGTGATTCCTTAGGCAGAGGTTTTATATAAATAATCATTTATACTATAAAAACAATTATTAGCCAAATACTTTTTTATTTTTTTTTAAATATCACTTACTGGGAAATATTGAGAATTTCATCAGGAAGGGCATTATACATAATTATAGTAGGGTGATCACTTAAATGCCCTTGTGCGGTGGATAGGGATGCTCAATGTACTCGCCATGTCTCATTACGTAGTTATGAAAATTTGCTCATCTTTTAAAATAATTCAAGTCATTTTTAGTAAACGTGAGACCTTTTAACATATAAATGGATGGAGCTGTAAGAATAACTTTTTCTTTAAATATATTTTTGCATAACTTTCAAATAAAAAATTGATCGGTTAATTTTTTTCGGCCCTACAAAAACCCATTCAAATTCAGTAGCTCTACCCTCTGCCACAATATTAAATGATATGTGACTGTAGCCATAGACTAATAGATATTAATTGCGCCATACTTATCAAGAGCTGATTTTAACTACACCATCGCAAAATAAGTTTTATTTGACTGATTATACACATGATCTATATGCCTAGACCAGGATAACTTGGTATCGAGAATAGTGACATGTAATTTTACTGATTCGGACCAAATAATATTTTCATTATTCATAAAGTTTTTAGTAGTAATTCCTTGAAAGTGAAGTTTCGGCACACAGTTTTTTTCATTTTAAATTAATTATTGTAAAGCTAAAAATTTCCAGGATTATAGTTTGGTCTAGGACAACACGCACCAAAAAGTCCCCTACTTTTCCCCGTCGTCTTCCCTGTTTTTTCGGAGCAACAAGGGCCTAAGTCGCAAAAATTGCAGAGCTGGTTATAAAATGCAACAGATAGATTGTTACTGGTCCGATTTGCGTCAAAATGATCATAAAAGATTAGGAGAAGCATATCCGTTCTTATTTCAGATGTTCCATGCATATTTTTGTTCATAATTTTCCGTTCTAGTTCTAACAACATTTCAAAAATTATGAAGAGAAATGTTTATTGGGGTATGTTTTCCCCTCCGAGTCTTCATTTATCCGCAGTGGCGCCATTTCGGAATTTTTTTACATTTTTTAAAAAAATTTTAAAGTTTTGAAATGTTGAAAGAACTAGAACGGAAAATTATGAACGAAAATATGCATGGAACATCTGAAATATGAACGGATATGCCTCTCCTAATCTTTTATGATCATTTCGACCCAAATCGGACCAGTAATGACCTTTCTGTTGCACTTTATAACCAGCTCGCCAATTTTTGCGACTTAGGCCTTTGTTGCGCCGAAAAAACAGGGAAGCCGACGGGGGAGAGTAGGGGACTTTTTGGTACGTGTTGTCCTGGACCAATACTACAATTCTGCAAATTTTTAGCTTTACAATAATTAATTCCGGGTCAAAAACCAAAATTCCTGGGCTATTATTACATCACTAACGATATTTTGTAGTTTCCCAGGGGTGTCCGCTAATACAGTAATTATTGTGTCATCAGCAAACATTGTGGCTTGACCATATTCCATATGGCTGGGTGCATCATTAATATATAACATAAACAATAATGGTCTTAATATGAAACCCTGAGGAACCCCAAGCGCAACATCATGCACGTCACATTTTTTCCCGTCCAAGTTTACAACCAAGGATCAATTTTCCATATATGACATTAGCCGTGAGAGAATTGCCTCTAATGCCAATATTATACAATTTATGACTCAATATGTATTTATTGACAGTATCAAAAGCTTCCGTGAGACCATGTACTTTGCCCTGATTCAAGCACTGATATACATATTCTAGCAGATGCCAGGATACTGTTACTACCAACTTGTTTGATCTAAAACCCAGCGGCGTAACTAGGAGGGGCTCTAGGGGGGGACACTGTGCTACCCCGCCCCCATGATGTAACGCCCTTGCTGTAGGTTTCATATTGAAAAATCAGTAAATTTTAGTAATTTTTATAAAAAGCCAGGGAATGTGAAAATTTTGTATTCAAGTAGGCGCCCCTCTCCCGCTCATTCAAAAATGTTTTGCTCTATTTTGCTCCCTTTCAATTTGCATATCCCGCTCAACAATCTGGAAATTTAAGTTATTGCTATGAACCCTGTGCCGCAGATAAAAATCCGTATTTCATTGCCCCCTCCTCCCCAAAAAACCGGGTTCATCACTGCTAAAACCATGCTGCTTTTTCAAGTATTTTAGACATAACACACAAAACAGAAATTTGTCTAATTTTCGAGATCGGTGTGGTCACCTTTTTTCAACAGAGGAATAACAGTGGCCAATTTTAAAAAAGTTGGAAAAATGTCAGTTTCAACCGACTTATTTATTAAATAGACAAAATTATTGTATTACTTCTACATCCAGTGGAAGTATAGTAACGACAAAAAAATTTTTAAAATTTTTATTGTTCAAATAGGCTTAAAATGTCATGAAACGTCGAGATTTTAAGTTTGGGCGAAAAAAAAATTCTGTCTGTCTGTCTGTCGGTCTGTAACTTTTTTCTGCGCACGTTTACTCTGGAACCGTTTGAGATATTGACTTCAAATTTGGTACACATATATACTATAACGAGATCTAGAACAAGATTATATTTTCATCTTGTTCCGTCGAAGGGCTGGGGGGTAAATTGGGGTAAATTTGGAGTAAATAGATAAATCAAGCAGGTAAGAGTCCATAAAATTGGTATTTAGTATATACAAGAGAAGCTAAGGTCTCAAAAAAAAATTGGGCATTAGCCACCCCCCTTACCACCCCCACCCCATTATGAAAGGGGATGAAAAAAAATTGTGATTTAGTGTGTGTACAAGAACCAGAAACTTAAAAATATTTTTTTACTTCAGCCACCCCCACTACCACCCCCTATCACCACACCCACCCCACTACCGATGTGGGGTATCGTTTTATGGGTTTTTGGGGTAGAGGATTTCAAAAATTATGTTATTAAAATTCCATAAACAATTATTTCCACATACAAAATTTTTTCATTGTGAGTGACTTCGATAGAAAATCTGGATGTGGAAGTGGAAGTAGTGCTTTTTCGTTCTATGCTTGGCCTCTGCGTTAAAATTGGAGTAAGCTAATTTTGTGGTTTGGACAGTTTGTAAAGTCTTTTAAGTACCTATTTTATGTAGCAAAGTGTGTTGTGATCTTATATGGTTGATGTGATTGTTAATTACAGTGTGATTAAAGAAAAACAGTAAGTTAGCTGAAGTTTTTCATCAGCCAGTTCTCTTCATGCTTCTTTCAAATAAGTGTTTTATATAAAAGTTTGTAAAAAAATCTTGCATCTCAACATCAAGCCTATAATATTAAGGAAAGATTTTTGATTCTTGAGAATTTTATATTTTAGTTCTGTTGTCATATGAATTTTATTGTTTTAACTTAACTTTCTTATTTATAATAAATATTTTAAATATTTTATTGTTAACTTATTTTGCTTTTATTGATACCTGACATTTCCAAACTTCTAAATTCACAAAATGACGGCATGTTTGATCTGGTATCTAACATATTTTTCAATATTGGATTATAATATTTTTATAACGTAGGTATATATTTTGTTAACTTATTGGGTTTTTCTTTAAATTTCATATAAAAAAATTATATATACCAGAATCTGGTAGGTTATAGCTGCTTGAAAGTATTTCTATATAATCCAGTATATTGAAAAATGTGTGAGATTACAGCCAAAAATATGCTGCCCAAACGGTGGCATCATCAGTTGTCCTACGATGGCTCATTAATATACACTGTTGGCAAATTGAAGGATGATCAGCTGCTGGCTGGTGGGACATTTCACTTTAAGTCCATTTATGGCTTTCCATAAAAGTACCAATTATGATAATGCTGGCGATGACCATCTAGATGCCAGTTATGAGTGTTGCTTAATTCAAGCTTATTACTACTCACTACTACTTAAGCGATTACTATGAAATCTTTCTCAAACTGCAAAGTAAGACTCGGCGATGGCCACATTACAGTTTCATCGAACTAGGTTTACTCACCTTACAACAAATATTGGGAATAATTTTTTTATATCACCAGCATATTCGCAAATTCATAAATCACTACTGATAGAAGCGTCGTAAAGAAGAAGGCTAATATCCGATTTAAATACATACTAAAATTTATGTGTTGAAGGTACGACAATCGGTGTAACTATAAAACTTTTTATTGATGCTATAAAGATTGAATATATGTATGTATTTTTGTCGGTAGGTATGGTCTTTATCGAATTCGGATGTTGAGGATTCGATTTGAAGTATTTAAATATGTTTACCTATTACTGTAATATAAATTTGGGCGTAGGGCGTAGTTTAAATAAATAAATATTGATTTTTAAATTGGATCGCTGCGAAACTTTGCACCAGTTAATTATGTTGTTATATGCGACATTATTAGCTCAGTGGAATAAACATTTCAGCTTTCGAATAAATAAACCAAAAGTTTTTTTGCGTGGAATCTGTTAAAAGAGGATTACTTTTACAGACTAAACAGGCACGGGTGGAATTAGCTTGCCGCGTAGTATAATAATAATAATAGTGGTTAATGTTCCTGGTTACAATTAATAAAAACAAAGAGTAAATGCATAAAGTAAATAGTAATCTATATATTTAAAACACAAAGCGTTTTCTTCTGCTAATTACACAGAGGCCCCCACTATACTGCTGGACAGTGTGGCACGAATCGTAATTTTTTCGTTCGAAATTATCTAGAGCACTTGCTTCGCAACCGATTGGGATAATTTTTTTTTTAAATACTCGTTATTAAATTTCCAAAAAACTTAGGAGAGCCGATTTTTGAATTATGCTAACCAAAATTATTGAGCTCAGCCAGAATGGCCATTTTTTATTTATCTTAATTAAACTTACAAAAAAAACTTTTTTCTTATCCAATTTACATAAATTTTGTTACTCGGTTTTTGAGATCGCTAATTACGAATTTGATATCCAAATTGTCATAAACCAACCTGCAAGATGGCGGAATCAATGGCGGCTATAAAAGGTACTAGCTTCTGAGGATAAGACTAAAAAGTAATTGTCGGGCATTGAGATCAATATTTAAAAATGCTACAAATTGATGAAAAATTAAATATTTTTGTTATAGCTTATGCCGAGAAGTTTTGAATATTTCTGATAAGTACTTTAAGTTAAAATAGGCTAAATTTAAAGTTCCCGGAAGAAATTCAAGATGGCGATCCAATATGGCGGCAATAAGATGATAACCTAACTTAAAAATAAATTAAATGCATTGAACTAAATACGCTATTCCCAAGAATTATTAAAAAATTTAAAAAGGAGCAAATTTTCTGAAATTTTCAAATAAATCCAATATGGCTGCCATACATTAATTATTAATCATAAATACGCGATTCAGTCCTCCATTAATTTTGAACATAACCTTAAGTAGGTCACATTCATATTTATTTTTTTTAACCGCTAATAATCGTACATAGTATATTATTAGGGGGAGCTTAAGGTGCAATTTATTCAAAGGAAATATGATTTTCAAATTCAAAAACATCTAAGGATGTATGCTAATGTAAACTGGTTCTATAATAATTTAATGGAGGGGAAGTTCCGTTTGTGGTGGAATAGATTAGATATTGAATATATACGATAAAGAAAATGTTTTGACCTAAAATAAAAAGGGCCGACCTTATAGGCCCTCCTCCGTTAGGGACTTTAAAGTTAACTTCCACCACCTTACGAAATGTGAGGAATTGTGCGAATTTAATTTCGTTTTCAGGTAATCTTCAAGAGCACCAGACTGGGTAAAATCGCTGTCCTTTAATTTCTCAAAAAGTTCTCGCCTCGATACAACTGGTTGCCCACCTAAAGAAAAAATATGCCGTAGTCTTTTAATGAAATGCGTCATTTCGTGAAAAACCTAGGCAGTACATAAACTGCCGGTATATCATGTAAATTCTTGGGATTCTACAATCTGCCTAGGCATTTCGTGAAACGCCGTGGTCGTCTCTGCACATGATGTTTAGTCGTTCTACACGATCTGCCGCAAATTAGATGTAGACTGTTCATGAAGTGACTTATACCCGGCAGATTGTGTTGTGTTGTGTGTTTCAGGTTAGGTCAGTTACCCTTTCCATCGACTTATTTGCCCGGAAGCCATGTTGAGCTGTTTGTTTTGTTTATTATTTAAATTAAGAGTGGAAAAGACTTGTTCATTGTTTGTTACAAAGAGAGAGAGAGAGATGGAGATTTATTAATTTTGAGGTTAGGTTCAGATTTATTTGATACATTTCAGATTTTAGATTACTAACGAAATTACGAATATAACAACTTAACCTAACCTAACCTCAAAATTAATTAAATATTTTTCGCACCTCGTTTAATTTTCTGATGGTATACGGTCATTTATTCGGCTTTGCTTCCTAGTACTCTTTGTAATGATCACTGAACAAGTCTTTTTCATTCTTACTTTCCATAATAAACAGAACAAATAGGCAGCAAGTAATAGAACACAATCTGCCGGTCTAACTTGCGGCAGATCGCGTAGAATGACTTTAAACATCAAGTTCCGAGACGACCATGACGTTTCACGAAATGCCTAGGCAGATTGTGCAACCTCAAGAATTTGCATGATATGCTGGCAGTTCATGTACTGCCTAGGCTTTTCACAAAATGACGTATTTTATCAAACGACACTCACCGGAGAAAAATCCGATCCACTCATTTTGATAAAGTTTGATGTTTGAATATTTTTCTGCTCTTTGATCGATTTTAATGATTCTTTCAGCAAGTTGAAGGTAAATACATTCATGGGGATTATTGCTGTCTTTTAATTTTCGAAAAAGAATTGAATTGTAATGCAATCAATTGAAATATACTGATTAAAACTGCAATTATTAGATGACCCATTTAATGAAACAATACACCGAGTTACTTAAATTTTTAATAACGAAAATTTTCCAAGGCTTGTCGAAAAATAACATTTCTATGACACACCGTTCAAAGAATTTTTTTATATGATTAATGACATATAAGTCCATCAATATACTTCACTAATGATTCACATTAATTGAATGTGTTATTAATTACATAAAAAAATTCTTTGGATTATGTTTCATGGAAACGTTATTTTTCCACAAGCCTTAGAAAATCTTAATTAGTAAGTGTCAATTAAGTAATTAATTATATAGCATGTATTGAACGATATAACTAAGATGTCTACCTCATTGTACAATGATTTAAATATTGTAACGGGAAACCACCCTTGCAAATTCCGTGGGTTCCTAAAATTATAACAAGAGATGTCCACTAACACACTTTATTAAATAGTTTACTGGATACTTCACAATACTGATTATTAACTTGAATGAACTTTACTGACTAAAAATAACAATGTTTATCACTTTGTCTTAACCTCACTTGTCAAATCCAAACTTCTCTACTTTCTATACTTTCTGAACTACCCGTCGAGAATGCGGTCTTTTATACCTAAAAATGACATATCTCGATTTTTGTGTGATGACGCCACCATTCTGTAGATAATTCCAGATGTCATCCATCACTCTAGAACTACTTACTGGTAGGTTCTTTCTCGAGTAGGTGCAAATACATCTGAATTAATTGAAGGGGTTGCAACACATCACAATATTACTTATAATAGTAGTTAGTAAATAAATTAGGCTTTTCCTATTTGCTTAACAAAAATTGTCTAACTACCCATTTTCTTTTAAATTTTAGTCTTACTGACTGATGATACTGATGATGAAATATTTATTCCCGAAACCGGTAGCAATACACTTTTTTTTTGAGAGAGAAACACACTTTTTCATTTCCAATATGAATATCTACCCATAGGGCTGACCTCTCAACTTCTCTGACTGTTCTATTGTAGTTTTATATATGTCTATTTTAAAATGAGCACCAGAAATTGTATACAAGTTTTTTGTATCTCAAATTTACTGAATGCGCGCTAGTGATAATGAAAACTGTTTATAATATTAATATTTTATTACGAACTCTAGGTGGTGGTCCTATTGTAGTTTCTTTCAACAAGCTACGGCCAGTGCACAGTGGATCGGACTCTCGAAAACAATTTTGTCGGAATTGCATGAAACTTGGTAAACGTATTTTCGGAGTAACTGATACCGAATCTAATATCAAAAGTTAAGGATTGAAAAAGGCGAATACAATATGGTTGTCATAACTGCACAACCTTTGCAGATGAAATTTGGTATATAGAATATCAGGGTTCTCCGATGTTAAAACTTAAAAACTGAGTATCACGAATATTTTTCCTTACTGTGTAGAAGCTAAATAATAGATCACAAAAAGGGTGAAAAAGTTCTGAAAATAATTTAACAGCCTTCAAAAAAGGGTCACTAAAAATGATGACAAGATTTCACCTTCACCTGGTTACCTCATTATCTAATATCGATATTAAAGTGGGTATAAAAATGAACAAATAACGAAACCAAACGTATTTTTAACCGACTCTTTACTTCATAATTCTTAGTGGCATTTTTTTGGAAGATGGTTAAATTTATTTCCATAATTTTCACGTGTAGTATCACCAGAGGTTACATTTTCGGTTTTTAATTTAACCTCGAGTCGTATTTGTTAAAAAAATTTCACACCAAAAGCTACATTTAATTAAATAATGCCCAGAATTTAGTTTTATTTTGACAGTATAACATAGAAGGGCTTTGAATGACTTTAAATGTCAAACTGAAAAAAATCATAAACCATTCTAAGGTAATCACGCGCACAAAAAAGTTACAGATAAGACGAACTAACAGAATTTTTAAAATTTTGTTCCAACTCAAAATCTCGACTATTCATGACATCTTGATTCTATTTAAACAAAAAAAAATCCCATTTTTTAATTGTTACTCTACTTCCATGATGTGAAAATAATTAAACCTAAGGAATTTTAAACAACTGTATTAAAAACTACATATTTTAAACAAAATAAAGCTGGTAAAATCTAACACAGGAATATTCTACCTATTAGTACAGTACCAAATAACTAAATATAATGCAAACGAGTGGCCGCATCCGTCGCGTCAGTTTCGATTCGTAAAACGCGCTTGATCGTAGGACAGTCAAATTTAAAAAAATCGTATCTTCCGTTTCACTCAAGATATCAGTATGAATCAATCACTAAAAATAATTTTGGTCTTTTCTTGTAATTTCATTCCATCAAGTTTTTGACAATTTCCCAAAATAAAAAAAAAAATCGCAGGCTACATTTTTCAATGCGCCGACTACGTAGAGGTTCACGCGATGTTTTTTCTAAAATCTCTATAAATATTATATGTGTTTTGACTACATCGTTACATTAAATGGACTGTGAGCTTCAATTTAAAAATAATTGAATTTAAAAAAAAAACGTTTTAAAAACAATGGGTTTCTTTTAAAACAAAATTGCGGTAAAAAGTAGAAAATAATTTCAACTTTGTTAATAGAAAATCATTGGGAGCTTATAAAATATTACTTCATCTAATCATTTTTATTTACGTTTATATTTTATGAACGCCCAATGATTTTCTATTTACAAAGTTGAAATTATTTTCTACTTTTTAGTTCAATTTGATTTTAAAATAAAACTTCTTATTGTCTTTAAAGCTTTTTTATTTAATTTATTTATTTTCAACTTTTTAGTTTTCGTCACGTAGCCTATCGTATTCTATTCGTCAAACCCTTTCATTTAATATCCATGTCAAGGGGGTCATGAAGAAAAAGGTAAGCCGCCATCTTGGGCTTAGAATGACGTCACTTAGCTTATCGTATTCTACTCATCAAACCTTTTCATTTGATACCCATGTCAAGGGGGTTGTGAAGAAAAAAGATAATCCACCATCTTGGGGCGTCCGCCATATTGGATTTAGAACAATATTAGATATACTGTGTTGTATTGTGATCAGAACTAAAGCTGTGTGCAAAATTTCAGCTCGATCGGATAACGGCAAGTAGGTGAAATTTCAATCACTAAATTTGACCTATAAATAATATACATACATACAGATTTCTGAATATAAGAAAACCATTGAAAAATAATATATTTTTAGCTTATGTTTTGCAGGAGAAAACCCAAGTTATGTTTTAAAAATTCAATTTATTATAATTTTCGAAACAAGGGTAAATTCGCGGATTAAGGGTTTAAGATTTGTATGCGCCCTCCGGATTCGGATTCAGCAGACAATTTCACATCGAATACAACACTTTCCAGCCGTATGTAAAATTCACACAGTTATCTGAATTTGTTTATAACTATAATTTTGAAATTATAAATATATTTAAAAAAAAAACGGCTCAAACGAAGATATTTTTTTTTCTTAACATTGTAAAATACATGTAAAAACCTACATTTCGAAAAAAAACTGTCATCCTACGAGTCGATGCATTTAAACAATGGCGATTGAAATTTTTTTTAATTTCTAGCCGTTTACATAAATATTTTGCGCTAAAATTTGGCAAGAAGGTTTAATTCAAAAAAGGGCATAGTTTCTCCAACTATCGTTAAAATGGATGCATTATTACATCAAATTTTTTGAATTATCAAAAAAATTTTTAGAGGTTTTTATTTTTTACAAACTAACAAATTATCAAAAACTTTTTTATAGGTCTGGTTGTATTCAAAATTTTATTGCCAACAATTTGGTATTTTTATTTTTGCGATGCGATTACTAAAACCGGAGATAATAAGGAAGAGATAGCAAACAATTTCTTTCTTATTCCACGTATTGTCACACCCAAAATAAACTAAAACCATAAAATTGCTGCAGCAAAACAATTCCATTCAAACTTTGACTTCACTTATAATAAACGTAAGAAAAAAAATATTATTAATGTGTATAATTGTTATTTAGGTGTACTAAAACGAAGAAAATAAGTGATGCTGAATTAATTGTCTTAAAAACTTGTCGCGCGTGATAAGTTCATACAGGCATTAATTTGGTTTGACAGAGATTGTAAGTACCAAAGAATTTTTTTTTATTCACGCAATAAGCTTTTAAGACTGTTAATTCAACTATTATTTTCGTTTTAGTACACCTCAGTAATAATAAAAGCATGTTTTTAATAAGTTCTTTTACATTTTATTTTATTTTTAAATTTTTATTAGTTTTATGTTCAGTGGGTCGCGTCGGGCGTCGTCCTTACTTAAAAGTACCCAGATCCTCCGCCATTTCTTAGAATACAACGTCAGTGAATACACTATCCGATCAAATCATAGTTTAAAAAACTACAAAACACATTGTTTGGTACCATATTATTATATTGTCATCAGAACTACACATGTACTGCAGGGAAATTAGACAAAAAAAAATGAGGAAACCTGGACAAAACTAGTAAAAACCTGAATTTTTGCACAGACGTTCTTTGAGGTATCCCAAACCCAAATCCACAAAAATTACAAAAATCCCAACATGGCTACCCAAGATATTGAAGGTCAAAGTTTTTCGCAAATATCTCTCGTCCTATGCATCGGATGCCCATGAGGTCAATATAAAAGTTGTAGAGAATTAAATTATCTACAAGTTATCTTTTCTATTTTTTACCAAACCGCCCCTCATTTTTCGAGATATTCAAGATCAAAGTTTCAAAAACATGTTTTTCGCGAATATCTCGCGCCAAAAAAATCAGGCAGCAATAAAGTTAACAAGTTAACACAAAAGTTGTAGAGAATTTAATTATCTACAAGATTAGTATTTTGCATTTTTTCCCAAAACCTCGCCCTTTTCGAGATATTCAAGTTCGAAGTTAAAAAAAAACGGTTTTCTGCTAATATCTCGCTCACTATGTATTAGACCGCGACGAAATCTACATGCAAAAAAACGTTTTTTTTTAAACTTCGACCTTGAATATCTCGAAAAGGGCGAGGTTTTGGGAAAAAATGCAAAATACCGATCTTGTAGATAATGGAATTCTCTACAACTTTTGTGTTATTCATGCCGGATTTGTTTGGCGCGAGATATTCGCGAAAAACCATGTTTTTGAAAATTTGACCTTAAATATCTCGAAAAAGGGGGGGGCGGTTTGGTAAAAAATAAAAAAACAGCTTGTGGATAATTTAATTCTCTACAACTTTTACAGTGACCTCATGGGCATCCGATGCATAGGACGCGAGATATTTGCGAAAAACTTTGACCTTCAATATCTTGAGTAGCCTTGTTGGGATTTTTGTGGATTTGGGTTTGAGACACCTCAAAGAACGTCTGTGCAAACATTCAGATTTTTGCTAATTTTTTCTAGGTCAAATGCTAATTTGCGTGGACTAATGTGTGCAAAATTTCAGCTCACTGGACGTCGTACACTGGCCCAAAGTGACTTTTTTTTCAAATCAGTCTGCAGGTCTTAATACTTAGCAATCGGCATATTTTTTTTTAATCTTCGTTTTTTAATTGCCTATCAATCTGTCAAGCCAGATTTTCGAATTATGTCCTTGATTTTTCCAAATTTTTCAAAGAAGTAAAAAATTTTGAAGAATCAGGGACAAAAATCGAAAATCTGGCTTAATAGTACAGTACCTAGAGGAAAAAAATATGCCAAACTTCGGAATAATGTCATATTGAACGGATTTCGTTCATTTTTGGCAGTATAATAGTAAATGCTTCACAGAAAAGTGTGGGGGCTAGCTAATTTATAGGGGGTGGATGCCACCCCTTCTCAGAGGGTGGCACTTAAAAAATATATATATTTATTGGAGCTGAAAAAGAATCAAATTTTAAAAAGGAAAAGTTCTATGCAATTTTTCACATAAATCGATAGTTTTTAAGTTATAACGATTTCGAAATTGCGATTTTAACTGAAAAAAAAGGTATTTCCAAAAGGCTTTCGTCAAGTATCTCGAAAAGTATTGCTTTATCAAAAAAATGTTACAGACCAATTACAGAAAGTACAAACTGGGAATGAATTATATTTTTTGTTTATTGATGTAGGATTAATAATTTCGGAGATATTTAAGTTTATGTTTGGCATCCAACTGTTCATAAGACAATTATTTAGAGTGAGAGTTAAATATCTCAGAAACTGTGACACCTACGTCAAGAATGCTAATAGGTAAAATAATAGGTTATTAATTAAGCTTTCAACTATTTGTTAATTTTTTCTGTAGCATAAAAAACAATGAAGTTATGACCGAAGCAATGTGCGTCTTCACATTTTTTTAATAACAAAGTCGCCATTTTGTTACTGTAATTAGCCAGTAAATAAAAAAAAGAGGAATTTCAAACACTGTTTCTCATTAATATATAGCATGACGTAGATGCTCAAATTTTTCGTTTGTATACAGCACTTGCTTTAGAAAAAATTACAGTTTAAACTATAAAGGTATTTTCGATAAAACGTAATTTTTCTTTCCTTTTCCAAATATCTCACTAAATATTAGTTTTATTGAAAAATGAGTAGAGACCAAAAATAAAGCTTATAAACTGATAATGAATTTCGATTTTTATTTATTTACATAGATTTAATAGTTTCGGAGATGTTAAAATGTAGCATTACTTAGATGCTCAAATTTTTTTGCTCATTTAAAGCACTTGCTTTAAAAAAATGCATTTTAAACTTTAAAGGTAATTTCGAAACACATGGATGCAAAATATAAATTTAAATATCTCCGAAATTATTAATCCTACATCAATAAACAAAAAATATAATTAATTCCCAGTTTGCACTTTCTGTAATTGGTCTGTAACATTTTTTCGATAAAGTAAAACTTTTCGAGATACTTGACGAAAGCAATTTGGAAATACCTTTTTTTAAGCTAAAATTGCAATTTTGAAGTCGTTATAACTTAAAAACTATCAATTTATGTGAAAAATTGCATAGAACCTGTTCTTCTCAAAATTTTATTTTTTTTCCAGCTCCAATACATATATATATATTTTTAAGTGCCACCCCCTGAGAAAGGGTGACATCCACCCCCTATAAATTAGCAAGCCTCCGTACAATATAGAAACTTTTCTGTGAAGCATCTACCCAGTTTGCACTTTCTGTAATTGGTCTGTAACATTTTTTCGATAAAGTAAAACTTTTCGAGATACTTGACGAAAGCCGTTTGGAAATACGTTTTTTTAAGCTAAAATCGCAATTTTGAAGTCGTTATAACTTAAAAACTATCAATTTATGTGAAAAATTGCATAGAACCTGTTCTCAAAATTTTATTTTTTTTCCAGCTCCAATACATATATATATTTTTAAGTGCCACCCCCCTAAGAAGGGGTGGCATCCACTCCCTATAAATTAGCAAGCCTCCGTACAATATAGAAACTTTTCTGTGAAGCATCTACTATAATACTGCAGAAAATGAACGAAATCCGTTCAATATGACATTATTTCGGAGTTAAAACAGTAACTAGAGGTTACTGTACTATGATAGATTGATAGGCAATTAAAAAACGAAGATAAAAAAATAACTTTTCGATTACTTAAGTATTAATAGTGGAGTCAAATTAGGACTAAAAAATTCGCAATGCGAATGGTCTGGTCAGGGCAATTTTTTTGTTTTAACGCGTTCAGGGGATCAAGTTAAGTTCATAGTTCAGTTTTGCAGTTTTTGCGAGGCCGGCGTATTGTTTATTTAAACAACTTAATTTTTTAGACAGTGTTTTCCATCGGCTTTCTATCAATCTCGCGAAATCTATAAGTCCTATGAAAAACAACAAAAAGAAGGAAAATGTTCGTTATGAGCTGTACAATAAAAGTACATAGACTATAATTCATTCCAATCGTTATTATTTAAAAAAAAAATAAATATTGCAAAATTATGCATTTCTAAACAAATCACTATACTTTCAAAAATAATGGATAATATTCAATGAAATTTAGGAGAAATTTAGGGTAAAAAGGAAAAAATGATAAGTGAGAGTGGATACAGTTAAAGGGGAGTTAGTGTGGTATGTTATCAAGCAAATATAAGTTTGAAAGCGATATATCTACTCAAGAACGCTGTTAGCAAGTGATGGCATATTCAAGATTGAGAGGGGAGGATAGGGGGGTGGGGGATCGTCCGTTTTGGGTAAAATCGACTTATTATTGTTAGACATTAAAAAAAATGTTTTCTGATTTTTTTCATCCATAAATAAAATCACACAAATCGACCCTCCGCCTTTGCACCCTTGTGAAAGCCTGCCATCAAAACCAAAAAATGTGTATGATGGTTCAAATTGTAGCTTTTTTTAAGTACTTAAGATCATGGAGATAATTTTTTCTTTTTCAAAATTTTTTTATTGCAGTTGTTATTAATTTTCAAAATTGTAGTTATAAAAAAATTCTAATAACTCTCTGGTTTTTTTATGAAATCAAAAACGGTAAAGGAATAATGAAAGTAGAATAAGAAAGCCAACTTAAAAAGAAAATGTAATACTCTTACATTTGGAGCTGAGATACGTTAGTTTTTACATTTAGGTCACTTATAAATAAACAAATCGATATTTCTTATTGAAATTTGGACTGGTAATTCTTCAATGTCTATCATTTTGTCTTCGAAAATCACCAAATACGTCCAAATGGTTTATTATGTTTTTACAAACCTGGCTTTAGTCGCTAGATAGCCCAATGGGTAAGGCGACTAGCACTTTTTATTCAGAATGCAGACGTCTCGGGTTCAAATTCTGCTAGCGAAATATTTTTTTTTATTTTATCAGTACTATTAAAAGCTTTACAAAGCTGTATACATGAACATAAGGGTAGTTGTTCAAGTTAGGTTGGTTTACCATTTTCGTGACAAAGATTAAAAAAGTTATAAAAAAATTGAAAATATCCATTATATTCTCAAAGCCGTTTTATTCGATGTTATTTTATTGTAGATTTGGATTATCTTCAAATAACAGAAACAAAATAATAAGCATTGGAGAATAACCAGCCCAGACAAGAAAAAATATCGATGTGTTTATTTATAAGTGACCTAAACGTAAAAAGTAACGTATCTCAGCTGCAAATGCACGTAGGGCATTAATTTTTATTTTCAAAAGTTGGCCTTTATAATCCACTTTCATTACACGTTTACCGTTTTTGATTTCATAAAAAAACCAGAGAGTACTTGAATTTGTTTATAACTACAAATTTGAAAACTATAAACAACTGCAATACTGCAATAAAACGGGTTTAAATTTTGAAAAAAAAATGGTTTTCTCTGATATCTTAAAGTACTTATAGAATGCTACAATTTGAGCCATCGTACACATTTCTTGGTCTTGATGGCAGAATTTCACAAAGGTGAGTTTTCGCAACAATTGTATATTTGAGCCGTTTTAGTAATCATTTTTAATTGAAATCTTAAGTGGTGATTGTACTTTATAAAAGCTATATTTTTCCAAAGTTTCATTGAATATTATCCATTATTTTTGAAAGAACAGTGATTTGTTTAAAAACGCCTAATTTTGTAGTGTTTTTTTTTAAATAATAATAATTGGAATGAATTTATATGTACTTTCATTGTACAGCTCAAAATGAACATTTTCCTTCTTTTTATTGTTTTCCATAGGACTTATACATTTCGAGATATTCAAAGAAAACCGATGAAAAACATCGTCTAAAAAATTAAATTGTTTAAATAAACAATACGTCGACCTCGCAGAAACTGCAAAACTGAGCTGTGAACTTAAGTTGACCTCTCAACGCGTTAAAACAGAAAGACTGCCCTTACCAGACAATTCACATTAAAATCCTAATTTGACTTCACTATAAGACCTGTAGACTGATTTGAAAAAAAAAATAACTTTAGGGCCACTGTGCGTCGTTAAGTGGTTCAAAATTAACTTGCAAAATTTGACCTAAACATACTAACAAACAAACAGGGAAAGTTAAATAAAAGCTTATAATAATAAATATCTATCTACCTAATTATATTTTTTGATGAATCAAATTTTTTTCTGTGATACAGAAACCATTCATTTTTTACTTTAATTATGGTTGTGGGTGCCCGGAAATTTGAAAGGCCTCGGGGCTCGTCCCGGCCCCTCACGGCCCTGAGGCTATGTCCACAAGTTGTGTCACACGAATAATTGAGTTTGAAAGAAAGGCGATTTCTTTGTAAACTTTGTGGGAGATTGAAAGTTAAGTTAACGACCAAATAGGACCAGTTGTTAGGGTCCCCTTATAATTGGTGCGCTGTCAAAGGACAGTGAAGCTTCGTCTCCTGCTACTATCAGTGTGTCCTTCGGGATAAATTTTTATTAACAGGGCCATTGGCAAATAAATGATTGGGCACAAAAGGGCGTAAATCGGTTATACCGTTTGATTTATAGAGCGTGTTTTTTTATTTTAACACTCTGATGATATTTAAATAGCGTGTGTCATTGTGTCATAATTCTGAAGATTTAGGAAAAAGTTTGTTTATATTTACTACAAAAATATCAACTTTAACTGCTTCTGACTTGAGTTAAAGATGATTAAATTTTGTACAAAATGGTTTTTTAATTCATTTCTGTTTTTTTTCTTGGTAAATAAGGAATTCTCTGGCCACAGCAATTTTATTGTTTTAATTCGTTATAGGTATAATAACAAGTGCTGTGAGCAGTTTTGTATTACATCCGTCTATGGTTTCATGTATTTTTCAACACAGAAATTTTCTACTATTTTCCTTATTATCTCAGGTCATAATAATCGTATCGCAAAAATAAAAATACCAAACTGGGCACACTACAATTATGAATAAGATTAGGGATATGAAAAAAAATTTTGATAATTTGTTAATTTGTAAAAAAATAAAAACTACCAAAAATTGCCTTTTTGACAGTTTAAGAAATATAACGTAATGATACATCAATTTTAATGAAAGTTGGTGTAACTATGCCCTTTATCGAACTAAACCTCCGTGCCAAATTTTAGCCCAAAATATTTATTCAAATAGCCAAAAACCAATAATAATTTCGAAATTTCCATCGCATTTTGTTTAAGTGCATCGAATCATAGATGGATTTTTTTTAAATGTAGGTTTTTACATGTACATTACAATAGTGTTTAGGATTTTTTTTTTAAACTTAAACCAATTTTTTGGAATTTGATTGTAATTATGGATGTTGCACGTATAAACAATTTCAAATAACTACGTGAATTTTTTGTGGAACCAAAAACGATAAGCGAATTATGAAATTATATGTAATAACCAACGTTTAGAAAAAAATAATGATGCTCTGCTTGCATTTGAATCCGTGATACGTTAGTTTTTGCATTTTAGTCGATTATAAATAAACATATTGATATTCTTTTCTTGAAATTTGGGCAGATTGTTCCAAAATGCTTTATATTTCTCTCTCTGCTAGTTGGAAATAACCACAACTAAAATTTTTAAAATTACATCGCATAAAGCACCTATAAGGATATAACGCACGCCTTGAATATTGTCACTAGGTAACAAAGTTAATTAATGTTATACATCACTCCATTTTCATCATATCGAGTCTTTTTTTAACATTTTTCTTATATTCTGATTCTTTTATTCAACAAAATGTAGTTTGTTAAGTTTTTATTCATCAAAAATTCAACAAACTTTATTTTTTCATATTGTTTTCGGCTTTTGTCATATTATCTAATTTCCTGTTTGTTTTAAAATGTTTTGTATTGTATTGTAACGTAAAATAATTTGTTTAGCCATTATTTAATTAAAATGCATTGGAAATTTTGTGTTCTAAATATATAACCCCCTTCACATCTTAGTCATTTTTCATAACGCAATTTCAAATTTTGGCGGGTCCTCATAATTGTTGTGGTGTTGTTTCCCTGACAATTCGTCAATTTTGTGGTTTCGTATAGTAAACTTTTTAAAAAAAATTTCCACAGAAAAAATCTAGAGGTGTTAGATCTGGTGAATCTGGAGCCAATAAATAAAAGGGCTATTCCGTCCAAAATATTTATTAAACCACCTAAGGCCTGCATTAGACTATAGAAGTTCTTTGATAAAGATCTTTTATAAAATATATTTTCGAGGATATTTTTTAAGAGAAATGTGTAATATTTTATGAAATATGGTCGATTTTTTTTATAATATTTGGTCCATTACACTATCAGATTTTTTATAAAATATCTTTTATAAAAGATCTTTGTCAAAGAACTTTTTTTTTGTTTTTTTTGCCTAATACTTGATCTCGATTTTTCAATTAGAGGACCTTAGTAGGCCTTGAAAATATGAAAATTGCAAAGGACAAGGCTATATAAGCTATATATGTTCGCCCACTAATTTCAGTAAAATAAAAAGTTCTCCATAAAAAAAAAGATGATTCGTAGAAGCAGAAACACAAAAAGAGGAGCATAAACACTCCATATCACGACACAATGCGGCAATGCATTTCACAAACACCTACACTGCACATCCATCATCCCTGTATCATGAGTAATGTGACTCTCGCTGTGCTGTTGACAACAAGCATGACTCAAATCCAACCCAGCATAGACGTATCCGGCCCGGTAAATAATCCTGGAAGGGGCAGCAATGCCTACCGTACGCTGGTAAATCGATCAATCAATATTTTTTGAAGGCTGTTCAATTTCCTTTCAAATTTTTTTAAATAGTTTGTTTCCTATTTTTATCGAATCACACGGATTTCCCGTCGACACATTTTTGAGGCCTAAAAAACACTGGATGTACTTAGACCTCAGCTAATAAGGACGAAAAAGTGAACAGAGAATGGTGGTATGTCTATAAAAAACGTGTTAAAATGAGTAATAATACAGAGATAGCCATACAAATGGCTAATGTTTAAAGTTCATAAAAACAGAATGAAATATACCGCTAAGGATTAATGGAGATGAACACTGTAAAAATAAAGGGACTGCGTCAAATTGTCGACAATGGAAATATTCTTTTACACGAGTACCTGTTTAGTACAGGATCTTTCCTTTTCATTTCCACGTCCACGTGGTGAAGTAGAAATATAGTAAGGGAGTAAAGGTATAGTAAAAAAGATTTTTCTTTGTCAAATAGGCTTAAAATGTCATGAAACGTCGAGATTTTAAATATGAGCAAAACATTTCTGTCTGTCGGTCTGTAACTTTCTTGGGCGCACGAAGTATTTTATGATATTGACTTGAACTATGTATTATAAAGAGATATGGAAATGGAGTATGTTTCGATATTATTTCGTAGAAGGGTTGGGGGGTAAATAGTAAGCAAGCGAGAGTCTATAAAATTGAGATTTAGTGTATATACGAGAAGCCAAGGTCTCAACATTTTGTTGGCATCAACCATCCCCACTATCACTTTTACCACGTCCATTAAATTATTATTAAAGGTGGTAAAAAAATAAAATTGTCATTCAGTGTGTGCACAAGAACCAAAGGCCACGAATTTCTTTTTGGCACCAGCCACCCCCAAAATCACTCCCACCCCCACTATCGATGTGGTATATTGTTTTATGGGTTTTTGGGGTAGATAGATTTCAAATATGATATCATTAAAGTTTTACAAACAATTATTTCCACATAGTAGAGTGCAAATTTCGAGCGAGGACCACAGTCTCGCCTGAAAAATGCCAGAGCCAACCGGATTTCTTATATATAAAAAAAAGGAAAAGTGACTACGTTCAATTTAATCATTTCACATCTTTGCTTAAAGTTTCAACTGTCATCAGGGTTTATCACAGTGGATTTTTTTCATGGATGTGACAGAGAATGCTATCTTCTAAGAAAAACAAAAAAAGTTGCACGTTTAGGCTCATTTTGAAAAAAAGTGGGTCGAAATATAAAGAATACACCTCGTAATTGCTTTTTGAATGGTACAATACTATGTCGACTTAGGAATATTTCATAATAAATTATTGTTAGAGTCTAATTAGACAAAAATGTTATACAGTGTGTCCCAGGATAGATGTAACAAGAAAAATTTTGGAATTTTGGAATGGTATTTGGGGACTGAGTCCTGCTTGTTGTAAAACTAAAATATACCAAAAATGACTTGATTTGGTGTTCTACATGGTGTTTTATAAGCAAAGTTGTAAAAATCACCACTAATAAAGTACCTTCGTTTTTCAAAATATGAAAAAATTCCACTAAGAAAAGTTATTTAGAATGCAATTTTATATCTCTATACCAAATGTCAGGAATATAAAATTATTTTTTTGAAACTTCCCATTTTTTGCGAATTATGAGTTGAATTCATATTTAAAGTTGTGTAAGAGCAAATGTTAATCATCTCAAAAAGTAGGCTATTGGTAAATAAAAAATTGAATATACGAGATGTAAAAAGGTATAATGTTAATCGAACTAATTGTAAAACAAGAAACAATTACTAACAGAAGATACAAAACAATGTTTACAATTTTTTTATTATTCGACGTAGCTACCACCCACATCTACACACATTTCGATCCTTCGCCTGAAGTCCTTAAAACTGTTTCGAATATGATCTAACGGTATGGAGTTTACGGCATTTGTAATTCTATCTATTTGTAATAGGTCTGGGGATCTCGCCGGCCACTTGATCGGTCCATTCCTGGCAATCCAATTTTCTCCAAAATTTAAATTCAACCACCGATTAACCATTTCTATGGAGTGGTCAGGGCGACAATCAGACTTGAAAATGAACTAAAAAACTAAAATAAAATATTTAAATGTTCTTCAGAAAATCTTTCAAGAAGCTGTAAATAAGTGTGCTGGTTTAACCTTCCCTCAATGAAATAAGGTCCAATAATTCCAACGTGATAAGAAACGGCACACCACACATTCACTTTTTTATAATATTGCCTTCTACAATGAATTCTAAAATTTGGATTTTCAGAAGCCCAAAACCGACAATTCTGAGATGAAACAACACCATTGGTTGTGAATGTGGATTCATCTGAGAAAATTATGAAATAATGAAAAAATCTCTCTTCCATGATTTTTCTCCAATGGTCAAACAAAAATCCAACCTACGGCCGTCATCTCCCTCTTCAAGCGTATGTTTATCATTTGCTTTAGGTATATACCCTAATTTTCTTTGCCTTTTAAATTCTATGGAGTTCAAACTTGCTAATATTAATAAGAACTAATCTCTCTCTTAGTGGCACCCTAGGATTTTCTATAATAGAGGCATGAGCTATAATAGCCCCAATATTGTCTTCATCATATGCTTTTATTTTTCTTTTCATGTTAAGAACACTATCAGTAGCCAGAAACTTTTTAATTATTCTCATAGCCTGAGTACGTGACAAAGCACATTCACTTTTTTATAATATTGCCTTCTACAATGAATTCTAAAATTTGGATTTTCAGAAGCCCAAAACCGACAATTCTGAGATGAAACAACACCATTGGTTGTGAATGTGGATTCATCTGAGAAAATTATGAAATAATGAAAAAATCTCTCTTCCATGATTTTTCTCCAATGGTCAAACAAAAATCCAACCTACGGCCGTCATCTCCCTCTTCAAGCGTATGTTTATCATTTGCTTTAGGTATATACCCTAATTTTCTTTGCCTTTTAAATTCTATGGAGTTCAAACTTGCTAATATTAATAAGAACTAATCTCTCTCTTAGTGGCACCCTAGGATTTTCTATAATAGAGGCATGAGCTATAATAGCCCCAATATTGTCTTCATCATATGCTTTTATTTTTCTTTTCATGTTAAGAACACTATCAGTAGCCAGAAACTTTTTAATTATTCTCATAGCCTGAGTACGTGACAAAGCAGTGTTTGGAAATTTCAAATTAAATTGGCTTACCACTTCTCTTAGCGAGTTTTCACCGCCAATTCCGTAGCATTGCACAATATAAATTTTTTCACGCACTGTGAGTACCATTTTCACTTAATTTTTTATGCTTGGTTCGTTAATTTGAAACAGAAATTAAGGATAATATTGACTACGTTTGACAGATATGTCAATAATAAATGATAAATGTGTATCCACTGCTTTTCTCATAGCCTACTTTTAGCTTCTACATAACTTTAAATATTAATTCACAAAAAATAATTTCTATGCAGCTTTAATTGAATGGTTCAAAATAAAATACTAATATTGAAAAAATGGGAAGTTTAAAAAATAATTTTATATTTCTGAAATTTGGTATAGAGGTATAAAATTGCATTCTAAATAACTTTTCTTAGTGGAATTTTTTCATATTTTGAAAAATAAAGGTACTTTATTAGTGGTGATTTTTACAACTTTGCTTATAAAACACCCTGTAGAACACCAAATCAAGTCATTTTTGGTATACTTTAGTTTTCCAACAAGCAGGACTCAATCCCCAAATACCATTCCAAAATTCCAAAATTGTTGGTCCATTACACCTCTTGTTACATCTATCCTGGGACACACTGTATATTTAGTCTTATAACCAATGTTATAATTAAAATTAGAAAATAGACAAACAACGCTGAAACAAAGTTAATTTTTTTACTGGTCCTAAGCAGGATAATTCGTGTTGATTTTAAATTGAAAAAAAGAGGGATCGAACGCACACATCTCGAAAATGAGTTACATATTTGGTATACACTACGAATTATGTCAAAATTTATGAAAATAAGTTACAACTTTTCCTTATAATTTTTTACGGCATCGCTCTTAGTCAGACTCACCACAAAAAGAAACTCTCATAGCCATTTGGTAACAACCACCCATATATTTTGTATTTTTTAAAAAGTGATAACACATCCATCAATTTTGATTTTTCTATGGAATAATGGATTCAGGTGCAGTTTTCTCGACTATTAAAAAAGTCAACAGAAACCATGAAATGTTATACAGTTATGTAAAACATCTCTATGTACCAAATTTCATATTCCTATATCAAGAAATAAAAGTTATAGATTTGTGAGTCACGAAAGTTCCCTTTGCTACATAGTGCGCCGTGCGTGGTGAAAATTACATCTAAGGCCTTTGATGTTCTATAAAAAAAAAATGCTTTGACATTCTATTTAATGATCTGTGTGCACTAGATCCAAATTACCACTTCGAGAAAAATCGACTTTTAAAAGCTTTCAAAATGTTCTGAATCACTGTGTACTGTATAGTGCTTCAAATTAACAGTAAGGAAATTAGAAATCTGAAGATGAGAATCCTACAAGTCGGATTAATAGATGCTTATTAGGGTGGCTATGCATTTATAAAATTTTCATCTTTTTACTTCCACATCCAGTGGAAGTATAGTAACGACAAAAAAAATTTTTAAAAATTTTTATTGTTCAAATAGGCTTAAAATGTCATGAAACGTCGAGATTTTAAGTTTGAGCGAAAAAAACATTCTGTCTGTCTGTCGGTCTGTCGGTCTGTCTGTCTGTCTGTCTGTCTGTCTGTCTGTCTGTCTGTCTGTCTGTCTGTAACTTTCTTTTGTGCGCACGTTTACTCTGGAACCGTTTAAGATATTGACTTGACATTTGGTACACATACGTACTTTAACGAGATCTGGAACTAGATTATATTTTCATCTTGTTCCGTCGAAGGGTTGGGGGGTAAATTGGGGTAAATTTGGGGCAAATGGATAAATTAAGCAGGTAAGAGTCTATAAAATTGGTATATAGTATATACAAGGTCTCAAAAAAATTTTGGCACTAGCCACCCCCATTACTACCCCCACCCCATTATTAAAGGAGATGAGAAAATATTGTGATTTAGTGTGTGTACTGTGTACAAAAATCAAAAACCTCAATATATTTTTTTACTTCATCCCCACCCCACTACCGATGTGGGGTATCGTTTTATGGGTTCTTGGGGTAGAGGATTTCAAATATTATATTATTAAAGTTCCATAAACAATTATTTCCACATAGAAAATTTTTTTGTTGTGAGACACTTGGATAGAAAATCTGGATGTGGAAGTAGTGATTCCTTGGGCAGCGGTTTTTTAATTTCACAAACTAATTTAATTTGTTTGTCCACGACTTTTAAATAATGTACTCATTATGTACGTGTTTCCTCAAGGATAATGCTATCCATTATTTCTTGCAGTGAATAATGATTTCATTATTCACTAGTGAATAATGAGGACAGTCAGTTGTTTATAAAAAATCGCGAGCAGGTACTTCTTCAATGCGAGTGAAATCTCGCAAATTTTTAGTAGAATTTATGGCCAGTTTCTGAAACGTTAAATGAAATTATTTGTTAACTGTCATAGCTACAATTATGTGAACAATTTTACTGTTATTATCAAATTTATGAACAGATAACGTTATTTAACGTTTCAGAAACAGACCCTTTTTTATCATACAATTTCATTTTTAAATTTTATTGAGTAGGTCGTTATGTGTCAAAAGAACGGCTTGTGAAATTAAATTTAAACGTCAACGTTATTTACAATAATTTTACATATCAAAAATATAATATAATTAATTAATTAATTAATTACACATTTATTTTTTTTTGCTCCATTAATAATAAAAAGTTTGGATCTTCCCATTTTCTTTAGTTGGCATTTTATATAATAATAGGCTTATAAAAATAGATAAATAAATATTTTTTCTAATTGTTTCTTTAGATTCCATTTTATTCCATTAGAAAGACATACAAACAATTTTTTGCATATTTTTATATTTTTTATGTAAAAAATCAACATCAACAAAATCCGAAAAAAATTACTTTTTGTATATATAGGTAAAGACATTTAGCCCCTTTACAAGTGTGTCAAATTTCAACTTGATATCTTTAACCGTCTCGGAGATAATTGGGGTTCCATTTATTATATTTTGATGTAGAAAACCCAAAAACAGATTTCCCAATCGGTGAACGTATACCGATTTTGGGTACTCCGCTGATTACCATGCAAAAAATGTACTTATTATTATCATTTTAAGGGAGCTACTATAAGGCATTATAATAACGTGCAACGACCGGCTCTTACAAAACACAATAAGGCCCTAATGGTAAAAAAAAGGAAAAATTTGAGAAATTGGTCTGTTCCCCATAAACCAGTGATTAAAAAAATGCGCATCCAAGAAACATCAAAAAATTTTTGTGGAATCCCGTTATAAAGTTTGGTAAAGGAAACACATTTTTATTTCACACCCTGTAGATAATGTGATTCAAAATAAAAGAATCGGTGTGCTTCACAAATAATGTATCTCTTAAATCCTGAAAACCGCTTATTGAAATCTATTCTCTTTCTCAAAAAATGTGGATTTAAATTCAACATTTCCTTTTTGGCCCCAAATATTAAAGACACTTCTTGATCAAAAGCTCTGGGAACACGAGTAGAATCATCTTTATACCTCGTATTGTAGATATTCAATAAGTTAATCCAATTTTTACACTTCGTTAATAATTTTCGTTTTTGACTTACTTTTTCAGCATATTAATTTTTTGAATACCTTATTATCTGCTTCTATGTTCTAATGCAAGAAAAATAAACATGTTTCAGTAATGAAAAGACTAGAAATAAAACAATTAAAAACAGTAACAAACTGTGTTACTCGATTTAATTGTTTTCTATTTATAAAATTTTACCACGGTCCCCACCTGAAAACCTTTACACTTTTATAACTAGCGTACTTCAGAATTAATATAAACAAAAATTGCTCAATTAGAAACTGTCGAAAACTTTTAAAACTTTTCGTAACCGACTTTCCGCTTCCAACTAGCCAAGAGCGTGCTTTTCAGGGCAAACCGACGCACTTACTGAAATTCCTCAAACAGAAATTTCAGGCGCGTATAAACACGGACTTTCAAAACATGCGCGACGCAATTTATCAAAGGACGTGCTGAAAAGTTTCGTCTAAACTATAAAAGCTAGCTAGTTAAATTGTTTTACCTTGCTATTAAGAGTATATTTCATTGTACTTTTTATACACAGATTCATAGATTGCTCAGTAATACCAGATTAAAACATTTACGGGATGCCCGCATAGGCCAGGCTAGATAAGGGTTGAACAACAAAATAATTCGTTACAGCAAACTGATAGCAGAATATTTTAGAACATATCACAACTAAAGAAGAAAAAATTATCCGAACCACCTGCGGTTATCTGGGGTGGGTTTTTAGGGTTTTTTGCGACTTCTGGGTTAATTACGTATCCTATCGAAAAAAGTTGATTATAAAAGTTGTAGGTAATAAAGAAATCTACAACTTGTGTGGAGAGCATTTTTATCCTAACCTCAAAATTTTTCGAGATACACGCAAAAAAACCCTTTTCGGTTTTTTATTTTTTTCTTCCACAAAAATAATTCGATTTAGCTCAAACTTGGTGAAAGTATACCTTTTGGTGTCCCACATAAACGTTATTTTTTTTTAAGCAAAATATTTAACGGTTGTTGTTTAATTCAATTTAAAAGAAAAAAAAGTGAAAGGGCATAGCAGGATAAGCATGTGTTAGGTGCCCCCGCACCAATCGGGTCGAAATTTTTAGCACAAGTTGATAGTAGTGTTAGATGAAATTTCCCAAAATATTATTTTTGGAAAACCATTTTTACGGAAATTATGGGGGTAAAAAGAAAAATGGAAAAAAAATTTTTTCTCGAGAACGGATAAACCGATTTTCATGAAAAAAATACGTGTTATGGCTTTTGTTAGTGCAAATGTGGAAAAAAATTATTGAGTCCATTTGTCGAAAAAAAGTGGTGAAAAAATTTTTTCAAAATAAAAAAAAAATTTTTTTTTGGGGATGTTCTAGAGGCACACCCACCATTTTTTTCCAAATACATGCTTATATGCTCCTTTAAAACACATCCAATTTTCAAAGCGATCAGAAGGGTACAACATACTCAAAATTGATAATCATTGGCAGACTGCGGGCGGCGCGTAGTCTATGTAATGGAGCATTATAAGACGACTTTTTTGTAAATATTTCGTGCAAAGACGAGATTACATTCTCCCCCTCGTTTTCGAGGTGCTGAACACGATGCAAGTGGTGGAAGAAGTTTTTGACCGCCGCAACCCCCTGCAACTTTTAAAAAAAATTCTTTCAACATACATTTTTTTTATGGGATGTTCTCAAAGAATGAAGACCAAGAGAAGTCTCATCAATATAGAGTAACCTGATTCGTGAGAGGCAAGAGGACTCACGCAAAAAACTCAACCCGAATTGTGAGAGGCAAGGGGATTCATAATAACCAAGCACCTCGACTAATGAGAGGCAAGGGAACTTGCAATAAACAAGCGCCCCGACTAGTTAAAGGTAAGGAGACTCACGATAAATAAACACCCTGACTCGTGAGAGGCAAGAGAGGTAAGAGAGGCAAGAGAGGCAAGAGAGTCCACAATAAACAGGCACCTTCACTAGTGAAAGGCACTGTAACCTCCTCGTAGTGGACTTTGAAAACTAGTTCTTTTGTAGGCTGACTGCAGATGTCATCATTGCATAATCTTCAGATTTTCAAACTAGATTTTGTTTGACCCCATAGTTGACGTCAGAGAATTTTTGCACCACACTTCTTGAAGTTTGATACTGATTTAAATGGTAGGGTTGTAATAGTCGCCAGTGACCGTGGTAGTAAGATGTAGTAATGAACCGCTAGTCTATGTAATAAAGGCAGAAATAGTGTAAATATTTATTGCAAAGACGAGATTATCTTCCTCCGTCCGTTTTCGAGGGTGTTGAACAAGATGCAAGTGGTGGGAGAAGTTTTTAACCGCCGCAACCTCATAAAACGGCCACCCCTCTTATGGATCCCTTTACGTTTTCTATACGGGTCTGGGGAGTGATTTATCAACGGGTTATACTTGAAATAACATGGAAGATGGTCATAGAGTAAGTTGAGTCCAGACAGCAGGCCTAGGGGGTGGAAAATCCGAGGAGTGGAAAATCATTTTTTATCAAATAATTCGGGTTCAAACGCGTTTCCCCCGTTTTTGGGGTCGCTGATCATGGGAAAAATATTCATTTTTAGCTCCAACCCCTCTTCATCTCTCAAACGGTGAGTGAGGGGTGATTTATGCCCGTTTGAGGGGGCTGGAGCTAAAAATGAATATTTTTCCCGTGATCAGCGACAGTGGCCGAAAATGGTATACGCATTTGAACCGAATCATTTGAAAAAAAAAACTACACCCCTAGGAGGTATAATCAAGGTATTATCATCGATTGGCTGTTATATCATGAATACTCTCTGACAATGATGTATAATCAACCCCCTAGGCCTGCTGTCTGGACTCCACTTACTCTATAACCCCCTTCCATATTATTCCAAGCATAACCCGTCAATAAATCACTCCCAAACCCGTTTATATATGAAAACATAAAGGAATCCATAAGAGGGATGGTCGTTTCAGGGGGTTGCGGCGGTCAAAAACTTCTCCCACCACCTGCATCGTGTTAAGCACCCTCGAAAACGAGGGGGGAAGGTTAATCTCGTCTTTGCACGAAATATTTACAAAAAAGTCGTCTTACAATGCTTCATTACATAGACTACGCGCCGCCCGCAGTCTGCCAATGATTATCAATTTTGAGTATGTTGTACCCTTCCGATCGCTTTGAAAATTGGATGTTTTTTAAAGCAGCATATAAGCATGTATTTGGAAGAAAATGGTGGGTGTGCCTCTAGAACGTCCCCTAAAAAAAATTTTTTTTTTATTTTGAAAAAATTTTTTCACCCCTTTTTTTCGACAAATGGACTCGATAATTTTTTCCCACATTTGTACCATCAAAAGCCATAACATATATTTTTTTCATGAAAATCGGTTTATCCGTTCTCGAGAAAAAAATTTGTTTCCATTTTTCTTTTTACCCCCATAACTCCCGTAAAAATGGTTTTCCAAAAATAATATTTTGGGAAATTTCATGTAACACTACTATCAACTTGTGCTAAAAATTTCGACCCGATTGGTGCGGGGGCACCTAACACATGCTTATCCTGCTATGCCCTTTTCAACTGCGATTCCCCATAAAAGTACTTGCCCGATAGAGTTTGGACAGGGCTCATTTTTTTTTGCTTTTATGTCTACTTTCAATAAATAAAAAAAATATATATAGTGCAATGGAAAAAATTGCCGGAAAATCGAAAATTCCGAAAAAATGCCTTTTTTCGTTTTATGTTTTTTAATTATTGTCAAAAATTTGTTATTATTTATTACAATTAATATAATTTTTTAATATCAATGTATGCTACAAACAATAAGTAAAATAATTAATAATTAATTTCATTCTTCAACCACGTTTGAATTATTAAACAAACAAAAAAGTATGATCCTGATTTCTATGCCTTCTATTGTAACGGTATTAGTACGGCGTATAAATGACCGCATTTTTATTTATTTGATAATCTAAATATATTTACTTTTAATTTTGATTGTTAATAACTTTTAAATTATAAAAATTGACAAAAATTGCTTTGTTAATTTTAATTATTAAACATAATATAAATAATTTTTTGTAAAAATAATAAATGTACTTTTTAATACAAGATTCTAATATATTTACATTTTGTAGTAAACATACAATTAATAATAATAATAATAATAATATTAATAATAATAATAAAATGGCTTTATTTATAATTAAATTTACATCATATTTCTAAACTAAGGCGAAGTCTAGCTTAATAGCTACTCAACTTAACCTTTTACATTATAATAATTTATGTGCGTAGAGTTTATGTCAATTAATAAATGTGTATCTTAAAAAAAAATTAAAATTAACAAATTCATAACAATATCAATTATGGTAAAGTCCAATGTTATGCCGATGATACTCAATTGTTTTATAAATTTCCTTCTCAAAACACAATAAATATTCGTGATTTAATTAATTCGGACTTAGACTCCACTCATAATTATGCTAATCAAAACAGTATTCAACTAAATGCCATCAAAAGTGCAGTATTGTGCTTTACTTCTAATAAAACACGGGAATATACGAAGGCAAATCTAAAGATCGCTATCAATGGGCAATACTTGCCCATTCTAAATGAAGCAAAAAATTTAGGTCTTATTTTTGACTATAAGATGCGTTTCACGGAGCACGTGGCAGTTTTATTAAAAAAAGCATATTACTCATTGAAAATATTATATTTTAATATAAGTATTTTAAATTTTCAAGTAAGAAAAAAATTGTGAGAAAATCTTGTGCCCAGTGGCGGCTCGTGATATTGTCTGCAGAGGAGGCTTGATGTTTTGAAAGATAATTAGAGACATTTCTACAAGTACAAGATATTAATTTGCAAGATATGCTGCTTCTTCCAAAGGGAGGCTCAGCCTCCCCTGTCTCCCCTGACGAGCCGCCACTGCTTGTGCCCATTTTAAATTATTGCCATATAGTATACTTTCCATGTCTTGATAAGATTACGCAATATCGTTTGCAAAATATGCAAAGTAGCTGTTGCAGATTTGTATTTAAACTCAAAAAGTACAGTCATTTGTATATAACGCAATCTCGAACTACAATAAAATAGATGACCAACTGAAAACAACTTCTGTAAATAAATTTCGCAAAACGATAAAATCTCATTTCCTCTCTCTCCAAATTTTATGAGATAGCAATTGGTTCTATATGTGCGGATGTATGTGTATGTGGATATATATACACATATTTGCCTTTTCTTAGTCTTTAGTTTTAAAAAGTACATTTATTACAAAAAATTATATATATTATGTTTAATAATAAAAATTAACAAAGCAATTTTTATCAATTTTTACAATTTAAAAGTTATTAAAAATCAAAATTAAAGGTAAATATATGTAGATTATCAAATAAATAAAAATGCGGTCATTTATACGCCGTACCAATACGGTTACAATAGAAGGCATAGAAGTCAAGATCATACTTTTTTGTTTGTTTAATAATTCAAACGTGGTTGAGGAATGTAATTAATTATTAATTATTTTACTTATTGTTTATAGTATACATTGATATTACAAAATTATATTAATTGTAATAAATAATAACAAATTTTTGACAATAATTAAAAAGCATACAACGAAAAAGGGCATTTTTTCGGAATTTTCGATTTTCCGGCAATTTTTTTCCATTGCACTATATATATATATATATTTTTTATTTATTGAAAGTAGATATAAAAACAAAAAAAAATGAGCCCTGTCCGAACTCTATCGGACAAGTACTTTTATGAGGAATCGCAGTTGAAAATTTCACATTTTTTTCCCTTTAAATTGAATTAAACAACAATCGTTAAATATTTTACTCCAAAAAAAGTAGTGCTTATGTGGGACACCAAAAGGTATACTTTCACCAAGTTTGAGCTGAATCGAATTATTTTTGTGGAAGAAAAAAATAAAAAACCGAAGAGGGTTTTTTGCGTGTATCTCGAAAAATTTTGAGGTACAAGTTGTAGATATTTTTATTACCTACAACATTTGTATTTAACTTTTTTTGACAGGATGCGTAGTTAAACCATAAATCGCAAAAAACTGTTTTTCACCCCTAAAAACCCACCCCATTTCACCCCAGATAATCGCAGGTGGTTCGGATTATTTTTAGTTCTTTAGTTGTGATATGTTCTAAAATATAATGCTATCAGTTTGCTGTAACGAATTATTTTCTTTTTTTAATTCTGGCACTTATCTAGCCTGGCCTAGCAGGTCTTTCCGCTAAGGTGGAAGGTAAAAGATAAAAAGTGCTTACAAAATTACGAAAAATCAGAGCAACTGTTTTTCATTACTTGAAAGAATTTCCTGGAAAAATGTGTGTACCACAGCAAAAACTGCAAAATGGTATCTGTGTACAAATAAAACTAATTGTACAAACGTAAATATACTTATTAAGATTATCCGTGTTTAAATACTAATTTATCCAACAAGTGCATACATTTGTATTTTTTCACAAATTGGGAAACAATCCCAATTTTTTTAATTGAATTTTCTCATTTTTTTCAAATGTTAAAATGTTTTCTGTCGTATTGTTTGAAGGAACCTCTATTACTTCCACATCCAGTGGAAGTGTAGAAACGCAAAAAAAGAAATTGAAGATTTTAAGTTTGAGCGAGATTTTAAGTTTGATCCAAAAAAATATTTCTGTGAAATCTGGTACACGTATGTATTTTAATGAGATCTGGAACTAGATTTTTTAGAGAACATTTTGGAGGGGAGAAATTTTCTCTTCAGTGATGTGTTGAGGGAGGAGGTAAACATACTAAAAGTCCACGCCCCTAGCCCCGCCGCTTCAGGGGGGAGAGGGGTGGAAGGTTTCCTTTTTTCGATTCTTCGCTTATAACTCGGAAACGATGCGTCGTATGGAAAAAGGTAATCTATGCAAAATTAAACATAATTAAATTTTCCACAAGAATGTTTATATTCATTTTCTTCCTATGTGTTATAGTTTACGAGATGTTCGCCAGCGAAAATAGATAATTAATAAAAAAAAAAATCAATTATGTCTTACCTTGTATATTTCTATCAAAGCGGTTTACCGTGGTCTGCTAATAAATCACAGTCACAAAACAATCTTTATTTTACAACACTGGACGTATTTACTAACGTAATATTTTGTCGAAATCTACACATTTATTTAAATATACAGTGTAACTCACTTAAAATGAAGATACCCTTATAACTTTTTCATTTAGTTTCCGATTTGAATCAAATTTTACTCAACTATAGAACAAATTAGGATCTACTTATGACCAGAAAATCATTCACCTGCTATAAAGGCAAAGCCACCTGCAGTACCAAAATATGCTGAAAAAAATAAAACATTTTGAATGTTAGAAATTCTAAAAAATGCATCTGATCGGCGCCACAAACGTACATACACCAAAATTTGATTTGATTATTGGTGGGGGATATCTCATACATATCTCATCTGGTAAAGGGAGTCCTCAGTTTCCGCAATTTGTGGTGGCTACGTAAAATTCATCGTTCGTAAGATTAAAAATCAATATGATTTTTAATTTTTTTCCTCATATTTTGGTACCGCAGGTAGTTTTGTCTTTATAGCAGGTGAATGATTTTCTGGTGATAAGTAGATCCTAATTTGTTCTATACTTGAGTAAAAGTTGATTCAAATCGGAAACAAAATGAAAAAGTTATAACGGTATCTTAATTTTAAGTGAGTCACACTGTATATTTAAATAAATGTATAGATTTCGACAAAATATTCCGTTAGTAAATACGTCCAGTGTTGTAAAATAAAGATTGTTTTGTGAGTTGTTATTAATAGTTTTCCATGGCCTCCTCACAAATGTATTAAATTTTTAGAAAATTAACCACTTTTTCTAGAGATAAATATGACATATGATATATCGTTGGATAGCTAATTTAAGTTGTGATCGAATAATGAAATAATTTACACGGTGTTCTGTTTAAAAAAAACACAACTTATGTCTATATCTCGAAAACTGAGGCATGCATAATACTCTTCTTATCAGTAACGGATTCTACTTAAAAATGTGCCACAAGAATGTGTTACTCGATTTTCGATTCGACACTTGGTAACTGAGATATAGAGGCCAGCCAAAAATGTCAATTTTTCAAAAACGCTCTGTAGCTCGGTAGTCGAAAAAGACGACCATTGTTTGTCTCTCGAAAATCGAGCTCAGGACACCTATATTGGTTTTTGTCTATCTGCCATAGTTTTAGAGAAAACCCCAAATCCCATCTAATTTGGTCCAACCTGTACATAACATTCAATTTTAAAAAAAAAGACACTTGATCCTGTATAGAATCATTTTGGCTCGCTCGGAGGCTCGCCCAGTTTATTCAAAAATAAAAAGTCTATAACCGGAATAGACTTTTTTATCTAGTATTTTTTTTATTATTATTATTTCTAGCTATCATAGAACTCGAACTATCGAAGTCCGACGCACTATTTCCCCATCCTGTATACTTAATTAAATTGTGAACTAGTGAAAATGAGGTTACTGAAAATATAAAAAAGTACCTACCGATTTACCTATAATGAATACATAAAAAAAATAAATAAAAAATAAAATGGGACGTACTGTAGATAATATTCTCATAGCTGCAGAAAAAATGCCGTAAAAACTTTCTAAAAACGGTATTATAAAATCGAAAGATTTTGATATAATCTATGCAGTTGTTTGCTTCACGCCTTGCTCCGTTTTTGTTTGTTTTCTAGTTTATACCAAATCAGCATTAAAATTCTTATCGTGTGTTTGTTGTTCTGTCTAATTTTCTATAAATATCTATCTCAAATAACATATATATTCCTAAACTGATTTAAAAAAGCAGCAAAACTTTTACTGTGGTTTCCAAAATATAAATATCTGCAGTAGGGTAGGTATATAATACATAGAGAGTAGTTCACTACATCAAGAAACAAGCTAAAACGTACTATTTGCCTGTTCACTGAACTTTTTATATAATTGTTACACATTCTATAGGATACTCTTCGCAGTTTTTTGTAAATAGTGTTAGTTTTAGACATTTTTAATTTTATAGTACGAACTTAGTTGGTAAAAGACTCAGTGTAAAATAAAGCAAAAATAAAAAAAAAACATACCAAACCCCATTTGGGTTTCGAACCCGGGACCCTTGGATTCCCAGTCAAAAGCGTAAGAACTACACCACCACCTTACACGTAAAAAAATGTAAATTTTTACATTATAAGACACGAGCTAAAATCATATTTTCACGGTGGTATATTATATTATGAAATGTATATTCGTAAAATATATAAATATTTAGATATTAAAGTGAAATATCATTCCACCAGATTTCTATTCAATTACAAAAACATAAAAATCAAAAGAAATTTTTTTTTCAAATTTAAATCATTAATAACATTTTTATTTACCAATCGATTTTGTTCAACAACAATAAGGTTCTTCCTCTAGCTAACACTAACTTACTGTTCAAATTTCAATACAATCGGATTTTTCTTTTTTGAGTTATCGTGCTTACAAGAAACGTGACGGATGGACGGACGGACGATAGACGGACATTTTGAAACTTGTTCAAGATTTTGTTCACTAACACAATGATATGAAAATTTTTTGTCTGCGAGCGATATTTACGGTTTAGGTGAGTCTGTCTGGGACTTTTCCCAAAAATTTTCTATACCATTTGAGTTAGCCACGGATTCTTATAGGTAACATTCCGCTGAACAAGATTTTCTTATGATAAATGTTCTTTCATGTAGGGTTCGAAGATATATATCCAGTGATATATATATCACGATATATATCATGATATCTATAGCGAAATAGTAAATATCACTTTTTTGATATATATCAAATTTCTGCAAAAACGCTTAAAATTGTGAGAATATGACAGCACTGCTTTGATTATGTCAACTACTGCTAGCTGCTGCTATTAGCAAAGAAGGGACTTCCCGCCTGCAAACCAATACCTAACCTACATTTTATATGCTGGCATAAAGTGTCTGTTCTACAATAAGCTGAGAAGTGCCCGTTTTAATCGTTTAAATATAGACAATATATTAGCTATTAAGCAACATGCCGAACGACCAACATCCTGTGTGGAATAATTTTTCTTGCAAAATTAATACTAAAAATTGTAGAAAATGTCAATTTTGAACAAGTTCTTGTTATCGAAATAACCTGAAATTTTACGTATAAGTACATGTAGTTTAAAAGAGACAATGGTATATTATAGTATCATTGAACATTGCTGGTCTGATGACTAAATAGTACAAAAATAAAATTATATAAAAAAAATTTAAAAAAGCTTTTATTTCAAAAATGTACTAAAAAGTAAAAAAAAAAAACATTTTTCAAAATCATACATCTGGAAAATAAAAGCATTGCTGGCGGTCATATAACACTATTGCATAGTTACTTTGCTCAATTGACCGCACGCAAAAATTTTATTTTCTGGATGTATGAATATAAATTACTATTTGGTAAAAGTATTTTTAAAAATATTTTATTTAAATATCCGATATATATCAATTATTGATATATATCCGATATATATCGTAAATATCGGATATTTTGATATTTATAATAAATATCAATAATTTTCGAACCTTGCCTTCAAGGTCAAATAATTGTTTTAACAAAATTTTTTTCGTTTTTATTTAATAAAATGAAAACGGTTTGACGGATCCGAAAAAATCTTGATTCAATCGAAAGATATTTTCAATACGCGTCGTTTGGCGCCAGGCATAACTCATTTTGTCAACCCGTTCATTTGTTATAGCCAAAATAAATTTCTTAATTAACAAATTGATTACTCCGAAACTAATGAGGTCAGGATATTGTTTTTTTCAAAAAACATGCCTTTTATACCAAAGAATATACCATTTTTTTTGCCCGATATCTTCAATACTTTTTGATTGTTTAAACAATTGGCATTTGTTAATTAGCAAATAACATTTTTTTCGAAAGTTTGATCGACTTCAAACCAACTTTAAACGATAAATATTGATGTCGGGCATAACCCCCATAGAAGTCTGCACGAATGCAAATTTTTGCTTTTGTTTATTTAAAGTTTAAATTAATTTTGCAAATTAACAAATGGAATATCTTGACTCTGGGTAAGCGTCTCGGTAAGCGTATCGAAATGGGGTTTTATGCATATGAAAGTGCTTGGAAAAAGGAAAATTTTGAGACCAGAAAGAACTTGATCGGATAACCGGAACCGGAAATATAAGTGATATTGCGTTAGAGGCTCTAAGTTTATTGACAACTTTTTTGACACGAGGTTTGGTGCAAATGAAAGTTTTTCCATCAACCACAAAAAGTTCTACAAAAAATATTCAATCCCTGAAGAGTTATACGCGTTTTTGATCCTTAAAAAAAATCTCTCCAGCAACGTGAAAATAGCAAGATTTGACGCGCAATGGGGTGGCGGGTTCGATCCTCGGTGTGGGCAAATTTTTACAACGTTTTAAAAAATTACTCAGAAAGTAAAAAGATTTATTAAGGTGGAGTGGGGTAAGTGGGGACTAAAAATTTAAAAGGTTGACTTTGAAGTCACGTAACTTTATAGAAAATTGAAATACATTGGTATGTTAAACTCACAAAATACCCATATATTATTTTTATTAATTCAACGGTGTTCTAAAAAGAAAAAAATCAATTCTGTAAGTTCACCTGCAGTACCCACTTGCCCCGGTGACTGGGGCAAGTGGGTTTTTCATCTCTACTTTTCATATGAATAGTTATATTCTCAATTGGGGCAAGAGGATTAATCTGTACGATTTTAGCTACAAAACGTTTTTTTTCAAATCTAAAATATTCCCAAAATTATGGGAGTTTCGAACTTAAGTTAAGTTAAGGTATTTTTCTGGAGTAAAATAGTAAAATGCTATTAAACTATTTTATTGCAAAAACAGAACGAGATGATTTAAATTAAAGTTTTGTACAAAGAAAAAGTTCATTGGGCACGTTTAGGGAATGCAACCGCTGAGAATAATCACTCAACCTGATAGTCCACAGTACATCGCCCCTTTTTTTTTAATGATTAGTAACAGGCTGAATTTTCATGAGTAGCTTCGTTTTGACGAGATGCCCAACTTTTTTCTCTGCGAAAATTCTCGGTAGTGGTAGCTAATAGCAAAAATTATTTTTTCTATTTCACATGAATTAGACAATTCGACAACCTGTCAAATTATGTTGTTGTGGACAAACACGAGGCTTATTATAATTAACTCGCGCAAACGTAACCAAGGCAATCGAAAAACAAACTCTTTAACGAATGAAAAATATATTGCCAAAATAATTTGACAGATTGTCGAATTGTCTAATTCGTGTGAAATAGAAAAAATAATTTTTGCTATTAGCTACCACTACCGAGAAATTTCGCAGAGAGAAAAGTTGGGCGTCTCGTCAAAACGAACCTACTCACGAAAATTCAGCCTGTTACTAATCACTGAAAGAAAAGGGCGATGTACTGTGGACTATGATTACTTTTTGATTCAAGTCAATTGTTGTGAGTTCGCTAAACGATGTAAAGCAAGTTTATAATAAATGTCACTGCAAGTGAGTTAAGTCTCACCGATGACTAAACTTAGCGTGAATTTTTGTTGTGGCATAAAACACTCAACAGTTGACGATTAGCACATTTTCAGCATTGTCGTTTAGGAAACCGTTGCGTTCCCTAAACGTATCCATTTTATAACAAAATAAAAATAAAAAATTGGAAAAGGGGCAAGTGGGGACTAATCCCCACTTTCCCTTAAGGACTAGTCCCCACTTGCCCCGCCAACAAAAATAGCGGGGCAAGTGGGAACTATGGGGCTAAACTTGGGAAACAGGGTAATAAAATTTTTTAAAAATTGCAAAAAGTAACATTAGTGACATACAACATCAGCAGTCTTGAAAGTTTGACATATTATAGTCTGGTTTCATAGATAAAAAATTTTGAATTTTTTGAAGACAACTTGAAAATCTCGATCAAATGTAGACAATTTCCAAATGAACAAATTGATGCCTTAAAAATGTTCCAAAATCTATACTCAATACGATGCAGCTGCATGGAGATCTGAAGAACAATCTACTGTGAGTTAAATTTACAAATAGGATTTTTCTCACAAATTATAATAAAAATACCCACTTGCCCCACTCCACCTTATCATAAAAACTACTTGGTTACATGAAAAAAAAGCAAATTTGACGAAAGAAAAATTTGCCCACACCGAGGATCGAACCCGCCACCCAATTGCGCGCCAAATCTTACTATTTTCACGTTGCTGGAGAGATTTTTTTAAGGATCAAAAACGCGTATAACTCTTCAGGGATTGAATATTTTTTGTAGAACTTTTTGTGGTTGATAGAAAAACTTGTTAGCTTTAATTTGCACCAAAACTCGTGTCAAAAAAGTTGTTAATAAACAAATTAGATCCTCTAACGCAATATCACTTATATTCTCGGTTCCGGTTATCCCATCAAGTTTTTTCTGGTCTCAAAATTTTCCTTTTTCCAAGCAATTTCATATGCACAAAACCCCATTTCGATGCGCTTACCCAGAGCCGAGATATTCCATTTGTTAATTTGCAAAATTAATTTAAACTTTAAATAAACAAAAGCAAAAAGTTGCGTTCGTGCAGACTTCTATGGGGGTTATGCCCGACATCAATATTTATCGTTTAAAGTTGGTTTGCAGTCGATCAAACTTTCGAAAAAAAAGTTATTTGCTAATTAACAAATTATGCCAATTGTTTAAACAATCAAAAAGTATTGAGTATATGGGGCCAAAAAAAATATGGTATATTCTTTGGTATATAAGGCATGTTTTTTTAAAAAAACAATATCCTGACCTCATTAGTTTCGGAGTAATCAATTTGTTAATTAAGAAATTTATTTTGGCTATAACAAATGAGCGGATTGACAAAATGAGTTGTGCCTGGCACCAAACGACGCGTATTGAAAACATCTTTCGATTGAATCAAGATTTTTTTCGGATCCGTTGAACCATTTTCATTTTATTAAATAAAAACGAAAAAAATTTTGTTTAAACAATTATTTGACCATGAAGCTCGCGGTTTAGGAAAATTTTTCATAAGAAAATCTTGTTCAGCGGAATTTTTCCTATAAGAATCCGTTGCTAACTCAAATGGTATAAAAAATTTGTAAAATCACCTCTTTTTTTACCCCAGGCAGACTCGCTTAGTTTTAGAAATGTGTCGATCAAATGCAATATACTCTTCGTTTCCATATTTGCGAAGAGTATAATAACCAGAGACGAACCCAGCTATTTTTTTTGGGGGGGGGAAAGCTACAACTAATTTGCCACTGCCCATTTTTCTTACAACTTATATTTCCTTATGTTTTTTTTTATTTCAGACTTAATCTATAAGTAGCCTAGCGATACAAATATTATGCAAAAGAAGTTTAACTAAACTACATGATGTAGGCGCTAGACCTAAGTTGACTCCGCGCTCTCCTTCGTCTAAAAGCTACTGGATGAGGTAACCGTTATAGTTTAATGACCGTGGAGAAAAACAAGATATAGTTTGTACCAACCATAATAGGGTCTACACACGATCCAGCGGCAGGGACCCGACATTGTCGGTACGCTTTGAAGATAATTGGAATTCTAGCGGACCAGTTCACTTTTACGAATGAGTTCAAAGCATGCCGAAATGGCTGGGTCCCTGCCGCTGGATCGTGTGTAGACCTCTTAATCCAGCGATATAAAAAAGTTCGCAAAAGAACGTAAAGGGTACACATGTATCAATTTCAGTCTATTTACATAAAAGGCCATAAAAGTGTTCGGTTTCTTTATTATCATCACAAAAAAAATGGTCACATATTTCCGAACAAAAATGTAGGCCACTCCCACTGAATATAATTGGTTTAAATTTTCTCTACCGGAATTATGATAGGTTGGTGGTCAACGTGGACTAGCGTTGTCAAATTGGACCGGCGGGCGGTACACTAACTAGAAGCGGTCGGCATCCTTTATGCTTTTTTGCGAGCTTTTTTGTATCGATGAAATATTTGTGGAATACACTATACAATACGATTACGCGCAAGTCGGGGCGCAAGCTCGTGAACGTCCGCGCTAGTACGGCTACCGGCCACTTCCCACTTCACATTGTGATACGCAATAGGTAGCATTAAGGGGTCTACACACGATCCAGCGGCAGGGAGCCAGCCTTGTCGGCATGCTTTGAACTCATTCGTAAAAGTTAACTGGTCCGCTGGAATTCCAATTATCTTCAAAGCGTACCAACAATGTCGGGTCCCAGCAGCTGGATCGTCTGTAGACCCCTCTAATAGTCCCAGATTCTGATTCAGTGTCCTCTAAGAATTTAATATTTTAACAATTTCTGACCGACAACAATTTGTTATTATTATTATCTCTCGTTGAGAGGTTGGTGGTAACTGATATTAGTGATACTCAGTATAAACCAACAACAAACGACTTTATAGCTAGGACAAAGCATTGTATTGATAAAGGCAAAAAGGAGTAATATTCTAATATTTCTAATGTAAGAGTCTTTGAGAATTGTATGCTCTGGCCGTGCCGTCTACTGGGTCGAACGTCGAATTTCCGCGAGTTGACGAGTTTATTTTGTTGGCCCGTCGCGTAGGCCCGTCGGCGTTGTGCGTTGTCCGTCGACTATTCTGTGGCTCTCACATCAGTCACATCTAGTCATAAATAATATCAATTAAAATTATTTATAAAAAAATGTTCATAGTGACAGTGTCATTTAATTTTTATCAACTCATTCGTTTTTTTGCAATTATACCCAATAAAGATTTTTTTACATTTTTGGTGATTTTCCCAACTCAATCAACATTGGGGGGGGAGCGTACCCCCCCATAACCCCCCATGGGTTCGTCTCTGATAGTAACAGGGCTAAGAGTAGGCTTTGAAGTTACAGTTTTTGGTTAAGTAACTATGTTTTATTCTTCGGGGTTAATTACCCTAAAAACTCTCATAACCTAATCATCGAATATTTACATACTAGCACATACCTTAGAATCCCAGAACAGTATTTTGCATATGTTTTCCTGTAGATACTCTCGTAGTCTCTGGATAGCACAATTTGTTTGTCTTTTTGTTCCACCGACTTATAACACATATCACGATGTTTTATACCCGTAAAATAACTTCAGAAATCGATTCACAAATCACTAAAAATCAATTTGTTCGTAACGAATTCTCCGAATTAGTGGCAAATTTCATTTAGTTTTATTTATTTGAAGATGAATAACGCACTTTTCACTTTAATTGAATTGATAAATATAAGCATTTAGTTTTTTTACAGCAAAATATAAAACTAGAAATAAAACATACCACTTCTTTGTTGGGCGTATTTACAGTGATCGTTTTTTGTTTGTATTGACAGCTCATGATCATGATGGGCAAAACCTACTGCGTTTGTTTCGTTCTCACGAATTTATTGTTACAGAAATTTATGCAAACAAAACAATAGAAATAAAACGAATTTACACGTCTAACCCCCGCATTGATTACATAGCAAATCACTGATAAATCCATATAAGGACCTTTTCGAACATAGATTTAGTTATTGATTTATTAAAGATACAAAATTAATATGTAACCACATCGGCTCTTAAAAATGACAATCACACACGGAAGCGTTTTTCTTGCACTGCCTGCTTTGTTTTTCTTTGTTTTCAAGCTAGCTAGAAAATTAGTTCGTTCTTTTGCTTCTCTCACAGCGGATGAACTGAAGTGACTCATACCTACTTTTTTCTTGGAAGTTTTCCAGTCATTTGGTTTTGTTAAATGTTTTACCTCTTTAATAAATTAATTATTAAACGACGTTTTTGGCAACTCTGCATGGTTATTGTCATTGATATTAGTAAATGCACAAATAAATAATAATAATAATAATTGGGAATTGTATTTTTAGCAAACTCGCCACAACACAGAGTTGCTGAAATCTTAACTTTCAATTTCATTTTTAAGTTGGAAAGTGAATAGATTACAGTATTGTTGTTTAATTTCTTCTAAGGTATATACCCTACCCTCTACCACATACTTAAAGCAGGGGCGTAGCGAGCCAACTTTTTTTGGGGGTTATTTTTCAAATTTGTCAACTTCATAAGACCTAAAAAGGCAACTCTGTAAATAATTAAATAATAATTTCTCAAAAAAATTGATGAGCGAGGGGAGAAATTCTAAAAAAATTATTTTCAATAAATATTGGCAACTTACATCTCGAATTTCCAAAGAGAAAATCTAAAAAAAATTTTCAATAAAAATGTCCAACATTTACACAAATTTTGCCAAGTTCCGCCGAAATAAAAGTTGATGAGCAGAGGAGAAAATTAAAAAAAAAAATTTCAATAAAAGTGTCTCAAATTTCCACCTTTTGTCCAACTTTTGCCAAGTCTGACAAAGTTGGGAGGTAACGTAACCCCACAGACATAGAATGTATCGCAAAATATTGTCAGATTACGTAGGATTGCACAGAAAACATCCCACTTTACGAGTACGATACATTCATTTGTATATATGAATAATAATAATAATAATAATAAAAGCTTTTTATTGATATACAGTGTGTCCCAGGATAGATGTAACAAGATGTGTAATGGACCAAGAATTTTGGAATGGTATTTGGGGATTGAGTCCCGCTTGTTGTAAAACTAAAGTATACCAAAAATGACTTGATTTGGTGTTCTACAGGGTGTTTTATAAGCAAAGTTGTAAAAATCACCACTAATAAAGTACCTTTATTTTTCAAAATATGAAAAAATTCCACTAAGAAAAGTTATTTAGAATGCAATTTTATACCTCTATACCAAATTTCAGGAATATAAAATTATTTTTTTGAAACTTCCCATTTTTTGCGAATTAAAAATTGAATTCATATTTAAAGTTGTGTAGGAGCAAATGTTAATCATCTCCAAAAGTAGGCTATTGGTAAATAAAAAATTAAATATACGAGATGTAAGAAGGTATAATGTTAATCGAACTAATTGTAAAACAAGAAACAATTACTAACAGAAGATTAATGAGGTTTAAAAATTATAACAAGTAATAAATGTTAAAAACATAACAGATTCACAAACAAATTAATTATTGACCAATACAAAACAATGTTTACAATTTTTTTATCATTTGACGTAGCTACCATCCACATCCACACACATTTCGATTCTTCGCCTGAAGTCCTTAAAACTGTTTCGAATATGATCTAACGGTATGGAGTTTACAGCATTTGTAATTCTCTGCTTCAATACTGCTACATCGTTAGGAAGTGGTTCAGCTTAAACCAACTGCTTGAGGCGACCCCATAAAAAGAAATCCAATATTGATAGGTCTGGGGATCTCGCCGGCCACTTGATCGGTCCATTCTTGGCAATCCAATTTTCTCCAAAATTTAAATTCAACCACCGATTAACCACCTCTGTGGAGTGGCCAGGGCAACCATCATGTTGAAAATGAACTAAAGGCATATCTCTTAAAATATTGAAATGTTCTTCAGAAAATCTTTCAAGAAGCTGTAAATAAGTGTGCTGGTTTAACCTTTCCTCAATTAAATAAGGTCCAATAACTTCAACGTGATAAGAAATGGCACACCACACATTCACTTTTTTATAATATTGTCTGAATTCTAAAATTTGGATTTTCAGAAGCCCAAAACCGACAATTCTGAGATGAAACAACACCATTGGTTGTGAATGTGGATTCATCTGAGAAAATTATAAAATGATGAAAAAATCTCTCTTCCATGATTTTTTCTCCAATGGTCAAACAAAAATCCAACCTACGGCCGTCATCTCCCTCTTCAAGCGTATGTTTATAATTTGCTTTATATGCCCTAATTTTCTTTGCCTTGTAAATTCTTTGGAGTTCAGACTTGCTAATATTAATAAGAGCTGATCTCTCTCTTAGTGGCATCCTAGGATTTTCTATAACAGAGGCATGAGCTATAATAGCCCCAACATTGTCTTCATCATATGCTCTTATTTTTCTTTTCATGTTAAGAACACTACCAGTAGCCAGAAACTTTTTAATTATTCTCATAGCCTGAGTACGTGACAAAGCAGTGTTTGGAAATTTCAAATTAAATTGGCTTACCACTTCTCTTAGCGAGTTTTCACCGCCAATTCCGTAGCATTGCACAATATAAATTTTTTCAAGCACTGTGAGTACCATTTGCACTTAATTTTTTATGCTTGGTTCGTTAATTTGAAACAGAAATTAAGGATATTGACTACATTTGACAGATATGTCAATAGTAAATGATAAATGTGTATCCACTGCTTTTCTCATAGCCTACTTTTAGCTTCTACATAACTATAAATATTAATTCACAAAAAATAATTTCTATGCAGTTTTAATTGAATGGTTCAAAATACTAATTTATTGAAAAAAATGGGAAGTTTCAAAAAAATAATTTTATATTCCTGAACTTTGGTTTAGAGGTATAAAATTGCATTCTGAATAACTTTTCTTAGTGGATTTTTTTCATATTTTGACTTAATTAGTGGTGATTTTTACAACTTTGCTTATAAAACACCCTGTAGAACACCAAATCAAGTCATTTTTGGTATAATTTAGTTTTACAACAAGCAGGACTCAATCCCCAATCCCCAAATACCATTCCAAAATTCCAAAATTTTTGGTCCATTACACCTCTTGTTACATCTATCCTGGGACACACTGTATACTTACACATACCTACAACCAAAACGCCATCGGCCGAGGTCCTTCAGCCTGTCTTTTGTATAACAAATAAGTCATTTACAAAGTTGTTGTACTAATTATAAATACATACTGTATAATAAAAAAAAATGTTTACATTAAACAATATTAAGGATTTTCAGATAATGTAATTAATATTTCTTGAATTGTTTTTTCAGAAAACTTGAACTTGGAGAGTCGATGTCTTGGTCTGGTAAGAAACATATATTGCATTATTTCCGTATTATGATGACGATTGGCAAACTTTAAGGATAGCTCTTTCAATCTTTGGAGAATAAGCTGAATATTTGTTTTGCTGTAAAGCAATTCGTTTGAAGGATTATGAAGTGGATTTGAGGTGACGAATTTTCGTTATAATGAAGTAAAAAAATATTTTGAGGTTTTTGGTTCTTGTACACACACTAAATCACATTTTTTTTTCATCCCCTTTAATAATGGGGTAGGGGTGGTAATGGGGGAGGCTAATGCCAAAATTTTTTTTGAGACCTTAGCTTCTTTTGTATATACGAAATACCAATTTTATGGAGTCTTACCTGCTTGATTTACCTATTTACCCCAAATTTACCCCAATTTACCCCCCAACCCTTCGACGGAACAAGACGAAAATATAATCTAGTTCTAGATCTCGTTAAAGTACATATGTGTACCAAATTTCAAGTCAATATCTCAAACGGTTCCAGAGTAAACGTGCGCACAAAAAAGTTACAGACCGACAGACAGACAGAAATTTTTTTTTTGCTCAAACTTAAAATCTCGACGTTTCGTGACATTCTAAGCCTATTTAAACAATAAAAATTTTTAAAAATTTTTTTGTCGTTACTATACTTCCACTGGATGTGGAAGTAAAATAGCTCAAAATCAGAAAAAATTTCAATTATAAGAATGATAAGATAATGAATATTTAAAAAACCGCTGCCCAAGGAATCACAACTTCCACATCCAAATTTTACCTAAGTCTCTCAATGAAAAAAATGTTGATAGTATATTTGCACTCCACTATGTGGAAATAATTGTTTATAGACCTTTAACAAACGATATACCACACCTTTAATAATGGGGGTAGCTGATGTCAAACACTTTTTTGAGACCTTAGTTTTTTTATATAATGACGTGCCAATATTTCAGGGTGTGATTCCTTAGGTCATTTTATGAAGAAAAGTTGATATGAACATATGTCTGCAAGGGTTTAAATTTTTTTGCCCTTGGGACAGACAGTGTGACCCATTTCAAGTGGACACACCTTTGTAACTTAGTTATTGGTCATCCAATTTCATCCAAATTTGTATCGGTATTAAAGACCTTTACTATATGCTTTTTGAGTAAAATAAAACTTATTTCAGTCATTGGCGTGTATTTTTATTAAGAAAAAAAGGGTCGATTTTTCGAGTCATATTAGGCATTTTTTTGTTGAAAAACTAATGCGATATAATTAATCAGCATGCTGTATTATATTCAGAATTTAACAACACTTTTGGTTTTCGAATTACGGCCCCCTTAAAACTACCTATTTTAAACATTAAATAATCACTAACTTGGTAACGATTTTTTTTTTCGAAACTTATCCTTAATGCCCGAATAATCCAATTTACTTAACTTAAACATCAATAATGCATTTTCTTATTTTGCCGAAAATATATACTGGTGCTTCAACCTATCGTGCCCTCATGTTAGTGGGAAAAAGATACAGAGTCAATATCGAGATTGGATCACCAACGATATCAGAAAAGAAGGAGAAAACTTAAAAAATATGTTTTGGTTATTATCAATTTCCAATAGCGTAGAATTAAGAAATATGTATAACATTAGAGAGAATACAAATTTAATATTAAGCTAACCAAAGCAAAATTTTATAATAACAAGATTAATTCCGCTTCCAACAAAACAAAAGAAACCTGGAATATTGTCAACTCTAAACTAGGCAGAACTACTTGTAAAAAAGACATATGTATTAATCATAATTCACAAAAAATAGAAAATGCTAGTGAAGTCGCTACCGCATTTGCACACCATTTCTCTTGTGCAGCCACAGACAGCATCCTCAATCATTTTGGGGAAAATCTATCACTGCCGTGTACGAAAATGGTTCAAAAAAACTTTCAAAATCCGTTTAACACACACCCTGTTACGGAACAGGAAGTCTTAGAAACCTTAACACAAGTTAAAAATAAAAAAACATCCGGGATCGATGAACTGTCTGCTTTATCTATACTAAATATAATTGATATCATTATTAAACCATTTGTTTACCTGATAAACCAATCAATTTTTCAGGGGCAATTCCCAAACCTATTTAAGACTGCTCTAATTGTGCCACTACATAAAAAGGGCAATACTGATGACATTGAAAACTACAGGCAAATATCGCTGTTAAACTCACTATCCAAATTATTAGAAAAAATTGTTTGCAATCGCTTGTCAACCTATCTCGAGTCCAACAACATATTGTGTACATCTCAACACGGATTTAGGGCAAATAAATCTACCGAAACAGCCACATGTCAAATGCTAAATTATATTTATGAAAGTTTGGATAATGGTAAACTAGTCGTTTCACTGCTTTTCGATCTATCAAAGGCATTTGACACTATATGCTCAGAATTTCTAATTAGTAAACTGTCAAAAATAGGACTTCCAGGAAATATTCTGAACTGGATCAAGTCGTACATGGAGGGACGAAATATGATCATAGATGTTAATGGATTCAGGTCCAAAGAGCACGACGTCAAATTGGGAGTTCCCCAAGGCTCTGTTTTGGGCCCACTACTCTTTCTAGTGTATATAAATGACTTACCTGATCATATCACCAGTGGACTAGTCACAATGTTTGCGGATGACACCACTATCACTGTAGTAGCTGATACTCCACAAGAAATGGAATCCACAGTGAGTAATATCATGAATGAATTTAGCGCCTGGTGCCAACGCAATCGGCTTATACTAAATGTCTCGAAAAGCACAGCCATAAATTACTTTATAAGGAAAGGCATGCCAAATAACGCATATCTAGCTCCTCATATTAACTTCAGCGAGAAGGTAAAATTTTTAGGCACCTATATAGACAACAGACTTACCTGGGACGCTCATGTCGAAAGTGTCTGTACAAAATTAAGTAAGGCATATTATGCCATCAGACAAATGAAAGACTGTCTCGATATGTCAGGGTTGCTAAACATTTACTATGCAATGGCGTACTCCCATATGTCTCTAAACATAACCAGTTGGGGTTGCGCTCGAGAAATCCAGAGGGTGTTCGTTTTCCAAAAACGGTTAATTAGGCTAATTTTTAATCTGGATAGCAGGGAAAGCTGCCGACAAGTGTTTACAGACCATAAAATTCTCACCGTACCCTGTATCTACATTTTTAAATGTGTTCTTTTTGTTAAACAAAATAAACACCTATTTACACCCAATTCATCCACACATGACCATTACACTAGACATGGTCATTTATTACGTATCCCACACCACACAACATCAACCTATAAAAAATCACCCATTTATAATTGCACCACATTCTACAATAACTTGTCAGTAGATATTAGGAACGCAAAAAGTATACCTGTGTTCAAAAATAAATTAAAAAACCTATTGATAAGTGGAGCATTCTATAGCACTCGTGAATATATGGAACACGCCAATGAATAGCTTTAAACATATCATTCTTTCACTTTTTTGACACTCCATATCTTCCACGTGTATTCGGACAATAGTTTTGCTGTTGCTTGTTGCTATTGTTGCCATTGTCCACCGTTACTAGTATATAATATATGTATGTTAGCGTATCTGTTTTCATGTATGTATGTATATATGTATTTATCTGTTTTTTATCTCTATGTATCTTATGATTATGTTTAAATTTGACCTGTCCTATATCATTTATAATATGATCTACTGGACCAATAAATATTATTATTATTATTATTATTATTATTATTAATTTACGGCCCAAAATATTTGGCAATTTTTCAATGAAAATTTTTGGCCTACGAAATTTGAAATAATACCTATGAAAAGTTTTTTATTCCTTGAAACGAGTATTTGCTTTACATGAAGAATTTATTTTTTTGTGGATTTCCCATATATTCGTAAACAAGAGGGTCTTTTCTCGAATCTTTATTACAATTGTCGACCACGACAAATGTCACTGAAAATTTCACACCTCTACTTTTTAACCAATAAGATACCTTAATTTTGACTAGTTACCATGGCAATTAAAAGAATTTCCGGAAATTTTTTCGAGGCGCCACGATATTTAAGTGAAAATTTTTTGACAGTTGAAAAGGTAAACATATGATCTACAACCATTAAATAATGTAGATATACCTGTGAATAATGAAAAAATTTCTGAATTAACATTATTATTTATTATTCGCTAGAAAGTTTCATTAAACAGAAAACACAAATTTGTTAAATTATTATGCATTAACAATTTATAATTCAAAAAACGTAGGATGTACAAACATAGTAAGATTTAAATGTTGCTTGAATTCTAACCCATCCTCTCTTCTTAATGGTGAATAGGAAGGTGACGAATTAATTAGATGTCTGTGTTTTAAAACATATATGTAATATTTTGAAACAATTTTGTTCAAATCTCTTTTACGCAAAAGGCCATATTTACTTGACATCTGCAGCAGACTTTCTTGGATTTTCGTAAACAAACCATTCGACTCTAACGCTTTCTGATCGCAATCTTCCATTAAATTCGTTAAATATATTAATCTTGGATGACATATTTGCGCTTGACTCAACTCTTTGCAGTATTTACATAAATTGTACTTTTCAAAGCATTCCATTTTTCTCAAATTGTTTAACGCAAATGCTTACAAGAAATGTTTTACATAAAAATATCTTTGTTTGCTGGTTTACTATACAGTAACTTAAATGTAATTTACCAATATAAACCTCATCTGTCAAAAGCATAGCCGCCTATATCACGGCCACCTACTGCAACAAACCATGTTAATATTATATTTTTTAAATTAGAAGTGTTATGGATTACTTTAACAAAAAATAAATTTCTACCACCTTTAGTAACCTAAAATTATGAAAGGGCGATAGACTGAACTAATACCCATCTGAGTTTTAGCATTTGGTGTAACTAAAGTTGGTAATTTTTTTTTATTGAACGAAATATGGTGGATATACCTATATGATTTTTTTAGAATTTATTTCATGTTGAACTAATATCTTCATTGGCAAATCTCTAATGATATCGACTAATAAGCAAAATAATAATGAAATAAATTTAATTATTATAGGTTTTATTAATATTAAAAACACAATTATTATAAATGTTTGTGGGCTGGCTTGAATTGGTGGGATGAATCTGGGTACTTTCTGTTTTATTTTGCAATTGTAAGTAAGGTTTGATTGACTGACTATTACTGTGTCCAGTAATTTTAATGAGCTGTTGTTCACCAACTCCTTCCTTGGCCAATTTTGAAACAGCTGTTGCTCTTGCAGAATGATTAGTTATTTTTACTTTTTTAGTGTCAATTCCTATATCAGAGGCTGCTGATTTAAACCCTGAAGATACAATGTTCTTACCAACTGGGCTATTATTGTACCATCCTTTTGAATTGGGTTGACTCCAGTATGGGTTTGGTGTTAAGAATAATCTGTCGGTCTGAATAAGATTTCCCCTTTTTTCCATCAACTTCTTAAACAAACGAACCGGACACATTTGTGGATTATCGAAATTTGTAATCAACCATTTACTATCCGACAGTTTTTTAGAACCACCTTCTGTGGTTTTGGAGAATATTGGATTATATTCTATCCGACCTTTTGGGTTTCCGAAATTATCAGTTTCTTCTTTGAAGTATTGGATACACGCAGAATATCCTTCCCCTCCTCTCCATGCAGCTCATATGAAACTGTGAAAAAATTTACGCTGCAATCCATCTGGAGTATTTTCATCCCACATTTCAATAATTTTTTTGTATTCGTCGCTGGTTAAGGCTGAAGCACTCACTTTTCTTTTTAATGGGTCTCTCTGTAATTTTTTGCGCTTAGCATCGCGTGCAGCTCTGGCGGTCGCAAATTCCACATCAGAAAACAGATTAAATTTTATTTTATATTTTTCGTAATAAATTTCTTGTAACTGCTTAGCAGTAGAGTTCCACATCACTTTGACCACACTTTCCTTATAATCTTCAAAATTTTTCTTTTTCATATTAAATGCGTAATCCTCCAGTGTAGTAGCCACCTGTACTACACTCATACACTCATGAACATTATACTTTTCGTCACAAAATTCAACAAACTGTTCCCATACACTTGATTTTGATTTTCGGGTGTTATCTGGTGTTATATTTTGAATTTCTTGTCTAATTACTTGTTGATTTTCTTTACCAAATCGCGACATTTCGCTATACACTTATTAAACTCAACGACAGATCTTTTAAACTAGTAATTATTAAGCTTTGTGATAGAACCGGTTAAACAAAAATGACAAATCAACATAATATGTCAAAAACAACAATACCCTGGCCAACTTGACAAGCAGTGAAATTAATTTAAAATGTCAGGTTGGATTAATAATTTTTTTCCAAATTATGGTGTTAAGTGGTGTGAAATTTTCTTACCGAATACCATGCAAGCTTAAATTATTCCGGGAAATTTTCTTTCGGGCACGAATATTTTAAGAAAATTCGTGCCCTCAAGAAAATTTTCGGAAATAATTTAAGCTCTTGTGATATTATAAGTGATAATTGTGGCATACTTTTCTAAAATAGTATTCTCGAGCACTAATAGACACCACTAATACCACTCAAAAAATATGTCGCATTTCGAAGTATGTCAACACTGTATAATGGCTCTACTTTATCGATACAAACAATTAATTGACAAAGTTGAATGTCAGTGGAATTGATGTAGAAAACGAACGTTGTTTTTTTAAATGCTAGTGGCTATAATAATTGTGTTTTAATGGAAACAAAAAAAAGTTACTGCAGCCAACATGTATTAATTTTGTATTTCTCTGTTATTCATTAATATTTTATTTACAAGATAAAAGCATTTTTTTATAAAACGTGCTTTATTTACATTCTTGTAAGCCACATAAGTACAGCACATAGCTTTATCTTCGTTTTCACACCTAGCCAGGGAAACTTGCATTTGCTTTTGTACAAATGGTCTAACCAATTCTATTATAGATTTATTGCTAAATCTTTACCTAACCTAAACACTTTTATAAACTGCCCGATCATTAAGTTCAAATGGATTATATTTCTTGTAATACTTTCATCTATATTGATCCGTGTCTTCTTGAAATTGAAGAGCTAAGTGGATAAAGGTGTTATGTGACATTTTTGAAAATTTTGAGATTTCTACACAGACAACTATTTTAACTTATAATCTATCATTTCAATAAGTTTTTGGGATAATAAACCTTTCCTAGATGCGTTTTAATGTTTGATAAAGGTGTTATGTACATATGGTTTTTATATAATTTAATGGATAAAGGTGTCATGATCACATACCACCTTTATCCACTACTGTGCGATATTAAATTGTTTTAATCCAAAACACTGCTTTTAAAGTTATGTTATATTGACATTAATGTGACAAGTTGTGTTAAGTGTTTCTTAATATGGTCAGTCGTAGTAAACTGATATTACAAATGGCAATGAATAAACGATTTCATGAATCCTGTAAGATGTTTATAAATTGGCTGATATTTGGAAATAGTGCTTATAGTGTTTTAATCCATATATTCATTTCGTTCAATTTCGAAATGGTATGAGATGGTACAAGAGTCGAGATGGTACTTGAGTATCTAATTGCTGTAAACACATTTATACCTTTTGGCAATTCAGCAGAAATCAGTCACATAGTGGCAATTTCTTCCCAGGCAAGTTTTTATAATGTTTTAAAAACAAAACATTATCAATATAAAATGCAATAATAAAATACGAATTTACCAAAGTATTCTAGCCAATTAGTCTGTAAATCAGAAATACTGGAAAGTGACGCTTTGCGGTGTTGATTTTTGTACAAACATTTTTATGCTGACAAGTAGAAGAGGGCTGGACCGTAGAAATTTTTATGACAAGAGCAAAATTGATATCTGGTATGGCTTCTGCCCACACAATATTTTGAAAGAGCATTAAATTGTTTAAGGCAAATCTGGCGAATTCCGAAATTCTTGCGGAAAAAATAATAAGTATGATAATTACGCCAATCAAGTCAAAGGTCATTTGGGCTTGTAAGGTTATCGTTCAAGAATTACAGGGTTCGCTATGCTTACATCTATTGGGTTAAAAAAAAATAATAATAAAATAAAATAAATAAACTAAAGAATACGGAGAAAATTACAAACTAGCTTTCGAACAACAAAAGTGTGACGGAGCAAAAGTTACAGTAGATAGAACGATTTGCTTTCTTACTTTAGATCTTCAGCAAACCATGCCGCTGCCAAAATTAAGTACATCGAAAGCATTTTACCTTCGTCAAATGTGGTTTTACAACCTTGGCATACATACATACATTGAGGAATACTGAAAAAAAAAAACGTTCTTTTTCACATGGACTGAAGATATGGCCAGCCGTGAAAGCCTAGAAATTGTTAGTTGCTTACATACCTTTTCACAAATTTACAATGAATATTTCCAAGAAAAGATCGATCACATTATAATATGGCCAGACTCCTGTGGTGGACAAAATAAAAACTTCAATATCATTACACTTTACCAGTTGTTGATTTTAAAGAGAGAATTTAAAGTTATCGACCATAAATTTTCGGAGGTGGGACATTCATATTTAGATTCAGACTTTGGCAGAGTCAAGAAAATTTTAAGGAAACATCAAAACATCTACGTTCCGGACCAGTATCGAGAAATTTTAAGAACTCCCAAAGACGCCGTTGTCATAGATATGAAGAATCATTTCAAGGATATTGATGGAATTGCCTCAAAACTCAATTTGTACAACAAGAAGAAAAACTTGAACAATGAAAAGGTTTATTTTTTCGACGGTATAAAATGGCACCTATGGGTGCTACTATTACACCACTAGATGAAATGACTCCATTTTACAAAGTCGATATTTTAAAGAAAAGGAATATGCATAAGATAAATTCCGACTGTATTGCTCTAACGGTGTTTAATGAAAATAAGGACAGCCTAAGTGTAAGAAAACTGGCCAATCTTAAAGAACAATTACCATTCATAAATGAATGGCAAGGCCGTATTATCACAACATACTTGGAAATGACCAAACTGTGGCTCAAAACTGTAGAACTGTCCGACTACCTAAAAATTATACAATGTTTTAATAATAATAAAATATGTTTAATTTCTTAACACTTTTATTCACTAATTCCTTATTCATTTCAGAGAAACTTATGAACGGATAAAGGTGTTATGTACATTAATTTTTTCAAATTTTCGAAAATAATGACAACTAACAACTTTAGTTATTTGTCTCTGAAAAGTACATCAAATGTCAATATCATCGCAAAATGCAAGCTATATATATAGTTGTTATAACAAAAAAGTTCTCGTCTAAAAACTTTTGAGTTAAATTACTCAATAACGTGTTTTTGTGACATAACACCTTTATCCACTTATCTCTTCAATTCTAAGTTTTAAATTGCAGCAAGCATATTTACTTCGTTCAAGTTATCAATTTTTATAAAACTCTGGTAGTGTCATTAATTCGCATGTGGGAATATAATGTCGTGTTGTCTTTACCCACTGGAACATTCTGCTGAAAATTGTAGAATGCGACATTCGAGAATGCATATTTTTAGTGTCGTGCTATTTCGGTAAACATTTTACCAAAGTCATAAATATGCAACTTTTACTAATAGAAATTCGAGAATAGACCCCCAGGTGTACAACAAATGTCCTATAAATAACCCACACCACTACCTAAGTAAATCCTCAGGATATTAGCATATCTATCCTCAGGAGGTCATAAGGAAGGCCTGGGCTGGCCCATTTGGCTGCCCTGAGGATATCATGGGATTTGCCCAGGATATCCTCAATATGTCCTGTGGATGTCTTTCTGATGTGTGGGTTATGTTTGATTTTTTTATTTTAGCCCGTTTTTCTTCAACGCTTTTGTGTAATAACAGTAATCAGTAGGTAATATAATTTCAGAGTTATTATCAATACTAACAAATATTTTCATTGGGTACTTTTCTATAACCTCTTGTGTGACCTTTAGTGGTGAGACATATTAGACAGATTAAACCAAAGTTAACTAGAAGTTTCAACTGAAATTTTACTGGGGGTTTAAACTGTAGATTTTAGTGTTTTACAAAATACCACTTTATAGGTGCTTGTCAAGATCATCAATATTACCACCAACTTATTGGTTGATAATAGTAAATATGGATTGGTAGCAAAATGACAGATTGGTGATTGTATATTAAACCCAAGATTTCTTGAGTATAAAGTTCGCTCATATTCTGCTTGAGTGCGGCGGTGAAAAGTCAGACTATCCTTGTTCTTCTAAAGCACAGTAGCGGCACAGTTATCTCACTGTAGAAGGATGGTCTGTAGTGGTCCGAAATATGATCTGAAGTATACTATGATCTGTAGTGTTACATTCTACAACTTGTCCTGATTAACCACCATGCAAAACGGTAACTCAAAATGCGAGGATAATTACCACCTACCTCAAGCGGGTCATTGCGAACTCATTCCAGTTACGAGTTCTTTGCTTAATTATTAACGTTACACAAATTTTTCTCTAACTCGAACGGATTTTTAATCCCCTTGGGGGTTCGAGTTATGGAGGTTCGACTGTATACTCTATTGTTATTTTTATTTAACTTATATTTTGTTTGTTTTACTTATATATCTATATTATGTCAACATTTTTGTTTTTTTTCTTTCTTATTGACATGTGAAATGTACAGAATTTGTACCCGCTATTGTTAAATAAATAAATGTTCTACTCTATTCGAATCTTCATAACTGTTACTTTGATTTTCACGATGAATGATAGAAGATCTACAAATTTCAACGACAGTGAAATAAAATTGTTAATTGAATTAGAGAAAAAGCATCAAGCAATCAAGTGCAAAAGAAGTGCTTCTATTATATTTACACCTTCATCGCTTGACAAAATGTTAAAAATATCGTAAAAGACCATTTTTTACAACTTTTTCATTACAGATTTACAGAATATAGGATATGTAGTTGTTTGTAGGTTACGTTGAACTTTGCGTTAAATTGAGTGGAACACCCTTTGGAATATTAGGTTTGTTCAAAAACCCTGCACTAGATGCACCAGTGCAAATGCATCTCTTTTCAACTTATGTATAGTCTCACTCTATCTCCCATTATCAGCAGATAGTGCAGGGTTTTTAAACAATCCTATTAGGCCAGTCGTCAGGGAGTTCAGGATGCGTAAATACCGTCTTAAATCGTATAAAAGATTTTACTGTTAAAACCAGTTCATTATACCTATGCCTCTTTTAGAGACATACTAATTTTTCCCTCTCGCCCGCCCCCCGGAACACAATATCGCTTAAAAATCATTTTGTTGCCAATATCGCAGTTCTGAAGGATCCTACCAAATAAAAGATGGTTATCAATTTTAAAGATAATGAAATTCTCTATCGAAATGGTTCAGACATATTTTTACGTAGTATTAATACTCTTGGAGTTATAGACGGGGGAAATCAAGCATTGTATCGCATCCGGCCTGTATATTGGCTGAAGCTATTATTGCATGTGAAATAGCAGTGCACTTTGTAGTCCACTTATTTTTGTCTCTGTGCTTGTTTTTACACATAAATGTTTGCATAAAGACATTAAGACTGTCCGGTATGTCATTCTCAACGTTTTCTAAGAAAGCATCTGATGCGAGGTAACTTTAATTTCATATACATGAGATCTAATATCTTCTAATATTATTGCTCCAGCCGCCTTTACAATTCGCAAATGTTCTTCTTTCACGTATTTCTCGCGATTCTCGTACCAATTCGCTGTTAAAATCTTAAAACCGGTATCCCAAAACCTAATGATAGGATAGAGTAAGAGTAAAATTTATTGTTCATATAAAAAGGATTTACATTATACTCATTGGGTGTTGAACAGAGTGAGTTAATAACTAAAAATTAACCTAAGCTTAAACTAATTCTAAATCTACCAGTTAAAACGTTACAATAAAAATTTTTCAAAACATAAAGTCAGTAGTGACAGGTAATCAGTGTAAGGTTAAATAAGTATTTGTTATAGTAATTGAACATCCACTGGAGATGATCTATACTCCTGCAAAGAGTAGTGTGCCTGCTTTATGAGATATTTTTTTATATTTTCTTCAAACTTTATAGCGGTCAACTGTCTTATATTCGTAGGTATTTTGTTGTACAGTGATTTGCCCAAATGATATATTGTATTTCTAGTAAGGTTTGAGTGAGATTGAGGCAGACATAAGTGATCAGAGCACCTAGTTTCATAATTGTGCACAGTTTCTTTTTTCCATACTGCGTATATTTTTGTGAATGTGTACGACGGTTTCATATATGATTAGATCAAAAAGAGTTAGAATTTTTAATTTTACTTCCACGTCCAGTGGAATTATAGTAACGACAAAAAAATTTTTAAAAATTTTTATTGTCCAAATAGGCTTAAAATGTCATGAAACGTCGAGATTTTAAGTTTGAGCGAAAAAAAAATTTCTGTCTGTCTGTCGGTCTGTCTGTCTAACTTTTTTTTGTGCGCACGTTTACTCTGGAACCGTTTAAGATATTGACTTGAAATTTGGTACACATATGCACTTTAACGAGATCTAGAACTAGATTAAATTTTCATCTTGTTCCGTCGAAGGGTTGGGGGGTAAATTTGGGGTAAATGGGTAAATCAAGCAGGTAAGAGTCCATGAAATTAGCATTTAGTATATACAAGAGAAGCTGAGGTCTCAAAAAAATTGTTTGCATTAGCCACCCCCATTACCACCCCAACCTCCTTATTAAAGGGGATGAAAAAAAAATGTTATTTAGTGCATGTACAGGAACCAGAAACGTCAAAATATTTTTTTACTTCATCCACCCCCCCACTACCACCCCCCTATCACCACCCCCACCCCACTACCGATGTGGGGTATCGTTTTATGGGTTTTTGGGGTAGAGGATTTCAAATATTATATTATTAAAGTTCCATAAACAATTATTTTCACATATAAAGTTTTTTCGTTGTTAGTGACTTGGATAGAGAATCTGGATGTGGAAGTAGTGATTCCTTGGGCAGCGGTTTTTTAAATAGTTTACAATGATCCCGGTAACCAGCACCTGCTAATATCCGAACAGCTCTTTTTTGAAGTAAAAATATTATTTCGAGATTTGTGGAGTTTGAGTAACCCCAGAAAGTAACACAATATCTTAGATTTGACTCAAATAGAGCATAATATATCTGTACAGCGACGTCTCTGTTTAGTTCTTGTGCGGTTTTTTTTATTGCAAAAATTGCCGATGATAGTTATTTTCTTAGGTAAGATATGTGTTTATCCTATTTTAGATTTTCTTCAATAAAAATTTATATTCTGGAACCCGATTTAATATAATTTCATTGATTTTGTTTTTTTGGCGAGTAATGTTTATTAAACGGGATGAATTTAGTTTTTTTGAATATTTAGAGATAGTTTATTGGAACAAAACCATGCATTTATCAGTGCCAGGTCCTCGCTCACTCTCTGCTGCAGTGTCAATGAGTCGCTGCCACTCCAACAAATGGAGGTGTCGTCAGCGAATAATGTAAATTTGGCAGCAACTGGAAGGCTTGTAAGATCATTGACACACAACAAGAATAAAAGGGGACCCAGCACCAAGCCCAAGGCATTTTTTTAATTACTTTTAGAGTCTAAAAGAGGCATATAATGAACTGGTTCCAACAGTAAAATTTTTTGTATGATTTAAAATGATGTTAGTTTACCTGACAACTGGCCTATATTGCTAATTCAACGTACGCATGCATAAACCTAAGTTTGTAGTTTAAGCTGTACCCTGTCCACCATCTGAAGTTTGGACTTAAGATTATAGATATAAAACGTACTTTTTGACAAAACTTAAAGTTAACTACCAGATCTAAGACAAACGCACAAACCTGTCCTTAGTTATATAAGGCTTTCAGTTGCTCTTACTAACTTTTCATATCATCAGGTTGGTAATACTTATTTCTCTGACTCCTGTGACACTATATATTTTCTCTCTTGAACACATAATATTTATGCTCTCGTAATTCAAATGGATGACCGAGTATTTTATTTAACATTCGGTTGGCTGTCAACTGAGAGAATTCTGAGAGGCCCATAATTTGGAGTCCATGCAAAACTGTAGATCCTTGGGTACGAAGGGCAAACGTGGCCTAATTGCGTAGTTAAAAATACCTACTACTATCCAAGGCTAAGTCCTATTTACAAAGCTGCATCCAAGGTAATCGGTGATAAAAACACAGGTGTCGGACGAAGTAAACTTTAATAAGTCCATTTTTTATATAAAAAATATTAATAAACCCTAAATTAGTCCTTCGGGACTTAGTTCAGAAGGAGGAAGATATACATATAATGCACTAATTTTTTTAACAGATTATGTAGAAGACTGGTAAAATAAATAAACTTGTAGAAATTACAAAACACTTTAAAAAATAAAAAATATCATTTGTTATTCGGTTTCGTAATTATTTTAGAATTATTACTTTGTCGGCATGTTGGATATTTGACACCTAAAAACGAACTAGTGGAATGTTAAACACCTGCGTTAGCAAGGAAAGTACATGTCTTTCGCCTAACTGCAATTTGCTTCAATAGAAAGAAAAAGTTATCGCTGACATCAATGGAATTACAATATCTCTAATTTTGCCATTCGATCTTCACCCACGGCCAAAAAACAGTGAAACCAGTGGAACCGATAGATAATGCAGTCATAATTGACAAAAAAAATGGGGATCTGTTATGTAGAATAAATAATTGAGTTGTGTATCATGCAAATTTTGTATTTTCGGATGTCACCTACATTATCTTTAGGCTGTTTTCACTTAATGGTAATATGTATAACACTGATTTTTGCAGGATGTTATTATTCTGGTGCTAGTAACATGTTAAACCTAATTGTTCCAATAAAGACGTTTCAGTGAAAAATTTGCCACTAAATCTATATTCTAAGTATTTTTTTCAGCCAAAAACATGTTCATCTATGTTATTAAATTCTCATCAAGTATATTATATAATAAAATTTATAAGTCCAAGCAGAAATATTATGTAGACCTTTTAATGTCAGACATCAAACATAAAAACTATGCCAGAGAGAGAGAGAGAGAATTTGGGAAATAAAAAATTCGCGAACGGGTGTGAGATATAATAATAGTCCGGTGATATTAGGAAGATGGTTCGGAAAGTTTTGGGACTAGCCAAAAATTAGTCTACCCCCTATAGAATTTCCTCAGGAATCCGAAAAAAATAGTGTTGACCACTCAATACGGCGGCTTTAATTGTTATTTAACTTTTTGTAAACAAAATGAATTTTGCAACTTAGTTTTTTGCTTATATCTTCACTTCTAAAGGTCGTAGAAAAACGTTCTAAACGTTTCTTCGTGATGAGCTCCCTTATAAGGTAGGTTTATGCAAAAAGCGAATCTTTGATTATTAATAATATTTCATGGCAAAAAACTGAAAAAACTGAATTTTTTGATCCTTGAACTTTGAAGTACCGTAGAAACAAATATAAAATCTGTATGTTAACGATATTATAAGAAATAGTACATATTTTTACCCTCGATAAAATGCACTGTGTCCAGTTGCAAAATATTAATTATTCCTTTTGCAATTAATTTATAAAAAAAAAATTAAACTTATATTAAAAGATCAAATTAATATTTTACAGTTCCATTTCAGTAAATACATTGTATTTGACGTACATTTACATAATCAAAGAGAATATTACAAAAAAATTTTAATTTGCGACTTTTTTACGCAAAAAATCAATTTTGCAACTTAAATAAATGTAAATATCTCAGTGGATTTTGCATAAAATTTATTGCAACTAATGGCATTTCAATTGTCATAAAAAAACGCGAATTAAAAAAAAAAAAAAAAATGTGCTACGATGTTTTGGAGCCGAGATATGAAGAATTCACGTTATTTAAAAATAACGGCGAAATTTGAAAATATAATTACTTGAAAATTTAACTGAATATTCCTCAGAGTGTGTGTTATCACTTACAAAAAGTGCCATGTCTATATATATATATATAAAAAAAAATCGAGAAAATTGCATCTCTGGCGCTCGCGCTGACGCTAGACGCCAGATCTCCCTCTCCCTTCACTGTGAGCGGCGTACTTCGAAATATTGACCTAAATAATGATAATGATGACAATGATTGTCTATAAGCAGAAGTGCGAAACAAAACGGACAGCGAGTCCCAAACAGGAAATCAACCTAAAAAAAAAATGAGGACAGAAAAATAAACTTTATTTTTAATATTCAATAAATTAATTATTAAATACAAAATGTATACTTCTTTATCCCCAATAAGAGTAAAAACTATTCAGTCATCAATGTATTATCAAATAAATTGTATGTAACCTTTAGGTAAATATTTATTTTATGAAGCAACGTATTTGAATGATTGAAAAATAATCGAAGAATCGGAAAGCTGAGAAAAAAATAAGTTGAATTAAAAAAAAGTCCATCTAGTCACTCCTGAAACCGAGAAGGAGAGAAATAAAGCTGCCGCGAGCGCCAACAATGCAGCATTTTCGATTTTTTTTGTAAGTGATAACACACACTCTGAGGAATATTCAGTTAAATTTTCAAGTAAAAATATTTTCAAATTTTGCCATAATTGCAAAAAACGTGAATTCTTCATATCTCTGTTCTAAAGCATCGTAGCACATTTTTTTTTTTAAATTAGTGTTTCTTTATGACAATTGAAATGCTGTTGGTTGCAATGAATTTTATGCAAAATCCACTGAGAAATTTACATTTGTTGAAGTTGCAAAATTGATTTTTAGCGTAAAAAAGTCGCAAATTAAAATGTTTTTGCACTATTCTTTTTGACTATGTAAATGTACGTCAAATACAATTTATTTACCAAAACAGAACTGTAAAATATTAATCTGATCTTTTAATAAAAGTTTGAATTTTTTTTTATAAATTAATTGCAAAAAAAACAATCAATATTTTGCATCGGGACAAAGTTCATTTAATTAAGGGTAGAAATATGTACTATTCCTCATAATATTGTTAACACAGATTTTATATTTGTTTCTACAGTACTTCAAAGTTCGAGAGTCGAAAAATTCAATTTCTTCAATTTTTTGCCCTAAAATGTTATTAACAATCAAAGATTCGTTCTTTGCGTATACCTACCTTATAGGGGAGCTCATGACAAAGAAACTGAAGGGTCGAACGTTTTTCTACGGCCTTTAGAAGCGAAGATATAAGCAAAAAAATAAGTTGAAAAATTCATTTTGTTTATAAAAAGTTAAATCACAATTAAAGCCGCCGTTTTGAGTGGTCAACACTATTTTTTTCGAATTCCTAACGAAATTCTGTAGGGGGTGCACTAATTTTTGGCTAGTCCCAAAACATTCTGAAAAATAGTTATTTTTGAAGCTAAAATCACCGGATTATAATATTATCCACCGGAACTTTGCAAAAAATTTGGAAAACAAAACAAAACTAAAAGGAAACAAAGAATTCACTATTATTTTGTTAAACAAGGATAAACATGCATACAATTTTCGTATAGGTTTTGTAGTAAAAATAATATAAACACAGTTGAATAAAGCAGTCTTAAGAAAGATTGTAATGGTGAAGATCTCTTGGAATATATGTGTGTGTGTGTGTGTGTGTCAGGGCTGGCTCCAGGTATTTTGCCACCCCGGGCACAGTTTCATTTTGCCGCCCCTCTCTTATATAAATAACATTAGGATCAGGCGGGGTAAAAATGAGACAAAATGACATCTTTCAATTTTTAGGTTGCTTAGAATCGAGTCATATTTAATGAAAGCTTGGTATCATATGTAAAAATGACAAAAATAAACAGTGTCTCATTTTTACCCTCCAAGTGGGGTAAAAAAAAGACAGTGGAGGGCAAATGAAAGACACGTGATTTATTCCCATTCTTATTGACGTTGTACAAATGGAAGCGCAAAAATAGGACAGAGGAGGGTTTCTTCTTTTATATGTAATTTATTCAGATTTTTTTACTAAACAAGAAAGGGCTTGCAGAACGGCTAGCTTCTCCTAAATTAGGAAGCTGAAATGTGTCTGCTTCAGTCTGCCTATTTGGTTTCTTTAGTCTCTTTTTTACCCCGCTTTTCGTTAAAATCAAATTTTTGTTGATTTAAAACTAGCAGATTAATAAACTTGATCGCAAAATGTGAAGTATGACACTTCTAGTTGACGTCTGCCAAATACGGACAATGCAAATAGAGAAACTATAAAATCCCCAGAAAAGTATTAAGGTGCGTTCAAAAACTTTCTAAAAGTGAATTAAAGAGTTTACTGAATAATATTTTTTCCCGCATTAACAGTAGACATAGGACCTAATTGGATAACATAAAACAGTTCTGAATGTACAAAACAAACTTGAATAAAAAATTAAGTTTAATTTATTTCAATCTGGATTGGATATCACCTTGTCTTTTATTTGCCCCACTACCTGTCTGTCTCATTTTTACCCCGCCTGACTTTATCTTTTCAGTCAGTTATTTTTTATAACATTTAAGAGTCTCCTACTGAACATTCTTGATGGTTTGATGTTTTAGTTATAAGGTTTACAGCAATTTTTGGATTTTCAGCAATATAATTACTGTATTTAAAAGGGAAAAATAAAATAATTGAAAAAATTAACCGTATTGAAACTTAAAAAAAATACCACACTACAGAAATTAGACAAGAAATAAAATCACATATAAGAAACAGAATGTATGTATATAACCTACTTTATGTACAAAAAAAATAACAATAACAAATTATTTATATAAAGTTAACATTACTATATTAGTGAAACAATTGTTTCCTAGCTTTTTTATATTTTTTGATAACTGTGGATTTGAAGAATTTGCCGCTTCGCACCCCCCCCCCCCCCCCCCCTGGAGCCAGCCCTGGTGTGTGTACTGCTGCTACTAATAGTACTAGTCCATCATAAGAGAGCAGAAATATACCTCACTCGATTTTTTGCTGTCTATTTATCAGTAAGGAAGGAGGAGGGGATGAAATAGAGGTTAGATCTCTTGGCGGTCGAAGCGGTCATGTGACTAGTAAAATTCAAATTGAAATTTGACATTGGATTTTTATTGAAATATGTAAAAATGGATTTTGCCAGGTCTTCCAAAGAAAACTGTTGTTTGCAGAGGATGTAATATCAGAACCAATGGTCCAAAAAATGTTGTTAACTAAAATTTTTTACACTTGACAGCATTTTTCTATGTAGTGGTATGTTTTATTTACTTAATTTAAGCAAATAGCAGTCATGAATTGGGTTAGTCACAAAAATTTTTTTTTAAAACACGTGATGAATGTAGGGGTGAATGGGGTAAAATCACTACATATAAGAATGCTGTTAAGTGTAAGAATTTTTAGTTAACAGCCATACAAATATTTTTTATCTACAATCGACATACAAAGTAGGCTTTTTTGATCACATTTTGAAAGCGCAAAGTTGACATTTGCATTCCTCCTGCAACTACCGACAAATAGCAAAAAAATCGAGTAAAGTAGATTTCTGCTGCCATATGATGGACTATAATGACAGATGTCCTCCAAAAATAACTGTGACACTAATACGATTCAAATATATTGAGCCCCTTTAACCGCAAATATCTCAAAACAGTGAAAATTTTTTTAAAATTATGTGTCCTTTATTTGCATATCTTAAACCATTCACTTTGATAACTGAAGTTAAAAAATTATGAAGATTATTTAATTTATACCGCAAAATGTAGGTACTCACTTTTAACGAGGTTCTCACTAAAATAAATTATAAGTGATAGTTTTTCGAAAATCACTTATTTTTATGTAAAACTTTGTAGTGGTATAAAGGAATATTCTTTTTATATGTGGTAATTTTTTCAATGTTTTTTTTTATCCAAACCCTTCGTTATTATTTACAACAATGTCTGTTCAGCTATCTATATGAAATGAGGCAAAAATTCTTATCCAGACATTATAAGTTTTAACCAAATAAACAGTGATTCCAAAAAAAAAATACAAATATATCAACGGTTAATTACATGTTTGGAAAAAGTAAACAAAGAATAAAATAATGCGCTTAAAAGAAGTTTAGCTTTCGACTGCGTTGGCACTTTTAGAGTAAAATGTATGACCTTGCCAGATAGCGTTGTAGCGTTTGCCCTGTAGGTTACAAATTCACTTGTAAAAAAAAAAATGGTACTGTATATAAGGGCACTAATCAAAATTCTCCAACTAACTGATCACACCACGTGCTATAGCCAATCATGAAGCATATTTTACTCAAAAATCATTAAATTCTCTGTACAATTTCTATTTTTGAAATATATAAATAAAGAAATTTTACGCAGGCTTATATGGCAGTAAAAAACAAAAATCTTCATTTTCTCCATTCGACTACAGCAGAAAATTAATTAGTTCTCGTATACTTTTTCCTTCACACAACATTATGTCCCAAACTATTATATTAATAAAAATATATATATATTCTTTATAAAATATTCACTATATTTTCCTGATTAGTACGGCTCTTAAATCAGATTTTTTGAGAATCTAGTAATCGAAATATTTAATAATGTGTAGTGTGATGTCAATTTTCGAAGCTTATCAGCGGCATCACATTCACTCTCCCACTACTTTAAGACTGTTTCAACAACCCGCACTACCTCCCGCAATGGTCCATCGTTAAATAACTGGGCGCATAAACTTTTGTGGTTCGTGATATTTTCAAATTTATATCTTGAAAATAATTACTACAGAATAAAAATAAGTATATCAGTTGAATATTAATTCAGTATTAAATGGACCTGCGTAAAATATTTATCTAATAGATTAACACGTTATAAGAAACTCCCTAGTTTACTGTTAGCAAGATACTTTCAGCTGGTCTATTTTTTTTCACTAGAATTTTTCACCATACAGATAACTGATGTATGTGCTTTTTAGAAGAAATTAAAATGGAAAGTATTACGTACAGCACAAGCTCTGAAAGTGAGATTAAGACAAAAATAAAATTTAATGTAAAAGGGATTAGTAAGAAATTTTGTTGTGAAACAGGGCCATAAAATCAATGGTTCTGAGAAATAAACATGAACATAAACACACCAGAGATAGTAGACAACCCCCCAAATCCAAAGCCAAGGCTGTCCGGAAGGGGGTTACACGTTTGGAAAAACGCAGACATACATCCATACCCACCACCGGTGTTGTTGTCAATACTGGGGCCGGGGCTCGAACCCAGAGCGCGATAGACAGTTGGTCAGCATATTCGCCACTCAATATGCCTTAACCGACTAAGCTACCGTGCCGGTAATTGTTTGCAATATTTATTGATTGTTTAAAATTCCAAGAAAACCAAAGAGATGATCTATATTCTAGACTACCCATGTCATTTCGAAAAACAATTTTGATGATTTGGTTTGGCTTCGAACTCATTATTCTAGTTTTACTAGCAGACGAAATATAGAATATTTAACAAGAAAAGAAGAGAAAGAGAAGAAAACTGAAAATAGTTCAGATGGATGGAATGCCTGTCCATCAACTTTTTCATAAAACTCTATTTTTTTTATAGAGAAATGCACTTTTTATCAAAAATTATAAAGAAATAAGACTAAAATCCCATAATTTTTGGAGAAATTAGTGCTAACGATTTAATAGCTATGGAAACTAAATATGTTTCATATTTCTTAAGTCAATAGAAAATGTAAAGATCTATCCAACAATATAAATAAAGGCATAAACAGGAGATCTGCCATTCTGCCATTTATTAAAATATGTAAAATTCATGAGAAAGGTGTTTTAAAGCAAAAAGGGTACAGTTATGTTGCCTATTTAGAAGAAATATTTAGAATTGGACGGATATAAGTCAAAAACAGGTGACTACAGACTACTTTATAAATAAATTTACTGACAAAGGAGCTGACATTGTTAAACCTATAGAAAAAAGAAAACAAATTCCACAGAAAATGAGCATGAAACGGTTCAATTTCTAATTAAAAAAACACAATTAAACTTTCCAGACAGTCATAAATACATCTTCAGGCATTCGATCCATTTGAAGAGTTTTCAGTTTCCTTCTCTTTCTTTGTTTTTCGTAAATGTTATAGATTTCGTTTGCTAGTAAACCAGAATAGCAATTTCGATGCCAAACCACACCATCAAGACTGTTTGATTTTTGAAATGGCATAGCTCTAAAATATAGATCATCTTCTCTTTGGTTGCTTATTTTTCTCGGAGTTTTAAACAATCAATAAATATTGCAAACAATTTCTCAGAACCTTTGATTATATGGCCCGATTTCACACAAATTAATTTCCTAGGAATCTCTTTTATGTTTAATTTTATTTTTGTCTCAATCTCCCTTTCAGTTCAGAGCTTGAGCCGTACGTAGTACGTAGTAAAAAAAATATACCAGCTGAAAGTATCTTGCTAACAGGAAGTTTCTAATAACATGTTAATCTATCACATAAATATTTTATGTAAGTCCATTTAACATTGAACTGATATTCAACATACTTATTTTCATTCTGTAGTAATAATTTTGAAGATATAAATTTCAAAATATCACAAACCACAAAAGTTAATGCGCCCAACAAATTAATGATGGACCATTGCGGGAGGTAGTGTGGGTTGTTGAAACAGTAGTGGGAGAGCAAGTATCTGCAGCGAACATGATGCCACCCATAAGTTTCAAAAATTGACATCACACTACATATTATTAAATATCTCGGTTATTAGATTCTCAAAAAATTGATTTAAGAACCAAGGAAAACAACGAATATTTTATAAAGAATTTTTTTTGTTTGTTAATATAACAGTTTAGGCTAGGCGCTGACTAGAGATTTTTTGTTCCATGACATTTTGTCGCTTGTCTCCGGTCTATTAAAACTTAAGGTAAAGTGCGCACTACAGTGACGAGACATCACGAGACAAGCAGTTTCGGATGTCGGTGACAAGAGGATTGCGTGACATAAACTGACTGTCTCTTTGAGCACACATTCTTATGGAAGTGCCCTCACTTGGCAACTTTTTGTCACATACTACATGTGAATTTTTGGTGAGATGAAAATAACTAGGTTATTTTTGTGAATGATGGCTTCAACAATACAGCAAGAGGGCATAAATAATGAAATACTGATTGAATAAATAGAAAAAAGGCCTGCCTTATATAACAAGACGTTAAATATGCAGACATTCATAAATAATTTTTCACTCAGTATGGGATGTAGATGTACCCAGTAGCGTTTTTTTCCGACGTGTTTCAAAAGCACAGATTATTGCGATATCTTCGAAATTCATCACGATACTACAGTTTATAATGACAATTTGACGCTAATGAGCACACATATGGTGACCTCAAGTGACATGGCGTAATGATGACAAAATGTCACGGAAACAAAAAATCTCTAGTCAGCGCCTAGCCTTAGGAGAATATATATCGTCTTGTGAATGGAAAAGTATACAAAAAATATTCTGCTGTGGTCAAACAGAGAAAATGAAGATTTTTGTTTTTTACTGCCATATAAGCCTGTGTAAAAGTTTATTTATTTATTTTAAAAATAAAAATTCTACAGAGAATTTGCTTCATGATTGGCTCTATCACGTGTGGTAGAAAATTGTGATTAGTGCCCTTATATCAGCACGATTTTTTTACAAGTGAATTCGTAATCTACAGGGCATGAGCCACATATCTGGCAAGGCAATACTTTTTTCTCTAAGGGCGAGTTGTACCAACACTCGGTTAATCCCAATCCTGTGTTAAAAGAGTTAAAAGCGATGTAGCGTTGTAACAATACGCTAACCTTGATTTTTGAGGTTATCGGGCGCACTTAACTCCGTAAAGCTTGAACTAGGTTGTGGGGTGGTTTAAAGCGGGGTTAGTAAAAATGTCATTTCAAATTTTGACGTTTGTCTTGAGCATACAGCGTACATTGTAATTACTTCGTAATAGTTTTATCAGCCCCTATTCTTTCCTCCAACTCAAAATTGTCCACTTTTGTTATATAGGTATAACCTACAACGTGTGTGATACCAATATTAATAATGCATTTGACACAACTCGACACATTTTCCATATTTTATGTAACTCGACTGTGAATACCCTCGCATCGCTAGCGATTTGCACTTATACCAGAGAAAAGGGGACTCAACTTGCACTTATATCAGAGAAAAGAGGACTACCAGAAGCGACACTTCGGCTTCCCGTCCAAATTCGATTGACGCCGTCTTCTTGTAGGTATTTCCGTCAGTTCATTTATTAAAAAATATAGTTGAATTGTTGGATTTTAGGTCACAGAATAGGGCATCTGCACGTGACGTCACAGCTAACCTCAAAAATATGGGTTTCTTAAAATTTAAAAGTGTTACACAGCTATTATTAAAATTTCTGCCTGGCTTCCATATTTTCAACTAAAATCTAGTTCAGTGTAATGTTTATGAACTTCTAAATACTTTGTGCTAATAAAATAGGACTCTTTTTGTAGGTTGAAAATCTAACCTGTAATTAGCAGTCTACTTTTATTAATCAACAATATTGAAAAATTACTTACGTGAATTTTTAAATATTTGCTTGGAGCCAGTCCGGCTCCAAGCTAAAAATGCGTATATAAACATTAAGAATGACAATAAACTTGAGAAACTTAAAATTTAAGGTTATGTTGTTTACATGATGCAGATGCCCCATGGTTAAAATAATAAATGAACCTTCAAATGAACTGACGGAAATGCCTACAAAAAGATAGTGAAGGTCACAAAAATTGATCAAGAGACATCAAAGGCGAGGAGAGTGTCGCTTCTGGTAGTTCTTTATTCTGTGCTTATATTTAGTTACTTCTGTGTTTGTTAACATCAGGGTTAATTCAGATGGTACAACAATTTTTAAACCAGTGTTAGTTTAACACCGGGTTAGGGTAGTTTGGTACAACTCGCCCTAAAAGTGCCAACGGACTGGAAGATCGAAATTAAATTGCATTCCACACAATTAACACATATTTTCAATTTTTTCCATTTCTTCGTTTTTGAGATGCTTCCAGTTAAATTAATGCTCAATGCGTTTGAATTGTATATTAGTTTTGTCATTTCAACTGAGCTATGCTAAGACATATTAAATTTACATTGACATGAACGATAACGACTTTACTAGCTCTTTACTGTAAATGCAGTAAACGAACATTTTTTAAAACGGATCCGGGGGGCCCAACACACTTCTCTGCACAACATAAAGTAATAATCCTAAAAATAACTTCCCGCCACATAAAACAAAAACATTTTTTTGCTCAATCACTCTCATTTAGTTTAGCTAATAACAACGCCCTCTGTTTTTCAAGCTCAGACTCACTCACATCGCCAGTTCGTCCATCTGTGTCTTGTCTATATTTTTCCGTCGGCGTGCTCTGCAGAAATTCAAAAAATATTCCATTAACGTCTAAACTTATGTGTAGGTCTGGAGATTTGTCCAAAAAAAATATGGATTCCTTCAGATTTTTTCTTTCTTGTTGGCTTTCAACAGATCTAATTTTGTATTTGGTTTTTGGAAAGAGTTTCCAGGTGCATGGGGGGAGGCGAAAAAGGTGGATAATTTCTCTGCGATATCAGACTCGGCAAAGATCTTGCAGGTTAGCAATCAATCAATGTGTTCTTATAAAATAACCAAATAGCTTTATTTGCATTAAAAACAAGTATACTTAACAATACATAGTAACAGACACATTTAGGGCAATTACATCACTATTCGTATACAATTAGATGTTCTCGATTCATATAGAAATTTAATTGTAGAACAGAACCTCAGAATAGAGAAAGTAAAATGGTCATTTATTAAAGCAGATCTTACACTACACCATTTCAACTTATAAACTATTCTGTAACCGCTGCTACTTCTAAAATATCATTACAGTTTGCAGCAGGAATTATCTAAATTCAGTGGTTGGACTCAGTACAGGGGCTAAAGATTTTAATTTAGAAAGATTGTCATATGAATCAAATTTCAATCTTTTTTTTGACAATTTAATGATAAATGCGTCAAGAAACGTTTCTATATTGTGCGAGAGCTAGACATTGCATTCTCACCGATTCTCAGGGGGTGACAAAAAAATCACATGAACAATCAAACAATCAAATTTTTTGATTTTTCATATAAATTATGTATTTGCATTATGTATTTGGTAGCAAGGACCAAAATGAAAGATTATTATGCTATCAAATGGATATTTTGTTTCTATTACATAAAGAACAAAAAGTTATGACCAAAATAATTGTGTGGATCTTCACATTTTTTTAAATAAAAATGTAATCATTTTGTTACTATAATTAGCGAGTGATTTAAAAAAAAATCTCAAATAGTTTTCCATTAATATTTAGCATTATCTAGAAGTCAATTAAAACACTTGCTTTAGAAAAAAAATTCCATCCGCCATATTGGAGCCGTCATTATGAATTTTTTAATTTTGACTTCAGATTTGTAATAAGCAAAAAGGTAAATATATTACGTCTCAAGAATAAATTAGAAATACTTTTTCCAATATTAAATTCTTCGATTTAGGGACAGTTTCCACTCCTACAGCAAATGTCGGGACCATATAGGCCAGACGGAATAGATGGAAAAAGGATCATTTTACAAAATGTCGTTTACCCGCAATTTTTTTTTCTTAAAGTATAGTTTGGGATGTCCAGAAACATATGCTAACTATCTGCAGGTGTGACAGGTGGGGCAACACACTTTGAAATTAAAAAATCATCAATTTTTTGCCATTTTTCACTTTATTTGCATTTGAGCGTGCATTGGGCACACAAAAATATATATAATATATATTTATTGCTCTAAATAGTACTTAATGTGGGAGCTTAGTTAATTAATCGTAATGTTTCAGTTTTTAACAATTACATTGTAGTAGAACAATTTGTTAAACAAACTTATTCTATTCTATATCATTCTATTAAGTTATACATGAAACGCATGTACACTGTACTATGCATAAAATAAATAGTTTGTGAAAATATATATTTGTTTATTTTTTTCCCATCATTTTAATAACTCAGTACCTGAAAAGTTTTATTTTTTTTTTCTGTTTAACATGTAAATTATATATAGGTCCGTAAATATATTTTATTTCAACTGTAAATTGGACATTTAAACATAATTTACATTATTAGTCCAGTCAACGAATGACCTAAAGGGTGGTGTAGAGTGCGTGAGCAGGAACCTAAGCGATTACTTTAGAAAGTTGTTCAGGGTGTTTAGGGAGTGAACATACTGAAAGTCCTGACGTCTAGGGGGTGAGCCGGAGGGGGAGGGCACAAAGAAAGTCCCACTTTCGTTTTTTTCCCTTATATCTCTAAAATGGTAGGTCATAGGGAAAAATTTTCTTATACAAAATGAAAGCTCATGAAATTCTCTGCAACTTTCATTTTATATACTTTTTTCGAATTCACAACCGTTTTCGAGCTACACACTGCGGAAAAGTGAAAATTTTTGAGAAACAGATTTTTACCTCTTCAACTTTAAGGAAAAGCACCGTGGGCTTCTCAAAATTGTACTTAAGTTAGAAATCATCAAGGAAGCGGCAGCGTCACGAGGTTGAAGAGGATGGGAAGATTTGCTTCCTCAAATGGTATGGGGCACCAGCAAGACAGACTTCCCTAAACCAGTACCGCTCCAGTTGTTCATGAGGTCAGTGGCAATATTAAGCCTGACATCAGCTCCCTCCCATCACCTGAGAGCGCAGCTAAACAGCATTCTCGGCGCACCTACCACCAAGTGCAGCAGTGGCTCTGGAATGAGCTGCCCCCTCAAGAGTAGGGGTGGAAATATGTAGGAGACACACCCTGGTGCCAATTACAAGCAACCGGAGGTCCTACTTTTTTTTTATCATCTTTAAAATACAATTTTCTATTTTTCAGGTAAAAATCTGTTTTTCGAAAATTTTCACTTTTCCGGAGCGTGTAGCTCGAAAACGGTTGCGAATTCGAAAAAAATATATAAAACGAGAGTTGTAGAGAATTTCATGAGCTTTCATTTGGTATAAGAAAATTTTTCCCTGCAACGCACCGTTTTCGAGATATAAGCGAAATAACCAAAAGTGGTACTTTCTTTGTGCCCCCTCTCCGGCACACCTCCTAGACATCAGGACTTTCAGTATATTTACTCCCTAAGCACCCTGAACAACTTTCTAAAGGAATCGCACTCTACATCTCCTTTATTGATTGAACTAAGTATATACCGATGATATATTTCGTATTAATATTATTTGATATTCACTTTAAAAAAAAATCAAAAAAATAGAAGAGTAGCATTGTTCTTTCGTCTGTAGCTCTTAAACGAAAACCTTTCTGGGAAAATGTCAAGAATAATAAAATGTTCAAAATAACTTGCAAATGAAGCAAAAAATGGCAAAAAATTTACGAATTTTTAATTTTAAAGTGTGTTGCCCCACCTGTCACACGTGCGGATAGTTGGCATGTTTGTGGACATCCCAAACTATACTTTAAGATATTACTTAAAGCTGGCTTTTGACAATGTCCAAATAGAATGAAACCATATTCTAGTATATTCATTTTATATATATTACATGCCGTCGACATATTTATGCCTTCATTTTTATATGTAAGAGATCTAAAGCGTTTAGTTCTTGATATAATACTTTGTTTACACCATTTTGTATGTGACTTAAAATCAATACTGATAGCTAGGTATTTGCAAGATGGAGAAGGTTGGAGTGTCTGTTGAAGTAGATTAATTGATGGAGAATTATTTGTAACTCTAGTTGAATATAATCAGATGAGATTTATTTGGATTTGGAATAGTGCGCCATTTCTTCACACAGAATATTGTATTATCTGAGAGTTGCTGTAGTTTTCAATGGTTTCTCTCAATCTCAGGCAATTATCATCAGCGAATTGTAGCATATATGCATTATGGTCAACATTCCGTGGATATTCCAGATTGCAATTATAAATTTCATAGCAGAAAATATTGTAGGAGAAAGAGGAGAACCTTGTGGTAAACCTTGTTTAGGAGTAAATGGAGTGGACAATTTGTTTTTAACTTGGACTTGAAGAAATCGGTTTGAAAGATAGCGTTTTAAAATCCATATGATATAATCTGGGCAACGAATTTGATGTAATTTATATAGAAGTCCGTGGTGCCAAACACTATCGAAGGCTTTGTTTATATCAAGAATGATGGCAGCCGACTACTTTAAGAAAAAAAAATTGCAGGTAAACGACATTTCGCACAAAAAAACTATTCCGACTGGTCTAATATAGAAATTGAAGATGATACCTTTTACAACAAAAATCATCCACAATAAAAATGATCATTACATATGACATTATCTTTAAGTTTTTCATCTTTCTTACCTTTGTACTAAATTCAAAAGAAGTTTTTTTGATGGAAAAGTGTATTTAGGTGTAAAATAAATGAGTGTAACAGCCAGTATTATCAACTTAAAAAGATATTATTCAACTTAAAAGCAGCGTTAGCGATAAGAAAGAGTATTGTATTATCAACAAAATTAAAATACCAGATAACCGTTAAACTTCATTTAGCTTAAGGTACTTGTATACTAATAAAAGCGAATCTAGCGGTGGATTTCATAAATTAAAACACGAGAGAGACAGAGTAAAAAGATTTGGCAACACTGTATTAAATACAACTGTCATATATACTAATCTGCTTGTCACTGCTTGTTAATTTTTGCAAAATGTATTATCAGTTAAGATTAAGTTAGAAATAGATAATAATCTTAAATACCAATATAACATATTTAAAAATGTCAGAACAACCAAAATATAAAGGCAAGGTTATTTAAAAGAGTGCCCTAAAAAAAACAATTAAGACTTAAAAAAGGTATTAGAAATAATAAACCGGATTCTAACTTTCCAACCGAATGCCAAGATCATGTTTGTGAAGGAAATCGCATGATTAACGTAAAGGAGCTTGGTAAAAATCTAAAATGTTTAGATTGCTAATTAACTCTTTCCTTGAAAGACATAAAAAGCGAAAAACATTGTGGTTTACTCTCAATTTGGAACGTTTTTTTTGCAAAAATTGCTCATTCGTTTTGATTGTACATACAGGAAAAGTGCATGAAGTAAACGAGTACAAACAAAATTCTGCAACTCCAAAAACAAATAAAAAAATACAACACAATGATATTACTGCAATTAATTTTATACTTTTTAAAAATTTAAATATTCGCGCCACCTTCCAAATATGCAGCGTTGCAAATCAATTTCAACAGCTGTTGCTTGTTAACAAATTTTGGACTCAAAAATGATAAATAAAACTTCTAATAGCTTTTATTCTAGATGGACGATTTTTTCAGAATAAAAAACTACTTAATGTTATGCTAATTTTTGAAGCATATTTCTAAAAAATTGTGGTATTAAAAGCAAAAATTAACTTAGCCTAGCGTGCATCCGAGCTCTATTTCATCAAGTAAGGCATATTTGTCAAACTTTCGAATCGATTACTGCGAAACAAAACGTACGATTTTATTTTTATTAAAAATTCAAGTGTAAAATCACTTTATTAGTATACCAAATTATATTTAATTGTAAAAGTTCATTTTCATATACAAGTACCTTAAATGTCAAATGTCCGAGTCTTAAATGTTAGAGTCCTTTAAACCTGAAAAACTACCTTAAAATTTGAACTTGTCAAACAAAGAAAAAAATTAAAATATGTTCATTAATAAAGTAAGTATTCTTTTTGAATTTGCTAATATTTTAAAAAATGCTTTTTCTATTTTTCATTGAACACAACTCAACTACAGTCAACAAATATTATCAGGATGATATACATGGCAACGATTTTTAGGTTAAATATGAATAATGCCATTTCCTTTTTTAGTACTTTTATTACCAACCTTATTAAAACAGAGATTTAGTCATACACTCCTCAATCATAATTGATAATACATATGGGAAAGGGCCATTTAGCTCAATGACTGTTTAACTAAATGTAGTTGATAATACCGGCAGTAAGCTATCAAACAATAATATAGGAATGGACAAAATCCGGGTCCGAAAAGTGCCATTCTTGATTTTTCCTGTACAACTAAAAAATTGCAAGAGCTACATCAATTTCTTCAGCAAGGAACAAACAGTGTCATAGGAGTTAATTTCTCTTCGGTCAACAATTTTCGAGATATAGCGATTCAAAAATGGTCGAAATATCGCTGAAATCATCTAAAATTTCATTTATTATTATTTATGAAGTTTCGACAAATAAAATAGAAAAATAACGTTTATATGTGGGCTGCGTTTAATGATTTTCCTTAACAAGCCGGTAGTAGTAGTACAAAGCTTTATTGGAATAAAAAAATAATATGAGTGTATTTTATACTATTGTCGATTACGTAATAACATGAGGGATTCGTAGATTGTTTAGGTAGGGAGTACTCTTTTGGGTGGGATGTTGGGATCTGTTGGGTAAATTAAAAGATTTATTAATTCGATGTTAGATGAATTGCTGGAGATTTTTTCGAGAGTCTTTGGAATCGAGAAAGTATAGGTTCAACTTTGGTTTATTGGTAGAGAAGGTTATTAGAGGGATTATTGGGATGCCTAATTCTTGTGATTTCCCTCAGACTACTTCTTTCCCCTTCTTCGATATTACTTAAGGCTGGCTTTTGGCAATGTCGGAATAGAATGAAACCATATTCTAGTATGGGTCGCAAATCATTTTATATATATTACATGCCGTCGACATATTTATACCTTCATTTTTATATGTAAGAGATCTAAAGCGTTTAGTTCTTGATATAATACTTTGTTTACACCATTTTGTATGTGACTTAAAATCAATACTGATAGCTAGGTATTTGCAAGATGGAGAAGGTTGGAGTGTCTGTTGAAGTAGATTAATTGATGGAGAATTATTTGTAACTCTAGTTGAATATAATCAGATGATATTTATTTGGATTTGGAATAGTGCGCCATTTCTTCACACAGAATATTGTATTATCTGAGAGTTGCTGTAGTTTTTCAATGGTTTCTCTCAAAGATTTCGTCAGCGAGTTGTAGCATATATGCATTATGGTCAACATTCTGTGGATGTTCCAGATTGTAATTATAAATTTCATAGCAGAAAATATTGTAGGAGAAAGAAAACCTTGTGGTACACCTTGTTTAGGAGTAAATGGAGTGGACAATTTGTTTTTAACTTGGACTTGAAGAAATCGGTTTGAAAGATAGCGTTTTAAAATCCATATGATATAATCTGGGCAGCAATTTGATGTAATTTATATAGAAGTCCGTGGTGCCAAACACTATCAAAGGCTTTGTTTATATCAAGAAGGATGGCAGCCGACTTGTTTCCTAATTTATTGTTGGTTTGGACATTATTGGTTAATACTATTAGGGAGTGCATTGTGGATGATCCATGTCTGAAGCCAAACTGATAGTTGGGTATGTAATTATCGACAGATGCTTCTATTCTTTTTTTAATGATGTTTTCAAAATTTTTCCCGATTACTGGTAACAAGGTAATGGGTCAGTAATTGGCTATGTTAGAGTTAGATTTGGCTTTGGTATTGTAGTCACATTACCTTTTTTCCATTTTAGAGGAAAAAATGAGTTCATTAGGCAGTAGTTGTATACTCCCATTATTTCTTCGTACATATATGCCTTTAGTTTTTTATATTCCATACGATATATTGTCATAACAAGTTACATTGTGGACACAACTTCAACACACTACATTTGCGAGTTTGTTCAGGAATTATTCTACTTAATATGCAGTCTAGTTTAAAACATCCATGGGTAAGGACATCGTTTCTTTTGGAAAAATCGAGTTATATATTAAAATTGGGAAATCCATTGGAATTTTACATGATTTCAGCAACATTTTTACAATTTTTGAAACGCTATATCTCGAAAACTATTGGTCATAATTGTATGAAGAAGAAATTGTCTATATATATTTTTTACCTAGCCGTGTAGTTTCTTAGTTATAAACATGAAGAATAAACGTAAGGAGTAAGCACACTAATGGGAATATTGTTCCGCAAAATACGAATTTGATGTCAGAAACTGGCCTGGGAACAGCACCTTCTTCTTTACACATTTAACGACATAGTCAAGGTATGTATGGTTAAGTATGTTTACGCCTTCTTTTTATCATGGTTATAATGGAAAAATCAAATGTCACCTTGCTTGAATTTGGGGAACAGCCCCGTAAGAGAATGCATATCTTGTAACAACTTTTGCTGAAATCAAATTTTGGCGATAGATGTACTCGCCTCTGTTACAAATATAACAACCGCAATTGTACAAGCAACTGTTGCAGATTAGCTTATAAATTGTTTAAATCTTATATAATTTTAAAAATTAAATAGACCATAATGTCCATGTCGTGATTTGTTAGTGATTTTTAAATTGGGTGTTCTTAGCGTAGCTGAAAGAGTCTCGTATTCGGTATAACAGAAACTTAAAAATATTTTCCTCTAATGTTACATAATACCTGATATTCAGTGATTCAAGTTATTCGAAGAAAAAGAAAAAGATAAGTCTAATATAAAATGCATTTAAACTGAAAGATGTCTTAACTTTTTTTTAAATATATTTTAGCACTATCTTTACATCTGTCTTCCTGCTAGATGGTTAATGACCAAGAACTTTACTACTGCAAATTTAATTGATGTAAAAACAAAACACTTGATCGAAACTATGAGCAATCAAGATGGCCTCATGGTTTGCAGAACTAAATTATTACCACAAGTATAACACTAACGTTATGTTTAGGTGCCGGTAAACATCAATTAGTTTTTCCAACAATATTTTCCAAAACATTTAACAATACCATCATTGTTAAAAAATTTACCAGCAGTCTGTCGGATGTGTCCAATTTCTGGCATCTGTCCATTGCTCCTTCTGAATTGCTCAACGTACACATTAAAAAATTTACAACGCTTTTAAAATTACACGCAATCAGAGTAGAGTATTACCCATCGGTGAGAATCAACATAGATGTATATTGTTTCTATTATAAATATTTTATTTATTACCAAAGTTAAACAGCCAGAGTTTCAGTTCTTTGGTATCATAGTTAAATGACACTCGCTGATTTACTACATTCTGTGACTTCATAAAAAACTGGATGACCATCAACATCATGACAAACATATTTACTACTCTGACAACTTTCATTTTGTTGATCTATTTCACGTATCATTTCTTTTTTTCGTTATGGTTCCAAATTCCAAATGCGGATAGGCTCTCAAATAGATACAACCTAGTTAAAGGTTTTAAACATACATCTAAGTAAAGATAATGTAACTCACAGGGGTATAAAAAAAGGTTGAACATAGTCTTCCAAAAAGTTATAATTCTTTTTATTTTAAAGCAATTAACGAAAACAAATCAGCCAAGTAAAATGGATGAATTTTACACAAATTCAGTTTGACAGAAAGCAATAAAGTGAATGTCTCTTAAAACTATCAGTGTCATATGTTTCTTTCATCGAATGGCATTTGAGAGCAGAGATATTGGCCATCATTGATGCATTATTCGTACCAGAATTTTCTGAAAACGTGGTCTGTTGTAATTGAGGCAGGTTCTATGACACATAACTCGTAGACATCTCAAACACGTTGGTAGATAAAGCGTAGGAAATTATATATCTCTACAGCTGCAGCTACAGCTTTTCTTTGAAAAATTGTTGTGGAGAATCAATTTTACACTTGAAACTTGTTCTTGGTGTCTCAAGAAATGAAAAGACTTGCCTCATATAAATAAAAGTCGTTCATGTTCAAAATTAAATAACATGTAGCAAAAGAAGGGCTGAAAATAGTCAAATAAACAATTTTGACATTATTCATATAAATGAATGTACGTGCGACGTAAATGGGCTGCACATTTACACAACTGTCCAGGGCAATTTGGAAAAGCACAAGTTTACAGCATTTTTGATATTTTTACCTCACAGTTATTAATAAACACGTTAATTGTTATACGTTTCCAACTTTCTAACTGATTGCAAATCTAATATAAAACAGAGAACCCTTTCAAGCCTTCAGTTTGCAGAATTTTTGCAATTTCTCAATCAAACTGGTCAAATGTGTTAATTTACATTTTGTTATGTGCCTTGGAGACGGCCGTAAAATGAGATGTATTCGTTTCATTACTTAACCCGGGAGTAAAGGATGTTCAAAAAGAACCTCGCACGGAATGATAGGAAAATGGCCCTAGGTTAAATTGCATCAAATTTTAGTATGTAGTAGGTCTTGGCCTCCTGAACAATAGTTCTCATGGGCACAATGCTCAAGTCAATATAGCGCAAGCCATTGCTTGTTGAAGACAGAACAAGTGCGAAACCAAAGAACTAGTATACTGTTCTTACCATACACTACTCTTAATGTATGTTCATATTTATGTATTTTAATGGTCCTGTATGCTTATGTATATGCGAATGCATGTGTCAATTCTCATTCGGTAAACGTTTATGTCGAAACTTCATTCAGAATGTATTAATATGCACGCATACTCATTAGCATATAAGTATATATTAAGATTTAATTAGAAAAATATTTCATTTAAGATGCATTGTACCAAAGAAAAATATGTTGATCAAAAGGTAAGTATTGGTTATAATTCAATGACTGTTTAACATTAGGTTTTTTTTTCACTCGAATACTCATTGGCGATAACTGAGTAATGCAGGTTATTTCAATAACCGTATAATCGGTTATTTTTCATTCGAGTGATCTCATCACTACTTGTACTTAGTTTTCATCAATGGTTTTAGAATTTGGGTTTTCTGGAATATTTCAATGCTGTTATCAGGATTATTTCTATACATATGCCTGCTTAATGCCACACATACATTCGCATATACATGAGTATACAGCACTATTGGAGTACATAAATATAAACATACGTTAATTCATGTAGGGTAGGAACAATATACTAGTTCTTTGATTCCACGCTTAATGGTTCTGTCTTCAACAAGTAGTAGATTGACTTTTGAGCATTGTGCCCATGAGAACTTTATAGCACGAGCCGCAGGAGGCCAAGACCTATAACGCCTGGTTTTTAGGAGGCCAAGACCTATAACATACTAAAATTTGGTGCAATTTAACCGAGGGCCATTTTCCTATCATTCCGTGCGAGGTTCTTTTTGAGATTATTGTTAGTTTGTCTTTATTAACTGGCCTAATAATGATATCGAATTTTTTTTAGAATTAGTGATCAACTTTTGTTTACATAACATTAATTTATTCTCTAAAAAGGGTATTACAAGAAATGTCAATAAAATGTAAAATATAATACATTTACAATAGTACTACGTATTGTATTTTTGCGTACAAAATATAAATAGTATATATCTAAGTATATAACAAAGGATCAATCAATACAGACTTCTAATATCACTTCTCTAAAGATTCAGTAAACAGTAGAATACTTCGGTGGTTTATAATTGTTTTACCCAACACATTAATTTTTTTTGGGGCCCAAAATAGTTGTAAGTAGGCATCTCTGCAGCTCTCTCTGAAGGTCATGCTACATAATGTTCTAATTGCTTTCTTTTGTAGGACAAAGATTTGCCAAGTGTCAGTATTCCACATGCCTCGATGCTATGGAAATTTGAATAATAAGTTACTTTTGCCATTTGGTTGACGTACTAATATTTGAGGGTGTGGTTCCTTAGGTCATTTTATGAAGAAAAATCCATATGTCCACAACGGCTTACAATTTTTGCCACAGGGGGTTGAATTTTCTTCTTCTTTTAATCGTTATTTTTTTATATCTCACAAATAGTTCAGTAATATAACGATTTATATCGGACAAAATTCATAAAGTTTTGAAAATTTCCCACCTCTAAATAGTGTGCTTCGTCCCCTAGGAGGTCGTTTCCACCCCCATTTTGGTGCACTTTTTGATAAGAATACCTATATACAAAATTATTCCTTATAAAATTCTCTATGAAAAAAGTATCTATACTTTTTTTTCTAAAATTAATAGTACCGTGGGAAATAAGGCGCACACATAAGGGTTGGTTCCAGTTAACACAATAAATTGTAATCTTTACTATAACCTACTTTAAAGTTCAATACTTAACGCAAAAGCAGTAGATACTAAACTCCACTTAAAATTATAATAAATGTAGCGCTTCTATACTCTCACCTCTTAAAAATATCGCAATTTTTAAAGAATCGAGAATATTGTAGATTGTAAATTGTACTTGTTGCCACGCCACCACAGAGGTAAAGTAATTGGCGCGGTTTTTTTACGTGATGTCCGCTGTATACCCAATCCACTAATTATCAAAAGGTTACCTGCGTTAATTAATCTTCGTTGTCTTCCATACATTCGACATTGATGCATGCTTGTCCGAGGCAATGGTAACACATTGTGGAGCAACGTAAGCCTGCTCTTCTGCAACTGCACCTGTTTTCGCACCCTAATGTGCATGAATAAAAGAATAAATAAAATCGGGAGCCGGTACTTTAGTTGTTATAGTTGAGGTTAATATACCTCCGACTTTTTTCCATCCCCAATCAGTAGCTTCTAGCGTAACATTTTTCCATGTTTGAATTTGGTAAAAAACGTGATATGAGTGTTGCCAAGCAGCAGCAGAAGTTGGTGTAGTTTTGATAACATTACAGTATTGTTCGCTTTACCAACAAGTTTGTTAAAAGACAACATCTAGACTTTTTTCTGCGGAGGTAGAGGTGCATAAAGCTAGAACAAATCGCTCTCCTACGTCTACAATTTCTTCATGACTAGTTTTTTCATTATTAAAAGTTTGCACGATGTCTTGTAAGTCACCTCTTTTATTAAGCACAATGATTTCATTAACCTTTCCTTTGGAAAAAAACGCTGAGGTTGTGTCACAACCGCCAATGGCGTGTACAAATAATATTGTTTCTTTACAGTTTTTAAAAAAGCTAAGAATTGTAAATCTCATGAACTGTAAATCCTTTTGCTATTACCTTGTTTTCCTTTTAAAAAATTTATTGTCTTTGTTGGAGGAAGAACGAGCAATAAGAAGGACTAGCAGGTCAATATCTTGCCCTACAATAGCTGTGTCGCAATTATAACATTTTTCGATAGCAGTTTGTACTATTAATAAATCGGCGTCATCTGCAGCAACGAACACCTCGATTCCTTCTTTCATAAATTTTTTCACTAGTTCTGCAATCAAACGTTCTTTGTTAAATACATTACTAAGGAACTTCTGCTGAGTTTCAGAAACAACAGTGTTTTCATCAAATATAATTTCAGGACAGGTTCTTTACCTTTGCCTTTGTCATTCTAGGCTCTTCGTGCTGTTTGCATTATCCAAATAAACATTGAACAGGGCAGTTACTCTATTACCGTAATGTTTTCTTATGTAACTAACGTAAGCGTTGTTAACGTTATTAAATTCTCCTTTTTTTTTGGCCATATTACGCGGCGAAGCAAGTACCTTCCATCAATCACATACCCACTATTTTTGAAAATATGTCTCGTTCTGGAACAGTATTAATAATCTGGTATAAAGTTGCCTTATTAGTTTTTTTCATTAAGCCTAGAGACAAGAAATGATAGATTGATAGGTGGAGTGACTGCGAGTAAGATGACATGCTTAACCCTTTCAGACACAGAAAATCACGCACAAAAATAGCCTTTGCTGCACGGGATATTTTGTTTTAATTTATCTGTTTTTTTTTTTGTTATTGGGGATTGCTAAGCAGTAAAATATACTTTAGTTGCATTTGTGGAGATTTATTTTTTGTTTTAAGTATATACTTTGGCATGGTACCATATACACAGTATACATTACAGTGTACACAGTATATATAGTGTATACAGTCCACTATACATATACAATATGCGGTACGTAATTTGTACTACCATGCATTAAACGAGTCAGTTTGCTTGGTTTGCATGGTTCAAACGGTGTACCACCATGCCTGAAACGGTTAACATAAAGCCGTTTGTTACGTAAAACTTAACCCAATCGAACCAAAAAATAAAATCTGCGAATTTGCGTATAAAAACTGTGTGTATGTCCGATTTAGTGAAATACCCAATTATACCTCCATAAAAATTTTACCCGCAATAATACTCGTTTTTTGGGTAAAATTCTGCACATTGGCAGCCCTGAACAGCAACAGCTGCTTGCTCTAAAATAATGCACTATCGTAATGATCTTGGGTCGTCTGAGACGGGGTAGTGAGAGAAAGTGAAATTTGTTACATTGTGGACTGTGGAGTAGTGTATAGATTTATACCTTTTTTCGCGTAAAGAGCTTTGGAAATAGCCATACGGATATTCAGTGAATTATATTATCTGCGCTGATTACATTTGCGCCTTATTTATCAAAGTATTATCAATTTTAGGAAAAAAAGTGTAGATATGTTTTTAGTAGAGAATTTTATAAGGAATAATTTTGTATATAGGTATTTTTATCATAAAATGCACCGTTCCCGAGATAATCTAAAAAACCAGAAAATGGGGGTGGAAACGACCTCCTAGGGGACGACACTATTAGGGGTGGATACTTTTCAGTTTACTAATTCTTATGCTATCCTTAACATTTCTACCAATTTTCAAAACTTTATGAATTTTGTCCGGTATATAAAAATATTAACTGTTATTTTACTGAACTAAAAGTACTTTACATATTATTTTCAATTTTGGTGGTGTGTGTTAATAGGAAATAATACCACATATTTTAATTAGTTAGAAGTTCACACGCTGTGGAAAATCCCTGGGAAGTAATGCTGTACTCTTAGAAAATGGTATGATCACAACAAAAAATCAACAAAAATTCGCCAAACAATTTGATGACAAATATTTGGATCTCTAGCAATCTTCCTCTTACTCGTCTGATCCTCGATTTCCTGCAGCACCGCTTCCTCAATATCGGGTATTCTGACAGTTCGAGGTCTACCTTCTGAAGTATCTTTTTAGAAGCTACCAGTTTCACAAAGAGAGAGACGAATAGTTGAAAAGAATCGGCTATCTGGCAAAGCACGATTAGGATATCTAAATGAAGCAATTTTAATTTAATTGCTTCAATCAAGAACTGTGCGTGCGTCTGACGAGAAAAACGCAAGAGACTGTTTTCATGTGGAATTGACCAGGCCAATCAAAAAAAATATCAGAGGACTTTTTTGCAGGGATGCCACCGGTGGACCGAATGTAATGTTTATGAAGTTTTAAATAGTTTGTCTCATCAAAATAATACGCTTTTTGCAGGTTAGAAACCTAACCTATAATTAGCAGTCTACTTTTATTAATCAACAATATAGAAAAATTATTTGAGTGAATCGTTTTGTTTTTTATTATTTATTTATTATTTTGTTATTTTCTAATAACAGATTTAAACTGCTTCTGCTGTTTTGGAATATCAGTTTAAAAATAACAGATCGCTGAGAAGTACTGACATTGGCATATCGCAGTGCTCAGTTTATAGTAGGCAAATTTTTCGGTCAGGTGAATTTGACACAGCTGTCTGGTAAATATTGTAAGAATTTGTGTAATGTTAATAATTAAGCAAAGAACTGTTTATCATTGTGTGCACAAGATTTTCAGAGTATTTTGGGTTTATTTTAGTGTTTCAAATAAAGTATTTAGTTTGACAATAATGTTTCGTAGTGAGTATTATTCAACGTTACAAGCTGATGTCAAGTGTCGTTACGACGAAAAAGGCAATAATCGACGGTATCGACTCTTACACTCTTAGTTCCGATGATTTTTTGAAGGACTCAAGTTTTTTAGCAAAAAAAAAATTAAAGTATTGTGATTTTGTAGTCTGGTCGAAAAATATTTTATTTGTAGAAAGGATTCCGTTTGACAAAAATTTCTGTCTTACTAATATAACAGTATGTTGGTATTTTGGCTACTGCTATCTGTTATTTTCGAACAGAAATAACCGTTATAAAATAATAGATTTTGTTAAATAGCAACTCATCTCTAATTATTTTCATTTGCATTGCCTGTTATTGGATGAGGTTTCGTGTGCCCTCCAGACAGCGGCGTCTAAGTCATGTGACCGAAAATGATCTATAGGCATGATTGAAACTGACAAAAATTTGAGATAAAAATTTAAAAAAAGAGTGTCATTTTTGATGACCTGAAAAGTGGCAATTGATGCGACTCTACAAAACATACTTGTGCGTGAGGCTAGACCGTATGACGCCAGCTACTAAGTAGGCGCTTCACTAGCTAACGTAAAATATACGTCCACTATAAATGTTTACGTAATAAAGTTGGACAGTTCACGCATGAAGCAAAATGCCAGCAAAAAAGTGGTGTTTTATACCAAAATGTACTAATACATACACAAAAACCCCTTCAAAATTATTCCGATGGTCCTGAAAAGAGAAAAATGGTTTCTTGCAGCTCGAAGGAATGTTAAAGAAGTATGGCCTACATCGGCTATGTATTTCGTACTAAAGCACTGCCAGTGTTAGAAGACAATGACATATAGAAGAGGTGATAAAGCGTATTCGCGATTCTCAATTTTTAAGTCCTGATATGGTAATCGGCACAGAAATGGTTCAAAACATGACAGTGCAATGAAAATCACATGCGCTAGGTATAATAAATCTACAACAACCAAAAATTAATAAGTGAAATGAAATGCCTGTATCCCTTCAATTATATGGTGATGATGAATAAGCAAATTATAATTTAATTATTTTTTAAATAAGTGTACTTAATATTGCTTAACTATACAGGGTGATTTACCTTAACATGCGGAAAATAAAATGGTGTACTAGTCTTCTATGTGGGAAACCCCCGCAAAATTTTAGAGTGCTTGAGAAATGATGCTTGAGAAATATACTAAATATGAGACAGACAGAATCCTGTAAACAAATATTTCTTCAAAATAACTTTACTTACTCTAATAAGCCTCTACATCTATGAAGCAGTCATTTTTGTAGCAGAAAATAGTTCTTTGTTTGAAAATTATGAAAGAAGACATGCATCACACAAGAAATAGACATGATCTGGTAACAAATGTTCCAAATTTTACATATGTCAAAAAAAATGTACCCTACTCTCTTATAAAAGTGTATAATAAGTTACCATATGATATTAAGACTCAACCAATAAAAGTATTAAAAAATAAACTGAAAACCCTTCTAATAAACAAGACCTATTATACTATTGACGAATATTTCAATGAGAACCAATTTTAACATTTTTTTATAGATTCTACTGTTTTTGTATATAGCTTATTTTATCATCTTATCTATTATATGTTCGTAAAAGTACAGTATACATTTATAGTCTTAGTCCTAGTGTGTAATTAAATATTTTTATTTGTATATTAGTTTTCTGTATTAATGCCATGTATTTTTTTCTGTTTTTTGACTTGTTCAACGCCTATTGGGCAATGTATTATTTTTTTACATGAACTAATAAACTATCTATCTATCTATCTATGGTACCAAAAAGTGTTTTTTAATTTTAACACTATAATTTTTAGTTTTTTTTTTTTTTTTTGATCGCATAGTATATTCACTCATATGTTGTTACAAGCTTTGATTCCAAGATATTACAAGAAATGGTGAAAGCGCTATGGATGAATGCAGCGAACGTTTCGGTAGGTACTATTTTATTAAGTATGAATATAAAATAAAATAATCAAGAGGTAATTAAAAATTTAAAAATTACCTGTAAAAAAACTTTTTAAAACAAACTTTTATTATAAACGTGTACTAAAATGAAAAAAAAAAGATTAAATTAAGTTAAATGTCATAAAAACTTGTGTGAATAAAAAAAATACTAGTTTTTAAGACAATTAATTTCATTTTTTTTTAATTTTTTTCATTTTAGTACACCTAAATAATAACAAAGGCTTGTTTTTAAAAAGTTTTTTGTTACACTTAATTTTCTTAATATTATGTCTGACTTCACATATTTCAAATTGAAATTGAAGCTTTGAAATTTTGCAAGGCGTAAATATGCTTATGTCTGTTGTGCACATATTCTAAGCAAAATTTCTGCTGGCACTCTATATAATTGGGGCTGATGCTGTAAAAACTTAATTATTAGATATACATGCACCTTAGTGTACCAATTTTGAATGAATAACTACTTCCACATCCAGTGGAAGTATATCGACAAAAAAATTTTGCAAATTTTTATTGTTCAAATAGGCTTAAAATGTCATGAAACATCAAGATTTTAAGTTTGAGAGAAAAAAAGGTTCTGTCTGTGTCTGTCTGTAACTTTCTTTGTGGTCGCGATTATTCTGGAACCGTTTAAGATATTGACTTGAAATTTGGTACCTACACATATGTATTTTAACGTGATCTGGAAACAGATTATATTTTTATCTTATTCCGATGAAGGGTTGGGGGTAAACTGGGGTAAGTGGGGGTAAATAGATAGATCAAGCCCATTATTAAAGGGGGTGAAAAAAAAATGTGATTTATTGTGTGTACAAGAACCAAAAACCTCAAAATATTTTTTTTACTTCATCCACCCCCACCCCACTACCAATGTGACGACTTCAAATATTATATTATTAAAGTTCCATAAACAATTATTGCCACATACCAAATTTTTTCATTGTGGGAGAAAATCTGGATGTTGATGATCTGGATCTGTTTTAGCTTATCTTGTTTATGTAAATCTTTTTGGTGTTGAACGTTGTTCAAAAAATATTCTTTTGAACGTCGTAGTACTGTCGTGAGCAGAAAAAAAATAGGACAACTATTTTTTTCTAATGCAAATCTATCTCTATTTGCACACTTGCAATGAATTTTGACAAATATCTGACAATGTCACAAAAATTAAAGTTAAATGTACACAACTAGATTTTAGCAAAAATACGTTATAAGACTTGTCCCATTTTTTTTTGCGCACGACAGTACCAGTCCAGTATTGCAAAAAATACAAACACATAAATTAAACTACCAAAATATTTTTTAAAAAATGACAACACTGGACTCAACTCCGATGTTTTATGTTAAATAAGAGCACTAGCAAAAAAAAATGTATTTTGGAACTACTACTACTATGTGAAGAATTTGAGGTTAATGAAAAAGAATCGGAAAACTGTAAATTATGTTGGGAGGTTAGCTAATACAAAAAAATCTTAAATACCATTTATAGTATTTTTAATACGTTGACTGCTGGGCCACATTTTGCGGTTGGGTCTGGTGCACCAATCTTTTCTTATTTCCAGGGCTGGGTCCAGGTATTTTGCCGCCCCGGGCACAGTTTCATTTTGCCGCCCCACTCTTATATAAATAACATTAGGGCCAGGCGGAGTAAAAATGAGACAAAATGACATCTTTCAATTTTTAGGTTGCTTAGAATCGAGTCATATTTAATGCAAGATTGGTATCATGTAAAAATTACAGGAAAAACTATATTTCTATGTATTTTTTTAATAAAAACTACCGTTAATTGATAAACAAAAATAAACAGTATCTCATTTTTACCCTTCAAGTGGGGCAAAAAGAGACAGTGGAGGGCAAATGAAAGACACGTGATTTATTCCCATTCTTATTGACGTCGTACAAATGGAAGTACAAGAATAAGACAGAGGAGGGTTTTTTCTATTATATGTAATTTATTCAGATTTTTTACTAAACAAGAAGGGGCTTGCAGAAGGGCTAGCTTCTCATAAATTAGGAAGCTGAAATCAGGCCCCGTATATATTTCAAATTTCTCCCCGCCGCTCATCAATTATTAAGCACGGGGGCCCGTTGGCTTCCGAGGAGCCCGTAGCGAGGGCCCGCCAGAGATTTTGACAAAAATAAATTTTTCCGCTCATCAATTATTGCACGGGGACCCGCCAGTGAATTTAGTACCGGGGCCCATGATTTTATGCGGGGGGCCTGGCTGAAATGTGCCTGCTTCAGTCTGCCCATTTGGACTCTTTAGTCTCTTTTTTGCCCCGCTGTTAAATTTCTCGTTAAAATCAAATTTCTGATGATTTAAAACTAGCAGATTAATAAACTTGATCACAAAATGTGAAGTATGACACTTCTAGTTGACACCTGTCAAATACAGACAATAGAGAAACTATAAAATCCCCAAAAAAGTACTAAGGTGCGTTCAAACATTTTTTAAAAGTGAATTTACTGAATAATATTTTTTCCCGCATTAGGCATAGGACCTGATTGGATAACATAAAACAGTTCTGAATGTACAAAACAAACTTGAATAAAAAATTAAGTTTAATTTATTTCAATCTGGGTTGGATATCACCTTGTCTTTTATTTACCTCGCTACCTAGTAAATGTATCAAGGAAAAGTTTCTATATTATGCGGCTGCTTGCTAATTTATAGGGGGTGGATGCCACCCCTTTTCAGGGGGTGGCAACTAAAAAAAAAAAACAAAAACACTGGAGCTGAAAGAGCATCAAATTTTAAGAAGAAAAGGTTCTATGCAACTTTTCATATAAATTGAGTCTTTAAGTTATAACGACTGGAAAATTGGGATTTTAGCTTTCAAAAAAGGTATTTCAAATAGATTTTCGTCAAATAACTCGAAAGGTATTACATTGATTGAAAACATGTTAGAGACAAATAAGAAAGCTACTAAATTGAGGATGAATTTCGTTCTTCTCTAATTTCTGTAGACTTAATGGTTTCGGAGATCTGGAAGTATAGGTGGCATACGAACATTTATGGGATGAAGTATTTAGTTTAAATGTTAAATATTTCAGAATCTAGGGCACTTACGTCAAAAACGCTAACAACCAAAATGAAAGACTATTAATTAGCTTTCAAATGATTTTCTGTCTATTTCCTTAGCATAAAAAACAAACAAGTTATGACCAAAGCAATGTGCATCTACACATTTTTTAAATAAAAACGTCGCCATTTTGTTAATGTAAGTAGTCAGTAATTAAAAAATATATTCCCATATACTGTTTTTCGTTAATATATAGTATGATCTGGACCTTCAATTAAAACGATATATCACACTTCACTATTTTTCGTCAAAAAAAAAAAATTATCTGAATCCCGCAGTGGTGGGTCGTTGAGGTATAAATTCTAGTGCAGTACATAACACGCGGTAATGAATCCGGTTATTAACTGAATTAATGAATTTTCACAAACATTTGATGTGGAGATTTCAGCCGCTTCCAGTAGCTGCCCATTTTTTATTCCACGTTCATTCATTTTATTTGCATTATTTTAAATGTTTTAAAAAAATGATCAAATTTGATTTAAATCATATAATTTTAAAAATCAGCTGATTTAAACCAGGCCAACCATGCTGTTGATCCCTAATTATTTCCTTCCTTTCCGTGATTAACCGAAAAAAAATATATGCATTTCTTTTTTAGTTTGCGACTATAACCAACACATTTTAAAAGTATTCTGTTAAGTAGTGGATCTTTAACACTTTAACTGCCATTCACATTTTGTATCAAAGTTGATGATGTTTTTATATTAGGTTACATTGTCGTAAAGTAAAGTTGTAAAACAAGTTGCACCAACTGCGAATTAGATTGCAGAGACTGTAAGTTGCACAAGCATACCTTTGGGACGAATCAGCAAGGCATGAACAACACCGACGGGCATTATTAATATTTGTTTTTGGCATGTGAAATGCATCATGCGGGAGGTGAATTCGCGTCTTTGGCATTTAACATGCTAATAGGTACCAGTCTTAAAACTCGCCACTTAAAACAAAATTTCTAGCACTTACTGGCCACACCCCACATTAACTCTAGATGCTGTCCTAGGCAATGCCCCATTGCAACAGACCAGCATTTTACAGAATATTTAACATGCTATCAAATTGGTTTCAAAATAAAAAAATCCAATCTAACAGGAAAGAAGGCAGTAGAGATAGCACAGTTATCAACTCTTAAAAATGAAATAAAAGTTAACATTGAAACTAAATAATACGGATGTAAATTGTTACTATTTTCTGAAAGTGTCCCTCCTGTCAAGTCCAATTAAATAAAATTTGCCAAAACAAACAGCAATCTAACATATTGATATATTTAAAAGATATCCACCTTTTTCGCTCCTGCAAACTCATTATCATAAACTCACTTTTATTTTCAACAAGTATCGTTCGTTGTAAGGTATACTATTCAAATTTATACAAAAAATTCAATAATCAAAAACCATTACTTTTCATACTACTATTATTTAATATCTTCGAATAACTTAATGTTAGATAATAATAAATACCTAAACGAACAAAACCAAATTAGAAAAAAAAAACTAATTAGTAATAACTCACTGATGGACTCTTTCTTTTATGCTTCTTTTTCGATTTCTTCTTTCTGTACTCCTCCCCGCTCTCTTCGGAGTACGGCGTGGGGCTCTTCGATTTGTGCTTCGACTTCTTGTGCTTTTCACTATCTGAATCGCTAGTACTCGACGATTTGTACTTCTTGCTCTTCTTCTTCTTCGACTTTTTCGATCGCGAATGATGGTGGCTACAGGATTCCTCCATCTCGTGCTGGAAATCCTAAGAAAAAGAAATCGATAATAATTTTTATCTAAAAGTATTTTTCTATGTTACCTACTTTGTACACCTTCATTCTCTCCAATTCCATATCAAACGCTAAGAATTCCTTTTCGTTCTCTATCTTAGGCTTGATTTCATCCCAGGAAAGTTCAAAGTCTACATTTAACTCTCTCAATAAATTTTTGAAATTTACTTCTAACTTTTTTAAACGTTTTGTTTCCTCTTTTAGCCTTTCCTTTTCTTTTACTTCAGCCTACAAGAAAATAGAATTTTAAAGGCTACACCTCGTTCTGCAATTCATACAAAGGCACAGTGGGTCAAGTTTTATAAAAAGTGGCCAAAAATGCTTTTTTTCAACTTTCGAATTTCGCTTTGACATCTTGGGGGTAGTTAAAGGAATGATCAATGCATTAGGCGATATCTCTATTTGCTAGGGCTTGCAAACACGACCCTTTGTACAGCACCGTTTCACCGGTATTACGCCTATTTAATCACCAACTTTTGAAGAGATAGTGTATGTCTAAAACGTTCAAAGTGAAATTTTTACAGCAGCTTCTTTGAGGTATGTACTTTATTTTAATATATTGCAAAAAGAAAGTTTTGAATTTAAAAACAAATAGAAGTTTGTTCTATTATAGGGTGTTTATCTGAAACTTTTACGAGTAGGTTCAAATTTGTGTTCAAAAAAGTCTTACGTTGTCATCCCTTGGAAAAATATGTAAAAAATTACCTTAGACATTCCTTTACATACAAAAAAAATCGTATGCAATTTCAAGCGAATTTCCGAAATTTTGGATTTTTTATAACGCGCGACACGCATTCCGCGAGCTTCAGCAGCATCGCTCACTTGACACAAGGGGATGTGGAATCAATTGTTACATAACTTTTTATCTTTATAATAATCTTTGAAGTTATAATTAGTATTTATTATCAGCTATAACATCCCTAGGAAACATACATTATTGATATGTATGAGATAATGTTATGACAATCGAAAGCATGTAGGCGGAGGGCTATTACTAAGCAACGTGCTTTCGATTGTCATAAAATTATGAGGCATTTGTCAATATCAGAGGGATATTCGGTCAGAAAATTTTTTGAAAAATTAAAATCAAAAAGTCGCAACACAACAAAATATTTAATTTTCGTTCATGGCAAAACTCCATAAATATTCCCCCATGTGTATTTGTGGCTTTTTGTGGTATTTATTGGAATTTTTTCTTTGATTAGCGTGTTTATAGATTGAGAATTGGCATTATCAAAACGTGACATTTTGAAATTTATTTGGCAGTTATTGTGAAGTTGTCAAAGTTAAATTATTTTATTGTCATAGTGATTGAAAATTTCCTTGGATGGTGTTATCAGTGTAATGTTAAAATGATTGGGTGATTTGTGTCACATGACAAGAAATCACGAAATTTAATTGGTTGTTAGAACTAAAAAAAGAAGAAAAATTTTCAATAAAATTTGACCTGTCCAAGGAATGCTTCGAAAAAAATTCAGTTTAATAGTTATTTACTTATTTATTTATTTCGTTTCATTCCATATACTCTTACAACCCCTGAAAGTCGCCCCTGGAGGTAAATATTTTTTCATTTTTTTTATGGGTTAGTTAAGCAGTTTTCGATAACATTAATCAGACAAAATTAATTAATATGCCAATGTCTACACTAACAATCCCTAAAAGCAACCCCCGCTGGTGAATATATTTTTAATTAGTTTTTTGGTCTTATTCAAATGGAATGCTATAAAGTCCAACCGAAAAAAGCTGAAATACACAATTTTTCATAAAGCCATCCCTGTTGACATTTATTTTTTAAATTATTTTTCCCCCATTGCATATGTGATTGTTAATCGGCCTATGACAAAATTAGATTTTTGGACACTTTTTGAGATTTTCGGCCCACTGTGAAATGTGTTAAACACATTTTTCACGTGAGTAACAAAAGTTTTTCTCTACAAACATACAAATATAAAACAAATATTAAATATCTTGACTTTCTTTAAATAGTTGTTTCAACTAAGGCGATGAAAGTTTATTTTTATATTTGTAAATAAATCAATTTTAGAATTTCCTAAATTCTAGCATAACCAGTATTACTTTTCAATATTCACTGGTGAGTACACCGATCTCAAACGGTGTTTCAAAATTAACCAGTCACCAAAAATAAGTTGTTTCTAAATCTACCGGTGTAATCAACTGATTCAACCGGTCAGGCAAAACATCTACCGGTGTTTTGAGTTGGAATTTCGGTATTTTTAATAACTGCACTTAAAATTTAAAAGTTATCGAAATAAAATCCTGGAAACCTGTATTAAACGAAAAAGGAATGGTCATGATGAATGCAAATAATGTAATGCTAGAAAATGTAAATATTTTAAATTAGTCAACAAGCAAAACCAATACCTATCAAAGTTGTCAAAAAAAAAACTGGAAAAAACAACCAAAGCATTTCATAATTTTTAACCACAGACATCTACCGGAAAAAAATATCATTCTAACCGGTTACTTCTACTGGTGGATACAGAGGTGAATATTGAAAAGTGACCATATTTTCTTTTGATTTTTCATGCACTACTCTTTTTGCTGTTTGCAAAATCCTGTAAAAAATATTCTTTATTGACAACAAAGATTTAGCAATTCATATTTATTATGAATCCAGGAACATTAGGCGAAAAAGGTCAATTTTTGTCCGGGTTCCGTGATGGTGTAACGAACTTTGTTTTTGAAATCTCTAAAGCAATTGATAGTAAATTACCTGCTTTGGGATTCTTTATAGATTTCAGTAAAGCTTTCGATAATGTCAACCATGAACTATTGCTCGCATAATTATTTAGATATGGTTTCTAATAAAATATTTGAATATTTGAAAATTTCCAAAATTCCAGAAAGTTTACTTTGGAAACTTTCGGAATATTCAAATATTTTATTGGAACTTTCCTTTTTTCAAAATTTCGTTCCGGAAACTCCCGAAAATTTCCTGGAAACTTTCATTGGTACACGGAAATATTCTGGAGTGGATTCATTCATACTTAGTCAATCATATTACCGAGGGCTACCTCAGGGATCGCTACTAGGGCCCTTACTATTTATATTATACGTTAATTATCTGCCAAACCACACTAAGTGTGTCAGTGACTATGTTTGCTGAAAATAGCACCATAACTATGGCAAAAAAAAATTAATAACAATGTACTAGATGAATTTTCTGCTTGGTGCAACCGTAATATTAAATTTGTCCAAAACAACTTAACATGAACTTTCACAATAGGAATCATTGTATTATACAGAATTTTAAATTTTGCTACAAGAGTAAATTCTTAGCAGTTGCCTTGGATGCAGATCTGGAAATCCCAAATTGACATAGTATGTAAGAAATTAAATTAGAGCTATTTTGCAATTATAAAATTGAAAAACATATTTAATCTTAAGGCACTACTAAACAGGGTTGATAAAAATCACGATTTTTTCAAAAAAATCAAAAATCATGATTTCTTTGATTAAAATCAAGATTAATTTGATTTTTTTAAATTTCTTAACCCATTACTAAAATAAATAAATGGAAGTAAAAATTAACTTATACTTCTTGAAAATTATGTTCGTTTTCTTGCTTAAGTTTCAAGTTATCTGCATTTACTCAAACTTTATTGTAATATAAAAAGTTACACAAAAAATGCTGTAGAAATTACCATAAGCTTTGTACTGTGGTATAAAGAAGTATGAGTATATGGAAGTACTAATAATCTGTTATTTTTTAGTTTAAATTTATTAAAGTTTTTCTGCGTTACCTTTTTTATATTTTTTTAATTTAGAAAATAAATACAAAAGAATATAATAAAAATCTTCGAAAAATAGTAACTTTGTAAATGCTTGATTTAAATCACTGATTAAAATTTAAAAAATCACCTGATTTAAATCGTGATTTAATAATAATAAAAATAATAATAATAATAATAATAATAATAATATAATCTTTATTCTATAATAAAACCAATCAGGTGTAGAACAAGTCAAATTAAGTATAGTACAAACAGTTATAATTGTAATACCAAATAGGAACAAACATACATATAAACAAATTGATACATTAACTAAAAGTTATAGTTTAAAAACTCGGAAATCGAGTAAAATGCCTTAGTGGTTAAAAAATTGTGAAGCGTTCTTTTAAAGTTTTTAACAGGTAAGTCTTTGTAATTATTAGGTAAATTATTATAAATTTTTATTAACTGAAACTCAACATTTTTTTGAATATGAGAAGAGGTTGTCTTTGGCAAACATAAAATATTATTACGCGTGTCATACGCATGATCCACTTTGTATTTATCAATAAAATCACTATAATTGCTCTTAACTAGACAGGCACACTCGTATATATACACACATGGAAGAGTAAGTATATGTTTTTCTTTAAAGATCACACTGCATGTTTCTCTTCTCTTTAGATCGAAAATGCTTCTTAAACAGGCCTTTTGTAATCTGAAGATTCTGTCAGCTTCAACAGAATTTCCCCAGAATATAATTCCATATGTTATTCTGGACTTAATGTAAGCATAATAAGAAGTTATAGCTGCTTCTTCACTTACAGATCTTGATATAGTTCGTAATGCATACGTAAATGAACTGATTTAAATCAACTGATTTAAATCCGCTCAACCCTGCTACTAAATACTCAGTATTCACTTGCATAGTCGAATACAGTATTGGAAAGTGTTGGTTTTGGGATGGCAATAAGAGTAAGCGAGAGCGGCAAGCGAGAGCGAAGCATGCAATCGTGTACATGCTTCTCTTGATCAGGGTTGTGCAAAAACCCACCTTCTTTAGAAATGACGGCCCACTGGGTATTTAGATGGGGTTTTCCGGGCAATTGTGTGTAATTGTGGTTTATTCTGGGTTTTTGTATAATTCAAATTTCCCGCCTAATTTCCCACCTTCAATTCGGCATTGCTTTGACAATATAGCATGTGACAACATCTAGACTGTGTTGAAAATATTCTCATATCAGTTCTGAAAATCTAGTAAATGTGTTTTTTTTTTTTTCAAAATTGCATAGTTCTCCCGCTTCTAATGCCGCAGTAGAAAGAATTTTTTCTAGATTCGGCCATATATGGAGCAAACAAAGGAATTAGCTTGTAGCTGATAAGGCGTCAAAACTAATTAAGATTTATAGACATTTAAATAAAACATAAATATCTTTTCAAAAGATATTTATCTTTTGCCTTTCACATTCCAGTTGAGGAAAATTTGTTAAGTTTTTGTTATTTGTTTCATGTTTTTATTTTTCTGAAGTTTACTATTTACTTGTTTTATTGTTTACTAATATATTGACACGTTATATTTTTGTTATTGTTTTGTTCAAGTATTTGTGAGGCAAAAATATAATTTTTTACAATAATTGCTTTTTGTTCCTGCAAAAAAAAACGAAAATCAAACAAAAACCCATATGGGTTTTTCTAAAATCAAAAACCCACAAAAACCCACCCATTTTACCCACCATTTTTTCTAATTGTGGGTTTTCTGTGCCTGCTCTTGATGGGCGTGTCACTGTTTACCTCTGCTAGAGTACTGGTGGATGTCTTTATTGTGGGCGGTCGGTTAAATCATTGAAACTAGTGCAATACCAAAACAAACGCTTTCCGATTCTGCATAAGTTTTAATATATTATGTTGAGGGTATGACCACCGAAAGAGACAGTTTTTATTTGCCAAAAAAAAAAACACTTATACATTTAATATTTAACTTAAAACCAGGGGAAACTGTAAACACGGTTTCAAGTTAAATAAATTACTTATAACTCCATCTATTTTGGAGGTTCATAAACAGATTCATCTGTTCATGCTAACCTCAGACTGAACTAAAATGACAATATAAAAGATTTCCTAAAAGATTTTAATTTGATAGATTGTCCGCCTTGTGGCTAACTTCAGGTAATTTAATAATGTTGATATTAGTTAAGTTTTCTAATTTTTCTTAGAAAAAATATTAGACTAATTCTTAAAGTTAACCGATTGTTGATGGTACACAACCGGTTAACTTTAAGAATAGGGAACTTGCCCAAAAAATAGAATTGAATTAAAATACTCAAAATCGTAAACTAACATCATTAAAAACCCCATAGACTACAAAAAATTAAAAAAAAAAAAATTTCTCCAGAAATATAAGCGATTAAAATCTGCCGGATTTTACTCACTCCTGAAACGTGACGTCAGTAGGTGAAAGTCAGATGACGGCGTCAAGCGACACCGATTCTGCTTTCGCATGCTCATTTGTCAGAAACAACTAGCAGTGGACACAACCTAACCTAAAATTCGTTGGAAAAACATCTTCAATATTCTGAAATGTCACAAAATGCTACTTTTGATTCGTTCGTGCCGAGTCGAATTTTCGAATTTCGCCGTGCAATTTACGATCAGGTTTATCTGGAAGACTTCCTATTTACGTCACGACATCGTACGGCCGTCCCAATGGTGTTTTTCGAAAAATATGAACGTGTCAAGATTGTATGTTTTTGCAATTTTTTCGGCTCCGAAATGTAAGCTGTTTTTTGCTATTTTTCGCAGATATCTCCAAAACGGTGGGAGTTAGCTCGAAATAAAAAATAAGGTCAAACGAGTATTTTCTACTACGAATCTTTTGCTATCACCAGACTTTTGATTTGTTTTTTCGTTTCGGAGATAACTACAGAAATGTCGGCCACGTACGGCAAAAAATCGCAAATTTTGAGCTTCTACAGTTGGCAACTTTTTAATCTTTGCTCCTACGCCAAAACACTACACTAGCTAATTTGAACATAATTAAATTTGCTAAAACTTTTTTTTTTATTTTTTGAATTCCGACAAAAATTAAGGAATTAGAGGGGGCGGGATTTGGGACTTTTTTTTTTTCGGTAAAATTTCTCCATTTTGTCACCGTAATTAATCGGTAATTAACTGAAATCGATCTCATTTACGATGTTCACTTAATATCATGTACTATTTTGACGCTCCGTTAATCTCGGCCCTTCGAAACAAAGGTTTCTGAGAAAAATTATTTTTTTAAGATTTACATACACTCTATAGGAAAACGTGTAATTTCCTACATTTCCTCGAATATCTCGATAATTATTGTTTTTTTCGAAAAATTTGTAGACAGCTTATGTAAAGAGAAGTAATTGAGCTTTCCGACCTTTTTTTATTTTTTCTCTAACATAAAAAACAAAAGACTTATGACCGAATATGCCGACGTCTCAAAGCTAACCGCCACCCAGTCTATTAATTAGGGTGAAGTACGCCATCTGTTGGACACCACGCGAGACCAGTTTTCACCCGGTGACGTCACAGTGCTTTTCGTGAGAAGTGGCGAGGATTTCAACTTTAATTATTTATTGCAAAGTAAGTACTGCGATTTAAGAGCTGATATTCGGTGTGGCGTGTTTTTATACATAAATACACACTTTAATGAAATAAAAAAAAAAATGGGCAAGTTCCCCATTAGTCTAACATTAACTGTTCTAACTAATGGCACTCTTTTTAAAATCTGTCGTAAAACCTATATTTTTTTATAAAACTAACCTTTTCCAAAAATGAATTGAAAGTCAGCTTGACATTGCCAGCGTCCAGTGTGGCAGACCGTTTGTCTTCGCAAATGACAGTGGCAAACTGATCGAAGGTCGTGTCCACCTTAACTTCGAAATTCTTCTCCCTGAGAATCTCCTTAATGATTTTCTTCTCGTCGTGAAACCTCGACTTCAGGTCCTCCACGTAAAATTTGAAAAGGTCCAGAGGAGTGGAGCCGCTTTGACCTGTAAACAGAAAAAATTGACACTCCAAATATAATATACGTATTTACTACCTACTACTTACACTTACCTAACATCGCAGAAAACCGGATATCTGCGGATATGATAGGATACAATTCCACCCACAAAGACATTGAAGTCAGCTTTCCCTCTTCGTGCAGGTGGTCTAGAAGCGCCAAGAATTGATCCCGATTCTTCCTGCACTGCCTCTTCAGCCTCCTCTTTTCTCGCTCCTTCTCCTCCATTTGTTCCTTCTCCAGAACCCGGATATGTTCCTCGAAGACGATTAACGCATCCTCCTTGTCCATAGCCAGCAAATTCACATCATTTTTGAAGGAATTGTTTTCGAGAAGTAGCACTTGGGCTTCACTCCACGTCGTGTCGTAGTTTATCTTCGTCATGCACTCTAACACTTCGGCTAATTTTTTCATATTCCGCTTCTTCAAGACCTTGGCCTCTTCCTTTTCACGTTTCGAGAGCGAGAACATGACATCCTCGTAGATGTCTCGGCGGTCAGAATCAACAACGTTCTGCCAAATCTAGGGGGGGAAAAGGTACAATACGAATGTAGTGGAGTGCAATTTGCCTTAGATGAAAAAAATAAGTTATTAGGAAATTGACTGGTGAATTGATTTGCATAAAGCTTTTATTATATCATTTAGTTTGTTACAAGTATTACACTATATATTACGTTCTATAGTGAAAAAACACAATGCATTGAAAAATGGTTTTCAGAAGCAAAAAAGGTGATTCAAAATATGTTTTTTTTACAAAGAAACTTACCTCTAAGTGCCCAAATATTTCGTCGCACCTATAATACTTGGTGTTTGACGTTATCTTGTCAGAATGTAGCAAGAAGTCCTCCAACTGCTCCTTGGATTTCTTCGCCTTCAGTCTATTTTCTTCCTTCTCATCTTTCTGCTTCTGCGTTTTGTATGCGTTGAAGACTTGCTTTTTCTCATTGAGTTTCTTGAAAGTCTCGTACCTAGGATCTGTGAAAATAATCTTGACACACTGTTCCCAACTGGCATTTGAGGGGACGTTTTTGTCTTTCAAAAGCTCCTTAAAGGCTTCCATAGCCTCCTTCTTGTCCTTGAACATTTTAGGCTCAGGTGTTGAATTACGCGAGTCTTTCTGAGGTTCGCTATGGTTGGACATGTTAGAGTCTTCATCTAAAGTAAATAAAATTTACATACAGTCTTTGAAAACCGTTTTCATAATAAATAAAAAAGTGTGTAAGTTGTGATTTGCTTAATACCTAAATAATATTTTCTAATCATGATAAAAGAAAATGAATAAAAAATAATTAATTGTACAAATAAATCAAGAATAGGCTCATAAATAATGAATGAATGTTTCTATATTCTACTGATGAGAACTAACGAGTTTGAAAAAACTTGTAGGTACAACTTTTCTAGAGTTGAAATAATAATAATGTAAGGTTCAATAATTGTGAATGACTGAATTTCAATAAATGATTTTAAGTATTTTTAATATTTTTTGCCTTAAAATGCTAGGAATCCTATCATGTAATTCAACACTTCGTCGGTATTAGCTAGAAGAGTAGTTGTTTTGATTGGTTCTCCAATGAGTGTTTTAAAGTGTTTTCCTAAGAAGTATATTAGCATGACCAGATTAAGGTATCAATATACAGAAAATAGATAATTTCATATTAAATAAAAAAGTGTGAATGATTGAATTTAAAAAAATGATTTAAATATTTTTAATATATTTTTTTGCTTTAAAATACTAAGAATCTTATCATGTAGTTCAATACTTCGTCAGTATTAGCAAGAAGAGTAGTTGTTTTGATTGGTTCCCCAAAAATGAGTGTTTCAAAGTATTTACCTAACTAGTATATTAGCTTGCCCAGACTAGGGCAACAATATACAGGGCAACAATATATAGAAGTGGGTAAGTTGTGATTTGCTTAACACTAAATAATATTTTTTAATCATGATTTCTTATTAGGTCCTGGGGATGTCTTTGTGCTGTGTGGGTTCCTCTGACACAAACTGTGGAACTCAAGCATACCAAGTATTGTTAAAATGTTTTTAAGAATACTTGCTTGTGCTTGAGTCCGACGATCAATAACAGTCCGAAGACTACTGCACAGCATATTTGACACCAGTTCAAAATTATAATAATGCACAACTTTAGAGTGTATTTTTTACATTATTTGTTATGAAACTTGATAAACTACATCCAATTACATTATTTTTTTCAATTATTAGGCCTCCCGCGCACTGGCGATTTTTAGTTGCACAACTAAAAGTTGGTAGAGTGACAACCACAAAAATGTGTGGAAATTGGATAAACACTGCTCAGACCGAAATTTTAAAGAAAAACTGTGGTGTGAAGTATGTTCAGAACTGATCCCGAATTGGGGTAGGTCCGTAAATCTTCATATATTTTATGAAATTCTCCATTTATTAGACGGGCACTTATCAATGGATGAATCCACCATTTTCTTCTGCGTTTTTTCCTTAAAGTGCACAAACACATGCTATTTCATCAAAGTCCATTTTTAAACTAATTAATTGGCTCAATTTTTAGTTGGAAATGCGCGGGAGGTTGAGTTACAATTTTTTGTCATTTAATGCGCGCAAAACTTCAACTTTTAGTTGTACAACTAAAAATCGCCAGTGCGCGGGAGGCCTTATCATTAATGACTCTGAGACTTTTATCGGTGGGGGAATGTTTACCATGATTAGGTATTTGGATGAGACTGAATATTGAAAGAATCCTGGTTTCTAAGTATTCTGAAGGGAATATTAGGGAATATTTATGAGGATCACTGTACAGAAAATTTACCTTGTTTTGGAGGAGGAGTTGGCAATGAAATAGAAGCCAAAGTTGCAGCCATTGCAGCTTCCAACGCACTTTTTCCACCTGGGCTTGCTTCTGAAAGGAAATTAGAAATCTAGTAACGTATTTGGATTTGAAATTACAGTTGAAAATAGCAATTTTCTATATTAAATTTTATAAAGTGAGCATTTTTAAACAAAAAACACATTTCTGCTAAAAAATATATAAAATTAATTAGGTCACTAAATTATGTTTGACATGTTTCAAAAAAAAAAAGTAATAATAATACAAACTTCTTACCAGGCACCGAGATGTTTGGAGAATTAGAACCAGTCACTGGCGCACTAGGTAGAACAGGACTCGACACTTCATTGGGGGTTGTAGGAGCTGACGGAGGTTTTACTCTAAAATAATGGTAAAATAACATGGCATATCAGATTTTGTACAAAAAAAAATAGAAACTAAATGGTTAAATAAAACTTACTCTTCGGCCGTGATTTTTTTCTTTATTTCTTCCAACTCTGGAGGTATTACCCATCTTGACTCTTTAGTATTGATGTTGTGGTAGTATATTTTGCCATTATCTGCTGTATACTCCTTCCATGGGCACTGTGACAACAGCAACTAAAAAAATATAAAGCAAATATACCAATTAGTAAACATCTAGTATTATTTCCCAAAAAAAAAGATGCAGCAAAAGTTACTTACTTCCGCGGGAGTTTTTAACTGATCTGGTTTCTGCCACGAACTTTGTTTGGTCACCGAATTGTAATAGTAAGTTCTACCATCAGGAGCTTTATGTTCCGTCCACTGTTCACCTGGGACGCCCGATCCTGGCATTGGCCCCGGAATTCCTGGTCCCGGCATTCCCGGTCCTGGCATTCCTGGTCCTGGTGGTCCGGGAGGTCCGAAGTTCCCGAACCCGGGTGGAGGTACACTAAATGGTGGAATCATAGGTGGATAAGGTCCCATGCCTGGCATAGGCACTTGGGGCATCAGAGGAGGGGTTCCCATGCCAGGAGGAGGTGCAAATCCTTGAGGTGGCATGTTTGGATCCTGAAAACACAAACGTGCTAAGAACCGGAGAAGTAACCTAAAAGCCGCCACCTAATTTAGAGATTGCACTTACCATTTCTTTTCATATAAACACAAAACTATTCTACTAAATGAATTTATGCACAGAGTAACACTACAGCACCTTAATTAATCATATCTTTAGATCTAAATGTATTAAATGTACAAATAATGCCAATGCTGTTCATTAAAATTTATTAAACACCGGGATAAATACTAACTACTTTAGTAACTGCGCTGTTGCACCGACATCTGTCAAAATAATTCAAACTACAAATTGCTAATTTCCCGAATTTACACTATCTAAATACTAGTCTTAAAATATCAAATTAGCAGTATCTGACATTAGGTCCATTCCTTTGCACAAGAAGTGTGACACTAATTTTGAGTGACACAGATAGCATCAATGTGGACATGAATACTTGTCTTTATTATTCATGAATGCGGATATTAAGCAATCCGAACCACGTGACTTTTAACATGGCGTTGTGGGCAAACATCCGGCAAACGTTTGTTTTCATTCGTTAAACGTTTGTTGAAGAGTTTCTTTTTCGGTTGCCTTGGCTATACGCTTCCGCGAGTTAATTAAAATACTTAAACCCCGTGTTTGCCCATAACAAAATAATTTTGACAGGTTGTTGGATTGTCTAATGATGTAGTAGTCGTCACCATCAGTATCAGTATTATATATCATTTATAATGATTTTATTTCTAATATATATTTATATGGCAAGAATAATCAAACTATGTTTTATTAAGTTGTTTGTATTTAAGGAAGGGCTGAAAAATGCTTAGCAATGCCCTTTCCTTTTGAGAAAATGTATAAGTGTCTTTATATATTTTTTTCAATAAACATTTTATTATTATTATTATTATTATTATTATTATTATGTGCAATTTGATAAAGAATCTTTTGATCCTGTACACTTTTCCAAACATTGATTGATTGATTGATTGATTGATTGATTTTCTCAATGAAATATTGACATTTTTTTAAAAAATCAGGATTTGAACAAAAATGTAAGTTATGCCGTATGCATAGCATTCAAGTGACCATCACTCGAATACCTAGCATTCGGTTATTGAAATTAATCGGTTATATGTCCATCACTACATTGTACATTTACATAACATCCCTTACACCAATTGGGGCAAAACACAAAGGGTGCGCGCGTTATCTCTTCTGTAAATAGGAACTAGGGAAGTGAGAAAATTGTTAGGTTACGTTTGTCATCAGGGTTACCGTTTTCCACGGTCAATAAACGATACGCGCGGTTACATCAATCAGCAGCTTTAGGACGAGAGAGACGCGGGGGGCGGGAAATCGAATGAAAGAGACAGACATATCTAATTTCCGTGCAGAAGACAGAGACAGAGATTCCAGTAGGGTCTACAGCGTACGTCACCTGTAGACACTACAAGCATCTTTGTCTCTGTCTTTTGCACGGAAATCAGATATCTTTCATCTCCCGCCCCCCGCATCTCTCGCGCCTAAAGCTGCTGATTGAGACAACCGTATGGTTTAATGACCGTGACCGTTTTCAATTAACCGTATTCTACCAACATTCCGATCAGAATCTACTAAAATCTACTAACCTAAAATTAAATTCTACTTAAAACTACCGCTATCTGGTGTCGGGCGGAAATTTTATAAAATATTTAATTCCTGCCTAGTAGAAACCTATAAATTAATGTTTGTGAGTTAACACCGCTACTGCTAGATGGAGCAGTATTACTTTTAACAAACAATAAAGATAAGAGGAGTAATGAAAACTAAACATTTATTCAAATAAAACAGAAAATAAAATATAAAATAAAATTAAACGTTTATAAAAATAACAAGTAAACAAAAGTATTAAAACATTTTGAACGAAAAATTCATACTTTAAGTACCTTGTACTTATCAGGCGTGGATTTAGAAAATTCTTGAGGGGGGGGGGGGTCGTACTTTTAAACTAAATATATGATTCAACATCTATCGGAGGAAGACTAAACGTACCTAAATGACTGTAGCAGATGTCTCTATAGATATTTGATTGAGTTCAGTGCTATTCGACGAGGTGTCACTTAGGTTACTAGCTTAAATTATCATAGATGGCGATAAAATATAGTTTTTAAACTGATATTCAGAAAATCTACTAAAATCTACTAAAATCTATTCAAATTATTAATTCTACCAAAATTCTACTGTCCACCCTCATTTTTCTTGAAAATCTATTAATTTAGTAGGCAATCTATTGCAAACGGCAACACTGTTTGTCATTTTAAAAACCCATTCGTCTTTCTGAAAAACTGAAAGTACACCACACAATTTAAATTCAATCCTGGACGTGTTAGAAAATATTTACAAAACTAAGGAAATTCAACAAACAGCAGAAGTAATAACCTATGACGAACACGTGACAATAGCAATGTTTTCCTCCTCCAGTCGAGATAATGCTCATTTCGGGAGAAAGGAAAAGAAGGAAAGAAGGAAAAGCTTCGACCATTTAAATACAATGGTCGAAGAGAAAAGGAAGGAGATGAAAAGAGATAAAACATTCACATCCTCTGCTTCCTGATTCGAGAATAGGGTCCCTGATATGATTATGATATTTGCATCGGATTTTTGAAATTTACAGGCGCTATCTGTTGAGCGTGATTTCTACTTTTAGAACTTCTTCTTCTTCTGGATCAAGCGTTATTACTTAAAACAAGTAGTCAAAATGGCAAACAAACACTTGTCACTTATTTGCATTGAACATTTGATTCTCTTTTGTTTCTCTATGTAAAATATTTCGGAAAGAAAGTAGGAAGGGTTTTTTTGTGATTGTTGATTTTCCGAGCTAAATATCGGGACTAAACACATTCGAAATAATTTCATTGATAATAAAGCCTATAATATATCTACATAGTAATATAAACCACTAATTAATAGATAATATCCTAGTTAATGCCAATCGCTTCTTTCCTCAAAAGTTGGATCAATGTGAGTATTTAATATACATTTCCTCTAGAATAGGTATTTAAAAAGCTGCCCATAAGAGATATACTTTATTTCAGGTCATTTACATAAGGGTAGAGTTAATCAATAAAACACAGAATATTTTTAATTTATGAAAACAATTTAATGAAATCTAACCTCACTATGTACAAAAACAAATTAAACGAATGTTTGCATTTACGTATATCATAAAATAAAACTGAGTATAGACATTTTTTTACTAGAAACAGATACACATTTATACTGAATAAATACTTTACTACAAAACATCTTGGAAGTGTGCAGAATATGCTTAATACATATCGTAAACTTGTAAAAATAATTCTAATTAACTACTTCTACACGAGATCCTAAATTAAATTCATTTTCCAAATGATCGGTCAAAACATAAATCAGTATTGAGCACTGGACGAGGCATCTTGAAATATTTTAAATATATGATAAAACCCATTTTTAAAACCGCCTTATTCTTCTCAGGTGTCTTTTTCCCAAGTATCTTTAAGACTGTCACTGCAGAAAAATGAGAAAACAATATTCGAATTGGCTCATAAGCTATCTCTGATGCCAGCGCGAATAATGGCTCTTGCTTTATTTTTCTTTGTAAGAGTTTCAAATCTAGAGATGCTTGAGAAAAAAGTATACCTCATTATCATCTGGAGGTAATTTTTAAAGATGGCGACAAGCGCCTCTAATTTTCGTGTATTTACAAAAGATATGGATTTTTCCAGTTATTCAATAAATTTGATCAATACCTGGTACATAGTACAATAATACATCATTTTGTTAATGACCATGACGACCATAAACTTTATGTTAGAACTTCCAACTGAACATATAACTTCATTAAACACTTATCCGTATTCATTCATATGACTTGTTGAATTACAAGTTTAAGAAAAGAAACTAAAGCTATTATTTAATTAGTCTTTCAGGGAGATACTTAACAACTACTTAAGTGTAATCACAAGGTAACAGTCTCGTCGATTGAATGGTTCTGCTTACAATTCTTCTTATTTTTATAATCGTTTGAATCCCTCATCATCCCAAATACTTCCTGCGAAGCGTAAGTTACATACAAATAGCCATCGGAGCTCGCATGTTCTGTGTAAATCTCTGCCAAAGTTAGGGAAAGGCTCAACATCGACCTATTATTCACCAGTAAATATAGAGCTTGATTGGAGGTGAGCTTGACTCGATTCCTGCAACAAATAATCAGTATTCCTTCTTTTGAAAATGTATATTTTAGGAACAGTTAGCAGAAGGATAATAGTTTTTTTTATTTATGCAGACACGAGGGGAAAACCGTGAAGGAAATCTGGTGTGCACTCAGAAGAAAATCTGAGCAAATCCGAGGAAATCTGGAGGGAATCTCAGGATTTTTTTTTTAACAAAGAGGAAATCTGAGGGAAATCTCAGGAACTTTGAATGTTTCATCTTTTTCTCTCGGATTTCTCCCCCTCGCTCATCAAAAAAATTTTTTTATCAAAGAGGAAATCTTTGTAATCTTCGTCAAAGAGGAAATGTGGTGTACAAAATTTTGGGTGTGGTTGACCTCTCGTGCAGACATTTGTCAGCTTTTTCTTCCCTTATAACTACTTTTAAAGTGGATGCAATAGAACCGGTAGTTGATTAAATTTATCTAGGTTTCAAATTTTAACTTATGAACAATTTATTTATTTATTTTATATAACAAGTTATTCAAGTAAAACTTTGCTCAAATCTTTATCCCACATTTGGAAGCCTCTAATTCTGTTACAAGGTGTTTTAAAACTCATATAAATCTTTCCTATTGTTTTTGGTTTCTGAGTTCGCTATATATTTTATTCACCGAAAACTGTTTACCTTATTATAGTTTGGAACTGTGACATCGTAATTTCTTGTGGTACTAAGAACTTTGACTTGTCCAACAGTGGCAGATGAGTTTCCCTGTGAAACCTTTGTACTATGACCTAGAAAAAACAGAACTGTAGATTAGATAAACTGTTTTTGAAAATTTAATGACAAAGTTGCATTTTAGTACGTCAGACATATAGTTTTATAGGGGATTTTAATATTTATGGCATCTTATTTAAAAAGTTATGTCAGTCTGAAATTTATTTATTTAATAAGCTCACTGCACTGTTGCTTTGTGTAATCATATTTCTGAGGACATTTAATGTTTATTTCCATATAAATATTAGCCCAGATGACAGAGAACATTTTATAGTGAAACCCACAAAAATTTGCAAACTGATTTTTTTTTTTAATGAGTTCGTGAAAGTGTATAGAATAATCTCCTGAAAAGTTTACATTTCGCTCGGACGCAGAACATAAAAAAAAAGTGAAAAAAAAATTTTTTAATCCATTTTTTCAAAATTTTGAAATTATGTCAGGGTAGGAAAAAATAAAAAATACAGGTGGATAGACCACGTTATCAATGCATACACAGCCACCACACGTAACCGCATGAATTTTTACGTATCTTTAGTGTATTGTATTTATTACAGGTACACCTATCCACATTTCAGCTATATCCAATGGATTCCTTATACATTTGTTAATGTATTGGAAAAGCTCCAGAATTTATATTCAAAACAATCAAAGATATCTTCATAGCTGTAAGGATAAGATCGTGAAACTCATAATTTCTTATCATGATCTGATTGATCATATTTTCGAAAAAATGCAAGCAAGTAAACGATTTTGTGTTTGAACATTCGAAGAATATACATTTTTTTCCGAAATAGTGATATTTTATTTTTTCCAATGGGTCAATTTCTCGGCAAGTTACAACCTCGAATATATATATTTATCAAAAAAAATCGTCAAGCAAGGAAATTAAAATGATTTGAGATGTACTTTTTTTTTAATCCTCGTTACTACAACTTAATAAACCATAATAATTAATAATCATGAAGTGTACATACTTTTCAACAGTTCTCAATGAAGAAAGAATTTTTTTGAAGGGCTTTTATTTTTTTCGATATTGTTTATTGCGACGATTGGGTTCGGGCGGGATAATATATATAAGTATATTTTTCCCATGCATCCTTTGCTTGTATTGTTTAAAACAAAAAAGCATCAGAAAGCTACAATTTCCATCTTTTAAATGAACCAACACTTATATAGATTGAACAAATTCTGATTTAGTGACATGTAATTCAGTGCGTCTGTGTCACAGTCATGCGTATTCAAGCGCGTGCACGCATGGATCTCGCTCCGAGTTATAACGTTACACTTGGTTATTTTTTTTCCGGGAAAACCGTGGCTTTAACGATACATTCTGTTAGGACATTTTTTGTTCATAAATACGTGATCTATCCAACTGTATTTTTTATTTTTTTCTAGCATGATTTAATTTCAAAATTTTGAAAAAATGTACCTATGAAAAAAATTTTTTTTCACTTTTTCTTATGTTCTGCACCCGAGCGAAATGTAAACTTTTCAGGATATTATTCTATACACTTTCACGAACTCATTAAAAAAAAGTTTACTCAGTTTGCAAAATTTTGTGGGTAAATACCTTCATCGACTGGGCTATATCACTTAACAGTATTAGCAGTGTAAATAAATAATAAAACCATACTACTTAATTCTTTATTTCAAATTCCTGAATTCTTTATTTTTTAATATTTATTAATGATAGGATATGGTACAGTAAGGTGCTAACTTCGGAATAATGTTATATGAATTAGATTTCGTTATTTTTGGCAACTAAATAGTAAATACATCAAGTAAAAGTTTCTATATTAAGAGGGAGCTTGCTAATTTATAGGGGGTGGATGCCACCCCTATTTTGAGGGAGGTGGAACCTACAAAAAAACAAAAACATAAGAGCTGTGCTCTGTGCTACTTTTCATATAAATTGATAGCGTTTCACTTATAACGACTTGAAAATTAGGATTTTAGCTTAAAAACGATTTTCATCAAATGGCTTGAAAAATATCACATTGAGCGAAAACATGCTAAAGACACATAAGAAAGCTACTAAATTGAGGATGAATTTCGTTTTTGATAATTTCTGTAGAACTAATAATGGTTTCCAGAGATCCGGAAATATAAAGATGGGGTCCGATTTAAGACGAAGTATTTAGTTTAAATGTTAAATATCTCAGAGACTATGGCACTTGCGTCTAAAATGCTAACCACTATAATGAAAGAGTGTTTCAAGTGTTTTTTTTATTAACTCTCTAGTATAAAAAACAAAGAAGTTATGACGAAACAATGTGCTTCTTCACATGTTTTAATAAAATTGTCGCCATTTTATTAACGTAAGTAGTTAGTAATTAGCATATACTTAGTACGACCTAGGCGCTCAAATTTTTTCGTCCATCTACAACGCTTGCTTTAGAAAAAAATTGCACTTTAAATAATAAGGATTTTCGAAAAAACGTAAAATTTTTGGTTCTTTGCAAATATCTCAGTTATTAGTTTTAGCGAGAAAATGGTAGACACCGAAAATAAAGCCTATAAGCTGAGAATTAATTTGTTTTATTTTGATATATTTAGAATCAAGGATAATTTATCTGTCTTTAAAATGATTTTTTGTTTTTTTTGTATCATCAAAAATAAAGAAGTTATGGCCGCAACAATGTGCGTTTCCACATTTTTTAACAAAATGTGGCCATTTTGTTATGTATTGTATTTGTCTAGATTTTTCTTTTTAAGTGCTGTTCGTTAATATATAGCACGACCTGGACGCTTAATTTTTTTTGGCCATTTAAAACACTTGCCTTAGAAAAAAAAATCCATCCACCATATTGGAGCCGCCATCTTGAATTGTTTAGGACTTCTGATTCGTAATCAGCGATCCCAAAAACATAAATATCCCACGTTTCAAAAATCAATCAGTAATATAAAATATTACATATTTAAATTTAGGGGTGGTTTTCACCCCTTGAGGGTAAGAGCAAGCAGGGGCGGCTCAAGGTAAATTTTCCACCCGAGCGGGAGCACTTTTTGGCGCCCTTCCCTGAGATAATCACGGAAATTTCACAGACGTACTACGTACTAAAGTCCAAGGATATCCCTTCGGACCCCCCCCCCATCACTACTTTTTATGTTAACACAAATTTGTCTCTCGATATTTATGTGGCTGATATTGCATCCGAAAATAAAGATACCCTCAATGAATAATAAGGGGAACAATAAATATCAGTTTGGCTGCAATATCTTTTGACCGCCTTAAAATATAAAATTCATAATCTTAAATTTAGATATAGCCCGTATCGACATCAGTATATATAGTATCAGTCAAACCTTCTCTTCTGCTTAAGGGGTTGTTGTCGGTATTTTACCTCTAACTTTTTTATTTTTTACACATTTCTAAAAGTTCTTATAAAAAAATAATTTTCAGATCATTAGACATAAAAAGAGAATTTCTTATTACATTTCGATAAACAAGTAATTTATTTTTACACATCAATGTGCATTTACAACATTTTATTAATAATAGGTATTGTTCTAAGGTTTTCATCGAACTTTTCTGAAGTATTTTGACGCGCTGAAATCAATTTTGGACAAAACAATGTATCTATCGTGTCAGTTTCCCTGTACCGCCCCCTTTTATCCCCTAAAAAAAGGCCAAAGAAGGTTTTGTTTGTCCCAATGTTCTGATTCTACTTTTCTGAAGTATTTTGATGCACTGAAGCCAATTTTGAAGAAAAAATTTTTCTTCTTGTCAGTTTTTCCCTACCACCCCTTTTATCCCATAAAAAGGTCAAAAAAAAAGTCTTATCGTAAGGTTCTGATCTAACTTCTCTGAAGTGTTTTGAGACGCTGAAGGCAATTTTGGACACAAAATTTTTTTCTGTCATGTCAGTTTCCTCTCTATCACCTCTTTTATCCCCTAAAAAAATAGTAAAAAAAGGCCTTGTCCCAAAGGTTCTCACTTAACTTTTCTGAAGTATTTTGATATTTTGACGTGCTGAAACCAATTTTGCACAAAAACAAATTAGGGAATAAAAGGGAAACTAACTAACCCAAAAAAAAAGTGTCCAAAATTGGCTTCAGCGTGTCAAAATACCTAGAAAAGTTGGATGAATACCTTAGGACGAGACCTTTTTTGCCCTTTTTAGGGGATGAAAGGGATGATACAGGAAAACCGACACAATAGAAAATTTTTTTGTTTTAATATTTCACACAAAACAAATTGCCATTTATTTATTTTATTTATTTATAAACAGTAAATTACGTAATAGTCCCCTATCAAATGTACATCCGTGGGATCTTTGATGATGCAAGTGTGATAGTGGTCCCAATCTCTTTGTTTGACCTTGGAGAAACATACTTTCGATGTTGGCACTCTCAAAAATGGTGCGTTTGAGTGCTGCGCGCGAAAATCAAAATGGCCGCCGTCGCAAACACTTCCCATTTATCTAAGTAACCATTGGGATTACGAACAAAAGTCCTATATAAAAAATATTGCTAAATCAATTATACAGAGAGAAGGTTATTACAATTTGTTATGTATATTAACATATTTGACACTATTTTTCGGGCCACTGGAAACAATAATTATAACTAAAACATAACAAACATAAATAAATTAACAAATACCCCCATCTCCCCTATGTTTTACAGTATAGGTAGGCATAGGAAATTGAAAGAAAAAGTACCTATATAATTTTAACGTTTTCCTTTTTACTTCCTTCTGTTTCCCCCATCTGTGTAGCTGGCTGATGGAACCCATCCATCCAAGGCCAGAAAAGGAAAAAGAAAAATTAACGTTTAATGAAGAAACTTATAGAAATACAGTAGTTACAGATTTATATAAACAAAGTACAGACAAGCAATACTTTTCACTTCTACAATGACATTTTTAATTAAAATCATCCACTTTCAATGCAAATTTCACTTAGCCCCAAATCTTCATCATCGCCTTGCTCGCACTCTCCCATATTATCACATCGGTCGAGATTACCTTCGCACTTACACATTTCGGTACGCCGGAGTCCATTCGACTGACACGTACATGGAGGAGAGCAATGAGGTCCTGATTCCACTCAAAATACTGAAGGTGGGCTCTTAGCAAAGCCGGATCCAGTGCAGATCTTGTTGGAGGAAGGTTCTCATCTTGACATTGTTTCTGGGTGAACAAAAACCATCTCTCAGCTCCTATGTCGGTCAGTGTTGTTTTGGGGATATAAAGCTGACAAATGAACGCTTCCAAGTTAGCCCTGACATCTTCTGTGAGAGACAGTGTAGTCCCCAATGTAGCCAAAGCTTCTAGTAGCTTATCACTTGCAGAATTAAAAGTTTTCCACCACTTTATTTTACCTTTGCCAGCAAATGATCCTGTTACATCTGCTCCTGAAAGTGCGTGTAATCCAGGAAGTGCAGAGGCTTTCAGAAGTCCAAGTGCTCTATAAATTGAACCTAGCTGAACAAACCGTCTCATGCCGTGGCCAAGGAAAAATACAAACTCTTTCGAAAGTTGAGGATATCGTCTTAGTGCCAAAATTAGGACATTAGTATCGGGGGAGAATACATGAGTAGTTTTAATTCCTTTCTGTGCTAAATATACTGCATGTAATATGATCTTTGTGTCCGCCTCCTCCTGCGTACTTGAAAGACTGGATATATCATTGCCATATGATGAAGCTGCTTTGTCCCTCCAACTGATTATAAACTTTTTGTTATTGGTCACACCAAATTGAAGAATCTGACCGGAAAGGAACTCTGTCAGTTCATCCTTCGTCTTATCGTGGGACAAGAATTTATTCATTGCTATACTTCCAATTTTCGTTTCTGGTCCGATTTTGTACTGGATTGTATCTGAGCCTTTTTGCCGAATCACTCTCATAGCTTTCTTCAACGAGTTTTCTTTGTAAGAGTCGAAAACAACATGGACCTCACTGTAATTGCTGAATTTTTGCCCGATCCATTTGCTGAAGGTTAAACCTGGTTACTTGGCATGTCTTCACTGTGCTAGGTTTGTGGTAGGTGTGAAGAAGCGCCATGCCATCTATTATCGCAGCTTTTTCCTGAAGCTCCTAATTTTCTTCTAAAACTGCAGATGTGGTGGAAGCATGATCCATCGTTTTCTTCAGCAGGTATACTTTGCATTGATTCAAGAGCATCCATAAGTTTGTACTTAGCTAGACAATGGTGCATACTCCCGTCAACTGCAAATAATGACTTCGGTAGTGCTGAGAACTCGTAGTTGCTCAAATAATATCTCACATCTACGTCAGGTCTGCTTCTGGATGCTATCAATAATCTTGAAATAGGAGGTAAATCTGTCTTTATGGCTATAGATTTGTCTTTGAGGGTAATTTTAACTTTTTTCGCTGCCGTTTTAATAAAATTCTTTTTCGACGGATCCCAGAACTGAATGTTGTTAGTATGAACCTCCTATTAAAGAACTTATATAAGTTCTTTAATCGGAGGTATGAACTCTTTGCTCCAAGAAGGAATTATACAGATCTTGACCAGCTTCCGCCACACTGTCTAAAGACATCTTTATTTCCTGTGGAAAGACTCGCTGAGTTAGGATATTAATTAGCTCATCAGTTTTGCAGTGAAAGGAATTTGTTGTGTTTTGAAACGCTTCCTTTAGTTTAAGATAATTTCAAACAAATAACTATTAATAAATATAAAGCCATGAAATAATTTTAAAAGTTAAGTTGCTGGGAAAATGGTTAGTCCTGCATAGAAACTTATAACCTTTTTTGTGTAAAATTGATTTATCAATATTTTTTGTATAAAACGTTTTTTCGTAATCCCAATGGTTACTTAGATAAATTGGAAAAAGTGTTTGCGATGGCGGCCATTTTGTTTTTCGCGCGCAGACTCATGCGCATCATTTTTAAGAGTGCCAACATCGAAATGATGTTTCTTCAAAGCCTATCAAAGAGATTCAGACTACTATCACACTTACATCATCAAGGAGCCCACGGGAGTCTATTTTTGTACACTTGGCAGGGGACTATAAGATATGAAATAGAAACAGCTAATGTTGGTATGCCAATTTTCTGAGTATTCTGAATTATTTTTGAATGAAAGTGCATGTTGCCGGCCTTTGTTTCTGCAAAATCTTTAATAATCGACTCCCTGTCAATCAATAGTATAGCGGGAAGCTTGAAGTATGAGTAGTGAGTTATCTCATAGCTAAACAAAAATGTTTGTGTTACATTTTTGAATTATTTTGGCGACTCTTCTGCATTATTACCATTTTAACATAGATACTGATATTATTTGATATTATCTTTCAAAGAAAACTAATAAAAAGGGTACTAAAAAGGGTACAAAAAAAAAATTAACAATTTTTGCCCTCTGAGCCGGCGCCCCGGGCAGTCGCCCGGCCCTTAAGCCGCCCCTGAGAGCAAGAGTCCGGTCCGCACCATATAGAAACTGAAGATGATACCTTTTACTACAATAATAAACCATAAAGAAGAATTCATCATTACATATGAGATTACTCCGAAATTTTACATATTTTTAACTCTAGGTACTGTACTAATAGTAAAATTATTTGAACCAAATTCGTAACTGAATTTTTATTTCACAGATATCTCGTAAATCTTATGGAAATAATAAAAAAAAACAAATTGCAGAAGATTAAAAAAGCTTTCAACTTTATATAACTTAATTACTTCCACATCCAGTGGAAGTATAGTAACGACAAAAAAATTTTCAAAAATTTTTATTGTTCAGATAGGCTTAGAATGTCATGAAACGTCGAGATTTTAAGTTTGAGAGAAAAAAATAATTTCTGTCTGTCTGTCGGTCTGTCCGTCGGTCTGTCTGTCGGTGTCTGTAAGTTTTTTTGTGCGCACGTTTACTCTGGAACCGTTTGAGATATTGACTTGAAATTTGGTACCTATATGTACTTTAATGACATCTAGAACTAGATTATATTTTCATCTTGTTTCGTCGAAGGGTTGGGGAGTAAATTGCGGTAAATAGGTAAATCAAGCAGGTATTGGTATTTAGTATATACAAGAGAAACTAAGGTCTCAAAAAAAATTTTAGCATTAGCCACCCCCATTACCACCCCAACCCCCATTATTAAAGGGAATGAAAAAAAAATTGATTTAGTGTGTACAAGAAACAGAAACCTCAAAATATGTTTTTACTTCATCCACCCCCACTACCACCCCCTATCCAGAGACGAACCCAGCTATTTTTTTTGGGGGGGGAAAGCTACAACTAATTTGCCACTGCCCATTTTTTTTACAACTTATATTTCCTTATGTTTTTTTTTATTTCAGACTTAATCTATAAGTAGCCTAGCGATACAAATATTATGCAAAAGAAGTTTAACTAAACTACATGATGTAGGCGCTAGACCTGAGTTGACTCCGCGCTCTCCTTCGTCTAAAAGCTACTGGATGAGGTAACCGTTATAGTTTAATGACCGTGGAGAAAAACAAGATATAGTTTGTACCAACCATAATAGGGTCTACACACGATCCAGCGGCAGGGACCCGACATTGTCGGTACGCTTTGAAGATAATTGGAATTCTAGCGGACCAGTTCACTTTTACGAATGAGTTCAAAGCATGCCGACATGGCTGGGTCCCTGCCGCTGGATCGTGTGTAGACCTCTTAATCCAGCGATATAAAAAAGTTCGCAAAAGAACGTAAAGGGTACACATGTATCAATTTCAGTCTATTTACATAAAAGGCCATAAAAGTGTTCGGTTTCTTTATTATCATCACAAAAAAAATGGTCACATATTTCCGAACAAAAATGTAGGCCACTCCCACTGAATATAATTGGTTTAAATTTTCTCTACCGGAATTATGATAGGTTGGTGGTCAACGTGGACTAGCGTTGTCAAATTGGACCGGCGGGTGGTACACTAACTAGAAGCGGTCGGCATCCTTTATGCTTTTTTGCGAGCTTTTTTGTATCGATGAAATATTTGTGGAATACACTATACAATACGATTACGCGCAAGTCGGGGCGCAAGCTCGTGAACGTCCGCGCTAGTACGGCATAACGGCCACGTCCCACTTCACATTGTGATACGCAATAGGTAGCATTAAGGGGTCTACACACGATCCAGCGGCAGGGAGCCAGCCTTGTCGGCATGCTTTGAACTCATTCGTAAAAGTTAACTGGTCCGCTGGAATTCCAATTATCTTCAAAGCGTACCAACAATGTCGGGTCCCAGCAGCTGGATCGTCTGTAGACCCCTCTAATAGTCCCAGATTCTGATTCAGTGTCCTCTAAGAATTTAATATTTTAACAATTTCTGACCGACAATTTGTTATTATTATTATCTCTCGTTGAGAGGTTGGTAACTGATATTAGTGATCCTCAGTATAAACCAACAACAAACGACTTTATAGCTAGGACAAAGCATTGTATTGATAAAGGCAAAAAGGAGTAATATTCTAATATTTCTAATGTAAGAGTCTTTGAGAATTGTATGCTCTGGCCGTGCCGTCTACTGGGTCGAACGTCGAATTTCCGCGAGTTGACGAGTTTATTTTGTTGGCCCGTCGCGTAGGCCCGTCGGCGTTGTGCGTTGTCCGTCGACTATTCTGTGGCTCTCACATCAGTCACATCTAGTCATAAATAATATCAATTAAAATTATTTATAAAAAAATGGTCATAGTAACAGTGTCATTTAATTTTTATCAACTCATTATTCGTTTTTTTGCAATTATACCCAATAAAGATTTTTTTACATTTTTGGTGATTTTCCCAACTCAATCAACATTGGGGGGGGAGCGTACCCCCCCATAACCCCCATGGGTTCGTCTCTGCCCCTATCACCACCCCCACCCCACTACCGATGTGGGGTATCGTTTTATGGGTTTTTGGGGAAGAGGATTTCAAATATTATATTATTAAAGTTCCATAAACAATTATTTCCACAAACAAAATTTTTTCGTTGTGAGTGACTTGGATAGAAAATCTGGATGTGGAAGTAATGATTCCTTGGGCAGCGGTTTCTTAACTCAGAATCCTCCGTTTTTGAATAAAATGCAAAAACCGAGAAAAAGAAAACAGTGAAAAATGTCGTACCTTCAATAAATTCTATCTTGTTTAATTTTTATAGTACAGCAACAAAAAAACAAACTTTAAATTTTTTTTATAAGCTTTAAACTACATAATATGAGAATTTTAAGCAATATGAATAAAGTTCATGTGTACTTCAAAGTAAGTATAATGCAGTCTATCTGGTTCATTTTGAATGGTTGAACAATAACAACAGATTTGTGACGAAAGAAATTTATTATTGTTAAATCCTTCAGATAAAGATTTCTGTAAATACATAATCAATAATTCCGCAAATAAGTATTAGATAAGACATTGGCAACAAAAATGCATGATTTAAAAATTAATATATTATTGGAATGGATGGGTGCTTTTGACAATAGCTGAATAAATTCAATTTAACTTAGATGTATCTTTTCAGAATTTCTTTGATAAGTGATAAATGTTTCTTTATTTGTTTAAAAAGTGACTTAAAATTTGGGAAAGGGAGTTGTTAGACAGAATTTTGTACTTACCGGTACTTTCGTGGGAAACCTATTTCTAATGGCTAAAACTTCCTCTTTCTTCACTTCTGCAAAAAAATAAAGCAGTTAAAGCAAATCAAATTTAAATGTTTATATACAGAAATTCAAAAATCGTATTTTCACATATACCGGGTGTCAATGAGATCACTTTCCGGTCGCCATTTCTTTAGTTTTTAACGAATCGAGATAGAATTAGGCAGAGGTCATTCGACATTTTTTTATCCATCTGTCAAGTTTTACAACTTCCGGTTTCACCGGAAGTCACTCCCCCATTTTTAGGAATTTTCGAGTGGCCATATCTCGAAAAATATGCATTTTTCGAAAAAATTCACAAGAGTGAAAACATCTTACTTTGAGCGAAAAACGGCAAATATATTGTTTTTTTTTTTTCATTTTTGACCTAATTCTATAAGTTACGGAACCCGTGATAAAAGGTGTTTTCTACCCCTTCCGATCATTTCCTACTCTAATCTTTTTTCAACTTTTTCATTAACATCATTACAAACACATTGCACAAGGTTTCATCAAAATTCATTCATTAGCATTCAAATTAGAGGTGACTGGACTAATAAGATATTTTAAAGGTTCCTTATGTTTTTTATGGGCCATCTGCATTTTTCGGAAATAATCACTCCATGTGCCCGTTTTATAACAGCTTTTGGGTAAATTACTACCTGCTTGTGCTTGATACGAGTCGAGCTGTCTTTGTCTCTGCCGCTCTGAACTATGTCTTTGATCTCTGTCATTTACCTGTCTAAAAAGTATGCACAAACATCGATCATAACTGCCGTGTAACGGGGGCGAGATTAAGAACCGATAATAATTGGATAGTTGAAATCGAATGCATTTATTTCATATAAAATGGTTTATTTAGATTTTTTGGTATAATTTCCATAAATGTTAAGTTGCGAACGTTATAATGACTGTAGGGAAATTTTTTTCAAAATATTTGTTAAAGAGAAATTAATTCAACCTTTTAATTTGGGATATTTGCTGTCACTGAACAATTATAATATACATGACCTATGTATATTTATCATTTTGTTAAATTAACTAAATTAAAATTGTAAATAGATGTTAAGAATAAAAATGTATCTACTGGGGAAAGAATAAAACAAAAAAAAACAAAATAATTAAAATAAATATAGGCATAAATTAAATTAATTACCTAGTTATAAAAAAAATTAAAAAAGGAAAAACAATACATTTACATATATACAGAGTGACCTGACCCATTTAAAAGCTGAACACCTCTCTAAAATTTTTATTTATTCTGCGATTTGAATCAAATTTTACTTAAGTATAGAACAAATTAGGGTCTAATTATGACCAGAAAAATATTCGCCTCCTACAAATGCAAAGCCCCCTGCGGTACCAAAATATGCGGAAAAAAACAAAAAATCATATTAGGCATTTTTTTTATCGGAAAATTTTATTAATGAAACTTGTTCAGAATTATTCAAAAACCAAGTCCAAAATTTGATCAAAATAAAAATAATGAAATTTAAAAAATAATTATTTAAAGAAAAACTGCAAATTACTTGACAACTACCTGGCAGCTTGGGTTTAATTTCAAACAAAATTGTCATAGTACAGTTTTCTAAATAAAAAAAAAAAAAACATTAAAATGAAATTTTCGGACTTGGACATTTTAATCAAAATTTCAATGTTTTTTAATTTTGATTAAATATAGACGTTGTTTCTAAGGCCAACAAATCCAAATTAAAAAGAAAAATCTATAAATGTTAAGAGAGAAAGTAGTACGCCCATGGCGGTCTATGCTTGAGTGATTTATTACTCTTTGTATTTACCAAATAGAGTATAGAATAAGTAAAAAAAACAAAAAAAAACAATTTTTTTATCAACTAAACATAATGGTTTATTTAACACGAATTGTTTATGTTAATTAGTAATAAATAATTATGTTGATTATGATAAAGAACTTTACTTTTAGATTATGAGTATATTTATAGTATGTCGAGGACAGTATACAAAAAGAGAGTTACTAGGAATAAAGGATTTTGAAAAAGTTCGTGATTGTCCATAGAGCCGAAAAATTTGGAAATGGGATTTTAAAGTTGAACTCCCTATTAATACAATGTTTAACCCAATAGAGCAACACCTTCCCTAAGTTTGGTGATAGAGTGGCTGAACTCGTAAAATGAAAAATACAGCTTATTGCGGTTGAGGAGTGGCAAAAAAATCAGCATACTATTGACATAGAGAATAATTATATGGAAATTGTGTGGTTTTCGCACGGACAATAACTTACTTTATTACTTTTAAGTGATCAATTTACTTGTTTTCTATTACATTGTTTACCAATTTTGCAGTATTTTATTCATTACTTTCATTAAATTGTGAAATGACAAAACTCTAAACCAAAATGTTTTTTTTTTCGTGCGATAATTTTCCTATAGCTTATGCGTAAATTTTCAACACACTTTCACTTGCTAATAGAGAGATATAACTTTTTTATCGTACTTTATAGTCCATACCAAAGTTGCAAAAAAGGGTTAAATCTCAAAAGTGCAAGGGTAGCCACCAAACATGGCTCCGTTTTCGGGGGTGGTTTAAACCGGGGGTCGTTAGGATGTCTGGTTGCTAAATTTTACAGGATATATTGAGGTTCCTCAAAAAAAAAACCGATCCAACAAGTTCTCGCATACCTGATAACGAGAAATGTGACAGTGGGGTGGTTTTATGCATTTAGGAGTAGTTGGTTGGGGGTGGAAGGCTAAATAATATCAGCACCGTATTCCCCGACCTTGAAAATGTGTAGAAAACAATTTTCAGCACGTTTGGATATTTTTGGCATGTTTCAGGATTGAGGGAGGGGGTGGTTTCAACCTCCGGGGGTCATTAGGATATCTGGTTGTAAAATTTTACAGGACGTATTGAGTTTCCTCAAAAAAAACCGATCCAACAAGTCCTCGCATGCCTGACAACGAAAAATGAGAAAAAAGGGTGGTTTCTTGCGCTCGGGGGTAGTTGGGGGGGGCACGACTATCACCATCGTGTTGACCACCCTCGAAAACGGAGAGGTAGCCAAGTATCTAAAATACTTTTAAAGATTATACTTTTTAACATTTAGAATAAATCGAAAATAAACGCATATTTTTCTCTCGCTTTGCAAAATCTTATCCGTAATTTTAAATTAACAATTTTTTTTTTCAAATCCACAAAAAATATATTTGTTATACACTGAGGTCCGTGAGTAAAAGATACATTTATTGTCTACGTAATTTACACGATTTTTATGTAAAATCCTGAAACACGTCCATTTTTAATTCTAAAATGACATTATTTGAGAATAATTTTATACATCTCCCTTCACCCCCTTGGGTGACAGCTACCTAACTGTTTCATGTTAAAAGGAGGATGTTAAACAGTGGCTAATTTTGGCCTAAGTTGAACAACAGACACGGTTTTTGATAGCATTTTTCCCGTAGAATGCGATGACGTATTCGGTTTTGCGAAAATATGGCAGGAAAATGTGGAAAAGTTAAGAAAATGCTTGAGAATTTTCAACGTCCTTTCTGAGATATTCATAAGTTTAACTTTTAAGATCTATTATATTTCACTTTAGATTATGGTGCTTTTTTTAGTATCGAGTAGTATCGAGACTGTGATATTCAAAATTTAAACTTTTCAAGATCCATAGCTTATTATGCGAGATTCAGGTGGTTTCTTGCAATATTTTGTCCGTAGGATACGAAGGTCAACTCTTTTTTGTGGGAAAATGTTGGGAAAAGGCGTAAAAATTAAAAAAATGTTTGAAAACTCACAAAATCTAGCCTAAAATAGTCATAATACCTTTTTAAGATGCAGATAACTAAAAATTTAGGTGGTTTTTCGTAGTATTTTTCCTTTGGAATACGATGGTCTACTCTGTTTTGCGTTAAAATGCTGAAAAAATGTAGAAAACCAAAAAAATGTCCGATGACTCAACATATCTAGACTGCGTCATTCCTAAAGGAAATATATTAGGAATCAACGTTAATACCTTGATATTATAATGGTTTCTCATACTTATTCAGCTTCAGGGGGGTGGAAAGGTTCCTTTTTTCGATTCTTCGCTTATAACTCGGAAACGATGCGTCGTACGAAAAAAAAAGGTAATTTATGCAAAATTAAACGTAATTAAATTTTCCACATTTTCTTCCTATGTGTTATAGTTTACGAAATACTCGCCAGCGAAAATGAATATTTCTATCAAAGCGGTTTACCGTGGTCTGCTAATAAATCACATTCACAAAACAATCTTTATTTTACAACACTCGACGTATTTACTAAGTAATATTTTGTCGAAATCTATACATTTCCTTAAATATATATTGTAACTCACTTAAAATGTTTCCGATTTGAATCAAATTTTATTCAAGTATAGAACAAATTAGAATCTATTTATGACCAGAAAAACATTCGGCTGCTTCAAAGGCAAAGCCACCTGCGGTAGCAAAATATGCTGAAAAAAATAAAAACATTTTGAATGTTAAAAATTCTAAAAAATGCATCCGATCGGCGCCACAAACGTACATACACCAAAATTTGATTTGGTTATTGATGGAGGATTTCTCATACATAAGCTCATCTGGCAAAGGGGATCCTCGGTTTCCGCAATTTGTGGTGGCTATGTGAAACTCATCAAGACCCATCAATATGATTTTTAATCTTTTTCCGCATATTTTGGTACCGAAGGTGGCTTTGCATTTATAGCAGGTGAATGATTTTTTGGTCATAAGTAGATCCTAATTTGTTCTATACTTGAGTAAAATTTGATGCAAATCGGTAACAAAATGAAAAAGTTTTAATGGTACTAGCTGACCCAGCAAACGTTGTTTTGCCATATAAATTATAAATTTTTGTACAAAAAATAAAAAGAAAATTTCTGGATAGGGCCACCCTCATCACCTAGGGGTATAAAAAATAGCCTACGACCTATTCTCAGACCTACCAAATATACACCAAAAATTTCATAAAAATCGGTCAAGCCGTTTCGGAGGAATTCGATAACAAACACTGTGACACGAGATTTTTATATATTAGATCTTCATTTTAAGTGAGTCACACTGTATATTTAAGGAAATGTATAGATTTTGACAAAATATTACGTTAGTAAATACGTCGACGTTGTAAAATAGATTGTTTTGTGACTGTGATTTATTAGCAGACCACGGTAAACCGCTTTGACATAATTTTTTTTATTAATTATCGATTTTCGCTGGCGAATATCTCGTAAACTGTAACACATAGGAAGAAAATGAATATAGACATTCTTGTAGGAAATTTAATTATGTTTAATTTTGCATAGATTACCTTTTTCCGAGTGACGCATGGTTTCCGAGTTCCAAGCGAAGAATCGAAAAAAGAAACCTTTCCACCCCCTCCCCCCTGAAGCGGCGGGGCTAGGGGCGGGGACTTTTAGTATATTTACCTCCTAACTACCCCCAGCACATTCCTGAAGAGAAAAATTCTCCCCTCCTCGATGTTCTATACAACTCTTTCATTGACTGGACTACTAACTTAGTTTCAAGTTAGATAAAACCACTATAATATCAATAGTCCCTTGAGTTCTGCGTCCAGACCGCAAAACATACCCCCCCGTTTTCGAGGGCGGGGAACATGGTGGTAACAATATTATCCGACCTACCCTCCAACCACTATAATTAACCGGTGCTCGGCATTTTTTTATCTGAAAATTTTATTAATGAAAGTTGTTCAGTTAAGCCCTATTATATTTCATCAAAATAAAAAAATTGAAAAATTTTAAAAAATGATAAATTTAAAAAATATAAAAAGCTAATAATTACTTGACAACTACCTGACTGCTTGGTTTAACTTCAAACAAAATTGTCATGAATTTTTTAAACCAAAAAAACCCATTTAAACGATATTTTTGGACATGGACCTCCGATTAAAGAACTTATATCTAGATACATAACAGGCTATCTTTTCACTATATACCTTGTTTGCTCCTAACATAGTCACATTATATGTCCATTAAAATGGATAGATGAACATCACATCCCATAGGCAACAGTGGCGTTGTGTGTGTAGAAAATGTGTAGAATGGTAAATATTTTCATTAAAATGAATTATTGCAATTCCTGCATTACCGGCTCTTTATATAACGTGATGTAGGCATACGATATTACAGTAAGATAAAACAGTAAGATAAATATGTATTGAAAGGATATTAAAATTTAATTGCTATTTACTTTATAACTGTAAACTGAACTTCATCATGTTACGACTATGGAACGATCGATTTTCTTCTTTTCTAAGCTGCTTTCTGCAAACGGCACAGCACTACACTATTTATTTGCACAAAATATATTGTCACTAAACTGTAAATATGAATAGAGAATATTATTTAGGTATTAAGCAAATCACAACTTAAAATAAAATTACTTTTTCACCAGTTTTTGGTCGGAGAACACGAAAAACATTTATTGACATTAATGGCCGAACTGTCAATTGAGATTATGATAATCGAACTGAAGCCGATCGTGCACGAGCGGCCGCGAATACGCCGATGGGCCAATCAGCAACTTATGGGAAGAAGTGCCTTAGATTGTGAGTCTTTCAGCGACAAATAAATCAATGCCATTATGTATCTAGATATAAGTTCTTTAATCGGAGACTTGGACATTATTTTTAAAGAAATTTCAATATTTTTAAATTTTGATTAAATTTTGAATTTAGAGTTTTTGGACAATTCTGAACAACTTTCGTTAATAAAATTTTCCGATAAAAAAATGCCTAGCATCGGAAAATTGGAAGAGGGGTGGTTTTTCCGGTTGAAGGTCGGATAATATTGTCACCATCGTGTTACCCGCCCTCAAAAACGGGAGGGAAGAGGTCTTGCGGTCCGGTCGCAGAACTTTTGGGCTTTTTGCTTTTTCTGGTTTACCTCAAGGGACTACAAGCTAACAATGTTGGTTCTTAATATATTTCATTTGGGAATGACGCAGACAGATTTTGAAAGTTTTCAAACATTTTCTTAATTTTTTCGCATTTTCCTAACATTGTCCTGCAAAAGAGAGTAGACCCTCGTATCCCACGGGAAAAATACTACAAGAAACCACTAGAATGCTCCATAACTGATCACTTTCTGACAAGTGTAATAAAAAGAAAATTATAGAACAAATACAAAATGCTAGTAGGTACAGAGTAGACGAAAATAAATTAACAAAACTGCTAGAAAATGAAAATTGGAGTATGGTAACAGATTTTGATGACCCAGATATATCAACAAATAACTTTATTACTACCATAAAAAAATACATTAACCAAGCAACAGAAAAATTTGAAATAAAAAACAAGTATAAAAAATTAAAACCTTGGATCAGCTACGGCATAATTAGTTCCATAAAAGAAAGAGACAGATTAGAGAAGAAAGTCTTAAATAATAATGACTTACAAACATTAGATAAATATAAAAAGTACAGAAACAAATTAAATAAAGTCATTCAGAATGCAAAAAATGATTATTACAAAAAAAAACTAGAGAATGCTGGCACAAACAATAAACAACTTTGGCGTACTATAAAAGAAGCAGCTAATATAAAAAGTAAGAGTGCAAATTTAATAAATTTAAGGGATGAAAATAATAAAATTATTAAGGATGACTTACAAAATGCTAACACATTTAATTCATATTTTACTTTAATAGGACAAAAAATGGCGAATTAAATAAATAATGATAATAATCCATGTAACGATGAAAAGCGTAATATAACACACTCGATATTTTTGAACCCTGTGGATGAAGAGGAACTAATAAATATTATAAACTCTTTAAAAAATAAATGTAGCCCAGGTATCGATGAAATATCAAGTAAATTAATTAAAACAAATCATATACATATTTTAAAGCCACTTATACATATTATTAATTCAATTTTTTCAACCGGAATAGTTCCATAAAAATTCAAAGAGTCTATAATAACACCAATTTTCAAATCAGGTGATTCATTTCATGTTAGTAATTACAGACCAATTACACTAATCAACATCTTTGAAAAAATATTTGAAAAAGCCATGAAATTAAGAATTGTGAATTATCTTGAGAAATTCGGAGTACTTTCGCATTGTCAGTATGGTTTTAGAAATAATCAAAATACAGAGTCTGCGATTTATGTTATTAATTTTGTAAATAACCAATTGAATGAAAAAAGGAAGTGTGTAGCTGTGTTTCTAGACCTGGCTAAGGCTTTTGATACTGTCTCACATCATATACTAATAAATAAATTGGAAAAAAAATAGGCATAATGAGGTATTGCACTAATGATAATAAAAAATTATTTACAAGATAGACAGCAATATATCAGAATTAATAATAAGTTAAGTGAGCCACTAACCACTAAAACTGGCGTTCCACAAGGAACTGTGCTGGGACCAATATTGTTTGTAATTTATATCAACAGTATGTTCATGTTAAATACTAAAATGAAAATAGTATCATACGCTGATGATACTGTATTATTATTTCATGGTAATGATTGGCAAAGCACGATGCAAAATGCATCAATAGGTCTCAGCACAGTTAGAACATGGCTGGATAAAAATCTCTTGACACTGAACTATCTTAAAACCAAATTCATTAGCTTTTCGATCACGAACGTAAACTGTAATCACACAAAAAATCTACCCCTACATAATAACAACTGTATTCTAAATGATTATCAAAACTGTACATGCTACAAGAAAATTGACTCTGTAAATGAAATAAAATATTTGGGAGTTATAGTTGACCAACATTTAAAATGGAGAAGCCACATAGAATTAATTTAAAAAAAAAATTATCCCTATCTTTTACCAACTACGCAATATATTATATAAAAAACAATTAATACTTGTATATAAAGTCTTGGCAGAATCTATAATCAGATATGCTATCATAAGTTGGGGGGGGGGGGGGTCTGTATAACACTACAGTTCTGTTAATATGCTACAAACAGCACAAAATTATGTAATAAAAGTCATGCTAAAAAAACCCAAAAATCATTCTGCGCAACTGCTATACGAAGAAACCAAGCTACTAAATGTTAGGGTACGAACATGTCGAAGAATCTTAATAGTTAAATGAGTAGTTCACTACTACAGTCGCCGTCAATTTGTAAAACAAACCTGTACATTTAAATGGGATAGCGCATGCCGAAGATACTTGCAGCAGTTCATCCTAGCAGTTCACACGGGAATCACCGCGGTCATTGCACTTCACTGGCCATTCATAATTTTATATATTTGGTGTGAGGTACGCAGATCCTCGCATCCTCGCATCTAGAAGTTTAGGCCACAATTTGATTCCGTGCATCGAATTCATCAATTTGTAAAACAAACCTGTACATTTAAATGCGACCGCACATGTCGAGGATGTTACCAGAGCTGTTTATATCCGAAGTCAACTAGCATGTCCACGTCGAAACAAAATAGTTTGTTTTTACTTGGTGGTAGAGAGGTAGACTACGCGGGTCGCGAATATTTATCATATTTTGAATAAATATTTCTATGGATATTTGTTTTAAGTTATAGCTAACAACCTTAATTATTGCTTTATAATTAACATATATACAAGCTCGTATCTTAAAATTATTTTTATATGGTTATTTTATATGTTACCTACATGATTTTAGTAAATATTTCTATGAATCATTTTTTTGCCTATGGCTATATATCTACACCAGAAGTAGGGACAGTGGGCAGAACCGCCGACAGGGGGGGGCAGGGCGCCCAAGACTATGGCTATATTACGTCATATAGGCTAGGCCATTCAGTTGTGCACATTTGGCGATTCTCAAAAAAATTATATAAATATTTCAGTTCAATAAAAATTTGTAACAATTAAATACTGTGGTAGTTTTTTAATAAATTAAAAACAGAAAAATTAAACGACAAAACCTTGAAAGAGGGAAGGGGCCCTCAATAATAAGCAGCCCCGGGGATCGGTAAAGCTGTCGACGGCCCCGACAGTGGGGTATTTAGCAACTATAATAATTGGTATATAATTAAAATAGCTATTAAATTGAAAAAGTAGCAATACAAATATAGTACGGCTTTTCCAGCATTGAATCCGTGCCGTGTGCCGTATTTTACTTTCAACAATTCCCACCAGTGTTTCTATTGATGGTACACATGCGGATTAATTTTGAAGAACTGTGAGGGGTTGAGGTTTAGCCAGTACACACTACGTTTGTCTAGATTCGCCGTACAGTGTATAACCATCACGCAGGAATGTGTGTACGATATATATTGAATATCTTTTTATTTTGTGAAAAAGTGAAAATGAATATAAAGGACGAATCAATCAATGCTCCAGCGTTGAGGGAGAAACGCCATAAACAGCACCACAACCGGCATATTTTGAGTAGGGAGTGGAAAAACCGCTGCCCAAGGAATCATTACTTCCACATCCAGATTTTCCATCCAAGTCTCTCACAACGAAAACATTTTGTATGTGGAAATAATTACTTATGGAACTTTAATAATGTAATATTTGAAATCATTTACCCCAAGAACTCATAAAACAGTATCCCACATCGGTAGTAGTGTGGGAGTGGATGAAGTAAAAAAAATATTTTGAGGTTTTTGATTCTTGTACACACCCACACACACTAAATCACAATTTTTTTCACCCCCTTTAATAACGGTGTGGGGGTGGTAATGGGGGTGGCTAATGCCAAAAAATTTTTCGAGACCTTTTATAGCTTCTCTTGTATAAATACTAATACTAAATATCACCACTAAATACCAATACCAATTTTATGAACTCATATCTGCTAGATTTATCTGTTTACACCCATTTACCCTTATTTACCAAAAACCTCAACAGAATAAGAGGAAAATATAATCTAATTCCAGATCACGTTAAAATACATACGTGTACCAAATTTCAAGTCAATATCTTAAACGTTCCAGAGTAATCGTGCGCACAAAAAAGTTACAGACAGGCAGACAGAATTTTTTTTTTCGGTCAAACTTAAAATTTCGACGCTTCATGACATTCTAAGCCTATTTGAACAGTAAAAATATTCAAAATGTTTTTTGTCGTTACTGTACTTCCACTGGATGTGGAAATAAAACTAGGAAGACAATCTGAATCAACAGGTAAAGTGTAGTAAGTAGATACCGACGTCGTAGATATTACGACGGAAGCGTTTTTGTAAAATATTCCTTGTCAGTGTACACCACGCCTATGGCTAGCCCCTATAGGTTAACTGGAAAATATATCTGTGTATAGAGATTTTAATAAAACGTACACAAGGGTCTATTGCCTATGTGTATCTCGATTCACGATATCAGTTGTACATTCTGCTTTGTTTATGTACTTAATATTTCATTAATGAAAGTGCGTAGAAAATATAAATCTGTTTAAGATGAAGTTTTTACTTTAATCAAAATGCAGGTAACATAAATTTAAAGGTAAAAGTTGACAAAATGAGTACCTAAAGTAACAAAATTTATTTTAACTTTAGCATTGGGCATATTTGCGGTAATATTTTTTGAAAGACGTTTTCTTAGGCTTCGTTGAATAACTTCATATCATGAAAATTTTTGGCACCACTTAGTATTATGCTGTCTTCAAAGTAATTTAACAAAATTAGTTTCGTTTCATTATTCATTTTCAAGATGCTGTACGCTTCAGCCACATGTATGTGACGATTATTATGAACATAAGTTCCCAGCAAACAAAGAATGTATCCGTAATGTTATGCAATGTTAAATGGAAGTAACATTTGTAATGTTCTCTTGCAATATGATATTTATATTACAACAACGTAACAGAGAAATGTTACATTTCGAAATATTAAACAAATATTTACGTAATGTTGGTTACATTACGTAACATTTAATAGTATGACAAAATACTTTCTGACAACGTTGATGTTATATTAAAGTAATAATATCTTGTTTAGTGGGTTACCTGTAATAAAGCACAATAACGCGACATAATATAAAGTGTATAAAAATTACAATGATCGCAAAATGCACTATAGTCACTTTCAAACCGTTCAAGATTTTATTTCGTTCGCCCTAACATCTTAAAACCTCTGTCATTAACAAATATTTCATCCGAAAATTCGCATTAATTGTCATTGATTGCTAACAATTTCTTTTCGATGTCGTCCATTATTGTGAATTTATCAACACTCACTCACTGATAGAAGTAGGTGTAACTTAACACTGTAAAAATTATATTTATTCTAGCGGCCGGGTATAGATTACAGGACGGCACTGTGGCCGCGTATAATTTACTTTAACACGGTTGTGGGCGTGGTCTGCACTGTAACAAAGTGGGCAGATTTCTAAATTCACGGGTGGATCGCACCGGTAAGCAATACCTAAACATTATTTGATTGGCTATTTTGAAAAACATAGGTAATCAGCTTCGTGCTTTGTCCACCGGGTGCGTCTGCCGGTCAATTTAGAAAAGTGCCGAGTATATTTTACGAAAACTTTACCCGGAAGGATTACGGCAATAAAAACTTCAGATATTGATAATTACTTTAAACGGACTTACAGGATTCTACATAAAATTATATCGCATTTATGCAACATTTATTTACTTCTCTTTCAGATCCTGATATTTCTGAAAATTAAATATAAGTAAATTAAATAAAAAATAAATTTATAATTCTTAATATGAGTAGGTATAATTATAAAATGTAACCAAAATTGTTACGTTACATAGAATACATATGTATATTGAATGGAAAAGAGGTCTACAGACGACCCAATTATCGGGAGCCAATATTGTACGCTTTTTGGAATTCCAGCAGACCAGTTCACTTTTACAAATGAGTTCAAAGCTTGCCGACAATGTTGGCTCCCGATAGTTGGGTCGTCTGTAGACCCCCCTAAAGATTTATACATACGATCCAACCAACTAACCGACCAACCAACCAACTAACCGACCTTTTCGGTACACTTTGAAGTTTGCCATGCAAACTCGTAAAACTGCTGGAGCCAACAATGTCGGTACGCCTTGAAGACGCTGGAACTCCAGCAAACCAGCTTACTTTTGCGAGTTGTCATAGCAAGTTTCAAAGTGTACCGAGAAGGTTGTGGTTGGTTTGGTGGTCCTTTTATTAACTCAGGCCCAAGAAAAAGAGGTCTACAGAAGATCGAACCAACCAACCAATTAACCTTCCCAGCAAACAAAGAATGTATCCGTAATGTTATGCAATGTTAAATGGAAGTAACATTTGTAATGTTCTCTTGCAATATGATATTTATATTACAACAACGTAACAGAGAAATGTTACATTTCGAAATATTAAACAAATATTTACGTAATGTTGGTTACATTACGTAACATTTAATAGTATGACAAATTACTTTCTGACAACGTTGATGTTATATTAAAGTAATAATGCAATGTTTAGTGGGTTGTCGGTACGCTTTGAAGTTTGTCAGGCGGACCGGCACAGTTTGCTGGAGCCAACATTGACGAGGTCAGTTTCAGTCAGGGCCCGACAAGATTCACCACCACAGTTGTCTATTTTCAGAAACATGTTATTATATCTGAAATAAATAACAATTGAATTCATTATTCGTTTTACTTCCACATCCACGTACTGAAGTGGAAGTAATGTAACAAATTATATGTATGCAGGGCCGTTCCTAGATGCGATACAAAATGTTGCATCAATGTGTTTAATAATACGAATGTTCTTTTTACAAGGCTTTTATTTGTATATTAGTTCATTAGTTAGTTAATGTGTTTGTTAGTAGGTTTAGGCTGATTCTTGCAAGTCAATTTTGAACCACTCATTTCATAGTTATTTGCCAAAGTTTATAACTAAGCAGTATCCGACGGATACCTATAAACCTGAGTTTTATATCCATCGGCAAACGTATAAAAACCGAAGCATTACTTTTCTGGTTACTATACTGGTACAGTTGGGGACAATACAATATTTATATTGAATTTTTTTTATGTGTAATGATTTTTAGTGAACACCAAATTACATTAACGAGTACGCAGAAAGAATTATATACAGACGCAGACGACTCGTATTATTCGACGGAAAGAGCCACGCGAAGGAAAGAGCCACGCGAAGGAAAGAGCCACGCGACGGTGCTAGACCCTAGCCGTAATTTTCAATAATGGGTTTAATTTTTAGTCATGTTTTGAATGTTCGAATTAACTATTTATGGAGTAGTTTTGTTCGTAAGCAACCAGAAAATTAATCCGGTCACAATGTAACTTATTTTGCTACAAAAATAGTTTATAGCTATTTTATAAGTACTAAAATCTGTGTTTAATTTTAATAATGAGAATAATAATAATAGTTGATAAAAAAATGCACACTCCACATTTTCACATGTATTTTTCTCGAAAACTACTAATAGTAAAAAAGAAAATTCAAATAACAAGTTTCTTCCATCCTGTATTTTCATTTATTTTTGATATACTTGGTATCTATTTCGAAAGATAACAATTTTCTCGATTGCTAATATAATTGCTAATTATTGTAAAGAAACATGAGATCATATTTTATTTCTTATTATTTCAAACTAATTCATCAATTAATTTTGTTCAGTAATGTACAGTGTTCTCCTAATGTATTTTAAAAGATACAATAAAAATTCAACAAAAAATAGAATAGACAGATAGTGGGGTGCCAGTACTTTTTAATCGGATAGTACACGTATATTAAATCATGCCAACTAATTAAATTTTATATTTATCTAATAGTACACCTATTCACTGATTGCGCATATCCCCATTTAAATAATTTGTATTTGAAATGTCCCATAAGAAGGGCATATTTCTGTATAATTCGAAAGTTTCACCCCCAACCTCTCGTTCCGGTTTCCGCCATAACAATACGCACTTAAATGGGTTTGTTCCAAATTTCGTGAAAAAAATACCTATTTTTGGATTTTTTCCGAAGGAAATAAAAATTCTGAAATTGCCAATGAAAATCCACTGTAATTGTCAATTTGTATTAAGTTTTAATTATTTTAATTTCTGATTGCAATAATAATTATTGCCATGCGCCATGCAACTTTCGTTACATTTCATAATTTTCCACCCACAATAACAAACGCAATAGGTCGACCTTTTGCGTTTTATAAAATTTAATGTATCACAAGAATGCACTTTTCAGAGATCTACGTTAAAAAAAAGTCCTAAATCGGACCTAAAATACATGTTTTATGATGGTGATTCCAAACAAACGGCGACACACTGCAGAAATAGAAATTATTTACATGAGATACAATAAAAGCAGGTCAATTCCCTCGAAAAACGGAACGGATTGATAAACTTCTCCGGCATGTCCACCCAGCGTCGTAGCACTTAATTGGCTAAAACTCCGAGATGCACGGATAGAGTCGTGACTTCTTCGACATGTCCGTACCCTTAGGCTTATGTATATTATAGAGTCAATCGTCTTCGTACATACAAAATGTGAGAAAAATTCGTTAAAACATAATATCAACACCGGGCAATAACAAATAATCATATTCAAGAACAATTTTTTGCAAGAACATGTCAGAAATTTGTTTCTTTTTTAGGAACAAAATTTTATAATAATATACCAAATGATATAAGAACATTAACTAATTTAAAAGCATTTAAATATAAAGTAAAAATGTACGTTATAGAAAACAAAAATCACTTCATGCAGTATGTTTAATAGTTTTTCTGCAAAATCACACAGACTGAGGTCTGGTTCTCTGTTCTCCTGCAGTATTTTCTAGTAGATGGATTCTTTCAATGTAACTGTGTTGCTTAGGTATATATTATACATAGCTAGGTTTAGATTATATATGTATATATATTTTTTTCTTTCTTGTAATTCACACTCATGTTCGTATTTACTTAAGGACATTTCATCAAATAACATTAAGGACTTACTCTAACTTGCATATCTATAAACTACATGGAGCACATCACAAATTTTTAAATTTAGGTGCTCCAAATTAATGTAATAATTTAAAATATGTAATATATTGTAGCAAAATGGAAATAAATGAAATGAAATGAAAATGAAAATGAAAACCACCTGAATTTCGCGTAATAGCTCTGAATCTTAAAAAGTTTACATTTTGAATATTACAGGCCCGAATTTGTGATTTTTTAAGCATTTTCTTAATATTTCCGCATTTTCTCTACATTTTTCGGCAAAGCGAAGAAGAGCATCATATTCTATGAGAAACATACTAAAAGAAACCACCATAAGATCTTAAAAGTTTAACTTGTGAATATTTCAGACAGGACTTTGTAAATTCTCTAGTATTTTCTTAACTTTTCCACATTTTCTCGCCGTTTTTCCGCAAAACCGAATACATCATCGCATTCTACGGGAAAAATGCTACTGTTTAACATCCTCCTTTGCTTATAATAAAATTCAGCAATATTAAAAATGTAATATTTTTTACTAAAAAATTAGAGAAATTTAAAAAACCTAAAATTGCTGAATAAAGAATCACAAGCCCTTTCAAGTGAGGTATCACACGCATCCTCATTCCATCAAGGGCGGATCTAGAAATTTCCATAATTTTTTTCTCGTCTGTGGCGCATGGGACCCATACGAAATATGGAAATAAACATCTAGAGAAGCACTCCTCTAACGACCCCTAAGAAATTTTGAAAAAGCAGTTTGCGAAAAATGTTTTCAAAATTCGAGTGCCCCCCCCCGAGCCAAGGGACTCCCGTTTAAAATTATTCTTTTTTGTCATATACATTTTACTTTTCATCAAAATCCAACAATAGGTTTTGGAGTTTATGAAAACATTCTCATTATTAGGGATGGGACGGATGTGCTTTTGGCCGGATAACCGGATACAGTATATCCGGCCAGTTCAAAATCCGGCCGGATATCTTGCCTTTTCAAGCAGTCGCTTTATCTACGAGCAGGCCGCGATATTTACAATTAAATTCAAGTCGCCGTATTGTCCTGTCCTGGCAATCTTGCACATTGCTACAAGTATTGTAATTAAACGAAATGCGCATGGTACACCAGAACAGAACTAATAATAATTAATAGTTAATATTTATATGTGTGTACTTGGTTCTATCCAGTTATGGCGTTTTTGTATTTATTAATATTATGATTTTCTAAGGAACTTCATTCTCAGAATTACCATTTTGTGTAATTACACATCAAATTAAAAAGTAATTTCTCGAGATCGTCAGTAGTTGCTGTTTTTGTCATTAGCAATACAATGGAGAAAAATAGCTATACTACCACCACTATTGTATTCGCGAAGAATTTAAGAGTTTTTTATATTTGTTATTTATTTTGATTGTAACGTCCAGTCAATGAAAGAGTTGTAGAGAACATTTAGGAGGGGAGAATTTTTCTCTTCAGGTGTGTGTTGGAGGTAGTTAGGAGGTAAACATACTAAAAGTCCCCGCCCCTAGCCCTGCCGCTTTAGGTGGAAGGGGGGGTGGAAAGGTTCCTTTTTTCAATTCTTCGCTTATAACTCGGAAACGATGCGTCGTACGGAAAAAAGTAATCTATGCCAAATTAAACGTAATTAAATTTCCCACAAGAATGTTTATATTTATTTTCTTCCTATGTGTTATAGTTTACGAGATATTCGCCAGCGAAAATCTATAATTAACAAAAACAAAAATCAATTATGTACCTTGAATATTTCTATCAAAACTGTTTACCGTGGTCTGCTAATAACTCACAGTCACAAAACAATCTTTATTTTACAACATTGGACATATTTACTAACGTAATATTTTGTCGAAATCTATACATTTCCTTAAATATACAGTGTGACTCACTTAAAATGAAGATACCCTTATAACTTTTTCATTTTGTTTCCGATTTGAATCAAATTTTACTCAAGTATAGAACAAATTAGGATCTACTTATGACCAGAAAATCATTCACCTGCTGTAAAGGCAAAGCCAAAATATGAGGAAAAAGATTAAAAATCATATTGATGGGTCTTGACGAATTTCACGTAGCCACCACAAATTGCGGAAATTGAGGATCCCCTTTGCCAGATCAGCTTATGTATGAGAAATCCCCCATCAATAACCAAATCAAATTTTGGTGTATGTACGTTTGTGGCGCCGATCGGATGCATTTTTTAGAATTTCTAACATTCAAAATGTTTTATTGTTTTCAGCATATTTTGGTACCGCAGGTGGCTTTGACTCTGTAGCAGCATAATGTTTTTCTGGTCATAAGTAGATTCTAATTTGTTCTATACTTGAGTAATATTTGATTCAAATCGGAAGCAAAATAAAAAAAGTTATAAGGGTATCTTCATTTTAAGTGTGTATATTTAAGGAAATGTATAGATTTCGACAAAATATTACGTTAGTATATACATCGAGTGTTGTAAAATAAATATTGTTTTGTGCCTGTGATTTATTAGCAGACCACGATAAACCGCTGTGAGAGAAATATTCAAGGTACATAATTGATTTGTTTTATTAATCATCGATTTTCGCTGTCGAGTATCTCGTAAACTATAACACAAAGGAAGAAAATGAATATAAACATTCTTGTGAAAAATTTAATTACGTTTAATTTTGCATAGATTACCTTTTCCCATACGACGCATCGTTTCCGAGTTATAAGCGAAGAATCGAAAAAAGGAACCTTTTCACCTGCCTCCCCCCTGAAGCGGCGGGGCTAGGGGCGGAGACTTTTAGTATTTTTACCTCCTAACTACCCCCAACACATCTCTGAAGAGGAAAATTCACACCTCCTAAATGTTCTCTACAATCCTCTTTTGGGCATTCATTGATTTGACTATGTAGTGTCTAGTTCATTGTTAATTTCATAAATATTTTGATATATAATTGACAATTAATAAATAACATTTAAGTTTCATGCATTTTAGACAGTTTTTATTTGGCCGGATGTTGACCGGATATTTTTTCATATCCGGCAGGAGCCGAATATCCGGTTTGGAAGCCGGATTGGCCGGATGCAGTAGCCGAACCGGATATCCGTCCCATCCCTACTCATTATTAACTGAAATACAATGAACTGAAATTTTGTAATTTACAATTTAACAATTTACAAAATTTCAATTCGTTGTATCTCAGTTAGTAACAAAAATATTTTCAACTCCAAAACCTATTGTTGCATTTTTATGAAAAGTAAAATGTATATGACAAAAAAGAATAAATTTAAACGGGAGTCCCTTGGCTCAGGGGGGGCACTCGAATTTTGAAAACATTTTTCGCAAACTGCTTTTTCAAAATTTTTTAGGGGTCGTTAGAGGAGTGCTTCTCTAGATGTTATTTCCCATATTTCGTATGGGTCCCATGCGCCAGAGACGAGAAAAAAATTATTGAAATTTTTAGATCCGCCCATTTAAAAATGTCAAAGGGGTAGCTGTCACCCACGGGGCTCGAAGGGGAGATATGAAATTTTGCTTAATACGTTGACTGCCATACGGGTTAAGACAAATTTCTCATAAGGCGCCAACCGGTAACAACGGTTTAACCAAATAAAATATCCCCCCAGGCTATTATCGGCTAATACACTATGAATTGACACACAATATTTTGAAAAAAAAAAACTGCAAAAAAAATATCAAAAAAGGTCCTTTACTACGCCATCTCGGTCTACTTATAACGAAAGAAGTGTGCTTGACCGAGTCGCTGGGAGATTTCGAGATCCCGAAAAGATCCAGAAGATCCAGAGATCCCAAAAACATGACTCGGTCTTATAGACCGAGTCGGCCCACATGGAAAATATAAGTACTCGGTCTTATGGACCGAGTTGGCCTCATAGACAATAAAAACCTCGGTCATATAGACCGAGATGGCAGTCAACGTGTTAAATAATGTCATTTTAGAACTAAAAATTGACGTTTTTATTTATAATTGACGATTTTATTTAAAAATTAAAAATCGTACATTACATAGAAAATGAATCTATCCGTTACTTATGGGCCTCATTGAATGTAAATAAATTCAAACATTATCAGTGACACACTAATACTTTTCCAGAGTTCAACAGAACGTGCAAACAAATAGCATAACAAATGAAAGATCTAGAATCATACAAAAAGTGTACTCACCTATTGTTTTAGTCGGCTTTTTATTATTATTGCAGTTGTAGTCCTTGCCGAATTTTGCCTCGCCATTCGAGGCTTTGTTTACTCCATTCATTATGTGGTACAGGTGATTTCTATTCCTGTCACAGCCGCAAGAGATTAAGTTGCTCGAGAGAGATTTCGAATACATTTATCAGTTTTTAGCAATCGCAACAACACTCGCTGGTTTGTTTTTAATAAATTCCGAACCAATGTTCTTATGCTGCTTTAACTTTTCACTAGGACTCACTGGTAAGTGGTGTGGCACTTTGAACTCATAGGATCCTACTTAACTGCGGCTCTGCTGGTATGCTTGTGGCTAGAATGGAAATAATGTCTGTTCAATTGTTTTTCTTCAGTTTCTTATCAGTGTCACTTATAGTCTGGTTGAAAGCATTATAGTTGGGAGAAGGGCCCTTTAAATTGGCATGAAAGTTTACCTCTCGGTGGGCGAGACGATTTTCGACTACCTGCAATACAAGTTTTAGTAAGTGTAGTTTGTAAATATACCTATTTATTTACTTCTATTACATTATACCCATAGACAGGCTTTGAGTCGGTCTAAATAGGTTTTCTGTTTGCAAACTTAAGACTGCGTTTTTGTTTGCATTCGATTTTTTGTCTTTATACAGGGTGGGGCCATAGTGCATCGGACTTCGATATCTCGGGTTCTACAATAGCTAGATATTAAAAAAAAAATGCAAGTAAACTAGATAAAAAAGTCTAACACCGGAATTTATTTTCGAATATACAGGGCGAAGAAGAATTCCTGATGTTAGCAGCTTCCAAAACCTTCTCGATAGATTTGTGGCAACTGGAAATGTCGAATATAAAACAAGTGAATGAATAAAACGTACTTTGAATGAAGAAAATGCGTTTTCTGTGGTGCTGGCAAGGGTTGAAAATCCTCATATTAGTCTGAGAGAAGTGTGCTCGTTAGTAGGAATATCATATTCAAATGCACCAGGAATTATCTGATGATGATTTTTAATGGCGTCTACAATTTTGTAATGGGGACCAGAGAAAAAAATGCAAGATGTCACCTTCCTTCATAATGTTTTACTCACTGATGAGGCAACTTTTCATAAGAATGGATTTGTTAATAGGCACAATTTCCATTATTATGCTTCGAAAAATCCTCACTTTTTTAGGCAAGTTGATAACCGGCACAGATGGTCTATAAACGTTTGGGGAGGAATTATTAGAGAACATGTTATTATATACAGTGTACTGTTTAATACCGCGACATTCTGTGATTTTGAATCGCGTTGCCCGATTAATTTTTTTTTTTTTTTGGTACTACGAAGAACCGAAAAACCTCCCCCCCCCTCCTGCGGCGGGGCTAAGGGAGGGGACTTTTAGTATGTCTACCTCCTGACTACCTCAACACATTCCTAAAGGGGAAAATTCTCCCCTCACAATGTTCTCTACAATCCCCTTTTGGGCATTCATTGATTAGACTATTAAGGTACATCAGATACTAAAGAGGAGAAAAAAAAGAAAAGTTATTTTTCAACTAGATAGTGATAATCGGGACCGTACCAAGCTACCTGGCCGCCTGTGTACAAAATTAAATATTGCGCCCCATATATACAGTGTGACCCATTTAAAATGGAAACACCTTTATAACTTTTTAATTTTTTGTCCGACTTATAATAATAATAATAATAATACGTTTATTTTCCTTTTAGACAATACAGATTGTATAGAAATCGTCACAACTTGCTTAAAACTAATTAAAAATATTCCCTAACAGAATACAGACATCTATTTATGAGATATTCTCTAAGGTCAAATTTAAAATGATCTAGCCGTTTAACCTCCTTTAAATAGTCTGGTAAACGATTAAAAACTTTAAGACCAATATAGTCTGGACAATCAGAGGATATTTTATACTTACAGAATGGTATATTAAAATCATTTTTGTTTCTTAAGTTAAAAGAGTGAACCTCTTCAGCAGTATTAAAACAATTTCTGTTAATAAACACGTATACACATAACTCATATCTATATAAAACAAATTTCAGTATTCAGTATTTTATATTTCTTAAAATAGTCTCTGCACGAATGAGTATTTGGGACTCCCTCTATACATCTTATAATTCGTTTTTGGCCTATAAATACACTCGGTGAGAGGGTGGAATTACCCCAGAAACAAATACCATATCTCAACCTGGATCCAACTTGAGCGTGGTATAGATTTATTAGATGCTCCTTACACAGAACTGTTTTTAAATTTCTAAATGAATAAAAAATGGAATTTAATTTGGTTATCACATAGTTGCAATGCTCTTTACAATTTAGACATTCATCTGAATTGAAACCCAAAAAACGTGCGCTATCAATTTGTTTGAGACGTGTCTCGTTAATATTTAAATTCAAATTTGCACATGGTTTCTGTCTATTGTGGAACCTCATAAAATGCGTTTTTTAGATGTTTAAATGTAGTGTGTTAGACGCATACCAACTGTTTAGCGATTTCAAGACATTATTACTAATCGATTCTAACGTTACATTAGATTTATCTGACAAGATAAGCGATTTATCATCTGCGTACATGATAAAAGATGCCTCTGAGGTTAAACTATCAAGTTCATTAGTATAAAGTAAAAACAGCACAGGGCCCAAAATGGAGCCTTGTGGAAACCCGGTTTTAACTTCACAACACTCTGAATTAACCCTACTTATTGTCCCTTGCTGACAGAATGTCACACTAACATATTGGCTCCTATCATTCAAAAACGAACGGACCCAATCGAGAGCAACGCCCCTGATACCATAACTTGACAATTTATCAATAAGTTTATTGTGGTTCACACAGTCAAATGCCCTGCTTAGGTCGCAAAAAATCCCAACAGGACATTCACCAGCCTTAATATAGTCAATAACCTTTTTATATAAAGAATGCAGCGCAGTTCCCGTTGACTTAGAGCTACGAAATCCATGTTGACGGTGAAAATTTTATATTTTTCAAGAAAATTTAACATACGATGTAAATAACAATATTCAAATGCCTTCGGAAAACCTGAAGGTACTGTTACAGGTCTATAATTAGCCATGCCCTCGACATCATGTTTTTTGTATATGGGAACTACTTTCCCCAATTTTAAACATTTTGGGAATGTTCCAGATTGAAACAATAAATTTACTAAATACGTCAAAGGTTCTACAATTGTATACAGCACTTTTTTTATTAAAAACGTGGGATTTTGATCTGGGCCAGATGATTGTCTATTTTTTAATTTGTTACTTAGTAAATTCATTAATTCTTCAGATAGAAAAACTTGAACCAAATTTTACCAAAATATAGAACAAATTAGGATCTACTTGTGGCCAAAAAAAACATTTGCTTGCTACAAATGCAAAGCCACCTGCGGTACCAAAATAAATGGAAAAAATAAAGAAATCATATTAAGCATTTTTTATCGGAAAATTTTATTAATGAAAGTTGTTCAGAATTGTCCAGAAACCTAGAGTCCAAAATTTCAGCAATATTAAAAAATATTAAGTCCAAAATTTCGACAAAATTAAAAAATAATACAAATCACTTGACAACTACCTGACAGCTTGCGTTTAAAAAAAAATGTCAGCACAATTTTCTAAAGAAAAAAAAACAATTAAAATGATATTTTCGGACTCGGACATTGTTTTAAACAAAATTCCAGTAGTTTTTAATATTGCTGAAATTTTGGACTCTAGGTTTTTGGACAATTCGGAACAACTTTCATTAATAAAGTTTTTCGATAAAAAAATGCCTAATATGATTTCTTTATTTTTTCCATTTATTTTGTTACCGCATTTGTAGGAGGCGAATGTTTTTTTGGCCATAAGTAGATCCTAATTTGTTCTATATTTTGGTAAAATTTGGTTCAAGTCGGACAAAAAATAAAAAAAGTTATAAAGGTGATTCCATTTTAAATGGGTCACATTGTAGATGTGGAATTTACATCTGAAAGAACTTCTTTAGTATCGACCAAATCAGACTGCCCCATAGCTTCAGCGAGTTCAGCATCAATATTAGAAGGAATTTGTTCGGTTTCTGAAAAAAAGCTTCTACAAGTAAAAAACAAATTTCAAGTCAGGGATTTCGGGTCACGGGAACTATCTTTGTTTTGATATTGGTAACACCGCCCTTTATTGCTCACTATTACTCGGACACTTGCCATCCCGCCGACTTCCGTCTTTGTTTTTGCCGCTCGGAGTCCCAGGTCCTCTATTATAAAAGGTGCCGTGCGTCGCCATTTCCTTTTGACTTTTGTCTTAAGACTGTATGCCGATTTGGCGCCCCTTTACCTCGGCCGTCTGTGTGCGGCATAGATTAAATAATATTATATAAGATATAGATAGGCAACTCTCAGGGATTTTTTAAACAGCAAAACTTACGTCGCGGGTAGCGCTGTATTCCCGCCTTTTTGATACAGGTGGGATTGGCATAGGCGGGAATTTTAAATGATTTTCAAACAAATTGCTTAGGCCATCATTAGACTACAAAAGTCCGTTGACAAAGATTTTTTATAAAAGATATTGTACGAGATAAAATATCTATCAAATTACTCATGAAATATCTTTTATAAAAGATCTTTGTTCAATAACTTTTATAGTCTAACAGTGGCCTTAAAATTAAATAAGTCATTTCAAAACTAGAAATTGATCATTTATTAATTTAACGGAAAATCATTACAATAAATACAATAATATATCATTCCCATCGAATGGTGTAAAAAAAGTAAAAAAATATGTATGTTTTTCTTCTGTTCTTCTGTTTCTTCTTCTATTCAAATACATTACTTATGACGTTTCACAATCAATGTCAGTTTTTTGTAACCTATATGATAATGAAAAATCTAAATTCCAAAAAGACTGATTCACACCACTTAATATTAGTGAAGGACGTGAAAATGTATATTATAGCGGATTTATACGTGCATGGATTTAGTGGCGCCAGTAGATATTGGCACGCCAGTAAAAAAAATATTGCACATATAAACAGTTACTGGCGAGTATGCATCAATGCATGCAAGGTCAAAGCTTGCTCGCCAGTAACTGTTTATACATGTAATATTTTTTTACTGGCGTGCCAATATCTACTGGCGCCACTAAATCCATGCACGTATAAACCCGCTATAATATACATTTTCACGTCCTTCACTAATGTTAAGTGGTGTGAATCAGTCTTTTTGGAATTTAGATTTTTCATTATCATATAGGTTACAAAAAGCTGACATTGATTGTTAAACGTCATAAGTAATGTATTTGAATAATGTTAATCCAGAAGAAAAACACATATTTTTGTTTTTTTTACTTTTTTACACCATTCGATGGGAATGATTTCGATTTATAACAAATGTAAAATTGACGTTGAAAAATTCACAGATACGATGCGACTGCACAGTGCACATAGCTGCGACTGTATTTATTATGTAAATAATGTAACCTAATATTTTGTACATGTCCGTCATTACAAGACTGAAAAACTTTTTCATCGGTAAACACAACATTGGTCCAAAACTCCAACGGGCGATAGACACAATTTAAACAAAACATAATGCGGGCTTGCTTCTGTTCTTCTGTTAATATGATCTTCTTGGCACTTGTACAGTTTTTTATTTTCGATTTTCCTATCCTTCGGCTAGCTGCTCACCTCGACACCAAAAAATGTGTCACGAACACAGCGACACCTGCTGTTTGAAACGGATTTTTCCTCAAATAGCCAAGGAGTGCTTCATCTTGAACTAGATTTGAATTTCTCGATAGGCCTGAACCGTCTTTTCTCTTAACGCTACTTTCCTTTTCCCACTTTTCTTCACACTCATAACAGTACTTTTATTCAATTGATAATGGTTAGCAATTGTTCTGATAGACCATATCTCTTCAATTTTAGAGAGAATTAAAATTTTTTCATGTTCAGTTAATTTTGGCATTGCGAAAATATGACACTGACAAATAAATAAAGAATGATTTAATAAGGCGAAAAATAGGTGTACGGGATTTCATTGCACAGAAGTGTACAACCCATCGTTTTCTTTCGTCTTTCGTTTTTAGTCAATTTCTTGGGAGTCACGTTCTTTGCAAATCAATAATACCTATGCATGTTGGAATTTTTCGAAGTCGCAATACGACGTGAACACGACACTCAAAACCCATTACAGTTTTTAATATTCAACAGAACAGTGTCGATTCTAGCCAATTTCATTGGAATCTCACATTATTTACAAATAAGCAAATGGACTCCTGCTCTATATGGATTTAATAATTATTAGCTTAATGTCCAGAACACAAAGGAAGACATGTTAACAAAAATGGCGCGACAACTGACAGTAATGACAAGATACAGATTTGCGCAGCCGTCGTGTGATTCAAGTGCAAGTAGCGACAGAGCGACGTAAGTTCCAACTAAACACGATGATTTTGAAATATAATAGCAAGGAGGTTGAATAAATAAGGAGTCGCCATAAGAAGCGGAATGTGGCAGCACATTCCTCATTTTAGTATGATCGAAACGTCAACAAAACGTGCCATGTATCTTAGATTAATATTATTATAAAATAAATGTTTTTAATAGAAAATAGTGTTTTTTGCCATAACATATGATTTCGTGTCCGCCAAGTAGCTGTACAAATCAAAGTAGTATCGATAAGAAGAAATGTTTTGGAATCACTTTTCATAGGTTAAAACAGGTCTGTACTCAAAAGATATGTTGAACCTATTTTCTATTTATTTTAGATTATATCATATTATATTTACTTGATATGTGAAACCATCATCTCATTCATTATGTACTCTACTGGCTTAATATATGGTAGTGTCAATGTATAAAGTCAACTAACATGTTTCTCCTCAAGTGCTGTATACATTTTTTTTAAATCAGGACCTGGCGAGCTGTTCATGGCAGTATGATCACAAGCCACGCCTTCTGCGGCCGTTTCTCACTGTAGGATATAAGTTTTATGGCTACTCCTTATTTATATTCTACCTCCATGTATAATAGGAGTGCGCAGGGCCTGGTTTGCGGTGCACACATTCACAGACTGGTAGGCACGGCCCCCGGTGACAATTTTTATAGTAACTCGTTTTCTCGAAAAATTGATAGTTTTTCAACCTCTGGTTTAAATTAAGGGTGGTACTGATCAGGATTTCGTTAGAACAACAAAATAGAGATCTCCACAAAAATCCAGCTTGGTCGTACTTTTTTTATAATTTTGCCCTTTAAAAGTCTAATTTTACTGGACTATATAATCAAAAAGGAATTACTAATCACCAAATCTTGAATATTAAATAAGATGTAGGACTGTGCCGTTGTTTGCTATTATGAAAAATAATACCTGAAGCAAATTAGATATTAAATCACTCCTGTAAATAAATAAATAGGTAAGATAAAGGGATATTCGAAAAGGCCATCGACTGATGCCCTTAGCCAATCCGTAATCCTTCATTTATGCTACATTTCAACGAAACAACAATAATTATATCAATATTTTTCTTACTAGATGTATCTTCGAATATATACAGCGTGTCCCCGGATTGTGGTTCCAATACGACTTTCTCTTCTCTCCATTTTCAAGGTAAAATAGTTTCTAAATTAATAATTTATTTATATGGTTGATGTAGATCTAAGTACACTGAGTTTATTTTTGTGGGGTCATTTAAAAATCAACGTTTATTAACAATATTTAATACAAAAGACTAGTACTGATCAACAAATCATTAAGGTATTCGACTTAATTTTAAATGAGAGATTTGCCACTAAAATATGTCCTATTACATTCCAGACACCCTGTATATATCCCCTAACTGAGGTACGTACGTACTTTGGTTACTTCTATCACCATCAGACCACATAATTACAATACCTGTGATTTGCTTAATTTATGAATACATGGACTGATTGGACTGCCCATTTTGGTTAAAAAAAACTGGTAGTAACTCTTTTAATATTAATAAAAATGTATACAATGTATTGCTAAATGATGAAGTTTCTTAATTTAAATTTTTAAAAGGGCACTAGAGGAAATAAACACTGTTGCTATTCTAGAGCACAGATTTTTTGAAACGGTGTTAAAATTACAGACAGCAGCTTATTTGAGCAGTCACTTTCAGTTTAGAACAAAAATGTCCACCACTTTAGCTATAACTCATTTTTAATTAATAGAGGCTTTAAACGACGCGAGATCTTGTACGCCCAACTTTCAGGTCTAAGTCAAAGCAAAGTCATTGACTGCGTATCTTATGATATTTTACTAAAGAAATTGAGGAGTATAAATTTTGGATTAATAGATATTAAATTTGGAATACCTGAAGATTCCGTTCTGGATCCAACTTTTTTCTTATTTTCATTAATGACTTTCCTAATAATACCGTCCGTGCAAAATTGGTTCTATATGTGTACGACACAACATTACTACATAAGAACGAGGATATTACTGCATTGTTTTCCAGAGTACACGACACTTAATCCACTATTCAGAGCTGGGTTCTTGTCAAATAAACTAATGTTAAATGAGAATATGCAGATAAGACATTATTTTTAGTTTAAAGCATCTTACAGCGGGCGAGAATAATATGGTATCCACGGCCTGTGTCTCTAGGTATTTATGTTGGCAACAAATTAACATGGGGATTTTTTTTAAATGTCTCAAAACGTATTTTTGCACCGACTTCAAATTGATATTAGGTAACTACGCTGCACGCATTAGTCGAATAAAACTAGGTTTTTTTCAAAGATTGTTTGGGAAGGGGCAATTTTTTTTGTAGAAATGTAATCTGTATATTATCAGGATGCTACAGTAAAATTTTGTCCAATCTTGGGGTGGAGTTTTTTTAGAAATTAAGTTTTAATTTTGAAAAATGTGTTTTTGTCTCGATTTTCTTTAATATATCGGGTTCTGTTCATCGGATCAGATCAAATAAAAAGTCAAAATACCGAAATTACTAAAGAAATAATTAATCTTTGTTAATGAAACTTGTAGTCTCTTAAGGTAAACCAGAAAAAGGCAAAAAGCCCAAAAGGTCTGCGACTGGACCGCGACACATGTTTCGCCCCCCCCCCCCCCCCCCCCCGTTTTCGAGGGCGGAGAACACGATGGTGACAATATTTTCCGACCTACCCTCCAACCACTACCCCTAAACCGGAAAAACCACCCCTTTTTCCGATTTTCCGGTGCTAGGCATTTTTTTATCTGAAAATTAATGAAAATTGCTCAGAATTGTCCAAAAACCTTATTTCATCAAAATAAAAAAAAAATGTTCGTGTTCCCCTCAAAAATGTCTTTCGGGCCAGTCGCAGAACTTTTGGGGTAACAGCTTTACCTCAAGGGACTATTGATGAAATTATAGGTCCTGTAATGGTAAACTATTATGGAAAATTACAAATAAAAAATATGTATTTATTATTTTCCTTAACAAACGAGATTTTTTAAAAAAAAATTGAAGCGTCTTAAAAAACTGCCATTTGGTCACACTAAGACTTTGTGGTTCTTAAATTGTAGCTTTTTATACGTGCTTTACAGTGGTGATAAAAATCATTTTTTCGTCAAGATACATTTCGTGCATTTTTTGTATGGAAAAAAATATCCAGCCAGACTTGTGTCGCCTGTTAAAAATGCTTAAAAAAACGACCCTTCTACATTAATTAAAAGCTGAGATATCGTTATCTTTTACGTGTTATACATTTATTTCTGTACATATATATTTTATATCGTGCACCATTTGACAGCCGGCGGATTGGAGGATACACAACCTTAATCATTAAATGTACCGAAGTTAAAATTCACAGTTTTCCTGTGCTTTTTTTTTAACTTTTGTGCGCTATCAACTGGTAAAATATATACTTTTAAATTTAGATTCATATTCAACCCGGAATAATGACAAATTAAAGGACCCCGCACAGATCTTATGGATCTTCCCGATCATTTCATTTATTGATGGGGTATTAGAAGTCAAAGGAACCATTTCCGAAAGTATTTCGATTAAAGTTTTTTAATCAGTAAGACACATACTTTATGTAAAAAAAGTTTCAACCAATTTGACCGAATATTTTTTCACTTGTTAGTTTTATGTAGAATTCCCGGCACCTTCGCCAACATTTTTCAAACTTTAATTTTTTTCCACACTATTTTTATTAATAGAACAAATCTTTTAAGTGCAAAATATTATACAGGGCTGTTAGAACGTATCACAATATAAAATATATGAAAAAAAAGTCTTGAATTCGGAAATTTTTTAAATGTCATTCTTGTACATTTCTTAAACACTATACTAGTATTATAAGTCAATTTTATTGATTATGCAAAATTATAATGAGTATTAATAATGTCGGAACAACGGAGCAGACATTTTTCCGAAATTCAAGAAACGTTTTCAAACTTTGAGCTGCTGTAATTTGTAAAGAATAAAATTGTTTCAACCAAATTTTCATCATTCTGTAAAATATTAACAATGGAGAAAAATGGTCTAAATAAAAGTTTTAGCTTTTTTCGTTTTCTACAATATTATTAATACCTCAATTTTGGGGTAGAACTAGCAAGAAGGAGATAATTAAGAAACACCTATATTCACCGTATTCAGCAATGGCGGCTAGAGCGGTAACGATATTTTTGTGGACAACTTTAATTAATTATTGTGGCAACCACTTCTGCATTATACAATAAAAATTCCTTGTAGGAATTATTCACGAGTTAAGTGACAGATTGACTGTACCAAATTTTCAAGTTTTTCAACTATTTTTTGTAAATTTAGGATAGTGTTTTTATCCTGCCCCCCGCAAGTGTATATACCTGTATACAGGGTGGACCATTAATAATAGGCCATAGTTCAAGGCTAGATTCTTTGGATCAAGATATGAGGATATAACCAAACATGTTTTAGTAAATTGTTGCTGTGGAAAAAGATACAGGGTGTCAAAATTGTATTTTTTTTTCTTTTTTTTGCAATATCTCAACTACCTATTGACCGCTCCTATCCCAATTTTGTAAGGAAACATTTTTTAAGCTAGGAAACAATAATTTATACCTATAACACGTCACGCTAGCCCGTGGAGGGCGCCTCATGAGCTATATCTGATGATGAATATTTTTTCTCTTTCTTTTTACGAAACGTTGTGGCACTTTTGACTAGAAAATCTCATGCAGGAGTCATTTGTACGTAAAAAAGGTACAGTTGATAGAACTTGATAATTCCAACCGTTCTATTACACAGCCCCACAAAAAAAAAGTTCTGTACCAGAGACGTGAATACATAGATTTTGTGTATTTTTTTATGCTGAATCCGAATCCGTAGCCAAAAATATGGGTTACCCAGGTAGTTTTTTAGTAAAACGCTAAAATAGAGTGATCGGTAAAGCTTTATAATGAAATGCAACAATTTGTAAATTAAATCCATACCCACCCCTACGAGGGGGTTACTTCTACCTCCAAGATCAAATAACGAATTAGTCTAGGTGCCCGCGTACATAAATGGCATTTATACATATCCTCGTATAACTTCTTGTACGGCATAATTGCTCCTAGTCTATCACTTTTTTCCTCTGCGAAATTTTTCGTAAACGCGGCGTTCCTCATCGGCATGAAAAAGACGATTTCCACGCGTCGGACTGGAAAATCGGCAAATATATTTTGTTGGACAATTTGAGACCTAGACTAAATGTTATAGTGCAAAACAATTTGAGAAGCCATAGCCTCGTAGTTTGTAATTCCAAATACAAATGTAGATTGACAGACAATATACCTAAAAAATATAATATAATCTTGTTTTTAAGGGGCTTGAAACCACCTCTGCAGACCTGGGTATTTCTTTGAGTCACATATTTTTCTATTCAATGGTTTGGTCTAAATTTTGTTACCGCGGGTTTTTGGGGTCGCTGATTACGAATCTGAAGTCCGAATCCGAAAATTCATGAATGAAAGATGGCGGATCCAATATGGCGGATGTAAAATCGGAAAAGCATTCAAAATTTGAAGATCATGGCTGAAACTTGTTACTCGGGGGTCTCTGGAGTGGCTGATCACGATTCTGGGGTCTTAATTCGCAAATTCTTAAATCCAAAATGGCGGACCCATTATGGCGGATTAAAAAGTACCATAGAAATAGGTATTTACCACCCAAAGAAATACGTTATGAATGTTTAAAAAAATTGAGGCATTTGAGTAAAAATAGGCAAATGTCTAAAAATGAGAAACAAGGAATATAAATTCGATTTGCAGTGTGCAGTCGCGCTTAAATGTGAAAGTGAGGACGAATGAAATAGGGACGATTTGGAGCCAAATATATAAAACTGATCATCGTGGCAATATCATGGGAAATTATAATTTAGAATTTGAAAGTACCCCTTTCCTAACGAGTTACATGAGCTGGGTGCAAAATTTGAATGGCGAATAGTACATTATTAATATTAGTAACATGACCACGTCTATCCATTCAGAAGGGGGTAGCTGTCAGTTTGACATCTGTCAAAGTGACGTTTATCCCGTCTGACACTTGTCAGTTTGACACCTGTCAAAGTGACGTTTATCCCGTTTGACAGCTGTCGGACAAAAAATAAAAAAAGTTATAAAGGTGATTCCATTTTAAATGGGTCACATTGTAGATGTGGAATTTACATCTGAAAGAACTTCTTTAGTATCGACCAAATCAGACTGCCCCATAGCTTCAGCGAGTTCAGCATCAATATTAGAAGGAATTTGTTCGGTTTCTGAAAAAAAGCTTCTACAAGTAAAAAACAAATTTCAAGTCAGGGATTTCGGGTCACGGGAACTATCTTTGTTTTGATATTGGTAACACCGCCCTTTATTGCTCACTATTACTCGGACACTTGCCATCCCGCCGACTTCCGTCTTTGTTTTTGCCGCTCGGAGTCCCAGGTCCTCTATTATAAAAGGTGCCGTGCGTCGCCATTTCCTTTTGACTTTTGTCTTAAGACTGTATGCCGATTTGGCGCCCCTTTACCTCGGCCGTCTGTGTGCGGCATAGATTAAATAATATTATATAAGATATAGATAGGCAACTCTCAGGGATTTTTTAAACAGCAAAACTTACGTCGCGGGTAGCGCTGTATTCCCGCCTTTTTGATACAGGTGGGATTGGCATAGGCGGGAATTTTAAATGATTTTCAAACAAATTGCTTAGGCCATCATTAGACTACAAAAGTCCGTTGACAAAGATTTTTTATAAAAGATATTGTACGAGATAAAATATCTATCAAATTACTCATGAAATATCTTTTATAAAAGATCTTTGTTCAATAACTTTTATAGTCTAACAGTGGCCTTAAAATTAAATAAGTCATTTCAAAACTAGAAATTGATCATTTATTAATTTAACGGAAAATCATTACAATAAATACAATAATATATCATTCCCATCGAATGGTGTAAAAAAAGTAAAAAAATATGTATGTTTTTCTTCTGTTCTTCTGTTTCTTCTTCTATTCAAATACATTACTTATGACGTTTCACAATCAATGTCAGTTTTTTGTAACCTATATGATAATGAAAAATCTAAATTCCAAAAAGACTGATTCACACCACTTAATATTAGTGAAGGACGTGAAAATGTATATTATAGCGGATTTATACGTGCATGGATTTAGTGGCGCCAGTAGATATTGGCACGCCAGTAAAAAAAATATTGCACATATAAACAGTTACTGGCGAGTATGCATCAATGCATGCAAGGTCAAAGCTTGCTCGCCAGTAACTGTTTATACATGTAATATTTTTTTACTGGCGTGCCAATATCTACTGGCGCCACTAAATCCATGCACGTATAAACCCGCTATAATATACATTTTCACGTCCTTCACTAATGTTAAGTGGTGTGAATCAGTCTTTTTGGAATTTAGATTTTTCATTATCATATAGGTTACAAAAAGCTGACATTGATTGTTAAACGTCATAAGTAATGTATTTGAATAATGTTAATCCAGAAGAAAAACACATATTTTTGTTTTTTTTACTTTTTTACACCATTCGATGGGAATGATTTCGATTTATAACAAATGTAAAATTGACGTTGAAAAATTCACAGATACGATGCGACTGCACAGTGCACATAGCTGCGACTGTATTTATTATGTAAATAATGTAACCTAATATTTTGTACATGTCCGTCATTACAAGACTGAAAAACTTTTTCATCGGTAAACACAACATTGGTCCAAAACTCCAACGGGCGATAGACACAATTTAAACAAAACATAATGCGGGCTTGCTTCTGTTCTTCTGTTAATATGATCTTCTTGGCACTTGTACAGTTTTTTATTTTCGATTTTCCTATCCTTCGGCTAGCTGCTCACCTCGACACCAAAAAATGTGTCACGAACACAGCGACACCTGCTGTTTGAAACGGATTTTTCCTCAAATAGCCAAGGAGTGCTTCATCTTGAACTAGATTTGAATTTCTCGATAGGCCTGAACCGTCTTTTCTCTTAACGCTACTTTCCTTTTCCCACTTTTCTTCACACTCATAACAGTACTTTTATTCAATTGATAATGGTTAGCAATTGTTCTGATAGACCATATCTCTTCAATTTTAGAGAGAATTAAAATTTTTTCATGTTCAGTTAATTTTGGCATTGCGAAAATATGACACTGACAAATAAATAAAGAATGATTTAATAAGGCGAAAAATAGGTGTACGGGATTTCATTGCACAGAAGTGTACAACCCATCGTTTTCTTTCGTCTTTCGTTTTTAGTCAATTTCTTGGGAGTCACGTTCTTTGCAAATCAATAATACCTATGCATGTTGGAATTTTTCGAAGTCGCAATACGACGTGAACACGACACTCAAAACCCATTACAGTTTTTAATATTCAACAGAACAGTGTCGATTCTAGCCAATTTCATTGGAATCTCACATTATTTACAAATAAGCAAATGGACTCCTGCTCTATATGGATTTAATAATTATTAGCTTAATGTCCAGAACACAAAGGAAGACATGTTAACAAAAATGGCGCGACAACTGACAGTAATGACAAGATACAGATTTGCGCAGCCGTCGTGTGATTCAAGTGCAAGTAGCGACAGAGCGACGTAAGTTCCAACTAAACACGATGATTTTGAAATATAATAGCAAGGAGGTTGAATAAATAAGGAGTCGCCATAAGAAGCGGAATGTGGCAGCACATTCCTCATTTTAGTATGATCGAAACGTCAACAAAACGTGCCATGTATCTTAGATTAATATTATTATAAAATAAATGTTTTTAATAGAAAATAGTGTTTTTTGCCATAACATATGATTTCGTGTCCGCCAAGTAGCTGTACAAATCAAAGTAGTATCGATAAGAAGAAATGTTTTGGAATCACTTTTCATAGGTTAAAACAGGTCTGTACTCAAAAGATATGTTGAACCTATTTTCTATTTATTTTAGATTATATCATATTATATTTACTTGATATGTGAAACCATCATCTCATTCATTATGTACTCTACTGGCTTAATATATGGTAGTGTCAATGTATAAAGTCAACTAACATGTTTCTCCTCAAGTGCTGTATACATTTTTTTTTAAATCAGGACCTGGCGAGCTGTTCATGGCAGTATGATCACAAGCCACGCCTTCTGCGGCCGTTTCTCACTGTAGGATATAAGTTTTATGGCTACTCCTTATTTATATTCTACCTCCATGTATAATAGGAGTGCGCAGGGCCTGGTTTGCGGTGCACACATTCACAGACTGGTAGGCACGGCCCCCGGTGACAATTTTTATAGTAACTCGTTTTCTCGAAAAATTGATAGTTTTTCAACCTCTGGTTTAAATTAAGGGTGGTACTGATCAGGATTTCGTTAGAACAACAAAATAGAGATCTCCACAAAAATCCAGCTTGGTCGTACTTTTTTTATAATTTTGCCCTTTAAAAGTCTAATTTTACTGGACTATATAATCAAAAAGGAATTACTAATCACCAAATCTTGAATATTAAATAAGATGTAGGACTGTGCCGTTGTTTGCTATTATGAAAAATAATACCTGAAGCAAATTAGATATTAAATCACTCCTGTAAATAAATAAATAGGTAAGATAAAGGGATATTCGAAAAGGCCATCGACTGATGCCCTTAGCCAATCCGTAATCCTTCATTTATGCTACATTTCAACGAAACAACAATAATTATATCAATATTTTTCTTACTAGATGTATCTTCGAATATATACAGCGTGTCCCCGGATTGTGGTTCCAATACGACTTTCTCTTCTCTCCATTTTCAAGGTAAAATAGTTTCTAAATTAATAATTTATTTATATGGTTGATGTAGATCTAAGTACACTGAGTTTATTTTTGTGGGGTCATTTAAAAATCAACGTTTATTAACAATATTTAATACAAAAGACTAGTACTGATCAACAAATCATTAAGGTATTCGACTTAATTTTAAATGAGAGATTTGCCACTAAAATATGTCCTATTACATTCCAGACACCCTGTATATATCCCCTAACTGAGGTACGTACGTACTTTGGTTACTTCTATCACCATCAGACCACATAATTACAATACCTGTGATTTGCTTAATTTATGAATACATGGACTGATTGGACTGCCCATTTTGGTTAAAAAAAACTGGTAGTAACTCTTTTAATATTAATAAAAATGTATACAATGTATTGCTAAATGATGAAGTTTCTTAATTTAAATTTTTAAAAGGGCACTAGAGGAAATAAACACTGTTGCTATTCTAGAGCACAGATTTTTTGAAACGGTGTTAAAATTACAGACAGCAGCTTATTTGAGCAGTCACTTTCAGTTTAGAACAAAAATGTCCACCACTTTAGCTATAACTCATTTTTAATTAATAGAGGCTTTAAACGACGCGAGATCTTGTACGCCCAACTTTCAGGTCTAAGTCAAAGCAAAGTCATTGACTGCGTATCTTATGATATTTTACTAAAGAAATTGAGGAGTATAAATTTTGGATTAATAGATATTAAATTTGGAATACCTGAAGATTCCGTTCTGGATCCAACTTTTTTCTTATTTTCATTAATGACTTTCCTAATAATACCGTCCGTGCAAAATTGGTTCTATATGTGTACGACACAACATTACTACATAAGAACGAGGATATTACTGCATTGTTTTCCAGAGTACACGACACTTAATCCACTATTCAGAGCTGGGTTCTTGTCAAATAAACTAATGTTAAATGAGAATATGCAGATAAGACATTATTTTTAGTTTAAAGCATCTTACAGCGGGCGAGAATAATATGGTATCCACGGCCTGTGTCTCTAGGTATTTATGTTGGCAACAAATTAACATGGGGATTTTTTTTAAATGTCTCAAAACGTATTTTTGCACCGACTTCAAATTGATATTAGGTAACTACGCTGCACGCATTAGTCGAATAAAACTAGGTTTTTTTCAAAGATTGTTTGGGAAGGGGCAATTTTTTTTGTAGAAATGTAATCTGTATATTATCAGGATGCTACAGTAAAATTTTGTCCAATCTTGGGGTGGAGTTTTTTTAGAAATTAAGTTTTAATTTTGAAAAATGTGTTTTTGTCTCGATTTTCTTTAATATATCGGGTTCTGTTCATCGGATCAGATCAAATAAAAAGTCAAAATACCGAAATTACTAAAGAAATAATTAATCTTTGTTAATGAAACTTGTAGTCTCTTAAGGTAAACCAGAAAAAGGCAAAAAGCCCAAAAGGTCTGCGACTGGACCGCGACACATGTTTCGCCCCCCCCCCCCCCCCCCCGTTTTCGAGGGCGGAGAACACGATGGTGACAATATTTTCCGACCTACCCTCCAACCACTACCCCTAAACCGGAAAAACCACCCCTTTTTCCGATTTTCCGGTGCTAGGCATTTTTTTATCTGAAAATTAATGAAAATTGCTCAGAATTGTCCAAAAACCTTATTTCATCAAAATAAAAAAAAAATGTTCGTGTTCCCCTCAAAAATGTCTTTCGGGCCAGTCGCAGAACTTTTGGGGTAACAGCTTTACCTCAAGGGACTATTGATGAAATTATAGGTCCTGTAATGGTAAACTATTATGGAAAATTACAAATAAAAAATATGTATTTATTATTTTCCTTAACAAACGAGATTTTTTAAAAAAAAATTGAAGCGTCTTAAAAAACTGCCATTTGGTCACACTAAGACTTTGTGGTTCTTAAATTGTAGCTTTTTATACGTGCTTTACAGTGGTGATAAAAATCATTTTTTCGTCAAGATACATTTCGTGCATTTTTTGTATGGAAAAAAATATCCAGCCAGACTTGTGTCGCCTGTTAAAAATGCTTAAAAAAACGACCCTTCTACATTAATTAAAAGCTGAGATATCGTTATCTTTTACGTGTTATACATTTATTTCTGTACATATATATTTTATATCGTGCACCATTTGACAGCCGGCGGATTGGAGGATACACAACCTTAATCATTAAATGTACCGAAGTTAAAATTCACAGTTTTCCTGTGCTTTTTTTTTAACTTTTGTGCGCTATCAACTGGTAAAATATATACTTTTAAATTTAGATTCATATTCAACCCGGAATAATGACAAATTAAAGGACCCCGCACAGATCTTATGGATCTTCCCGATCATTTCATTTATTGATGGGGTATTAGAAGTCAAAGGAACCATTTCCGAAAGTATTTCGATTAAAGTTTTTTAATCAGTAAGACACATACTTTATGTAAAAAAAGTTTCAACCAATTTGACCGAATATTTTTTCACTTGTTAGTTTTATGTAGAATTCCCGGCACCTTCGCCAACATTTTTCAAACTTTAATTTTTTTCCACACTATTTTTATTAATAGAACAAATCTTTTAAGTGCAAAATATTATACAGGGCTGTTAGAACGTATCACAATATAAAATATATGAAAAAAAAGTCTTGAATTCGGAAATTTTTTAAATGTCATTCTTGTACATTTCTTAAACACTATACTAGTATTATAAGTCAATTTTATTGATTATGCAAAATTATAATGAGTATTAATAATGTCGGAACAACGGAGCAGACATTTTTCCGAAATTCAAGAAACGTTTTCAAACTTTGAGCTGCTGTAATTTGTAAAGAATAAAATTGTTTCAACCAAATTTTCATCATTCTGTAAAATATTAACAATGGAGAAAAATGGTCTAAATAAAAGTTTTAGCTTTTTTCGTTTTCTACAATATTATTAATACCTCAATTTTGGGGTAGAACTAGCAAGAAGGAGATAATTAAGAAACACCTATATTCACCGTATTCAGCAATGGCGGCTAGAGCGGTAACGATATTTTTGTGGACAACTTTAATTAATTATTGTGGCAACCACTTCTGCATTATACAATAAAAATTCCTTGTAGGAATTATTCACGAGTTAAGTGACAGATTGACTGTACCAAATTTTCAAGTTTTTCAACTATTTTTTGTAAATTTAGGATAGTGTTTTTATCCTGCCCCCCGCAAGTGTATATACCTGTATACAGGGTGGACCATTAATAATAGGCCATAGTTCAAGGCTAGATTCTTTGGATCAAGATATGAGGATATAACCAAACATGTTTTAGTAAATTGTTGCTGTGGAAAAAGATACAGGGTGTCAAAATTGTATTTTTTTTTCTTTTTTTTGCAATATCTCAACTACCTATTGACCGCTCCTATCCCAATTTTGTAAGGAAACATTTTTTAAGCTAGGAAACAATAATTTATACCTATAACACGTCACGCTAGCCCGTGGAGGGCGCCTCATGAGCTATATCTGATGATGAATATTTTTTCTCTTTCTTTTTACGAAACGTTGTGGCACTTTTGACTAGAAAATCTCATGCAGGAGTCATTTGTACGTAAAAAAGGTACAGTTGATAGAACTTGATAATTCCAACCGTTCTATTACACAGCCCCACAAAAAAAAAGTTCTGTACCAGAGACGTGAATACATAGATTTTGTGTATTTTTTTATGCTGAATCCGAATCCGTAGCCAAAAATATGGGTTACCCAGGTAGTTTTTTAGTAAAACGCTAAAATAGAGTGATCGGTAAAGCTTTATAATGAAATGCAACAATTTGTAAATTAAATCCATACCCACCCCTACGAGGGGGTTACTTCTACCTCCAAGATCAAATAACGAATTAGTCTAGGTGCCCGCGTACATAAATGGCATTTATACATATCCTCGTATAACTTCTTGTACGGCATAATTGCTCCTAGTCTATCACTTTTTTCCTCTGCGAAATTTTTCGTAAACGCGGCGTTCCTCATCGGCATGAAAAAGACGATTTCCACGCGTCGGACTGGAAAATCGGCAAATATATTTTGTTGGACAATTTGAGACCTAGACTAAATGTTATAGTGCAAAACAATTTGAGAAGCCATAGCCTCGTAGTTTGTAATTCCAAATACAAATGTAGATTGACAGACAATATACCTAAAAAATATAATATAATCTTGTTTTTAAGGGGCTTGAAACCACCTCTGCAGACCTGGGTATTTCTTTGAGTCACATATTTTTCTATTCAATGGTTTGGTCTAAATTTTGTTACCGCGGGTTTTTGGGGTCGCTGATTACGAATCTGAAGTCCGAATCCGAAAATTCATGAATGAAAGATGGCGGATCCAATATGGCGGATGTAAAATCGGAAAAGCATTCAAAATTTGAAGATCATGGCTGAAACTTGTTACTCGGGGGTCTCTGGAGTGGCTGATCACGATTCTGGGGTCTTAATTCGCAAATTCTTAAATCCAAAATGGCGGACCCATTATGGCGGATTAAAAAGTACCATAGAAATAGGTATTTACCACCCAAAGAAATACGTTATGAATGTTTAAAAAAATTGAGGCATTTGAGTAAAAATAGGCAAATGTCTAAAAATGAGAAACAAGGAATATAAATTCGATTTGCAGTGTGCAGTCGCGCTTAAATGTGAAAGTGAGGACGAATGAAATAGGGACGATTTGGAGCCAAATATATAAAACTGATCATCGTGGCAATATCATGGGAAATTATAATTTAGAATTTGAAAGTACCCCTTTCCTAACGAGTTACATGAGCTGGGTGCAAAATTTGAATGGCGAATAGTACATTATTAATATTAGTAACATGACCACGTCTATCCATTCAGAAGGGGGTAGCTGTCAGTTTGACATCTGTCAAAGTGACGTTTATCCCGTCTGACACTTGTCAGTTTGACACCTGTCAAAGTGACGTTTATCCCGTTTGACAGCTGTCAGTTTTACATATGTCAAAATGACGTATCCTGTTTGACATCTGTCAAAGTGCCGTTTATCCCGTTTGACATCTGTCAGTTTGATGTTTTAACGTTTGTTAAAAGTATTTAAGATAATAAAGATAAATTTAAGTTGGTAACTATCGCGGAAATTGATTTATAAGTAATTATTCTGATTAGAGTGTATGGAAATAGATGCCCAAAATGTCGACTAGATATAATAAGTTTCCGCAGGATATTTAAAATGTGGCGCGAAATTTTTTTTTTTTAATTTTTACGAAATAGGCGTCTACGAAGAATCGTGATCAGCGGCTCCAAAAACCCCCGAGTAACAAGTTTCAGCTATAATTTTCAAATTTTGAATGGTTTTCCGATTTTTACATCCGCCATATTGGATCCGCCATCTTTTATTCAGGAATTTTCGGATTCGGACTTCAAATTCGTAATCAGCGACCCCAAAAACCTGCGGTAACAACATTTAGACCAAACCATTGAATAGAAAAAAAGGGTAAGAAATATCTAGGTCTGTAGACTAATAAGATTATATTATATTTTTTAGGTATATTGTCTGTCAACCTACATTTGTATATTTGGAATTACAAACTACGAGGCTATGGCTTTTCACATTGTTTTGCACTATAACATTCGTTATTTGATCCATATCACCTCGTAGAGGTAATGGTCAAAATCTTATTTTAAAATGTTTTCTCAAAGTATTTACAAATTGTTGCATTGCATTATTAAACTTTACCGTATCACTCTGTTTTAGGGGATGTTTTTGCGTTTTACTACAAAACTACCTGGGTAACCCATATTTTTGGCTACGGATTCGGATTCAGCATAAAAAAATACACAACATCTATTGTATTCATGTTTCTGGTACAGAACTTTTTTTTGTGGGGCTGTGTTATTGTAACGTGTTTCCACCCCTAGGAAACCACCCTCGCAAATTCCGTGGGTTCCAAAAATTATAACAAGAGATTGTCCACTAACACACTTTATTAAATAATTTACTTGATACTTCACAATACTGATTATTAACTTGAATGAACTTTACTGACTAAAAATAACAATGTTTATCACTTTGTTTTCACTTTGTACTCTTAACCTCACTTGTCAATCAAACTTCAAAACTACTTCTATACTTTCTTGAACTACCCGCCGAGAACACAGATCAAACAAACCAGATGTTTCACTCAATAGTATTCCCTATGTAACCAGTTTCATTTTTTGTCGTGTGATGTTTATCTTCCAGGATTCTGCGCAGAAGTCATAAACAGAGCAACCTAGCGGTTGACATGGAAGTTAAGACCAGCGAGTACAATATCACAGGAGAGAGTGTTTAGTACTGAAATCTCAGAGATGGAAGTCGTCATCAGCTACAACAGTGATATTAATTATTTTGGAATGCAGTGTATTCTATTGAAGCTTAGAGTTCTTATTGTTATACATTTAAGTGGTTTTTTTGAGTATTTATTAGGTGACTTTTAATTATTGTTACGTATCATCACCTCCCTCCTGTGTCTATACTCGCTGGTTAAGACTGCTTGGTATATGCGCAGATCACTACACAAATTCGTACCTTCCAGGGGTTGATTTATTATCTAAACCATGAAACGTCATAAGTGAAACATCTGGTTTGTTTGATCTGTGCCGAGAATGCGGTCGCTTTTATACCTAAAAATGACAGATCTCGATTGTTCTGTGATGACGCCACCATTCTCTAGATAATTCCAGATGTCATCACTCTAGAACTACTACTGGTAGGTTCTTTTTCGAGTAGGTGCAAATACATCTGAATTAATTGAAGGGGTTGCAGCACATCACAATATTAATGATCCACCCTGTATAACGTGGTACCCTACTAGTATGTCTACGACAAATTAGTGTATGCTAATAAAAAATTCTGTACTAAATGATTCGCATTAAGGTTTTATATTCGTTATCTCGCAAAGGTTGTTTTTAACAGTATATGTTTTAAAATGAGCAGTTTTGTCTATCGAGAAAGACTTTATTACTTATCGATTTTTAATATAATAGGATTTTACTACGGCACTTTTTGACATTCCAATCGGACGTGCACGAGTGCAGTAATTTCCTGATCATTTATTAGTTTGCAAAGTGCTGTAATTACATCTGTTATTAAGTGAGTAAGGGGTAGAGGTAGGCACCTACCTACACCCATTATAATATATACCTATTATAGTGTTTTTAAATAGTTGTGGGTTTTAAAGTGTTTATTGCTATTGTTTCCAAACATTTGGTGCTGGTGTTTTTAACGTTTCTTGCTGCTATTATGAGGTATTCATTGTAGTTATTTTAAAACATTTATTTGTTTCCAGTGTTTTCAATTAATGGTTGAAGTTGTTTACAAGCGTTTGATGCTCTATCATTTTAAAGGCATATGTGGCTCTCATTCTAAGAAATTTTTGCGAGAGTATTAAAAACACGTTGCTATTATACAGGGTGTCCCGAAACTCCCGCCTTCCCCTTTAGGTACTAATTCTCCATGCAAAAATAGTAAGAAAAGTTCCTATAAACATGTGTCCGGAAATGCTTCCTAAGGGAGCTACGGCCCTCTAAGAATGGCGCAAAAATATGTGTTTTTACTAATTATCTCGGAAATGATTTGGGACAACTTTATGAAACTTGGTTAACTTTTTTCTATTATTAAAGGCTATTGTTTTACAGTATTAGCCAGAATTAATTTTATCCAAGGGAGGAGAATCGAGGGGTCGGTGTTCTTTGTTTCTACGTATTAATTTTTCCATTTGACATTTTTAGTATTTTAATCCCTGATTATGATTCCCTGGTTAATTCTGCATAAAAAAGGACCTCTTTACAATTGGCCACATGGCAAGCCGTTTTCGAGTAAAAGCGGTCTAAACGAAATATTGCGTATTCGTTTGCTAAATGCGCATTATTTATTTTTCAAAGTAGACGTAAAACAATAACCTTTATTAATCGAAAAAAGTTAACCAAGTTTCATAAAGTTGTCCGAAATCATTTCCGAGATAATTAGTAAAAACACCTATTTTTGCGCCATCCTTAGAGGCCGTAGCTCTCTTAGGAAGCATTTCCGGACACATGTTAATAGGAACTTTTCTTACTATTTTTGCATGGAGAATGAGCACCTAAAGGGGAAGGCGGGAGTTTCGGGACACCCTGTATAGTTGTCTATAAATGTTTAGTGCGAATTGAAAAATCAAAACCGGCCAAAACCGAAAAATATCAAAGTCGGCGCCATTACATGCTGACAAAAGTACTACAAATAAAGTATTTCAAATTTTTGCATATTAGAATGAACAAAATAATATTAGAAATTTAGAAATCTTATTTTCGGAAGATAGCCCAGTCAGTGAAGGTATTTATCTACAAAAACTTGCAAAATGAATAATTTTTTATAATAGGCCTATTAAAAATATCTTAATAACATTTTAAAATAAAGCTGATAGATCACCAAATCTACCTAAAGCTAGTTCGCACCTGGAAGACACACTGTATATTACATTGTTTCGATATCTTGCACATCTTCGTATTTTTGTGTGCTTAATCTAAAACCTTAGTAACATTTTGCTCTAAATTTATTATAAAACATAGTTTATATTGTACATGGCAGTTTGCACACATCTGGTGATCACCCTGTATGACGATACAGCCCTCCGATTAAAGAACTTATATCTAGATACATAACAGGATATATTTTCACTATATACCTTGTTTGCTCCTAACATAGTCACATTATATGTCCATTAAAATGGATAGATGAACATCACATCCCATAGGCAACAGTGGCGTTGTGTGTGTAGAATGGTAAATATTTTCATTAAAATGAATTATTGCAATTCCTGCATTACCGGCTCTTTATATAACGTGATGTAGGCATACGATATTACAGTAAGATAAATATGTATTGAAAGGATATTAAAATTTAATTGCTATTTACTTTATAACTGTAAACTGAACTTCATCATGTTACGACTATGGAACGATCGATTTTCTTCTTTTCTAAACTGCTTTCTGCAAACGGCACAGCACTACACTATTTATTTGCACAAAATATATTGTCACTAAACTGTGTAAATATGAATAGAGAATATTATTTAGGTATTAAGCAAATCACAACTTAAAATAATAGTATATTATATTACTAGGAGTAGAACGCACTCTTTTTTTGTGTTGAGCCCAGGATTTGCGGCTGAGGCGAAGCCGAAGCCGCAAACTGGGCGAAACACAAAAAAAGGCGTTCTACTCCGTGTAATATATACTATTTTTTCTTCAAGCGTATTAAAATGCAAAAATTCATTTATTTATCATAAATGTACAAATATTCAAACTACAGTCTTACATGTTGACACAATATGACAAGTGGCTAGTGGATAGCGCGCCACCGGTGGCTTTCGATATTAACATTATGTTACTAGTAAAACAATACCCACTGCGGTGGCGCTTTCGGAACTAACATTATGTTACTAGTAAAACAATGTCCACTACGGTGGCGTTCGGTACTAACATTTTGTTACTAGTAAAACAATGTCCTACTTCTACTTCTGTTTTTGGTGACATAATTTAAACATTTTAATACGCTTGAAGAAAAAATTACTTTTTCACCAATTTTTGGTCGGAGAACACGAAAAACATTTATTGACATTAATGGCCGAACTGTCAACTGAGATTATGGTAATCGAACTGAAGCCGATCGTGCACGAGCGGCCGCGAATACGCCGATGGGCCAATCAGCAACTTATGGGAAGAAGTGCCTTAGATTGTGAGTCTTTCAGCGACAAATAAATCAATGCCATTATGTATCTAGATATAAGTTCTTTAATCGGAGATACAGCCCGATTTCAGTAGAAATTATTCTACCACGCCATTTTAGATAAGGACCAAATTTAAAATATTTTAAAGCTAACAAAAGTTGTTTTTACAAGAAACGGTCTACACACGCTTACAGATACAGTCCAGTCAACGGAGCGCTAAAATGACCAAAATCTCTAATTTGAGTGTTAAAGAATGTATTTTGAAGAAACCTTGTGCAATGTGTTTGTAATGACGTTAATAAAAAAGTTGAAAAGAGATTAGAGTAGGAAATGATCGGAAGGGGTAAAAAACACCCCTTTTATCACGGGTTCCGTAACTTGTAGAATTAGGTCAAAAATGAAAAGAACAACAATATATTTACCTTTTCTGGCCCAAAATGAGATGTCTTGTGATTTTTTTCGAAAAATGCATATTTTTCGAGACATCGCCACTCGAAAACTCCTAAAAGTGGGGGAGGGGAAATGTAAAAGTTGAAAAACAAATCTGAAAAAATTCAGGTCATCGAAATACAAGACTTTTTTATTTGCAACTTTTTTATAAAGTGTGTTTTCACTGAGTTTTTCCGGAAAAACATGAAAAACTACCTCTATCTTTAAAAATATGTAATTTAAATATTTGAAAAAAGACGTATGCATTGAGGCCTTTTAAACATTTTTTGAGTTACAGGCAGTTTTCACGATAAATAATGCACTACATTTTTTGCACATTAAAAAAACCGCTGCCCAAGGAATCACTACTTCCACATCCAGATTTTCTATGGAAGTCACTCACAACAAAAAAATTTTGTATGTGGAAATAATTGCTTATGGAACTTTAATAATTTAATATTTGAAATCCTCTACCCCAAAAACCTATAAAACGATACCCCACATCGGTAGAGGGATGGGGGTGGTGATAGAGGGGTGGTAGTGGGGGTGGATGAAGTAAAAAAATATTTTGAGGTTTCTGGTTCTTGTACACACAATAAATCACAATTTTTTTTTCATCCCCTTGAATAATGGGGTGGGGGTGGTAATGGGGGTGGCTAATGCCAAAAATTTTTTCGAGACCTTAGCTTCTCTTGTATATACTTAATACCAATTTTCTGGACTCTTACCTGCTTGATTTAGCTATTTACCCCAAATTTATCCCAATTTACCCCCCAACCCTTCGACGAAACATGTTAAAAATATAATCTAGTTCCAGATCTCGTTAAAAGTACATATGTGTACCAAATTTCAAGTCAACATCTTAAACGGTTCCAGAGTAAACGTGCGCACAAAAAAAGTTACAGACAGACATACCGACAGACAGAAAATTTTTTTTCGCTCAAACTTAAAATCTCGACGTATCATGACATTCTAAGCCTATTTGAACAATAAAAATTAAAAAAAAAAATTTTGTCGTTACTATACTTCCACTGGATGTGGAAGTAAATACATAAAAATTCGAAAAATGGGCGTGATTTATATACAGTGTGTTTCACTTCTCGTGAAGACACCCCTGTATCTTTTTTATTTGTGGCCGAATTAATTTCAAATTTGTATCAGCCATACAAGTCCATAAGACGACTTTATTCAACACATAAATGCCGTCTAAATCTAAAACGCCGGCCTACTGCGATAAAAAGAAAACGTCAATTTTCGAGAAATCATAGTAGGCTTAGAGATAGACAAAAATTTTGTTAATGAAAGTTGTTCAGGATCACTTCATATGCCCCTCTGTAAAATTTTGTGAAAATCGGAATATTTTCAAAAAAATAATTTTTGTTTCACTTCTCGTGAAGACACCCCTGTATCTTTTTTATTTTTGGCCGAATTAATTTCAAATTTTTATCAGCCATACAACTCCATAAGGTGACTTTATTCAACACATAAATGCCGTCTAAATCTAAAACGCCGGCCTACTGCGATAAAAAGAAAATGTCAATTTTCGAGAAATCATAGTAGGCTTAGAGATAGACAAAAATTTTGTTAATGAAAGTTGTTCAGGATCACTTCATATGCCCCTCTGTAAAATTTTGTGAAAATCGGAATATTTTCAAAAAAAAAATTTTTGTTTCACTTCTCGTGAAGGCACCCCTTGTATCTTTTTTATTTGTGGCCGAATTAATTTCAAATTATTATTAGCCATACAACTCCATAAAGTGACTTTATTCAACATATAAATGCCGTCTAAATCTAAAACGCCGGCCTACTGCGATAAAAAGAAAATGTCAATTTTCGAGAAATCATAGTAGGCTTAGAGATAGACAAAAATTTTGTTAATGAAAGTTGTTCAGGATCACTTCATATGCCCCTCTGTAAAATTTTGTGAAAATCGGAATATTTTCAAAAAAAAAATTTTTGTTTCACTTCTCGTGAAGACACCCCGGTATCTTTTTTATTTGAGGCCGAATTAATTTCAAATTTTTATCAGCCATACAACTCCATAAAGTGACTTTATTCAACACATAAATGCCGTCTAAATCTAAAACGCCTGCCTACTGCGATAAAAAGAAAATGTTAATTTTCGAGAAATAGTAGGCTTAGAGATAGACAAAAATTTTGTTAATGAAAGTTGTTCAGGATCACTTCATATGCCCCATGTCGTCTAAATCTAAAACGCCGGCCTTAGAGTAATTAAAATTGAAATCTAATTACTTTAATGAGTTTTAACATCTGTCAAGAATATATAGATTGGTAGGATGCTGTCATATAACGAATTCTTTTTGAATTAAATTGGTGGCCCTGAAAAGGGCCGTTGTTTTTACAGAGAAGACTACTAATAATGAATGATAATATTGTCGGGAAAAAAATACAGATAAAGCAAAAGCCGCAGTGTTAGAAAAGTTCAAAAATAAAAGAAGTTAGTGGGTTTTTTTTTACCTATTTATTATATTGGGCCCCTTTCCACAAACCCACCCTCAAGTGTAATACACTTCTCAATCCGTTTTCTGTTATTTATTACAACTCTTCGCAGTTCTTGAGCTGTAACTTCTAAACACGCTTGCCTTATCCTCTCACAAAGCTGCTCTACATTTTGAGGTCTGGTGATATAAACTTTGTTTTTAATGTGACCCCAAAAATAAAAATCCATCGGAGTGAGAACAGGTGATCTGGGTGGCCAATGTATTTCGTCCTATCCATCTTTGGGGAAAATGTTCATTCATCCATGCTCTCACTACTACGGAATTGTGGATAGATGCTCCGTCGAGTTGAAAATACAATTGTTCCAAAGGAAAATCAACTATTGCATTCCAAAGATCATTATTTAAAAATTCTAGCAACATTTAACGCATTTATATTTTGAAAAAGAAAAACGGCCCTATTATTGTTTCGTTAAAAATTCCGCACCACACATTTACCTTCTGGGAATATTGCCTTTTACAATTTATTATCCAATCAGGATTTTCTACTGCCCAGAACCTAGAGTTTTGTGATGACACTACCCCGTTGGTGGAGAAAGTTGCCTCATCCGTGAAAATTACTTTCTTCAAGAAGTCTCTATTGTTTAAATAATTACCTTGGATCCATAAACAATATTCTAGTCTTCTCTCTTCATCACCTTCCTCCAAGGTATGTAAAAATTTTGGTTTAAACGGTTGTAGCTTATGGCGTTTTAAACATCTCCAAATTTTTGATGCCGACAAATTAAGGTCACGAGCCATATTTCGAAGACTGGTAGTGGGATTGGCGTTAAACGCCGCTAATATAACATTATCATCTCCGTGATTTCGATTAAGATGTACTCTCGGTTTAAGAACATTGCCAGTTTTATTGAACAAGTGACGTATTCTTGCTACGGTACCATGGTGTATTGGTTGTCTTAGAGCATGTCTTAAATTAAATTCTTCTGCTGCTTCTCTTGAAGACCGTACATTTTCACCGACTATCTTTATTATTTCAATTTTTTCATCAGTAGTTAAAAGTATTCTAACCATTATGAGCAAAGATATGAAATAAGGAAACTTTAGTATGAATTAAATTATTAAAAGAAGAAAAACTAACAAACTCCACAGAAAATAACAACAATCACTTCTGTCATGAAAGCAATGACGAAATAAATAAAACAATACATATTGACAGTTAATTTCACGGCACTCTTAACATTTAAAACAATAAAACCGTCCATGTTCCTAAATTTCTGAGCCGATAAGGAGGAAGGATATGATGGAGAGTTACTCCTCCAGAACAGAAATAACAAAAAGAAAAAAAGAAAAGATATTACATTCAACTTGATATGTAAAAATAAAAAGCCCTTTTAGTGTTTTATTGAATGCTGATTTTTGTTCACAACTTTCATTTGTTGGAAAAAGTTCTCTTTATGTGTTCTCTTTTTTTGAAAATATTCCGATTTTCATAAAATTTTACAGAGGGACATATGAAGTGATCCTGAACAACTTTCATTAACAAAATTTTTGTCTATCTCTTAGCCTACTATGATTTCTCGAAAATTGACATTTTTCTTTTTATCGCAGTAGGCCGGCGTTTTAGATTTAAACGGCATTTATGTGTTGAATAAAGTCACCTTATGGAGTTGTATGGCTGATAAAAATTTGAAATTAATTCGGCCACAAATAAAAAAGATAAAGGGGTGTCTTCACGAGAAGTGAAACAAAAAAATTTTTTTTGAAAATATTCCGATTTTCACAAAATTTTACAGAGGGGCATATGAAGTGATCCTGAACAACTTTCATTAACAAAATTTTTGTCTATCTCTAAGCCTACTATGATTTCTCGAAAATTGACATTTTATTTTTATCGCAGTAGGCCGGCGTTTTAGATTTAGACGGCATTTATGTGTTAATAAAGTCACCTTATGGAGTTGTATGGCTGATGAAAATTTGAAATTAATTCGGCCACGAGAAGTGAAACACACTGTATATTTTTATAAAAAAATATGAAACCTACACAGTTATACCATTTTTAAAGGTTCAATATAATTTTTAAATTGAAAATGTGAAAAAGTTTTCCGGGAAAAATTTTTTTTTCACAAAAAAGAATGTACTACGTCATTATTTATCGTGAAGAACTGCCTATAACTCGGAAAATTAGCAAGTTACAAAAAAATCCAAGAAACAAAAAATGTTTAGAAGGCCTCAATGCATACGTTTGAATTTTTTCAAGTTTTTAAATTACATATTTTTAAAGCGCTACAATTTCAAAGGAAGGGGTAGTTTTTCCGGAAAGACTCGGTGAAAACGCACTTTACAGAAAAATTGTAAATAAAAAAGTCTTGTATTTCGATGATACATTCACCTGAATTTTTTCAGATTTTCTTTTTCAACTTTTACATTTCCCCTCCCCCACTTTTAGTAATTTTCGAGTGGCCATATCTCGAAAAATATGTATTTTTCGAAAAAATTCACAACGGTATGATCATCTTATTTTGGGCCAAAAAAAATGTAAAAATACTATTTTTTTTTCCATTTTTGACCTAATTCTACAAGTTGCGGAACCCGTGATTAAAGGGGTGTTTTCTACGCCTTCTGATCATTTCCTACTCTAATCTTTTTTTTCAATTTTTTTATTAACATTACAAACACATTGCACAAGGTTTCATCAAAATCCATTCATTAGCACTCAAATTGATTGGATTAATACTCAGACATTTCTCATGCGATATTTAAATTAAAAATGAAACGGATTTGCACAAAAATATTTAAATTAAATAGGTATAATAAAAGGTGCGTTCAGACAGCACCGAGCACAATCAAACTGCTTTGCTTACCTACGCTTTTCTCAACAGAAACTCATTACCCGTGGTCAGTAAAATAGAGGCCTTGCTATATTCTTTATTTCCATTCGTAATCTTTATTTAATACCACTGTTATTGTCCTTTTTGTAAAGATACAGATAAGAACGGCTCACTGATTTATTATTTATTGCTGTTTGTTGTAGTTTCTCTGATACATTATCAATGTTTTCACTATAGAAGTTACTAAAACAATACTTGACAATATTGTGTTTAATTAAAATTATAAGTCGAGTGTAATAATTTTATTATTGTAAATAATCAAGTGAAGATTACAAACTAAATATAACGCTGTTTGGACTCGTTTCTGTAAGTTAATATAGCATAGCAACCAGTAAAATGTGTTGTTGCTTTGCCCCTCTTTTCTTCGGAGACTACAAAAATTTACACGCGTGAATGACTTAACGCTAATTGCTACAAGTAAGTATCGCTGTCGTTATCGCCAGTGTAGGAGGAGCAGAATTTAGCATAACTTGCGTTTATGTATATACAAATAAATATAATTAATTACTTATTGATATGATTTGCAGACCTGCCCCCCAGCGGTGTGCTGTGAAGCTTCCCACCCAAAGGTTACGCTGGGCCGCTGCAAAAATTTTGTCGGTTCCGTAAAAGACGAATCGCGGTAGACGGCACAAGACGAGTTTTTAAAATTGATTTTTTTTTGTGGAGGAAGGGAAATTTTCAGACAGACGTCTCATTTGAATATGTGAGGTAAGGTAGTGTGAGGTTCTTACCCACTAAGCCCCCTCCCCCTCCTGACTCTTTGACTGTACACCACCAATCGCGGAATCACTTTCGTATGACTTTTAAATCCAGATCAGTGATTAGATGTCTAGTCCCTTCTCTGTTGTCCCTCAGCGTTTCTTCCATTTTGCCATAAGGTGTCTTGTTGTCTCTCCTCTAGTGATTCCGTCGTAGACTTATTTTCGAACTGCAGCCAACAAGTCTATTTGTATAGTTGTCTTCAGATTTATATTAGTACTGCTTTTTACTAGGCAACTAGGCCAGAATGGCCCATTGCGCCTAGGGATCTACAATTTAGCGTGAACTCCAAACCACGGTCCTTGGTTACCAACTTTAACCTACCCCGGGTCGTCCACCACCAATCTGGCGGTTCAACAGTCCGGGATTGTCTCTAGACATCTAGGCAAGCGGCTCGGCTACGTCTACTTCTCCCGATGCGATAGAGAGATTGACGTCACACAGCTATAACACGAAAGCGCCACGCGTTGATATATGTTCTTGATTAATTTTGAAGTCTATAGAGACCCTAGAAAATTCTTTTTTTTTGCATTTCGCTCTAAAATTAATAGATCTTTCAGAAAATCTAATAAAAAAAAATGCTAAATCAGCCCATTGGAAACACGCAGACATACATCCATACCCACCGGTTGTCAATACCGGGGCTGGGGCTCGAACGCAGGACGCGATAGACAGTCAGTCAGCATATTCGCCACTCAATACGCCTTAACCCACTGAGCTACCGTGCCGTAAATTGTTTCTAATCATGGCTAATTTGATAAAATTTTTACTAACATTTCTTGAATTTCTAAGAAAATTGCAAATATTTCAAAAAGTTGTAACTTAAACCCTCACAATGCTTATATCAGAAAAAAAGGAATTTAATTTTACATAACGTGATTAAAAAATATATAGGGTGTTCCATTTGACTTAAACAAGTTTTCGCGGTTTGAAGTTTACAAAATGTAATGTCAAAAATGGTATACTATTATTGAATGTAATTCAACTGTAGAGTGCAGCTCTCCTTACATGCCAAAAAGCAAATGAGTATATTTTACACGAAGAAAGTTATAAAGGTTATTGTAAACCATTACACCTGTCAAATTTTTTTTAAAATGTCAAATATCTCTGAAACGGCTTGGTTTAGGCATAGGGTATCTTATACGTTTTTGACTCAGAATTTTATGCTCTTTTCGAAAACCTTAAAATATATAGGGTGTTCCATTTAAAATAAGCAAATTGGTATTGACTTCCGGTATAACCGGAAGTGCCAGATGCTTGTAATTATTTTTGTTGGATTGACCACATTGCCATTAGTAGCTCCCTAAATTTTTTAAAATTTTCTGGTGCGTACTTTTCCCTATATCGATCGATGCAGTTCTTGGTGAAACACCCTGTATAACTAATATAATCTGAAATTTTAAGTTTTGTATTGCATTTTTATATGCTGGCTCCAGGCGAACATATAAAAATCCACGCAAATAATTTTTCAATATTGATGATTAATAAAATAGACTGCTAATTATAGGTTAGATTTCCAACCTACAAAAATAGTTTTATTTTGTTAGAACAAAGTATTTAAAATATGCATTACAATATAAGTAGTCTATGATACCATTTTATAAATGTTTTTTTTTTATTAAATATGATTATTTGTAACTAATTATAAATTTAAAGTTAAAACACAATACAAAACAAACTAAATTTTGAAGATGTTTTAGAAGATAAAACAGCAATTCTGTCAATCGCAGCAAAACCGCGTGGGCGTGGCTATTTTTATCCACCAGATAAAACCGTTATCAGAAAGGTGCCGGATATAATCCAGGGAAATGAGGTTTTGGCCGGGACTGTGACTCATCCAGGCAGAGACCACGATTTTTAGGTAGTATAATAGGTGTCACTAAATGAAACCTATATAAAATCTGCGGTCGATTTTCTGCATATGTTTATTTACAGCCATTTTAATGCAAAAAAATGGAAAAAACGTGTTTTCTCACACTTTTTCACCTGCCAGTAAAAAGTAAACTATCTTACAGATAAATCAAATGAATCACCTTGTAGGAAATTAAAAAAGCTTTAAAATGGCGGTTGTTAAATGTCGATATAGTTAATTGTTGCTAAGATAATTGCAAAATGCGGAATTTTATTCAATAAACAATATCTTGTGTAAAAAACAATCTACTGTTTTGTCCTTGCGTAAATAGTTGACTCTCATAGTGCTTAATATCTGGTAAAAATTTCAAATCGATTCGTCAAATAGTTTTTGCAAAATTGCATTAATTTATCCCAGAGACCTTTTTTTTGCAACCCCACCACGTCCAGAGAAATCAAAATACAATGATTCTACGGCCTTCACCTGAAAGGGAAAGACTTGATTTACCAAAATGCTTTGTTAGATATCGAAAAAATTAATTTTCAGACCTGCAAAATGACGTTGCAAAAGAACTCAGATTTTTACCTTATAAACAAATAGAATAATTTTTTAATAATTGATTGTAGAGTATTGGTTTTTCGATATTTGAAAAGCTAATATTTTTACACGAATTTTGAAAAAAAAAAGAAGGTCCTAGGTCAATTTGGGGCAAAGTTAGCAATTTTTTTTCAAAAATTCATAGCTCCTTTGTTTATAATAATTAAGAAACGTAACAAGCGCCATTTTAAAGGGGAAGAGTTCAACTTTTAGTGTAAAAAATTTGAAAATGATTGCACTTTCTCAAAACTGTTGGCAAAGCTTCTAAAGTGAGGCTCGAATCAACTTAGCTCGGAGGTTGTGGAGGGGGAACCCTCAAATCCGCGCATTCAAAAATTGAAACAGCATCTTCAAACTGACCACATAAGTCATAACTTTGGTGTTTGTTAACCGATTTTGATGTTTCTTTTTTCAATTTGGGGTACCTTTTTGCGTACGTTAATAATATTCAATCTGTTAAACTATTAACATTAATATTAACAATGTAATATGTTTAAACATTAAAAAAAAAATTTTTTTTTTTGCAAAATATCAAAATTTTTTGTTTTGTTCTTGTTGAAAGTTGTAGAAAAGGCTTATGTACACGTAAATATATATCTTATTGTTATAAACAATTGAATTTTTCAAATTTATAAAATAAAAACACTCTATTCGATATAATTTACATTTTTAAGATATTTTTCAAATGCAAAATTACCATACAATTTATGAAAAGTGCTCTTATTAATTTGCGTATTATTAATTATTAATAAATAATAAAACAAACCATTACTTCCTTCGTAGAAGTATACAACACGCGTGTGAATGTACATGTAGTGACAGCGTTTGTCATGTATAATGGTTTGTATGATACAGTAAAAACTTTCTATGGGTCAACACATCTGCTCCAAAATAATAAGAGAGTAATAATTACCTGTAATTTGTTAGAAACATTTTACAAAAAAATATTTTTATACATTATCAAAATTTTTGTATTATTCTTATTGAAAATTATAAGAAAGGTTTGTGTACAATTAAATATATAAATTACTGTTATATTAAGTTATAAACAATAGAGTTTGTAAAGTGTGAAAAGAAACACATTGTTCGATATAAATAACGCTGTAATTTATAATAATACAGAATATTTGTCGATTCACATATAAATTTACTTAATAATACACCTATACACATTCTAATAAGGTAAAATCAATCAACTCGTATTTTTTTTAAGGATCGGCTCATTATCATCAACATTAGAATGATCAAAGTTATCTAACATTAAATTAATATTCTCAATATCATCATCGTCGTCATTACAATTAATTTCACAATCATTTTCAAATTTTTTACACTAAAAGTTGAACTCTTCCCCTTTAAAATGGCGCTTGTTACGTTTCTTAATTATTATAAACAAAGGAGCTATGAATTTTTGAAAAAAAATTGCTAACTTTGCCCCAAATTGACCTAGGACCTTCTTTTTTTTCAAAATTCGTGTAAAAATATCAGCTTTTCAAATATCGAAAAACCGCTGCTCTACAATCAATTGTTAAAAAATTATTCTATTTGTTTATAAGGTAAAAATCTGAGTTCTTTTGCAACGTCATTTTGCAGGTCTGAAAATTAATTTTTTCGATATCTAACAAAGCATTTTGGTAAATCAAGTCTTTCCCTTTCAGGTGGAGGCCGTAGAATCATTGTATTTTGATTTCTCTGGACGTGGTGGGATTGCAAAAAAAAGGTCTCTGGGATAAATTAATGCAATTTTGCAAAAACTATTTGACGAATCGATTTGAAATTTTTACCAGATATTAAGCACTATGAGAGTCAACTATTTACGCAAGGACAAAACAGTAGATTGTTTTTTACACAAGATATTGTTTATTGAATAAAATTCCGCATTTTGCAATTATCTTAGCAACAATTAACTATATCGACATTTAACAACCGCCATTTTAAAGCTTTTTTAATTTCCTACAAGGTGATTCATTTGATTTATCTGTAAGATAGTTTACTTTTTACTGGCAGGTGACAAAGTGTGAAAAAACACGTTTTTTCCGTTTTTTTGCATTAAAATGGCTGTAAATAAACATATGCAGAAAATCGAGCGCAGATTTTATATAGGTTTCACTTATTGACACCTATACTACCTAAAAATCGTGGTCTCTGCCTGGATGAGTCACAGTCCCGAACATGGTACTTTTTTACTCATTTCCCTGGACTAATAAGTTATCTTAGGGATAAGGCATATTTATCTGGTGGATATCACTATTTGTAGGTGAAAATACCGATTTTTTGCTTATCGCCGGGATAAATCTTATTCTGCAGATTAAATATCACTATCTATAGATGAAAGTACCGGACCTTAGTGTGTATTTGTAAGGTTTTTGGCATTATCCACCCTCACTATCGTGTGGCATATCGTTTTATGAGTTTTTGGAGTAGACGATTCCAAATATTATATTATTAAAGTCTATGAACAATTATTTCCACATAGTGGAGTGCAAATATAGTATCAACATTTTTTTCGTTTGTAAGATACTTGGATAGGACATCTGGACGTGAAAGTAATGTTTCCTTAGGCAGTGGTTTTTTTGATGTACTACATGTCCAAGAAATCTTATTTTTTTTTAAAACCCCTGTAAAGTTTAAGATGAATTTCCAGTCACTAGAACCTTTTATCATCGATATCGTTTGTGGTTCTATTATCGCTGGCAAATATAATAATTCATACATAAACATTTACTGATCTACATAATAAATTATTGACCCATTTATGTTATAAAAATCCTTATCTGCTTGTCAGATTTAAAATTATGCAAAAAGTAAGTCAATAATCACGCTATTTTGCTCTTGAACAAGATATTTATACGAGTATACGAGTTCGATTCAGGGCAAGAGGAGTGCTATGTGAGCCATTATCTGACGAGTGTCACGTAGTAGACATCCCATTAAAAACATTTAAAATCAATCCTCCGCCAACAAACACACCACCGCTTCTTACGTCTTGACAAACACTCCATGACTCAGACTAGTTGGTATCCCTTTGTTGTATGGCACGTCTCACAGCATTACGCCACTGTCCGGTTGTCTGCTAGGCGTACGGCCTCAAATTTCTTTCTTACATAATGTTGTAAAGATACTTAACTGCATTTTTTCTGAAGCTAATCCAGTTTGAATCCATAACCAAACCCACTGACTCAACGCCAATCTAGCATGACTTTGATTGCCCGTTTAATGTGCTGATTGAAAGCCATCAGGCGAACAGGGTCGAAGTATTGTGTTTGGAGAAAGAGTCACACATCTGGTACACAGATGGACCCAAGATGGATATAGGGGTTATGGTGTGGGCGTAGCGGGGCCTAAATACAGGCTACCTAAGGCTGATCACAGGCCTTCTAACTGACCATTGCCCCTTGAGATATCATCTCAAGAACATGGGCATGACAGAAAATGACAAATGCAGATACTGTGAAGCTGTAACTGAGACTGTGGAACATCCGCATTAGACTAAAGTACCTAGAACAGGCTCAATTAACGCCTTGTTGACATTGGGAAATTAGCTCCCAGGAAAATCACAAGCTTTGCAAAAAGTCTTGGAATCCTGGGCATCAACGAGGTAATTCACAAAGGACCTTTAGGTCGAGATGAAGGATGGCCAACTCAGGGCCAAGCGACCCCTTAAACAATCTACAATCTACAACTGTCTGAGAAAAAGTGGAGATGTCCCTGTCAATTTTTTTTCAAACGACATAGGTGTGAAAATAAAAAAAGGCCTTCTGCACAATGTCTTTTCTAGGATACTAGACCTAAAATCGGGGAATAGCGGAAATAATCTTTTGCCCTTTGGGGATTTCATGCGCCATACGGCCACCTTTAAGAAACAAAAGAGTTCCCAAGGCACACGTGTGGGCTTCACTCTTAAAAACCACCTCTAATGTGCCCCGCCGCCCCATTGCGCCTATCGGAAATATATATAGAACCTTATTTGTGGCAAATTTTTATGTAGAATATTATCAATGAGAACAAAATTTTCTGTGGGACCAACTATTTCGCGGGAAAGTGCGAGAAACCGCGGCGGGGCGTATAGTACAGTAACTAGAGGTTTTAACTTCGGAATAATGTCATATTGAACGGATTGCGTTCATCTTTGGCAGTATAATAGTAAATGCTTCACAGAAAAGTTTCTGGATGGATGGTGGATGCCATCCCCTCTCAGGGGGTGGCACTTAAAAAATATGTGTATTTATTGGAGCTGAAATATAATCAAATTTTAAGAAGAAAAGGTTCTATGCAATTTTTCACATAAATTGATAGTTTTTAAGTTATAACGACTTCAAAATTGCGATTTTAGCTTAAAAAAAAAGTATTTCCAAACGGCTTTCGTCAAGTATCTCGAAAAGTATTACTTTGTCGAAAAACTGTTACAGACCAGTTACAGAAAGTACAAACTGAGAATTAATTATAGTTTTTGTTTATTGATCTAGGATTAATAATTTCGGAGATATTTAAGTTTATATTTGGTATCCAAGTGTTTCGAAATTACCATTAAAGTATAAAATGCATTTTTTTCTAAAGCAAGTGCTTTAAATGAGCAAAAAAATTTGAGCATCTAGGTAATGCTACATCTTAACGAAAAACTGTATTTGAGATAATTTATATTACTGGCTAATTAGAGTAACAGAATGGCGACCTTTTTATATAAAAAAATATAAATGCGCATATTTTTCCGTCATAACTTCTTTATTTCTTATGCTACAGGAACGAATAAAAAATAATTTGAAAGCGCAATTAATTGTATTTAATTTCATTTCTTAGCATGCGTGACGTAGATGTCACAATTTCTGAGATATTTAACATTTAAACTGCATTTTTCGTCTTATAAACGTTCGAACGTCATTTGTAAACTTTCATATCTCCGAAAGGGTAAATTATGATATAAAATATTAAATCTATGTAATTAAATAAACAAGCAAAATTCATTATCAGTTTATAAGCTTTATTTTTGGTCTCTACCCATTTTTCAATAAAACTAATATTTATTGAGATATTTGGAAAAGGAAAAAAAAAATTACATTTTATCGAAAATACTTTTATAGTTTAAACTGTATTTTTTTCTAAAGCAAGTGCTGTATAAGAACCAAAAAAAAATGAGCATCTACGTCGTGCTATATATTAATGAGAAACAGTGTTTGAAATTTTTTTTTTTTAATTACAGGCTAATTACAGTAACAAAATGGCGACATTGTTATTAAAAAAATGTGTAGACGCACATTGCTTCGGCCATAACTTCTTTGTTTTTTGTGCTACAGAAACAAATAAAAAAACAGTTGAAAGCTTGATTAATAACCTGTTATTCTACCTATTAGCATCCTTGACGTAGGTGTTACAGTTTCTGAGATATTTAATTCTCACTCTAAATAATTATCTTATGAACACTTGGATACCAAATGTAAACTTAAATATCTCCGAAATTATTAATCCTACATCAATAAACAAAAAATATAATTAATTCCCAGTTTGTACTTTCTGTAATTGATCTGGAACATTTTTTTGATAAAGTAATACTTTTCGAGATACTTGACGAAATCCGTTTGGAAATACCTTTTTTTATTAAGCTAAAATCGCAATTTCGAAGTCGTTATAACTTAAAAACTATCAATTTATGTGAAAAATTGCATAGAACTTTTTCTTCTTAAAATTTAATTCTACTTCAGCTCCAATAAATATATATTTTTTTAAATTCCACCCCCTGAGAGGGGATGGCATCCACTCCCTATAAATTAGCAAGCCCCCGCACGATATAGAAACTTTTCTTTGAAGCATTTACTATTATACTGCCAAAAATGAACGAAAGTCGTTCAATATGACATTATTCCGAAGGTTTGCATATTTTACTTCCACATCCAGTGGAAGTATAGTAACGACAAAAAAATTTTTTTAAATTTTTATTGTTCAAATAGGCTTAGAATGTCACGAAACGTTGAGATTTTAAGTTTGAGCGAAAAATTTCTGTCTGTCGGTCTGTCTGTCGGTCTGTCTGTAACTTTTTTTGTGCGCACGTTTACTCTGGAACCGTTTGAGATATTAACTTGAAATTTGGTACACATATGTACTTTAACGAGATCTAGAACTAGATTATATTTTCATCTTGTTCCGTCGAAGGGTTGGGGGGTAAATTGAGGTAAATTTGGAGAAAATAGGTAAATCAAGCAGGTAAGAGTCCATAAAATTGGTATTTAGTATATACAAGAGAAGCTAAGGTCTGAAAAAAAATTTTGGCATTAGCCACCCCCCATTACCACCCCCACCCCACTATTAAAGGGGATGAAAAAAAAATGTGATTTAGTGTGTGTACAAGAACCAGACACCTTAAACGTTTTTTTACTTCATCCACCCCCACTACCACCCCCTATCACCACCCCCACCCCGATACCGATGTGGGGTATCGTTTTATGGGTTTTTGGGGTAGAGGATTTCAAATATTATATTATTAAAGTTCCATAAATAATTATTTCCACATACAAAATTTTTTCGTTGTGAGTGACTTGGATAAAAAATGTGGATGTGGAAGTAGTGATTCCTTGGGCAGCGGTTTTTTACCTCTAGGTACTGTAGGTGAAGCTCACACTTGTGCTTTGGGAACTCTTGTTTCTTAAAAGTAGCCCTACGTAGCGTATAATCCCTAAAGGGCAAAAGAGTGATTTTCCCTATTTTTCTTAATATCAATGGACTACTGGGCCGTATTACTGGTGTTTAATAAAAAAAAATTAAACACAGCGTGCGTAAAGTTACTTTACGCACGCAGTGCGAGAAAATATCAGTTTACTCACTCAGTATATTCAAAAAATATCGCTTAAAATTACATTTTTGATAGAGGTCGTTAAAACAGATAATTTTAAGGATCATTTAAATGCATTGGCCTACGATATAATATTTATTATGTTTAGAGATCCTCTCGATATTGCCAGGGACGAATTATTCCACAAATATTCACGAATTTTTCCAAAGTTATATAAATACCATGATATTTACCAAATATGATGTGGTACAACAAAACCCTACGTCAAACTGATAATGATGTTTTAATCAATTTGTTTTAGATTGTTGCATATACAGGGTGCGCCTCTTAAAACTCCCCAGGCTTGTAACTTTCTTATTTTTGAAGCGATGACCATGTTAGGCATATCAAATTGTAGACATTTTAAAAGCCTTTAAACATGCATACAGAGTGATTTAAAAAAAATTTTTTGAAAGAATTGTTAAGAAAGGAAACTTAATTTCTTTGAATATTTTTTTACTTCACCTTGTACAACTGTGTTAGTGTTTTCTTATAAAGGTTTTAATTAGCTTCAATTTATGTTATTAAAATAAAAAATTTAAAAAAATAAAAATGTTGCGATTTTTAATTTAGTACATTTTAATATGTTTGTTTTTAAAAATATTTATTTCTTTTGTTCCTTGTTGCTGTTTTGTTACGTTGAATATTGTTTGTGGTATGTCTTTTACAAATAAAACATAAAATTATTATTTACATTATTTTCAAAGTTATTTTTAAAAAAATCAGTTTGGAATCGGAAAGAGTGTTTTTAATTTATTTCTCTAAAACCAAAAAGAATTCCGAATATGACGTAATAACATAAATTGAAGCTAATTAAAACCTTTATAAGAAAACATTAACGAGGTTCATGCACAGGGTGAGGTAAAAAAATATTCAAGGAAATTAAGTTTGCTTCCTTAATAATTTTAATTTTTTTTTAAATCACTCTGTACACATTTAAATGCCTTAAAAATATCTACAATGTGATGTGCCCAACATGGTCGTCTCTTAAAAATTAGGAAAGTTACAAGCCTAGGGAGTTTTAAGTGGTGCACCCTGTATACTGAGTGTCCTGAAACACATGCTGCGTATGCATTAATTGTTATTAAATAGGCATTTTAATTTAAAGGCTTAAAATTCATATAATCTAAACGGCTATGATATATAGGGTGTATAGAGATATCAAAAATCTTTAAATAATAAGAGTTGTATGGCATTTTCTGTATATTTATAGTAGCCTAATTATGTAATAAAGACTTTTTGAAGAATTTTAAATATTTTTGTTTTTTTTTTTTTTATTGAACTTGACTGGACAATTGACCTATTTCACGTTAGAAAGTTTGCTAAAAAATGTCATATTAAAAACTAGGTTGGTATTACTAAAAGTATTAAAAAGTCACTGCACGTGTTGACCAACTCGTCTAATTCCCAATCTTTGTAGATATAATAATCATATATTACCATGGTACACCCCCATATACCTAATAAACTCTGGCATGAAAATCTTCAAGTATCGAGAAAGTATGTAACGTCTCTCATACGTCTAAGTCCACGCATGTTACCCCACGCACTTACATAAAATTGGTATTTATACCTCACCAAGTTGTGATCAATCTACCTAACACGACAGGAGACCTCGACCATATCCTTTTCGGATGTACGAAATATCGAAATGCTTCTACTACATTCGTTAATAATATTACAAAAAATTGCAGTATAATGGCTCCGTTTGATATGCTCAATTTATTGACTAGGATTTAGAAAAATTTATACGCATAAGTTTCTTAGAAGAGACTGGAATTAAGGTGTAGGTTATCTTCGTTACTGTATGTTTTTCCTTATGTTGTTTACTCTACCAACCATGGTCCTCCCTGTAGTGTCTATTTTAAGATGTCCTGACAGACCCCAGGGCGAGAAACGTGTGGCCCAGTTATATCTATTTTCGTCATCTTCTATATATATTCTCTTATCTCTCGTGTTGAGTTAGACATAGATATAGGATATTTTCTCACGCTTATCCACAGTATTCAAGTATGTTGTATGAGCAATAAATTAATTTAAGGATTTGATTGACTTTTTATAAACTGCGACTGGCAGTATGGTCCTTGACCGAACGCATAAAAAAAAATAATCATATTATTGTTTTCAGTGTCTCTAATGTTAAGCTTACTTCAGTAAGTTTAAGCTTTCAGTTGTAAGCTTACTTTAGTACGTTTAACATTAAAGGTAGTGAAAGTAATGATATGACTGTTATATTAATAGTTATTTCATTTTTACAAAGTTTGGGAATTAGATGAGTTGGTCAACATGTGTATTTAGTGATACCAATCTAGTTTTCGCCATGACACTTTTTACCAAACTTTCTAACGTGAAATAGATCAATTGGAGAACGAGAAATAATGCTAAGGGCCCCTAATTGAGGAATTTGAAAAATAGTAGAGCGGCAACACAGAAAGAAACGGCTATTAGTGAAACAATCTTGTAATTTGGTATACTGATTTCTGTCATTAAAACGACTATTTTTCCGAGAGCGCCAAATCAAAATGGCTTCCGGTTTCAAGATGGCGGCCGATTTAGAAAATTTAAAAGAACGAGTTTTATATCTAAACCATCGATGTTACAAAAAAAAGTTGTCAAGAAAAATTGTTCCAAATTAAATTCTGAATAAAAAAGTTTACTACAACTTTTTACCTAAAGCTAAAAATAAAGGCGGTACATAGAAAAACATAAAAAAGTTACTTTTTATTTATAATTTAAAAGTTTTTCAACTAAATAATTACTGTTACAGAAAAAAATTGTTAAGAAAAATATTCTACATTAAAATTTGAATAAAAAAACTTTATACAATATGTTTACCTAACACTAAAAATAAAGCCGCTACACGGACAAATACTAGAAAATTATTTTATGTATATTTTACAATCTAAAGCGATAATTATAATGTTCTTGTTGAGTATTCTTTTACAAGAAACTGAAGACACATTATGTTTCGACCTAAAAATAATTAAAAATAGGTAAAGATTTTTTTAGTTAGACTTACATACCTTTTTTTAAGTTAGTTGCATTCTCCTTTACAATTTGTGCAAAGTAACGTGCATTATGTGACCTTATACTTTTTAACGTGTGAAAAAACTAATTTCAAAATAATCAACTTTAATTAACCATTGATTAATTAGTCACATTTTCCCCAAGTTTAGACAATCATTACTTTATTTTTACCTGGCTAGCTCAAAGTAATTAGGTAATTTTAGAATGATAAATAAAACTAATCAAAAACCATTAATACATATATTACTTATAGCCATTTTGGTAGAGCACAAAACAAATGTCTCATTTGGTAGGAGAAATAAATAAATAGGAATCATCATCCAATCATAAACCAATTAAATGGCCGACGTAAGTGGACCGCAACACCTTCCAGGCTTACCGCCTGCCCCGGAATTCTCCATGGCTTCCGCCAACTTGACTATTTATGTCTTTCCCCCGTAATGGAAACAAAGCCTCCGAAAATTATTTCGCGTGACCAATCAAATTCACTTATTTTTCGCACGCCTAATATGGGCATATCCCCTTCCACGGTAAAATTTATTTATCTGGGCTAGAGGTAAACAAATTCGGGTATGACCACAGGGCTGGCTTTAGACAAATTTCGGTAATCAATAAATAATACACTGATCATAAAAGACAATTTCTGGTACATTATATGAATTTAATTAATTGTAATGGACCCATCAAAAGTAGCACGTTACAATTACAAGCCGGCTTTTTACAACCACATTTGGTTTCAATGCATCCTTTTTTGCAACTACATTGAATTAATTGTCTAAGGGCTTTAGATATCTCTGGAAGTGTCAGGGTTGATAAAAATCACGATTTTTTCAAAAAAATCAAAAATCATTTTTTTGAATAAAATCAAGATTAATTTGATTTTTTTAAATTTCTTAACCCATTACTAAAATAAATAAATGGAAGTAAAAATTAACTTATACTTCTTGAAAATTATGTTCGTTTTCTTGCTTAAGTTTGAAGTTATCTGCATTTACTCAAACTTTATTATAATATTATAAAAAGTTACACAAGAAATGCTGTAGAAATGACCATAAGCTTTGTACTGTGTTACATAAGTTTTTCTGCGTTACCTTTTTTATATTTTTTTAATTTAGAAAATACATACAAAAGAATATAATAAAAATCTTTGAAAAATAGTAACTTTGTAAATGCTTGATTTAAATCACTGATTAAAATTTTAAAAATCACCTGATTTAAATCGTGATTTAAATCAAGATTTAAATCAACTGATTTAAATCCGCTCAACCCTGGGAAGTGTTGACCATTTTGACACCCAAACAGGGTCAGGCACCATCCCCATTTTTCGAGATTAGGCAAAATCAAATTTGATGTCAGAGACTGTCCCCAAATATGCCCACTTTGGAAGCTAGCCCGTAAAATTTGTTGCTTCAAAGCATCCTTTGAAGGGGGATATTACGCGTTGTTCTGTTCTTGGAAGTAAACGGTTTCTTTCGTGCCTGATTTACTTCAGAGCAGGCAGAAGTATTGCAGTACATTAAAACAACAAACCGTTGGAATAAGTTTAAAATTTTATCAGCAATATTTTCTTGAGGTTTCGAAATGAACGTGAAAGCTTCTGTTAGTAGGATTGACCTGCGTGCATATTTTGTCTACGCGATTCGCTTACGGGACCGATATTTAAAATATTATGCCTCCTAGTCGTTTAATTTATCCTATAATTCAACTCTGATTGCTACTTTATGGTCAAAGGACAGAGCTGGGCAAATACTTTGAAAAAGTATTTAAATATTAAGTATTTTCAAAAGATAAAAGTATTTAAATAATAAATAACAAAAGTAATTAAATAGTTTAAACTTAGTATTCAAATACTTTCTGAATATTTAAATACTTTAATAACACTGAAATATTTTGAAGCATAGTTAAGTGTAATAAAAATAGCCTTTAGTGGCTAAACTTCGCCAAATTGTATTTTCTATTTTTGTAGAAATCAATAAAGACTTAATATTATCATTATCATTATTATTATTATTATATTAAGTACTATTTGACTATTTAAGGTATCAAAATTTTAGGGTTCATGACTTTCATGAACTTCTACAACACTATTTTAATACCTCTATACTTAATGAGAATGAGAATGACTTTTACTTACCCGTAGAGCTAGACCTTTGCGTCTTCTGCAAATACCCAAATAAAGCACAGAGACTATGGCACTAGTTCAACTGTTCTCTGTCACAATCACACATATACATGCAGAGTGAGAAGGAAACATTACAATACAACAATATAAACTTTGTATATAGTTATTAAATGCCATACTTTAATAATGAAATTAGGAACTATTTTCATTGACAAACTACGATATTCAATAAGTACAACAGAAATTTACAATAAAAAAAAAATATATAGTTGTATTCGTTAGAACAAAAGCAATTATTTAAAACAGTTTTAAAGATTATAGTATATTTGGTTATTTATAATAAACCGAAAATAAACGCTTATTTCCCTCTCACTCTGCAAAAGCCTAACCTTAACAGTTAACACTTACTGTCTATGTCTGCTCTCAACCAACTCTCTGGGAATTAAGACGTGAATGACTGAAGACTGAATGATGCAATATGTTTATTAACTACATAGTATGGTACATGTCTTGATTCTTGACGAGTATCTGCCTGTCTCCCTGGTGTATTTGATTATATTTGTTGTATTTATTTAAATACTTTTGAGATTCAAATACTTCTGAAAGTATTTAAATAGTGTCAGAAAAGGATATAAATACTTTTTTAGAAGTATTTAAATACTTCTCAGTTATTTAAATAGTTTAAGTATTTATAAATACTTTAGGATCATTTTCACAAATACTAAGTAGTAAATATTTCAGATACAGTATTTGCAAGTATAAATACAAATACTTGTTGCAAGAAGTATTTAAATACTTGGTATCTAAATACTTTCTAGTATTTAAATACTTATGAGGTATTTGTAAGTACATATTTGCCCAGCTCTGTCAAAGGATAATTATTATGACAAGTATAGAACATTACTTTGCGTATTTTGTAAAATATCAGAAGAACCTGACTTTGTGATATTTTACCTCGTAGAGTCTTAATTTTTAGTTAAAAAAAAACTTACAAGAACTTTTTTATTCAGAATTTAATGGAAAACAATTTTTCTTAATAACATTTTTTCATCAAATCAATATAGCTATAAACGTCGATTTTTTAAATTTTCTAAAACAGCCGCCATCTTGAAACCGGAAGTCATTTTGATTTGGCGCTGCTCGGAAAAATAGTCGTTTTAATAACAAAAAACAGTAAGTATACCAAATTACAAAACTGTTTCACAAATAGCCGTTTTCTAAGGGTTTTTACTGTGTTTGCCGCCCTACTAAAATGCTGTATAAATATCAAGCTATTTATTTCAAAATTATGATATCGCCGTTGTTTGGGATACGTTTGTTGGAAGGCCTATCCCTATCCTTACTACCTCGAGTTACTATCTTAACGATCATTGATAATAAGAATAATAATAAAACAGTTAACATCAATTTTACAATTTCCACTTTTTTTTATTTCAGATCCGCAAGCCAGCAAAGATGGACAACTAGGGGCGAAATATTTATTAGAAAATAAGAAATAATATGTTTTTTACGATATTTTACATGTACGCAACTGTATTGCAGTGGTGGCGGTTGGGCTCTTTAAAAAACAAGTTGAATGGTACGTTGAATTCTCAAAATGCCCTGTTGGTGTGCGATGAGAGCGTCATCTTTGAAACGAAGAAGTCGAGAAGTTTTGAAAATTTACTTTTTCGTTCAGATGATAGGGTGGGGTGTACCATAGTGCCGAGGGTGAGTTTATTTCTTAATTTTATGCAAGAATTTTGATCATGGAAGTCACGGGCCCGTTTACCTATTTTTTTCGGAATGTTTACTGGTTTAAATATTTTAACAACATTTATCTACAGCATCCAATATGGGTTATTTAAATGGGTCAGCTCCAATATTTCAATAAAGGAAAGAGAGATTTTGTACTTTTCTTATAGATACCGTATTTTTTTTAACTTGTTTTAAGAAATGCGTTTGACAAATCCAGTCTGGTCCAAACGCACCACTATTTGAACGCTCCACATGGAGGTATTTGCATAAAATTATTGGCCAAAAGTAATTTTTTGCAAATGTACCGTACTTACAATAAAACCACTATCTGAGGAACTTGAATAGTTGCAGAACAACGAGCCGCCATTTTATTTCCCCCTTGCGCACCCTATAACCGATCCGCACAGTCGGAATTTGATCATTACGTACTGGGCAGGTATCTATTTACGACGCGCTTGTTGCAATAACAAAGTTTCGGAAGTGATTATACTTATTTTTACAAAATATTAATAATTGGTGTAGTATGGAATATTCTGAGGTAGGTATGTATGACAAATTTTAATTAAAATTTCATAAAACCTAATTTTATTTATCTACAAACAATTAAAAAATATCGTAAACTAGTTGTTATTTTTATGCAAGTTCTAGATAACTCTAAGCATTTTGTTAAACTTCCGGGTGCATCCCGGTTATTATGGAGCGGGAGCTAGGTGGCTTTTTCGGCAGCTCATCGTTTTATGAACTTTGAGATATTTTTATGGTTTAATGGATGATAACGATTCATAACATCGACTTCTGGCGGGGCACCTCCTGTCAGGAGCGTCACGAACACTGTTTAAAAATCAGTGAAATCATGTCATTGTTACAAGGCTCATTTTTTTTGTGTGTACACATTTTATGTTTAGAATGTATAAAATAAGATCGCCAGAAAGTGTGGGCCGTCACACAGAAAGGCGCATCCAGAAAGGTAATAATGATACAATACATCTGAGGCACGGTACGGAGTCAAGTTAGCCGAAAGTGTTAAATTCCTGTATATTTAAGAGCCTATGGTACTTTTGTTGACACTAAGAACTTTACGGGGAGGCTATTCTATTGTTGAAGGAGCTTATATTTACGTTTTAAAAAAGGAGCCAGAACTTGTAACGATGAGTTTAGAGTTCTGAGATGAAATATGCGAAAAAAAAAATCCAATTTTCTTCAAAAATCCTAAACATTTTCTTTCTGGCTAGCCTTACTGACGGGAGTTTCTTTCTGGGAATTTTTTTCTGTGTTAAAACATTTAAATGAACATGCTCAATCTTAAAAAAGTTTGTAACGATCATGTTATATAACTCCGTTTTTTTACCTCTATGACCTTTCTGGTAGCGCCCCTGATGGTCCACACTTTCTGGCGATCTTATTTGATTCATTCTAAACATAAAATGTGTACACACAAAAAAATTGGCTTTATAACGATGATATAATTTCACTGATTTTTATATCTTGAACCATGGCCAACTCGACGGGCTGACGTATGCCAGAAGTTTTGTCGTTATTTAAGTTCGATAGAATTAATCAGCGCATAGAAAATGCTTGTAACGATGAGTGTCCGAAAAAGCCACTTAGCTCCCGCACTATTATTTTTATATCAGAGTAAAGGGCAAGGATTGTAGTTTACAGTAGTCCAAGAATTGATTCCGGAATCATCCGGACGACCGCGTATTGGTCTTCTTAGTAAAACCATATTCACATATTACTTCCACATACAGTGGAAGTATAGTATCGAAAAATAAAATTTTAAAAATTTTTATTGTTCAAATAGGCTTAGAATGTCACGAAACGTTGAGATTTTAAGTTTGAGCAAAAAAAAATTCTGTCTGTCGGTCTATCTGTACCTTTCTTGTGCGTACGATTACTCTGGAACCGTTTAAGATATTGACTTAAAATTTGGTACACGTATGTATTTTAACGAGATCTGGACTTAGAATATACTTTGATCTTATTCCGTTGAAGAAGGGAGGGGGGGGGGGGGTAAATTGGGGTAAATGGGGGGTAAATAGGTAAATCAAGCAAGAGTTCATAAAATTGGTATTTAGCTTGACGTAATTAACAGATTACTGCTTAGCTCGGATCCTCTGTTGACAGGCATGAGACCCGTACAAAAAAAAAATTGCGAAGCCCTTCCTGAAAGAAACCCTGGAAATGCTCCTTTCTGGTGACCCTGCGATTACCATAAGCGCAATTGACACATCCTCCGATGAAGAAGAAACGGTGGCTGTAGCTGAAATGTCTTCAGATGAAGAACCGTGGACGTCATCACCTGAATAATTATGTAGTATACATATATATGCATATTAAATATCATTTATTATATTATACTTCAATATTAAATATTATTATTAGTATAAAAATTTTAAGATCAATATAAATTTTTAAAAAATACTAATTTAAATATCAATACAAATTAGTAGATAAATATATTTTAAACCATTTAAAAGCAAAATATAATTTTGGCCAGTTTTTTGGTGCAAATACCCCCCGTGCGCTCTAAGGAATTTCGACCTAAAATAAACCAAAAAAAAGTAAAAACTGGATTTCAGGTAGAAAAAGTTAAACACATTTTACAGCCAGTTAAAGATAAAATTGCAAATTTCATAGATACATCTTTAAAACTACAGCAACCCCGTGTATTCTAGGAAATAGCGTGCAAATCCGTCTGCCAGTCGATATTCGAAGAGGCCATATAAGTACCAAAGGTTTTTCTCTCTGGTGGGGCGATAGGCGATTTTTTTTTAATCGAATGATTATCTATATCTGTCCGCATAGGTAGTTAGTATATGTACTTCGTACACCCCAATTACACTGGCAGATGAAACTTCCCTCTGCGCCCGCGGTAACCGGAAATTAAAACAAAAATTTTTGTTTAGTTACCTGACCAAATTTTTGTATTAACGTGTACAGTACTGTACTGTAGCGACAGATATTTCTATCGGTCGGTTTTTGAGCAATTTGCCATCAAAGGGCCATTTTTCACCACTTTGATGGCAAATTGCTCAAAAACCGACCGACACGCCAGTGTTATGATTTATAAAGTAAGAGAAGTGAATCCGAGTGATTCATATTATTCACAAAATACATTTCTGGAATTGCAACCTGAGTTACGAGCTATTTATAATTTTGGTATTTTTTCTCACTCACATTTTTCGAGTCAGGGAGTGCAAGTGCATCTCCTTGCGTCCCGATCGCGACGCCGATGATACCTATCAACATCAGTGACATTGAATTTAAGTTATAACTAATTAAAATAATACACAGTATTTTTATAGATAATATTTTGGTGATAAGACGAGCTTAAAAATTTATATCGTTCCAATCCAATGGTAATATTTATATTTGTTTTATTTTTAATTTACTTAAAAAATACATTTTTCCACAAATTATAAGAATAATCAACTAATTTGTATACATTGACAGATAACATTTTTTAATGACTTACATAACAAAGTAATTTCGAAATATTCCTCATGTAAATATTTATTTCATAAAGTTGATGACTTTGTCTATGTAACAGGCAACTTCTCCATACCACGTCTGTAAGGACATATAGATCATCATAAACCTGTTTGAGCGTCAACTGGTGAGGATAACCAATGTAAACGCGTGGGCTGAAAGTTACCTGGTTACGTACGCAATATTTAAAAAAAAAACATGAAAAATTGAAAATATTAGACTCTCCAGAGTGAAAATCAAAAAATGGAAACTAATAACTCTTTATTCACTTTCTAAAAAAAAAAAATAAGTAATGGGAGGTAAAAAATAATAAATCAGGTTTTTGCACCCTTTTCCGCCCCCCGGAACATTGTTACAAAAACGTAAATTTGTAATAACTTTTTGAAAAAAATTCCAAAATTTATGCAAACCTTAGAGAACATTTTAATAATTATTTGACATTTCCTATCAAATTTGCACCCTGCTACGATGACCGGATCATTACAAATAGTTTTTTATTAACTTTACTTTGATATATTTAGTCGATTAAAAATTGCGAAAGTTATGCAAATGATCGTTTATACGACAGAATAGGGTCACAAAACCGCTTGTAATTTTGCATAACTTTTTCTACCCGGAAGTTTTTTTTCACAATTTTTTTTATCTGGCACTGCCACGATTTTGACGGTTTAAACAATATATGGGGGGTCTAAACAATTGCGAAAGTCTTAAAATCGGGTTGCGAATGTCTGCAACATTAATAACTGACCTAACCTGAATTTGCAACCTCGCAATTGTACCGGAACATAACTAAATTACCTATTGTTTAAAAAATGAAGTAATGCTTGACAAAAAAAAATTGGAAAAAGGTGCAAATTTCATAGAACATTCAAATAATGTATTGAAATACTCCTGTGAATTTTCAACCTCGCAAAACATCCGGAATATATTTTATCTGTTTTCGCTATCCTTGCCAGATATTTTGCAGTTTATTTAAAATTTCATTAATTTAAAAAAAATTCGGAAGTAGTTGCAAATTTACTATTATTTTAATTATGTCGATATATAGCTTCAGATCAATTTGCAATAGTACACGGAAATTAGGCAAATTTATGTGGGATAGAAGAAAAAATATAATAAGCTGAAATGTATATAACAGTTAGCTTATGTGTGTAAGAATACATTTAAAAAAAGTTCCCCCTAAGGGGTAAGCTTCATCCCTATCTCACCTCCTTTAGGGACACCGCACTGGTTTTTTTTTTACAATACCTTCTAAACGCTTTATCTTAGGGAAAAAACATAAGTATAGGAAAAGGTTTGTCACAAAATTCTCTACAAAAAAGGTTCTGTGTTATGTATCGATATTTCTGTTACTTTTTATGTTATTAAATCGTAAAGTTTTAAATCGGAACCGGTCGTAATTGTAGGACAAGATGTCGATCTTCTTCCCTTAATTATTGCCCTAACGCCAACTGAACAGGATATTAGACTACTAAGGGAGGCCCAAGGTAATATAAAAGCAAGAGTTTATAGCTCTAAAGATTTACAGTTGTCAAATGTCCTTAAGAACTCAACAAAAACAGTTCTTTTTGCTCATGCATTTAGTGGTAGTGACACAACGTCGTCAACGTCTGCTTTTTTTGGAGAAGGCAAACTCCAAACTATAAATTTATTAAACTCGAAAACAAATTTATAAGAAGTTGTTAACACCTTTAACAAACCAAATGCTACAAAACAGGATATTACTGAGGCTGGGGAAATATTTGCTCTTGCACTATATAAAGCACAAAAAAATGAAACGTCAATAAATTATGTTCTGTTTAACACCTCGGTTGGCAATTCTAGTCAAACGGCTATTTTGGCAAGGCTACCCCCGACGTTGGCAGCTTTGCAACAACATTCGTTGCGGGTTTACCACCAAATTCAGGTTTGGCATGGAAATGTTTTAGAGCCAAAGAATGGGGATGGAAGAAATCAGGGGATTTTGAATACCTGTTTTGACTACTGAAGCAGCAGCGCCCTCATCAATTTTAGAGTTAATTTCGTGTGCCTTCAAAAAGGGCTGCGGAAAGCGATGCGGATGTTTAAAGGTTGGTTTAAAATGTTCGGCTATGTGTATGAACTGTCACGGACAAGCATACTTTAATGCAGAACGGACCGACGATATTGAATTTGAGCAAGAATAAAACCTTTAGTGGATTTAGTTTAATTCAATTCTATATAATTTATAAAAAGTTGTCGAAACCGAATGCTACAAAATAGAATATTACAAGGCCGGATAAATATTGTGTTTCCATCCAAAAGCGTTTTTGTTACCTAACCCTGAGTTTGCCGTCGATTAACGTAAACACCCTTAATAATCTGCAAATGACCTATAAGACATGTTTTATAGAAAATTTAATCCTTAATATTTTTCAATACCTCTAGTTTTGTCGTAGAACATTACATTTCCAAAATATTATTAAAAAACCAGCACGGTGTCATTATAAGGGTGAAAAAGGGATGAAGATTACCAGTTATGAATGGGAACTTTTTGATCCTGTATTCCTACCCCCATCAACTGTCGATTCAGAAAATATCAGCTTATTATAATTTTTTTCTCTTATTTTTGCTAATTTCCGTGTACTACAGCCCATTTCCCTAATAGCACACGATGTCCGCCAGACCGTTTTATGCCCATTTAATGTACTGACGTCCATTGACATAAACTGGATGTCTACCGGACGTTTATCATCGGATTTACTTTGAAATTGTACGGAATGGTCGTCTTCTGAATGTCTATTTTATGTCCATATAGGGACAGGAGATGGACGTCCATTTCGTGACCGTTGATTTAAATATATTTTTGTAATAAATGATAATATCTCTCTCTATTTGAAGCTATATGTCGATGTAATTAAAACAACAATTTTGAAAAGTCTCAGAGGAAAAGCGAAAACAGATAAAATACATTCCATATGTTTTGTGAGGTTGCAAATTCACAGGAGTATTTGAATACATTATTTGAATGTTATGTGAAATTTGCACCTACTTTATAATTTTCTTTGTTCAAGCATAACTTTATTATTAAATAATAGGTAATTTAATTAAGCTCCGATACATGTACGAACTTACAAATTCAGATTATGTCATTTATTGATGTCACAAACATTTGCAACCCAATTTTAAGACTTTCGCAATTATTTAGACCCCCACTTATTGTTTAAAACGTCAAAATCGTGTCCGTACCAGACAAAAAAAATTGTGAAAAAAATCTTCCGGAGTAAAGAAAGTTATGCAAAATTACAAGCGGGTTTGTGACCCTATTCTGTTGCATAAACAATCATTTGCATAACTTTCGCAATTTTTTTCCACAAAATATTTCATTATAAAGTTAAAAAACAACTATTTGCAATGTTCCGGTCATCGTAGCAGGGTGCAAACTTAATAGAATATGTCTAATAATTATTAAAATGTTCTCCAAGGTTTGCATATATTTTGGATTTTTTTTCAAATAGTTATTGCAAATTTAAATTTTTTGTTAATTTAACAATGTTCCGGGGGACGGAAAGGGTGCAAAAACCGGATTAATTATTTTTTCACCTCCTCCAATATTGCCTCAAAGATTAAAGGCTTTCGCAATTTTTCATACCTATTTTGCTTTAATGACTGGCCTATAGATAGATGTTCTATTTGACCAAGTTATAAAACACTTTTTTGGCAAGTCAAAAATAGAAAATATAAAAATATAAAAAATGTATACACATCACTACATATACAAATACTTCACACAATCTAAAAATACAAAAAAAAAAGAAAGAAGAGGCAAGCTTCCGCGAAATGGCCAGAGCATACCAAACAAGCAGAGGTTAAACTAAAAGTTATCAACAAATTTGTGTGCTTGAAAATTCATCAGTTGAATCGAAACAATATTTTCAAATGTGTTTTTTTATTAAGTTCCTGAAACTATTAATATTAAGAGGTTTTACGTCATTGGTAATGTGATCATATAATTGAAGGTTTAGAGAATTTTTCTGTGATATTGTTAATCTAAGACGAGGCTGCCTAAATTGATTGGCAGACCTAGTGCCATACGAATGAAAATCTTAGTTAGTACAAAAAGAATGTACGTTCTTGTGAATTTCAAGTAAATGTTAAATATTGGTAAACAATGATCCCTCCAACCTGCATTGACTAACCTGTCTGCTTTCTTATGCAGACGAAAGATTACAGCTGCCCGAGATGATCCACCCCATAGGAGAATAGCTAGGGGCGGCCCAAGGTAAATTTTCCACCAGGGCGGGCGGTCGCACTTTTTGGCGGCGCCCTTTCCTGAGGTCATCACGGGCGTACTTCATACTAAAGTACAAACTTTTTGTCGCCTCGTGGGGGGGGGGGGGGGTGCAAAAAAATTTCTCACCTCATAAAAGCGGTGTTATTAGAAATCTAAAAAAAAAAATTTGCCCTCAATTTGACGCCCCTCCGAGCCGGCACCCGGGTTGCCCGGCCCTTAAGCCGCCCCTGAGAATAGCATAATTAATATGAGCATGAAATAATGGAAAATAGCATGTTCTTAAGGTTTTAGAACAGAATTCATTTTTTAGCCTACGTAGAATGAATAATATCGAACTTAATAATTTGTGTGACAGCTGCTCCACATGACTGGACCAGTTATGAGTGTCATCTAAAACGACGCCAATAATTTTAACACTGTTACCCTTGATTAGTGAATTATTTGTTGAAAAAACGATTTGTTGGGTTTTTTCTTCGTTTAATTTAAGATTATTCGAAAAGAACCAAGCAACAGCTTGTTTGATCGAACTGAAGCTAACCTCACTTAGGACAGGAATATTCAAATTAAAATTAATAATGGATGTATCGTCAGCATAAGCGATGCATTATTTTGGTGACATAAAGTGAAAAAAATCATTGACGTATAATATAAAGAGTAGTGGCCCCAAAACATGTTTAACCGGAAGAAGTTCTGGATTTAAATTATCTACCGGGTGACACAGGAGATATGTAACACCCCGTAGTATGTTTATTTAAAAAGATATTATTTTGAAATTTGGTAGACCTATATAATGTGTGATTATCCTTTTTTTAGTGTAAACAAGATTTTTTTTCTACTTCCGGTTTCACCGGAAGTGACATCTACTTTGTTATTTTAAATGGCACCCTGTATATATTTTTTTCCTATCTGGTTCTCCTTAAATTCCTCTTTTCAACTATGTATAGCAAGGTGGCATTCATTTTTAAAATGGCTACTGAAAACCATTTTATTGCATTAAGTCAAGTTGACTATGGTATGAAATGTAGCGGTAGTTAATGCTTAGTGTGCTGCAATATCAAAAGAACCGTGGTACCCAATTTTGTGTTTCATATTTGTTTTGTTCTAATCAGTAGCGGAAGAGACTTTGTACAATTTTTATATTAAAGAAAAATCTCTAGACTAAATCCACGAAATCACAAAAACTAAGATAGAAACACTAATTTTAAATTTTATCCATTTGTAAAATATTTATTCATATTTCACTTTTACCAATTAGATGCCCCCCAAGGTGTCCGGATTTTACGCCACTTGATTTTTTCATATGGGGCCATCTCAAGGAAATGGTTTATAAAATTCCACTGCGAAATAGGGAAGACTTAAAAATGAGAGTTAGGTTAGCAATAAATTAGTTTACTGAATTGCAGTTAGAAAATGTGCTTAGAGGTACTGGTTACAAGAATTCGACGCTGCAGGGAAAATAATGGCCAGCATTTTGAGATTCTTCGAAAACAATTTTATTTAAAAGCAAGCAAAATCAGACACAACAATGAATTTTATCGGGTAAAAGTGAAATATGAATAAATATTTTACAAATGGGTCAAATTTAAAATTAGTGTTTCTATCTTAGTTTCTATGATTTCGAGGATTTAGTCTAGAGATTTTTATTTAATATAAAAATTCTACAAAGTCTCTTCGGCTCCTGATTAGAACAAAACAAATATGAAACACAAAATTGTGTACCAGGGTTCTTTTGATATCGCAGCACATTAAGCATTAATTACCGCCACATTTCATTCCATAGCCAACTTGACTTAGTGCAATAAAATGGTTTTCAGCAACCATTTTAAAAACGAATGTCATCTTGGTATACATAGTTGAAAAGATAAATTTAAGTAGAATCAGATAGGAAAAAAATATATACAGGGTGCTATTTAAAATAACGAAGTAGATGTCACTTCCGGTGAAACCGGAAGCGGAATAAATTTCTTGTTTGTACCAAAAAAAGGACAATCACGCATTATATAAGTTTACCAAATTTCAAAATAATATCTTTTTAAATAAACATGCTACGGGGTGTTACATATCTCCTGTGTCACCCGGTATATAGACACACTGAAGTCTGTTGTTAAGACACGAATAGAAAAGATTCAATGGCAATACGAATACCATAAAAACTCATCTTTTCCAGAAGTATTTCATGTGAGACACAGTCAAAGGCCTTGGAGAGGTCGCACAAGCTACATGTTCGCCCTCTTCAGTGCCCTCAACTATGTCACACTAATTTAAATACTGCCATAGTGGTGGAACATTTATCTCTAAAACCAAATTGACGACAATTTAAAACATTGTTACGGTCTAAGAAATTTGTAAGTCTTTGTTTGAGAATAATTTCAATGATTTTTCCAAATATGGGGATGATGGAGATAGAACGGTAGTTGTCGATAACATTAATGGTACCTTTCATAAAAAGAGGTAAAATTTGGTAACTTTTAATACATCAGGGAAATGCCCCTCGCGAATACAGGCATTAATAAGAAGAGTAAGTTGGTGTATAATTATATCAATGGTTTCTTTAAGGATTAAGCCATTTATACCAGATACATCCATGCAACTAGAATTTTTTAAGCTACTAATTGCTTCCCTAACCTCAATAGAGGTTACCGGATCAAGGAAAAAGGAGGAATTAACATTAGGGACATTTTTTAAATGGTCTGTGGCAGAAACATCCGCTGATGGCAACAAGTTAATCAATTGTTCAGCAATTGTAGAGAAGTAGGTATTAAAAGAATCTGGAGAGATATCGTATTCAGGAGAGCGCGACTAATAATGAAATAATGAAGGAAATTAGTAATGTAATTCTGTATCTACTAACCATATTAATAAATAGATGATCCATCAGCAAAGGAGTTTTTCCTGACTCATTTCAAATCACAAAGCTATTTCGATTTTTAAAAAAGGTAGACATGTGAGAACTAGACAACTACCACCCTTCCCAATTATTTCTATCGTCATTAATTAATAGCAATTCTGTTAAAGTGACCGCTGGCTAGGTATGTTTTTTGGTTTTCGTTGATTAGTCTCGAGTTTTGAGGAAGGGAAGCATACTGGTCTTGCATTATGTGATTTTTACAAAGCTTTCGACTATGTTGTTGTGTTGCTGTTGTGTACGTCGTGACCAGTTATTAACAAGGCTATTAGGGCATAAAAAGTGTATTTGGCTTTATTAAAATCATACCGAAACAATAGAAAACAACTTGTTTCTGTAAATAACATATCCTCAGCTTCTAGTACCGTTAAACATGGCGTTCCACAAGAATCTGTCTTGGGGCCACTATTGTTTATATTTACTTACAAATGAATAATTACTTATTAAAACTTCGAGATAGACAACAGTTGTTGTAATACGTTGTACCACTTTGATTTAATTAACATTTCCTTACAGCAAAAAATTAGCTTATCCCAATGGGTAACCTTCCCCAAAGATTCACGATATTTTCCCATATACATTAATAATACTAGACAAAAAATAGACTCTCCAAACATATATATTTTAGTGCAAGCAATGCTAGAAACTTACGTAAAGCACTCAGCCGAGATCCTACAGGTAAGAATAGCGATAAAGTAAATAATATCAAATATATTCCGTGTATTTTTTCAATTTTAGGTGGAAAATTTTGGAGAGTTAATAGCCTGGAAAGTTGCCGATCACTTTGAGGCAATCGTAAAGACTGATATTGATAAATTAACAAAACTGGTTCATTGCTATTCCCAAAACACCGTGGACATCAATCATGAACTCAAATTGCTAAGAATAGAAAGTAAGTCAGTTCTGTTCTTTTAAGAACTCTAATCACTATTTATACATTGCTTAATTTGAATTAAATTTTAGCCGTTGACATTGATGGAACCGCCACAAGGATAAAATATGATCGCAAATTTTCAGCGGAAAGCACTTTGAAGTACTCGCATGCCCCAGTGCATTGGAAAAAATTCGTAGAGAGTTTGAAAGAGATTTATTGCAAAATTCGCGACACAACGTAATATTTTTGACTGACTTTAGTTGCATATGATCATTTACATTTCTCTGACTTTCAGCCCGAAAATAACAATAGAAAACGGCGCTACAAAACCGGATGACATAAGGAAAGTTCCGGTTAGCGAAGTGAAGCCAATAAAAAAGGACAGCAAGAAATCCGAAGACAAGAACACCCTTGAAGTAGGCGCTAGCGATTACAGACGGCATAAATCCAATGATCATAAAAGAGAGAAAAGTAGTGAGAAACATACAAAAACGGAAACACTAAGAAATGATAAAGAAGCAAGCAAGTCAAAGGAGGAGCACAAACATAAGGAGCATAGGATCGGCAGGGCTGATAAAGAAGTTAAAAGCAAAGAAGACAAAGAAAGGCATCATCACCACCATAGCAGAAAAGACGTTAAAGATGAAGAGACAAAGAAAGACAGTAAAGAAGATGGCGTCAAAGTAGCAAAAGACCAATCGGAGTCTAAGAAGGGGAAAGAAACGACAAAAGTAAGGGACCACCAGCATAAGAAGGAGGCTAAAGACGAAGCTGACAAGATAAGAGAACATCATCAACATAAGAAAGACAGAGATGCGAAGACAGAAAAGCCCAGGTCCAAAAATGACCTTGAGCAACCAAGCGGCAGCTCCGAAAAGCTTGTTGAAGAAAAAACTAAGGAGAGCAAAGCTTTAAACAAAAGAAGTACTAGTTCCGAGAAGAAGCTGGTGAAAGGTGTTGCCGTTTGCGAGGAAATCGATAGCGAAGTGAAAGAGAAAAATGATCCGAAAAGTAAAGAGAATGATGAATCTAAGAGTCTGTTACGAGTCCAAGAGAAATCTGGTGGTGTTTTCGTGGAATCAAACGGTCACATCTCCGAAAGTAGCGGGTCTACATTTTCCAAATATAAGGGCGTGAAGCCTCCTAATATTCTCGTCTACGCGGATAGTCTGATCGCAAAGGACAATGTCAAGGCAGCACTCTCTACTATATTAAATAAAGACAAGTAATTAAACGACCTGATCCAAAATGATTGACTGAAAATGATCGCGTATTTGCACAATTAACTGCTTTCCCAAAGAAGCAGCGTTTAGGAAGGGAAATGTGGATATTGGCACGAGCAATGCAGTCAATCATTTATGATCATTCTTTAAAACGTTTAAAGAAACATACCAATTGATTTTATTTTCTTGTAGGTATATTATATACGATCTGCCAACAAACCCGAACCAAATGATGTGGAACGGTTCGACAGTGCTGGTAGTCGTTTGTGGTACCGTACCACCAAACATGACGTTCCATTTACTGCAGTATTTACTAAGCGGTGGTCAGTTGCTCTGCCTGTGTAGTGACCTGTTGTATAGTGTACTGCATACATTTACTACGGCGGAGGTAGGACGATTATTGCACAAACTCATAGGGTAACTCAGAATGGATTTTACTTAAATGGCGTATTTGAGGCGAACACTCCTTACCACGACTCCCCTTTGGTAGTCCCACTTCCCGGTTCCGAAATATTAAAATTTAAGAACTAAAATCCATTCCTGTCGTTACCCTGTGCTTTGGGCTGGGTATTAACTGTTGCTTTAAAAAATGTCGTAGGTTCGTGAACATGAACTTGTTCGTTTTACGTATGGTAAATGGAAGCAAGTAAAGATGATGCATCACATTTTCTGTTATCAGGCGTCGCCCGCGAAAAAACAGTTTTCCAAAGATTCTGATCATTCCAATACAAGGTAAGAAAGTATTTTCGCAAATTTTACATACTTAGCGACACAAGATCTGCAGGGTGCAGTTAGGTCAAACCTCAAACATTAGAACACTACCTACGAAAAGTTTTAGAAGCTCTGTTTTATGTGAATCAATGGACGTATACAGGGTGTTTGGTCAGTGACTGGCCGTACGCTAATGAGGAGTACAGTACCGAACCTCAGATGATTTCAAAATGGCCCTTCGTTTTTTATATACAGCGTGTTTTCTATTTGTTGCCAAAATTTCAATCGGCCATATTTTTTTATTGGCTTCACCAAATCGAACCAAATTTAGTAGGCATGTTTCACCGATAGAGGTCTTCACAATTTAGTGCCGCAAACAAAAGAAAGTATCAGGAACGGGCTCAATTTTTCTTCTTTTGACATTTGCCTAAAAATGTCACCCTGTATATGGATTTTTGCAATTTTCAATACCGAATATAAAAATAATCTAATAACGTATTTAAATCATGTAATTAGTTTATTTAGCACACTTTTAATGCTTCGAGAATTAACAACTGAGTTTCATAATAAATCAATTTCAAAAATATTTGGGAGCCTTCCGGTTACAAAAACATCAGTAATTATGCGCTAAAAAATTGAATTTTACTCTCTGTTAGAATTTGTGACAACGATATTATATCGTTTGCCAAAATAGTAAAAAGATAAAAATGTCAACAGACATTAAAAAAATTAAGTTAGAACAAATACAAAAGAGTAACAATTAAACAGAAGTAAAGTAACTGAGGAAGGAACGTACCTAATTTTAGTTTAATTAATTAGAAAAGATTTTATCAAAAACAATTACACAAAATTAACATAATGAACAAAAATAATAATAAAAAAACTAACCATAGCAAATTTTCAAACTTTCTCCCTCCAACCTCAACACACTTTCTTGCGCGTATCTGTAAATTGTTTATAGAATTTCTAATCAATGCGGGTTATTTTTTATTTCGGTGCATTTTTCTCTGGTTGCAACTTCGGTAGCATAAACTTTGTGCTTTAAGTGACCCCATAAGAAATAGTCCACCGGAATCAGATCTGGGGACCTTGCAGGCCAAGAGACTGGACCATTAGACCGATCCATCTCATTTTTACCTTTTTATCATTTTTTGCAAACGATATAATACCGTTGTGACAAATTCTAACAGAGAGTAAAATTCGAGTTCTCGCTCGAGGTCGAGCTTTCTAAATTTATTTATAGACGACTTGTTAATGAATATTGGAACCAAAATATGAGGAAATTAAATCAAACTGTAAGCTTATTAGCATACCTGTAAATTTGGTTTTTTGGCCACCTCTGTTTTTTTTGTAAATGAATAGCAGTGGAAATGGGTCCAGTCCCATAGCCCCCAGGACACCTTCAGCTGTGGAAATTCAGCACAATGGCAAAGAGTACACCATCCAAGTGCAAGTTCTGGGCACCGAGGAGACCTGGCAGACCCCCAGCTTGTTATTGGCTACTGTCAAGGGTGGCGGTGGTAGGGCCATATTCTCACAGGTTAGTGCCCAAATACGAATATATTGACTTAACAATATTTATTGTGACCGACTGGTTTTGACTAGAGCAGATTTTTGGACAATGTGCAAGGGGGAGAGACTTCGGTGAAGATGACTGTCAACATTTGGGGCGGCGCGACAACAAATTTTGTCAGTTGTTTAACGTTGGGAGTGTAAAAATCGCGCTGGGAACTAATAGTACGGGAGGCAGCGCTGATTTGAACAAGTCATACCGACTGAAAATCATAACACTAATAGTTTTCCCCTAATAAATCAGCAATCTGAACGTCAGCTACTCTGATAGCGGTGGAGCTAATGGTGAGAGCATGTTAAAGTTGTTAAAAAATCGTTTTCCATCGGTTTCTTTGAATATCTCGAAATCTATAAATGTAAAACAACAAAAAGAAAATGTTCGTTATGAGCTGTACCATAAAAGTACATAAACTATAATTCATTCCAATTGTTATTATTATTAAAAAATAAAATAAATGAATCACCAAGTATGTCTACATGTCATATTATGTTCTTACAAACCAGACCTCAGTCGCTAGATAGCGGAGTGGTTAAGGCGACTGACACTATTTTTTCAGGGTACGGACGTCTCGGGTTCAAATCCTGTTCGCGAAATATTTTTCTTTTATTGTATCAGTAATATTAAAAGTGTTACAAAGCTGTATATATGAATATAAGCGTAGTTGTTCAAGTTTCTCGAGTATGAAAGTACTCGTAGCTTAATTTTTTTTTTCAACTTTAACATGCTGTCACCTCTAGCTCCACCGCGGGTGCGGCGACTGACGCTCATTTTGCTGATTATTGAATATTAATCAATTGATAAAAATGAAATTTATTCGGTATAAAATTCTTCGGAAAAATGCAGCCTGCCTCCCGTACTATAAGAAAGCAATGCGAGCAACTACTATGTATCGTCGAAAGTTAATTTTTTTTATTCTGTATGCAATACAATATTGTTGAATATTATATTTCATAGTACTTTGACATTATTAAATCTCGAATTTACAGAATTATGAATTGTGCTCGATTGCCACTCGCGTCGCTACTTGTCTCCAAGCACATTAGTCTATTGTCCATGTACTGTAGAAAGGAACTAAAACGTTAAAGGGTTTTTATTGTTTATTATGTTCAATTGACCCCAAGATATGAAAAAACCGCGGAGTGCTACCATTTAAAGTGGTGCGTTTTTGAGATCGAAGTAAAAAGGTTCACTTTTCATATTTTTTTTTCTCGAAAACTATGAATTTTTTCTATAAACACGTCAATAGAAAAGTGTGTAGAGAATTAAATTTCTAATTGAAATGACACCTTCAGAAGTCAAAAATTTTTTTTTTTACAAAAATACGCCCAAAAAACAAAATAAAAAAAAACGAAAAAATGCAATTTTTTATTTTTTTTTTATTTTAGCCTGTAACTATTTTTCGGGTACATTTAGGCATAGACATTGCTGCATAACAAAAAAAGCTGGCGTTTTACCCGTTAAAATGAGATTGTAAACAGTTTTACGATTAATAGTGACCGAGATATATGGTTTCAAAGTTTGCAACTTTTAACTTTTTTTGCTAATTTTTATTATTTTTTTTCAAATTTCGCCCTGTAACTTTTTTCTGAGTGAATTTAGGTGTAGACATTATTATATTAAAGTGAAAGCTGACTGTACGCCCGTTGAAATGGTAGCTTGTAAAAGTCTGTACGACAAATAGAAACCTAGATACAGCGTTTCGAAGAGTGTTACTTTTATTAACTTTCTTCCAATTCTTACGTTCTTTTTTAAATTTCGGCCTATAACTTATTTGTCAAATACAGATATTACTACATGGAATGTACTCGCAGCGTTCTTGTTTAAATGGTATGCAATAGAAGTTTATGTGATCAATAGTAACCAAGATTCAGTCTAGATATAGTAGATTATTGTACTTAAAAAATAACTTTTTACATTTTTCCACTTCTGAACTTTATTATATCACGTGTTTTTTTTTTTTTTGTTCAAATAACTTAGATTAATAACTTGCATTATGAAATTATTCAAATGCTGGATTTAACATATTTTCAAAATCAAAGTCGATTTCTTCATCGGCATCTATGTAAACATCGTCTTCCGTTATTTGAGGTACATCAGCGTTTTCACAGTTCATTCCCATACATTCTTTGCAAAAAATGGAGCAATTCATTCCCAATTTCCTGCAACCACAGTTTCCTCTGCATCCTTTGGTGCATTTACAGGCTGTTTTTTTCCAGCAAAACTTGTGGTGCGGGAGGTTCAGTTGTCAAAATTGGTACTAGTCTATTTTCTGAACTTTTCCAACCCCAGATGAGAGGATTTACAATATTTCCTTTCTAATGTTGCATTTGCAAGTAAGTTCTTAAACCATGATGCTTAGCAACATCAGTTGTTGGAGGCAATCGGGACAATGAGAATTTCGCACCTGTTGAGTACTTCTGAAATAACTTATAGCGACAGGTGCTTTGGCCATCAATTTTCATACCGTATAGTAATGTTACAATACATTCAGAAGCAGAACCGATGGCTGCTGGACTTGCATTTTCACACAAAAATTCACTTAAATACTTTTCCAAAAGCAAAATATTCTTATTAATGAAATTCAAGAATTTCTTTTTACTAATACCAAAAAAGGAAGAGGTTGTATCACAGCCACTGAATGCATGGACGAAGCCAAGGTATTTTTGTAGATGATTAAATTTGAAACTATTATGGTTATATAATTTGGCAGTTACATTTCCTATACTGGGTTTAAAAAAATATATATTTTCATTTTCTTCTGGTAATAATGATAGGATAATAAGAAGATCGACATCTTGACCAACTATAACAACATTTTGTGATTGGGATGCCTTATCTTTTGCAGTATTTACAATTAGTACGTCTGCATCCTCTTCAGCTTGCCCAGTCTCAATATTACTTTCTTCAAATTTTTGAATTAAATATGAAATAATTTTTTTTTTATTATTTTCATTTGCCAAAAATTTATCAGGTTTTGATACTGGCTATGAGTAATTGTTAATCTGAACTCCTGGCCCAACTTGCTTGGTTCGGCGTAATCTTTCTGCAGATTTCATACCTGTATTATCTTAATCACTAGGGTAGCCATCAAACACAACAGTGCAATTCGTGTAAAAATGTTTTAAGTGTTGAATATATTTTTTACGGATTTCTTCAAATGTATCGTTGGTATCGTTGGTATTCCAAACTATTTTGTGCAATAAAAATCCACCATCGATAATGTAATAAATGTTAGAGAGAGAAACATCATTTATAGGTTCGAAAAAATCATAAAGATCCGATTTTTTATTTTTTCTCATGATTCCCTCTTGAAAGATTGACGTTGGATATGGAGATAATTCAAAATCAAAATACTCTTCCAATTCTGAATCAGTTGGTTTGAATAACAGCATCCTTCTAAATAGTGTATCCGCATCAACGACAACATTGTCTTTTGCTACTTGGATTTTGGAAAGAATAAGGATAATAAGGAGAAAAAACAATACTTTAAGATGGGTTAAACTTCTATTGCAGACCATTTAAACAAGAATGCTACGAGGTCATTCCGTGTAGCAATATCTGTACTTAAAACATTTGACAAATAAGTTATAGGTCGAAATTTAAAAAAGAACGTAAAAATTGGAAGAAAGTTAATAAAAGTAACACTCTTCGAAACGCTGTATCTAGGTTTCTATTTGTCGTAGAGACTTTTACCAGCCACCATTTCAACGGGCGTAAAGTCAGCTTTCACTTTAATATAATAATGTCTACACCTAAATTCACTCAGAAAAAAGTTACGGGACGAAATTTGAAAAAAAATAGTAAAAATTAGCAAAAAAAGTTAAAAGTTGCCAATTTTGAAACGCTATATCTCGGTCACTATTAATCGTAAAACTGTTTACAAAATCTCATTTTAACGGGTAAAACGCCAGCTTTTTTTGTTATGCAGCAATGTATATGCCTAAATGTACCCAAAAAATAGTTACAGGCTAAAATAAAAAAAAAAAAATAATTGCATTTTATCCCTTTGTTTTTTGTTTTTTGGACGTATTTTTGTTAAAAAAAAATTTTTTGACTTCTGAAGGTGCCATTTCGATTGGAAATTTAATTCTCTACACACTTCTCTATTGACGTGTTTATAGAAAAAAATTCATAGTTTTCGAGCAAAAAAAATATGAAAAGTGGCCCTTTTTACTTCGATCTCAAAAACGCACCACTTTAAATGGTAGCACTCCGCGGTTTTTTCATATCTCTCTTTTTTTGTACATAGACAATAGCCTACATAGTCTTATAGTGTGATTTAATTTTACAATGGGCCATCTCATTCACAACGTTATTCTTTTCTGAATGGTCTCTGCTAATAGGTGTATTTTCCAGGTTCATTTAGAAATCAACCCTAACCAATATGAAGACGACGAAAATAAATTTGCGGCTTTGAAGGACAGCGATCAGGCCAGGATGGAAATTTTGAAAGATATCCTTTCGAATCACTTAGATGTCGACTGCACTACCGTTTCCGATGTAAACTATACTCCGGCCTATTTCCTCGGCAAGCATGATGTGAGTTTCCAACGACATTGTCACGTACAGAGTGCTACTGAGACACATATACAGAGCGTCGTTCAAGCCAAGTTCAGCTTAATCCAAAATCAAAATCCAAGGTTATGATTGTTACAACAATCGTATCTATGGATTTTGATTTTGGATCAAGGTGAACTTGGCTTGAACTTAGTTGGAACAACTCACTCTAAGTTATGCTGAATCTAGATTATTTGCCAATTTCCTGTACATGAAGTATACGTGATCTCCAAACAATATGGGGTGAACCAAATTAGATGGGATTTGGGGTTTTCTTTAAAACTATGGCAGAGAGACAAAAACCAATATGGTGTCCTGAGCTCGATTTTTGAGAAACAAGCAATGGCGCAAACCGCGATCGTTTGCCTTTTTCGACTACCGAGCTACAGAGCGTTTTTGGAAAATTGGCATTTTTGGATGATCTCTATGACTCACCCAGCTAACAATTTAGGTGTTATTCGACGTCGATTCGATGTCGAACAGGTGACGCCACCAATTTCGATACGTGAAATAGGACATAAATTCGACGTCGAATCAACCTAAATGGTGTTTTTTGACAGATCGATTCGACGTGGAAAACAAGCTGAATATGTGTTAGGTTAGTTGTCAGACACCTTTTTTATGTGGAAAATACATTAAATCTACGTAGTGGATTACTTATTTTCTACCTTTTATACTTGCTTTAAAACTGCTTCGTATATACCTATATAATGGTTGATAATAATAACTAAGTACCTACTTATTAACTAATTATGAGACATATTTTTATCCTTGACTATTGTTTAATTTGCACTGTATATACGCAAGAATTTACTAGGGAATGATTTTTTTCTGTTGAAATTAGGCATTGTACCTTGAAATATTACTAAGCCCTTTAAAAATACCTATTATTATAAAGAAAAAAAAAACTATTAACTATACAGGGTGTCCCGAAACTCCCGCCTTTCCCTTTAGGTGCTAATTCTCCATGCAAAAATAGTAAGAAAAGTTCCTATAAACATGTGTCCGGAAATGCTTCCTAAGGGAGTTACGGCCCTCTAAGAATGGCCCAAAAATAGGTGTTTTTACTAATTATCTCGGAAATTATTTGGGACAACCTTATGAAACTTGGTTAACTTTTTTCGATTAATAAAGGTTATTGTTTTACAGTATTAGCCAAAATAAATTTTATCCAGGGACGGAGAAACGAGGGGTCGGTGTTCTTTGTTTCTACGTATTAATTTTTCCATTTGACATTTTTAGTATTTTAATCCCTGATTATGATTCCCTGGTTAATTCTGCATAAAAAAGGCCTCTTTACAATTAACCATATGGCAAGCCGTTTTCGAGTAAAAGCGGTCTAAACGAAATATTGCGTATTCGTTTGCTAAATGCGCATTATTTATTTTTCAAAGTAGGCGTAAAACAATAACTTTTATTAATCGAAAAAAGTTAACCAAGTTTCATAAAGTTGATCCAAATCATTTCCAAGATAATTAGTAAAAACACCTATTTTTGCGCCATCCTTAGAGGGCCGTAGCTCCCCTAGGAAGCATTTCCAGACGCATGTTTATAGGAACTTTTCTTACTATTTTTGCATGGAGAATTAGCACCTAAAGGGGAAGGCGGGAGTTTCGGGACACCCTGTATAAAATTTTTATTTTCAATTTTTGACTTGGTATTCTATTTTTTCAAGCTTATAATAATTCAATAATTCTCTATATGTTCAATAAATACTTATGAATTTAATTATTTCCAAAAACAAAAGTTTAAATTTTCATGGCGAGTTTTCGGCGTTCCGTATTTTCGAATAAATATGGCTACTACCTTGCAATGTTACTTAATAGGTGTCAGAACTTAATTTCCACCAATATTTTTGACTTCATCTTTAGAGATTAGTGAAAAACAAGCTATTTTTGCCATCTATTAGGTAATAAGTGTCTAATATTACCAATATTTGTTCACATAATTGTAATTACTTCACCTAATTACGTTATGTTACACCAATTGGTCCCCTGTTTTAATGTATCTACTTAGCACGTAATATGTCGTTAATTCTACGTAAATCACTAAATTCACCTAGTGGGGGTTATTCTACAACCTAATAGGTCTCGTTTTGGTAGCTATTTAATACATAATAGGTGATTTCACCTATTAGATCTTACATTAACCAACAGGTTACTTTATTCGATTGTTAGTGTTTATTTGTGCTCAGACTATTCCCTTAGTGTACTTATTTTTACGTAGAAAATAGGTTTCTATGTACTTATAAAGTTATATTTATTTTATAAACCATAACATGGTCATGCATGTAACATAATGTATACAGTATCGGAAAGTGTACGTATTGGGATGGCAATAAGAGCAAGCGAGAGCAATCGTGTAAAAGCCTCTCTTGATGGGCGTGTCCACTCTTTACCTCTGCTAGAGTACTGCTAAACGTCTCTATTGGACGGTCGGTTAATAGCGCAATGCCAAACGAAGGATTTTCCGATTTTGTATAGTGTTCATACAAATTGGATATTTCGGAAAATACAAACTGTTTTAAAAAGTGCTTTGATCATTCAGTTGATTTATCGATCAAACCAGTGACGGTTCTAAGGCAGGGCGAGCGGGGCAACCGCCCCGGGCGCCATAATACAGGGGCCGCCGAAAGTGCCAAAAATTAAACAATGAATCAACTTGAAACCAAAATTATTACTTGTTCAGAGTTATTTTTTTCTAATTTTAACTAGTTTGCTTATTTATCTGAACTCTGATTTGCAAAATGGATGTCTTTTTTAGAGCATAAAATAATGGGTACAGTAGGCGACTAGTGAACGAGTTTGTGCCGCCTAATACCTCAGTTGTGTCGGCGCGGCGGCACAAAAACGTAGATGTAGATGAATCTTCAATATCTGAACGAGATAATGAAGCATGTATATTTTCTGCAGTTTGTCCTATGACGATTTCACGGATAGCTTTCACGGCTTGTGTACAAGAGACGTTAACAGAATAATTATTGCTGCGCACAGTTTTCCACTGTATTTCATTTTTACTTCTTATTTTCTTAACTTGGCGATAAAAATCGGTCGTGTATGTCACTTTTCTTTTACTCATAGTGTTTTAAAGTTATTACGGAGAAAGTAAAATAAAGGAAATGGCAACACAATCACACTGGACCACAGAAACATGAATAATGACGGCAAGTTCTTAATACTATACGCAATTTCCTGCGCGTCACTTATGTTGGTAAAATTCGACTAAATAAGTAATTAATAATTTTGTCTACTATCTGTGGTGTGTGTGTGACCAATAGGTGCAAATAACTTATTGGTTGAATAATAAAGTCATTTCGACTTTTTGGTGGAAATATAAGTATTTTTAGGGTCCTTATTAGGTATCTAGGAAGCTTTCTTCAAGACATACCATCACCTATTTAGTCATTTCAATACACTTCACTAAGATCTCCTATCAGGGTATATTGATAACGTCATCAAAATTACTTAATAAGTTATTAACGAAAATATTACTTATTAAGTCACAAATATTCCCTTATTTACATTACCAAATTGTTTCAAATAGATCACTTTTCACCTACTCCCCCCTATTAGGTGAAAATAGTTACTAAAATATTTTTCATAACCTATTAAGTCATTAATTTTACTAATAATTTACCTGTACCTAATAGGGAACACAGCGACTTAACCAATTAAACTTTAAAATTACCTAATTTCGACCTATTTTGGTCGCATTTCCTTTACTTGAAGTCGCCGACACCTAAATTGTTAGCTGGGCAATTACCAAGTGTCGAATCGAAAATCGAGTAACACATTGTTAAGGCACTTTTTTGAGTAGAATCCGTTGCTGATAAGAAGATAATTAAGCATGCCTCAGTTTTCGAGATCCAAAAATGCAAATTTTCCAAAAACGCTCTGTAGCTCGGTTTGTTTCTCGAAAATTGAGCTCAGGATACCTATATTGGTTTTTGTCTATCTACCATCCCTGTACACTAACACTGGAGGGGGCTGAAACCTTCAGTGTGACGCTGTCTCTGAAGTAGTTTATGCTAACACCTTAACACTTGCACACCACACTCATATGCTGTACTCAATGTGCGTTTCGGCAACCATGTTGGAGTCATCTGCCGATGATTAAAACTAGGTAATCGTCTTCAGATGGCGCCAGCGTGGTTGGCGAAACAAGCGTCGATTGTTTTGGTGTTTGTGGAAACTATTTAGTGTATAACAGAATGAACAACTCATTCATTTTTTTAGCTCAAGTTAAATCTTCTCTCCAATTGTGATAGTATCAAAGACAGCTCGATGGTTTGTGAAAAAATTACAATAAAGTTTTGTGGAAAAGACGAGAAGTCTGAACCACCAACTAGTTGTTTTCTACCCGTTTTTATACATTCCTGCCCCTCAAATTTCTCCACAGTCAATTATTTCGAGGTAAGTTTTCTTCACCTTAGCTACGACACGTTGGGATTAATAATGCTATTCTTGAAACATGAACTTCGAACGTTTTCCGCTATTTGGCTACAGACCATCTAAAATGACTGGATAGCTCAGACGACAGAGAACATTTTATAGTAAAACCTACAAAAATTTGCAAAATGAATAATTTTTTTTTAATGAGTTCGTGAAAGTGTATAGAATAATATCCTGACAAGTTTACATTCCGCTCGGATGCAGAACATAAAAAAAAGTGAAAAAAGATATTTTTTTTCATCCAATTGTCCAAAATTTTGAAATTAAGTCAGTGTAGGAAAAAATAAAAAATACTCGTGGATAGACCATGTGTTTCTGAACAAAAAATGTCCTAATAAAATTTGTCGCTAAAGCCACGGTATTCTTGGAAAAAAATAGTGAAGTAACTTTGTCACTCTGCGCGGCCGAGCGCACGGTTAAATGCATACTATGGAACCTCTAAAAATTCTTAGCAGTTCTAACGATTAAAATAAAGCTTTTTCTCTTTAAGCTTTTTCTCTTTCTGATTACACATTTTTAACATTTTTCTTAGTGAATATTAGGATAAATAATGAGTATGGAGGGAAAATATATAATTATGAACGCATACACAGACACCACATATGGCCGCTGAATCGAAGCAGATCTGCCGCGCCGTCACTCCCATGAATTTTTACGTGGCTTTACTGTATTGTATTTATCCACATTTCAGCTATATCCAATGGATTTCTTATACATTTGTGAATGTATTGGAAAAGTTCCAGAGTTTATATTCAAAACAATCAAAGATATTTTCATAGTTATAAGGATAAGATCGTGAAAATCACAATTTCTTATCATGATCTGGTTGATCATATTTTCGAAAAAAATGCATACAAGTAAACGAATTTGTGTTTGAACATTCGAAAAGTATACATTTTTTCTGAAATAGTGAAATTTTATTTTTTCCAATGGGTCGAATTCTCGGCAAGTTACAGTCAAGTTACAATATCAAGAAAATCATCAAGCGAGGAATTTAAAATGATTTGAGATGTATTTTTTTGTGAATCCACGTTACTACAACTTAATAAACCATAATAAGCATGAAGGATGCATACTTTTTAACAGTTTTCAATGAAGACAGCATTTTTCCGAGAAAACCGTGGCTTTAGCAATAATTTTTGTTAGGACATTTTTTGTTCATAAATACGTGATCTATCCATCCGTATTTTTTTTATTTTTCATAACTTGACTTAATTTTAAAATTTTGAAAAAAATGGATGAAAAAAATTTTTTTTTCACTTTCTTTTTATGTTCTGCATCCGAGCGAAATATAAACTTTTCAGGATATTATTTTATACACTTTCACGAACTCACTAAAAAAAAAATAATAATTTTGCAAATTTTTGTAAGTAAATACCTTCATCGACTGGGCTAGGACTATTTTTGTGAAATTAGTGGGGAATATTGTTCTGTCGTTCATTGTTTGTTGTAACCTAAAGTTCATACTTTTAAATCCAAGCTACCCTGTGTAATCTAGTTTCATTGTGCTTATTAAGAAAGAGTAGAACGAACATGCATAAAATGTTTTATAATTGTTAATTTAAATTTACAATTACATTTAATTGCAAATTTAAAATTGCAATCATGGGCGCAGCCATGCCCCCCCCCCCAAGCCGTCTTCCATAAGCCAAAAAATAAAGAAGCAGTACAAAGTAGTATTTAAATTATCCCTTGAAATATATATTTTGTAATTAATGCCAATATTATCTCATAGAGGAATATACATACACATCCGTTTTCAATAATTTTCCTCTGGGGAGGCCGGTCCTATTGCCCCCCCCCCCCAGATGAATTTTCTGACTGCGCCACTGGTTGCAATTATGTATAATTGTCAGTTTAAATTTAAACTTGCAATTATAAATAATTGTAAGTTAACTGGCAATTATAAAAATATTTTATACATGTCCTCTCTACGTTTTCGTAACTAATAGCCCAGTACTACCAAAAAAACAACGACAAAAGCTGAGATAAAATAATCATTACGAGAAATTTTGCATATAAGTAGGTTTTTAGTAGTGGGAAAGTGTAAAGAAAGTTCTCAAGGCTTTCGTGGTTGCAGCATAAAATGAAATGGAATCAAATCCCCAAAAATGGGTTTTTTAACTTTTAAAACACTCAAAATACAAAAATATCCTAACATAATTCGTGTTAGATTTTCTCGAAAACTGTTTTTCCTATGCCATAGAATGAAATTGAGAAGTTTTTTCTTACTTGCACTGTATTGCAAATTTCTGTTGAATGCGAGTTATAACAGAAATGATATGCTATTTAAAAATAGATACTCTCAGCTTTAATTTGCAATGAAAATTTTGTAAATATTAGAGTCGAACGAAAATCACAAAAAAATGTAAATTCAACTCATTTCGTGTCAGGGACGTTTTTTCACATTTTTAGCCACCATGGATTCGGAAAGTCACAATCTCAAAACCAAATGGACTTGTGACATTAACGAGTATATTCCAAGATACACATAATTTAATGAAGTAGACTCTAAAAATGACAAAAAAAAGTTTGAATTGGTTTTCTAATATTAAAAACTTTACATGCTAATGAATTCTTCACTTTTTGCCTTTAAAATGTTTTTTTTTTTTATTATGATCTGATCATTTGTTCAAAAGTTGTTAAAGTTTATGTGCCGAAACGCACGGAAAAAAGGCAAATTTAGGCATGTATGAAATTTTTTGTAAGGACATTTTTGTAGAATTTTGTGCTCTTATATTTTTATCGTAGAGTATTATGCGTGTTTTCAAAGTTATTTCCAGAAAAACAATTTTTGGGAAATTAACGCCATTTTGTTTTATGTTACAGCCACGGTAGGTAGCCTTGAAAACTTTTTAGAATACTTTTCTATTGGTAGACACCCACTTCTATGCAAAATTTCTCATAAGGCTTATTTCATCCCAGCTCAAAATCTCCGGGGACTGGGCTGGGACTGGATTTTATTTCTTTTTTCATGAAATTCCTACATAACTGTTGAAATTTATTTCAGGCTTTAGAAACTGAAAATATTGGAAGACTCGTATTATATTGTGATGTATTAGCTAGTTCCCAACATGTCCTCAGCAAGACTCTTACACACGGTTTAGTGGTTATACCAAGGCAGCAAACACGCGGAGAGGGTAAATTTTTAGAAGAAAAAAACGTTATCGATTTCTATTGATCATTATTTCTTAGGAAGATCAACTAACGTTTGGATTAGCCCTATTGGCAGTGCGAACTTCTCGATGCAGCTGCATATTCCGGTAGACTCCCCTCTTGGTAAAGTTTTGCCGGTAGTCCAGCACCTCGTAATGGTCGCCATAGTTCATGCCATTAGGAAATTCCAAGGGTGCCAGGTAAAATCAGGAATACTAAACTAACTCAAGGATTTCTCAATGAAATGAATTTTTCTGCCGGTTGCTGTGACGTCACCCGCGTTTTTTTTAACTGTAATTTGTGGCTATATGGGCTACGTTCCCAAAGCCATTTCTTTTTTGGAAAAAAAACTGGTTTTGAAATATTTATACAGGACGTTTGTTAAAGCGATGCCGGTCCTAAATAGGGAGGTACAGGGGGTTATTTGACATCTAAATGACCAAACATACTTATATGAAAAATGTGGCGGTTTTTATAATGCTGATTTTCTACTTTGTAAAAAATCTAATTTTTTTGTCATTTATATAATTATTACGCGTTAAGTTTTAAAAAATTTTCCTTTTTTATTATATTAAGCTAAATGCCAAAACATTTTTTCTGGCCTTTAACTTAATATAATAAAAAAGGAAATTTTTCAAAATTCGGGCTCCGAGGATGTGTTAGAATTTCGGTAAGCTTTAATATAAAAAAAATGTTCATTTCCGACAAGATTTGCGCCCTCAAGCCATTTTTTTGGACTTTAACTTAATATAATGAAAAAGGAAGTTTTTTTTTCAAAATTCACAGCCCCACAAAAAAAATGTTCAGAGCAGCGAACCAGACCCATGTATCCCCATATATTTTCGCTCGCTGAGTTCGAAGACGAAGTGAAAAAAAATCGTACACCCCCAAAATCATTAGCTAGAGCCAAAAAACACCCCTGGAATTGGGTAAAAAGAAGATTAAGCTACAAGAATAGTTGTTACGTCTTAATCAATAGAATTATATAAATTAAGGTTAAACAGCAGCGTACATACAATAGATATGAAAGACACCCCCAGGGAGGGGCGAAAACTAGCCCCCATATATAAAAAAATCGATCCAAAACAGCAATGACTGCTGAAAAAGCTCGAAATGTCTAAGTTTTGTTAAAGTAATGAGAAACTGCATCAGGTCCGACGTAATCTTCATAAACTGCCCCTATATGGTTGAAAACAACCACCTTTAAATTTAAAGGACACGAGAAAAACAAGAAAAAACATAAAATCCAACAGGATTTCTATTTTCATGGATGCTATGATTTTCTGAAATTGCGTAATACTCTAAAATAGAACTAGAAACTTACGTACCATCAACGTCTTACAGAGGGTGTGAAAACTACCCCCCTATGTAAGATTTAACTATAAAAAGTGTCAGTGACTTCTATAAAAATTCGAAACACCTGCCTTGTGTGGAAGTGAGAAGAAACTAGATTATATTCGACGCTGTGCTTGAAAACCACCCTACAAGGTTGCGGGATGCCACCCTCATATCCGTATAGTCGGGGAGCCCTCCCTAGCTGTACGTGCACCCCCCCACCGATCCTTGGGGACAGTATTTTTCATAAAGATTAAAACCTAAGGAACAATTTAAGACATGTCCCTCAAAAAAAAAACTGGCTGTACTTTCAAAATGGCGGCCATATGTTAAAAAAAAACTGTTGCCAATGTTGTTTTTGTCATTTAACACAAAAACTAAAAAGGATGGCCAAAAACTTTTTTCACAAAAAACAATGTGCATAAAATTTTCTACAATTTTGTTCCTATACAATATTTTGATAGCAGTTACCATTTTCCAGATAAATTAGTCCAAAATTAAGAAAACATGGAAATTCATATATGGGTAAATTACTTAGAGGAAATAACTGTCACAATTATTGTAAGGCGTATAATATAACTTTATATTATTAACATAACAAAGAATAAAGAGCTGAATCATTTATCTGGAAAATGGTAACTCCTATCCAAATATTGTATAGGAACAAAATTTTTTAGTTTTTGTGTTAAATGACAAAAACAATATTTGCAAATTTGTTTTTTTTTAACGGACGCCATTTTGAAAGTACAGCCAATTTTTTTTTTTTTTTGGGGGACATGTCCAAGATTGTTCCTTAGGCTTTAATCTTTATGAAAAACAATGTTCCCAAGGATCGGGGGGTGCCCGGGCACTTAGGGCGGGCTCCCGTAGTAGTAGTATGCTGGAAAAACAGACAAACTAACCGGATTTACATTTTTATGGATGATATGATTGGCAAAAATCGTATTGTACAGTTAGAGTTTGAAACTCATGCCCTATCAATGTTATTAAGTAACCTCCCCCCCCCCCCCCAAAAAAGGATGTAAACTACCGTCATTCAACGAAAAAAATGTTGCAGTGACTACTGAAAAAGCTATACTGTTGCTTATTTGTTTCATTTCCATAGTTTTCCTCGCCACTGTTAAAAAGGTATTATATAAAAAGAAAGAATGAATTGACTGCTTTATCTTTTGTGGGGGTGGGGGAGGTTTCAAGCACAGCGTCGAACTTAGTTTAATTTCTTTTCATTCCCACAAAACGCAGACGGTTCGAGTTTTTTCAGAAGTCCCTGTAACTGCTTATAGTTGTTTCTCACACAGGGGGTAGTATTCACCCCCTAGGGGAGTGGAATTGAATAACAACAGTGGTACGTGACTTTCTAAGTCGAACTCTAAGTACTACGCAATTTTAACCAATCATAACATCCATAAAAATGGAAATACTTTTGGATCAATGTTTTTTTCTTGTTTTTTTCTGTGTTATTTAAGATAAGGGGTGATTTTTGGCAGCGTTGTTGGGGTAGTTTTCAATAATTGAGCCAAAACTACTGCCGACTCCTCTCACCTTTACAAACCTCCGGAGTTTCGAGCTTTTTCAAGGGTCACTGAAGTTTTTTTCAAGTTGAATCTTGAATGGGGGTAGTTTTCACACCCCTTGAGGATTGACACTGTAGGACGTTGATGGCGCGTGAGTTTCTAGTTCTATTTTAGAGTACTACGCAATTTGCTGTTGGATTTTACGTTTTTTCTTGTTTTTCTCGTGTCCTTTAAACTTGGGGGAGGGGTTGTTTTCAACCCTATAGGGGCAGTTTATGAAGATTACGTCAGACCTGATGCAGTTTCTTATCACTTAAACAAAACTTAGACATTTCTCAGCAGTCAGTGCTGTTTGGGATCGATTTTTTTTATATATAGTTTTCGCCCCTCCCTGTATAATTCGATTGATTAAGATGTAACAACTAATCTCGTAGCTTAATCTTCTTTTTACCCCATTTCAGGGGTGCTTTTTGGCTCTAGCTAATGATTTTGGGGGTGTACGATTTTTTTGACCTCGGATTTGGATTCAGCGACCGAAAATACATCGGTATTCATGGGTCTGAGGGGGGGATGTGAAATCGTTCATTTCCGACAAGATTTGCGCTCTCTAGCCATTTTTGAACCAAAAAACTCAATTTGGGACCACTGTGCAGCGGTACAAATATTCAATTAAACACAAAAAACCGAGGGGGCAACCGCTGAGGGAAATAAAAGGTATTAGGAGGGAATTAGAACATAAAAATTTTGAAATAGAATGTTTATCTTGAAGAATTACATACCAATTCTTATATAAAGGACGTCAGTGTCGTAAAAATATTAGCGCCGAGAGTAGCGCTAAAAATATCTAGTAAAGAAAAAATATTTAATTTAATTAAACTATCGATGATACTATGGACTTCTAGTTCAGTAATATAACGATTTATATCGGACAGAATTCATAAAATTTTGAAAATTGGTAGAAATGTTAAGGATAGCATAAGAATTACTAAATCGAAAAGTTCTCACCAAATAGTGTGCTTCATCCCCTAGGACGCCGTTTCCTCCCCCATTTTGAGGTTTTCTACATTATTTCGGGAACGATGCACTTTTTGATGAATTATTCCTTATAAAATTCTCTATAAAAAACGTCTCTACACTGTCTTTCCTAAAATTAATAGTACCGTGGGAATTAAGGCGCACACATGAGGGTTGGTTCCGGTCAACACAATAAATTGTAATCTTTACTGTAATCTACTTTAAAGTGCAATGCTTAACTCTAAAGCAGTAGCTACTAAACTCCACCTAAAATTATAATAAATGTACCACTTCCACTCTCTCACCAATATAAAATAACGCGATTTTTAAAGAAGCGGCCATATTGTATATTGTACTTGTTTCCACGCCACCCTAGAGGTAAAGTACTTAGCGTGTGGTGACCACCTGTAGGCCGAATCCACCAATTATTAAAAGGTTACCTACGTTAATTAACCTTCATCAACACATTGTGCAGAAACGTAAGCCTGCTCTTCTGCAACTTCACCTGTTTTCACACCCTAATTTGCATGAACAAGAAATTAGTGTTATAACAGATTCGGGAGCCGGTTCTTTTGTTGTCATAATTCGGGTTAATATACCGCCAACTGTTTTCCATCCTCAATCAGTAGCTTCTAGCTCAACCTTTTTCCATGTTTGAATTTGGTAAAAAACGCGATATGAGTGTTGCCGAGCAGCAGCAGAAGTTGTTGGTAGTTTTGATAATATTACAGTATTGTTCGCTTTACCAACAAGTTTGTTAAAAGTCATGAATCTGTATACATTTAGACTTTTTTCTGCGGAGGTAGAGTTGTATAAAGCTAGAACAAATTGCTCTCCTACTTCTACAATTTCTCCATGACTAGCTTTTTCATTATTAAAACTTTGCACGATGTCTTGTAATACTTCAGTAATATAACAGTTAAAATTGTAATATATTGGACAAAATTCATAAAGTTTCAAAAATTGCGTGCTTCATCCCCTAGAGGACGCCGTTTCCACCCCCATTTTGAGGTTTTCTAGATTATTTCTGGAACTGTGCATTTTTCCATAAAAAAACCTATATACAGAATTATTCCTTATAAAATTCTCTATAATGAACTTCTCTAAACTTTTTTTCTAAAATTAATAGTACTTTGGTAAATGAGACGCAAATGTAATCAGCGCAGGTCATATAATTCGCTGAATATCCGTATGGCTATTTCCAAAGCTGTCTTTACGCGAAAAAAGTATAAATATCTATACATCACCACAATGTAAAAAAAATCAATTTCTCCCACTACATCTCAGACGACCCAAGGTCACTGCATTATTTTAGAGCTTGCTGTAAACGCTGTTCTGTTCGGGGCTGCCAATGTGCGGGATTTTACGCAAAAACCGGGTATTTTAAACCCACTTTCGGGTAAAATCGAAACCGGAAGTCGGCCATTTTGGTTCTTTACATTATATAAATTTGAAAAAAATTCATTCGCCCATTCAAAAGTTACAACAGTGTGCCTATCGGCTGAGCGACCCGGTATACAATATTCTCGCTTCATCAAAAATTGCGTTATTTTATAGAGGTGAGAGGAATTTATTATAATTTTAGGCGGACTTTAGTAGCTAATGCTTTAGTGTTAAGTATTGAACTTTAAAGTAGATTATAGTAAAGATTACAATTTATTGTGTTGACAAGAAACAAACCTTATGTGTGCGCCTTATTTCCCACGGTACTATTAATTTTAGGAAAAAAGTGTAGAGACATTTTTGATAGAGAATTTTATAAGGGACAATTTTGTATATAGGTATTTTTATCAAAAAGTGCACCGTTCCCGAGATAATCTAGAAAATATTAAGGTATTAGGAGGAAATAAAGGTATTTGAGGAATTAGGGGAATTACAAGGAATTAAAGGGGAAATAAAGGGTATTTTTCTAGAATAGGTATTAAGTATACAAAATTTCGCCAGCGCACAGTGGGTCATTTCAAGAGATTTCTGGCCAAAACTCAAATGAACCAAATTTCACCAACTTCCGAAAAATGAGTAACAAACATGCTCTTTGGTAAGGGTGGACGTTATTCTTGGGGAAACAAAAGGCCTTGATCTCTATACCTGCCGCATTTGCATTCTACAGCTCGAGAAGGAAACACGTGTTCAAGTTTAAAATTGTGCAGTAAAAATTTAGCGTTTACACGACTGTGAATTTTTGGTCTTTTTGCCTTCAATTGAACGAAACGGCCATGCCTGGCATAGAACAAGGCAAGAGCTTTATTGTAGGCAGTCAGTTGACTTTATTTGTTATTTGGTGTCCGAATTATAGCCTTTTAGCGAGTGAGCGGTTTCAGCCGCAAATTTTGATTAAAACGAAACTTTTAATTTTTGTTACACTTCACTTTCGCAAGCTTTACCTTTATAACTTTTTTATAATATTGAATATAGTGTTCTCTATATAACCTGTGAATTTCAGCTGCCCCTAGTTGCCGTTTTTTGAGTTAAGGCGTTTTGAATACGTTAATGCAGGTTAAAAATACCCAATTTTAGGAGTAAAATAATTAGTGATATTGTAATTACTGATTTACTTCAATTCATGAAATCGTTCAATGGAATTTTTTTACCATTTTTTATCGAATTTGGAGGCAATATTCTAGTCGAATCCAAAGTTTCACAATTTTATCTAATTATTTCAATTTCTACCCCATGAAACCCAGCCTTATATATCGGTGGAATTTTTTAACCATTTTTCCTAAAATTTGGAGGCAATATTCTATTCGAATCCAAACTTTCACAATTTTATTCAATTATTTTAATTTCCACCCCTGAAACCCACCCCCATTTATCGATGGGATTTTTTCATTATTTTTCCTCTCAGCGCCAGTTGATTTTGGGGCGTTTCCAGAAGTTTCAGAGTTTTGGCCAAAAAACGTTAAACCTGACCCACTGTGCAGCGGTTGCCCACTCGCCAAAACGAACAGAAGCCTCCTCTTGAATGGGCTGTCGTTAGAGTAATAAAGCTACACCCAAAGTGGAAATTTTCAACGTTCCGTTGTGAAACTCTGTCCATTACTTGGACAGTTACATTTTTTTTTCTTTTTTCTTTTCTTATTTTTATCTCTTTAAACTATTTAGAAATTCATTTTTTTTTGCTCTTATATTGTTAGGAAAACGTGGTTTTGATGGGCGGAATGTCGGGGATTGGATCAATTCTCAGACTTTTAATTATTTTTTTATGTAATTATTTTACTAGTTCATACAAAAGCTGTATGATTTTTATTTTTGGTATTTTTACATTAAATTTTAAATTTAAACATACACGCGTACGGCGCATATTGTTTGCGGGCGCACAGCCTTTTAACATCGAGGATGCCTAGCGCGCAGGGAGAACACGAGGTAGAGATTCAAACGGCCGGTCGGTCCATAAAATTTAAAACTTAAAAATAAAACATAGCTATCATTAAAACACAATTTAAACTAACACTAGCGAGTAATTCGAAACCTTAACAACATCCAAAACAGGAATCCTGGAAAGAAGATAAAAGGGGCAGCTCTCCGAAGAAATCCGCTAATAGCGACGAGGTGAGTGCCACATTTCAAGCATCTAATGTGTGCTAGTGCTAATTTCATGTCATAATTCATATCAAAAAGTTATCGAAAATAAAAATATATAAAATCTTATGGTCCTTCTAAGTGTACATTACACATTCAACAACATAAAAATACGTAGCATTCTTCCTACAGGTATATTTAGTCATATAGATGCCAAATGACCTGTTTCTCCTTGTTCAGGGTCGGCATCGCTCTACCAAACACTCTGTATGTGGGGCGCATTTAACTCCACTTAAACAATTTGGTAAAACCCAATAAAATACGAGAATTTAAATGTACTTCAAGGAATAAAACAATCAGGAACGCGAATTCGAGCAGATAAGAAAGGACATTGACCAATTTTTACTCATTGTGATATACTTGAGGTTATACTTGAGGTGCCGATTTCACGCCATACATTTTTTTTTCAGAATCTCGAAATTGGTATAAAATGGCCCAACGATCTGTATGCCAAGGGCAACGTTAAAATTGGGGGATTGATAGCGAATTCTTCCATAAGTGGTCCCATGGCTGTTGTAAATGTTGGTGAGTAATAAGTTTTATTATTTTTGCTCGGTGTTCTTAAACTACCCTGTAGTGCAGTATAACTAAGAGTTTTTCCAAATATCTCGAAAAGTTTAAACTTTAGAAATGTTTGAGTCAGGACGCATACAAGGACCCGAAATCGAAATCGTAAGTGAGCGAAGACTGGATCGGTATTTTAATAAAAAAATAAAAAATCATTTTTCACTAGAACCGAACCGATATCCTTTTTTAGGTTTTTTCAGGTCCCACGTATTTTAAAATTATTTTCAAATTTCGAGAAGAAATCACCTGTTCCTTCCTCTCTATCGCAACGAAACCGTAAAGCATAGTTTTAGTCCAGTGCATTTATAGATGCGTTATTTTATTACGGAAATACTTTGAACTTAAGGGATTTGAATGAAACCTTTTTCAACGTACTCTAAAAATGACCAATTTAAAAGTTTACGCATTAAAAAATGTGCAAATAATTTTTTTTGAAAAAATCCAATAAACCAATATTTTATCAAAAAATATTTTGCAACTGTGATAACTCAAATAATTTCAATGATAGAAGCGAAAAATTGCATGCATGCAGATGGTTTTCGAGACCACTGATTACGATTTTGATATAATTGCAAAACTGAAAATGATGAATTCAAAATGGCCGACTTAAACTTGAAAATCATGCAAATATAACAAAAAAATATATAAATATGCTGCAATTTTTACAATTCACACGTTAAAATGAGAATAAGTAAATTATCATTATAAAAAATCCGACATAACGTCTGAAAGCACATCATTCAAGCTTTAATATTCGCTCAACAAAATGTTGATGTCTTATTTTTTAACTACAGTAGCGCCATTTGAAGTTTAAGGCATGAGAGGCAGAAATGATTTTTTTCACTTCATGCAAATTATAATTTAGTGTTTTGAGACGTTATATTCTATAATACGAAGTCATTTAATAAAAAATTATAAGAATGATAGCTGTTTGACTAAAATAAGTGACAAATCTCATATCTCGTAACTTTATCTGTTAATAGTTAATAACTTAAAAATCTTTTTGGAAAACAAATATATACGTCAATTATAGATAATATCGACTTTAAAATGTTTTTTGATTTGGTCTTATCAGTCAAAAGTTATACAACTTTTAGTGCAGCGCGCGCATGCTCGCACTGTCGAAGCGCTCTCGAGTTCCGTTCCGAGCATTAGCTCTGATAATTTTGCTCAAATGTATAAAGTGGTATATATGTTCTTTTTTAAAAATTCTGCATCAATTTCAATATTAATTATTTTTTTTGTCCTCATCATTTTCCGAGAAAAATGAACAAAATTATTTACAAAAATACATATTTGTACATCTAATATGTTAAATAAAAAAAATTGCACAAGGGTTAACTCGGTAAACTTTTCGGATTATTATTTTCAGCTTTAACAAACCGATGGATGAAGTTTAATCAACTTATATAAAGAATAAATATTGCTATTATTGTTCAAATAAATTAATTCTGCATCAATTTCAATATTAATTATTTTTTTTTGAAATTAATTTATAAAAAAAAAATTCAAACTGTTATACTAAAAGATCATATTAATATTTTACAGTTCTGTTTCGGTAAAAATATTGTATTTGACGTACATTTACATAATCAAAATGAATATTGCAAAAAATCAATTTTGCAACTTAAACAAATATAAATATCTCAGTGGATTTTGCATAAAATTTATTGCAACTAACGGCATTTTAATTGTTATAAAAAACACAAATTAAAAAAAAAAATTTGCTCCGATGCTTTGGAGCTGAGATATGAAGAATTCACGTTTTTTGCGATTACGGCGAAATTGAAAATGTTTTTACTTGAAAATTTAACTGAATATACCTCAGAGTGTGTGTTATCACTTACAACAAGTGCCATGTCTATATATCTAGATGGGCCATGGAAAAAAAATCGAGAAAATTGCATCCTTGGCGCTCGTGCTCACGCTAGACGCCAGATCCCCTCCCCCTTTACTACTTTACTGCTATTGGCGTACTTGGACGGTTTCACCGCGGCGGCAGCTTTATTTCTCTTTCTCTCGGCTTCAGAAGTGGCTAGATGGACGTTTTTTTTTTAATTCAGCTTATTTATTTCTCAGCTTTCCGATTATTCGATTATTTTTCAATCATTCAATTACGTTGCTTCATAAAATAAATAGGTAAAGATTACATACAATTTATTTGATAAGACATTGATGAGTGAATAGTTTTTACTCTTATTGGGGATAAAAAAGGTAAAAATTAATTTATTGAATATACAAAATAAAGTTTATTTTTCTGTCCTGGTTTTTTTTTAGGTTGATTTCCTGTGTCGGACTAGCTGTCCGTTTCGTCTCGCATTTCTGCGTACAGACAATCATTGTCATCATCGTCATTATTTATATCAACATTTTCAATAACTCCCTCATTTTCCTGCATTTCATTTAATTTGAACTGACAGACATCAATATTGATTTAATTTGTTTTAAACAGCGAAATAAACATCTAATTCATAACATAACATTATGCGTGATTGCTTAAATTGTAGGATGTTTGTAAAATTGTAAAAAAAAAAACGCTGCCCAAGGAATCACTACTTCCACATCCAGATTTTCTATCCAAGTCTCTCACAACGAAAAAAACACCAATAAAACGATATGTCACATCGGTAGTGGGGGTGGGAATGGTGGTAGTGGGGGTGGATGAAGTAAAAAACAAAATTGAGGCCTTTGCTTCTTGTATACACACTAAATCACATTTTTATTTTTATCACCCCCTTTAATAATGAGATAGAGGTGGTAATGAGGGTGGCTAATGCCAACAATTTTTTGGGACCTTAGCTTCTCTTATTTATACTAAATACTAATTTTATTGGCTCTTACTTGTTTAATTTACCCATTTACCCTTATTCCCAACCCTTCAACGGAATAAGATCAAAATATAATCTTCCAGATTTCGTTAAAATACATGCATGTAGCAAATTTCAAGTCAATATATTAAAAAGTTAAAGAGTAATCGTGCGCACAAAAAAGTTACAGACGGACCGACCAACAGAGCGACAGACTGTTTTGCTTAAACTTAAAATTTCGACATTTCATGACATTCTAAGCCTATTTGAACAATACAAATTTTTACAATTTTTTTTTGCGTTACTATACTTCCACTGGATGTGGAAATAATTATAAGATGTTTGATTGTAAACTACTGAAATTATTTTATCTATAATAATAAAATAATAAAGCCGCTGTATTACAAATTCTTTTTGCGGAGCAACGTAATTGAATAATTGAAAAATAATCGAAGAATCGGAAAGCTGAGAAAAAAATAAGTTGCATTAAAAAAAAAGTCTATCTAGCCACTCCTGAAGCCGAGAAAAAGAGAAATAAAGCTGCCGCCGCGGTAAAACTGTTCAAGAACGCCACTAGCAGTGAAGGGGGAGGGGAATCTGGCATCTTGCGTGAGCGCGAGCACCAAGGATGCAATTTTCTCATTTTTTTTTCCATGGCCCATCTGGATATATAGACATGGCACTTTTTGTAAGTGATAACACACACTCTGAAGTATGATCAGTTAAATTTTCAAGTAAAAATATTTTCAAATTTCGCCGCAATCGCAAAAAAACGTGAATTCTTCATATCTCGGCTCCAAAGCATCGGAGCAATTTTTTTTTTAATTCGTGTTTTTTCATAACAATTAAAATGCCGTTAGTTGCAATAAATTTTATGCAAAATCCACTGAGATATTTACATTTGTTTAAGTTGCAAAATTGATTTTTTGTGTAAAAAAGTCGCAAATTAAATTTTTTTTGCAATATTCTTTTTGATTATGTAAATGTACGTCAAATACAATGTTTTTATCGAAACAGAACTGTAAAATATTAATACGATCTTTTAGTATAACAGATTGAATTTTTTTTTTTTATAAATTAATTGCAAAAAAGGCAATTAATATTTTGCAACGAGACAAAGTGCATTTTATTAAGGGTAAAAATATGTACTATTTCTCATAATATCGTTAACATACAGATTTTATATTTGTTTCTACAGTACTTCAAAGTTCGACGATGGAGAAATTCAATTTTTTCAGTTTCTTGTCATAAAATGTTATTAACAATAAAAAAATCGTTCTTTACATATACCTGCCTTATAGGGGAACCCATCACAAAGAAATTGACAGGTCGAACGTTTTTCTACGACCTTTAGAAGCGAAGATATAAGCAAACAACTAAGTTGCAAAATTCATTTTGTTTACAAAAAGTTAAATAACCCTTAAAGCCACTATTTTGAGTGGTCAACACTATTTTTTTCGGATTCCTGAGGAAATTCTGTAGGGGGAGACTAATTTTTGGCTTGTCCCAAAACTTTCCGAGACATTTTCCTAATATCACCGGACTATATGTACCAACGGTGTATTTATGCAATTTTACAAAAATATTTTTAATATAAAACTGTCATATTTACCATTACGATCGCGTAACAAAAGTCAAATAAGCATCTAGCGCCTCCGTTCCCATGACTACGAAACAAAAGTCGTTTATAGAATGCGTCGCCTTCAATTAATTAATAAGGAAGTAAGTATGTTTTCCAAATCAAAAATGAATCATTTTGGGAAGATAGAATTTGTTAAAATTAACAAAGAAAAAAGTACGTAAGGAATTTGTTCATTTGGGAAATAATCTTATCACACAAACTGCCGGTAGCTATATTTTTTTGTAAAATTTTGCTTTTAAGCAAATGTTCTCGACTTAATAATTTACACAGAATGGTTAGGTAAATTATTAAATCTCGAACATTTTCTAAGCAAAATTTTACCAAAAAAGCTACCCGCAGTTTATCAGATAAAATTCAGAGCTCTCGGGATATAACCTGCGATTAAAATTTAAAATAGTGTTAAGGTATGGACTGTAATAATTATATTTGAAAAGTCAATTGCGTCTGATCTATGTACGTGGGCCCTTTAAATGGATGCGATGTGAACGAAATACATGCCAAGAATTATACAGAATAAAAAGGCAAGCTACGCTTTTCTTACCTGTATTTCCAGCTGTTGATGCCACGAATATCGGCAATATCACTTCTTGGCTGGTGCGCGCACTTTTTTTTTAATAGAGACACTTGTATGTGTTGCGTCTTGATAACACCACAACTGTCAAAATTTATTTAATTGTCACTTCTTATGTTTTTTGGTTGTCAAGTCGGCCTCCCCTATTTAAACACAGCAAATACGCGAAAATATATGTTGGTGAAGGGAAATTTTACGCTCGAGGTTTAAAATATATAATTTATCTTAAATTGAGAAATATTGAAAACAGAAAAAATAAGCAATTAAGGAACAAATAAAACATTTCTCTCTACGACTGTCATTGAAAATAGAGATTTGAAATGGTCTTTCCGTATAAGCCATTGAAAAGTGCCCCATCGTTTGATTTAATACATTTTACCTTTAGTTTATTACTCTCTATTCTCTGTCTGAAACATGCACACACCCGATTTTAGACTTCTACCCCCAATATTAAGTGAGTTACGGGGTGACAACCCTTAACGTTAAAATCGAATTTCTACGAAATTTCTTGAGATATTTCAATAAAATTTATACTGTTAGTAATAAACTTCATATTATATATATTTTTTTACAGATATTTTGCTCGATTACAAATATTGAAATACAAGAAGTATATTTTTTACTAACCCCTACAGTGACACCTACCAAACAATTTTTGTATAGGTAGTCTTCCATTAGCTAGATATGTATCAAAATTACAAGTATTAAATTGGTGGAACATATAGAAAAAAACTATATTACTCATAATATATTTAATTATGTATTTTGGTAAGTCAAAATATTTATATTCAAAAAGAAAAAAAAATTAGTAATTTGTAATCAAATCTTAACCATCGTCACTATCTTCCTCAATAGTGGTACTGTTTTTAAAAGCTTTTATTATACTCTTCGCAAAAAGGAAGAGTATATTGTATTTGATCGGCACATTTCTAAAATCCTAAATATCGCTCGTAGAGAAAAAATTTCATATCATTGTGTTAGTGAAAGAATTCTGAACTTTCAAAATGTTCGTATGTCCATCCGTCCGTCAGTCACGTTTCTTGTAAGCACGATAACTTAAGAAAGAAAAGTCCGATTGTATTGAAAGGGCAGAGCCGGATAAGTAGGGTGAAACGGCCCCCGGCCCTATCTTCATTGAGAGAAGGAATATAGTTAGCAATAAGTGAAGGGAACAATTTTGCAAAATATTAACGCAAAAGGGTGGCGTGTTTCACGGGGTGACGAGGGGGATGAAATCTAAAGGACCAATTTTTTGTGCCAAACGCAGCAACCGAAAATTTTGGAAAAAAATATATGTTGGATAAGTATTGGAGAGGATTCTCAAAAAAAATTGTCTGTCTATTTGGGAAAGAACTAAGGGCGAGAAGACATCGGTATACTTTTCAAATATTTTTGCACCACATTCAAAATTTTTTGTAGCGTCTAATTTCACCCCTTTTATGGATCCCTTTTTGTTTTCATATATAAACAGGTCTGGGGAGTGATTTATCGACGGGTTATACTTGAAATAAAATGGAAGGGGGTTACAGAGTAAGTGGAATCCAGACAGCAAGTCTAGGGGGTTGATTAAACCCTCCCGAGGCGAGGGGTGGCAAATCATTTTTTTTGTCAATTGATTCGGTTCAAATGCGTATCCCCCCGTTTTTGGGGTAGCTGATCGTAGGAAAAATATTCATTTTTAGCTCCAACCCCTCGTCATCCTTCAAACGGGCAGAAAGCATGCTATCCAGGATTTACGGTTTTTTTCGGCACATGATCGTTATTCCTGTGCATATCCCTTTCATTTTTCACGGAAGAGAAGGTGGTAGCGACCTCGGGGGTTGCTTCAACCCTTCCAAGGGGTACAAAATTCATTAATTATATTTTTATCATGATCAGCGCCTGCGAAAACGGGGGAGGGCGTATTGACGATCCAAAGTGTTATTAATGAATTTTACACCCCTTGGAATGGTTGAAGCAACCCCCGAGGTCGCCACCACCTTCTCTTCCGTGAAAGATAAAGGGATATGCAGAGGAATAACGATCATGTGCCGAAAAACCTGTAAATCCTGTATAGCATGCTTTCTGGTGTGTGTGGGGTGGTTTCTGCCTGTTTGAGGGATGAGGAGGGGTTGAAGCAAAAAAACGAATATTTTTCCCGTGATCGGCGACTCCGAAAACGGGAGGATAGTCGTTTTAACCGAATCATTTGAAAAAAAAAATGATTACACCCCTCGGGTGGGTTTAATCAACCCCCTCGGCCTGCTGTCTGGATTCCACTTACTCTATAGCCCCCTTCCATTTTATTTCAAGTATAACCCGCCGATAAATCACTCCCCAGACCCGTTTATATATGAAAACATAAAAGGATCCATAAAAGGGGTGGTTTTTGGCCGTTTCAGGGGGTTGCAGCGGTCAAAAATTTCTCCCACCACTTCCATCGTGTTCAGTACCCTCGAAAACGGGAGGTAAAGGTAATCTCGTCTTTGCACGAAATATTTACACTCTTTCGCCTTCATTACACATAAACTACTAGTCTCGAAAGACCACGAACGTGATTTTTTCTCACTATGAGGTAATGTTCCGACCACGCTGCGAAAAAATGTGTTATATGGGGGTGAAAGTAGACGCTACAAAAAAATTTTGAATGTGGTGCAACGAGGGGAAGAAGTTACTCTTAAAAATAGTTGAAAAGTATACCGATGTCTTCTCGCCCTTAGTTCTTTCCCAAATTGACCGACAATTTTTTCTGAGAATCCTCTCCAATACTTGTCTAACATATATTTTTCAAAAATTTTCGGTTGCTGCGTTTTGGCACAAAAAATTGGTCCTTTGGATTTCATCCCCCTCGTCTCCCCGTGAAACGCGCCACCCTTTTGCGTTAATATTTTGCAAAATTGTTCCCTTCACTTATTGCTAACTATATTCCTTCTCTCAATGAAGATAGGGCCGGGGGCCGTTTCACTCTACTTATCCGGCTATGCCCTTTGGAAAGTAAGTTAGTGTTAGCTAGAGGAAGAACCCTGTTGTTTTTGAAGAAAATCGATCAGTAAATAAAAAAGTTATTAAAAAAAAAATTCTCTTAATTTTTGGCGCTTGTACTTAAATAGAAATCTTGCGAAATGTTATTTCCATAATATATTTTTTTTTGTTTATGAATTTTACTAATATATATTTCATAGAAATATATCCGAGTTGAAATATGTATGATTGTCAAAAGATATATATCACAATCAGTTTTCGTAGCAATAAGTATGTGATGGCGCAGCGGCTAAAGTTTTGCGTTAATTATATTAAGTTGTTTTTCTTTATACCTAATTAATCTTATACACATTTTAATTCGCTTTACTGCGAAAGGAGTTTGTGTTCAACTTCAGTTGTTTATAATCTGAACTGGTCTCGTCTCGTCCAGCCTTTCAATTCCACGGCGCCTCGCACCGTGGATGTCTGGCTGGCTCCGATGCGTGTGCTTGGGGAGGAAATTTTTATTTATTATTTAATTTGAAATAAAGTTTATTTGATTTGATTTGATTTGATTTGCGTTGCAATCCAAAGATAGTGTGTTCGAATACCACACACATGTTGGATATATATGTATGTATGTATATATATATATATATTTTTTTTTTCATATAATTTTTATCACAACAAAGATGGTATCACAAAATTTAGGATGCCCAAAAACTAATATTATTTACAAGAAAACTGCGAAGAGTATCCTATAGAATGTATAACGATTATGTAAGAAGCTCAGTAAATTGGCGAAGAGTACGTTTTTAGCTTGTTTAACTTGCAATTTTTGTATGTTAGTTTGTTTAGGTCAAATCTTGCAATAAAAATGTCGGCTATTTGTAACTAAGCTAGAGCTTTGAAATTTGGCACACGTGTCTAAGTCCGGTGACAATGCAATATAGTGTTTCTATTAGCGTTCGAAATTCAAGATGGCGGATCACCTTTTCTTCAAGCACCCCCTCGATACGGGTATCAAATGAAAGGGCATGGCGAATAAAATACGATAAACAATGTGACGTCATTCTAAATCCAATATGGCGGACGTGCAGTCAAAATTTCGACTTGTTCTAATTAAGCTAGAGCTTTGAAATCTTGCATACGTGTATAAAACCGGTGATAATGCAATATGATATATCTAATATCGTTCCAAATCCAAAATGGCCGACGTCCCAAGATGGCGGATCACCTTTTTCTTCACAACTCCCTTAACACGGATATCAAATGAAAGGGTTTAACGAGTAAAATACGATAAACTATGTGACGTCATTCTATACCCAATATGGCGGACGCCGCAAGATGGCGGATTATCTTTTTCTTCGTAACCACCTAGGTATGGGTATCAAATGAAAGGGTCTGACGAGTAAAATACGATAAACTATGTAACCTCGTTCTAAATCCAATATGGCGGACGCGTTTTTTAGTTTTAAAACTATAATATAATCGGATAGTGTATTCACTTAGACGTTGCATTCTAAGAAGTGACGAAGAATCCGGTGCTTTTAGTCCGGTTCTTTTAGTAAGGACAACGCAATGAATATGAAACTAATTAAGACGTAACTAAAAATTTAAAAATAGATTAATAGTAAAAAAACTTTTTTAATAAAAAGCTTTTATTTGAATTCGCTAAAAAGAAGAACCCATCATTTTGTTACATTATAAAATTTTATATAATATAAAAACTTGTCGCGAGAATTAATCTTGACATAGACAATTTTAAAGGGCATAGCAGGATAAGTATGTGTTAGGTGCCCCCGCACCAATCGGGTCGAAATTTTTAGCACAAGTTGATAGTAGTGTTAGATGAAATTTTCCAAAATATTATTTTTGGAAAACCATTTTTACGTGAGTTATGGGGGTAAAAAGAAAAATGGAAAAAAATGTTTTTCTCGAGAACGGATAAACCGATTTTCATGAAAAAAATATATGTTATGGCTTTTGATGGTGCAAGTGTGGGAAAAAATTGAGTCCACTTGTCGAAAAAAAGTGGTGAAAAAATTTTTTCAAAATAAAAAAAAAATTTTTTAGGGGATGTAGAGGCACAACTACCATTTTCTTCCAAATAAATACTTATATGCCCCTTTAAAACATATCCAATTTTCATAGTCAAAATTGATAATCATTGGCAGACTGCGGGCGACGCGTAGTCTATGTAGTCTATGTAATGAAGCATTATAAGACGACTTTTTTGTAAATATTTCGTGCAAAGACGAGATTACCTTCCCCCCCTAGTTTTCGAGGGTGCTGAACACGAGCAGGTGGTGGGAGAAGTTTTTGACCGCCGCAACTTCCTGAAATGGCCATCCCTCTTATGGATCCCTTTATGTTTTCATATGTAAACGGGTTTGGGGAGTGATTTATCGACGGGTTATACTTGAAATAATATGGAAGGGGGTTATAGAGTAAGTGGAGTCCAGACAGCAGGCCTAGGGGGTTGATTAAACCCTCCCGAGGGGTGTATTTTTTTTTCAAGTGATTCGGTTCAAATGCATATACCCCATTTTCGGGGTCGCTGGTCACGGGAAAAATATTCATTTTTAGCTCCAACCCCCTCAAACAGGCAGAAATGAATATTTTTCCCATGATCAACGATCCCAAAAACGGGGGAAACGCGTTTGAACCCGAATTATTTGATAAAAAATGATTTTCCACTCCTCGGAAGGGTTTAATTAACCCCCTGGCCTGCTGTCTGGACTTACTCTATAACGATCTTCCATGTTATTTCAAGTATAATCCGTTGATAAATCACTCCCCAGGCTCGTATAGAAAACATAAAGGGATCCATAAGAGAGGTGGCCGTTTTAGGAGGTTGCGGCGGTCAAAAACTTCTCCCTCCACTTGCATCGTGTTCAACACCCCCGAAAACGGACGGAGGAAGGTATTCTCGTCTTTGCAAGAAATATTTACACTATTTCTGCCTTTATTACATAGACTAGCGGTACAACCCGAGCATTTAAATCAGTATCAAACTTCAAGAAGTGTGGCGCAAAAATTCTCTGACGTTAACTGTGGGGTCAAACAAAATCTAGTTTGAAAATCTGAAGATTTTGCAATGCTGACATCTGCAGTCAGCCTACGAAAGATCTAGTTTTCAAAGTCCACTACGAGGAGGTTACAGTGCCTTTCACTAGTGAAGGTGCCTGTTTATTGTGAGTCCCCTTGCCTCTCACGAGTCGGGGTGTTTATTTATCGCGAGTCTCCTTGCTTCTAACTAGTCGGGGCGCTTGTTTATTTTAAGTTCCCTTGCCTCTCATTAGTCGAGGCTTTTATTTGGAAGAAAATGGAGGGTGTGCCTCTAGAACATCCCCTAAAAAAATTATTTTTTTATCTTGAAAAAAATTTTTCACCACTTTTTTTCGACAAATAGACTCAATAATTTTTCCCCTCATTTGCACCATCAAAAGCCATAACATATATTTTTTTCATGAAAATCGGTTTATCCGTTCTCGAGAAAAAAATTTTTTCCATTTTTCTTTTTACCCCCATAACTCCCGTAAAAATGGTTTTCCAAAAATATTATTTTGGGAAATTTCATTTAACACTCCTATCAACTTGTGCTAAAAATTTCGACCCGATTGGTGCGGGGGCACCTAACACATGCTTATCCTATGCCCTTTGATTTATAAGAAATACATAGGTAGGTACTTAGAATTACCTGTGTCAAGATTAATTCTCGCTACAAGCTTTTATACATATAAAATTTTATAATGTAACAAAATGATGGGTTTGACTTACTTCAAAGTTTATTTTCTTCTTTTTAGCGCATTCAAATAAAAGCTTATTAAAAAAGTTTTCTTACTATTAATTTATTTTAAATATGGTAGTATTTCGGATGGCTTCATAATTTTTGATTTATAACGACCGTGGGATAAATAAAAAATAATTGCAGTTACGTGCACACAGCAACCTACAATTCTATTGCCATTTGCACAATCGCACATGTATCTTTCAATGCCCTTATACGTGTTCAGATTTGGTTTAAACTCAATATAGCACTGATAAGTTTTGCTATTTTTATGTCTTGATCGGACCCTCACTCTTATAATATTTTCAAAATCCCTTAATAATCAAGTTTTAAACCTTCATCTATCATTATTTCTGCAAGATAGTATACTGCTTGCGACAATTGGTATGTACCTGTAAATAATACTATGAGGGTTATGTCTTATGGGTTTCGAAGCAGAAACGTTCACTGACTCGACTAAAATCCATTTTTTGGTTTCAATCCAGGTCCCTGCTTTTGAGTAAATAGTCCACTCAAATTAGGGAAAAAACGCCGTTTTAAAGAAAGTTTGAACAGCAGTTTCTTTGCATAGATAGTAAGTACTCAACTTTTAGAACAATTTTTTGCTTATGCGCGGAAAAAAATACATGATTTTTGAGATACGTTTTTTCATGTTTTTTTCATTTAGACTTTCATATTTCGGAAAGTACACGTTTTTAAGGCCAAACGAACATAGGTAAACGTGTTCAGAATACGATTTCTTATAAAAAAGCTTCTATACATTTTCCCGATTATCCCATTGGTTTTTCCGTAAAAGGGACTTGAAAAATATATCTGTGTTTTTTTATTTTGAATGCAAATATCTCGAAAAGCACGCGATTTTGGGGCTAAATGAACATAAATAAACTTATTCAGAATGAGATTTTCTACAAAAAAGCTCCTATACATTTTTCGATTATCCCATTGGTTTTTCCGGAAAAGCTTCTTGAAGCTTTGCTTTTTTCGTAATTTTTTTTTCATTTGGACGTATATATCTCGGAAAGTACGCATTTTTAAGGCTAATGAACATTACTAAACTTGTTCAGAATGTGATTTCCTACAAAAAAGGTTCTGTATATTTGAGAGACATATACGTCAAAATGAAAAAAAAAACACGAAAATGCAAATATATATATTCTTCAAGATGCTTTTCCGGAAAAACCAATGGGATAATCGGAAAAATGTATAGGAGCTTTTTTGCAGGAAATCTCATTCTGAACAAGTTTACTTATGTTCATTTGGCCCTAAAATCGCGCACTTTTCGAGATATTTGCATTCAAAATAAAAAATACAAAAAAAAAACACATGTATATATTGTTCAAGTCGCTTTTCCGGAAAAGCCAGTGGGATAATCGGAAAAATGTATAGAAACTTTTTTGTAGGAAGTCGTATTCTGAACATGTTTACCTATGTTCGTTTAGCTTTAAAAACGCGTACTTTTAGAGATATATACGTCTAAAAAAAATAAAACACGAAAAAACGTATATATATGCATATATCTCAAAAATCATTTCTTTTTTTTTTCTGCGCATAAGCAAAACCTTGTTCTAAAAGTTGAATACTTACTTCCTATGCAGACAAACTGCTGTTCAGAATTTTTCTCCGCTATTTTCCTAATTTGAGTGGACTAAAATCGCAAAAATGGAGCTTACAAATTTGATTTTAATGAGATTTTCACACACTTTAAAAAGATCTGTTGACAGTATTCGCCACAATGCTTATTTTTCGAGATATTTGCAAAAAACGCTAAAATAAACTGGTGAATTTTCATGCATGGTGTATATCTGTTGGTTTTTACAGGGGCTGGTATAAATCTGGACAACGCAAACCCAACGGTGTGCCTGAACGATCTGATAAGAACGTCAAACGCGGATAAGGGCACTTCTATCAAACTGATCACCTACGAGGCGTACTTCGCTGCTGTCTTTAACGAAGTTGAAAAGTCATTAAAGGAGGCTCAATCCGGCAATATTGATTATATGTACGATCTGTACTATAAATATTGGCTACACAAGTAAGTTAACACAACACTTTGCCTTTTCTAATCATTGTTTTTTAATAGATTTAAGAAAATTAAAATATAAATCTTCTACCTTGAGAAAAATTGGGAACAGATTGACCATTTTCCTTGCTTTAAATTTGAATAAACCATGAATAGAATGAATAAAAACCAGATCCATTCATTTTAGTTGTATAACTTTAGATATACTGTAAAAAATGACGGTAAATTTACCGTCGTTGCGTGTAAAATTTCCATGTAATTTAACCGCAAAGATAGCGGAAAATTCCATTTACCAGGAAGGATTACCGGCAAATAGAAATGTTCCACTCTCTGCGGGTAAAATTCCATTACAGTTGGGGGTAATTTTACACGCAACGACGGTAAATTTACTATGCAAAGAAAATCCTGTCTGAATAAGGGACAATTTTATTACACCACCGTGGTTGGGTGTAAAATTACCCCCAATTGTAATGGAATTTTACCCGCAAAGGGAATGGAAAATTTCTATTTACCGGTAATCCTCCCTGGTAAATGGAATTTTCCGCTCTCTTTGCGGGTAAAATTACATGGAAATTTTACACGCAACGACAGTAAATTTACCCTCATTTTTTACAGTGTAAGTAAAATTCTTTTTAGAAAATTACGTTTTTGGCAGTAGCTGCTAGACGGCAATAATCCTTGCCTCTGAAGAGACCACTCTATGTGAGAGGGGGTTCCGCGAATTTGGTTGAAACTGTGCCATTTTATATGGGCCGTTTTCGCACTAGGGGTAATGAAAGGTCAATTATATAGTACAGTTGAAATAGTTTTTGAGAACGAAATATCACTATAGGGTGTCCAGTTAGTGTTCTCTCGGAAGATTGTGCAAAAACGGCTAACTTTATAAAAAAACTTTCTTAACGAAACTTTCAATGTTTTATCTTTACTACAAAGTAAAGTTTTCAATTAAACAAGGTATCACAAAAACGAGTTACACAAAAAAATATATATTTTTTAAATAGAGCACTCTGTATTTTTTGGCGCCAATTAAGCCTTCAAGGGTCCTGTATTACACCCTAATATATTTTTCCAAGTTATGATTTTCCTATCTTTTTTAGAAATTTACAAACATACCTTTGACTGCCATATCTCCGCGATTTGTTAATTGTTTTTTCTAAAAATGTAGAATGTTATTTGATAATGATGTATTTACTGAAAAACATTTTTGAAATAAATTATTATTATACCGGGTGTCCAAAATATTTGTTTACATTTCTTGATATGTAATTATTAATTTTCTCAATTTTTTTTAAACGGAATGCCTATAATTTTTTTACATGGATGAATAAAACATACAATTCCCCACATTTTAATATCATACACTTTATTTTTATTTCAAACGGTTTTTGAGATAATGATTATTTCAAATAATTATTGCGTAAATTAAGGTGCTTTTTATTTTAGCATTAAAATCTAGTATGGCTTCGGTCGTTTGTTTTACATTTTTTTAATTTATTTTTTAAATGGAATGCCTATATATTTTTTAAATTGATGAATAACGCAAATTTTGATATCATACACTTTCTTTTATTATGAACGGTTTTTGAGAAATAATTTTTTTCACGATATTGAAACTAGCCTAACAATTGCTCAAAATGTCCACCATTTTGATTCACGCAACACTGAAGTCTCTTGATAAATGAACACCTTGCATTGTATAATATATCAACATTTATACGATTGAAACACTGACGAATCCTTTCCAGTATATCTTCTCGAGTCGTTGGTTCTACTTTATAAACGTCTGACTTTAGAAATCCCCAAAGGAAAAAATCCATTGAAGTCAGATCGGGTGACCTAGGCGGCCATGCAATGGGACCTAAATTAAGCAGGAATATTCTCGACCATTTTTGGAAACTTATTTTGCATAATATTCAAGAAGACTGCTTCATTCACATTTCCCTAAAAAAAGTGGAGACCAATAACATAATCGCGTACAATTTCTCCCCAAACATTAAAACTCCAGTTGTGCTGGTAGTGATTTTTCTGTACAACATGAGGATTTTCTCTGTCGTAGTAATAGAAATTGTGCCTATTCATAAATTCATTGCAATGAAACGTTGGATCATCCGTGAACAACACAAATTTTAAAAAATTCTTCATTTTCTCCAATTTGGTTTTGTGCCCACACTGGCAAAAATTTAATCTACGATTTAAATCCACAGCCAAAAGCTTTTGATAAAACTTATTTTTACGAAGACATAGGGAAACACTAGATTTACTGACATCTAACAACAACATGGATTACTAAAACTAACATATTTTATTTAATCTATGAGTTATTATGATTTTAGACCAAAATGTTCTAAAGGTTTTTGATTAAGAACATAAAAATACAAAGATGTAAAGTTGACAGTTGTTCAGCTTGTAAAAAATGCCGGCGTCTGTGGCGGTGCGGTGCGGCGTGTTTGATGGTCAAAAGCGCCAACACTTTTTGACTTGAGTGCTTAGTAGACCTGAAGACAACTATATAACATATCTATACTGCAATATACAGTGCGACTTTCTAGATGATATAACAATATTACCTTAAAAATATTAATGTATTTTTAATAGGACTATTACTATTATAAATAGAATTTACAGTCAGGCGTTGCCGAATCTACGACTTCTGAGTGTAAAATAACAGACTATTACGAAACCAATGAAAGTTCCAGTTAGGCGTTACCAACTTTGAATATCTATATCAAAAACGAAAATAAAATATATGTAGACTGGGTACTTAATCTTAGTGGTATCCTTTAAAGGTGAATCGTGCCATGCCCGTGTGCAAAATATGAATCAAATAGGTATTCGCTGTCGGCCGCGTCCAACTGCAACTTCTACTTGTTTTATTTTATTATAATTGACCTATTTCACGTTAGAAAGTTTGGTAAAAAGTATCATGGCGAAAACTAGATTGGTATTACTAAAAACCACTGCACACGTTGACCAACTCATCAAATTCCCAAATTTTGTAAAAATCCTATAATATAATAATCATATCATTGCTTTCAGTATCTTTAATGCTAAACGTACTAAAGTAAGCTTCACATTAAAGACACTGAAAGCAATGATATGATTATTATAGGTATTTAATTTCTACAAGTTTGGGAAATAGACGAGTTGGTCAACATACGTGCAGTGACTTTGTGCAACTTTTAGTGATACCAACCTAAGTTTTCACATGACACTTTTTACCAAACTTTCTAACGTGAAATAGGTCAATTACATTATCTCATTTTCGAATAGAAATAATCCAACTACTTTGTTCTTTGCAGTAATAGCGTTATTACGGTGTCTTCTAAGGAGGGAGAGAAGCAAAAGGTCAAAATTACGGGTATCGACGATTTTGGCTTTTTGAAAGTTAGATGCGAGAACGGTGCAATCACAACAGTCCAGCCTGATGGAAATAGTTTCGATATGCTGAAGGGACTTATATCTCCAAAGGCTTTTTAATTTTCAGTGTCGTGTAGGCAGGGATGGTCGTAATAATTAAAAAGAATTGAATTCGTAAATGTTATGGTTCCCATTTTAATACAACAATAATATAAAGGGTGATTCGTAACTACATAACAATATATCACGTGCTGATAGTAAAGAAAAAATAAAGTGTAGTTGATTATACTGAGTGTCCGGAAATTCCGTTGCAATACTTTAACGGGCGGTTGGGTACAAAAAAGTATTTAAAAAAGTTGCTATGAACACATAGTCCGATTTATATCTGACAAAAAAAGGTCCCGAAAAGTTCCCACCCCTAAATAGTGAGAAAGTGCAATAAGAAGGACTGGCAGGTCAATATCTTGCCCTACGACAACAGCTGTGTCGGAGTTATAACATATAACATCTTTCGATGTACTATTAATATTAATAAATCGGCGTCATCCGCAGCAACGAATACTTCGATTCCTTCATTCCTAAATTTTTTCACTAGTTCTGCAATCAAACGTTCTTTATTAAACAAATTACTAAGGAACTTCTGCTGAGTTTCAGAAACAACAGTGTTTTCATCAAATATAATAATAATAATAATAGCCTTTATTTAATACCAAAGGAATTAACAAAAGAATGTAATAAAATGGTGGCGGCGTTCAATTACTCGCTCTTCCACGCAACCACCACGGTAAATATAAAATGTAAAATGAAGGAAATAACAACAGGTAAAGAAAAGGAACAACAAATGACAAAGTACCTACTGCTGAAATTATCCATGAAAATATTAAAAACTACTTAATATCTTGACATAGTTGATAATATTATAATTCTATAATTATAATTCGCTCCCAATGTACGAGATGACATAATAAATTTCTTCATTTGTTTTTTAAATGAGTAGATACTCTTTCTCTTTGTGTGTTGAGGAATTTTGTTAAATATTTTTACAGCATTGTAAGAGAAAGCTCCCTGAAATTGAGCAGATCTGTGCTTCGGGACTGTAAACAGGCTTCGATATCGTGTGGGACGATCGTGAATTTCAGCACCTTTTACCAATTTTTTACACAAATACTCAGGTGATTCAAATGTGTTTATTTTATACACATACACCAATATAATTTCAGGACAAGTTCTTTGCAGTACCCACTTATGTCATTCTAGGCTCTTCGTGCTGTTTGCATTATCCGAATAACCATCGATCACGACAGTTCTCTATTACCGTAATATTTTCTTATGTAACTAACGTAAGGGTTGTAAACGTTATTAAATTCTCCTTTTTTTGGCCATATTACGCGGCGAAGCAAGTATCCTCCATCAATCACATACTCACTATTTTCGAAAATATGGTCTCGTTTTGGAACAGTAGGTATTAATAATCTGGTATAAAGTTGCCTTGTCAGTTTTTCTCATTAGGGAAAGAGGTACTGAAGCCAGTTCAAAACTAAAGCACGTTTTTAACTCCAGACTCGAATGAATTGGGCAAAGAGTTCTTTAAAAATTGCGATATTTTTTAGGGGTAAGAGGGTGGAAGTGCTACATTTATTATAATTTTAAGTTGAGTTTAGTAGCTACTGCTTTTGCGTTAAGCATTGAACTTAAGTAGATTATAGTAAAGATTACAATTTATTGTGTTAACTGGAACCAATCCTTATGCGTGCGCCTTATTTCCCACGGTAGTATTAATTTTATGAAAAAAAATTTAGACACGTTTTTGGTAGAGAATTTTATAAGGATTAATTTCCCGTCCTAGGAGATGAAACCCACTATTTAGGGGTGGAATCTTTTCGGTTTAGTAATTCTTATGCTATCTTTAACTTTTCTACCAATTTTAAAAACTTAACTGTTAAATTACTGAAGTAATAGTTTCACAAATACTTCTTCCTAAGGGCGCTAAAGCCCTTTGAAAGGCGCCCATAAAGTATATTCATTAAATTTATCAAATTTTTTCATAGCCACTTTGAGGCCAGGTATGTATTTTGGTATGTAAACTACCACTATTAGGGGCTATCTTAAGCAATTATCGGCAACCTACTTTGATGTCCAGGCAGGTCACTGAATTTATTTATCCCTATTTTTCTTATTATGCCATTTTCTGATACTTTGCATTGCTAGTATGATAGTGAGTGATAGTTTTAACGTAAAAAAGGTGTTCTTGCAAAAAGTTGAGGTATTAACTGTTTTTGCGAAAAACGGATCTGAAGCAATTATTACATATGCTATTAATGAAAGTTGTATGTACAAGAAAAGAACATCATAATAACTTCCCAAGAAAGAGCAGAAAAGATCCAAACGATTATAAATAAAAAATGGCAGATATTTAATAGTGGTAAGAAATAAAAATAGTAAATTAAAAACAACGCAGTGCTCGAAATTACAACTAAATCTAACACGAAAATGGAAATAAATTGGTAAACATATTACATCATAAAGCCAACAGCGGTGTAGTAATAAAACAATTTCAAAAAATACTACTAGCTAAAACAGATGCTCAAAATAACCCCCATTCAAGTCAGTACAGCTGTCAAAACGATTTCTCCTCGATGATCGCACTCCCACTCCAAAATTCCAGGTATGTTTCTAATTACTTCACCTTGATTTATTATTCGTTCTTGAAGCTGCGCTTCATTTTCAATTGGCACAAAATACACTAATATCCCCATAGGAAATAATCCAAGAGGTTAGGATCTGGAGAACGGGGAGGCCAAGCAACAGGTCCACCCCATCTTATCCACGTTTCTCCAAACTCTTCGCTTAAATATTCCCGGACCAATATATTAAAATGGGGAGGTGCTCCATCCAGTGCATATACCAGTATCATATTCTAAGTCTGTAGGGCACAAAGGAGCTCTATCGTGCATGTACCATCCTATTCTAAGTCCGTAGGCACATCATCAAGTAAATCCGGCAAGGAATTTTTTTAAAGGTCCAAACATGTAGCATTATTCAGACGGTTGGGAAAAACATATGGCCCAATCAACTAGTCCCCTAGAATTCCCGTCTAAACATCGACAGAAAATTTATTCTGAAACAGAGCTTCAAAAATAGCATGGGGATTTTCTTCCGCCCACACGTGATTATTATGAAAATTTACGATACCTTCACGAGTAAAACCAGCTTCATCCGTAAACAAAACTTTCTCAAGAAAATGGAGATTTAGACGACATTGCATGCGCATCCATTGGCAATATGGATTTAAGTCCAGAGGTTTTAGTGCTTGAACACGTTGTAGATGTATCGGAGGAGCTGTTCATGTAGGATTTCGCAGACATTGCTTTTTGTCGCGCCTTCTCGTAACGCTATTTTTTCTGAAATCGATCGGCAATGTATATTTTAAACAGTAAATAAATACACGCAGACAAACCAACTCACATTAAAATTGCATTTATTAGGAAGCAGTTAGATTGTAATGAAGAAATGTTATAATAATATTGATTGTGATTTCAGAAAAAATAGTATGTGTACTTCGGTGTGAAAGCACATTCCCGGACTTCGATGCTTGTATCGTCGTCCGGGAATGTATTGCTTTCACACCCAAATACACAATATACTATGTCTAGTCCTTATTCCTGGGTTAGCTCCAAAATTCATTTCGCTTCCAAATTTCGGATAATACGAGGCCTTCCACAATCCGATTTGGTCTAAAAGTACCGTTTTCCCTAAGACGTCGGTGCAGCGCGGAAAACAACTCTTTAGAAGGAATTTTACGGTTTGGAAAAGCTTCTTGATGCAGTTTTCAGGCTTTACGAGTAGAACCATTTGCTTTACCATACATAAAATGCATGTCGGTCATTTCAGAAAACCAGTAACTTGTCATTAAAAAAAAATTACCTTATAAAACAGCAATAAAATGACATTTACCTTCTCTTCTATGAGATAATAATAATTGTTTAAATACCTAGTTGAATATAATAAAGTTAGGCGATAGAAGACAAAAATCACTTAAAAACGGGGACATCTCCAAGATGACCACTCAAAAATCCTACTGCACATTATTTCTGTCTAAATTATAATATGATTGTTTAAACCGCATAAAAATCATTGCCAAAAAAGAGACTTTCATGTGCCCCTTTGGGAGTTTTATCATTGTTATTATCCGATATCGTAATGTAATCTATTCAACAAACTGCACTCTATTTTTGTCTACTATTAGCACAGAAAGTACTGGAGTGTAACTAAGAATCACACTGTATACTCACTGATTTTGTTTGCAAATAGGAACAACTTTTTTAAGAATATGTACAGATAGTTCTGTTAATAAAATTAAATTTTTATAGAGCTGTACATCATATTCAGAAATATATTTTATTATATATTAATGTTATAGGCCAACCCTGTATTTTTATATATCCCTTTCCTTGTAGGTAATTAAAATCAAATTGCCTACCATATAATAGATTTAATCTATATAATATTATATTTTTTCGCATTTTGATGTTCATATCTGGGTGTCATTATATTTGTGGTGTTATATAGTTGATAAGTGTTAAACGATCCTTTCGAAATTAAATTTAGTGTTTTTATATGTTCGTTTTTTATTTATTCCCAAAGGCCCTAAAAAGTACGCAGCTGACTATCGACTAGTTCACAAGTTCAAAGCCGTGTTAATTCTTGATAAAGCTCGTAAAAATATGAGTGGGGAGGGCTCATTGGATTCGGAATGACGTCTAGAAAAATGTGCAAAAGTTTCAAACCCGCACATAAACAATTGCAAAAGTTATAAACAAATGAAGGTTGAGAAAAGAACGAGTTTCGTTGTTTGCAAATAACTCGAATACTTAATATTTAAGAAATTTTAAAGAAAGACTCTTAAAGAGGAAGAAATTTCCAATAAAAAAGTCGCGACTCCCGAAACTCTATCTCTATTATTAATAATTTTAATTTAATGTTCAAAACAGAGCTCCGTGCGGCGAACACTAAGCCGCGCTACGATGCTCTGAAACTGGTCGTAATAAGTAAAAATATTTTTTTATATTAAATATTAATTTTGAAATTTAAAAAAATTATGGTATTATTTAGACACTTAAACGAACAATATCCCGTTGGAAAAAAATGTTGTCACCGATTTTTCATAAAATGAGCCTATTGTTAATTAACAAATTTTGTTTAGAGTTTGCGTTTATATTTCAAGTCAGATAATTGTTAAACAAAAGCCACTAAAATTATTTCGCTTCGTGGAGACCTTACGTCAACTATACTTTATGAGATTATGACATTGCGATGTTTTTAATTGTTATAGTCTATTAGTTATTAATTATTTAACCTAACAAAAAAATAAAATATGAAAAACTGAGGTTGAAATTTTTTTTTTATTAATTTTAATAATTATTATTGTTTTTATATTCAAAAATACTAAGATTACATAAACTTCAAATTTTTATTGCTATTTGTATAAACAAATTTTATAAACAAATAACTTACTATTTTTGAAAAAAATTTCTTTGCCATTTTATTTGTCATAAAATATGAAAAAAAATAATTTTTTTTAGAAATTTTTTTTAATTGTTTTAATCCTATTTTTTTTGTTTTTTCATTATTTAGACAAATTATTAAGAAAAAAGTTTATTCTTAAAATTTATTATTTGCAATTATCTACAAAGAGGAAAAAAGAAACTTTTTCCCAGTCCTTTCAGCTCCAAACTAAACTCCCCGAACATATCCTTGACGGAATGTGATTTTTTCTTACCAGTCGATTGTTACCCTCATTCTAGCTCTTGTCTACAGTTGAGATTAAACATTCCCACGGGATGCGTCACAAACTGCCATGCGTGTTATGCAGATCTGATTTGTTTTATATACTTGATGTTTAGTAGGCATTGATTTATTTTTGCCTTTGTTCAAATTGAAAATCTAAGTACAAAATATATAGGCGTAAATTTAATACAAGCCTTTAATTGAACTCATCGTTTTAAGCTTAACATTTCTTGCGATTCTGTGGATTAGATTGCAACTGTTATTTGAGGAACTTCACATAGTTCCTCTCGTCTGTTAGGTCCCGGATTACAGCACATAAACTAACATATATCAGAAAAGTGAGCATCAGAGATGACAAATACAGCGAAAAGTGGCAGAGTAGAAATTTAAGGTAAGTATAAATTGTTCTCAACAACTCTTCTATTCCAGGACCTCAGGTCCTAAGTCGTCTTCTCAGTAATGTAACGAATCACCTTGAGAGTGGAAAATACTGCCAAACGTTGCAGAAGACCCGATATTGGCGCTTTTATTCAAATTTTTGTTGTGTCCCTCAGACCTAAGGTGATAAGATCCACATCAGATCATGGTTAAAGAGAAAGGAAAAGGAAAATGTAAAGGGTCTAGCAGGATAAGATAAGGTCAGTGGTCCCAGAGAGGTATTTTCAAAATAACTTGTGTTATGATATCGGTGGGTAATAAAGTTACCATTGACACAAATTCAGCCTTCGATCTTCCTCCGTTCTTGAGATAATTGACCATAGAGCGAGTATTATTAAAATTTTATTCAAAAACTATTGCAGCTAAACTAATAAAACGAAAACTCTTTGTTAGATGAGATATTGTTCTATATTATATATTTTTTATAGAATTTTTCAACTATTTTTACTATTTAAAAAAGTTAAAAATAAAAAATTCTTATTTTTTTTTTCATAGTTCACACAGAGGTACAGTCACAGAAAAAATATATAATGTAGCTTACTATGTCTAGTATTATCACCAAAAAGTGAAAGTGAAATTATTGAAATTTCACCAGCCGCCACTGTCTGAATTACAGTTATTATTAACATTAAGAATAAGAAAGGTGCAGTATAGATAAAAATAAAATCCAAGAAAATATTTATTATGAGACAAATGATTAAATTATTACAATATAATTAATCTTCGTCGCTAAAACTTCTACTGGACGCACTATGCTGGAAAGATATCGGGCATGAGAGAAGTAATATACGGCTGCGGCGATATGTGAATAGCATCCTACCGTTCTTATTTCATTGGGACAGTCGCAAAAATATCGGCGTATGCTTTGAATTGTCGTTCTATTAGGTTTATGATCAATGTAAATGTGGCAAGTTTTACTGTTGATATGCCTTGATCTTACTTCCAGTTTTAATAAGTTGGGCGCGACTTTAACAAAAGTAATCTCATCTAATGTCCATGTGATATCATTGAACTTATGTTGGTTCTATTTTTAGTCTATTCCCAGATTTTTTTTTAAAATCAGTGTCAACTTACGTAATTACAACTGAATGACATCTATATTTCCATTATTAAGTTAATTTCAATAATTTGCGGTCAAAAGAACAATTTAGACGACTAAAAAAGGCCATTTTCTTATCTAAGAGTTGTATTACTTTTTTTGAAATCAAGTGTACTTACAAACAAAATTAATATAGTCCAGATTCTGGAGACGTTTATCTTTCAATCAGGCATAAATCTGGAAAGTCGTATTTGATGTAAAACTTTCTGCTGAATCCGAATCCGGAGGGCGTGTAAGAATCGGGGATTGCCTTCAACCATCCACGAATTTCCCCTTATTTCGGAAATCGTAGAAAATTAAATTTTCAAGATATAACTTGCGTTTTCTCCCACAAAAAATAAGCTAAAAATCCGTTCTTTTTTTAAATTGTAGCACACAGTGTATTTAATGCAACAGTGTAATCAAAACATCTAATATTTATAGAAAAACCGCACCCAACATACTAAAACTGGAAGTAAGATCAGGGCATATCAACCATAAAGCTTACCACACTGACATTGATTATATATCTAATGGAACGACAATTCAAAGCATACGCCGATATTGCTGCGACTGTCCCAATGGCATAAGAACGGTAGGATGCTGTTCACATAGCCGCAGCCGTATATTACTTGTCTCATGCCCGATATCTTTCCCGCATAGTACGTTCAGCAGAAGTTTTATCTAATATGTTTACATCAGAAAATATTCACATAGTTATTCATGAGGACACAGACGAAGATTAATTATATTGTAATAATCAATCTGCCCTGGTATCTTTTTTCCATATTTTGAATATCCTGGTGGAATCTCTCTCCGTGCTCATCACTTACTGCACCACAGTTTTCTGGGAATGTAGAAAGTGGACTTTTAATAACATATTGCATCCTAATATCTGGTAGCAAGAAAGAAGATTCCCAACAAGGTCTCTATAGTTTTCTGCTCTTTTGTTACCGAGAAAGTGTGTTGCTACCATTTTAAAGGAATTCCAAGCAGCTTTTTCAGTACCTTCTAGAATGTTGTCAAATTCAGCATCTTTGAAAAGATTCTTGATTTGAGGACCCACAAAAATTCCCTCTTTAATTTTCGCATTACAAGTCTGGGAAATTTTTGTTTTAAATAACAGAAAACACGTCCTTCTTTGTCCATAGCTTTTACCAAGTTTTTCATAAGCCCCAGTTTTGTGTGGAGTGGTGGCAGTATTACCTTTTGTGAATCAATTAATGGAATGTTAGCAACATTTTTTTCTCCTGGTTCAAAACCCAGTCTTGGCGGCCAATTTTTTCTTTTGTAATGTTCTAATCACGCTCGACTGTCCCACTCACAAAGAAAACAGCAATATTTGGTATACCCTTGCTGCATACCAAGTAAGATAGCTATCACTTTTAAGTCTGCACAAATCTGCCACTTGTTATATTCTATAGTTTGTAGCAATACATTCATGTTACTGTAATTTTCCTTCATGTGGACAGCATGGGCGATTGGAATTGATGGCAATTTATTTCCATTATGGAGTAACACAGCTTTTATACTAAGTTTCGAGGCGTCAATAAAAAGTCTCCAGTCACTAGGATCATGGGGAATGTGTAAGGCACTCATTAAACCGTCAATGTCCTTGCAGGCAACCAAGTCATTTTCCATTTTGAAAAAGGTATAAGATCTTTTTGACGACTTCGATACATGGAAACTTTAACATTTTCTTGTAGTAAATTCCATTGTTGTAATCGAAATGCCAAAAGCTCCGCTTTTGCCTTGGACAGACCAAGGTCTCTTATAAGATCACTTAATTCGCGTTGATTAATTTTGTGTGGTTCACCACCGGACACTTTGGCAGAGAAATCGGGATCTTGTGATGTTGATTGCTGGACTAAGTCGTCATCTACATTATCATCCGATTCTTCGTCAGAATCAAGGCTGTATTTTTGAGGTGGATTAGGAATAGGTAGTTCATCACTATGGAGCACCGGGCGAATGGCAGATGGTAAATTGGGGTATTGAATTACCATCCTTTTTTTTCTTGTTAATACCCTGTCTAATAGGAGGTATCACGCCAAAATAGCAATCGGTAAAATGATCTGTAGGTTCTCACCAGATCATGGGCACAGCAAAAGCCATTGAACGTCCTCTTCCACTTAGCCAACTGCAAAGATTGTTCGCACAATTGCTGCAACATATATGAGGTGCCCATTTTTTGTCTTCATCTCCAATTGTACAGTCAAAATACAACTGGTACGCCTTCTTAATTTTGGGAGTAAAATTACGTTTTTGATGCGCAAAAGTCACTTCACCACAAATATAACAAAAGTTGTTAGATGTATTTACACAATCTCGTGGCATATTTTCAAAATAGCACTATTTTCTTTCGAAAATGAACGCTTATCATGCACAAGGTACAAATACGACTACCTAAGAATGAATATTAGTTTTAGTGACAAATAAAGAGGTAGGTAGTTAGTATGTCTATTTTTCGTAGATTCTAATTCTACCTGTTATTTGTGATAGGACCGTCCATAAACTAGGGTTTATAACACACGATCCAGCGGCAAGGAGCCAGCCTTGTCGGCATGCTTTGAACTCATTCGTAAAAGTGAACTGGTCCGCTGGAATTCCAATTATCTTCAAAGCGTACCGACAATGTCGGGTCCCAGCAGCTGGATATCTGCGTTACACTTTATTACCTGTATTGGGAAAACCAGAGCCAACTTGAACTTTTATTGTTATTTAGCATGACGAAATTACTAAGAATTTGCTATTTTCACTTCCAATACATGTGAGGTGTAGAATAGTGAATTTTTGTATCATAAAAATAATATTTTCTTGGATTATATTTTTTATCTATACTGCACCTTTCTTATTTTTAACGTAAATAATAACTGTATTTCAGAGCATTTACCCCAGGTAGCAGGGTGACGTCATTATGACGTCTTTTAAAGGTGATTTTTCGCCGCCGACGTCATTGTCCCAATAAATGACGTACCAGAGACGTGATATCTATAACGTACTTCTGACGTCATCATGAAGACGTCAAATACACGTTTCTTTTAGGTCATTATTTTGACGTCATTAATAAATGACGTACCAGAGACGTGATATTTAAAACGTACTTCTGACGTCATCATGAAGACGTCAAATACACGTTTCTTTTAGGTCATTATTTTGACGTCATTAAAATGACGTGAAATAAATCATTATAAAATAAAAATAAATAGAAGTATTTAGTGACTAGTTCAATTTTCGCCACATAGTAATAATAATTTTGTTTTACTATTTCTAACTAGGTATACAGCTTTTAAACATATTTAAATAAAGATGTTCAATGGTTCAGTGAGGGTTAGGTTGCGAGTCAAAAGATCCTTTATTAATAATTGTGGAAAAATATTATAATGAGAGGTTTGCATCCCTTATCGCAAAATTCACTGATTACCAATACGTCATATTGGCGTCATATGTACGACGTCATTGGGCTGTGACATTGTGCCGTCTTTTTCACGTCATTTTTACGTCATGCTGAAGGTGAAATTGACGTAATTAATGCCGAAAAAACGACGTCATAATGACGGCATCTTGCTGCCTGGGACTTTATTTGTTTAAATTACAAACACATAACTACTTGTTTATACATTTATGAGCAAGTCTATATTAAAGAGAGATGTAAAGTAGTAATAAGTACCCCAGGGCGGTCATTATGAGTTTTTATTTTTTTAATTTTATTTGAGTGGACTTTTGGTGATAATACTACATTATATATTTTTTCTGTGATTGTACCTCTGTGTGAACTATGAAAAAAAAATAAGAATTTTTTAATTTTAACTTTTTTAAATAGTAAAGGGTCGGGTCGCTGACCCCATCTGATCCTGCTAGACCCTTTAGAGAAAATGGAAAATTAAGAGAAGAACTCGGACTGTTTTATTTTCTATTAAACTTATATAGTCTTTTGATTCCAAATGGTTTTTCTCATATGGCGCATTTTCCAAATTGTACAAATCTTTTTAATGACTCATAACTGTGTGAAACTGAAGGTGACGCAGGGCCGGTTTTCTGACTAGGCCTTATAGGCCCGGACCTAGGGGCGCCACACTGCGGGGGGGGGAGCGCATTTGCCTTTCATCTTAGTGGTTAGTGTCCATAAATTGATAGCAAGCATAGAGATTATAATACAATAAATTTAACTTGTTCTATTCCGGGGGGAGGGGGCGTGGGCACAATTGACCTGGCCCTAGGGGCAATTTATATCTAAAACCGCTGAGGTGACAAGGTCCATGCATTTTTTTTAAGTTACCTAATTGCACCATAAAAATGCATAAGTGGGAAAGGACCTTTAGCAACTCAGAAGAGCGTTGAATAAATTACATTACAATTTTTTTTCAGCATTGCGTAATTTGCGTAGGTGAGTACTTATTCATAATTACCAACTCCGTGGCAGAGGTAACTTTTCAAAGTTAAATTGGATTGTAAAATTAGATAAGATTAACTTATCTCAAAACCAAAATGCTGATTAAATGTACTGCTTACAATTATTTGATTGAGAACTTCACAATCTGTCAATAAAAAACGCATTCAGAGACAAAATACCATGCAACAGAAGTATGCCATAGGCGAAATATATCTTGGAGGGGTTTCAATTCAATTACAAATATAAAATTTTGAATTATATTTAGTCTTTGAGGTATAACTAACTTTGAAACAGATACTAAATCTTAAAACAGCTTTAACACGAAGTACTGTTATTGTTTTACTGCAAGTTCAATTTAGAATCTAATATACAGGGGTACTTATTAAAAGATGTGTCACTAAGGAATAAACTTACTTCCTTATAGCCAGGCAGGTAGCGACAGATTTTTCGCGTTAATATATTTAAAGCTAGATTTTTTCCCATTATAACTTAGACAGTATCAATGATGAAGGTGCAATTCTACCAATCTATAAGTACTGCAAAAATGAGTAGAAAATTAAATAACATGTTGCAAAAAGAGATATCGATTTTCTGAAATGTCAAAAAATGTCACTTTTGATTCGTTCATGCCGAGCCGAATTTTCGAATTTCGCCGTGCAATTTACGATCAGGTTTATCTGGAAGACTTCCTCTATACGTCGCGACATCGTACGTCCGTCCCAATGGTGTTTTTAGAAAAATATGAACGTATCAAGATTGCATGTTTTTGCAATTTTTTCGGCTCCAAAATGCAAGCTGTTTTCTGCTATTTTTCTCCGAGACGGTGAGAGTTAGCTCGAAATAAAAAATAAGGTCAAACGAGTATTTTCCACTACGAATCTTTTTCTTTCATCAGAATTTTGGTTTTTTTTTTTCGTTTCGGAGGTAACTACTGAAATGTCGGCCATGTACGGCAAAAAATCGCAAATTTAGAGCTTCTACAGTTGGCAACTTTTTAATCTTGGCCCCTGCGCCAAAAAACTACTCTAGCTAATTTAAATAGAATTAAATTTGCTAAAACTCTTTTTTCTATTGTTTGAATTCCGACAAAAATGAAGGAATTAGAGCGGGCGGGATTTGGGAGTTTTTTTTTTTTCGGTTAAATTTCTCCATTTTGTCACCGTAATTAATCGGTAATTAACTGAAATTGATCTCATATACGATGTTCACTTAATAGACTAGTAGATGGTGACAGAAAATCAGAACTGATAGCCTACCGTCTGCAAATAATATAGTCAGTATTATGTATACAATAAAGATCAATTTGAGGTACTTTCAAGGTTTGCACGCGTGCACGGGATGTAGGAAACGATTTCCGGTTTGCATAAAAAAAACAATGTTTTCAACTAATAAATTACCGTCTGCAAAGTTCGTAATTCGACATTAAAGGAATAAAAATATGTCGGAAGCGCTTTTGCAGACAGTTTTGTCATGCACCTAACTTTATACAGGGTACTCCAAAATGTATCAAATTTTAGTAAAAAAAAATGAAAATTAACTGTCTGCAAACAATACAAAATGATGATTCTGGATCATGAAGACAAGTAGGGGAAAGGTGCAGACGTTTACGATATGCACATCACCATATCGTGCGCATGCCAACTTGTTATTTTTTTTACAACTTTGAACAATTATTTACCGTTTAGTTAAAGTTTTATTAGAAAATTTAGGTTGCAAAACAATTGTAAAAAATATTTGCAGATGAATCCAATATGCACGGTTGTCCATTGAATTCTGTAAACTTGTAAAAAAAATGGGGGTAACTTTTACCGATTATTAACTGTCTGCAACTTGGTACAAAAAAGGGTTATTGGTCCTATTACGCAATTGTTTAATTTGCAGACAATGCGCACATGCACGAAAATCACAATGGAGTGTCAAAATTTTGCGAAATCCGTTTGATATCTCTCCGTTCGCGATATGTACCAAAAACAACTATCTACCATCTGCAACTTGGCACAAAGAAAGATTACTGGGTTAAATACGCGATTATTCAATTTGCAAACAATGCCCACATGCACTAGAGCCACAATAATGTCAAAACTCAGCGAATCCCGTTTGATATCTCTTCGTATGCGATATGCATCAAAAACAACTTTTTACCATCTGCAACACGAAATTGTATAAGCTAACTTATGCAAGTATATTTTTGTCGCATAGGCAGACAACATGCAGATGCACACGGACCAGAATTAGTACTGTTATTCGATAAAGTTGGTCGATAATTCGCGTCTTAGTTTAACTAATTTCAATTGAAAAAATATTGTTTTATTAAAATTGTAACAAAAATCTGTACATAATATCGTAATAATAATTGAAGACACAAGTGGATGAAGGGTCTGTGTGACATTTTCGAAAAAAAAACGAGTTTTTTATATGAATGAAGGCTGTAAGTACACGAAATTCCCTCAGGTACATTACATTTGTTTCTAATGCAAAAATATTTTATTTATAAATTTATAAAAGATCTATGTATTGTTGAAGTTGGTAGGTTGTTAAAAACTCGAGATCAATTATCTCAAAATCACTTTGTTGTTACATAGACCCTTCATCCACTTGTGTCTTCAATTATTATTTTTAAAAAATTTTGTTCGCCGTCAGTTTCTTCTTCAGCATCATCACTCTCAACCACTGATTCCTGGAACGTTTTCCAATAATCCTCAGTGAAATCATACATTTCTTCCTCGCCGTCATTGATATGTTCTAAAAACAAGTTTTCTTCATCTGAATCATCATCAGCATTGTTGTCGGTGAGCATTATTTGTTCGTTATCCTCCTCGACCACACTCTTATTTGCAGCATTTGAAATTCATTGGAATTAACAAGAAAACTATAGTATTTTCGTATCGTTGTCGTTATCAGCTACAAATATTTCTTTGACGGTTTGTGGCATTTCATCTCCATCAAACCAGTTAAATTTAATATTGGAGTCCTCCGATTTGCAGCCAGCCTCAACTTTTAAGCTCGATAGCTTAGGCTCCATATTTTTGCCACATATATTGTCGTACGGTACTGTTGCTCCAATTCTCAGAAACATGGAGGGAGCATGCAAGCATCAAAGTCATTCTTCTTTAACTTTTCCATATCATTGACAACAGAGGAGTTACGCGTGGACAGGTGCAATCTGAATATAGAACATTATATATTCTTTCCTATTCTTTACAATAATTAGTAGATTAAATTAATAAAAAAATAGCGAAGCACAAACCTTGCTGAAGTTAACAGAAGAGTGCTTCAGCAAACCATTTTGTTTTGTGCTATACATTTTGCACATGAAATCTTAAATGATTTCCAAACGTCTAACTAATCTCTCAACTTATCGAAACTAGTCGAGAGTTGCACGTTGTACTCCACGTTGTGCCTGCTAGAGCCTCCTATTAGTGGGCTAGTATTGTTAGTGGCCTATGGTTTGAGATGCTCTCGTGCATGTGGGCATTGTCTGCAAATTAAATAATTGCGTATTTAAACCCGTAATCTTTCTATGTGCCAAGTTGCAGACGGTAGATAGTTGTTTTTTGGTAGATATGGCGAACGGAGAGATATCAAACGCATTTCGCCAAATTTTGACACTTTATTGTGACTCTTGTGCATGTGCGTATTGTCTGCAAACTAAATAATTGCATATTTGAATCAACAGTTTTTTCATTGTACCAAGTTGCAGACAGTAAATAATTGGTAAAAGTTACCCCCATTTTTTTACACAAATGCGTTCGGCGGCAAATGCTTTGTACACATTTAATCTATCTGCAAATAGTTCTTTATCGAAGCTCTATTTTTAAACGATGTTTTCTTTTTAGTTGCAGACGGTAAACAATTGTTCAAAGTTGTAAAAAAAAAATAACAAGTTGACATGCGCACAATATGGTGATGTGCATATCGTAAACGTCTGCACCTTTCCCCTACTCGTCTTCAAGAACCAGAATCATCATTTTGTGTTGTTTGCAGACGGTAAATTATCATTTTTTTTTTACTAAAATTTGATACATTTTGGAGTACCCTGTATAAGGTTTGATGCATGACAAAACTGTCTGCAAAAGCGCTTCCGACATATTTTTATTCATTTAATTTCGTATTATGAACTTTGCAGACGGTAATTTATTAGTTGAAAACATTGTCTTTTTATGCAAACCGGAAATCGTTTCCTATATCCCGTGCATGCGTGCAAACCTTGAAAGTACCAAAAATTAAGCTTTAATGTATACATAATACTGACTAAATTACTTGCAGACGGTAGGCTATCAGTTCCGATTTTCTGTCACCATCTACTAGTCTATAATATCATGGACTGCTTTGACGCTCCGTTAATCTCGGCCCTTCAAAACAAAAGTTTCTGAGAAAAATTATTTTTTAAGATTTTACATACACTCTATACGGAAACATGTAATTTCCTACATTTTCTCGAATATCTCGATAATTATCGTTTTTTTTTTTTTTTTTTTCGAAAAATTTGTAGACAGCTTATGTAAAGAGAATTGATTGAGCTTTTCGACACTTTTTTTAGGGGTGAAATAGTGTGTCTACACATGTAGATTTGGTTCAAAATTGAAATATGGGGTCCTCGTTGGATCCTAAGCACTTTTTCTTAATAAAAATGTTCGATATTATGTCAATTTGACTCATTTTTCGGTAAAAAAAAATACGCAATTTACAAAAAAATGACAAGGTAGAAGTTAATTTGGACTTCAAATTCGGATTCAGTGCGCCAAAATACGCGGGGATTTGATAATGTCTTTTCTGGCACAACATACTTTTGTTTTTTTTTTTTTGTGGGGCTGTGTTATTAGAAAAAGGATAAGGCCTGTTTCTCAAATAAAACAAAGTATTCATCGAGCGACTCTTCAGTTGGAGAATCGGCAGAAAGCTGTGGTAGCAAAACCAAATGTAGGTCTTTAGATATGGCAAACTTGTAGAGAAAATCGTCTTGTGCATAAGTAAGATAAAAAGGCCAATTGCAGGAAAGTCGCTCGAAAGTGGGGGCATATGTTACATACCCTACATTGAATCTATATGGGGCCGGTACGTCGCCGTAAAGGAGGCAGGAAAGCAAAATAAACTCATTTATCGTTGAACTCCGTTCTTATGAATGATAATCACTAATAAAGGAATCTTAAAGCTAACCACTAATGCCACAAAATTTTTAAAAAGCAAAATATTTTTATATTATTTTCAGTCAGTTCTAAAACCAAAGTGTCTGCATAAACTTCTGAGGAAGTGTGTAAATCGATTGCTATTGCATGTTCTCCATTAAATGGTAGTTGCGAAATAAAAGTCCTCACTCGTCCTTGCGCTGCTTGGGGAGGCGATTTATTGACGTATATACATTCTCTTAGATAGGCTATTGCATAAACATTATTGTATTTATTTTTGATTTCTAATCAATAAATGATATTATTTGAACTGTTGCATTTTACTGATTAAATGATTATCGTTCAGGCGTTTTCCTTCAAGGGCGTTTGTATGCCATATCGGAGTCGAGTATCGGGCGTCCCATGACCCCGCAAGTTTGTAATTCAACACACGGATCGGCTCACGAAGGCTCGAGGGGGATTTTCTGTAAAAGCGAATCGGAGATCTCTAAGCACAAGATCCGTTACAGTGATAGCTAAATAAGCTAAAGTGCCATACTGAAGGAGAAGGCAGTTAGTAATCTAAGGTAAGTACAGCTTTTACCTTTCTCGTCTGTCAAACATCTTTTAAACATATAGAACTCAACTGGGAGTAGAAACAACCACCCACAATCAAAGGGGAAAGCGCGTGGCGCCTATACTAAATAAATTAGAGTCGCGTCCTTTATAGACGCTGTGTGTGAGGTTCTTCTCATAATCAACGCAAGATTCTTTTATATTTTATCGCTGATAACGACAGTTCAGTCAAAACGTCTAGGTTCCGCGACTACACTGCCCGGAAAAAAAAATTGGCGTACACCAGACACCGTATTGTCTAAGTTTAAAAATCAAATCTTAAAAAATTTTTGTTGAAAATTGTTGGAGTATTACTTATGTAACTGTCATTTTTGAACTAGTCACTAACTCAGCAATATTTTGATATAAAATTTATATCGGGTTTTCCTTTTCAAGTACTTGTTTATTTAAACCAGTGTACGCATTCCAAGAAATTTAATAAAATTATTATTGTCATTTTATTGCAGGTCTACATGGTTCTAATAAATAAGTCGTAAAAAGATTACAACTTTTAGAAGGTCGATCTAATTTTAAAATTTCGACTTATGCACCTCGCAAGGTAGGTACTTGACTTTGCTATCTCCAGTCCCATGCCTGCTGGAAAGTAAAGGGGGTTAAAAATATTAAAAACGTACCTTGTTAAATGTTATATATTTGTAGTCGACATTGTAGATAAAAATATTGGTAAACCTGACTTCAATTGGGTTGCATAGTGTGCGACCGAAGCTAAAAAAAAAACACTTGTTATTTATTTTCAATTACAATATGTACATTGTACAGAGAAGTTGTATATTATGTATATTTTAAACATTTACACCGAAAATTTGGTAGTGTTTTTTCACTTTTGTGAAGACATCAGTAAAAGAGGTAAGTACCTACCAGTTTTCTCTATTTTTTACAAATGTCAGGAGAGCCGGTTGAAACCCCATTGTATAGCCATTCATTTCTCAACAGTGGCAGACGTGTTTCGCCTTCCCAGGCTCCTCAGTGCCACACGTTTAATTATTATCTAAACTTTGGTTGTGGCATTTTCATAATTTTTCTGTGATTCTTATTAGGATGCTCTGCCACATGTATTTTCTTCTAAACAATGTCGTGAATCTACAAAATAATACTATTATCCAGTATTTTACTGGAAAATAACGTCTACGCCTGTGATTTTTACGTCAAAGGAGCAGTTAGAGGACGCGTTTTTTTGACAAATAATGGATAAGAACAAAAATATAAAAATAACGTATTTTGCTGACGTTTCGGAAACCGGATCTGTTTCCTTTCTCAAGGCGTATTATAAGTGTTTGTCTGATGTGTTTATTAAATATTTAGTTTACAAAAAAGCACGCATATAAATATATTTAGAAACTTAATATAAGGCAGAAGCAGATTAGGTAAGTAATAAAACAATAACCCTCTAATTGACAAGACTGTCATTAATATGTCAAATAGAGTTTTAACAATTTCAGATAAACTTGTCTTGTCAAAAGGTTTAAATTTTGCAGTAAATCTAAAATTTGTCTCAAAATTTGATATAATAGCAGCTGTAGGGAAAACTGTTCAAAACATGCCAACAGATGATGGAAATGAATATCGCGTACTGACAAAAATTGTTTTTGAAAAGCAATGTAAAATAATTTAAGTACAGAAAAGAAATAATCTATATCTTCCTTCTTTAAGGACATGAACATATTAAAATTTTGCCTGCAGACGAATGTAATGCCAGGTTTAGGTGCTGCGCGTGCGGAAAAGCGCCCATCCCGTACTCTGAAAATTTTACAGTGTAGTAGACTCGTTAAAATGAAGCCGCTGAGACCATTTTTACCACTTTTGTAATAATTTTCAAAAAAGGACGCTGTACTGGGGACTATAATCATTTTTCTCATAAATCATTCGTAAGTCCTGATGTTAATACTTGCAAGTTTGTATTTCTTCGTAAGGCACGTATTAAACCTGTTTTCACACCTTTATTTGAAGGTCCTTACGAAGTGATTTCACGTACAGCTAAAATTATCACCATCCTTAAGCAGGGAAAAGAAATGACTGTCAGTATTGACAGAATTAAACCAGCTTATTTATTACAGATCGTCCAGCTCCGTTGGTGGCTAAAAGAGTACGTTTTGATTTTGATTGATTGGTTTATTTTTTTTTTTTTTTGAGGGGGAGTATTATGTAGTGTAGTTACCTAACTATTTCCCTTATTATATATTGTTTTACATAAAACTAGATCCCGAGGATTAAAATAAAATCCGTTACTTAAGTTACATAATTAATAAGATAATAAGATAATTATATGTATATTGAAGTTAAAACTACATTAAACCACATTAAAATATTAATTGATTTTGATTATGTGGAACCCCACAATATACATGATGGTTAGTTTTGATGCAGTTAGCTTCTTTATTAATGTCCCAGTAGCTAAAAATAATCAAGGACAAATTGTTGAATGATAATAATTTAAAAATTAGAACTAAATTAACTGTTAATAGCATACTGGAATTAGAAACAATGTGCATAAAAACGACTTACTTTCAGTTGGAAGGAAGGATTTGTATCAACAAGACTGGTATGACAATTGCGTATCCATTTTAAGTAATATATTTATTGAGGACTTGGAGTTGAAACAGGCGTTTATAGAAAACCAACAAACACCAACAGGTATTTGAATTTTAAATCAAATCAATCGATGCATGTTAAAAAGAGTTACTCCAGGCGATTTAGACTTTGGTTGCCAAATTCGTGCCATACGAAAAAATTTTTTTATTGTGTTTATTTGGACGTCCTGAATAACACGTGGTAGTTACGCCAAGATACACCTGGAGGATTACATGAAAATCGCGTCGGAAGGTTGCGGAAATCGCGAATTTTGGAGATACGACACGGACTAAGTGAAACATGCATCCCTTCCTCCAACATCTTCAGCAGCTCAGCAGCATTTGTGTAATATCACGGCGTATTATCAAGTTCAAACTGGTTGAGAAAAGACATCGATCTTGAGCAGTGGGGCTGGATTAGGAAGAATGATGTTTTGCAGCCAGTACCAAGGCAGTTACCACCAGCACCAGATGTATTGTTAAATTCAATTTTTTGCAACTGTATATATATATTGGAGGCTGTAACTTGCCGAGAACTTGACCCATTGGAAAAAATAAAATATCATTATTTCGGAAAAATGTATACTTTTCGAATGTTCAAACACAAATTTGTTTACTTGTATGCATTTTTTCGAAAATATGATTAATCAGATCATCATAAGAAATTGCGTTTTTTCACGATCTTATTCTTGAACTATGAAAATATCTTTTATTGTTTTGAATATAACTTCTGAAACTTTTCGAATATATTAACAAATGTATAAGGAATCCATTGGTAGTTTAAATGTATATAGGTGTACCCGTAACAAATATAAGACAGTAAAGGCACGTAAAAATTCATGCGAGCGATTCAGCGACTATGTGTGGTGTTTGTGTATGTGTGCGTTCATATATATTTTCCCTCCATACTCACTATTTATCCTCCTATTCACTAAGAAAAATGTTAAAAATGTGTAATCAGAAAGGAACAAAATTTATTTTACTTGTTAGAAGTGGTAAGAATTTTTAGAGGTTCCGTAGTATGCATTTAACCGTGCGCTTGGCCGCACAGCGTGACAAAGTTACTTCACTATTTTTTTTCAGGAATTCCGTGGCTTTAGCGATAAATTTTATTAGAACATTTTTTATTCAGAAACACGTGGTCTATCCATGTATTTTTTATTTTTTGCTACCCTGATTTAATTTCAAAATTTTGAAAAAATGGATGAAAAAAAATTTTTTTTCAATTTTTTTATGTTCTGCATCCGAGCGAAATGTAAATTTTTCAGAATATTATTCTATACTCTTAGATATTTTATGTCCTCATGCCAGTTGAGGACGTGACCTGATATTGTTAAGGTGGTGGTAATTTTGGCTATTCTTTAAGTAAGTGGGTTGTGTTTTATGGGTGTTGTTGATATTGAGGCTCCAGTTTTTAAGTATTCAATGGTTGTATTGGTTTGAGTCACCAGTAAATGTGTCATGATGTCAGCGAATAATCATAGAGTTGTTTTATGGCCAGTCGGGGGTGGCGAGTCGTTGATGTGGATATTACCCATATAGCATTTATTATTCCACGAATGTACATTTTGCATTCCCAATGTTCTAATTGCATTCTGTACTTGCCATGTATGTTCCCTCAACATTCCCATATAAATAATATTTTCACATATACAATATGATTATACATACGATATAAATGGAATATACAGAAAAGTTTATATTCACAGTCGCATATACTGTGTACACGTATCAGGGAACGTTCTTCGTATATGTGTTCATGTACATCGTATAAACATTCGTCAATGATTTTATCTGTATAATACAGGTATATTTTTTGTAGAAATATTTGCATCGCCCGAGCGCCGCGCCGACAGTAATATCATCAAAAGTTCAGTACTTTTAACGCGAACGCTGATTGGTTCGATTTTTGAACTAATAAAAATAAACCTGCATCACAACTGATGAGACAGCAATGCTAGTTTTATAGTACCTATCTACCTACCTACCTACAAAAATAATAATGATATTTCTCTATCTATATAGATTTGATTTAAGTACATTTATAATCATCCCCTGTGCGGTGTATGATGTTTTATAAATTTTAAATCGTTCGTCAATATTATTGTATATATGAAATATGTTTTAAATTTTGAATCCAGACTTTAGATTTGTGATCGAATATTGAATAATAATGAATATGAAATATTAAATAATAATGAATGAAATATTAAATAATAATGAATAATAACCCTTTTTTAATTTATGTACTGTGTTCAATTAATTAGTAACTATCTCGGTAACTATCGGCATTTCTTAAGCAGATAGTTCAGACTTAGAATGGGTATTTAATTACTTTTTATCTTTTATATTTAGATTTCCGTTTTCCATGTCATTACAATCCCCTTGTAGAATTTTTTAAATGCGCGCCACGGTCCTTAGGTTAGTGCGCATGCTCCACGGTCAGTCACGATTCTGCTGTCAAATGCAAATGTCGATTTCTTCAATTTGTGTTTTGTTTTTTGTTTTCCCGTGATTTATTAATTAGTCCAAGTATACATTAATTGCATTGCAGTAAGTATTTTACAATTATTGTATACAATATAACTACCACAAAGTTTTGTTGTCATTTGCAGATATTTTATATTTAGACACTAAAGTTTAATGTGTATCCCTTTGTACATATTATACTAAGCATACCACCTATATTAGTTATAATAATTACGGCGTTTGTAGGTATCGATTTTTAGAAAAGAAACTGAGGTGTCTTTGTAATGGTCTCGGTCCACGAAAAGGAAGCTTGGTGGTCACCATTCAAACAATTGACTGATCATTGAAAAACAGGTGAAAATGCAGATGAAATGTGAACACTTTACGGGGTGTTTAAATCTTATTTTCAAGAAGGTAGGTTCGATCTATTTCAATATTAAGGAGCTTTTGTTTATTTAAATCACAACCATTGGATTTTATTACAACATACGAGTTGTGATAGGTATTTACCTATTTGTAGTAATTTGCTTTATACCTATTTCAGAGGATTATAGAAGAGCTGCAATTAATTGAAAAGGGCAGAGATCTGATGTACAGAGTGAATAAAAACAAATCAAAGAACTATGTACAAAAAGCACGTCAGATGATATCGAAGAACATATTGGAAGCCGTCGACATCCCAAGAAATTTTGTCTTTACTAGAAGTTGAAAGAAGATAGGTATGTTGTTCTTTTAATAACTCTGGTAGGCATTTAAAATCAAGTACCTGAAATTTCGAACGTTCATTGAACGAATTTCATATGAAAAAGAAAAATTAATAAAAGCCACACTTCGATTTAGGTGTAAAAACTTAAGTATTGTGGATATTTATTGTCAGCAAATGGGGCAATGAAGTGTTTATGCCTAAATCGATATGTGGTTTTTATTAACTTTTCTTTTTCATCTAAAATTCATTTAAGTGAACGTTCGAAACTTCAGGTACATATAAAATCACACGTTAAACAAATCCTCGTCATAATATGATACTCTCAACTATGACAGCGGGTACCGATATTCCTGATCTTTGACCTTTCATATCTCAAAAACTGGCGATTTTCAGATATTGTGCCCATGAAAACTTTTGATCAGGATATTATGAAGTACAACATACTACATTTTCAGCCCATTTGACTGCACCTTCTTTTCCATTTATTTTGTGCCTGCCGTGTCCTTTCTCGTATATACAAAAAAATGTTGAGTATTCTATAATTAACATTTTTACCAAATTGCCGGACAACATAAAAAATCTCACTTTAAAAACATTAAAACTAGAACTCAAACGGATACTAATAAAAAAGGCTTACTATACGGTGGACGAATATTTCACTGATGTTTTAATACATTAATAAAAAACTTACTTTTGTACTCTCAAACTAGGCTGTTCTCAAATTTATCATTGTATTGTATTGTTATACCATTTTAATATTTTAACCAAACACATTTTTATCCAAACTAGGCATATTATCTATTTTAAAATTAACTTTAATTACTGTTGTCGTCCTCTATTTATTTTCACTGTTACCATTTGTTAGTGTTTCAATTTTATTATGATATGTATTTTTTACATTAATATTAACTATATTCTTTTTTTCTGTTGTATTCTCTTAATGTTTTTGACGTGTTCTACATCCAATGAGGTATTGTATGTAAAAAGGAACAAATAAATGTATCTATCTATCTATCTATCTATCTATGATAATATCAATTTGTTTAATTTATGTTTGATCAGTTTAATTTTTTCTGTAAGATCTTTGTAAGATGTTTTTATATTTTTCAACTTTATCATGGCCAGTTTTTAAAGAGAAATAAGTACCTATTCAAATATAATACAATGTATTTTCTTTTGTAGTTGGACTAGCACGTGTATCTCCTTTGGACAGGAAGGAAATACCTTCTTAAAAATTGGAAAAGCCAAAAGAAAGTATTCAGCCAATAGGATCAGTCACAGATGATGTGTTGAGAATGAAAAGTGGACTTTCGCAATTACAAGTATCACCATCGACAACACCTGGACACTTGGTTTTGAAAATGTAAGCCCTCCAATTTTTACTATTTTTTACTTACTGACAAAAAATTCGTTATAGTAAAATATGACAGTTCATAAGTTGCAAAGAAAATTTTTTTGTTAAAAAAAATCTGAATTGAAATTTTTGTCACAATTGTTTTTTATTATTACAATTCATTTTTGTAACAAAAAATAAAAATATATTTAAAGTAACACAACTGTTTTATTTATACCTCTTCCTATTTTATAATTTAAGATGCATACTTAATTGTTACAACAATGTAAAGTAATTAATAAAATAAAATCATGTTTTGTTCTTGGCAATTTAAAACACGATTTGAAATAGATAAAACTTTAAGGTAGTGTAATATGATCATTAGATTTTTTCATAAATAACACGTTAAATATGATTTTTAAGCTGAAGTTTTAGAGTGATAAATGTTTGATCCATTTTAAAATGGTTTTTAACAGATCTTATTAACGTAAAACTATTTTTTTTACATATATTCGTGGACCTTTGTAAAGTATTGTTATAGCAAATACAGTTTTATTTAAGTTTATTTAGCATTTGTGTGCTCCATTCAATAAAATTTGATGAATAAAACATTTGACTAGTGGAAAACTGATAGTAAAAACAAATTTTCTGTGCATATATTCCACATTTACTTACATAATATTCTTCACAAGGAATATGAAATGTGGAAAATTAGAGTAAGTACCTAATAATTGAGTGTAACAATTAAACTTTAAAATTAGATATTGGATTTATTATATGCAAGTACTTCACTCATATCATGTATTCTCTTGAGTTTAATTATTATAATAATTTATTATTTGCTATAATCATAGATGAGTCGCTGCGTCATACTGAACATATTCAGAATGAAGCAGCGACTCATCAATGATTACAATAAGTAATAAATTTTTATAATAATTAAACTTTGAAGAAAATACATGACATGAGTGAAGTACTTATAGCTGCCACTGATACTTAATGTTCATTCCTACAATATACATGCATCATAGATTTATGATCCATGTGTAACATACCAGGCATCTACGGTTTAATTCCTACGAAGGTAGTACTCATATACCATGAACATGCAGTGTACATTGTGAATGTAGGATGGACCTTCCTCCTATATACCTCATGTATCTATCAGTATGTCAATATACGTTTCTGGTTCATATCTAGTTCCGTTTTGGTCTATGGGTACGTTGTAGGAATCTTACTCGTATATCGAGAGGCGGTCATCTGTACGTCTCTCTGACATTCAGATTTTCTACACGGAATACAAAATGAATATTCATTCTTAGTTCCATGGGTACATAAAGTACGTTCCGAGCACATGCTCTGAATGTAAAAATGCTATCTGGGTAACAAGGATGAGATTAAGGGATGACCTTGGGGGATGCCGGATAGGATTGGGGTGAGAGGAGAGCTATGCTGATTGACTATAAAATGGAATTGTCTCTGAAATTCCCCAATTTGTTACAGCACGTGTACAACAAAACCATTGTAATGAAATCTTTATAATGGGAAAATAAAGTAGTAGAAGAATAATGTACAATTTAAATGTAACAAACTATATACTGTATTGCTTTGAAATTTTATAATTATTTTAAAGAATGCAAAAAAAATTGTTTCAGCGTTGTGTAAAATTTGTCAAAGTGGTTTCTTCATGTACTTGGGCATTTTAGGGCTGAAGTCCCCAGGCCTTTCGGTAGCCTCTGCTAATTTTATACATTTTTGAATATTTTTTTATCTTAACGAATTGTGCGAAAAGTTAACACAGAGTATAAAGCAAGTAGAAACCAGTTCAATGAAATTTTACTTAGATAAGCTAAATTGAATAAAATAAGATATGGAAAAAATACTATCAATGCAGAAAAATAACAATAATTTCTCCTTATAGATTAGCATTCATTGAATAAAAGATAAGATAAAGACGGAATAGTGCTTGTTGTCTCCAAGAAAAAAAATGTGTTGAAGAGGTTGAAATGATAAGATTTATATATAAAATTAATAAAATACATTTAGGATCCATTTTATTTCACTTTATAGCATAAACCCGTGGCAATATGATTGTGCTCATATATTTGCCAGCACTAGCACTTCTTGGAGCCAGCTTCGCACTTCCTCATGTAAGTTTTTTCATTTCCAAACTAATTCTTGACATTTTGGATACCTATAATATATCTTAATTGATTAAAAGTACTCTTTATTTGGTAGCTAAAATTTATTGATATGTTTCGCTTGAATAAAATATGTCTGCTTGCATTCCGCGCGGCGTAAATTATTCATTTGTCGACTTTCGTAGTAATTTGCTTCCCAACCAGCAAATTTGTTTTATAATTTAAATGTTTTACGATTATTTTGTTTTATTGTTATTTTATTAATGCTTCTAAAATGCTCATTGATTATATTAGAGTTGCAGAAGACACTATTTGGTTGTCTGCAACTGAACTGTTTTATAAATTTATCATTAAAACGTTTTTACAGCAAAATTATAAATCAGTTAAGAGATTATTTTAGAAGTGTTTCCGTTACTAAGCTATAAAACATTTCAGCTTATAAAACTAAATAATTTTATAGTGCCTTTTTTGGTAACGTTCGGCAGTGTTTTCAGCATCGTTATAAATATATATTAAAATTATTTTATAGTTGTTTCCTATTATCTTATAAAACAATTATATTAAAGCACCATTTGGGATAGTTTTGCTATTGAAAGTAAATTGTTACAGAGTCTGCTATATAATTATTATATAACGTTGCAATCTACTGCAATATGGCAACGGCAATAGAATGGTTACAAAATAAAATTGTTTACGTGAACATAAAAATGCTGCTGCTAACTATGCAATAAAATATATTTGAAACAATTGATTTCCTGTGTCAGCTGTGTGTTTATATTGCATCAGAACTTATGTCTAACTCTGAGCAGACTGGTGTAGATCTTACATGCTAAAGTAGAAATTAAAAATATCAGATTTAGGACAATGGAAAAAACTTTAAAAATCTAATTTTTAGATTAATTATGCAAGTTAAGCCAATACTGTATCAGTGGCTGCATTTACAACACAATTCTAATATATTTATTATAAGAAGTTGCCAGAATATCGCGAAAGTAAGTAATTTATTGTATAAGAATCGCGTAAAAGCTATCTAGCAGCATATTGGCCCGCGCATATGCATAAAGAACAACAAACAGCTGTTTTCTGAGATGAAGTGGACTCTAACTAAATAGGCAGAACCGTATTGGAAGATTTTACTTTACGCGTATAATTTTTCAAATTTTAAATTTCATTTTTATCTTTGTAATGTCTAACAGTAAATATATTTGCCTGCCTGGTAGAAAGTGCGTGCACATGGGAAACTTTTTTTGTCAGTGAGTTATCAGAAAATTCTGTCCTTTATAAAAGTTCTGCATGAAGAAAAAGTAATTCCAATACTACAAAGAACGTACCGTTACCGCCATATTGGTCAACCATTAATCAAAATTCTTCATGTATTTCCGTCGCTTCTTATTTGAACTGTCCTCCTTCCTTATTGAAAGGATCAACCCAACCTTTCTATGTAGTACAGAGCCTACTAACTAAAATAACCTAAACTAATCTAGCGGTCATTTTTATATTATTTATTTTTTCATTTAATTTGGGAGTGAAATTTTCTTACCGAATCCCCCACGTGCTCCAATTAATTACCAGAAATTTTTCAAGCACCATGGAGATTACTAGTGAAAATCAGGCCCCATTGGGTACTGAGTTTAGGGGCTCGGGCTTCCGAGAAGCCCGTAGCGGGGGCCCGCCAGAGATCTTTGACAATTTTTTTTAAATGTCCCCCCCCCCACTCATCAATTATTAGGCGCGGAGGGGCGCCAGTGAATTTGGTACCGGGGCCCATGATTTTATGCGGGGGGGCTGGTGAAAATTTTCATAAAATGAGCAAGGGTGATAAAATGAAAACTTAATACCAATTTAACGTACATAACATAACGTACATAAATTACTGTTTTTATCAAAATGTTTGTTCCGGTTATTTTTACAGTTATTTTTCTACGCTTATAAGTTATAACAAAAATGCAAAATAAGACATTTGTGAAAAAAAATGTTATATTAATCATTTAAGATACGACCTTGTCACAAGATCGTCACCTTTAAGACACATTTTATAAATATTTTGTAAGAGTCGCCTCCAGTTTAATTATCTGCTTGTATTTAACACAAAAATATTTTATAGAAGGAAGCCATTTTTGAGACCAGCGTTCGAGGTCGTACGACAAGACATATAAGGTTTAAAAGCCACATTTTTATTAATATTTATGGCAGTAATATACGTGCTAATTATAAAATTATGATGATTAAAACAAATTGGTATTAAATTTCATTACAAAAAAATTTTAAAATATGAAATATATTTTTATAAAATTCCAGAAATTATTAGAAACCTTCAGTAAACTTAAAATTCATCAAAAACACAAGTCTTTATTATGTGAAATGGAATTTCTAACTTTATTTAAAATATGTGAAAATCGTTTAAGTTCTCTTTTTTTTTTCTATTTTTTATTTGTGATCCCAAACCTGATTTTTTCCTGTTACTAGCATTTATATTTATTTATAATTATTGAGAAGAACTTATTTAATTTCTAACGAAAAAACTGTGATATTTTTATCGAACTGTCACTAGTGTCACCTGAGAAGTACGAGTAGTTGTTGAACAATGTAATATTACATTACATTATTTCAGTGGAGGACCCAGCTTTTTGGGGCGGCGGGGAAAGGCAGTCCGTTTAAAAAAAAATTTTTCTTTTGATGAGCGGGGGGTAAAACCTGGGAAACGTGTTGGGGAAAAAACGGTAAAGGAATAATTTCGTCATCTACAACATAAATAGAACATTTACATCAGCCAACAGTGGCGGCTCGTCAGGGGAGGCTGAGAAGCAGCATATCTTCCAATCTTCCAAATTAATATCATTTACTTGTAGAAATTTCTCTAATTGTCTTTCAAAATATCAAGCCTCCTCTGCAGACAATATCACGAGCCGCCACTGTCAGCCAATGTCACATAGACGTCCTGCTGCTGTCTTCTTATAGGAACCTAAAATGTGTGTACTTGCCGTATATAAATTGGTCATCCAGAGAACGTCCGTTGCGGCACATATGATGGACGTTCGGTGTGGTATTCTCTGGTATGTATACATATCTCAGAAACGTGCTAGAGAGAAATTGGTATGCAAATATTATCATTTATTACAAAAATATTATATTTAAATCAACGGACACGAAATGGACGTCCATCCCTATATGGACTAAAAATGTACATAAAATGGACATTCACAGGACGTCCATTTCGTACAATTTGATGATAGACGTCCGGTGGAATTCTAATTTATGTCCATGGACGTCAGTACATTAAATGGACATAAAACGGACAGAAAAAGAAGAAAAAGTAGCACAAGGAAAGTTGCAGAAATTGCAACGCCTTGTCTGTCTAGGGACTACAGGAGCAATGCGCTCGTGTCCCACAGCAGCTATGGAGGCAATGCTGGACTTACTTCCTCTGCATTTGCATGTGAGGAAGGAGGCAGCACTTAGTGCCTTAAGGCTGCACTTAAATTCAGACCAGGTGACCTGGTTGGTCACTTAAGGATTCTGGAGTTAATCCATGACCAAACCCACTGACTCAATGCCAATCAAATATGACTTTGACTGCCCGTTTAATGTGCTGATTGAAAGCCGCCAGGCGGGTAGGGCCGGAGCATTGCGGTTGGAGAAAGAGTCACACATCTGGTACACAGACGGATCCAAGATGGATGAAGGGTGGGCGTAGCAGGGCCTAAATGCAGGCTATCTAAAGCCCTTGGTAACACCCCAACCATCTTCCAAGCAGAAATTTATGCTATAGATCTATGCGCCCAGGAATGCCTAAATAGAGGCACTCGAAGGGCAAAGATGGATGAAGGGTGGGCGTAGCAGGGCCTAAATGCAGGCTATCTAAAGCCCTTGGTAACACCCCAACCATCTTCCAAGCAGAAATTTATGCTATAGATCTATGCGCCCAGGAATGCCTAAATAGAGGCACTCGAAGGGCAAAGATCTATATACTTTCAGATAGTCAGGCAGCATTAAAGGCTCTCAGGTCATATACCTTTGAGTCAAAAATTGCCTGGGAATGCAGACAATCCCTGAAGCAACTGGCAAAAAACAACAAGGTTACCTTGATGTGGGTGCCAGGGCATGAGGGGATAGAAGGCAACGAATTAGCTGATAGCCTCGCAAGAAAAGGGGCTGAAGCCCCGTTTTTTAGACCCGAACCGTTCTGTGGCCTATCCAGGGGACACATAACGGAGGAGGTCCTAAAATGGGAAAAGGAACAAAAAGAGTCCTACTGGAGGAACACTCCAGGACAAAGACAAGCAAAAAGGTTTATAACCTATTCTACAAAGAATGCCACAAGGCTTCTCGAACTGGAAAAGTCCAATTTAAGGCTGATCACAGGCCTTCTAACTGGCCATTGCCCCTTGAGATACCATCTCAAGAACATGGGCATGGCAGAAGATGACAAATGCCGATACTGTGAAGCTGCAACCGAAACTGCGGAACATATACTTTGTGAATGCAAGGTGTTAATCCGCATTAGGCTAAAGTACCTAGAACAGTCGGAATTAACGCCTGAAGACATAGGGAAATTAGCCCTCAGGAAAATCGCAAGCTTTGCAAAAAGTCTTGGAATCCTGGGTAACAACTAGATGCAGGGTAATTCACAAAAGACCTTTTAGGTCGAGGTGAAGAAAGGCAAACCCAGGGCCAAGCGACCTCTTAAACAATCTACAATCTACAATCTACAATCTACAACGGACGTCCGGAGAACATTGTGTGGTATTAGGGCTGTTGGAGACCGTTCCAGGTTATTGGGCCCTTTCGGTGACATTGATGGGATCTTCATTATTATTACTATTATTGCCTACAACATCAACATTAACAAATTTTCGTTCTGTTTAGAGGATACGAAAATGGGGATGAGGGGCGCTACCCCAGCGATTTCTTAGGAGTATTTTAAATTTTGATTGTGTTTACTTGTTTTAGGCGAGCATATTCGCATTCAGAGATTATTTCGTCCACCCAAATGAAAGAAAGAGTGGGCTAATTAATGGCAGAATCGTAGGAGGGCAGCAGGCTGCACCGCATGCATACCCGTACGAAGTGGGTTTGTACGCCAACACTATTTCCGGAACGTCTTTCTGCGGTGGCTCCCTAGTATCTAAGAACTACGTCTTAACTGCTGCTCACTGTGTTGAAAAGTAAGAGAATAATCTTTGAAATAATTTTTAAAAATTATTACTTTAAAATTTCAAATTAACAAAAATTTGTGTTCAAAATTTTAAACTAGAGACGCCTCACAGTGTGGCAAAACCTACCAAAATCGCTCTGAGAGTCAACATTTGAGCTATCAACGTTTTTTTTTAATTGCAAAGAAGTGAGGAATAGTGAGTCATTGCCGTTTTGACGAATTTTATTTTTGTTACTCTCTTTAATAAAACTGTGGAGGTGGATGATGCCAAAAAAAAATTCTGAGACCTTAGCTTCTCTAAATCCCAATTTTATAGACTCCTACTTGCTTGCTTTACGTATTTACTTTCAGTTACTCTCATTTACCCCCATTTACCCGAGCCCTTCAACGGGATTGATCAAATTGATCAAATTATAATCTAGTTCCAGATCTCGTTATAATACATAAGTGTACCAAATTTCAAGTCAGTATGATAAACGGTTCCAGAGTAAACGTGCGCACAAAAAAGTTACAGACAGACAGACCGACAAACATGCAGACAGATTTTTTTGTTCAAACTTAAAATCTAAAAAAAATAACAAAAAAAATGTTTTTGTGTTATTATACTTTAACTCCATTACGTGGATATGGAAGTAAAATTCGTCAATGCGGCAGTGACTCACTATTTAAAACTCCTTTGCAAGTACTTAAAAAAGAAAAAACGTTGATAGCTCAAAAGTTAACTCTCAGAGCGATTTTTGATCGTTTTGCCACACTGTGCGCCTGTTCACGATTTTGTTGTACATTTCTAGTGTCACGTCCACATTGAACCACTACCGTATCTGATGTTGATGTTACTAAATGAAGAAGAAAAAAGCTGTTCCGTCCAATCCATTTGTTTGAAAAATTTTCATACGTACAGCAACCGAATAACTTTTCTTTTTTCTTCCTCATTTAGTATTTGATGTTCCTTATGTCGAATGATTACTTTACCTTTTTAGTAAACCTAATCGACTTACAGGGCCAGTCGAAAAGTGAGAAATTTTATTTTGGCTATTGAATAACAAACACCCTATATGAGATATCGAGCTAAAGTTTTTTATAGAGGTATTTGAGATGTGAGTCAAATGCATTATCCAATTTGCTAATTGTCTAATAGTTGATCTCAAAATTTCGACCCATTTAGAAGAACTTGGTAGGCCTTGAAAATATGAAAATTACAAATTTTTCAAAACAGTCAAATAGAACTCGTCGAGCAATATATCTCAAATTATTATTACTTTTTTTAATCGGGCAACGTGTTCCAAAATAACGAGACTTTGCGATATTAAATAGCGCACACTGTATACAAAAAAAAACAATTTTTTTAAAACAAACTATTGTCAGAAATGCATTAAAAAATTATGTTCCCATGTATCATAGTGTGACGTGTTTCCACCCCTAGGAAACCACCCTTGCAAATTCCGTGAGTTCCAAAAATTATAACAAGAGATAACCACTAACACATTTTATTAAATAATTTACTGGATACTTCACAATACTATTATTAACTTAAATGTATTTTACTGACAAAAATAACGTTTATCACTTTGTTTTCACTTTTTAGTCTTAACCTCACTTGTCAATCCAAAACTTCTTCTTCCCGCCGAGAATGCGGCCTCTTATACTTAAAAATGGCAGATCCTGATTTTTCTGTGATGACGCCACCATTCTCTAGATAGTTCCAGATGTCATCATTCTAGAGCTTCTAGTAGGTTCTTTCTCTAGTAGGTGCAAATCCTACATTCAGACATTCGAACTAACTATTGAATTTTGTGTTGCCTACATTCTGGGGTTGCAACACATCACAATAGTATTATCAGGCTTAGATGACTAAAAATAAAAGCAATAGTATATTCCACGCAATAGAAATAAGTACCGCATTTTTTCTATTCGCATAATCTATCTACCCTCACTGGTGATTGTTTCCACTCTTTAACTAGTTGGACACTTGAAGCACCCTTTAATTGGCTTGTCCCCATTAAATTATTTATAGTAGAGTGCTCGGTGCCCAGATATACGCATAAAAATAAGTTCTGTGGGGGTTTCGTTGTCACAAGCTGAATTTGATATAAAATTAATGATGATATACTGATGTTTCAAAATCTCAAAGCCGTCAAAAAATGTCCTACTCAAAAGGTCATTATAATCAAAAAACCAGTTATTTCTTAGTGAATTGATATTTCTACTATTGAGTAATAGCAAATCCTTTTAACCATGAATAGAAGTAGTCAAAATAAGTGGATTTTCGAACAGACCCACCCCGAGAAGTCATGCTCCCCCCGTCCCCCCTCAAAAGCGCTACCTTTATCTGCCTATATATATATATATTTTTTTCTCAAAAATGGTAGGAGCCAGAGGAATGATCTTGGCGCCATTCGGTAGAGTATAAAATTTTGCATAAGACCCTCTATTTGCTTTTTGCTATTTTCTTTTTTTTTAAGGCCCCACAGCAAAAAAAAAGGGTGAGGAGCCTTCCAATAACGACACATGTTTGGCTATACCTCGAAAACGGCCCAATAAATCAAAATTCTACAAGATATAAAAAATAAAGACCATTATTTTTTCTATCGATTAGTATATTATTTGCATATGTTATTTGTTTATATAAATCCGTCAGTGGCGTACAAAGAGAAAGCTGCACATGTGCATAATGAATTTATTTAAAATAATTTATTATTGTTGTCCAAACTGCGAAAATATTGATTGTACCTGTTCAAAATTATTACGTTATTGTTTGTAACAACAATAAATTATTTTAAATAAATTAATTATGCACATGTGCAGCTTTCTCTTTGTACGCCACTGACGGCTTTATATAAACAAATAACATATACAAATAATATACCAATCGATAGAAAAAATAATGGTCTTTATTTTTTATATCTCGTAGAATTTTGATTTATTGGGCCGTTTTAGAGGTATAGATAGCCATACATGTGTCGTTGTTGGAAGGGTCCTCACCATTTTTTTTGTTGTGGGGCCTTAAAAAAAAGAAAGTAGCAAAAAGCAAATAGAGGGTCTTATGCAAAATTTTATACTCTATCGAATGGCGCCAAGATCATTCTTCTAGCTCCTACCATTCTTGAGAAAAAATATTTATACAGTGTGTCCCAGGATAGATGTATCAAGAGGTGTAATGGACCAAAAATTTTGGATTTTTGAAATGGTATTTGGGGATTGAGTCCTGCTTGTTGTAAAACTAAAGTATACCAAAAATGACTTCTACAGGGTGTTTTATAAGCAAAGTTGTAAAAATCACTACTAATAAAGTACCTTTATTTTTCAAAATATGAAAAAATTCCACTAAGAAAAGTTATTTAGAATGCAATTTTATACCTCTATACCAAATTTCAGGAATATAAAATTATTTTTTTGAAATTTCCCATTTTTTCAATAAATTAGTATTTTATTTTGAACCATTCAATTAAAACTGCATAGAAATTATTTTTTGTGAATTATTATTTAAAGCTATGTAGAAGCTAAAAGTAGACTATGAGAAAAGCAGTGGATGATTAACATTTGCTCCTACACAACTTTAAATATGAATTCAACTCTTAATTCGCAAAAAATGGGAAGTTTCAAAAAAATAATTTTATATTCCTAAAATTTGGTATAGAGGTATAAAATTGCATTCTAAATAACTTTTCTTAGTGGAATTTTTTTATATTTTGAAAAATAGAGGTACTTTATTAGTGGTAATTTTTACAACTTTGCTTATAAAACACCCTGTAGAACACCAAATCAAGTCATTTTTGGTATACTTTAGTTTTACAACAAGCAGGACTCAATCTCCAAATACCATTCCAAAATTCCAAAATTTTTGGTCCATTACACCTCTTGTTACATCTATCCTGGGACACACTGTATATAGGCAGATACAGGTATCTCCTTGGAGGGGGGCAGGGGGAGCAGGCATGATTTCTCGGGGTGGGTCTGTTCGAAAATCTACTTATTTTGATTAATTCTATTCATGGTTAAAAGGATTTGCTATTACTCAAAAGTAGAAATATCAAAACACCTAATTCACTAAGAAATAACTCGTTTTTTGATAATGACCTTTTGAGTAGGACATTTTTTGACGGCTTTGAGATTTTGAAACATCAGTATATCATCATTAATTTTATATCAAATTCAGCTTGTAACAACAAAACCCCCATGGAAGTCACAATAAGCGTATTAATGCACTCTACTATTTATTAAAATATAAAATGCAGTGCACACCCAACGCCTAGCTGGATCCAGCCAGACATCCACGGCACACAGTGGGGGATTTTGCTATACTTTTTTCAAAATTCTGTAAGTCGCTCAATTTTGAACGGATTTTGATGCGGTTGGTAAAATGCTTGAAAAGTTTCACTCTTTGACGTGCACGTGCTACTTTCTCATAAACTGTCACATACAACCTGTAGAAAATGTAATACATATTTCTTACATGCAGTAACATTTAAAAAAAAAATGAGATTTTATTTAAAATTTACTCTCTTTTAGGGGTTGATATTATATTGTTTAGGTTTAGAGAATATTATTTAGGTATAATGCAAATCACAACTTACACACTTTTTTATTTACTATGAAAATACCTATTTTCTGTATATTGTTGCCCTAATCTGGGCACGCTAATATACTAGTTAGGTAAATACTTTAAAACACTCATTATTGGAGAATCAATCAAAACAACTACTCTTCTAGCTAATACTGACGAAGTATTGAATTACATGATAGGATTCTTAGTATTTTAAAGAAAAATTATATTTTGAAAATACGTAAATCATTTATTTACATTTAGTCATTCACACTTTTTTATATTTAATATGAAATTATCTACTTTCTGTATATTGGTAGCTTAATCGGGTCACGCCAATATACTACTTAGGAAAACACTTTAAAACACATTATTGGAAAATCAATCAAAACAACTACTCTTGTAGCTAATACTGACGAAGTATTGAATTACATGATAGGATTCCTGGCTTTTCAAGGCAAAAAAAAATATTTTGAAAATACTTCGTCAGTATTAGCTAGAAGAGTAGTTGTTTTGATTGATTTTCCAATAATGAGTGTTTTAAAGTGTTTTCCTAAGTAGTATATTGATGTGACCCTAATCGGGTCACATCAATATACTACTTAGGAAAACACTTTAAAACACTCATTATTGGAGAATCAATCAAAACAACTACTTTTCTAGCTAATACTGACGAAGTATTTTCAAAATATTTTTTTTTGCCTTGAAAAGCCAGGAATCCTATCATGTAATTCAATACTTCGTCAGTATTAGCTACAAGAGTAGTTGTTTTGATTGATTTTCCAATAATGTGTTTTAAAGTGTTTTCCTAAGTAGTATATTGGCGTGACCCGATTAAGCTACCAATATACAGAAAGTAGATAATTTTATATTAAATATAAAAAAAGTGTGAATGACTAAATGTAAATAAATGATTTACGTATTTTCAATATATTTTTTCTTTAAAATACTAAGAATCCCATCATGTAATTCAATACTTCGTCAGTATTAGCTAGAAGAGTAGTTGTTTTGATTGATCCTCCAATAATGAGTGTTTTAAAGTATTTACCTAACTAGTATATTAGCGTGCCCAGATTAGGACAACAATATACAGAAAGTAGGTATTTTCATAGTAAATAAAAAAGTGTGTAAGTTGTGATTTGCATTATACCTAAATAATATTCTCTAATCATGATAAAAGCAAATAAATAAAAAAATAATTAATTGTAAAAAATATTGTTTAGGGGTTGTACGTAAAAACGGACTTCAGAAATGGAAAAAGAAGACCAACATACCTTATAAGGGCCATTTTGAGCCCCCAATATTAATTTTTTCCATTACATCCAAAATTCACCCCCCAAAAAGTGTGCGTATCATTAATTTGCAATATATATGATTATTTTACTTCCAGGAAATGCCCAGTAACCTTTTTCTTAAATACATTAACTTTTAAAATGATTTTGATTTTTTTTTAATTTTCCCTACTTTAGGGAACATCACATTTTCTAGGGGTTGTACGTGATAGTTTATGAGACAGTGGCACTTGCATGTTAAAATGTCAAACTTTTCAAGCATTTTAAGCCCAACGGCATCAAAATCCGTTCAAAATTGAGGGACTTACAAATTTGAAAAAAGTATAGAAAAACCCCCCACTGTGCGGCACAGTAGCGCCGTGGCAGTTGAATGACAGCGCGGTAGGGCACTCGTTTCACTACAAGTGAATAAAAAATGATCGCATCTTAATATGTGCCGAAAGTAAAAATAAAACTTAATTGGTAAATCGATAAGTTTGATTTTATTAACTAAATCACTATGTTGTTTTAATTTATCATTTGTTTACATTTCAATTATTTGTATTTATCTATTATCATTAATTTGTTGCGACTGTAACAAGTATGTGTTTGTGAGCACCATTTTATGATGTATACAGACGTTTCGTAAGATCTTTATAACCGATAGGTATATTACTCTAATCTTTTCTATATGTTTCTACATAAATTTTGTACTGATCATAATGTTGACTTATCTTATCCATATTCTAATAAAATAAAATTTAAAAATATAAAAACCCCCTACATTAAAAGGATAAATATTTTAAAATAGCGAAATACTTCTTCTAGGGCAATTAAAGTTCTATATCAAAAAATAATTGGAACATCTTTCAGGACATAGTATAGACTGGGAAAGGACATTAAATCATGTGAAATCCAGCAGCAAAGGGTCTCGCCGGTTAAGTATATGGAATTGGGTCCGGCGGCTTATTGGACTATTCATTCACATAATTGCTGCTTATGACTAGGAATGCTCAATAAAATATGTAATAAACCTCTATCCCCTATCAAAGCTGGGCCAAGTACACAAAAGATGTACTCAAGTACCAAGTACCAATTACTAGAAATGATTTCCCACAAAGTACAAAGTATAGAGTACTACCATAATTTTTTGGGTACTTAATTACAAGTATTCGAGTATAAGTACTTGAACCATCCAAGTACTTCATACGAATACACTTAAAATTTGATTGATGGTAAAAAGAGGAAGTAAGATGTCTATACTTTTTATTATATTAATGCTTAAAGTCCAGTCAATGAATATATTGTAGAATGCATGGAATATGCGAGACTTTTTGACTTCAGAACTTTGTTAGGAGTAGTGTATATCAAATTGAAGGAAATTTAATGCTCTACAACTTCGTTTCTGACAATTTTTCTGAGAAACGATTGTGGGAGGCGCTAGAATCAAATGTTTGACAAAAAGAGTTAGGTAAAAATGATTTTTTCGAAAAGTATCGATTTTCAATAACGTATATCTCGAAAACCGTTGGAAATTCGACAAATATGAATGGAAACAATTTTATAGGAAATTTAATTAGCTTTCATTTTTATTTGAAACATATTTTTTCTAGAGTCCACCGTTTCCGAGATATAATCGAAAAACCCAAAAATGGGACCTTCCCCCCCTCCTCCCACCGTAAGCTCACCTCACAGGGGCGGGGACTTTTAGCATATTTACCTGCTAACTATTCCTAATGAAGTTCTGAAGTCAAAAAGTCTCGCATATTCCATGTACTCTACACTCCTCTTTTGAGCACTCATTGACTGGATTATTAATATTAATTAAGTTACTAAAATAAAATGTACTTCTGTCTCTTTTTGACACACGTGTTTTGCTTCTGTTAAGAAACAAAATCAAATTAATACAGTTAAATTCAAAGGTGTTTGTCGTGCTTACCGACTTGCTACTTATTGGTTTACTTTATTGGCTTTCATGATTACCAATGTTTGGAAGTTTTCATCACTAAGAGCATGGCGTCGACGACAATTTACTATGGATGCATATGAAAAAAGATGCTCAACTGGAGCTGATGAAGGGAGACAGGTGTTGTAGTGAATGAAGAGTTTTCTAATTAGAGGGTAATCTTCGAGCATGTTCAAATTTTTCCTCTTATCATCTAGGAACTTGTACAGTTCTGATTCAACTTTATGTGTTTTTAATGTTGCAATAGGATGTGTGCTAGGTGTTACAGGATTAATTGTATCTCCCATTTTCTCAAAATCCCTGCTAGAACGAGGATCTGTTAATTCATTGCTATTGTCAGTCACTGTTTGGTTTCTCTGTTACAAGCAGGATCAGACTGGCTGAAACTGGATTTATATGTACTATGTACTCGTGTACTTGAATTTTGAAAGTTCGAGTACAAGTACTTGTATTTAATTTTACGAGTACACGTACCAAGTACTGACTCAAGAAGGTACTCGAGTACAGAGTACACAGTACATGAAATGTACTCTAAGTACCAAAGTCAAGTACTGCCCAGCTCTGTCCCCTATATTACCAGAGTTATGAGGGTGACACCCTCTACTTTAAAATTATTTTCTTTCAAAAGTATTTAAGCTAATTAATTGAAATTAATAGGAGACCTTGATATAAAATAGCTTTATATTTCACATTTTTTTAAATTCCTATCATCATTTAGTATATAAAAAATAATAATTTAATTTTTGAGGGTGCTGTTTTTATATCAACCCCTTGAGTGACACCTACCAAAAAAATTTATATTATTTAACACTAACATAATTATCTTGTGTAAAAATTACTTCAAGGTCAGATTGGTGGAAGATGCATAAAAATATAAATCTAAGTAATGAACACAGGCACACAAAAAAAATTGAGTGCGAAGACCTAGACCACTTAATTCCTACTCATTTGGAAGATAATAATCGAAGAAATATACTACTACTTTTAACTTGGCTCTCAATTATTTTTTTCTGCTTAAGAAATATTGATTCTATGAGAATATTCTTAGGCCATTTTAATTAATCCACAGTAGTATCTCCTCAGGAAGGGACACCGGCGAAAAACGTTTCAAACAAAAGTTGTTCATTTCAGAGGGGGACATCTTTTGGGTAGAACAGTTTTCCACCTCCACCCCTGATGAACGGGGGGTGGGGTTATCCTTTGAATTTTCAATGGCACTCTCCATTTTTGATCGCATATTCTGATTCTACGAAAAAAAATGCGTAACTTTTGTACCAAACATATTTTTCTCCCCCTCCACTCTCATGAGTGGGGATGGGGGTGTAACTTTCGAATTTTCAAAAACCTGCAGGCGAACATCTCTGAATAGGGCATTTTTAGGAAAAATATTTCAAACAAAAGATATCCCTCTCTGATCTAAACAACTTTTGTTTGAAACATTTTTACTAAAAATGCCCTAGTTCAGGGATGTTCCCCTGTAGGTTTTTGAAAATTCAAAAGTTACTCCCATTCCCGGTCATCAGGGTGGAGGGGGAGAAAAAAATGTTTGGTACAAAAGTTATTTAATTTCTTCCGTAGAATCAGAATACGCGATAAAAAACATAGTGTCGTTAAAAACTCAAAAGTTAGCCCCACCTCCCGCTCATCAGGGGTGGGGTGTGAAAAACTGTTCTACCGAAAAGAGGTCCCCTTTCGGGGAACAACTTTTGTTTGAAACATTTTTCGCTAGTGTTCCTTCCTGAGGAGATATTACTGTGGATTGATTAAAATGGCTTAACCATATTGTCTAATAAAGTCAATACTTGTTAAACAAAAAAAAATTGAGAACCAAGCTAAAAGTAGTAGTATATATTTTTGATTATTAACATCCAAATGAGTAGGACTTCAGAGATCTAGGACTTCCAACTTAATTTTTTTTTGTGTGCCTCTACTATTGTTCATTACCTTAGTTTATATTTTTTTAAACACCTTCCACCAATCTGACTTTACAGTAATTTTAACACACGATAATTATAAATAAATACATATTATTTCTGCTTACATCATTGTTAAAAAATATTATTTTGGGTATTCAGCAGATAACTTTCAAAGAAAACATTCGTTTCTTTCATATATCATTGGTGTAAGTCTGACCAAAAAAGAAAGATCAGCAAGACTCCCCCTACGGTGACTTGTCGACTTCTTTCATATACCTACCATATCTAAGATTCAGCATGAAAAGTAATAAAACAACCACTCTTTCTATATATTGATGATTCAAGTCTGATCATGCCAATATATATATAATATTAAGTATCTCTAGCCCTACCTAGAGGATACTACATCACAATCAAACGTATTTTCTTGACTTTGAAATGTAATAAACGTTTGATTGTGATGTAGTATCCTCTAGGTAGGGCTAGAGATACTTAATATTATATATATAAATTGGCATGATCAGACTTGAATCATCAATATATAGAAAGAGTGGTTGTTTTATTACTTTTCATGCTGAATATGGTAGGGGTATGAAAGAAGTCGACAAGTTACCGTAGGGGGAGTCTTGCTGATCTTTCTTTTTTGGTCAGACTTACACCAATGGTATATGAAAGAAACGAATGTTTTCTTTGAAAGTTATCTGCTGAATACCCAAAATAATATTTTTTAACGATAATTATGTCAGTGTTAAATAATACAGATTTATTTGGTAGGTGTCACTCAAGGAGTTGATATAAAGACAGCACCCTCAAAAATTAAATTATTTTCTTTTATATACTAAATGACGTAATAGGAATATAAAAAAAAATGTAAAATATAAAGCTATTTTATATCAACATCTCCTATTATATTAATTTCATTCAATTATCTTCAATAGTTTTGAAAAAAAATAATTTTGAAGTTTTTGTTACCCCCATAATTATGGTAATATAGGGGATAGAGGTTTATTATATATTTTATTGAGCATTCCTAGTCATAAGCAACATTCATGTGAATGAACAGCCCAATAAGCCGCTGGGCCCAATTCCATATACTTAACCGGCGAGACCCTTTGGAAATGTTGGGAAACACGCGGTTTCTTGTCAATTTGAGGTCGCTGACTCCAAATCTGTCTGCTGCCCAGCTGAATGTTTTTAAATAGGCCCAAAAAGTTCAAAACGGCTGCCTATTTTCGCACATGTAACTCCAAAAATGTAACTGATACGGAAAAAGTACTGCCTACAGACTAAAATTGTAGAGCATAAAAAATACGTCACAAAATGTGAAAATAAATTACCTCTATAAATTGTACCACCCATAGACGTGCTGTAAACATGTTCCTTAATGAATTTCCAACAACATAAATCCTATGATCCAAGAATCTTGCCGGCCATTACGCACCTTCCAATTCAAACAATCAAATCATCGTTCCTTGATACATTAATGTTGTTGTTAATTTCAGCGCCCTAAGTGCCGACCTTATATTTGGCGCCCAAAACATAGACGACAGGGAACCCTCACAAATTAGGGTGCATAGCGAAGATTTTGTTGTACACGCAGGATGGGATAGAAATCAACTGATTAATGACATAGCCCTTATTAAACTTAATCCACCTATAGAAGAAACTGATGACATCAGAATTATCAAAATCACAAATGGCGTCTCGTCCTATGCAGGAGACAGCGGTAAGTTTCTGCAAACGAGCCAAAAATCAAAAAAATATATATTTTTATGTATCGATGTCAGGAATAACTGAAAACCTACGCTATTCCATTTATTTTTCACAAAGATGAAAACGAAGAGTAAGGTATTTGAGCGGACATTTCTAAAATCATAAATATCGCTCGCAGAGAAAAAAACTTCACACCGTTATGTTAGTGATAAAATGTTGAAACACTTTAAAATATCTGTGTATGTCCGTCTGTAATCTTCCTTGTAAGCACGTTAACAAGTGACGTTACTGAGACGTCATTTTTTCGTCACGTGACGACGTCGACCAAAATGACGTCAAAATGACGTCAATCTGCTGCCTGGGATAAATTTAGATCACTTTTTGACAAAACTAATATATGACACTGGCTAATGGCTATTGGCCAATGAACCCTAGATCCAAAAAAATCCTATACTGTTGATGATATTATTATACAGCCAAAAAAATATAATTGTAATTATTAATAAGACGTTTATTATTACCATGTAATTAATGCTAAAAATCCACTTATTATTATTGTATTTTTAAAGATTCTGTAAATAATTATTGGGGTGGCAATTTTGTAAAACTAATGTTTTTTTGTCTGGTGTTTAATATCACTAAATAAAAACGTAATAATGACGAATTTGATCTACGTCATAATGCCATACAAATGCAGACGTCTTTAACACGTCACTGGTGTTTAAAATCACTAAATAAAACCTAATAATGACGAATTTAATGTACAGCATTATGACGTACAAATGCAGATGTCATTAAGACGTCACTTTTTGGTAACATGACGTCGCTGACGAATAGTTACCAAAAAATGACGTGACCGTGTTGTCTGGGATACGTCAGCCAATGTTTTTCCCTACTTATGGATATCAAAACTAACAAATTAAAACCAATGCGAAGTACAGTGAAATGGCTTGATAGCGCTTTTTTGCAAATTAACATTCAGCTTTATAAAAAAAATTATTTATATTTTATTTTATGACAATGGCTGAAACAATAAAATAATGTAGGAACGTTTCTTTTTACGAATTTGAAATTCATTTATTTAAAAAATCAGCAGCAACCAAACTCGGTAGCTGTTTAATCTATATGTTATATCAATACCTTCATTCTATATTATTGTTAATTACAAGGAAATCATATACCCGTTTGCCATAATAGTGAAGTCGATTAGGGTTTAACCTCGGAACCTGACGAAAAAGGAAGAAATCGTCTGAAACTGTTTGCAACTTATTTTTTATATTAAAGATTGCAAAGTTTACCAGTTTTTCTCGTACGTTTGTTAATAATTTATTGTTTAAACAAATAATAATATTTTTTAAGTAAAACTAAAAAAAGTAATTACTTAATTACTGGAACTGAAAGAAAATAAAATTTTGAGGAAAAAAGATTATACGCAAGTTTTTAATAAATTGTTAGTTTTTAAGTTACAACGACAACCTATAAAGTAGGAATGAATGAAAGAATGAAGAAATTTTCGTATGATTGATAGTTATAGAGATATAAAAGTTTAAAATTGGCGCCCGAGCGTTTGTGAGACGTAGTATTTAGTTTAAGGGTTAAATAACTCAGAAACTGCAGCATTTACGTCAAAAATTCATCAGATGGGAAAATTGGAGTTAAAAAAAAGAGATCGCTCAAAATGAGGTACTTACATTGGGATTTAAAAAATCAAAATCAAAGGCATATTAATAGTAAAATAATTATTTCTATTTTTGAAGACAGTACAAATCATCTATTTTTCTTTCAGGTCTTATAGCCGGATGGGGCAAGACGTCAAACAGCCAGGAAGGAGTTACACCAGTTCTTAGATATGCCGTTAGCAACATCTTAACTAACGATGAGTGCAAAAATATTGACCCGTACGCTGGAGTAATTACACCTACGCATCTATGCCTATCTGGCTATACTACTAGCGGAATAGTCGGCACTTGCAATGGAGATTCTGGCGGTCCTCTCGTCTCCAACGGAATCCAGATTGGAGTGGTTTCCTTCGGGTATAACGACTGTGAGGCTGGCAAACCATCAGTATTCACCAGGTTGACCGCGTTTAAAGACTGGATTAGAGAGCATTCTGATATAGACCTTTGATTTGTTATCGCTAATAAAATATAGATAATTGTTTTGTTGAATTGTTTCTTTTCACACCAGGAGTTGGACAGTCGATGTTTCTTAATCGCGATAAGGATTAAGTACTATTATTCTCATATGACACTACCTCCCGCACATGGTAGTCACTTTAAGGCCTTAACGGAATTAAGGGGGTTGTATTACCTCTGGATGGCTATTCTGTATTGTCGTTTTCATGAGAAAGTGGGCGGAGTTCTTATTAACTTATTAAAGAACCATGAAAAATCTATCTAGGCCCATAAAGACAAAAAAAAAAAAAATTTCCCCATTATGCAACATGCCACAATGTATTTTTTGGAACTATGCCAAAAATGAACTTAGAAAATAATTTTTAACACATCAGGAGAAGGCATTAGAAGTAAAAAAGTTAAAGGGAGACGAATATTTTTGCTAAAAATGGAAAAATGTAGCACACCGAAAGCGGCACCGAATCCGGAATACGGAAGTACGCCAATTTCTTTGTTTTCTTTCTTTTATATATGTTATGTCGTTTTATGACCTGGCAAATATTCACATAAGAGCAATAAATAAAGGCGTATAAAACTGTATGAATTGTAATTTAAAAAAATTAAAGACAAAGTAGTGAAATTAGAAAAGTGCAAATAGTCGAGTCAATGAAGCCTAAAATCGTCAAAACTCCTTAATTCTCACCAACAGCTCCGATTTTGATCATTTTTTTTCAAATGTGTGTTTTTTAATATTATTCAAAATCAGAAACATCCCAAGTGGCGTAAATAATTATTTATATTGTTTACACAATAATAATATTTACAAAAAAATTTATTTTAAAAATTTTTTTTCGCAATATTTATAAAATAGTAGCATATGTTCAAAATAAGGCAGTCGTGGGCTTGGAATGATTGAAGCAAGCGACGCATTTCATCTATTAGTACATCTAATATGGATCATTGAACCACTTCTTGGCCGGCTCAGACACGCGTCGTTTACCGCCTGCACCCCGCCGAAGGGTGAAATTTTCAAATGACTGTATCTCGGTAACCGTTTGAGATAGCGCGTCCGTTCAAACGCCAGATTGTTTGTATTTAAGAAGTGATTAAAAATGTTCATTACAATATATACACATTTTTTAGTATTTAGCGAGATAATTAAAAAAAAACTAATATGTTTAGAACAACTCCTTTAAATGTTATCGAATAACTTCAAAACGGACAGTCCTAATAGAAATATGCATCTCATAAAAATGATTGCCTATACTGTTAGCTTTATTTTGGTGTAAACATATCTGCACTTGCAGTCATCCAAAGCGGTTTAAATAATTTAAATAGTAGTAGTTAACTTAATTATATTCTCTGTGTATTATAAGGAGGGACACACACACACACACGCCTGTTGCGTATAATAAATTACTAGAACAATCTGAAAACCATATTTTTGTATATTTTGTTTAACTGAACAAAACAATACGTAAGGTAAGTGTATGTTTATAGATTGTAAGTTTCCTCAAATGTTTTTAAATTCGAACTGAAATTCTCATTGTATAAGTCTAATAAAATGCAAGTGTTATAACATAATTTCTTCTTCTCCCTCGCTTGAGTCACCATTGTCCAAATTAATACTTTATCTTTCTAAATTTTCACAAAGTTCTTCTGAAGCTTCGCACTCACACATCTCTGTGCATTTCAACTGATTTGTTACACATTTGCATCGTTTAGTATTGCATTTTTTTTTACAGCCGCATCGAACCAAATTTAATATTTCTGGTGGTGCGCAATCTTGTGTGCAGAACACAGGTACCAAATGTCCTGCTTCGTTACTTTGCCATCCAAAATCAGTAGGATTCAACAGGTCGCTTTTTGGAATGTGGGAACTATTCCAAATAAAAGTTGTAATCTTGCTCTTTGCAACGCTGGATACAACCTTTCCTTAGTGGGTGGTAATTGATCATTCTGTTGTTGCATCTTTGTAAAACACCACCACCTTAACTCGGCCAATGAGCAAATATTTGAGCTAGCATAGACATTACAAATAAATTTTTCTAAATCGTCTATGACTGTATTTATATCAGTTTCTCTGTCGCCTAAAGAAATAAGCGCTCTAAGGATCTTGTCATCTGCCTGTTGAAAAACTTTCCAAAATGTCAGTTTACCTGCAAAATTAAATATCAGATTTAAGAACCAATTAAGGAGGCGGCTTGTTTACCTTTCTTAGAGAATCCACCAGTACTGTCGCAACCAGAAATTGCATGTAATGCCGGAAGTGCTTCTCTTTGCAGATCAGTTAGATTTTTCCATAAAACATTAATGCCAAGCTTTCTCTTATGAACACCACTACCAATAATACACAAAGTGTGTGATTCATAATATTTTATTAACAATATTAATACGTCGGTGTCAGGCGAAAATATGTTGAGCGACACTGATCCTTTGGAACAATGTTTTTTAGAGGCATAAATACAATGCAGGATGATTTCTGTATCGGCCTCTTCTTGTGTGCTTGCTAATTCCTTTACATAACCAGTGTCATTACAATAGCAAGTTTATTTCCAAGCAATTATTAAAGTTTGATTGCCGAATAACTTGCTTTTTACAAATTTTTTGGAGAGGTAATTAATTAAAGCTTCTTTGGTATCATTGTTTGATAAAAGACCTCTCATTTGTATGTTTGATATAAACACCACAGATAGTAGACAACCCCCAAATCCAAAGCCAAGGCTGTCCGGAAGGGGGTTACACATTCGGAAAAACGCAGACGCAGATATATTTGTACAATCTTCAATATGGAAGTGCTTGAGCGTTTTTGTGGTTTTGTACCGTTTTTGTCTTGTTAGTTGTTTAATAGAACTATCTTTATAGGTATCAGAAATTAAATGTAACTCGTCAAAATGAGAATATTTTTGGAGTATACAGGTTTCAAAGCTCTTCCATAGATCTAAGCAAGTTCTCACTATCTTAGCTTTTTGCAAAGTATGCATTTCGGCCATTCCATCTACAATGGCAATATTGTAATCTTTTAATTTATCGGAAGCATAATAATTATAACGTAAACTTGCACAGCTAGACTTAATTGCAACATATTATATTATACTAGCTGACCCAGCAAACGTTGTTTTGCCATATAAATTATAAATTTTTGTCCAAAAAATAAAAAGAAAATTTCTGGATAGGGCTACCCTTATCACCTAGGAGTATAAAAAATAGCCTACGACCTATTCTCAGACCTACCAAAATATACACCAAAAATTTCATAAAAATCGGTCAAGCCGTTTCGGAGGAGTTCGATAACAAACACTGTGACACGAGATTTTTATATATTAGATTAGTAGACCTGTAAACATGCGCCCGAGCATGCGGTCCTCCGTTATATATATTATCTAAACCACCTTGGATAACTGCAAGTGCAGATATGTGTACACCAAAATAAAGCTAAAAGTATAGGCAATAATTTTTATTCGATGCATATTTCTATTAGAACTATCCGTTTTGAAGTTATTCGATAATATTTAAAATATTAGTTTTTTAAAAATATCTCGCTAAATACTAAAAAACGCATATATATAGTGTAATGACCATTATTAATCACTTCTTAAATACAAACAGTCTGACGTTTGAATGAACGCGATATCTCAAACGGTTACCGAGATACAGTCATTTCAAAATTTCACCCTTCGGCAGGGTGCAGGGGGTAAACGACGCGTGCCTGAGCCGGCCAAGAAGTGGTTCAATGTTCAATATTACATGTACTTACAGGTGCAATTGGTCGCTTGCTTCAATCACTCCACGAAAGTACATATACATATGCGGGACTACTAAAACATTGACTTGAAAATTTAAGTTCAAAAATGTTTCTCACAGTCGGGGTTGATAATTATTTATATTGTTTAAACAATAATAACAACTTTTATAGGAAAAATCTATTTTTTTTAGGTTTTTGCCCCGATATTCATGAAAATGTTAATTTTCCGCCATCTTTGACTTAGAGCATTCTGGTTTGGTGCATTATATTTGACCATAGATTAGTTTCGTTTTTGGTTTTGTTTGGTGAAATGGCTTCTTCTTATCGAAAAATATTGAATTGTGATTTTTTCGGACATTTTTGGTGTTTTCAATTTTTTCCAAGATGGCGGATTGACCTATACATATTGGATAGTTCTATATCTTTTCAAATTTTATTTCAAATAAGCTAGTATTTTTAAAATTCCTGGACAATTACTAGTACAAGATATATTAAGGAGAGAAGTAGAAAATCCGCGAAAGCGCGTCAAAAAGTGCATATGACTTTTGACCCACAAGGAATTTTTGGGCACAAATATGTTTTTCGTAATACATAAGAATCAACAATAAAATTTCAGGTGGAATGTTGTCACTGAAAGAAATTGAATTAAATCAATTCAACTGTACTAAATATTTCAAAAATATTCATGAAATGCATTTTCAGGAATTCAATTTAAATTTTAGCGAGTACACATGAGTACCAGTTTGACTTTAATTTTTAAACTAAAATAGTTTGATATAATAATATACCAAATTCACAATGTGGACGTATGTGGAAATAAACTATATCCTATTAGTCCACGTAAATTAGACATTTTAGAAGAAATAATTTATAAAGTAATAATATTTGAGATGCGTGCTCTAGATGGGGTTAGAAATAGATACCCGAAAAGTTCCCCCCCATTTAGGGAGGGTCTTTTAGGGCGCTCTTTTTTTGCAAGAAACCACCCCTAACGGGGACTTAAAACTGATTTTTCACTTTTATCTTGTAACCGTTCGTCGGAAGAGAAAAGAAGTATAAGGAATAAAAAATGTGTCGTTAATTTCTGCATAAAAAATGTCCTATTAACCTTGTAGCTTATCCTCACCTATTACCGGCACGGTAGCTCAATCGGTTAAGGCGTATTGAGTGGCGAATACGCTGATCGACTCGCTACCGCGCTCTGGGTTCGACCCCCAGCCCCGGTATTGACAACACCGGTGGGTGTGGATGTATGTCTGCGTTTTTCCGAATGTGTAACCCCCTTCCGGACAGCCTTGGCTTTGGATTTAGGGGTTGTCTACTATCTGTGGTGTGTTTATTACGCACTAACAGCCTCCGAACAGAGGAGCGCACAGGTAAAAATCGACCCTATTCGAAGTTTCACAGCGAATATCTAAAAACCGATTACTTTAACGAGAAAAATGCTCAGGAATGAATTTATAGAGCGGAATTCTGTTGTTACGCAGGGAATGTTGACGTAATGCCTCAGATTTATTTATTTATTTATTATACTGTACAGCAAACAGATAAATCCAATTACATGATGCACAGTGTATGTGGTAATACAGGTATAAACATGTGTGACATAGATTACAAGACCATACAAATAAAAATATGCAATAAAAACAACAATTAAAAACACGATTTAAAAACGAGAATTAAAACTACATCAGAAGCACAGCATATAAAATCACTCATAAATAAGACATTAACACATTTCTATTAACATTACAGATATCTATATCATTGTTCCTTACGAAGTTATTTACTACAAATAGACATTGTTCTGTTGGTGAATTTAGGTTTGAGATTTTAAACATACAATTTCTTACTCTTAAAACTATATCAGGCACATTAAAGTTAATAGCGTATAATATTTCAGGTGCATTAAAATTATCATGCAAGATATTATAAATAAACAGGATTTGAGCTGTCTCACGTCGTTCAGAAAAAGGCTTATATTAAATTCGATTAGTTGTCTATTATATGATATTAAGTGTGGCTATACTTAGGGATTGCAATTTACCGGAAGTTTTAATAACCGGTAAATCGGTAAAAAAAATGTAAATAACCGGTTAACCGGTATTTACCGGTAATTTTTAGAATGGATGATTAGGGTGGCGAAAATGGCAGTTGTCTTTTTCCATGTACAAAATTATCTAAATTTAACAAAAAACATTTTTATAGACGTATATTTAATATAATGAGCAAACAAAAGTTTTTTTATCAACAGTAAAATCAGTAAGAGCTTTTTTTTTATCGGATAAATTTCTCTTTGTAACGAAATCATTTAGCCAATCAGTGATTTTATAAGAAAAACTGACATGAAAAAACCGCGAGACCGGAGGTCGAGCGATTTTGTCAAATGTCAGTTTTTCGAGCACAATTACTGATTGGAAAAATTTTGAGTTAAAAAGAAATTTATCCATAAAAGAAAAGCTCGAGTGTTTTTTGGCAAGATAAATTAACGACATGTGAACGAACAACAACAATAATTTATTAAAAATAATTATAATTTTCCCAAAAAGACTCATATTGTACAGTATAGTTTCCACAATACTTAAAAATTATAGCTGACAGTACAGATTTTAAAGTGACGTGCGACTACTAGATGTACTCTGCTTTTGAGGAACAGGCATTTTTATCGGTGATAAAAAACGATGCACCTTTTTATCGCTGTCAAAGTGACAAAAATGTGACTGTCAAATAGACTTTTTTATATAGGAGTTAATTTGTCAAAAAGAAAGAATATAAATAAAATAAATTTAAATAAATAATTATTCTGTAAATAACAAAAATTATAAACATAATCTCAAATAGGGCATTTACTGAACACCTAATCTAAAAATACAATATTTTTTAAAAATAGCCTGTTAAAAGGGTTAGTTTTTCAAAGCTATATCTGTTAGTCGTCTGATATTTGTGCAATTGGTAATAACATACTTCTAAATGTATTCCACGGATATTTGCGGCAGTGAAATATTCAATTTTCTATCGTAAGATATTGTCAATGTCTCTCTTGTATTTCTTAGGGTTTGGTGTTTGGAGTTTACTTTTTATAATATTATTTATTTATTGTTAAAATTGCTCGGTGTTGGGACAGTCACTCTGTATTTAGTGAATACTAGTCAGTGACATAAATAGAAACGTTGAATACGTGACATATCGTAAGTCCAGAGTTTACCGAAATAACCGGTAAAAAATTAAAATAACCGGTAATTATCGTCATGTGTTTTTTGTCCTGATAATCGGTTAACCGGTTAACCGGTAATGCAATCCCTAGCTATACTCCATGGTTTTTTAGGTATAACGATCTTAGAAATCTTTTTTGGACTTTTTCCAACATTTCCGAGTAGACGAAAGTTTTCGGATTCCATATAATACAAGCATATTCAAGTTTTGACCGAACATATGAGTTAAATAGCAATATACACGTCCAACAAGTAAAATCATGAGTAGACCTAAGGATGAACCCAAGTCGTCTGTAACAGTCAGCTGTTAACTTTACAATATGTCTGTTGAAAGAAAACATGCTTGTAAAGGTAACCCCTAGGTCCTTAATTTCGTGTAGTCTTTCAATTTTAACGTCATTAATGGTGTAATTTTCTATGCTCCGGGCTTTTTTTCCTAGTATAAGTTACAACTTTGCATTTAGATGTTGGTGACAATCTTGGTAGAATCCCAGCAGTACTAGATTGACGGACAACTTGTTGAAAATAATGAACTTTTGATGATTCAAAGATGTCTCTTTCTTGGGGCTTTGTATAATGCAAGCGCGAATTGCTCTCCAGCACTTAATTTCTTGTTTCGTTGAGCGGTTGTTGATTATGCGGACAACCTCTTTCTTTTATTGACGCATTGCACCGTTTGCACTTTTCCTTTACCAAAGAAAGCTGAAGTGGTATCGCATCTGAACGCGGGAGAAACAAAACTGTCTCCTTACAGCTTTTTAAAACTTCCGAGGACTGCAAGTCACGGGAATTGTACGCTTTATTTTCTATTTTTCTCCGAGCCTCTCTTGAGAAACGGATATCTTTATCTTCAGGTGCGCGAGCGATAATCAATGCGAGAAGATCAATATCTTGTCTGACGATGACCACTGTACCATTTTCATGAGATTCATTTAAGGCGGTTTGAACTATGAGTACGTCAGCGTCGTCTACAGCAGTAATTATTTTGATTCCCTCGTCTTTAAATCTCTCCACCAATGGCGAAATAAACCGGTCCTTATTTGTGAGATTGTTTATCATTTTATTTTGCGTTTCAGTCAGTGGCGTGTTCTCATGGAAAACAATTTCCGGTGTAATGCTTTTCAAAAGTCGCTGCTGTCTTTCGATGCACTTCGTAATGCAGACATTGTCAGCATACCCGTCAAACACTGCTGTCACTTTTTTGCCGTAATTCTGAATAAAGCGAACGTAGGCTGTATAAACATCGTCAAAGGTACCCTGCTTTGGCCATACTACTCGATGAATCAAATTGCCGCCATCAACAATGAATTGGCAATCAGAAATATCTATTGGCCTCTCTCGTACAGCATTGAAAATATACAGAGACGAATACTTGATTTTTCTCATCGAAGAAAGAAATTGTCCTTATATCTACGTCTGTGCTATACATATTTTACGTATAATTATAAACGCATCTGTGTGAAAAAAAGGGGAAAATAAATAAAAATCACTTGCATCAAAACCCGCTATACATGTATCTTACAGTGTGAAATCCTCTGTGTTAATTCATTCCTGAGCATTTTTCTCGTTAAAGTAACCGATTTTAAGATATTCGCTGTGAAACTTCGAATAGGATTGATTTTAATAAGGTTAATAGACATTTTTCATGCAGAATTTAACGACAAATTTTTTATTTCCTATACTTTTTTCTCTTCCGACGAACGGTTTACAAGATAAAAGTGAAGAACCAGCTTTAAGTCCCCGTTAGGAGTGGTTTTTTGCAAAAAAGGGACGTTCCGCCCCCAAACGATGGGGGGGCTTTTCGGGTATCTATTTCTAACCCCATCTAGAGTACGCATCTCAAATATTATTACTTTATAAATTATTTCTTCTATTCACTGTTTTTTAATCTGATTTACGTGTACTATATAGTTAAAATAGTAATTTTTATATCAAGGCCGCGAAATTCCTTTTTACGTACCGAGAGAAAAATTATCGCCGAAGCCGCTTGCGGCCGAGGCAAGATAATCTCGAGGGCGCTAAAAAATTTCGCGGCCATGGTATAAACACTATTTTTTGTGCATTTGGTTCCCACCTGGTTGACCCCCCCCCAGTACACATTCCTGCGTACGCGCCTGCGCAGGACACATCTGGACTGAAAAAAAACTTCAAGAAAAGCCTAATAATGTAGTGAAAGCAACAAAAGAGAGTTGGACCAGCGGAGTGGAACACAAAATAGATGAATACTCCCTAAGAATAATGAACAAATTGAAGTACCAGAATCAGAAACGGAGGAATCAGAAGGTTCAAAAGAAGAAGAAGAAGAAGATTTATAGAAGCAGAAAAACAAAAATAGGAGCACAAACAGCAGCGACACAATGCGGCAACATATATCACAAGAAGACCCAGAAGAGGCAGAAGACCAGAACCAAAAATACAAAAAAGAGAGCTTAAACGCTCCCTCACGACACAATGTGGTAACGCATGTCACAAGTACCTACACCTCCCATCCCACATTCCTTTACCATGCGCCATGTGGCACTCGCTGCTGGCAAAAAGCATGACCTTAGTCCAACCCAGCGTGGACGTAGCAGGCCCAGCTGTATAATCCTTGGGAGTGGCAGAAATGCCTACCGCACGCTGGTAAATCAATCAATCAATCAATCAATCAACCGTAAATTATAGTTAGTATAGATAGTGAAAATGACACCACCGTTTTTATGCTATATTTTGCTGACTAAACGCGGTGGCCTTAACGTCAGAGCGTTTCTATGGAAACGGTATATTTTGAATGTAAAATTAACAATTCTCGAATAATCGTAAAAATGTTTGAGAGCGATCATTTGTCATATTTTAAAAATGTCAATTTTGAAGTGACTTAAACGTCAATTATTATGAAAGTGACTTTTAGTTTTTCAGCTGTTACTAAGGGTAACGACCGTGAAATTGAATTTCTCGGACTGTTTTGGGAACGCGAAATACTCATTTCACGTACAGCTGCACAAAAAATATATTGTAGTTTATTGATTTGTTTACTTAGGTTTGTGTTTGAAATTATAATTACTATATAACTTAAACAATTACAGTAAAATAACGTAATATATTCAGTACATACCTGACGGTATAGGCCAGTCCAACATGCTTTGCTTTGTTTGTACTACAGCAGCCATCTTTTGTTGGTAAGTTAGGGTTTTTGTCACGCCTAAAGGGCACCATACACGTTCAGCAATAATGTCATTCCAGCAGATCATTACAGAAACATCATTACTAAAAATTTCCCCATCATTCCCTGTCATTATTTTTCACACCTTGCATGTCCATTATTTAAGAAAAAATCATATCTAGCTATAATTATTGAATTAAGTATGATTGAAAAAACGCGAAAATTCAGGTAATGAGATTACTGAACGTGTATGGTGCCTTTTAGGCCTGTCGAAAACCCTAACTTACCAACAAAAGATGCCTGCTGTAGTACAAACAAAGCAAAGTGATAGCGTGTTGGACAGGCCTATTGGATCCATAGGCAAACAACTACAGATATTAATGAGATTAACCACTTACAAGTTCTAAAACAAATTTAGCGCAGCGATCATACGCAGATACTACTTAACAGCAACTGATTCATGGAGGTGGCAGTAAGCGAGATGACCTTGACTGAACTTAGACAGTGGATCAAATGGTACAGTGATATGCCCTCTTGCCATATGTCAACAACTTTAATGCCACGTATTCGAATTCCTGCCCCACTGTGCGACGTCTTCACTAATCTAATCACCTAAAAGCACGTCAATGTGACGACAATATGCTACCTGGGGTGGATTCCTGATATTTCTAGACCATGACCAGTAAGAAACCTTTCTAAAGAATTACTTAACGTATATGGGACATTGCATCAAAATTGGTAGGTACATTCGTTTTAAAGTTATGAAGGAATAAAGAAGATCGCTCTCTAAACGTATACATCCACACCGTTCCGTCGGGGGTAATAAATCGCTTATTAAATAATTTAAGTTGTATTTTATACTCGTACTTAAAACCTCACTGGATTTTATTTTATGACATTACGGACTAAGGTCTGAGAAATTTATTATCAGTTAATCCAATATACTTAAAATCCCCTTAAAGATAAAAACTTACTGAAGGATAAATTTAATGATAAATTAATCGTTCCTGAAAATGTATTAGGAAACATTAATGTGAGTAATTTCAAACAGCACCGACTTTGGTATACTTCTTAATAAATCAGTAATGTTAGATGCCTCAAGAAAATATAAAACTGTTAAATTTCGGTGTAGAGACGAATTTTTTTTAAACATCTAGCTGCTGTAATTTTAAAACGTAACTCGTAAAATATTAATAATAGAGAAACATAGTTTAAATAAAAGTTGGAGCTCTTTTCACTTTCTCCAAAGGAGATAATTGAACATATTTTTACTACCATTTCTTCAACAGGGCGGCCACAATGGCGACAATATTTTCGTGGAAATATTAATTAATGATTGTGGCTCGGTGGCGTAGTGCTTAAGGTGTTGCAACCACAGGATCTCGGGTTCGAATCCTGGCTAGGATATGGATGTGTAGTGGCATTTTTCACGTGTTGCCGAGACGGTAGCAGTGGGCTAGACTGCGGTTGTGTGAGAGACAACACGGTCTAGTCGCTCTCCTCTCCTGAGTTCGAATCTCAGCTGCGGCAGATGGCAATATCGCAGGGAATGGGTGTTGTGATGTTGTCTGTGTGTGTCCGTCCGTCTTGGCTGAGTGGCAGAATAGCCTACGGCTAAACTCCGCCAGGACATTAATCTAAATAAGGGGATAAAAGAAAATTCCTTGTGGGAATTATTCACGTTTTTTTTCTCTACAGACTGTGTTAGAGAGATACGATGAATTGTCCACATTGTTGATTTGACCACATTATTGAATACAAATATAAAGCTAATACAAATAAAATAAGATTTGACAATGTTTTAAAGCCAATGATCTGTAAGATTTGGCAAGTTCCTAAGACCCCTGATATGCGTATTTGAAAAACAATGAAGAGATTTATTTATCTCTTAAGTGACAGGGAGTTTTAAAGGGATTTTATGCGTTATGTCACTGAAAATGGCGAGAATATTCAAAATAGATATCATGATAATCTTTAATAATCTTTAACAGGTATATTTCAAATAACTTCTAAATGGTTTTTATATAAAATAAATACGCAAAATCATTAGTCATGTAATAGTCCAATCAACGAAGAAAAAATAGGGGAATTAATTCGGATAGTTGCAAATTTTTTTATAGCTGTCGGGAGGAGTACTCTGAACAACATACCAAAAGTCCCGACCGGTAGGAGGTCTCCAGCTCCGTGTCTCTAGCCAAAGAGAATATCGTTTAAACCGGATTCAATGAACATCACTAAAAATCTTCTGATAATTCCAAAAAAAGTATTGCTTCCACCCCAATGGGCACACGTAAGTTTAGCAAACGTTCTTAAAATGTCGTAGTCGTTGATTAAACGGTTTACGTTGAAATTTTCAACGTTTGCATTTGGTTGAAAATTTCAACGTTTAAATAAGATGTTTAAAATGCGTTACTACTAGTAGAAGAAAATACTGGAATAAAACGTTTTAACGAAAAAGTTTAACGTCTTTTACTACATGTATTTAATACGGTGATTCAAACGTTTTATTCAAAGAAAATGAAACGTATTTTTATAACGTTAGAATAACTGTTGTTTCCAACTTACTAAATGGCAGAAAATTTTAAATCCTCAGGTGAAACAGATGGTAGAAGATTACGTTTTTCAAACGTTTTTCTACGAATCTATATCAACGCATAAAATTCGATTGTAAAATTGTATTTTTAAATAAAACCTATAAAATAGGTTACTCCTATACATATTCCCAACTAGTAGTGGAAGAGATTACTGAAATAAAACATTTTAATCAGAATGCTTCTTTTACTGATATATTAACGTATAATACAGGTTCATAATATGATAATTTGTAACAACCCGCTAAATGTAACATTTGTAAAATGAGGAAATTAAACGTTTTTTATTGCATGTATTTAATATAGCAATTGAAATATGTTTTATTTAAAAAAAAAAACGTTTTATTTGTACAGCATTAAAATAACTGATGTTTTCAACTTATTTAAATGCACTGAGATTCTAAATCTACTGGTCAGATAAATGGTAGATGATGACGTTTTTTCAACATTTTTCTACTGATCTATATTAATGCATAAAATTTGCTTACAATTTTAGACGAGTTTATGCATTACCGCACTCATAGCGACATCAATAAATTCGGATTTGCTTACACATATCCTACAAAGATAGGGTTGCCAACCGTCCCGATATATCGGGACGGTCGTCGGGACAGTCACCGTTATTGACCTCTGAGTCTTGACGTCACGATAAAAACAATGAAATTTCTTAAAATAAGGAGCAGTTTTAATTTTGTTAAAAAGACAATGATATATTTTTCTTTAACATATATGCCTTTTTATTAGGGAAATACATAGTGTCCCGATATAGTTTCCGGACATTTATGGCAACCCTATACAAAGATAAACAGACAGAACTACCATATACTTCGAGAAATGGGTACTTAGAGTCATCTCCGCCAAAACCGAGGCATTCAGGATAACAAAACTCAAATCATCATACCCAAACACCAAACCAAACTAAAAATCAAAGGCCAAGACATTGAGTGGTCAAATGTAATAGAGTACTTAGGAATTTCCTTAGACCGGAAACTGAAAAACAGCTGCAAAATGTTATCTCTAAAGCACAAATGCGTACAGCCCAGCTATTCCCTACCTTAAAAACTAAATACAAATTACGAATTCGACGTTAGAATTTGCAAAAACAAGATGATGGATTCAATATGGCGGATTGGAACCTTAAAAAATTAACCAAAAATTCTGAAATAAAAATGGTTCAATGCGTCTCATCCCTTTTAGTAAGTAATATAACGATTTATATCGGACAAAATTCATAGTTTTGAAAATTGGTAGAAATGTTAAGGATAGCATAAGAATTACTAAACCGAAAAGTTCCCACCCCTAAATAGTGTGCTTCATCCCCTAGGAGGTCGCTTCCACCCCCATTTTGAGATTTTCTAGATTATCTCGGGAACGGTGCACTTTTTGATAAAAACACCTATATACAAAATCGTTTCTTATAAAATTCTCTACCAAAAATGTCTACAATTTTTTTCCTAAAATTAATAGTACCGTGGGAAATAAGACGCACACATTAAAGGTTGGTTCCAGTTAACACAATAAATTGTAATCTTCACTATAATCTACTTTGAAGTTCAATGCTTAACGCTAAAGCAGTAGCTATTAAACTCCACTTAAAAGTATAATTAAATGTAGAAAATGATAATAATAACTATAACAAGGCAACTTTTGAAAATAGTGAGTATGTGATTGATGGAAGATACTTGCTTCACCGCGTAATATGGCCAAAAAAAAGGATAATTTAATAACGTTTACAACGCTTATGTCAGTTACATAAGAAAACATTACGGTAATAGAGTAACTAGGGAGTTATCGCAAAAGATAACGTATTTGCGTTAAACGTTATTTTTGACATCTAAGCAAGCGCATATTGGTTTTCACGTACAAAAACAAACATGCGCAAGCGTAGATGTCAAAGATAACGTTTAACGTACATACGTTATCTTTTGCGATAACTCCCTACTGTCGTGATCGATAACTTTTCACTCAACGTCGATGGTTATTTGGAGAATGCAAACAGCACGAAGTGACTAGAACGAAGACGGTTACTTCAAAGAACCTGTCCTGAAATTATATTTGATGAAAACACTGTTGTGTCAACTAGTCATTTGTTTAACAAAAAACGTTTAATTGCAGAACTATTTAGGGGTGAGAACTTTTCGGTTTACTAATTCTTATGTTATCCTTAACATTTCTACCAATTTTCAAAACTTTCTGAATTTTGCCCGATATATTAAAATATTAACTGTTATTTTACTGAATTATTTTTTAAATTGTTGTACAGTTACAACATTGCAGTAGCCATTTTTTTATTTATAAATTATAGTATCAGATTCTTAACTAAAGAGATGAAGTGCACTGAACTATTTTTATTTCAAATTTATTGGAATTTTATGGTTTTGGTTCGCCATATTGAATTCACCATTTTGTTTTTGCAAATTCTAGTTGATTTCAAACCATAGCCCAGTCGATGAATAGTTTTTTTGTAATGAGTTTGTGGAAGTGTATAGAATAATATGGTGAAAAGTTTACATTTTGCTCGGATGCGGAACATAAAAATTTTTTAAAATTAAATCAAGCTAGAAAAAAATTAAAAAATCAAGAAGGATAAATCACGTATTTGTGAGCAAAACATGTTTTAACAGAATTTGTCGTTAAAGCCACGGTTTTCCCGGAAAAAAATAGTCAAGTATAACGTTATAACTCGGAGCGAGATCCATGTGTGCGCGCGCTTGATTACGCATGACTGTGACACTCAGGGCCGGATTATCCACAAGGCTAAATAGGCTATAGCCTAGGGGCGCTGAAGCGCGAGGGGACGCTTCCGAAATTCTAAACTAACTAAATTTATCTCCCGACGGACGACGTTTGACATTTACTGTTTACCATTGACCATTGAAAATAAAATGTATTGTAGCGTCGTATAATGCATAAGGGCTGGTGAAAAAATAGCCACAAAATCGAGTTGGGATAATGAGCGTAAAAAATTGTTTGTTTAAGGAACACTCAAAGAAATAGTATGGGTAAATTCAACAAAAAAAATGGTTAACTAACAATATCGTTAATTTTGTTGAACCAAACTATATTGATGGTATTTTTAAACAAGACGTGATTGTTATTTTAATTAATAAAAAGTTGTCGTACAACAAAACAAACATTAACTTAAAAAATAGATGAATAAGACTATTATTTTGTTCGTCTGACTATTATTTTGTTGAATTCTGTCAAATTAAACTAGATAATAGTATATTTTATTTTTAACTATTATCGAATTGTAATTCTAACCCAGTATAAGTTCGCTGTATTATTGTACTTGGTAGACAAACCAATATTATTGTCGTCTTCTAGAAGTTCTAAAAGAATTACCATAAAATTTGCTTGCTTACCACGTAGTCTATTACAGAGATTATTCCCAGATGACGCCACATACAAATCACGGACAATAATCAATCATATCAATCTTATACTCTTATGAATTTATAGAAAATTAATAACATGATTGCAATGTTCAAATTCTCTTAGGGATCATCAATATATTTGGATGGATCTTATAAACAATCTCTAATCTTTGGTTTGGGTGGTCTGATGTCTCAATACTGAGATTTTGGCTAACCAAAAAAAACTTCATCATACAATAAAGTGTAGATCAACCTAAAAATTAGTTGGTGAACAAAAAACAAAGTCGTTGTACTATTTAATTGTAGACCAAATTGAAAATGGTTAGTGAACATAAAAAAATGTCATTGTACTATTTAATTTGTTACAAGAAGATATGATTATTAAACTACTATTTGTTTACGAAAACAAATAAAGTTGTATGACTATTCTTTTCTGATTGATTTAACTATGAAACTAGATAGGCGCGATTTCATATGCTCTTTTTGGTTGAATTTACCTATCATTTTCTTTGAGTGAAAGACAAGCATAAAAAGCTTTTGTACTCCGCCGTCTTATCTGAGCCGAAATTAATAAATTTGTATGTAACTATTTTGTATTTCTATGTAACTATTTTGGTTACATTTTATAATTATATCCGTATTAAGAATTATAAATACCAAAATACCTAACTATTTATTCACTTATATTTAATTTTCAGAGATATCAGGATCTGAGAGTGAAGTAAATATAATATGAAATAGAAAATGCGATATAATTTTAAGTAGAGTAGACTAGAGTAGAGTCCTGTTCATATGTTTAAAGTAATTATCCATATCTGAAGTTTTTATTGCCGTAATCCTTCCGGGTATAGCCTGAGACCTTCCTTATATCTACGTCCGTACTTTTTTTTGTACAAGAAAATTATTTATTTGTTATTTGATTATTTTATTTTGATAACATTGAAGACGCTGGAATTCCAGCAGACCAGCTCACTTTTACGAATTGTCATGGCAATTTTCAAAGTGTACCGAGAAGGTTGGTTGATTGGGTGGTTGGATCGTCCGTACGCCTCTTTATACTTTCCGCGCCGGTCTCACTGTTCGTCCAAAAGCGCGAAACCAAAAAATGCTGCAATTTGACCGGCATGCGCCAACTCAACTTTTTGTGCCAATTAAGGAAATGTATACGTCTCTTATATGTTCCTTTCCAATATATCAACATTTTACAGGATTATTTATAGAAAAATAGGAACGAAAGAGATAGATATTATATCTTTCCGCTCCTATAGTAATACCGCTGCCTTTATTGTAGCCGCTCACCACCAGGGCCGGATTATCCATAAGGCTAACTAGGCTATAGCCTAGGGCAACAATGCGTGAAATGAGGGGCGTAGCGAGTTCTTTGCGCTCTCAGCTTATCGTTTTTGAGAAAAAAAATTTTTTATTTAGATTTTCCCCCCCTCTCATCAATGCTTTTTTCAGCTCATGAATGTTCTTCCGATATGAATAAGAGGGCGCAAATATATGATTAGCCTAAGGGCGCGCCAATCCTTAATCCGGCCCTGGTGACACTGACGCATTGAATTACATGTCACTAAATCAGAATTTGTTCAATATATATGAGTGTTGGTTCATTTAAAAAATGGAAATTGTAGCTTTCTGATGCTTTTTTGTTTTAAAAACTACAAGCAAAGGATGGATGTAAAAAATATACTTATATATATTATCACGCCCGAACTCAATCGTCGCAATAAAAAATGTAGAAAAAAATAAAAGCCCTTCAAAAAAATTCTTTCTTCATTGAGAACTGTTAAAAAGTATGTACACTTCATGATTATTGTGGTTTATTAAGTTGTAGTAACGAGGATTCAAAAAAAAAGTATATATCATATCATTTTAATTTCCTTGCTTAATGATTTTTTTGATAAATATATATATATTGGAGGCTGTAACTTGTCGAGAAATTGACCCATTGGAAAAAATAAAATATCACTATTTCGGAAAAAATGTATACTTTTCGAATGTTCAAATACAAAATCGTTTACTTGTATGCATTTTCACGATCTCATCCTTATAACTAAGAAAATATCTTTGATTGTTTTGTATATAAATTCTGGAACTTTTCCTATACATTATCAAATGTATAAGGAATCCACTGGATACAGCTGAAATGTGGATAAGTGTACCTATAATAAATATAATATAATAAGGACACGTAACAATTCATACGAGCGATTCAACGGCTCTGTGTGTTGTCTGTGTATGCGTTCATAATTATATATTTTCCCTCCATACTCACAATTTATGCTCCTATTCACTAAAAAAAATGTTAAAAATGTGTAATCAGAAAGAGAAAAAAGCTTTATTTTACTCGATAGAACAGCTAAGAATTTTTAGAGGTTCCATAGTATGCATTTAACCGTGCGCTGGCCGCGCAGGGTGACAAAGTTATTTCACAATTTTTTTCGACGGATACCGTAGCTTTAGCGATAAATTTTATTAGAATATTTTTTGTTCAGAAACACGTGGTCTATCCACCTGTATTTTTTATTTTTTCCTACCCTGACTTAATTTCAACGTTTTGAAAAAATGGATAAGAAAAAAATTTTTTTCCATTTTTTTTATGTTCTGTACCCGAGCGAAATGTAAACTTCTCAGAATATTATTCTATACACTTTCACGAACTCATTAAAAAAAAATTATTCAGTTTGCAAATTTTTGTGGGTTTCACTATAAAATGTTGTAACGCCACCTTTGTTGAGTCGTTCCAACACATAATAAATTCGGTAGTAATGATGGAACTATTTAGTAGTTTTCTGTAAATGTAGGCTAGACGTAGAGTTTCTCGGGTAGTTAGTTGCGAGGTCGACGCAGCACTGTGATCGCCCTGCCGTTATGCGACCGAAACAAGACGTGAGCGAGTCTCTTTGGTTTTACGCGGCGGTAGAGCAAGCAGCAAATGGCCCGCAGTCATATTTAAAATTAAGTGTTCAATATCTTTACTGGAGATGGGATGTAAGTTAATTATTTTCTACCCCATTTTTCCAAAGCTAATAACGTTTCATTTATTTTAGGTTTCTCAAATTGAACCCTTAGAACTCTTAGAACTCTTACAACTCTTAGAACTCTTAGAAACTCATAGAAATTCTTAAAAATGCTTAGCAAATCGTAGATTCTTAGACTCTTAACAGTTAATGCTTCGAGATTTATATGATTGAATAATGCTTAAATACTACCTATACTTAGGCTCTCTTTGAATAACAATTTTATACTACTGAAGTACCTATTTCAATATGGTTGCTACATATTACTGACGAATTTCGTCGCTACTTGCCGACAGCCATGTTGCTTCCACATCAATAGTAGTCAATTCCGTCACACTCGAAAGAGATGTTATAATCGTTATTACGAGGAGACAGTTGCGACGTTCCAGCAATAATTATTGGGAACTACGTTATAAATGGTTTAAATTTGCTGTTTAATGTCACTGGGTGGATCACGAAGAATTTTTCTTTAAACGTAGGAGCCAAGATTGTATTGCAGCCATTTTCTCGTTACGGGCGTGGGAGCCACGAGGTGTGTCGATATACCGATTCCAGCTAGAGGGATTTCTCAGAATGCATGCGGAAATCAGCTGTTTCACGAAGTTAAGTACATATTAGCAATCTATTTGTTTCCGAATATCACCTCTCTAACAACTTGTAAAATTTAATTGGCCTGTGCCGGATTTTATTATTCATTTAATGAAAATCATGCGAGCTACCTAATCGTCGCCATAACCTAAGAGCAAAACTTTAGAGTGCCCTATGCATCTGCTAATTTTATTGATGTTAAAATTTTATATATTTTAAGATACAGGGTGTCTGTAATCTTTGTGTTAGACGTCAACACAAAGCCTACAAGGGGTGGAACTTGTCGCCTTTTGCGTCCACTTCCCTTATTTTTGAACCTTTGGTTATTACCAATTTCACTGTGTGTACGTATTGCTGTTACGTCTCATTTTTTTGCCGTGTGGCGTATTTTAGAAATATTTGTTTGGTCATTACCAAATTTTACCTTGTGTAGATTTTTATTATATTTCATAATTCTGCCGTGTGGTATATTTTATGGTAGAGTACAGTAAATCTTGTTACAATTTTGTAATCTTGCCGCGTGGCGTAATTTAGAGATTTTTTGTCATTACCTTTTTACCTTGTGTAAATATTTTTATTCTATTCCATATTTCTGCCGTGTGGTGTATTTTGTAGTAAAGTAAATTGATGTTATTACTTGTACAAATTTTTTTGGTCGTTACCAAATTTTACCTTGTGTAAATATTTTTATTCCATTTCATATTTCTGCCGTGTGGTGTATTTTTAAGTAGAGTAAATTAATGCTATCACTTGTAATTTTTATTAGTTATTACGGTTAAGTCAGTGATAAGTTTTTTTCGATTGATTTATAAAGGTTGCGTAACTAATCACAAATTTGTGACCATTATATTATTTATTATAGATTTTTGATTATTACGTAGTGTTTATGAATTCACTAGTTATTGCTAAAATTGTTGGGTATCAAGCAACAGACTGTGGAATTAAATTGGCTACTAAATTGTTATTTTTATAGTAGGGTTTGTTCGCCGGGTATTTAGCTGCAGTACTTAAGTGCAGATTGTAGATTCTTTCGTCATTAACTATACGGTAATACTTTTTCTTTATTAAAATTTATTTATACCCTCGGTTAAGCATTCCGCCTAGCTTAAGATTACTTTAGGGGTAATAAAATTCTGATTATATCGCCACCATTTTATTGCGACAAATTCTAGCGTAAATCGAGTCACATCTTAGTATTATCGCGCCCTCTTTATTTTTTTTGATCCCATTTTTTTGCTTGAACCCCTTTACTAACCACACTGTATATAGTAGCATTTAAATTAAAATCTCTAACAATTTTTATTTCGATTGTCTATCGAATCTGTACTATTATCCTAAATCGATATTAAATCGATACTATCTTTACTTCTCGTTTTATTTGTGTTGTGTCGTATTTTCTTTATTTTCACGGCTTACTAATAAGCCTGGTGCCCATAAAGTTTTGAGTTTTGGCGTACCAAAATTTGTTTTTTTACTAAATTAATTTGTCAGTTCCTAACCCTGACTCACGCCCTTGCCTCCAACAACACTGACTAGCCAGGGCCTAGTCTAACTTGAGGTTGACCTTAGTTTACTTGGTAACAAACGGCCGCCCCAATTAGATTAGTTTTTTTGTCGTTCTTATAGGTCCAAGTAGCTTGATTAAACCTTATTAGTAGAGTCACGTGAGTGCTATATTTTTTTGATGTTGTAGTTGACTTATATTATATATTAAAGTGAATCCTTTGGACATTTTGATTTTTGTCGAGTGTTAAGCTACGAAGACATTTTAATTAGAACTGGGAGCCATTTTTATAAAATGGCGCCTTAATGCTAGGGGAAAACAATACAATGTTCTCTGTCGTCTGGGCTACCAGGTGTTTTTCTAGCTATGTATTTAATATTTTTAATAAACTTGAGGATGATGATGATTTGATGTTTGCAATATAAAGATTATATCTACGGAAAAGCCTATTTATCTATTTATCATGAAAGTGAAATATGATAAGGTTCGATGATCACCGTTCCCTGAATCTACGTGCGCAGCTTATTTTCGTCGTTTTATTGAACCCAAGTTCTCTTTACAATTGACTTTAATTGATTTTTGATAAATTAAATATGAGTGCAAAAATTACGGGAAGTGTTTTTTAAGGATCGAGATCGTAATCCGCTACTTACTGTTCTTAAAATCCCTCTATTGTTATATTTTTAGATATGCCGAAAATAAACTCAATTAGCTGCTTAATTTCAGTTATCAGTAAAAAAGTTATTGTTAGTCATACATGTAGAACTTCATTAGACTTCTAATATCCATTATTTGTCTGGATAGTAAGGGTAGGTTGAATTCCAATAAGGAATATAGCAATACTGGAGCGGATCTGGCGAGAAAAAGAAGAGTTTTGAAACCAACTTTTAATTTTTTTTTTTTTTTTTGACAATTCGATTACACGCGTTTTCTTTCATCATGTTATGAAGTTAGTTGAGCATAATTACGCGAGGTGGGGCAGGAATCCGCATTTAAAGTTCGCAGAAACACGTTTTTTCACAGTAATTTTGTTATTATTGACTTGACGAAAAAAAAGTTAAATTAAATATTGAAGACCTTTGGTAAAATATTTTTCAAATCGGACGGTAACTTTTCGTGAAACTTTTTTTTTAATACACGTATTTTTGCCGTAACGCTATAATACAAAAAAGTAATTCCTTAGTTTTTTTCACGAAAAAAGGAGTTAGAGGGCTGAGATTTTTTTGAGGTAGGTAAAATAGATGAGAATTGATGGAGCCGGAGAATGGGGGGTGGTGGGCCAATTCGGGGTGGGGAAGGAGGTAGTGAAAGAAAAATTATTTTTTCCCTGTCGTGCGATTTTCAAAAACCAAAATGGAATTTGTTCGCTGTTGTCTCTAGTATTTAACTGATTAATTTTTTTTATTTTTTCAAATAAACAAATTTGTGGGAGGGGAAAAACTTTTTGCATTTTTTTTTCAAATGCGTTTTTTTTCCGTAGGAAAGGGTTCAGAGGAGAAACTTTTTTACAGGTAAGTAAGGATCTTTTTTATCTATATTTAAAAAAAATGATCGCAATCCAAGTAATAGGAAGGGAGGGAGGGGGCATAATGCGTTTGCGGGAATAAAGGGTTAAGGAAAAGGGATAGGGACTTCGGACCTTAATATTCGGCAATATAAATCTTTTTTCCATCTTGATATTTTGTCAATGTACCCTTCATCAACTATTAAACTGCCGAAACGGCAGTTTAAAAATAAGTTGCGCTATTACTAGGGTGTACACATTGCACAAACCTTAGATTCGGACGAGTACTTTAACAACTAAGTTGGGGTTGTAACATTAAAAATGCTTAAAACAAACATAATTTGTTTGATTGATTGGTTGATTGATTGATTTACCAGCGTGCGGTAGGCATTGCCGCCACTCCCAGGTATACAGCTGGGCCTGCTACGTCCACGCTGGGTTGGACTAAGGTCATGCTTGTTGCCAGCAGCGAGAGCCACATGGCGCATGGTAAAGGAATGTGGGATGGGAGGTGTAGGTATTTGTGAGATGCGTTACCGCATTGTGTCGTGAGGGAGCATTTAAGCTCCCTTTTTTGTGTGTTTGGTTCTGGACTTCTGCCTATTCTGACTCTTCTTGTGAAATATGTTGCCGTGTTGTGTCGTAATATGGAGTGTTTTTCCTTTTTTTGCGTTTTTGCTTCTTCGAATCTTCTTTTTTCTGAGTCTTCTGATTCCTCGGTTTCCAATTGTGGTAGAGTATATATCCTTGCGATTTGTTAGTGGTGTTCATTTGTTGATCCTGATCCTTTCAATTGTTGTTCTCCACTGTAGCATGGTCTCCCTATTGTTAGTTTGTTGCTGTGCGGTGCTAGCGCTTTCTTCAGTAAATGTGTTGGGTCCCTTCCTTGGGTATGTCTCCAATACTTCATTGCGTATATTTCTATTATATTGATGTTTTCTGTCGCTGTTTTCGTCTTGTTGTTTTATTTGGACGATGCCCTTTCTGCACTTCTCAAAAACTTCTTCTGTTGGCTTTTGTTGTTGCCGCGATTTTGACTCCATATATCATCGTTGTCCGTAAGACGGCTATGTACATAAATTGGGTAAGGTCCCATGATAGTTTATTTTTCTCAATGTTACCCTTGTGCCGTTTTGATTCTCTCCTTTACTGTTTCTCTCCGCTCCAGCTGGTTCGTCCGGTCTGTTCCTAGGTACTTCAATTTGTTCGGTATTCTTAGGGAATATTCATCTATTTTGTGTTCCTCTCCGCTGGTCCAACTCTTCTTCTTCTGCATCGATTAGGAGATTATCGACGTATGTGTGTGTTTTCTTAGAGAACACCATTTTCTGAAAGAAACCTTCACTAGGCATACCTCCGCTGAAGTGATGTGCGAACTCAGCCCTGACGCAGTATATCAACAACACCTCATTGATTATTTCGAGTTTAATTGTAATTATTATCACTACCGTGATTTCTAGCATTTATTCCTTGGATGGTGGCTTATTGAAGGGTCTTAATAATAATAATAATAATAATATGTCTTTATTGGGATGAAATTGGGTCTTCTTGTATTAATTTGATTCATTCATGTTTTGCCTTCTCTTCTTCCTCCAGTTTATCTCGACTGTTGCCGTGGTATACCTCTTCTCGTGCATGTGTTATCATTTTTTCTGTATGCCCCCCTGCCGCCGCTTTACTGCCCCTAACTCGTTCCCCCGTTTCATTGATTTTGTGGTCCTATGTTCTGTATTCGATTCATTATTCTTGTGTATAGATACCATTTCCTGAGAAAAACTATGCATTTCCATTGTACTGCAAGAAATTCAGCCCCCGGCGTATTAAGCCAATAGTACGCCACTGATCAGATTGTCCATTTATTACCCAAGTCAACGCTTGTTTATCTCAGAAACTCTGTTTTTCTTAAGGAATAACACCATTATTGCCTTGCTATAAATTTACGGTGACAGCGGTCGATGGTTTCATAATGACTTTTCATACTTTCGAAGAAAGTCGTTTGAATCAGCCCCTCACCAGTTTATTACAACATTTATGATGCAGAATGCAACACCACAAAAACACACTCTTTTTAATACAAATACAAATTATGTACGTAATTAATCACTAATTGCACCTGCCAAGATATGTATTATTCCTCAAACCTGTCGCTTACTTGACAAAAAAATATGCAACACCACAAAATCACTGAATTTCTTTTTAATACAAACACAAATTATGTACGAAATTAATCACTAATCGCACGTCCCAGGTATGTATTATTTCCCAAACCTATCACTCACTTTTGACACCTTAAAAATTTGCATAAAAAACATACAACACCACAAAACACATTCTTTTTGATACAAATATAAATTATGTACGAAATTATCTATTTATTCACTTGGCACCTCAAAAGTTATATTTTTTACAATTTGTATTTAGCTAGGGCTTGGACCTAAAAAGCATTGCAATGGTTTTATTCGGCAGACACTTGTTAATCATTAAGACTTAAATAAACTTAGATAAATAAACTTGGGTGGTACTTTAAAAATGAGAAGATACTCAGCTTATCTATTCCTCTTGTGTATTGCCTGGTCGTTTAAGCTTGTTTCTTTATGCATGGCACTGCACTATCGGTTCTGCCATTAAATACTCTGTATTAGTTATTTTCAAATATTAATTCTATTTCAATTTTGTTCTTTTGTTATGATATATCGATTTGCGCGGAATTTTTTACTCTACAAATTCACCTAATTTTTATCAAATTTAGCGGAATTTTAGCGGGCGTTTTCACGTTTTAATGGCAGAGTTTTTCGGACGCGTCCGTTGGCTCGGAAAGCACAATTCGAACTCTCAAAACAAACATAATTTGTTTTTTAACACAATCGATCGGCAAATAAAAAGTTATAGTACGGCAGCCCGTTACTTACCAATAACCCCTACACAACAGCGCAGGGAAACTCTATAGATTATGAAATTCTAAGAAACTCTTTCATACGACAAACGAAAAACGATACGGGGGGTGGCTGGCAAACAACTTTCCGTCTGTCAAAAAAAATGTCGTAATTTTTATACCACGGCGAGACAGTTCTCGATTTATTCTCATTAAAAATGATGAAAGAGACATGAATTAATCGAGAACTGCCATTTTTCATTGGCCTACGTTCCAATAATATCAATCAAAGTTGTATCAAATTGGAGACTAAAATTATCAAAACAGCGATGCTAAATTTTTTTTCTATATATAGAGTGGAGTATACAAAACGATAAAAAAAATGCAACCTGTCGTTGGCCGTAGCTGCGCGAAATCCAATGGAGTCGCATATACGTTCGGCGTGCTGATGCAGCGGCTCGCGAAGAACATAGAGATGCTGGATGACTTCCTTGCCTGTGGCAACGACATAGAGTGTATCCGAAGCCATGTAGCATCTCCACCAGAAGGTATAGAACGCGTGTATACGTAAATAAAAGATGGGAGCTGCTATACAGAGACGGTATACTCCGTAGAGTGCCAACGCGGCATCCTCGGTCCGGGCAGCCCGTATCAGAGTCTCCTAATATGTATATGCGTGCTCCGGATTGACGCTGCGCGCGGCGGCACGCAATACATAGGGAAGCTGGATGGCTTCGTTGCCTAGCAACGAGGTGGATTGTATCCAACGAAGTGGAAGGGAAGACTGGAACGTAGGGATAAGTGATATTCATCGATATTCGATGTTTATCGATGATGAAGTTGCAAAACATCGATTTTTCATGATCGATGATGAATTATATTAATTATATCGGAACATCGATGAATAAGGACCAATAATAAGAATTGATGAAAATCGAAAGTTATCCAGTATTATTTATTGTATATTGAAAATTTATTAACTATACAAATCGTACTTAGTAAAGTCCCCCCTTCATCAACTATTAGACGATCATCGATGTTGTCAACATCGAAGTTTTGAGGTCATCGCTCATCCCTACTGGAACGCCGACACCGTTACGTGAAAATGAAACTCTGTGTTAGAGCAGTGCGGATGCTGCGGGAGGGACTGCTAGTTTCGTCTAACACATTATAAATGATAGCAAATACTACTGTGTTCGCTAAAATGAATATCATACATAATATAATAAGTAATAGATAATAAACCTGACAATTTTAATCCTTCTCTTATCATTACTGTATGTTCGGAACCTTGAAATTCAATTCCGATTCCATTTAAACAAATTCTCTGAGAGCTTATGCTTACAAACAGCCTTAATTTGCTTTTTTTTGTCGTGGCGGAAATCATTTTTCTCAAATGTGAACTGGGAAAAATTTCAGTTCATATATTTTTCGTCTTCTTAATGAAATTTGGAATAGCCTGAAGTGGAGAACTGCCTCGCCGCGAAGACATGATCAGCCCTTAAAATTAAGCAAATTAAGCAATATGCGAATGTAACCACTCATATCTAAATTAGCAAAAAGTTCCGTTCGAACTTTCTTGTGGTCAAGAGACATCGAAACTACTCAATAATGACCAGAACTGCCTCGCCGCGGTGACCAGAATTTTGACCTGTGGCTATTTGTCATTTTTTCGGTCTTTGTAACTCGGCGTATCAGTCAAAAAGGCAGTTATAAATGTTTCCTCATCATATTTACTTTCCTCGACAAGAAGACAAAAGAAACTTCTCAGTGTAGTAATCGATACGGTTTCTCTTAAAGTTCTGATAACATAACAGATACTGCTGAGCTTCCACGTATACTTAAGCCAAGAAATTTCATGTTATCAACACTTTGTATGGATTTGCCACATAATTTGATTAACATATTATAATCTGGATTAATGTTCTTTGTACAGAATTTCATATCAAATGTTTTATCAGCATTAAGTATTACACCGTTTTTATTACACCAATCACAGAGTTTTTTAGATACTAAATTACAATTCTGGGCAAGGGTATTGATGTTATTGTGATGTATTAGAAAGTCTGTATCATCAACGTAAATAATGATTTTATTCGAGGTAATGCAATGGTCAGTAAGACCGTTAATGAATATTACAAAAAATAAAGGGCCCAAGATTGAGCCCTGTGGTACTCTCAGAACTATCTTCTTTATAACTGATTTGACTCCTTCCACGACGACATTTTGCGATCGGTTACATAGGTAATAGTAATAGTACATCCCACATAACACAGTTTGTAATTAGTATGTACAAGTAAAAACTGTGTTATGTGGGATAATATTAAAAATAAACAAATTAGCACATATGCAATTGCCATCATATAAAATGGGAATAACGTGTCGTTCCATGATGAAAAGAGATATTCTCCAAAAAATACTTTATCTTAGAAATGAATAAAACACAAGTGAAAAAGTCGAGTGAATATCTGATACACACGCGCTGACCGATTGCTTCTAACTGTTAAAAATTTTGCCTTGATCGGCCTGTATATGCGCAGTTTGATGTGGGAGGTACCATACGTACGCTATAGTTCGAGCGCTGTGATTCGTTTATTTATTTGAAACTATATTTCGTTTTACTTCCACATCCAGTGGAAGTATAGTAACGCAAAAAAAATATTTAAAAATTTGTATTGTGCAAATAGGCTTAGAATGTCATGAAACGTCGAGATTTTAAGTTTGGGCAAAAAAAAAATTTCTGTTTGTCGGTCTGTCTGTAATTACTTCCACATCCAGTGGAAGTATAGTAAAGACAAAAAAATTTTTATTGTTCAGATAGGCTTAGAATGTCATGAGATTTTAAGTTTGAGCAAAAAAAAATTTTCTGTCTTTCGGTCTGTCTGTAACTTTTTCTGTGCGCACGTTTACTCTGGAACCGTTGCAGATATTGAATTGAAATTTGGTACACATATGTACTTTAACGAGATCTGGAACTAGATTATATTTTCATCTTGTTCCGTCGAAGGGTTGGGGGGTAAATTGGGGTAAATTTGGGGTAAATAGGTAAATCAAGCAGGTAAGAGTCCATAAAATTGGTATTTAGTATATACAAGAGAAGCTAAGGTCTCATTACCACCCCCACACCATTATTAAACGGGATGAAAAAAAATGTGATTTAGTGTGAGTACAAGAACCAGAAACCTCAAAATATTTTTTTACTTCATTCCACTACCACCCCCTATCACCACACCCACCCCACTACCGATGTGGGGTATCGTTTTATGGGTTTTTGGGGTAGAGGATTTCAAATATTATATTATTAAATTTCCATAAACAACTATTTCCACATACAAAATTTTTTCGTTGTGAGTGACTTGAGAGTGAGAAAATCTGAATGTGGAAGTAGTGATTCCTTGGGCATCGGTTTTTTTTTGTACTCTGGAACTGTTTAAATTATTGACTTGAAATTTGGTTCACGTATGTATTTTAACGAAATCTGGAACTAGATTATATTTTAATCCTCGTTAAAGGCCTGAGGGATAAATTGGGATAACTGGGGGTAAATAGATAAATCAAGCAATAAGAGTCCGTAAAATTGGTATCTAGTATATATTAAAGAAGTGATTAAAGTTCCATAAACAATAATTTCCACATAGTGAAGTGCAAATATAGTATCAACATTTTTTTCGTTGTGAGAGACTTGGATAGAAAATCTAGGTGTGGAATTTTAAGATTTATAAACACCCTACAGGTTGCATTGTAATTCGAGTCCTATGAGCAACCGAACATCAGCGTGCCTGCCTTTCAAGACTATTTTAGCAGGTTGCTAAATTGACACCAATGTTTAAGGATAGATGAGGAGATAGCGTCAAAGACGCGTCATTGCGTGTGTGTCTAGCTTCTACGATTTCAAATTAGAATACCATGCAACCTGTACGGTGTTTATAGATCTTCTATTATTTTCTTGATGCTATTATAAGTCGGTTACCTCGAGTAATATGGATCCGTAGTGGGTTTCCTCGAGTACTAGGGATGCGCAGTAGGTTTCCTCGAGTAGTATCGATGCGCAATAGGTGTCCTCGAGTATTTTAGTCTTGTCTTGTAACTTTTTGGTGCTCACGATTACTCTGGAACCATTTTTATCTATTCTTTGAGGTTATCTTGAATATATGAGCCAATCGATCAATTCTGAACTCGGATTCGGCTTCAGTGCGTGAAAATGTATGGGAATATACTAGTGTAACACCCAGGCATTTTTTTGTGGGTGTGTTATTTACATATACATTTTTTTTTCGTTGTGAGAGACTTGGATAGAAATTCTGGTTGTGGAAGTAGTGATTCCTTGGGCAGCGGTTTTGATATATTGGCTATTTTGTAACCTGCGCGCGGCACATTGTAAATAGAAGAATATGACAACGAAATTCGCTTTCAGTAGATGGTAAGTCTTTAATAATAGTAATGGATGTTTAAAAGGAGACATTTTAAATGAATACATATTTTAATTTTATAAAAATGATATTTTTTTATTATATATTTTAGCATGGAAATAATTGGGTTCCTAAGTTGTCTGTACTTACCGTGAATTCTGGACGACCATATAATAATGACTTGAAAAACTTTCCATACTTTTATTAAGTAATCTTTAATAACATATACGCCATTTTTATTAATTTTACCAAATAACGGTATTTCAAAAATTTACTTTTTTAGAAATTAATAGTTTCAATACTTTACGTTTTCCTGCATGTTAACAGTAAAAATTTCTCACCTGATCTCTTCACGTACACAGTTAATCATAAACCAATTGTGCATTAATATGTATTTGTTTTTTCAGTCATATCATAACAAATACTATTTTTGCATACATCGTTGGAAAGCGAAAGGTTTGAATTTTGTAATACTAAAATATCAAGTTTTTACGACAGCAAATGACAGATATTGAGGGGCCGGAACATGAAAAATGTGAAAATAGTATTTTTCGTAATAAAGGCGAAAAAAAGCAATTTTCCCCACTTTCGCAATTCTAAATCAAATCGCGACCTCACAAATATGTTTTGTGAGAATTTTTTACATGTGAGTCAACTGTCTGTCTTTGTTGTATGTTCGAGAGTTGCATAGATGTTGTGTCGAATTCAGGGGTCTCGCTCTTCGACTGTCTTTCACTATTTAACCTTTGCATTTTGTCTCAGCTTTAAACTTCTCATTGTAACCTCACTTATATTCATCTTGTACTCCTATAAATGACCATTTGCTTCCCGAATTTAATTACATAAATAATTTTTTTTTGTTTAAAAGCAGTTTTATCCTCAGAGTGAAGAGAATAGACCCTTATAATAATTATTGAAAATGTTGTGAGCTTTTGGATTCGTTTCTGAAATATACAGAAGAGCGAAATATTAATCATTGTATACATATTAAAAATTCAGAAAAATTCCTCTAAAATACACACCTATGTGGTCTGTACATTGGTCTTTACGCAAAATTCACTGATATTTGATAAGATATCTTCCCTACCTAGAAGACCAGATGATTCATTAAGGATGACGGTCCCACATAAATTTTTTTTGTTAAAACATGCTACATTACTGATACTGTGGTGAATTGATAGATTACTAATAATTATTGGGAGTACTATTGGTCTAAATACACCGAAATAAGATAAGTTATCCAATATTTACTATTCACTAAACATTTCACTAAATCTTACAAGATCTTACAGATAAACTGATAAAAATAGAACCAAATCGATTTTGATTATAAATAAGGTATAGAAAATAACACAACCACTTCATTAGATACTGTGATTTGTTCCTAGTCAAAGAAATAACAATGCATTTACTTATTGTAGTGGTGTTGGCTCTAGTTTTACCAAATGCCTACCTAGCAAGGGTGAGTTTTAAGTATATTTTGATTGTGGGTATATTTTTAATATTTTCAAGTGGAACTAAATTGATGCGAAATATCTGCGATTCGGTTTACAAAGTACTATAGTAGGTATAGGCGTCAGTAAAATATGAACGCTTTGTCTATAGGAGTGTATAACAAGTGATTATTGCCATGGGCACAAGTCATTTATTTTTCTTAAACCAAATACAGAATGGAGGACCAAATAATTGAATAATAGTTGTAGCATTGAATAAATTATCAGTATCGAAGAATTTGAATTCAAATACTTAGTTTCCTATATTTCTGTGTCCTTTGTTAGAATAGAATAGGATCTTTATTCAGGCGCGCTGCCGCCCCGTCTTCCATGAACCAAAAAATAAAGAAGAACAATCTCTATCAGTACAAAACGATATCCAAATTATCCCTTGAAATAAATATTTTATTATTAATGCCAAATTATCTAGCAGAGGAATCTAGTAGAGGAATAATACTTTTAATAAGGATATATTAAATGAATTCTCGAAATTGGTATTTATTTATTATTTATGAATGCGGTAACAAAATAGTTTTCAATCGTTTTCTAAAAAGTTTTCCTGAGGAGGCCGGTTCTGTTGCCCCCAGATGAATTTTCTGGCTGCGCCACTGTCTTTATTTAACCAGAGATACAAAATAGTGTTCTCTATTATTATGCCTTTCAATGTTTTTCAATTATATTGACAATATAATTTTATTATAGCAACCAAATTTGGTCCACATTTTTTAAATTTTACATTTCTTTATCGCTATGGGTTGCAACATTTATTGCACTATTAGTATATTGGAAATGTTTTGAGAAAGGTTTATTAACTAGGTACGTTTCATAACTAATATATAAATATAAAATAAAATTACAAATTTCAAAAATCCCCGATCAGATATTAAATCCAAACACTTTGAAAATGATAATGATAGATAATCTCTTAAAACAAGTAGGTGTAATTAAGTAAACACATACTTATTCTACATAGCTATTTTTACAGTTCCTAATCAAACGAAAATATGTTTCTCAATACAAATACTAAGTTTGAGAAGGTAAAGCTGCTAAAAGTCATATTTTGATTATGCACTTTAAAATTATCTCGATCTGCAGCTGGTAAACTTATGGTACGCAATCGGTTGAAACTTGCCCAACTCTTTTTAACAGGCTTCAAAAAATTAAAAAAGGAGGAGGTTTTACATTCGACCCATATACAGTGTCCGCCAAAAAGTCTGCACCATTTGGGAAAGTCTGCTGTTATTGACTTTCTGACAAATTTCATTTTGAATAAAAGTTAGTGCATGTTCTCAAACACAAATGTATGTTAGTTCCGGCGCTTAAGTCGGAAAATGAATTTTTTTGAAATTGTCTCAAGAGTAAACTACCTTTATTTTTAAAGATACCGAAAAATGTTATTTAAAAAGTTGCTTATAACGCAAAGTTATATTCAGATATCAAATTTGAAGGTTCTACTTTAAATATAAAAATTATTGCGCATAATTCCTGAACTATAAATATCTTGTATTTCTGATAGAGATACTTGAAAGATTTCCTAGTAAGGGAGGCATTCTTATAATATATTGGCATGATTAGACTTAGATCTTCAGTATATAGAAAGAATCAGGGCCGGCCCAATGAAATTTCTCACCCCAGGCCAGTTCTGAGTTTTGCGCCCCCCTTTCCCAATTTTCAATATTTTCTTAGGTAAATTATACAAATTTTAGTAACATGTCTTTAAAATTAATATTATCATCAGGGTGTATACTTTCTGGAAAACGGGGAAAACCTGGAAAAGTCAGGAAAACTATAAATTTATTAAAAAAAAATCAGGAAATATTTAATAAAACTACTTATATCCAAGGTTGTTCCCATCTTGCGCGTCTCCCCTCCCCTGCTCAACATCAGTTAAATTTTCTGGTCCTGAAAACACTGGAAAATTCAAGAAATTTCAAAATCGTGAATTGGTATACACCCTCTATCATAGAAATGAAAATAAATAACTAAGAAAAATGTACCTGTTCATGAGAAATGCTCTCGTCTTTCTGCAATGCAAATGGTTAATGGTTAATACTATATATTTAATTTTAATCAGAAAATTAATTATTCTTCTTGCGCTTCTTAGCCCGTCTCTTATAAGTTACTTCTGGAGCATCTCTTATACATGTCCAACGGTAGTCTGCCAACATCGCAGAAGTCCATTTGCCCTGATATCTTTTTTCTATATTTTGAATATCCTGGTGGAATCTCTCTCCATGCTCATCACTTACTGCACCACAGTTTTCTGGGAAGTAATCTAGGTGTGAATATAGAACGTGGACTTTTAATGACATATTGCATCCTAATTTCTGGTAGCAAGAAAGAAGATTCCCAACAAGGTCTCTGTAGTTTTCTGCTCTTTTGTTACCGAGAAAGTATGTTGCTACCATTTTAAAGGAATTCCAAGCAGCTTTTTCATTACCTTCTAGAATGTTGTCAAATTCAGCATCTTTGGAAAGGTTCTTGATTTGAGGACCCACAAAAATTCCCTCTTTAATTTTCGCATTACTAAGTCTGGGAAATTTTTGTTTTAAATAACTGAAAGCAAGTCCTTCTTTGTCCATAGCTTTTACCAAGTTTTTCGTAAGCCCCAGTTTTATATGGAGTGGTGGCAGTATTACCTTTTGTGAATCAACTAATGGAATGTAAGCAACATTTTTTTCTCCTGGTTCAAAATCCAGTCTTGGGGGTCAAATTTTTCTTTTGTAATGTTCTAATCGCGCTCGACTGTCCCACTCACAAAGAAAACAGCAATATTTGCTATCCCTTGCTGCATACCAAGTAAGATAGCTATCACTTTTAAGTCTGCACAAATCTGCCACTTATACTTGTTATATTCTATAGTTTGTAGCAATACATTCATGTTACTGTAATTTTCCTTCATGTAAACAGCATGGGCGATTGGAATTGATGGGAATTTATTTCCATTGTGGAGTAACACAACTTTTAGACTAAGTTTCGAGGCGTCAATAAAAAGTCTCCAGTCACTAGGATCATGGGGAATGTGTAAAGCACTCATTAAACCGTCAATGTCCTTGCAGGCAACCAAGTCATTTTCCATTTTGAAAAAAGGTATTATAAGACCTTTTTGACGACTTCGATACATGGAAACTAACATTTTCATGTAGTAAATTTCATTGTTGTAGGTATCCAGTGTCGAAGGTCTCTTATACGATCACTTAATTCGCGTTGATTAATTTTGTGTGGTTCACCACCGGACACAGAGAAATCGGGATTTTGTGATGTTGATGGCTGGACCAAGTTGTCATCTACATTATCATCCGATTCTTCGTCAGAATCAAGGCTGTATTCTTGAGGTGGATTAGGAATAGGTAGTTCATCACTATGGAGAACCGGGCGAATGGCAAATGGTAAATTGGGGCATTGTATTACCATCCTTTTTTTCTTGTTAATACCCTATCTAATAGGAGGTATCACGCAAAAATAACAATCGGTAACATGATCTGTAGGTTCTCGCCAGATCATGGGCACAGCAAAAGCCATTGAACGTCCTCTTTCACTTAGCCAACTGCAAAGATTGTTCGCACAATTGCTGCAACATATATGAGGTGCCCATTTTTTGTCTTCATCTCCAATTGTACAACCAAAATACAACTGGTACGTCTTCTTAATTTTGGGAGTAAAATTACTTCACCAAAAATATAACAAAAATTAGGTATATTTACACAATCTCGTGGCATATTTTCAAAATAGCACTATTTACTTTCGAAAATGAACGCTTATCATGAACAAGGTACAAATACGACTACCTAAGAATGAATATTAGTTTTAGTGACAAATAAAGAAGTAGGTAGTTAGTATGTCTATTTTTCGTAGAATTCTAATTCTACCTGTTATTTGTGATAGGACCGCCCATAAACTAGGGAGGTTTATAAGGGGTCAACACACGATCCAGCGGCAGGGAGCCGGCCTTGTCGGCATGCTTTGAACTCATTCGTAAAAGTGAACTGGTTCGCTGGAATTCCATTCAAATCAACTTTAAAGAACTTTTAGTAGTCCTTTTTTGATCAAATAAATATTTTGGAAGAAAATGCTGAATTTCTTGATGTATAGTTAGGCCTCTTTTTTTTCTAATGTTAACTTTCGAAATTTTTAAACATAAATCGCTAATTGCAACTCCTTTTTAAGCCTACCTGTATTAAAAAGTTTCGAAAAAGTTAACATTGGAAAAAAGAACCAAGAAATTCAAAATTTTCTCACAAAATATTTATTTCGTCAAGAGAGTACTGCTAAAAGTTTCTCAAAGTGGATTTCAATCCATTACTTAGGTTGGACTATTAAGTAAAGAGCATTATTAATAACAGTAAAATATTTCAAAATATAGTTCGGGAATTATGCGTAAAAATGGAAAATTTTTGTTTTTAATATAGAACAGCTAAATTTGATACCTGAATAAAACTTCACATTATAAGTAACTTCTTTAAATAACATTTTTTCGACATTTTAAAAAAAATAATTTTCTGACCTAAGCACCAGGACTAACGCACACTAACGCCTCTTTTTCGTTTGAGAATATGCATAAACTTTTACAAAAAATAAAATTTTTCTGAAAGTCAATAACAACAGAGTTTCCCATATGGTGCAGACTTTTTAGCGGACACTATATATGTTTTTTCAATATACAGTGTGTCCCACTTCGTATTAAGCCACCCCCGTAACTTGGCTGTTTGTAATTGGATTTTAATTTAATTTTTACAGCACATACTACCCATAAGGTAATACCTTTGGAAGTTAGAACTGTTACTCAATCTTTAAATCAGGACCAACTGTGATTTTTTTAAACGAAAATTTTGCAAAAGTAACATTAGCGATTTAGATAAAGGAAAAATGTATTTGGAAATGTTGATCAGAAAAATTAAATAAATGCGAAGTTTCATTGGATTTTTTTTAAATAATGCAAATCCGAAAAATTACATTGTGAGCTTAGAGCATACAGATTGCTATGAATGTCAATCATCATTCATCATACCTACAACAGTTGGATACCCCATACTTATCAACTTTTATGTCTAAAAAATTTACAAAAAAAAAGAATAATTTCCACTTTTTCTGGCAGTGTTAATTTCAAAGGCATTTTGACATAAAAGTTGACAAGTATGATTTTTCAACTGACATTCGTAGCAATATGGATGCTCTAAGCTGACAAACAATCTAATTTTTCGGACTTGGATTATTTAAAAAAAAATTAATATTTTCCAATGAAACTTCGTATTTGAACTTATTAGTTTTTCTGATCAACTTTTCCAAATACATTTGTCCTCTATCTCAATCGCTAATGATACTTTTTAAAAATTTTCATTTAAAAAAATCATACTTGGCCTTGATTTAAAGATTAAGTAACAGTTCTACCTTCCAAAGGTAGTCCCTTATGGGTAATATGTGCTGCAAAAAAATAAAAATAAAATCAAATTACAAATAGACAAGTTATGGTGAAGGCTTAATACAAAATGGGACACACTGTATGTTCCGTAATTACTCTGACAGATTAAACGATTTTTATCAAATCTGTATTGTCCCATTGTAATTTCGTCAAGTGTAGGTGATAAAAAATTGGAAACAATTCTATACAGTGTGTCCCTGAATGTGGTACCGCAGCCTGTAAACTTTCTTATTTTTGATTTGCCGAGAAAAAGTCATTCTTTATAAAAAGTTTTGCTTGTCTTAGGAAGTCATAAACAGTTGTAAAAATATACAGGGTATTCTAAAAATTAGGAAATATGAAATGGACTTTAAGCCAATTACCTTTTTTACATTTTTATTGAAAATTTCTCAGAAAATTTTATTTAACAATGTTTTTTCAATTATGAAGAAGAGCTTAAATACGGTGTTTGGTTGCAAAATAAGTAAATAACAATTTTCAAAAAAAAAAAATTATTCAACTGAGTTGAAAACTACTCCACATGTAGACATTGTAGACCTCCTACTAGTACACATTTTTCTAATCTTCTTCCTAGACAGATGCGATCACATCTTCATTTATGGTTGCAACAGGATCCACAGTTTTTTGCTTTAATAAATCTACATCGTCTTCGAAATCGTTTGCGTATACTTTTTGCTTTAATTACCCCCATAAGAAGTAATCCAACGGGGTTAGATCTGGCGAACGGGATGGCAATGTTGTTGGTCCATAGCGGCCAATTCACCTGTCGCGGAAGTGATTGTCCAACCATTGTGCAAATAGAATTGTAGAATGTGCTGCGTTTCCATCTTGCTGAAAAATGATTTTCTTATAAATTCTGAATATTCATTGTCCAGTTGGCCCAAAACAAAATTATTCTAAATTTCTGAATAAGTATTTTAATTTAAGTTTCCATCCTTAAAATAAGGAGCGATTATTCTTTTGCCGCACCAAATATTTACTTTTTTAAACTTTTTGTGGACTATCCCAGATTTTTCATTTCCTCCGCAAATGGAATAGTTTCACCTAATAGGAAAGTGGTTCTAAGTTGCCTGGCTCCTCTTTCCTGGTGAAAGTTACTATTATCCTTTTGTGCGAGTTAATAGACATCAGCTTTCTCACACCAGATTATGCATGCATCTAGTGCCACTTAAAAGGTGTGAGAAAGTACCTTTAGTAATACTCCTAACCAGAATGACCTGGTCGTCCGCTTAGGCTTGAATCTCGTCTTCTTATAAGAATGGCCAGCAGGTCATCCACGATCTACGAGTAGTCCACTGCAAGGGGTAAAGAACCCAATATTGTTGAAATTAAATGGGATGTGGATGTTTGTGAATGTAGTGTAAAAGTATGTCATGAAGACCTGAAATTGTCCAATATCTGATACGATTGGTCTTTTTTTTCTTATTCCAATGTGTTTGTTAATTTCACGAACGTGTATTAATTGCAAAACAATCTCAAATATTTGGTACAAGTGCTGGTTACAACAAAGGTTCTGCATCTTTAAAAATTCGCAAATGTCCAATGCTAATTTTTATTTTCATTTTGCAGGAAGTTGGAAAACAGGAAGACCTATCATCACATAGTGATAAATTTATATTCCCTAAAGATAGAAAGTCCGGCCCAGACGCGAGAATAATCGGAGGTGAGGAAGCAACTCCTCATTCCTATCCATTTCAAGCAGCTCTCCTTATATACACTCGTGCTGAAGTCTACTTCTGCGGTGGATCATTAATAACACCGCGCTATGTATTGACTGCAGCTCATTGTGTCGACACGTAAGTAAACAAATCAGTATTGACGAGATCGACGATGAAGGAGTTTTCACGAACCCCAAAATAACACACTCCACGCGCGATCTGCCAACTGGTGAAGATTAAGATTTTTTTTAATTATCTGAAAATGATTGACTATGATTGATGATTGACGAAACTCGCGTCGAGTATAATATTCGATTGTAGTGTTCAAGTGTTTTGGTGTTGTTGAAATTATTCATCGTTGGTGTCATACCTACAAAATGTTCCAAACTCCTTCAGTCTTAATATTTCTATTTCTCTCCGTAAAATCTATAGACCAAATGCCAAGTCACAGTGGGCCGGAAAATTTTGAGAGCGGTCAAAAATCGATTTTTTTCGAAGTGGTAATTTATTAAATAAGTTGTCAAAGCATCTTTTCCTATAACATCAAGGGCCTTTAATGAAATTTATACTATATACCGCGTGGCGATTATTGTGACTGTGTTTCATTGGGTGTACCTACAGAACTTTTTCCTCTTTTTATCACAAACTGTTGAAGAGTGATTGGGTTGAAGTAAGCTTTCTCTCCAAGTATTTGCCAGGAATATTGGTACTTCCACCAGTAACTTATTGATAACAATTAATTACCAACTAAATTATTATTGGTTTCTGTAATTACCATATTGTTACGTGTTTACACCACTTTTGTAAACACCCTGTATCGTGGACCGAGAATTGTAACACTAATTTATTAACTTACATATTAATTACAACAATTAATTACTTCACTAATATAACACTGAGTATAATACTTCAATTTAGCCCAGACGACAGAGAACATTTTATATAGTGAAACCCACAAAAATTTGCAAACTGATTAAATTTTTAATGAGTTCGTGAAAGTGTATAGAATAATATCCTGAAAAGTTTACATTTCGCTCGGATGCAGAACATAAAAAAAAGCGAAAAAAAATTTTTTTTCTATCCATTTTTTTCAAAATTTTGAAATTAAGTCAGGGTAGGAAAAATAAAAAATACAAATGGATAGACCACGTGTTTCTGAACAAAAAATATCCTAATAAAATTTATCGCTAAAACCACGGTATTCCTGGAAAAAAATAATGAAGTAAATTTGTCACTCTGTGCGGCCAGCGCACGGTTAAATTCATACTATGGAACCTCTAAAAATTCTTAGGTGTTCTATCGAGTAAAATAAAGCTTTTTTCTCTTTCTGATTACACGTTTTAAACATTTTTTCTTAGTGAATAGGAGGATAAATAGTAAGTATGGAGGGAAACTTTATAATTATCAATGCATACACAGACACCACACATACCCGCTGAATCGCTCGCATGAATTTTTACGTGCCTTTACTATATTGTATTTATTATAGGTACACTAGGGTGGCCCATCTTTTTCGAAATCGAAATTTTTTATTTCTCACCCCTGCAAATGGTTCCATTTGAAGAAAAAACAGTCCCCTCAAAATATTATTGAGGCAAATTGAAGGCAAGGGGTGCCGCAGAATGCATTATTATGCAATGATAAAAGTAAATGGAATTATTTACATTCTTTGGTTGATGCATTGTTTTTTTTTCTTAATCAGCAACATTTATCTTTAGAATGACTAATCAAGTCATACAAATATCAAAGACATTATCTGTTGTGACTATGACATGTGTCATACTACTGTAAATTCGTAGTCTAAGAAAATTAGACTAGAAGTTTTTGAAATAAAACTCTCGTTTTATCTTTGTTTATTTTATTATGAAACGTTTTTTTATATACATAGTACCAAATATTATCCTAAATCTACAAGACATATAGTAATAAAAACAACATTTTTTGCACTAGGCCAAAACTTTAATTTTGTTTACAATATTGAAACATCGGGTATAACTTTCATTTTCCCTCCATGTTGTTGGATCATTTTCCAAAAATTCCATAGACAAACCTAATTTTTGAAAAGACTGTTTAGTGTTCTCGCATATGAAGTCCTGAATTTCCTTGTTTTCAACGTCAGTAATGTTACTAATCATAAGTCGTTTAATACCCTCTTGATTTGGTGTTTTCCTATTCAAAGCTTTAACCATTTCTCTTTTAGTGGTAACTGAAATATCGTCATCAAAGAAAGATAAGCCAACATTTACTGAATTAAGGTACCACAAATGGTTCACTATTTTCCTACTTGCGGCTTGAGATATTTCTTTGTCAATATTTTGATAATTAATGAGTTCTTTACAAAAGTCTAAGTCATGAAGCGGTGCTTTACTAGCAAATGACGCTGTAAACCAGGCCTTTACATAAACCTTTACAATAAAGAGACATATATTTTCAATACCTATTTTTTCTTTTTTAGTTAGTTGGAACTGATCTTGGAAAAAAAAATTTTTAGAGAGTAAATGGCTTTGGCCATCCAACGTGCATGATGAAATGCCCCTGGTTGATAGAATGTCGTGTGAGTGGGCTCTTCTTCAACAAAAAGTTTAGAAAGCATTAAAAATTCTTTATAATCATCACGAGGCTGTTGCAAAGTTAAAGCTGCATTTAGAAACTTTACAATTTCGGCTTTAACTGGTTGTAAAATGTGTTTAATTTTTGATACCTGAAATCCAGTTTTTAGTTTATTTTGATCTATTTTAGGCCAAAATTCCCTAAAACGTTTAAATAGTGGCACATTTGGACCAGATGAGGAAGGCATTTTTGTGTCAAACACTTCTCAAAACCACTTCAAAAATATGATGTCTACAAGGAAAATATAGAATATCTCTTTCTAATTTTTGTTGCAATAGTGTGGCTGCCCCATTTATATAACCCATATTTGATGCTGTTGTATCACAACACAAAGCTATTACCTTTTCGTCCAAATTCCATTCACAAAGCACATCATAAACTGCTTCAGTCTGTTCTCTTCCAGTTGAATTGGGCAAAGCTGGTACTCCAAGTAGTTGTTCAATATCTCCACTAGTAACTAAGATAGCAAGTCTATCGATATTTCCCATTCCAGTGAGAGAAGGTAAAAGTTTTCCATCCCAATGGATGACTGGGGCCGGCAATTCAGAATTACCGAAGACAGTTTTTAATATTTCAGCTCTGTCTTCGCGGATGCGTTGTCTAGAGCGCTGAAGTGTGGTTCTGCTGATGGACAAAGATGTGGTGTCATGTCCTAGTGTTTCTGCTACTGCCGTCAAAATATGGACTCCATACCTGTCGCTTATTTTGCAAGCATCAAATGCAGCGGCTATTTTTGGTGTGATGATGTTACATGTTCCATACAATCTCCTCTTTTTTGGCTGTGACGGGCCAGGCTGGTCTTGTAACAACTCTTCTTGGGCTTCGATTATTTCATCTTCATTTTCGTTGGAGTCGGCTGAATTACTACTTGATGATGGACAGGTGACTGTTTCCTCTAATCTAGCTTTTTCTTGTTGACTTCGTTGCATTCGTTCGGATAATTTCTGTAATTTCTCCTCAGCTGATTTTTCTTGAGAAGCAAGTTGGTAATCAATACCATGCATAAATCCAGGACGTCCCTTTTTTCTTTGGTTAATTAAAAACTGCTTATCTTCATCTATTTTCATCAACTACAATGCATTTGCATGAGAAATGTCAAAAAGATCGTCCAATTTTTCAACGAAATTTTTTTCTTTACCTCCCGCACTGGCCCTTTTAGCCGATTTTTGTAAGTTCCTCCACTCTGCATAAAGTTTATCTAGTTGTTTAACACAATGAAAATCCTGACGTGTCGGAATGCGAGCTTTATCCCAAAAAACTGACACCTCTTTTATTGTTAATTTAGCACTTTCATGTACACTTAGCTTCACTTCACGAATGTTATAAAAGAGCACTTGTAATACTTGTCTATTAGACGGCAATTTATTGCCAATGATTTGTGACGAATAGTGTCCAACTAAGTAAATGAAAGTATCCTTTCGTAAGGATCTAACATCAGCCATCGTTAAATGTTTTTTCAAAAAGGAACGTATGCTAGAACTTATAATGTCACCACTGTAAAACACAATTGCAAACTGACATAAAAACCTACCGTAGGTGCATCATATTTCCAAACTTCCAAAACAAATAATTTCTAGGAAATAATTACACCAATAAAACATTATGAGAAAAGAGGTAGATATTTGTATTTTAAGTAAAATTTAAGTGTATTACCGTAATAAAATCTTATCTACAAATTTCTACCTAAATGCGGCACGGGTTACCGTAATAAAATCTTATCTACAAATTTCTACCTGAATGCGGCACGGGTTACCGTTCACCGAATTATCTGAAACTTTGACATAAATTATTCCTAGTATAATAGCATATTTTCGTGGGGTGAGACTTAAAAAATACGCAAGAAAATTCACCCCCTATAGAGATGGGCCACCCTGAGGTACACCTATCTACATTTCAGCTATATCCAATGGATTCCTTATACATTTGTTAATGTATTGGAAAAGTTCCAGAATTTATATTTAAAACAATCAAAGATATTTTCATAGTTATAAGGATGAGATCGTGAAAATCGCAATTTCTTATCATGATCTGATTGATGTATTTTCGAAAAAATGCATACATTTAAACGATTTTGTGTTTGAACATTCGAAAAATATACATCTTTTTCGAAATAGTGATATTTTATTTTTTCCAATGGGTCAATTTCTCGACAAGTTACAGCGTCCAATATACAGGGTGGACCATTAATAATAGGCCATACTTCAAGGGCAGATTCTTTGGATCAAAATATGAAGATATAACCAAACATGCTTTAGTAAATTGTTGCTGTGGAAAAAGATACAGGGTGTCAAAATTGTAATTTATTTTTCTTTTTTTTTTGCAATATCTCAATTACCTCTTGACCGATTTTCTCCCAATTTGGTAAAGAAACATTTTTTAAGCTAAGAAATAATAATGTATGTATTACACCACGCCAGCCCGTGGGCTAGCCTCATGAGCTATACCTGATGATGAATATTTTTTCTCTTTCTTTTTTCTGCGAAACGTAGTGGCATTTTTGACTAGAAAATCTCATGCGGTAGTCATTTCTACGTAAAAAAAAGGTACACTTGATAGAACTTGATAATTCCAACCGTTTTCGAGAAAACTGCCGCATAGATCTCAAAAATTCTTTGAAAACAAACCCAATTTGAAAAGGAAAAATTGTGTGCTTTGGTGACGTCTTAGTTCTATCATTTACGTACAGTTTCATTAGTTTGATATTTTGACAGAACTAAGACGCCATCAAAGCACACTTGTCAATAAATACAATTTTTCCTTTTCAAATTGTGTTTGTTTTCAAAGAATATTTAAGATCTATGCGGCAGTTTTCTCGAAAATGGTTGGAATTATCAGGTTCTATCAAGTGTACCTTGTTTTTACATAGAAATGTCTCCCGCATGAGATTCTCTAGTCAAAAGTGCCATTACGTTTCGTAGAATAAAAAAGAGAAAAATTATTCATCATCAGGTATAGCTCATGAGGCGCCCTCCATGGGTTAGCGTGGTGTAATACATAAATTATTGTTTCTTAGCTTAAAAAATGTTTCCTTACCTAATTGGGAGAAGATCGGTCAAGAGGTAGTTGAGATATTGCAAAAAAAAAAAGAAAAATAAACTTCAATTTTGACACCCTGTATTCTTTTCCACAACAACAATTTATTAAAGCATGTTTGGTTATATCCTCATATTTTAGCCCAAAGAATCTACCCTTGAAGTATGGTCTATTATTAATGGTCCACCCTGTATATATTTATCAAAAAAATCATCAAGCAAGGAAATGATTTGAGATGTACTTTCTTTTGAATCCACGTTACTACAACTTAATAAACCATAACAATCATGAAGTGTACATACTTTTCAACAGTTCTCAATGAAGAAAGATTTTTTTTGAAGGGCTTTTATTTTTTCTATATTGTTTATTGCTACGATTGCGTACGAGCGTGATAATATATATAAGTATATTTGTCTCATTCATCCTTTGCTTATATTGCTTAAAACAAAAAAGCATCAGAAAGCTACACTTTCCATCTTTTAAATGAACCAACACTCATATAGATTTAGTGACATGTAATTCAGTGCGTCGGTGTCACAGTCATGCGCGTGCACGCATGGACCTCGCTCCGAGTTATAACGTTACACTTGACTATTTTTTCCGGGAAAACCATGGCTTTAACGATAATTTTGTTACGACATTTTTTGTTCATAAATATGTGATCTATCCATCTGTATTTTTCATTTTTTTCTATCTTGATTTAATTTCAAAATTTTGAAAAAGTGGATGAAAAAAATTTTTTTTCACTTTTTTTTTTATATTCTGCATCCGAGCGAAATGTAAACTTTTCAGGATATTTTTCTATACACTTTCACGAACTCATTAAAAAAAAGTTTACTTAGTTGTGCAAATTTTTGTGGGAAAATATCTTCTATTTAACGTTGAAAGGATCGAATTCAGTTTTCGGCTAACAAAAAGTCACTTTCATCGAGCCATAACTCGGTTCGTATTGCATCTACAGAAATAAAGAAAAAAAAAAGCAATCGATTTGTTATTTTATAGGCTTCATTTTTGCTTATATTTTTTTTTGGTAAAACGTAAAGTTTTCGAGTTATTAGTGAAAAATCCTTCGAAAACATGCATTTTTTAGATGAAAAATCAGCATTTTTAATCAAGAATAACTCAAAAAGTATTGACTCATCAAAAAAATTGCATAGAACATTTATTGCTTAAAGTTCATTCCTCTATCGATTTCTGTAGTTACTTTGAATATTATAACACATTCGCGGGCAGTAACTGCTATAGCAGTAAATTTCAGATGATGTTATAGGACACTACTGCTATAGCAGTGCATATTTGAGAGGTCAGAAAATACACTACTGTTGTAGCAGTACATTTTTTAGGTAAGAATAAGTGAAGTTACCTATTTACTGTCCCACAGCAGCATTATACAATTTTGGGCACTGTCCTCTTAGGTCTTGGTAACAAGTCATTTTCGAACTATGTGGGTATATCGCAGGGCAGCTACTGCATATGCAGTAATATTGCCATTGTGATCTATGCAAGTGTAGAGTCTCGTTTGTACACACTTTATTTTTTATGCTTGTAAGTTATTCAAATTTGCTAAGCTAACGTAGTTGAGATATGTTAGCGATGTCTGAATTCCCCGCGGTTCAAGACACACGCAATTTTGGTAGATGAGTGTATTATGATAGTTAGTGTGTATGAATACTACTTAGTGTAATATAATTTTTTGATTGATGTAATCTGTCACTAATATTCTAACTGTATTTTCAATTATAAAATAAACACTCAGATAATTATAAATATCGTGTCTTCCAGTTAATTCTATCAGGTTATGTGGCCCAGAACGATTATAATACTGAGTTGTGAATTTTTGCGTTTATAATCAGTGAATCAATAGAGACTTGTAAAATGGCATCGAGTGCATCAAATTCTGCTCGAATTGAATCTCTGTCCAAGGACAATTATGAAACTTGCAAGATGCAAGTGGAAGCACTGTTGACCAAGAATGATCTCTGGGAATATGTTAGTGGAGAGAAACCGCTTCCGAAGGAAGAAACTGAAACTGACGCTACAGCAGCCGCAAGTGTTCGAGCAAAGACAGAATGGACCAAGGCGGATAAGAAGGCAAAATCAGATTTGATCCTGTCTATACATCCAACAGAGTTGCAGCATGTACGAAGATGCACGACGTCTCGTGAGGTTTGGCTGAAACTTGAATCTATTTATGCATCAAAAGGACCTGCTAGAAAAGCAACGCTACTCAAGCAGCTGATGCTTCAAAAGTTAAGTGAAGGTGGTGATATTAGAGACCACATGAATAGATTCTTCAATGCAGTAGACCGACTGGCCACCATGGATGTACAGGTACATAAAGATTTATTGGCAATAATGCTGCTTTATAGTCTTCCAGCTAGTTACGAGAACTTCAGATGTGCAATCGAGTCTCGAGATGAGCTACCATCTGTAGATGCTCTCAAAATAAAAATACTAGAAGAGACTGATGTAAGAAAGCAATCTAATGTAGTTGAGATGACCGGAGATCTTGCAGCTGGCAGTAATGGAAATCGACGACGTCAATGGCAGGGTAAAAAGAATGAGAAAAGTACGCCTGTAGGTACCTTCAAGGGAAAATGCTACAAGTGCGGTATGCAAGGTCATAAGTCGCCGGACTGTCCAGCTAGGAATGATAAGAAAACTCTTGAAAAAGGCAAGCAGTGTGCAAAGGCCACAGATGATACGTTTGCAGCGTATTATAGTAAACGTCAAGTGTCAGCTGAAGTTACAACTCGACCATGGATCCTTGATAGCGGTTGTACAACGCATTTGTGTGGAGATAAGGAGTCATTTAACTGTCTAGATGTGCCCACGTATGGAAAAATTAACCTGGCTAGTCAAGCATCCAGTGAGAACAAAGGAAAAGGTACTGTAGGTTTATCAGTAGTCAATGAAAAAGATTCTAGGTGGATACAATTCCTTGATACTTTATTTGTACCAGAACTTCGATCAAATTTAATTTCAGTTGCTAAAATCACCGACAAGGATCATAATGTGTTGTTCAGACGTGATTCAGCTATTGTTTTCGATAAACAAGGACAAGTAAAATTAACAGCTGAACGTCAAGGTGATCTGTATTATGTTAAGGAGGAAAATAGCATGGCTGGTATGACAGAGACGAGAGAACAAGTTGAAGTGAAAAGATGGCACCAACGTTTGGGACATCTGAATTCAAGAGATCTTGTGAAGGTCATTAGTCAAGTAACTAAAAGGAAAATCACCATAAAGGATGTGGGATGTTTATCGCAGTGTGACGTATGCTTAAGAGGTAAAATGACGGCACTACCGTTTCCTACTAGCGAACGTCAAAGTAATGAAGTTCTGCAGATAGTCCATTCAGATGTTGTGGGACCATTCAGAACACAAGCTGCAAATGGCGCTAAATATTTTGTCACGTTTGTTGATGATTATTCCAGATGGTGTGAAATATATTTCTTAAAGCATAAAAGTGGAGTATTGGAGGCATTCAAATTGTATCAAGCACACATTGAGAGGCAGACTGGGAAGAAGATTAAGTGTGTTCAATCCGACAACGGGAAAGAATATTGTAATAATGAACTTAATTCACTCCTAGATAGTCAAGGTATTGAACGTCGACTCACAGTTGTGAGGACACCACAACAAAATGGCGTCGCTGAGCGCATGAACAGAACACTGTTAGATATGGCGCGGTGTCTGTTAATCCAATCAAGATTACCACTGATTTTTTGGGCTGAAGCAATTGCAACTGCAAGTCACATCAGAAATAGATGTCCGTCTAGTAGCCTGAATGGAGGAATACCTTACCAAAAGTGGACAGGTAGGAAGACGATATGGAGCTATTTGAGGACATTTGGATCAACTGTTTATGTCTTAGATAAAGATCCATCGAAAGGAAAGCTCGCTGAGCGATCTATTAAAGGAGTGTTTGTTGAATACCCACGTGAGACAAAAGGCTATAGGGTATGGTTACCAGAAGCCAGAAAATTTATTGTCGCAAGGGATGTCAAATTCCAAGAGGAAAACACTGACGAATCTCAAGACAACCAAGAGGAAATTGTGTTGATCGACGATGACATTAATAGAACTGAAAATGATAATCAAATCGAAATAATGATAAATAATCCTAATGTGAGTAGTACACCTTTAAGAGAGTCATTGGGACAAGAGAGATCTCCACAGACTACACCAGCGTCGCATCATGAATTCATACAAGAGAATCGAAGAGGACGGGGAAGACCAAAGATACTTCGTACTGGATCCAGAGGTCGTCCTAGGAAATTATTTTCATCAGTTCGAGAAAGTGATCGAGAAGGTGAAAATTCAACGATTCAAATTAATGATGACGACAACGATGAGATGTTTGGTGGAGTTGTAGAAATAAATATAAAGAATGCAATGATGTCTCCTGAAAGTGACGAATGGAAAGGAGCTATTCAGTCAGAAGTTGGGAGTCTGGTAAAAAATAATACTTGGGAAATTGTTGAAAAACCGCAAGATCAAAATGTGGTTGGTAGTCGCATTGTGTTGACCAACAAGTATAAACCAGATGGAACTATAGAGAGAAGAAAAGCTCGAATAGTCGCAAAAGGATACAGTCAGCAATATGGGGTTGATTATAACCAAACTTTCGCCCCAGTAGCAAGATTGGAGTCAATACGATTCATGTTGGCTCTTGCAGTAGAATTTGGCATGACAATTCGACAGTTTGATGTGGTAACGGCGTATCTAAATAGATATTTGGAAGAAAAAGTATTCATGGAAATTCCAGATATGTTACCAGAAATGCTCGAGAAGATAGCCAAAGACAAACGAGCAGTTCAAGAAGTGAAGAAACGAGCTGCAGAAATGCTGAAAAGATTAGAGCAAGGAGCAAATGCTTGTCGATTGCAAAAAGCCCTTTATGGATTACGCCAAGCAGGTCGACAGTGGCATGCTCGTCTTTCAGAAAAATTAACTAGTATTGGATTACTACCAACGAAGGGCGAACCTTGCTTGTATCACGCAGAACGCAGTGGAGTTATGCTGTTACTAATCATTTATGTAGATGATATATTGATGGCATCGACGGACCTTGAATGGATAGATGAAATCAAATCGAAATTATTAGAAGAATTTGAAATCAAGGACCTAGGTCGAGCAAAATACTGTTTGGGGTTGGAGATTAACCAAGAAAAGGACTTCATCACGATAAAACAAACGCGATATGTCCTAGATATACTAGAGAAGTATGGAATGAGTCAGTGTGATCCAGTGGCAACACCGTCTGAGCTTCAAAGTAAGAAAGTGGTTAAACCCACAGAGGAGACCAAACGTGGTAATTTTCCTTATCGGGAGCTAATAGGAGCTCTAATGTACCTTGCTGTAGGAACCAGGCCTGATATTGCAAATACCATATCAAGACTAGCTCAATTTACTAATGAACCTAGTAATCAACACTGGGCAGCAGGTAAAAGAGTTTTAAGGTATTTGGCTGGAACCAAAGACATAGGATTAATGTATACCAGTACAAATGAGCCTTTGTTCGGATATTCTGATGCCGACTGGGGAGGCTGTGTGATTGACCGACGATCTTTTACCGGTTATGCTTTCATCCTAGGAGGAGCAGCAATAACTTGGAAGTCGCAAAAGCAACGAACGGTTGCATTATCCTCGACGGAAGCTGAATATGTCAGCATGTCTGAAGCCACGAAAGAAGCGTTGCATCTGCGCAGTCTATTATGTGAAATAGGACTTGAAGGTATGTCTAATGTAAAATTGTACCTTGACAACCGTGGAGCGCAGCACTTGGCGTCAAATTCAATATATCATTCAAGAACGAAGCACATCGATATTCGCCATCATTTTGTTCGAGAATCTGTTGAGACAGGACTAGTTACTCTGGAACATATTTCAACCTACCAAATGTTAACGGATGTTCTCACTAAACCATTGTCAAAGGCACCATATTGGAGATGCGTGCATGATCTTGGACTTATCACTCTGGAGGAGTCTCCACAGCGTGCATCTTGAGGGGGCGTGTTAGCGATGTCTGAATTCCCCGCGGTTCAAGACACACGCAATTTTGGTAGATGAGTGTATTATGATAGTTAGTATGTATGAATACTACTTAGTGTAATATAATTTTTTGATTGATGTAATCTGTCACTAATATTCTAACTGTATTTTCAATTATAAAATAAACACTCAGATAATTATAAATATCGTGTCTTCTAGTTAATTCTATCAAGATAGTATGGAGTTTTTGTAAACTTATGCTAATACAACTGTATTGAATAACTTGAAATATTGTACGTTAGTTTATGCAATTTATATTTAGCCATGATTGTTCCTAGATGTTTGTGCAAAATGATGTGAAAAAATTTTCATAAAAATCACACCAGTACTTACTTCAAAAGTGAGTTTCTGAGTTCCTCCGCAATTTCAGTACTGTCCACGAATGTGATAACTTCCACCCCCGAGAAGGGGTGGCATCCACCCACAGGGTAAAAGTACACATCGGCACTATATAACTTGTGTTCCTTGAGCCATTTCCTAATTACTGTCCAAATTTTATGTCAATCGGTTTCATCCGAAAGAATTCTGAGCGAAAAACCTTCAAACACTGGACTAAATTAATTTTTTCATGAATATCGGGAAAGAAAATATAAAGAAATTAATTTTTCCTGTAAAAATTGTTATTATTGTTTAAACAATATAAATAGTTATCAACCGACTATGAGAAACATTTTTGAACTTAAATTTTCAATAAAAACAACTCACTGTTTTATAAATACCGCGAAAAAAAAATCTTAAAATACAGGGTGTAATCAGTTTCATGTCATTAAAAAAACTGGTGGTGGGGAACGACCAAACGAACAAAAAAACCTTATATAACATATATATAACATAGGGTAAAAAACCCACAGTTTTAGAGAAAAAAAAATAAACAAAAATTTTGAAAATTTTCAGCAAAATTGTTTGAGAACTGCTGGAATGTTGGGATAGGCTTTTATATTCGTGTATGTCGGCGCCTCTAACCATCAAATGCGCTAATACGGCTCTTTCAAAATACCGCGTTCCTTTGTTAGAGGCCGCGCGTCGACGAGGACACGAGTTGATAGTCACATTTTTTCATGGCTTTTAAAATTAGGTTTACGCCCACCATTTGCTTTTGCAGTTCTGCAAAAAGAGATAACGAATTATTTACATTTTTATTTGAGGCACTCATCAAAGATGCCGCCCTCCTTTGCTTTGAACCGCCGCGCCGCGCCGGCCGGCAGAACGAGTCGGTAGGTAATCTTTGTACTTTTTTATGACAATTTAAAAGTTGTATAATTGGGAACTACTACACGTCCATTGACCCAGAAAGGCAGTGGTTCTCAAATGTTTCCTACTCTAATATTCAAATTGTTGACCCAGGTCAGTTTTTTCAAAGTGCCCTTAGGGAGAAAAGTCATAAAGGTTTTTTGTTTGTCTAGTCGGTCACCATTACCAGTTTTTTTTAATGACATGAAACTGATTACACCCTGTATACTTTTTATAAATATTGTTATTATTGTTTAAATAATGTTGTTGGGATGTTTCTGATTTTGAATAATATTAAAAAACACACATTTGAAAAAAATTTATCAAAATCACAGCTGTTGCTGAGAATTAAGAGGTTTTGACGATTTTTAGGCTTCATTGACTATAACTATCGCGATTAAATTTATAGATTATTATCAATTATTCAATTATTTTCAGGTCTCCGAATCCCGCTTTGTATATTTTGGTCTCACTAGGTGCCCACAATATAACAGCCACCGAAACCAACTCAGTTGTATATAACAGCACCGAATGGGTCCATCACGCCAACTGGAACGAGACCATCCTACGAAATGACGTAGCTTTAATAAAGCTGCCAAGCAGGGTTACTCTAAATAGCTACATCCAGACAGTACGTTATGCCAACGGTACCAACACATACGAACAAGCTAATTCCACTGTAATAGGATGGGGCCGAACGGGAACTTCAAGCGCAATGAGCACCGTTTTAAGGCATGTTAATGCCACGATTATATCAAATGCTGCTTGTAGAGCTGCAGATCCTGATTTAGCTACGGTATGTATGCTAGTAATAGCAGTGGCGGCTGGTGAAATTTCAATATTTTTTTTCTCGTCTGTGGCCCATACGAAATATGGGAAATTACATCTAGAGAAGCACTTCTCTAATGACCCCTAAAATATTTTGAAAAAGCAGTTTGCGAATTTTTTTTTTAAATTCGGTAGCCTCCCCTGGTCTAGAGACTCCTGTTTATTTATTTTTTTTTGTCATATACACTTGACTTTTCATAAAAATACAACAACTCGTTTTGGAGTTTATGAAAATATTTTCATTACTTATTTATTATAATACAGCCATATTCACCATTTTCAACTTAACAGTTTATTAACAAACAGAGATAAAGATTAACAGCCTGACAAAGAAAAACCCTATTCACCATCACATTTCAGACCGCTGATAGTAAACAGGCAGTTAAATGAAAGTTACCAGAAATATGTTGGTAATTTTTTGTTGTAGCTGTCACCATTATTATTTACTACAAAATAATAAGTTTTTTATTTTATAGATGCCAAAATGTTACGTTCAATAGGTATTTAAAAAAGAAAAGATGTACATTTTATTAAATAAATATTTTATTGAAAAACTGTATTAATTAATAAATTCCTAACCGTACAATTTTCTTCATTTACATTATTATTATAAACAATGCCCATATCATTTTCTAGGTCGGGTTCAATTTAGTCCAATATATTTTCTAATTCATCATTTTCATCTACACAAATATGTAAAACCGCAGTGGCTAAAATCACCTCACATATTGTTTCCATTTTCAACCTCGTGCCCTGAGATAAACACGGAAAACGTCCTTTCCATACCCCGAATAATCATTCCACTGGATTTCTTGTTCGAATTGTAATGAATGAAGAATTGTAATGATGTTCTGCATCTGTTCTAGTTTCGCCTAATGGTGTCATTAACCACCATCTCCGACAAGGTAATAAGGTACAAATTCACCAGTTTCAAATCGTGCCCTTACGTTCGAGTCAATATAGTATCATGGACGGGCCCAGGCCAACGAGAAAATCAGTAATTTTTAACTTTGAGTCAGACAACTTGAACGTTTATGCTAAAATTCCCTTTTCTATTTCTAAAGACTTCTGCCTGGTTTCCACCTGGAGACTGCATTTCTATGTGCATGCAATCTACAGCACCTATTACTCCTGGGAGATTTGTATAAGATCCTAAAACTGTTCATCGTTTTTCTTGATCTGTTTCAATAAACTCGGGACGAATCTTGCTGTTTGTCTGGTAACATATCGCACAATCCGGGATACCGTTGACTGAAATGATCTCCAATATTAATTTCATATGTCCCTGTTGCGTAGAACCGTAGGCAAATTAAAAGTTGATTCAACTTCGATACCGGACTTTTTTTCTTGTCCAAAGGTTCAAGGACTCCATGCAACATGCAACATGTTAGAGATTCCTACTGCAGTATCTTTGTTCATCCTAAATCTTTTTTAAACTCCAGGTCATCGAATTCGTTTATGAAATTATTATGTTGCTTTATAATTCTTGGCCGTTTGATTTGATCATCGCTGTCGTCTGAAGATGAATTTAAAATGTTACTGAATTCAACTATATTAATTCTTTCCACTTTTATTTAAATTTTTTTTTTTTTATATAAACAAAGGATTATTTGACAGTTGACGTTTCGATATCAGTCTGTTAGGGTTTAACAGCTCGAATTTTTGCTGTTAACTTATCAGAGGATTTAACTGACTGTTAAGCCCTAATCATCTATGGTGAATACCGAATAGTAACTTTATCAGACTGTTGGAGACTTAACTCCCTGATACTAATTTAACAGACAATTGTGAATACGGCACGGCCGTAACTGAGATACAACGAATTGAAATATTGCAATTTGTTAAATTGTAAATTACAAAATTTCAGTTCATTGTATTTCAGTTAATAATGAAAATATTTTCATAAACTCCAAAACGGGTTGTTGTATTTTTATGAAAAGTCAAATTTATATGACAAAAAAAAATAACAATAAATAGGTGACCGAATTTTAAAAAAATTTTCGCAAACTGCTTTTTCAAAATTTTGTGGGTGCTTCTCTAGATGTTATTTCCCATATTTCGTATGAGTCCCACGCGCCACAGATTAAAAAAAAAATTGAAATTTCACCAGCCGCCACTGAGTAATAGTGTGAGCGCCTATGTCACCCTGTGTTCTCCTTGATGATATAGTTCAGTCGAGTTGTGATTTGACATGGCGAAAATACATAACCACGATTTTATTGCTTTGTTGATGGGTTGGATATCCAAAACAAGCTCTTATAGCGTGCCAACTGATGTCGTACCGGATTAGGGGGATGGGGAGGGTGGTAAAGTTGAAAACTCGGTTTTTCGCGTTTAAGTAGAAGGCTAATAATCTGAGAGGAAAGTTCAAATGGGAAAGTCATAGGTATTAGAAAACCTATAAAATGAGTCCTCGAACGTTAAGATAGCTTTAATAGGTCAGGAGTATATTAAAAAAAACCAAAAAGTTTTTAATTTCAGCAAAATTTTAGAAAATGTTTTGAAATTTTACTAAAGTACGTGCTATACAGGAGGGAACATCTGATAAAAATTTCAGATCGTTATCTGCATTATTTTTTGATAAATTCAATTTTTCTGAAAAAAATAGCTATAAGTACTTCACTTTTCTCAGATTTTGCTATGAGAAGAAAAATTCTATTCTTCGAGAGTTGTTAAATATTTACAAATTTTTTCTATATGGTCATTATTCAGAAAAAGTGGTGAAAATTTAATTTGAAAAAATAGAAAATTTTTTGCATAAAAAAATTCAAATAAAGTTAAATATCTTTTGAATGGAATGCAGTGTCGAAAAATCATGTCTACCATTTTGAAGTGCTATTTTTTCTAGTTCACCTCAAAAAAAACATTACTCTATGATAATTGGTTTTCGAAGATATGAAAAAGTAGTGTGCGCGAGAGTAACGGTGCGCGGGTTAGGGTCATAAAATGCGTTCAGGTATAATAGTTGAGACAAAATATTTGCTACTTCGTTTTTATTTTTTACATTTTTAAAATGTGCTCGGCAGTTGCACAATTATTTAAGAATAATTATTTTTATTTCCTATAGAATTTAAAAAAATTAAATTAATTTCATACACTCGTCAAATAAATCGCTTACATATATAATAATAATAATAATAATAGTACACTTTATTCAGTAATGATATGAAAGTGCGAAGTTCAGCAAAGGGGCAAATGCCCGTCGTCTTGGTTGCTCTGAGGCCGGGCACAGGTAAATGGGTATTTGTTCAGTCGCCTAAGAAATCAGACGGCCAAAAAATTTAAATGGTAGATATTTTCCTTCCTTAGTGCTCACTTAGAATGAAAGAAATCTCAGTTGTGATTTTCAGGCTGCTATCTTAAAAACTCGGCTACTGACATATATGCCAAATATAATTTACAAAAATTTATTAAACTAATAACTTAATTTTGTATGTTCGTCCCAAATTCTACGAAATAAATCGATACTGGCAACAACGTTTTTAGATACCATTGACCATTTTTAGTGGCGTTTTTAAAATGTTACCGAAACGGTAGCAGTCTGCGCTAGATCGTGGTTGAGTCGGACTACATGTTAGTAGATTGAACCTTTAAATTAATTTTGCAATTACATGAAAAAAAGACAATTCGTTTGACGAAACCTATTTTTGGAAGAAAATGTTTTTGTAACTCGAATATCTAACTTTTCATTAAAATGAAAAATTAGAGTTTGACCTTGAAAGATATAAAATTTTCGCCTGCGGTGTATTTTGTCCCCTTGGTACTTGGCCCGCAAAAAAATTGGTTTTACCCTGGCCCGCCTAAATTTGAGATTCTGGTTGGTCGCCTGATTGGGCAGTTTAGCTAAAATTGCCAGGGCCGGTTGGACTGACTCCATCCTTAGCTAGTGCTGCAAAAATTCTACTGTTCACTGCTCCAAGGCTCATGACAAACTGGTTTGCGATTCGGCAGAAACCCAGGTCAAAGACGTTTGTATGTATTAGTATGCAGGTGTCACTATACTACACAGAAACGTGTAGTGTTCCTTTCCATGAATCCACTTGGTATATATACGTACAAACAAAGGGATTAAACTTTAAATAAAGGTTTCTAAATCCTTGTAATAGAAGACTAATGTACGATTCAACGAAATCATTACAATTAAATGTAATAATAATAATACAATAATAATGCCATATATAATAATTAACAAATAATTAACAAATATCGAATAAAAAATGTTTTTGTGTCTGTAAGTGTGTGTGTGCGTGTATATCTATGTGTGTGTGTGTATACCGTTTCTTGTAAACACGATAACTTCTGTTAAACTTAAAATATTTAATTGCAATTTGGAACATATGTAAAACAGCATAGTACAATGATTCCTATTGAAGTTGAGCCATATCTGTAATTCATGGTCATAACCACAGGCCTACAAACTCTCACGGTTACGTAAAATAGGTTTTATTTTCATTTTTTAATTTCAGAGCAAAATGTGTTTTTTTTATTAAGTGTACAAAAATATGAAGATGTATAAGATTTATAAACCGCAATGTACCGGGTGTATGTTAGATTCAAACCAACTTTATTCAAATTAGATGATGATCAATGTTATCCTAAAATTTGGAACATGGTGTTTTTAATAAGATTATTATGTTGTAAGAGTTTGTAGGCCTCTAGTTATCACCATGTATTACAGATATGGCCCAATTTCAATAGAGATTATTGTACTATGCTGTTTTACATATATTCCAAATTATAATTAAATATTTTAAGTCTAACAGAAGTTATCGTGTTTACAAGAAAGGGTATACAAACACACATACATATACACGCACACACACACTTACAGACACAAAGACATTTTTTATTCGATATTTGAGTTCAGTCTGCTATGGAACGGTTATCTGTACAAAACATTTTTTTCCACGATGATTATTAAAAAAATTTTTCAATTTATAATTTTATAATAAAGTTGGAATACAGATAAGATAAGATATACAATCCATTACTGAACCATTACATGTACGAAAAAAAATAATAGAAACGTTATTGTAGAAAATTTAGACAGCTTTAATTTTGCGTATAGCCACTTTTTGATTGTGGCTAATCGTTTTCGAGATTTGAGCTAAAAACCGAAAAAAGGGACCTCCTTCGTGCCCCCCTGCACCCCCCGCACCACCTGTGTTCTGGGACTCTTGGTATGTTTACCTCCCAAATAGTCTAAACACAGCCTCCAAGTCAAAAATTATGATCTCGGCATTTCCCTCTAGAAACCATCCATTGACAGGACCAGGAGTCCGGAAGTGCCACAAATTTCGATGAACAAAGTTTGTAAAATTTATCTGAAATCTGAAGATATCTACTGGGGTTTCCACTCCCGAGTGTTCTGAAACTCTGGATGTATATTTAGAAAGTTGTGGATAACTAATAGTCAACACTAGTATGCGAAAAAATGCACCATTGATGTTTCCCCTCTCTCCATCTTGGCCTTAGATGAACCATTGTTTAGTGGCCCCTGACTTATAATACTCATAATCTAATCCATCGTAATCTGATTTTCTTACATATTACTAGCCTAGCGGTGAATAAATATAAGTGTAGTTAACATATTGTATACATTTATAAATAAGGAAACTTAGCTGAAATATTAATTGATTTAATTTTAATTTATAGTTAGTTGTTCCGAGTCATATCTGCATATCCGGTGCTGGAATCAAAGGAACCTGCAGCGGGGACTCCGGTGGACCCCTCCTAGTAAATGGAGTGCAAGTGGGGATTGTCTCATTTGGATTCACAAACTGTCTGCTGGGCATGCCCTCAGTTTTTACAAGAATAACAGATTTCAGTGACTGGATTGAACAAAATGCAGTCGATGGAGCCAGCTCCTTCGAAAATCTGTATTATTTACTGATAGTTTCCGTAGTGCTGTCGCTATATCACCTGTCCAAAAGCATGTAAATATAGATCTTTCGAAGTGGATTAATTTATAAATCTATATTAGTAAACACTGTGACACAAATTAACTTAATAAATGGTGATATTAATTTTTTTCCCGTGTTATTTATTTATTTATTTTTTTTTTATTTATTTATTTCATTTATTTATTTATATAGTTACACCACCCCGCAGTAAAAACCAATTACAGGGTGGAAAAAAAGATCACAATAATTCGTACCTAATGGTAAAAAATATACAAACAGGCAAAAAGGGAAAAAAGCCGATTATAAACATGCATAATGCACTAATAGGCTATTGTCTATGTACAAAAAAAAGAGGGTTGAAAGGAACTAAAACGTTAAAGGGTTTTTATTGTTTATTATGTTCAATTGACCCTAAGATATGAAAAAACCGCGGAGTGCTACCATTTAAAGTGGTGCGTTTTTGAGATCGAAGAAAAAAGGTCCACTTTTCATATTTTTTTTGCTCGAAAACTATGAATTTTTTCTATAAACACGTCAAGAGAAAAGTGTGTAGAGAATTAAATTTCCAATCGAAATGGCACCTACAGAAGTCAAAATTTTTTTTTTTACAAAAATACGTCCAAAAAACAAAACAAAAAAAAAACGAAAAAATGCAATTTTTTATTTTTTTTTTTTATTTTAGTCTGTAACTATTTTTCGGGTACATTTAGGCATAGACATTGCTGCATAACAAAAAAAGCTGGCGTTTTACCCTTTAAAATGAGATTTTGTAAACAGTTTTACGATTAATGTGACCGAGATATAGCGTTTCAAAGTTTGCAACTTTTAACTTTTTTTGCTAATTTTTACTATTTTTTTTCAAATTTTGTCCTGTAACTTTTTTCTGAGTGAATTTAGGTGTAGACATTATTATATTAAAGTGAAAGCTGACTTTACGCCCGTTGAAATGATGGCTCGTAAAAGTCTCTACGACAAGTAGAAACCTAGATACAGCGTTTCGAAGAGTGTTACTTTTATTAACTTTCTTCCAAGAGGATGCATACGTACTAATTGTAAATACTGCAAAAGATAAGGCATCCCAATCAGAAAGTGTTGTTATAGTTGGTCAAGATATCGATCTTCTTATTATCCTATCATTATTACCAGAAGAAAATGAAAATATATATTTTTTTAAACCTAGTATAGGAAATGTAACTGCCAAATTATATAACCATAATAGTTTCAAATTTAATCATCTACAAAAATACCTTGGCTTCGTCCATGCATTCAGTGGCTGTGATACAACCTCTTCCTTTTTTGGTATTGGTGAAAAGAAATTCTTGAGTTTCATTAATAAGAATATTTTGCTTTTGGAAAAGTATTTAAATGAATTTTTGTGTGAAAATGCAAGTCCAGCAGCCATCGGTTCTGCTTCTGAATGTATTGTAACATTACTATACGGTATGAAAATTGATGGCCAAAGCACCTGTCGCTATAAGTTATTTCAGAAGTACTCAACAGGTGCGATTGCCTCCAACAACTGATGCTGCTAAACATCATGGTTTAAGAACTTACTTGCAAATGCAACATTGGAAATGAAATATTGTAAATCCTCTCTTCTGGGGTTGGAAAACTTCAGAAAATGGACTAGTACCAATTTTGACAAATAAACCTCCCGCACCACAAGTTTTGCTGAAAAAATAGCCTGTAAATGCACCAAAGGATGCAGAGGAAACTGTGGTTGCAGGAAATTGGGAATGAATTGCTCCATTTTTGCAAAGAATGTATGGGAATGAACTGTGAAAACGCTGATGTACCTCAAATAACGGAAGACGATGTTTACATAGATGCCGATGAAGAAATCGACTTTGATTTTGACAATATGTTAAATCCAGCATTTGAATAATTTCATAATGTAAGTTATTAATCTAAGTTATTTGAACAAAAAAAAACAGAAGTGGAAAAATGTAAAAAGTTATTTTTTAAGTACAATAATCTACTATATCTAGACTGTATCTTGGTTACTATTGATTACATAAACTTCTATTGCAGACCATTTAAACAAGAATGCTGCGAGTACATTCCATGTAGCAATATCTGTATTTGACAAATAAGTTATAGGCCGAAATTTAAAAAAGAACGTAAAAATTGGAAGAAAGTTAATAAAAGTAACACTCTTCGAAACGCTGAATCTAGGTTTCTATTTGTCGTAGAGACTTACCAGCCACCATTTCAATGGGCGTAAAGTCAGCTTTCACTTTAATATAATAATGTCTACACCTAAATTCACTCAGAAAAAAATTACAGGACGAAATTTGAAAAAAAAATAGTAAAAATTAGCAAAAAAAGTTAAAAGTTGCAAACTTTGAAACGCTATATCTCGGTCACTATTAATCGTAAAATTGTTTACAAAATCTCATTTTAACGGGTAAAACGCCAGCTTTTTTTGTTATGCAGCAATGTCTATGCCTAAATGTACCCGAAAAATAGTTACAGGCTAAAATAAAAAAAAAAAAAAATAATTGCATTTTTTCTTTTTTTTTTGTTTTGTTTCTTGGGCGTATTTTTGTAAAAAAAAAAATTTTTGACTTCTGAAGGTGCCATTTCGAATGGAAATTTAAATCTCTACACACTTTTCTATTGACGTGTTTATAGAAAAAAATCATAGTTTTCGAGCAAAAAAAATATGAAAAGTGGACCTTTTTACTTCGATCTCAAAAACGCACCTCTTTAAATGGTAGCACTCCGCGGTTTTTTCATATCGTGGGGTCAATTGAACATAAGAAACAATAAAAACCCTTTAACGTTTTAGTTCCTTTCTACAGTACATGGACAATAGACTATAACAGATTAAAAGCATATTAAAATAAAATTACAAATTACTACGAAAAGATACACTTAATATTTGAAATACTCGAGTAAAATATATCAAGCTGTCCTTCAGTAGACATGTAAGTGTTACACATAAAAAAAATCGGCAACTACTGGAAACGGCTGGAACCTCCCCACACGGTGGATCCTTATCAGCTGTATTTGGATATTGCATCGGAAATCAGAGCACACGTAACTTTGGAGCCATTTATTACATGAACAAATATCGAACGAACTGAAGTGGACTACAAGCAGCCTGTTAAAATATAACCTCTCATGTTTGTTTATGTTGCATGTTAATCAATTGTCAGATATTATAAGGATATTAACAGATAGCGTTACGAAGATTTTGTAGAACATTGGATAGCCAAAAAAAATAACACAGAATTTAGCCCAAATAATACTCTAACCTCAACAAGTCAATTAAGCAATCCAAACCACGAGGTTTTTAACATGGCGTTGAGGGCAAACATCCGGCAAACGTTTGTTTTCATTCGTTAAACGTTTGTTAAAGAGTTTGTTTTTCGGTTGCCTTGGCTACGTTTCCGCGAGTTAATTAAAATAAACCCCATGTTTGCCCTCAACGCCATGTTAAAAGTCACGTGGTTTGGATTGCTTAATTTAAGGATACACTGAAAAAATAGTGTATTTCGAGTTGGATTGAAAAATATTACCATTTGAATTGCTTATAATCGGCGCCTATTTTCAATTGAGTTGTACACTAGGTTTTATTTATGAGAATTTTAATTCTCAGTTAATGTTTTCAATATCCCAAAATGAGTGGAAATAAAATTCACAAATCCAAACTTAACGCGATAAACGTCAACAGTGTCAAGATAAAAGTGAGGTTGATTGTTAAACAATTAAAAACTGGCGATGAGTATACAAATTTGGTTTTAGCGGGAAGGCTAGCCTTCGCCTCTGTATAGTTACTGTACTCTGTGCTCTAACCTAACGTTCAATAGACTAGTGTCAGAGAACTTATACCATGGTATAAGTTCTCTGCTAGTGTGTTAAAACGCGCAGACTGTATGCTGAGTAAATTTGAGTGTCAAGTGCATCGAGACATTACAAGTTTTTTCGACGTTCATAAAGCCCACGGAAGGTGTGAGAGGCCTTAGTGAACCGCTCACAAGCCCTACAAGTATAAGCAATCTCACCGGAACGTTTTCGGTTAGTTTTCTCCAATAAAACTTTAAAAGCGACAATGACATTATATTTTAAAAACTATTTCCGCTACTTCCGGCATCCCGCCGGAAATTCTTCCGGCAACATAACCTAAAAATAGTGCTACATAACTTAAAAATAATTTAAGACATTGGTACCAACCTAAAATATTTTGTAGAAAACTGTCAAAAACCAAATTCCTCCAGAAAAACAATGGAACCAAAAATTTGACAGCTTACTTCCCCGACCGATTTAGTGAAAAATCGGTCGAGGCCAGAAGATAAAACAAAATAGATCAACTCAAACTTAAACGATCCACCATGGACACTACTCCGGCCACATCTGGCAGGGAAGCTGTCCACCAAGAGTTATATGGTTTTTCCAAAAGATGGCCATCCCATTACCAACGAACGGATTTTTTCGATTAGTTGTTTCCTGTATCAATAATCAAAATTATTAAGTGCTCTTGCCTACGAACTTAGTTTTTATAGTGTTGTGTTTATTAACCTCCCCATAATAAAATTGTGGGAGGTTACTACAATTAGTCCAAAATCGAAAATTGAGATAACATCAAATCTTTACGATTTGAGGTCCCGGGAACCCAAAAAAGTGGTGTGACTAAAGTCTCTGTGTTAGCACGATAGCGACAAAGCTACTAAACGGATTTGGATGAAACTTTGCATGAGGGTTTCTTTAGTGCTCCAGAAGATCTGAAAAGGTTTTGGTTGAGATCGGATTACGTTTAGTGCCATTTTGACACAAGTTGTTTATTTTATGATTACTTACAATTTGTAATTGAACCACTGAAAAGCAGTAAAAATTCCAATTTCAACGATATATCACACTTGCACCCTTTCGATTTGGTTTCCGTTAAAAAAATTAAAAATAATTCGTTATATGTGCACATATGACAGCATCCAAAAAATATTATTGGTATTATTGTTAGGGGAAAACGTATTTTGCCATCTGTCAAAAATATTTGGGTTGGTAATCTTTGTGAATGTTGATTTATAGCTTATGGTACGTGACGTCACAGTTAACCTCAAAAATATATGTTTCTTAAAATTTAAGAATATCACGTAACTATTATTAAATTTCTGCCTGGTTCCCGTATGGCTACACTCAAGCCAGTTTGTTTTTTGTAATTCAAAAAAAGAAAAAAATATTTTCTTTACACAAGAACGTTTGAATAAGTGTACGGAAATTTTAGAAATTCGTCAACAAAATAATTTGCAAGGGAAAAATTTGAAATTGCCATCGGCTTTATGTGACACTGAAGGTTATCATTCAAAGTGTTTTAGTAATTTCACCGTATTGAAGACAAAATATAAAGAATAAATCTGGTAATGATTCAGTTTCCACAAGCAGTGAACAATCATTATCAGAGCCTTCAACATCTGGTGTTACACAGGAAGTATAAAAAATTGGTCTATTGATTATACATAATACATTATTTTTTGAATCATATACTGCATGTGTTATAATAATGAATTTTCTTTCTTTTTCCCGCTTCCCTTTTTCTGTTCTTTTGGATACAGTCGTGGCTAGAAAAAGGTTTCCGACCTAAATCAACATTACTCCTGTTTGAATCAGGCTCCTTAAGATCACTTATTTTCGCTCCGCCTACTGACAGAGATGAATAACGTAGCCGCGTTTTGTTTACACACACAATTTATTGATACATTCTCCAAAATGCATGAATATCCAGCTGTTGAAACAAATGAAATTTTTGATACTGTGGAGAAATTCATTTGTGAAATGTACGGCTATAAAGAAATATAAAAAAATAAGTAACTGGAATGAAGCACTATTAGCAACGTTTTTGAAAGTTTATAAATATAACGATACCCGGGAACAGCTCAAACTGCAGTCGACAAGCTTTGATGGCTCAATATTAGACCTTAGGCTATTGTCTGTGTACAAAAAAAGACGGTTGAAAGGAACTAAAACGTTAAAGGGTTTTTATTGTTTATTATGTTCAATTGACCCCAAGATATGAAAAAACCGCGGAGTGCTACCATTTACAGTGGTGCGTTTTTGAGATCGAAGTAAAAAGGGCCACTTTTCATATTTTTTTTTTGCTCGAAAACTATGAATTTTTTCTATAAACACGTCAATAGAGAAGTGTGTAGAGAATTAAATTTCCAATCGAAATGGAACCTTCAGAAGTCAAATTTTTTTTTTAACCAAAATACGTCCAAAAAACAAAACAAAAAAAGCGAAAAAATGCAATTTTTATTTTTTTTTATTTTAGCCTGTAACTATTTTTCGGATACATTTAGGCATATACATTGCTGTATAACAAAAAAAGCTGGCATTTTACCCGTTAAAATGAGATTTTGTAAACAGTTTTACGATTAATAGTGACCGAGATATAGCGTTTCAAAGTTGGCAACTTTTAACTTTTTTTGCTAATTTTTACTATTTTTTTTCAAATTTCGTCCTGTAACTTTTTTCTGAGTGAATTTAGGTGTAGACATTATTATATTAAAGTGAAAGCTGACTTTACGCCCGTTGAAATGGTGGCTGGTAAAAGTCTCTACGACAAATAGAAACCTAGATACAGCGTTTCGAAGAGTGTTACTTTTATTAACTTTTCCAATTTTTACATTCTTTTTTAAATTTCGGCCTATAACTTATTTGTCAAATGCTTTAAGTACAGATATTGCTACACTGAATGACCTCGCAGCATTCTTGTTTAAATGGTCTGCAATAGAAGTTTAACTCATCTTAAAGTATTGCTTTTTCTCCTTATTATCCTTATTCTTTCCAAAATCCAAGTAGCAAAAGACAATGTTGTCGTTGATGCGGATATACTATTTAGAAGGATGCTGTTATTCAAACCAACTGATTCAGAATTGGAAGAGTATTTTGATTTTGAATTATCTCCATATCCAACGTCAATCTTTCAAGAGGGAATCATGAGAAAAAATAAAAAATCGGATCTTTATGATTTTTTCGAACCTATAAATGATGTTTCTCTCTCTAACATTTATTACATTATCGATGGTGGATTTTTATTGCACAAAATAGTTTGGAATACCAACGATACATTTGAAGAAATCAGTAAAAAATATATTCAACACTTAAAACATTTTTACACGAATTGCACTGTTGTGTTTGATGGCTACCCTAGTGATTACGATAATACAGGTATGAAATCTGCAGAAAGATTATGCCGAACCAAGCAAGTTGGGCCAGGAGTTCAGATTAACAATTACTCAAAGCCATTATCAAAACCTGATAAATTTTTGGCAAATGAAAATAAAAAAAAAAAAATATTTCATATTTAATTCAAAAATTTGGAGAAAATAATATTGAGACTGGGCAAGCTGAAGAGGATGCAGATGTACTAATTGTAAATACTGCAAAAGATAAGGCATCCCAATCAGAAAATATTGTTGTAGTTGGTCAAGATGTCCTATCAATATTACCAGAATAAATGAAAATATATATTTTTTTAAACCTAGTATAGGAAATGTAACTGCCAAATTATATAACCATAATAGTTTCAAATTTAATCATCTACAAAAATACCTTGGCTTAGTCCATGCATTCAGTTGCTGTGATACAACCTCTTCCTTTTTTGTTATTGGTAAACAGAAATTCTTGAATTTCATTAATAAGAATATTTTGCTTTCGGAAAAGTATTTAAATAAATTTTTGCGTGAAAATGCAAGTCCAGCAGCCATCGGTTCTGCTTCTGAATGTATTGTAACATTACTATACGGTATGAAAATTGATGGCCAAAGCACCTGTCGCTATAAGTTATTTCAGAAGTACTCAACAGGTGCGAAATTCTCATTGTCCCGATTGCCTCCAACAACTGATGCTGCTAAACATCATGGTTTAAGAACTTACTTGCAAATGCAACATTGGAAAGGAAATATTGTAAATCCTCTCATCTGGGGTTGGAAAAGTTCAGAAAATGGACTAGTACCAATTTTGACAAATAAACCTCCCGCACCACAAGTTTTGCTGGAAAAAATAGCCTGTAAATGCACCAAAGGATGCAGAGGAAAGTGTGGTTGCAGGAAATTGGGAATGAATTGCTCCATTTTTTGCAAAGAATATATGGGAATGAACTGTGAAAACGCTGATGTACCTCAAATAACGGAAGACGATGTTTACATAGATGCCGATGAAGAAATCGACTTTGATTTTGAAAATATGTTAAATCCAGCATTTAAATAATTCCATAATGTAAGTTATTAATCTAAGTTATTTGAACAAAAAAAAAAACACGTGATATAATAAAGTTCAGAAGTGGAAAAATGTAAAAAGTTATTTTTTAAGTACAATAATCTACTATATCTAGACTGAATCTTGGTTACTATTGATTACATAAACTTCTATTGCAGACCATTTAAACAAGAATGCTGCGAGTACATTCCATGTAGCAATATCTGTATTTGACAAATAAGTTATAGGCCGAAATTTAAAAAAGAACGTAAGAATTGGAAGAAAGTTAATAAAAGTAACACTCTTCGAAACGCTATATCTAGGTTTCTATTTGTCGTACAGACTTTTACAAGCCACCATTTCAACGGGCGTAAAGTCAGCTTTCACTTTAATATAATAATGTCGACACCAAAATTCACTCAGAAAAAAGTTACAGGACGAAATTTGAAAAAAAAAATAGTAAAAATTAGCAAAAAAAGTTAAAAGTTGCAAACTTTGAAACGCTATATCTCGGTCACTATTAATCGTAAAACTGTTTACAAAATCTTATTTTAACGGGTAAAACGCCAGCTTTTTTTGTTATGCAGCAATGTCTATGCCTAAATATACCCGAAAAATAGTTACAGGCTAAAATAAAAAAAAAATAAATAAAAAATTGCATTTTTTTGTTTTTTTTTGTTTTGTTTTTTGGACGTATTTTTGTAAAAAAAAAATTTTTGACTTCTGAAGGTGTCATTTCAATTAGAAATCTAATTCTCTACACACTTTTCTATTGACGTGTTTATAGAAAAAATTCATAGTTTTCGAGAAAAAAAAAATATGAAAAGTGAACCTTTTTACTTCGATCTCAAAAACGCACCACTGTAAATGGTAGCACTCCGCGGTTTTTTCATATCTTGGGGTCAATTGAACATAATAAACAATAAAAACCCTTTAACGTTTTAGTTCCTTTCTACAGTACATGGACAATAGACTACCTGTGCAAGGTGGAGTTACGACGACTAATTTTAAGGGCAATTTATATTTCCAGTATGTGGTGCACCGCACACTCCCAACACCCAACACTTAACCTTATTATCTCCTTCAGATTGCGGATGGAAAGAAGTTGACAATGAAATTCCTGTGGTTTGAGGCCGACCGTTTTATTTCGATTCAATTTTGGACTTGCGGTTTTTGTACAATTTTGAACAAGTTTCATTAAAAAATTTTCCGATAAAGGAATGCCTAATATGATTTTTTTTATTATTTCCGCATATTTTGAGAGGTGAATGTTTTTCTGATCATAATTAGATCCTAATTTGTTCTATATTTGAGTAAAATTTGATTCAAATCGGAAAAAAAATAAAAATGTTATAAGGGTGTCTTCATCTTAAGTAAGTCACACTAATCAACCGTTTTAAAATTATTGGAGAAAATTTGTAATGATCTGCTTTTTGTATGTTTTTTTTACGTGTTTACGTTAATAAAACTATAATTTGAAAAATGACACGGGCTGGCCATTAACAAGCAGTTTAGGATTTACGCACTTCTAGGTGAAATTTTATATTTTTTAACAAATTATTAAAATATATTAAATTATTAAAATATTCGGTTTCGGAGCACTTCTATTATTAATTTTGTACAACTTATTTTCATCAACTCAATTAAAATATTTAAAAAATAATATAAAACTTTACCTATGGAATTTCAAAATAAGTGTTTTTAATTTTATATCAATATATACCACTATTTTTGTAGGACATTAGTAAAATCGTGTTCCTCACTTTATTCCCAAGAGAAAAAAAACGAAAATTAGGTTGTTACTAATGAGAAAAGTGTTACTGTCGAACTGACAATTTGCGAGCGTAGGACTGGAAAAACATACCATTCAATTTGTAGGACAATGTGGTCATTTAATTTTAAAAACATTTATTAAGCAATAGTAAAAAAATCAGCTGGCCACTAATCATTTTTGTGACCTCGTTATTTGGACATGTTGGGGGTGGGGGACGCTTCGGTCAAACCATCGATTTTGTAGGACAAACGTTTTTTCGTGTTTTTTACCAAATTCTCAAGATTTAATTAAAAAACTAACTGTTACTAATTAATTTGAAAAATCACCCAATCGACATATATACACCCAAGCGCAGTTATTAGCTACCACTGCCGAGAATTTTCGCAGAGAGAAAAGTTGGGCGTCTCGTCAAAACGAAGCTACTCACGAAAATTCAGCCTGTTACTAATCATTAAAAAAAAGGGCGCTGTACTGTGGACTAGCAATAATAGGTATGTGATGTGCAAAATATTTTGCACCCTAATGCGCAAAATATTTTGCGCACGGTGTCATGGTAACGCAAAAAAATAATGTCAATGAAAAAATGTCTCATTTTAGACACTGACGTTGATGCGCAAACATAGCCTTTTTTTGATAGTTGTAGAAAATAGTTATTTTTGTATCTAGGGTGCAAATTACTACTTTGGTGATCGAGAACGAAAGTTTTTTGACGAGGCGCAGCTGAGTCAAAAAATCGTTCGAGATCACCAAAGTATTTTGCACTCGAGATGCAAACAATATTTTTTCTACAACTTTCATTTGATTAGTTAAAAAAATCATACTGTTTTTAAAATAAAATATTTTAAAAAATTCTACTTTCAGTTGATTTATTTGATAAAACAATAAATATTTTTGAATTAGATGTTTGTTTAATTCTCGTGTATACATTAAAAATTATAAAAAATAGGCAATAATTAGTACGTGATATGCAAAATATTTTTTCTACGATTGTGCTGAAAGTCAAATTTTCTAACTTCAAAATGAGTGCAGAAAATACCACTTTGCCGCACGCCGTGCGGCAAAGAATTTGCCACACGCCTTGATTACATCTACACGCACCGGAATAAAATAGTGTGTTTACCTTAAAGAATTTTATATTACATACTGGTAATAACAATTAAATTCTATAAATGTACATTAATTACACATGAATTGCAATTACAAAGTCAAATTTTCTTACTTCAGAATGACAGCGGAAAATGTCACTTTAAATAAAATATGACAAGCAGCAAATTTAAAATTTTGGAAAGACTTTGAAAAGGGAAATAATTTCACAACCGTAGAAAAAATAGTATGTAACACACGTGTGGCAAGCTTCATTGCAAAACTCGTATGATAGGAACACTCGCTGCGCTCGTGTTCCTACTTTCATACATCGTTTTGCAATGAAGCCCTTGCCACACTTGTATTATAATCTACTATTGCACCCTAATGCGCAAAATATTTTGCGCACGGTGTCATGGTAACACAAAAGAAATAATGTCAATGAAAAAATATCTCATTTTAGACACTGACATTAATGCGCAACCATAGCCTTTTTTTGACAGTTGTAGAAAAATATTATTTTAATGTTGAAAGTCAAATTTTCTAACTTCAAAATGAGTGCAGGAAATGTTACTTTACCACACGCCTCGATTACATCGTCACAAATTTGAAATTTTGAAAGACTAAGGGAAATAACTTCACAACCGTAGAAAAAATAGTATGTAATACACATGTGGCAAGCCTCATTGCAAAACTCGTATGATAGGAACACTCTCTGCGCTCGTGTTCCTACTTTCATACATCGTTTTGCAATGAAGCCCTTGCCACACTTGTATTACAATGTACTATTTTGCATACACCGTTGGAAAGGTTTGAATATTGTAATACTAAAATATCAAGTTTTTACGACAACAAATAGATATTGAGGAGCCGGATCATGAAAAATGTGAAAATAGTAATTTTCGTAAAGCAGGTGGAAAGAAGCAATTTTCTCCACTTTTGCAATTCCAAATCAAATCGCGACCTCAAAAATGTGTTTTGCGAGACAGATGTTTTGTCGAATTCAGGCTCTTTAACTGTCTTGTTCACTATTTTACCTTTGCATTCTCTTAGCTTTAAACTTTCCATTGTAAACTCACTTAGATTCATCTTGTACCCCTGTAAATGGCCATTTGGCTCTGGGATGTAATTACATAAATAAAATTTTATTGTTTAAATGCAGTTTTATCCTCAGTGAAGAGAATAGAAAATTATTGAAAATTTTGTGAGCTTTTGAATTCGTTTCTGAGACATAGAGGAGAGCGAAACATTAATCACTTTTATACGTATTAAAAATGCAGAACAATTCCAGGATCCCTAAAAATACACACCTATGATCTGTGCATTGGTCTTTACGCAAAATTCACTGATATTTGATAAGATATTTTCCCTACCTAGAAGACCAGATGATTCATTAAGGATGACGGTCCCACATAATTTTTTTTTGTTAAAACATGCTACGTTACTGATACTGTGGTGAATTGATAGACTACTAATAAATGGAGATCTTTTATTGGGAGTACTATTGGTCTAAATACACCGAAGTAAGATAAGTAATCCCATATTTATTATTCACTAAACCTTTCACTAAATCTTACAAGATCTTACAGATAAACTGATAAAAAATAGAACCAAATCGATTTTGATTATAAATAAGGTATAGAAAATAATACGGTCACTTCTGTAGATTCTGTGATTCGTTCCTAGTCAAAAAAATAACAATGAAGTTGCTTATTGTAGTGATGTTGGCTCTAGTTTTACCAAATGCCTACCTAGCAAGGGTGAGTTTTAAGTATATTTTGATTGTGTGCATTTCTTTAATACTTTCAAGTGAAACTAAATTAATACGAAGTTTCTGCGATTCGGTTTACAAAGTGCTACAATAGTTATGGACGTCAAATAACATATGAAAGCTTTGTCTATAGGAGTGATGAATGGCAAGTGATTATTACCATGGACACAAGTTATTAATTTTTATTAAATCAAATACACGATGAAGGACAAAATAACTGAATAATAGTTGTAACATTGAATAAATTATCAGTATCAAAGAATTTATACAGAAATATTTAGTTTCCTCCATGAAAGCCTATACTTTTGTGTCTTTTTTTAGAATAAAATAGGATCTTTATTTAACCAGAGATACAAAATAGTTTTCTCCATTATTATGCCTTCCAATGTTTTTCAATTATATTGACAAGACACTTTTATTATAACTACCAAATTTTGGGCACATTTTTTAAATTTTACATTTTTTTATCTCTATGAGTTGCAAAATTTTTGCATTATTAGTATATTGCAAATGGTTTGAGAAAGGTTTATTAACTAGGTACGTTTCATAAGTAATATATAAATATAAAATAAAATTTCAAATTTCAAAAATCCCCATCAAATATTGAATCCAAACACTTTGAAAATGATAATGATGGATAATCTCTTAAAACAAGTAGGTGTATTTAAGTAATTACGTACTTATTCTACCCAACTATGTTTACAGTTCCTAATCAAGAGAAAATATGTTTCTCAATACAAATACTAAGTTTGAGAAGGTAAAGCTTCTAAAAGTCATAATTTGATTATGCACTTTAAAATTATCTCGATCTGCAGCTGGTAAATTTATGATACGCAATCGTTGAAACTTGCTCAACTCCTATTAACCGGCTTCAAAAAGTTTAAAAAATGTGGATATTTTCAATTCGACCCGTACACAGTGTCCGCTAAAAAGTCTGCACCATATGGGAAACTCTGTTGTTATCGACGTGCTGAAAAACTTTATCTTGGATAAAAGTTAGTGCATGTTCTCAAACGATAAAGGGGCTGCACAAACGTGTTAGTTCTGGCGCTTAGGCTGGAAAATTAATTTTTTTTAAATTGTCTCTAGAGTAAACTCCCTTAATTTTTTAAAGCTATCGAAAAGTGTTATTTAAAGAAGTTGCTTATAATGCAAAGTTATATTCAGATATCAAATTTGGAAATTCTACTTTAAATATAAAAATTTTTACGCATAATTCCTGAACTGTATTTTTAAATATTTTTCTGTTATTAATAATTCTCTCCATTTTCAGTAATTAACATTTTTATATAAAATGCAAAATCTGAATAAATAAATACACTGACATTGACATTAATCCATGACATTACTTGATGTAATCTCACCTGCGTATGAAGAATTTAAAATAACACTAGAAAAATGCGTAGTAGTAGGAGGTCTATATGTGGAATAGTTTTCAATTTAGTTGAGTAAAATATTATTTTAAAAATTGGTATTTACTTATTTTGCTAAACTAAACTCCGTATTCAAGTTTTTCTTCATAATTGAAAAAACTAAGTTACGTAAATACAATTTTAATAAAAAATGTAAAAAAGGTAGTTTACTTAAAAAAGTCGATTTCACATTTTCTAATTTTTAGAACACCCTGTAAAATTTATCTTAAGTTTGACAACTGTTTATAACTCCCTAAGACATGCAGAACTTTTTATAAAGAATTACTTTTTCTCGGCAAATCGAAAATAAGAATGTTTACAAAAGTGCGGTATCCCATCCGGGGACACACTGTATGTCTATGTAATGGCTGTTATCTCGAGAACTACAGAAAGATTTCAGAATAAATACATGTCATGAATATACAGTGTTTCCCACTTAAGATGGACATGCAATATTGCGCGATCTACTACAATTTTTTTAAACCCCCAATATTCGGGAAACCAAATTAGGAATTTTCACAAAGTTAATAAGTTAATATTTTCAAATATTTTTGTTCCAAATTTCGTTTAAATGCATCAAAGGTTACATATTTTATTGGAGGTCATATTTGAAATTAGCGAGGCTTAATTTGCTAAGAAATAGGCCTTGGGGAAAAAGCAACCGAATGTGGAAAGAGAAAATATTTTATTTTGAATAAGAACAAGTGATATAGTAAATGTATAAAGAAATTGACAAGTTAGTTCGTAAGGGGACTCCTTGTTGATATTCTAGCTTATTCATATTTAGATCAATGATATATGAAGGGAACGAATGATTTCTTGGAAAGTTTTCTGTTAAATACCCAAAATAGTATTTTATAACGAAGTCATTGTTTCCTTATAAATTTTAATTCATAACACTTTTGAAAAATGATTGGGCTTTCCTGCGTATATAATTGTCTTTCTGAGCTTTGTGGTGGTCCCAACCCGTTTAGAATTACAGAAGTGGGATGCAAGAACTTTAAGAACATATGACTGCCTGAGATTTTTTATTGTTAAAACTCCGTATACTCAGTTCAATGGCATAGCCTACTAAAAGATAATCAGATTACTACTCAGGAATAATATTCCCACTTTTGGGTTGCAATTGTATAGTTCAACTCTAGTTTCTTTAGAAGTTTTGGAAGCTCTGTAAACCAACAACTCTGACCTTTCCCAGTCAGTTTATATGGATCCCATTTAATTCTTTCAGGAGACAGGACATTAAAAACTAGTGGTTAATCATCGTAGGTTATGTGACTGTATCGACATGTTGCGTTCCATGATGTTAGTCTGCTGCATATTAATAAGCGTTTGTTGAAATCTGTAAGTTGAACACCTGGTTTCTCTCCACAGGTAGATGTAAAGAGAGGATTTCCCTAGCAGCTGATGATGTGCTACTTATTGAATCAGTTATCGCCAAATATGTCTCTGTAAATCAGAGAGTTTGGTTTTGATCGTTTGTTGTAGCTAATTTGACACAGATTCTTCCACTTCTGCACAAGAATATTCTTGCTTTGTGAACTGTCCCAGATTTTTCATTTCCTCCTCAAATGGAATAGTTTCACCTAATAGGAAATGTGCTTCTAAGTTATCTAGCTTCTCTTTCCTGGTGAAAGGTGCTATTACACTTTTGTAAGGGTTAACAGACATCAGGTTTCTCACACCAGATTTTGCATGCATCTAATGCCACTTGAAAGGTGTGACAAAGTACCTTCAGTAATTCCCTTAATCAGAATGACCTGGTCGTCCACATAGGCTTGAATCTTGTCTTCCTATAAGAATTGCCAGACGGTCATCCACGATCCACGAGTAGTCCACCGAAAGGGGGAAAGAACCCAATATTGTAGACAACCTCTTACGCCCTACGGTTGACGGTGTTCCTCTGTGGAGATATCGTTATGATTCTAACTTCCAGCATAGCTAGAGTCCAATCGGTTATGATTAATTCATTTCCTCTAGTAGCTGCTATTATACTTTATATTCGAGAGCCAGAGTTTCTGGAATTAAATGGGATGTGGATGTTTGTGAATGTGCTGAACTGTCGAAACATTCTGACTGAGTTGTGTCAACGCAACTCAGTTAAACTTATATGGGTGCCCGGACACAGTGGAGTCGAGGGCAACGAAGAAGCAGACTGTTTGGCAGGTGAAAGAGCAAAAACTCCTTTCCCTGGTCTCGAGCCAGCCTTCGGTCTGCCAAGATGTCTGATACAATCAGAGCTTCAACACTGGGCTACGGCACAGTTTAACAACTATTGGGCTCAGGCCCCGGAATGAGATAGTCGAGGCTCAATATGAAGGGGCCCTCAAATGACTTCACCGTAAAGTGGCTGATTGGACTGGATAAAGAACGATTGAGACTGATGGTAGGCTTGATAACAGGACACTGTCCTCTGAACAAACACCTGCATATAATGCAGTTGAAAGATGATCCTGTTTTTAGGATGTGTGGAGTGGAGGATGAAACCATCACTCGTATCCTATGTCATTGTGCACCAATAGGAGTGTTAAGGTATAGGTATTTCGGAAGGCAGTTTCTACAGCCGGAGGAACTATGGGATCTACTCTGGAAAGGGCTGCTCTCCTTCATGAAGAGCACTGGTTTCTTCTAGGGGATCCTAAATGTAGCGAATGTACAATGGGCCGATAGGCCTGAGCACTGCGGATTTTCGGATCTGCTCGCGTTTTCTAATAATAATAATGCCATGATGAAATTGTCCAATATCTGATACGACTGTTCTTTTTGTACTTATTCCAAAGTGCTTGTTTATTTCATGAACGTGTATTAATTGCAGAACAATCTCAAATATTTGGTACAAATGCGGGTTGCAACAGAGGTTCTGCATCTTTAAATATTCGCGAACGTCCAATGCTAATTTGTGTTTTCATTTTACAGGAAGTTGGAAAACAGGAAGACCTATCATCGCATAGTGACAAATTTATATTCCCTAAAGATAGAAAGACCAGCCCAGACTCAAGAATAATCGGAGGTGATGAAGTAACTCCGCATTCATATCCATTTCAAGTAGCTGTTCTTATATACACTCGTTCTGAGGCCTACTTCTGCGGTGGATCATTGATAACACCGCGCTATGTATTGACTGCAGCTCATTGTGTCGACACGTAAGTAAAGAAATCAGTACTGACGAGATCGACGATGAAGTAGTTTTCACGAACACCAAAATAATACACGTTACGCGCGTTCTGCCCACCGTCATCTTGCGACGATTAATAGTTACAGTACTATAGAGGTAAAAAATATGCAAAACTTCGGAATAATGTCATATTGAACGGATTTCGTCATTTTTGGCAGTATAATAGTGAATGATTCACAGAAAAGTTTCTATATTGTGCGGGGGCTTGCTAATTTTTAGGGGGTGGATGCCACCCCTTCTCAGGAGGTGGCATTTAAAAAATATATATATATAGTTATTGGAGCTGAAGAATAATCTAATTTTAAGAAGAAAAGGTTCTATGCAATTTTTCACATAGTTTTTGATAGTTTTTAAGTTATAACTACTTCGAAATTGCGATTTTAGCTTAAAAAAATTAAAAAGTCGGCAGCTACTGGAAGCGGCTGGAACCTCCCCACACGGTGGATCTCTATCAGCTGTATTTGGATATTACATCGGAAATCAGAGCACTGAGCAAACAGATAAATTAAACGTGACTTTGGAGCCATTTATTTCATGAACAAATATCAAACGAACTGAAGTGGACTACAAGCAATATGTTAAAACATAAGCTCTCATGTTTGTTTATGTTGCATGTTAATCACTTGCCGGATATTATAAGGGTATTAACAGATAACGTTTCGAAGATTTTGTAGACCATTGGATAGCGAAAAAAAATAATAACACAGAATTTAGCCCAAATGACACTCTAACCTCAACAAGTCAATAATATTATGGATAGTTCAAGCAGACTACGCATGCATCAAATTAAAATCTTCCTGCTACATCAAAAAGGTCCGAGCCAGTCGAGCTTCGTCCGAGTTCTTTCGTAATATTCGAACGTTTAAGATTTAGCTCAGTTAGCTCGATTTTCATTAAATGAACGATTGTTACGCGTCCCATCAATCAGACGTAATATCCAAACACGGCTATAAACCCAACTAAAATAAGTTTTGACATTGTCAAAAATATTTGGGTTGGTAACCTTTACGAATGTTGATTTTTAGGTTATGAAATATATTTAGGGACATAACATGTTTAAGTTTTTTAAGTTTATTTTTATTTTTAGCTTGGAGCCGTACTAGCTCCAAGCAAATATTTAAAAATTTAAGTAAATAATTTTTCAATATGGACCATTTTAGGATGACGTCACGATAAGTCGGCCATATTGCCTGAGGTACAACCAAACTTTTTATTCCATTGTAAACAAAGAAGTAATCTCAGTTTTAAACGTGAAATAAAAATAAAATGCCATCCTTTTGTGCGATAAGGTGCGCTTGTGAGATAAGGTTTATTTTGAATGTAAAAAAAGCTTAGGAGAAAGGTAAAGAAATCACTTTCTGGTAGAGTCTATTGAATACTACATATACGTGTAATATAACATACTTATCACTGAAATCTAGCACTTAGTTATTTAAATGTAAACTTGCCTTGCCCATAACAATGAATATATTTGAGTTTACCTTTCTTGCACAAATCCAGCCTCATAATATTTATATGCCTGTAAAGATTTGTATGCCTTTAACTGTTGGGCTGTGTAGGCTCTCATATGGTCAGATGCTACTATACGTCGGACGTATAGTAGCATCTGACCATTGGAGAGTTTACCTCTCACCGTCACTTCATTTGATTCAGTTTGTATAAGGGCCAGTTGTATGAACTAAATTGAGTCAAGTTCAGCTTGAACCAAGATCAAAAGCCAACGTTACGATTGTTACAATAATCGTAACCATGGATTTTGATCGTGGATCAAGCTGAACTTGGCTCAACTTAGTTCGTACAACTGGCCCTAAGACTAGCAAGTTGACCACTATCATTTGTCTGTTCCATGACCTATGGCATACTGAGGAGAACATAATAAGTTCGAAACCGGTCTATGTCTGTTTAGGAATGGACAAATGATAGTTGGTTACTGATCGCGATTTGAAGGTATAATCCAATGCAGGTCGGGGTATTTGCCCGCTGAGTAGTTGTTTCCTTCAAATCCTATTTCATATATATATTTTTTTTTTAAGTGCCACCGCCTGAGAAGGGGTGGCATCCACCCTCTATAAATTAGCAAGCCCCCGTACAATATAGAAACTTTTCTGTGAAGAATTTATTATAATACTGCCAAAAATGAACGAAATCCGTTCAATATGACATTATTCCGAAGTTAAGACCAGATGGTTTTAATTATCTGAAAATGATGCCAATATACAGGTGATGCCAATATACAGGCTGTCCATTTTATCGGGGAATTCGAGAATATCTCACTTAATATCGGTCGTGCAAAGAAATTGCATCTACGAAAATTATACCGATTTTTATAAGCTAGAAAATATTTTAAAGACATTTGAAATCCATGGCCTACTTTAAGAGTTATGGCGGAAAATATCGAAAATGCGGAATATGTCTAAGCAAAATATATTTGAAGAGATACGAACGAAAATTCTAAGGCGATAATTTTTTGCAAAAGAGTATTTCAATTGAAAAAGGATTTTCGAAAAAAAGTAAATGTTTTTAGCAAATACCTAAATAAATATTAGTTTTACGGGAAAATGGTGAAGATGAAAAATAAAGCTTATAAACTGAAAATTAAACTTGTTTATTATTTGTTTACATAGGATTATTAATTCCGGAGAAATTTAAGTTTAAAGACGGCATCCAGACGTTTATAAGATTAAGTACTTAGTTTAAATGTCGAATATCTTAGACACTTGGGTCATTTTGTTACTGTAATTACATAGTGATTAAAAACTAATCTCAAATATACAATTTTTCGTTAATGCTCATTTTTTTTCCATTTAAAACACTTACTTTAGACAAAATTTCCATCTGCCATATTGATGCCGCCATTTTGATTTTTTTATTTTGAGATCCGTAATCAGCAATCCCAACAACATGAATGTCCTACTTTTCAAAAATAAATCAGCAACATTCGTTCAATTAAATATCTAAATTTAGGGGTGGATTCCACCCTGGCAAGTGTCGGAGATATACAGAAACTGAAGATGATACCTTTTACTGCAACAATTACCCATTAAAGAAATATATAAATACTTATGAGATCCTAAATTTCACATATTCTTTACCTCGAGGTACTGTACGATATAACGCATGTTATAAAATAGATACTTAATATTTTTGTCAAAAAACAATTTACGCTATTTTTTATCAATAATTTATTACGATATTAAACTTGCTGGGAAACTATAGTGTTTTCAATAAATAATGGCATTAAATAAGGAGTAATCTAGTAATCTATCCATGAAGGTTTCATATTATGATATAAAAACATCAATAGAGCTATCATAAAGTTCGAGCTAGCCATTAAGTGAATAGTTATGTTAGATTTTTCCATTGAAATAAATATTAATTTTTAAATAATTTAAAAAAAATAATATTTTATCAAAAACCATTTTTAAACTGTGCTGACGCAACAATTCAACTGATCAAAATAAGAAAATTTGTACAGGTGTTTTCAAGGTTGCTAATTACGATTCTCGTCTTATTATTTCAAGATCCAAATTGGCGGATTCAAAACTGATGACTTAAACTCGAAAATCATTCAAAAATCATAAAAGAATACATAAAGAAATGGGGGTGTTTTCGAGGTCGCTAATTACAAATTTCACATTATAAATTGAAAATTCAAAGATAATAATAATGATGATAATTATCGAGATATTCGAGAAAATGGAAAAAATTTCACGTTTTCCTAGAAAATGCATGTAAATCTTAAAAAATTAATTTTCTCCAGAAACGTTCCTTTCAATGGGCCCAGATTAAAGGAGCGTCTAGATAATACATGATATTAAGTGGACATCGTATTTGAGATCGATTTCAGTTAATTACCGATTAGTTACGTTGACAAAATGGCAACAATGCCAATTTTACCGAAAATAAAAATAAAAATGTCCCCACTTCCGCCCCTTCTAGTTCCCTCATTTTTGGCGTAGAGCAAAACATAAAAAAAGACTATTAGCAAATTTAATTCTATTTAAATTCGTTACAGTAGTTTCTTGGCTTAGTAGTCAAGGTTAAGGAGTTACCTAGGTTTTGAGCAAAAAATGTACGATTTGTTTGCCGTACATCTAGACTAGTTCACAAATTCAAAGCCGTGTTAATTCTTGATAAAGCTCGTAAAAATATGAGTGGGGGCTCATTGGATTCGGAATGACGTCTAGAAAAATGTTCAAAATTTTTAAACCCGCACATAAACAATTGCAAAAGTTATAAACAAATGAAGATTGAAAAAATAACGAGTTCTGTTTTTGTAAATTACTCGAAAACTATTATTATTTAAGAAATTTTAAAGAAACATTCTTAAAGAGGAAAAAATTTCCAATAAAAGAGTCCCGACTACCGAAACTGTATCTCTATTATTAATAATTTTAATTTAATGTTTCAAAATAGAGCTCCGCGCCGCGAACACTAAGCCGTTACGATGCTCTGAAGAAAAAGAAAAAATATTTTTTTATGTTATTAAATATTAATTTAAAAATTTAAAAAAATTGTGGTATTATTTAGACACTTAAAGGAACAATAACCCGTTGGAAAAAAAATTTTTCACCGATTTTTCATAAAATGGGACTATTGTTAATTAACAAATTTTTTTAGAGTTTGCGTTTATATTTCAAGTCGGTTAATTGTTAAACAAAAGCCACTAAAATTATTTCGCTTCGTGCAGAACCTATATCAACTATACTTTATGGAATTATGATATTGCGATGTTTTTAATTGTTATAGTCTATTAATTATTAATTATTTAACCTAACAAAAAACTAAAAAATGAAAAAGTGAGGTTGAAATTTTTTTTTATTAATATTAATTATTATTACTCTTTTTATATTCAAAAGTACTATAAGATCGCATAAACTTTAAATTTTCATTGCTAATTGTTTCTTAAAACTTTTTTTTTAATTGTCTATAATCATTTTTGCCTCTTTTCAATATTTAAACAAATTATTAAAAGAAAATGTATTCTTAAAATTTATTATTTGCAATTCTCTACAAGCTGGAAAAATGAAAATTTTTTGTTGTTGTTAATTTATTTGTTTATTTAATAAACAATTTGTTACAACAATCGCCGAATATGTTTATATTTCTTTAGATAGAAAAAAAATAACAAAAAAACAAACATGTCAAAAAATTTTTTTAATATTTTTTATAGAATTTCAAATTTCATTTTTTTTTTTGACATGTTTATGTATACGGTTGTTTTTATTATTTTTTCTTCTATCTAAAAAAAATATAAACACATTCGGCGATTGTTGATAACAAATTGTTTATTAAATAAACGAGTAAATTAACAACAAAAATTTTTCATTTTTCCAGCTTGTAGAGAACTGCAAATAATAAATTTTAAGAATAAAATTTTTTCTTAACAATTTGTTTAAATATTGAAAAAAGGAAAAAAAATGATTATAGACAATTAAAAAAAAATTTTAAGAATTTTTTTTAATCAATATTTTATAACCAATAAAATGGCAAAAAAAATTTTCAAAAATACGTAATTTATTTATTTGTTTATAAAATTTGTTTAAACAATTAGCAATGAACATTTAAAGTTTATGTGATCTTAACTATAAGATCACATAAACTAACTTTTGAAAATAAAAACAGTAATAATTATTAAAATTTCAACCACAGTTATTCATTTTTTAGTTTTTTGTTAGGTTAAATAATTATTAACTAATAGACTATAACAATTAAAAACATTGCAATGTCATAATCATATAAAGTATAGTTGACATAGGGTCTCCACGAAGCGAAATAATTTTAGTGGCTTTTGTTTAACAATTATCCGTCTTGAAATGTAAATGCAAACTCTAAAAAAATTTGTTAATTAACAATAGGCTCATTTTATGAAAAATCTGTGAAAAAATTTTTTACAACGGGATATGTTTCCTTTTAGTGTCTAAATAATACCATATTTTTTCTTAATTTTTAAACCAATATTTAATAACATAAAAAAATATTTTTACTTATTACGGCCAGAGCATCGTAACGGCTTAGTGTTCGCCGCGCGGAGCTCTATTTTCAACATTGAATTAAAATTATTAATAATAGAGATAGAGTTTCGGGAGTCGGGACTTTTTTGTTGGAAATTTCTTCCTCTTTAAGAATATTTCTTTAAAATTTCTTAAATGCCAATAGTTTTCGAGTTATTTACAAAAACAAAACTCGTTATTTTTTCAATCTTCATTTGTTTATAACTTTTGCAATTGTTTATGTGCGGGTTTGAAAAGTTCGAACATTTTTCTAGACGTCATTCCGAATCCAATGAGGCTTCACTCATATTTTTACGAGCTTTATCAAGAATTAACACGGCTCTGAACTTGTGAACTAGTGTAATCGCCGACATTTCAGTAAATATCTCCAAAACGAAGAAAATATCAAATTTCTGATCGAACCAAAACGTACTAGTTTTGCTCCAATTTTTATTTAGATCTATCCCCTTACCGTTCCGGAGATATCGACGAAAAATGGTAAAAAAAGACATGCATGCCAAGGTCTAAAATCGCGCAAAAACATGCAATCTTAAAAAGTTCATACCATCTACGGCACACGAATGGAAAAAACGAGACACCAATGTTGTATTCCCCGGGTGATATTGAGTCTGTTATGGGGAATGAGCGGTGCCGAATTTATTCTGGCTACTCTTTTCCCAAAGCCAGACAAATATAAGCCAATAAGCCTGACAGTCCTGCTCGACTAGCAACTCATGATAATGATTCTGTTAAATTCTCCGTCCCAGTGAAACCACACATTGTTTTGAAAGAGGAGGAAAAACGAATTAAACATCAAGATCTTCACACACACTGCTTTCGGCGTTGAAGACAATACCGGAGACTCGGCAGAAATCTTGGCCGGAAGAATCCAGAAGACCATTATTCTTGGTCCGTTACGCCTGCTCAGAGCACACGATTCACGGGTTTATTGATCACTGAATCTACGCACGGTATAGGGAGCGGTCTCTGATTCTACCAGCTCACCCTCTCTGTTATCGGGGACAGAAAGAAGTGTGACTAACTAAAAAATTGTCTCTATATATGTTTTAAAGAACGCCATAAAGTTAATCGCGGTTAAACTTATAGATTATTATCATCTCTACCACCTTCAAATTCCCTCTCAAATTTTCAACTATTTGTTGTTTTGTTCTTTGAACCTTCGATCTCTCACACTGTAACAATGTAGCATAATTTTCAATGGACAATCACATACGTGATCCACTAGCAAGCGGTTGCCCTACCTTATGACATTATCAATTATTTTCAGGTATCCGAATCCAGCTTTGTATGTTTTGGTCTCACTAGGTTCCCATGATATAACAGCCACCGAAACAAACTCAGTTGTATATAACTCCACCGAATGGGTCCGTCATCCTAACTGGAACGAGAATCTTCTACGAAATGACGTAGCTTTAATAAAGCTGCCAAGCAGGGTTACTCTAAATACATACATCCAGACAGTACCTTATGCCAACGGTACCGACACATATGCAGAAGCTAATTCCACTGCAGTAGGATGGGGCCGAACGGAAACTTCAACCTCAGTTAGCAATGTTTTAAGGCACGTTAATGCCACGATTTTATCGAATGCTGCTTGTGCATCTGCAGATCCTGATTTAGCTGCGGTATGTATGCTAGTAATAGTGTGAGCGACTATGTCTAATGGAGTAAAATCAAATGTGAATTATGAGTTTGAGTGATACCGAGGTATAACTAGATGAAACCTATGTTATATTGTAAAGGACATTTTAGGGCATAGAAATTGAGAATCTACAACTTTTTTTAGTAGGACCGAACTTTGAAAATGGCCCTTAAAGGCGACTAAGCTTCAATTCGAAAAACTACGTTTTTTTAAACATTTATCGCTATATTAATTCAACTGTAAAAGCTATAATTTTGATTTCTTGCACACGTATACTCAAAACCTGAGCGATTCCAATGGTAAATTGAAAAATTCGAAAATATTCAAAATTTTTCAAAAAATATTTAGTAAAAGTAGTAAATCGTCAAATATATGCATGGAAAACTTCACTATGCGGTGGTCTATGTGAATTATTGAAAATTTCTATACACATATATGGAGTCAAATATAGTCAAAGCATTGAAAAAGTTTTTTAAAAAAGAATTATGACGATAGGTTAAATATTTATTGAAATACGTATTTTTATCAAGGAGCGAGCGAATGGGCCGGACGCTGATATGCGACTGCCGGGCAGAAATCACGGGCGCTCACGTCTAAGAAATATGAAATTATTATTATATTTTGTCTAATAATATCGGGGTACCGCGAGTCTGCCTGCAGTTAATACTATATTAAAATATCAATATTAGTGTAATAAATAGGGATTCTAAAATAACCGATCGGGGACAAAAAATATGGTATAAAGCTGATTTTTTGCTACATGTTCCTAATGGGCCCAGGAATGATAATCAATCGAGTCCCTATGAATCAGCTGTGAGCTTTTGTCGCCATCTTCAAAAAATGGCTGAAAATCGAGGATTTTTGCACTTAATGAAAAATATCTAAAATAATGGAGTTATCAAAATTTTACAAACAATTTTTTTTGTTAATTATAAAATTTTGCGTTTTTTATGTATAATATGCTATACCTTAATCGAACTAGGTATAACATGTTAATTGTTGAATGAATCTTAATTATACGCAAATATTTTACTCACCTGTTTGTATATAAACATTTTTCAAGAATACATTTTTGTTAGTTTTAAAATTGAGCATCTTTGAGTGCATAATTCTATTTTATTATTCATTAGATATTTTGAATTACTTAAAGAGAATGGTAGGTTCTGGGGTATTATAATAGTGTTATTACTTTTTCCATATAAATATCCTCTTAAATTTTATAACAGTTCTTTATTGTAAAAATATTATTAAGACTTTCTTAACAAAAAAAAACTATTGACAGTAGCTTATTGTCCCCTGATATGTACAGTCACGTAGTGGGAGGGCGCCCGTGACTCAATTACATTGCTATTGGCATAGCTAAAAGCAGAAAAGTTTGTTCATAACTACCAGCGCGTCTTGTAAATTAATATAATTTTAGTTAATTCCTGAAAACATAAAACATTCTACGCCCTAAAGATTGGAAAAAAGGAAACCTTTTAATATTCTGCTCAAAAGTGAGGCTACCACCAGACAATGTGTCATTATCTTTATGACTTTAAATAAAAGATTAGTAATTTGATCCGAGTGGGAGAAGAGTCATTTATTTAGATATATAGTAAAGAGCTCAAAATAAATATAAATTCTATAAGCGAACCTCGATATCTTATGTACAAAAATTTAAGGGCAAAAAAAATTCACGCATATTTCAGTTTAAATTCATTGCCTCCCGCAATTCCAGTTCGAAATATCTCTTATTAAAAAAGTGCAGGAGTAGAATGCCCTCGAAAATGGAAAAAAAAGAGGGAATTTGAGTGAAAAGTAAATATTGACATTCTGTGTCCCATTTTATCTGATAAGACACACGAACTTCCAGAATTAGTAAAGATTGTCCATTGTACTTGCACATCAAATTGCACTTCAAACAAATGCACCTGTAAGAAAACTGGCCGGCATGTCTAGTAATTGCAAAGGACATTCTATTCTTGTTTTAATAAAGAGTTGGTTGCAGATAATGAATAATAATTTTATATCCATTTTCCTTTTCAGTTCTTAACTATCTTTATCATTTACATTTCTGTGTATTTATTTTGAAATTTGTTGAATAAATAGACCGTAATAAATATGTAACATTTTTGTAACCCCGTGTACATTTTTGTAGCTAGAACTGCTTTAATGATAATGTTGAAAATAATAAATATGATATGAACAATATAATAATTTCAAAGAGGTATCATTAATATTTGTGAATACATGTAGTGGGTCTAGAAAAATAGTGAATTTCATATACTTAAACATGTAAATACGCATGGTTACTTATACCACAAATGCACGTAAATTTTATTCTTTTGACAAAAAGTCACTTTATAAAAAAATACGATTTATGTGTGAAAGTAAAGAGCAACTTTTTCAAATGGAATTTTCGTTAAAAATGAAAAATAAAAATAGCTTTGAAATTTTTTTGCACCCTGTATAAGAAAATAAAATTTTCTTAACCCAAATCACAATACTTTTTAGCAAGCAAAATATTTGAAAAATAATTCAAATTTAAGTCAACCTGTGGTATAGATCACCGCATCCAGAGACACCTGTATGTAGAAATACATCATGTTATACATCAAGAGAAGCAGAATCGTATCATTAAAAAGCTACTCTTGTAAAATTTTGAGGTCTCTGATAATTTTGATTACATTAAAAAACAGCTTTTTGGATATCCCGACGAAAGCCTCACAGCTGATTCGTGAGGATTCGACGGATTATTGTTTCTGGGCCAATTCTGAACCATGCCAAAATTCAACTTTATACCATTTTTGTCTAGCAAAAAAAAACCTATTTACTGTGATTCGAGCACGGCACGGCGCGGTGGCAGCCACATCTCACGTAGGCGCTCATTCGTTCGCTCGTCGAATAAAATTCATAATTCAATAAATATTTAACCTATCGACTTAATTCTTTTTTTAAAAACTTTTTGAACGTTTTGACTACATTTGACTCCATATATGTGTATAGAAATTTTCAATAATTCACATAGACCACCGCATACTGAAGTTTTCGATGCGTATTTTTGACAATTCTACGTTTATTAAATATTTTCTGAATAATTTTGAATATTTTCGAAATTTCCAATTGACCATTGGAAGCGCTCAGGCTTTAAGTATACGTATGCAAAAAATCAAAATCATAGCTTGTACAGTTGAATTAATACAGCGATAGATGTTTAAAAAACACAGTATTACGAATTGAAGCTCCGCCGCATTTAAAGGCCGATTACAAAGTTCAGTCCTACTAAAAAAAGTTGTAGATTCTCATTTTCTATGCCCAAAAATGTCCTTTACAATATGACATAGGTTTCGTCTAGTTATACCTCGGTATCACCTACCTTCAGAAAACAGCGAGATAGAGAAGCGATTTTACTCCACTAGTCATCCTGTATTCTCTTTGACGATACAGGTTTTGGGTATTTTTTGTTTGTTTCTTAAGTATACAGGGTGTCCCATAAGGTATGGATAAAACGAAGGGGGTCATTTCCAACCAAAATAACCACATATTGTTATCCAATTTTTGATGGTTCAAAAGATATTTCAACTTTTGTATTTTTGTCCGAAATCGCCTAGTACGTTTAGTAAGAAAGTGGTACAAAAAAACTGTAAGTTTTTTTTTCTCTTTTTTTTCTTAAATAGGTTACCTGAAGGTTGTACCTTTCTGATGGAGGCATTTTTATGAAGTACAGCTAGGAATTGTCAGCTATAATAAAAGATGTTACGATTACTGTTGGGTTCATCAAAAATTATTTGAATTTTAAAATGATCCTCGTATAAAAAAATAACTATTAAAATATTTCCCGTACTAACAAGAACTAGTGCAATTTATGTAGATTCTAACAAGGTATAATTCATACACTTTTATTAACAATTTTTTTTATTTCCGTTTTTACAAGTACCTAAGGTATGTTTTTATGACAAAGTAAATTTTAAGTCTAATTTTTAACGTACTATTTTATTGATTGTTATACGACTTGTCACTGTCACTTATATCAATCACAATATTCAGTGACTCACCGCACCATTCTGGTAGTTAGTACGTTTATTAACTTTGTTGTTGCCTGTGATTATGTCTTACACTCAATGTGAATATGTAGAAATGCATCTGCAATGGCAATGCTTCCCAAGCTGCGAATGAGTATTGAAACCTCTATCATAATCAAGAACGATATCCTGACTACCGTGTTTTTTATACGTGTTCATAATGGCTTGTTACCGATAATTCTTTTTCGTTATTTTTTTATGGTATTCAATAGAATTCGGACATCTAGATAAGCTGTTAAAATTTCAGCTTCATAAGTATATCCAATCCTTAGATATTCAATGTTAAAGATTGGGTTTCAGTACAAAGCGCTTCGCCGATTTGTGATGTCATTTTGCATAAAAAAAAACTGAAAAAGTACATTGTTTCTGTCATAACTTCTTTGTTTTTTATGCTATCGAAATAGAAAAAAAAACATTCGAAAGCCTAATTAACAATCTTTCATTTTTGTTCTTACCGCTTTTGACGTAAGTGCCATATAGACCGTGGGATAGTGACAGATTTTTTTAAACGTTTGGTTCCTATCTGGCCTTTTGGGAGCCTTTTGTGCCTGATTTGTACTAACCATTTTCGTGTTTATCAAACGGTTATCCAAGGCCCCTCAGCGGAAAACAAAAAAGAAAATTTCATGAAAATGAGCAATTTCAAACGTTTTGTTCCTATCTGGCGTCAAGTTAGACTTACGTTTTAAAGAAAAACATCCGACGGAAGCTTATCGCCAGACAAATTCCGTGGGTCGGAAGGCCCGAAATTTCAATCCGAAGTTGTAAGAAAAAATGGTCAAAATCAAACGATTTGGTTCTTATCTGGGAATTGTATATATAGGTAAATAGATTATAATTATCGCGATATAACAAACCCCAGACAAATTCCGAAGGCCCAACAGTGAAAAAATTATTGTTCAAGTTGTCAACTATTCCGCGAAAATCAAACGATTGGTTCTCACGTGAAATGATTTTTTCTGTAAAAATTAACCAAAACGAAAATGTATTGTATCATTCACAGACATTTTTAGTGGGCCAAACATATTTTAAATCTTAAAAGAAGTGCACGAAAAAAAGGCATTTTTTCAAACGATTTATTCCTATCTGGCATTTGGATTTTAAAAAGATATGGTAATAACTAAACCACATTTCAAGTCCCAGACAAAAAGCGTGGGCCAAACATATTTTAAATCTTAAAAGAAGTGCACGAAAAAAAAACCATTTTTTCAAATGATTTATTCCTGACTGGCATTTGGATTTTAAAAAGATATGGTAATAAATAAACAATATTTCAAGTCCCAGACCAAAAGCGTGGGCCAAGCATATTTTAAATCTTAAAAGAAGTGCACGAAAAAAAGGCATTTTTTCAAACGATTTATTCCTGTCTGGCATTTGGATTTTAAAAAGATAATAAATAAACCATATTTCAAGTCCCAGACAAAAAGCTTGGGCCCAGCCGTAGATATGTTGAGTGAAAGTATCGAAAAATCAAAAAACAGTCGTGTAAAAATCGATGTATTTTCAAACGATTCACACTCGTCTGGCATTTCATTAGCTTGTCATTGTAAAAGAGTATTATACACATTTAAACAAATTTGTTTCGCGTCACTACCTAAATGCCGCAAGCGCGGATTTATGGGGGTAACGGGGTAACAAGATTCCGTAAACAATCAACTTTCATTTTAAACTTTCATAATTTTTATTATTTTATTTTATATTTTTGAATATATTTAGTTGTGTTTATAATTTTTTTTGAGATTTTCCCCCCCCGCTCATCAATTTTAATTTTCGAGGAAAAACATTTTTGTTATTTTCAACACGCGGCTACGTTATCCCCCCCCCCAAGCTCAAGGTCCAGATCCGCCCTTGAAATGCCGTTTTTTTCTCACTTGAAACTCATTTCGAATTTGATTTTATGTATCACTGGAATCAATATAACTGTCACTTTCACATTCATAATCCCTCGATCGAATAATATTTACAATAAATAAGTTACATACTAGCAAAAGGACAAATATAAATTATTACATATTAATATATAATTTACAATTCTGCACTACACCATAGAAACTGAGAGTCCTCGTAAGTCCGTACCTGTTTCATTCTCCCTTAGCGTAGGTAGTCAACCACATGAAAGTGATTTCTTCTCTCATTTTAATGCACGCGTCAGAAGTCACGGAAGATGTGATGTGGTAGAAACATATATGGTATGCATTGTTTGCGAGCGACGCTGCTGTTTATACTCCCCGCTCGTCCCGGGGTGATTTTTATTTATCCTTTGCTAATGGGGAACTTGCCCATTTTTTTGTATTTCATTAAAGTGTGTGTTTATGTATAAAAACGAATATCAGCTCTTAAATCGCAGTACTTACTTTGCAATAAATAATTAAAGTTGAAATCCTCGCTACTCCTCACGAAAAGCACTGTGACGTCAGATCGAGAAACTAGTCTCGCGTGGAGACCCACATATGGTGTACTTTAGCCGAGCGGTATGTCTTCACCCTAATTAATAGACTGGGTGGCGGTTGGCTTTGAGACGTCCGCATATTTGATCTTTTGCTCTTTATGTTAGAGAAAAAATAAAAAAAAAGTGTCGGAAAGCTCAATCAATTCTCTTTACATAAGCTATCTACAAATTTTTCGAAAAAAACAATAATTATCGAGATATTCCAGGAAATGTAGGAAATTACACGTTTTCCTATAATGTATGTAAATCTAAAAAAAAATATTTTTTCTCAGAAACCTTTGTTTCGAAGGACCGAGATTAACGGAACGTCAAAGTAGTACATGATATTAAGTGACCATCATATATGAGATCTATTTCAATTAATTACCGATTAATTACGGTGACAAAATGGAGAAATTTTGCCGACAAAAAGTCCCAAATCCCGCCCCCCTCTAATTCCTTCTTTTTTGTCGGAATTCAAAAAATTTAAAAAAGAGTTTTAGCAAATTTTATTCTATTTAAATTAGCTAGAGTAGTCTTTTGGCGTAGGAGCCAGGATTAAAAAGTTGCCAACTGTAGAACCTCAAAATTTGCGATATATCTACAGCTGCGCCCCAGATTTTTGTCTGGCACTTGAAATATGGTTTGTTTATTAACATATCTTTTTAAAAAAACAAATCCCAGACGAGTGTAAATCGTTTGAAAATGCATCGATTTTTACACGACTGTTTTTGGTTTTTCGATACTTTCGCTCAACATATCTACGTCTGGGCCCAAGCTTTTTATCTGGGACTAGAAATATGGCTTATTTATTAACATATCTTTTTAAAATCCAAATGCCAGACAGGAATAAATCGTTTGAAAAATGGCATTTTTTTCGCGCTTTTCTTTTTGGGAATCTTAAATTGAAACTACTTATTGCCTAATATTAACAAAAAAACAAATGCCAGACGAATGTAAATCGTTTGATTTTCGCGGAATAGTTGACAACTTGAACAATAATTTTTTCACTGTTGGGCCCTCGGAATTTGTCTGGCGTTTGTTATATCGCGATAATTATAATCTATTTACCTATATATACAATGAGCAAGATGCATGAATTTTAAAAATGCATTAATTGATTATTTTTTCATTATACATATTATATAAGCCGAGTATATAATAAAAGGAAACTATAAAAAAAGTTATTTTGTAAAAAAAAATCATTTTTAAAATTCAAATTTTATCGGAACAAAACCTCGTGACTATAAACGGTACTGATGTCATCTGGCATAACGTTTTAGTTTCATCCATAGACCGCAGATTTCTAAATTCACCGGTGGAGCGCATCAGTAAGAAATAACATTATATGATTGACTAATTTGAAAAACACAGCCAATCAGCTTCGTATTTTATCCACCCAGCGGTAAATTTAGAAAAGTACGGAGACAAGTGACAAGTTTGATAGCTTTGACAGTTTACATCTGCCAGTGCTGAAATATTAAATTGTGTGTTAATTAAATGTTAAATTTTAGTCTGCTGACCTTTAAATATCGATTTGTTTATTTTTGTAAAAATTATTAGTGTATTAATTTATCTAAGTGGTAAAAATGACGAACAGCGACTTTGTGCAAGCTCAAAGTGACAATTTGCCGAAAATCGACGTGTTTATGATGAGCAATTTTTTGGCAATAATAACGATTATATCAGTGCAGAAATTGGAGGTGGAAAAGCGACAAGGATGCATCATTCATTGTTCGTAACAATAAATTTGTTTACGCTCACTTTTATCCTTTTACTGCAGTTAGATTTAGATACCTAACCTCAGAATATGTAAACATAATGCATTATTTTAATATTTTAATCAACATTAACTATTGTTTTTCGTCTCAGATTATATAACTTTTTTATATTAAATAGTTTGCCACCACTAAGTACATAGATTAAATATCTGTTGAAAATAATACTAATAAACATTGTCAATGCTAAATGCCGGATGACGTCACACGCAAATGGCGGGAAACTTGCTTCGTTTGAACGTGTCTAAATTCTCAGCGAAACTAAATTATTTTTTTATCCTTTAATTCCGATAAAAAAAAAATAAAAAATACATAGAAAATAACGCTTTTTAGTGATCTATTATTCGGTGATGTCAAAAAAATTTATGCATTTTGCTCATTCCCAGATAAGAACCAAATCGTTTGATTTTGACCATTTTTTCTTACAACTTCGGATTGAAATTTCGGGCCTTTCGGCCCACGGAATTTATCTGGCGATAAGCTTCCGTCGGATGTTTTTCTTTAAAACGTAAGTCTAACTTGGCAGCTACTGGAAGCGGCTAGAACCTCCCCACCCGGTGAATCTTTGAAGACGAAAAGAGCACTAAAAAATATGAACGATCTCATTTAATATATTTATTAAGTTGAAATATTTCTTTCATATTAAAACAGAAAAAAAAGTCTATTACGTTCGGTGGGATTTGGACCTAAGAACTTGAGTGTTAAATTTATAGTCTGCACAAGATTAATATTTCATTCAGTATTTTAATACAAATATATGCCTCATCGGGATGCCGGAAATAGCGGAAATAGTTTTTAAAATATAATGTCACTGTCACTTTTAAAGTTTTATTGGAAAAAACTCACCGAAAACGTTCCGGTGAGATTGCTTATATTTGTAGGGTTTGTGAGCGGTTCACGAAGGCCTCTCACACCTTCCGTGGGCTTTATTAACGTCGAAAAAACTTGTAATGTCTCGATGCACTTGACACTCAAATTTACTCAGCATACAGTCTGCACGCTTTAACACACTAGTCTATTGAACGTTAGGTTAGACCACAGAGTACAGTAACTATAAAGAGGCGAAGGCTAGCCTTCCCGCCAAAACCAAATTTGTATACTCATTGCCATTTTTTAATTGTTTAACAATCAACCTCACTTTTATCTTGACACTGTTGACGTTTATCGTGTTAAGTTTGGATCTGTGAATTTTATTTCCACTCATTTTGGGATATTGAAAACATTAACCGAGAATTAAAATTCTCATAAATAAATCCTAGTTTACAACTCAATTGAAAATAGGCGCCGATTATAAGCAATTCAAATGGTAATATTTTTCAATCCAACTCGAAATACACTGTTTTTTCACTGTATCCTTAAATGGAGATCTGCACGTGACGGCATAGCTAACCTCAAAAATATATATTTCTTAAAATTTAAAAGTATTACGTAGCTATTATTAAAATGTCTGCCTGGTTCCCATACTTTCGACCAAAATCTAGTTCAATGTAATGTTTATAAAGTTCTAACTAGTTTGTCACAATAAAATAAAACGCATTTTGCAGGTTTGAAATCTAACCTATTAAAAGAAATAAATTAACAACATATTTCTCTCAGCGTAGACCAGGGTGTATTAAATAGGTGATGCGACGACAACCCTCACAGTGGCTTGATAAGTGCTTACTTCGTACATAATGTAAAAGATGGCAGGACAACTAAGTTCTTTCATTACTTACGCATAGACAGATAATTTTACAGGTTTTGTGCATACGTGCATACAGTGATGCATACATTCCCGGCTTTTTGTTTTTGACAAGAGTCCAGTGACATCTAACATTAAGTAGCTAAATTAAAACATTGAAAGAATATATGCAATACTACATGCAGTATTAGGCAATCCAACGACCTGTCAAAATTATTTTTCAATATGGCGCTGAGGGCAAACATGGGGTTTATTTTAATTAACTCGCGGAAACGTAGCCAAGGCAACCGAAAAAAAACTCATTTAACGAATGAAAATAAAGGATTGCCGGATGTTTGCCCTCAACGCCATGTTAAAAGTCACGTGGTTTGGATTGCTTAATTAGGCAATCCAAACCACGTGACTTCCAACATGGCGCTGAGGGCAAACATCCGGCAATCCTTTATTTTCATTCGTTAAATGAGTTTTTTTTTCGGTTGCCTTGGCTACGTTTCCGCGAGTTAATTAAAATAAACCCCATGTTTGCCCTCAGCGCCATATTGAAAAATAATTTTGACAGGTCGTTGGATTGCCTAATTGCACGTGTCGTCACAGCTAACCTCAAAAATATATATTTCTTAAGATTTACAGGTATTACGTAACTATTATTAAAATTTCTGCCTGGTCCCTGTACTTTCAACCAAAGTCAAGTTCAACGTAATGTGTATGAAGTTTTAAATAGTTTGTCACGATAAAATAAGACACTTTTGCAGGTTATGCAGGTTTTGCAGTATGGCTCCAAGCTAAAAATGCCTATACAAACATTAAAAATGAGAATAAATGAAAAAAACCTTAAAATTTGAGGTTATGTTAGTTATACGATGCACATGCCCAGGTAATTAGGCAATCCAACGACCTGTCAAAATTATTTTTCAATATGGCGCTGAGGGCAAACATGGGGTTTATTTTAATTAACTCGCGGAAACGTAGCCAAGGCAACCGAAAAAAAACTCATTTAACGAATGAAAATAAAGGATTGCCGGATGTTTGCCCTCAGCGCCATGTTGGAAGTCACGTGGTTTGGATTGCCTAATTGTAGGACCTTATTGCTCGCGCCATCTACTAAAGTAAATAGAAACCATGCACTTACGAAGCCATTATTATAATAGGAAAGTGCCGGACCACCTATTTAATACACCGTGGTGTAGACGCAACTGGTACGCAAGGTTACAGAAAACGAGCCATCAAAACTCAAAGGAACCGCCAAAGACTTCGCCTCTGTGCAGTTACTATACTCTGTGGTTACACTATAAAATATATCTTACACAAGAAGCGTGTTATTTGGTTTTTAATTTTTTTCACGGAAACCAAATCGAAAGAGTGCAAGTGTGATATATCGTTGAAATCGGAATTTTTACTGCTTTTCAATGGTTCGATTACAAATTGTAAGTAATCATAAAATAAACAACTTGTTGTGCCAAAACGGCAACAAACGTAATCCGATCTCAACCAAAACCTTTTCAGATCTTCTGGAGCACTAAAGAAACCCTCATGCAAAGTTTCATCCAAATCCGTTTAGTGGCTTCGCCGCTATCGTGCTAACAGACATACACACACACACACACACACATACACACACACACACACACACACACACACACACACACACACACACACACACACACACACACACACACACACACACACACACACACACACACACACACACACACACACACACACACACACACACACACACACACACACACACACACACACACACACACACACACACACACACACACACACACACACACACACACACACACACACACACACACACACACACACACACACACACACACACACACACACACACACACACACACACACACACACACACACACACACACACACACACACACACACACACACACACACACACACACACACACACACACACACACACACACACACACACACACACACACACACACACACACACACACACACACACACACACACACACACACACACACAGACATTTTTCAAAAACAACTTTTTTGGGTTCCTGGGACCTCAAAACGTAAAGATTTGATGTTATCTCAATTTTCGATTTTGGACTAATTGTAGTAACCTCCCACAATTTTATTGTGGGAAGGTTAAAACGGAAATAAAAAAAAATTGTTAATAAAAAGTGTATGAATTATACCTTGTTAGAATCTACATAAATTGCACTAGTTTTTGTTATTACGGGAAATATTTTTATAGTTATTTTTTTTATACGAGGATCATTTTAAAATTCAAAATTTTTGATGAACCCAACAGTGATCGTAATATCTTTTATTATAATTGACAATTGCTAACTATACTTCATAAAAATGCCTCCATCAGAAAGGTACAACCTTCAGTAACCTGTTTAAGAAAAAAAAAAGAGCAAAAAAAACTTATAGTTCTTTTGTACCACTTTCTTACTTAACGTACTAGGCGATTTCGGACAAAAATACGTAAGTTGAAATAACTTTTGAACCACCAAAAATTGGATCACAACATATGTGGTTAGTTTGGTTGGAAATGATCTCATCTATCATCTCCCTTCGTTTTATCAATGACTTGTATAACAATACGAAAATAATTGTTGACTATCCGAGAATTGATGCTGACTACCTACAAAATTAATGACGTCATATTTCAAAATAAAAAAGTTCTTCAGCTTTTAAATCGTTTGTATTCCTCAATATTTTTTATTGTGGGCATTTAAGTAGCTTATCATGAAGAACATAATTTAATTTGTTTTAATCAGGGACCTAAACCGAAATCAGCATCGTACTTACGAAGTTCAAAAAATATGGTTGAAATTCAAATCTTTAAATCATGATGTAGAAATACCAAATTTTATAGTAAAAACCATATCTAAGTCGATTCGTCCATTATAAAGATTATATAAGGTAAAAGGCAAGTAAAAAAACAAAAACCGAAGTCGAAACCGAAAACCGCTCAGAAGCCGAATTGCCGCGGATCTGTAAACCAAAACCATACCGAATTGTTGCCTTGACAATCGAAAGCGTAAATGAAAACCAAATTGTCGCTGCTGTGAAAACTGAAAATGGTATACGTTATTTAACCCTTACCGAAATTAATTTCAGTTTCGGTCACTGGTTTTAATTGAAAAAAAATGAGATGAAATGAAAAATATTGAGATCAAAATAAAAGATAATTAAATTGCTGATTTTTTCATTTTGTCTTTGGCATTTAGGAACACAACAAAAATGAAAATCACAAAGAAGGAAACAGTAAGTTATATGAAAAAATAAAAAACAATACAAAAAATATGTAAACCAAAATTATAGAATAAATAAAAATGGTACAGAATTCTCAAAATTCAAAATTATCTTAGTTTATATAATCTTCTTCTATACTATACCATATATCACTACTATATACAGGCAACGTTTTTATTCTTGTTCACGCATTACCACATTTTTGTGCAATATAAACTATTCGTAGAATATTTCCAATTAGGCCGATTTTTCTTTGGGTACACGAACAATAAATAAATTCTGGATTATTTGGAGCATAATAATATCCATATCACTACAACAAGCATTTTCATCACTTTCTCAGCCATAATTTCAAGTATATGGCCGTTCTATATCCCAGCTTCACTCCATACATTGTAAACGAACTCTAATGGACTCAGAGCAAATTTAAAAGCTTTTCAAAGATGTTCTGTCTGCAACTGCCACTTCATTTCAGCTATATCCGTTGCCCTGGTGTGGGGAATGTATAACTTATAAACAAATTCTTCTATCATATTGGCGTCTCCAGCTTTCCTAGTTTCTGGAACTCTAGTAATGTTTTCACCAGCTTTTACCTGTTATTTCTACGGCAATAAAGTAGTCCAGAAAGTGCCACAAAGGGTCTAGCCGTACTTCCATGGCGAAACTGCCCCCGATAGGAACCTATATCGTAACCTATGTTATATTGTAGAGGGAGCTAATAGTAGTTGATAGAGTAGATATTAGCTCTATATCTTAGTTAATTGAGGAGCTATTTGAAAAAAAGTGTCCGGAGACGACTATTTTTCAATATATCTTAGTTAATTTTAAAGCTAGAGAAATAAAACTAAATGGCAGTATTATGGTACACTTTACAGTTTATTTTATAGCATTTCCTATGGACCAAGCCTAAATAAAAGTATTTAAAAAATGCAAAGACAAATTTTGTCAATCAATTTCTATCAGATCTAATTGAATTACCACTTTGAAAAAAATACATAATAATTGTCTATGTCTTGCCTAACAGCATGCCAAGTTTCATTAATATCCAAGAGGTGCAACATGTCGAAAAAAATTTTTAAGTAAGTGGACCACCTTAAACGACCACTATGTTGACGCTTCTAATTTGCATTACATTTCATTAATCTTTGGAAAAGTTGCGTTTTGACAGCTCATAAAAAGTATATCAACGGTTGGTGGTGTCAACTAGAATATTACAATGTTTTTTTTGATCTACTTTTATAGTGACTATAGTCGATCTCAGTTAAGAATGCAGTTGTTTACGTTATGAGAGGAGCGCAATTTACACAGGATATGGAAATTCCCAAGTAAGTGGAATCCCCCCATGGCTGACTCAAGCCAGTTGGTACATAAAATAAAAATTAACCGTTTAAATTGGCTTTTATTTGGCACTTTTCTTTCATACATTGTAATTATTTCATTCATATTGCAACATATTTTATTTAGATTAAAGAAAAGCTCATTATAGACGTAAATTCTCTAAAAATGACAGTGTTATAAGAAATGGGTAAACCTACTTACTACTTGCTTGTGCTCGATATCAGGAGAGCTGTTCTTGTCTCTGCCGTTCTAAACTGTATCTTTGATCTCTCTCATATGCCTGCCTAAAAAGTGTACACAAATATCATAACCTCCGTGTAAGTGCATGACCACGTCGTCACGTCGGTGCACCGCACATAGCACCGCACTTCGCACATCGCACACTGAAATTAAATAAACCACTATTTTAAATGAGAGTGGCCATATCGACGCCCCTCGCACATCGCACATCGCACAATAAAATTAAATAAATAGAACCATGCTCTTAAATGAGAGAGATGAAATCAACAACTTGAGCTTCGCACATCGCACAGCGTTTAGCACAGGCGATACCGTGTTTGTGAATCCTTATTTGTAACAAAAGAGATAAATATAACTAGAGCCGTCTGATTTTAATAAAAATGGAAGGAAATAGCCGAACAATATATGAACAATTAGTACAATTTCTTTTGTTTTAATATTCATAAATATCATAAAACAATAAAATAAACTTCGATGTGCGATGTGCGCTGCGCGACGGAGATCAAAGATTCAGTTCAGAACGACAGAGACAAGAACAGCTCGCCTGATATCGAGCACAAGCAAGTAGTAGGTTTACCTATTTCTTATAACACTTGACATTTTTAGAGGATTTACATCTATAATGAGTTTTCATTAATTTAAACAAAATATGCTGCAATATGAATTAAATAATTTCAATGTATTTATAAAAGAGCCAAATGCCAAACAAAACCCAATTTAAACCATTCATTTTTATTTTATGTACCAACTGGCTTGAGTCGGCCATGGGGGATTCCACTTGGGAATTCCCATATCCTGTGTAAACTGTGCTCCGCTCAGAACGAAAACAACTGCATTCTTAACTGAGACCGACTACAATCACTATAAAAGTAGATAAAAAAAAATTTTAATAGGCTAGTTGACACCACTAACCGTTGATATACTTTTTATGAGCTGTAAAAACGCAACTTTTCCAAAGATTATTGAAATGTAATGCAAATTACATTTCAACATAGTGGTCGTAAGGAGGCGGTCCACTTACTTTAAATTTTTTTTTGACATGTTGCACCTCTTGGATTTTAATGAAACTTGGCATGCTGTTAGGCAAGACATAGACAATTATTATATATTTTTTGCAAAGTGGTAATTCAATTAGATCTGATAGAAATCGATTGACAAAATTTTTCTTTGCATTTTTTAAATACTTGGCCCATAGGGAATGCTATAAAATAAACTGTAAAGTGTGCCATAACACTGCCATTTAGTTTTATTTTCCTAGCTTTAAAATTAACTAAGATATATCGCTTTGAAAAAAAGTCGTCTCCCGACACTTTTTTTCAAATAGCTCCTCAATTAACTAAGATATAGAGCTAATATCTACTCGATCAACTACTATTAGCGCCCTCTACAATATAACATAGGTTACGATATAGGTTCCTATCGGGGGTAGTTTCGCCATGGAAGTACGGCTAGACCCTTTCAAAGAATAAAGTTGGTAAAATATATCTGAAATGGAAAGGTATCTACTAAATTTTCCATTCCCGAGTATTATGAAATTCTGGATGTATATTTAGAAAGTTGTGGATAACTAATAGTCAACACTAGTACACGAATAAATACAATGATGTTTTTCTTCTCTCCTCCGTCTTGACTTTGGATGAGCCATTGTTTAGTAGCCCCTGACTTATAACACTCATAGTATATACCAACTAATCGATTGCAATCTGATTTTAACACATTGTACATATTTATAAATAAGGAAACTTCTTTAGCTGAAGTTTTAATCGATTTAATTTTAATTTGTAGTTACTTATTCCGAGTCATATCTGCATATCCGGTGCTGGAATCAAAGGAACCTGCAGCGGGGACTCCGGTGGACCTCTCCTAGTAGATGGAGTGCAAGTGGGGATTGTCTCATTTGGATTCACAAACTGCATGCTGGGCATGCCCTCAGTTTTTACAAGAATAACAGATTTCAGTGATTGGATTAGAGAAAATGCAGACGATGGAGCCAGCTCCTTCGAAAATCTTTATTATTCACTGATAGTTTCCGTGGTGCTGTCACTATATCACCTGTCCAAAAGTATATAAATACAGATCTTTCAAAGTGGATTAATTTATAAGTCGTAAACCCTGTGACACAAATTAACTTAATAAATGGTGATATTAATTTTTTTCCTGTGTTATTTATGTTACCAAATAGTCACTAAATAGTAATATATATAAATAACTAGAACCTTTGGTGTGGCGTACCAAATAGTAATAAAAGTTTGTTTTTTAAAAAGTTTTTTTTACACATAATTTTTTATATATACTTTTTCAATGATAAATAATAATGCGAATAAGTAATGAAAATAGATCCTAGACACCAAAAACTTATTTTACATAAAAATGTTTAGCAAAAAAAATAATCCAATTTATTATTAATTATTACGTAGGTTGGTTTCTTATTCAGAGAATGAACAGGATGAGAAGATTTGAAAGATATAAATATGTCCAATTGTTTAATTGATTTTTTAAAATTTATGATGCTATTCTAAAAATTCCTTATTCTTTACTGACATTGTAAACCTGTTTATTTACATCACTGATAAAGAAAGTTAATCCTAGAAATTTACTATATATGCCTTGATTGCGTTGTCTGACGGGAGATAATCTTATGCTTATGATCAAATTCAGATAGCGGAACCTTGCTCTTAATTTTAACGATTATAGTTTGTGTAAAAAATTCAATCTCGTTTATATTTAATTAACTACACTACAGTCTGTACCAAATACGAAAATAGCGACAGATGGAGTAGAGTGAACCGGCGCGGGAGAACATTCGCACCTCACAGTGGGTCCAGATTAAAATGTTTGGCCAAAATTCTGAAAATTACAAAATTGATCCAGAATAAGCTCATGACCACAGCAAAAATAATTTCCCATCCCATTGATAAATGGAATGTAATTCTATACGAATCCGCAATTTCCGAAATTTCAAAATTGTACATGTTTATTTTAATTTTCCCCTTTTCTGGTTTAGAGGGTGGAAATTAAAATAGCTATGTACAGTTTTGAAATTTCGGATTGGTATGTAAGGATAAATTAATAAAAATATAAAGGGTACAACACTGAGCTACATATATTGAATTATGGTTACATGTTCTCATCATTACACACAGAGAGAAACTGACCCACGCTAGCTAATATGCTGCTCAACAATTCTGCGTACTTATCATAATCGCTTGTTTTTGCCATACGTTCTACTGCTAAACAGAGGCTAAACCTAATCTAGTAAAAAACTGCTGCCCAAGGAATCACTACTTCCACATCCAGATTTTCCATCCAAGTCTCTCACAACGAAAAAAATTTGTACGTGAAAAAAAATGTTTATGGAACTTTAATAATATAATATTTGAATTCGTCTACCCCAAGAACCCATAAAACGATATCCCACATCGGTAGTGGGGTGGGGTGGATGAAGTAAAAAAATATTTTGGAGTTTTTGGTTCTTGTGCATGCACTAAATCACAATGTTTTTCCACCCCCTTTAATAATGGGGTGGGAGTGGTAATGAGAGTGGCTAATGCCAAAAAAAATTTTGAGACCTTATAGCTTCTCTTGTATACAGGGTGTCCCACTTAAAACTCCTGGCGCCATTTTCTCAATAACCAAAAGCGATATTTGAATTTTGTAAAAGGTGTCTACTAGAATATATAAATGACTTCAGTTTTGAGTAAAAATGGTTATTTTACACATTGAGGTATAGATGGCGTTGCGATGCAAAGAAATTTTTCGATCCTAGGAACGATGAAATGAGTTGCACGAGATGAGGAATTATATTCTAAGTAATTTTTTTGATACGAACAATTTTCGAAAACTCACTGGTTTTCGAGATATTTGAACTTCAATGTAATTTTTCAAGTAACAAATATCCCATTTTATTTTCATATGTCTACAATTTATAGTGTAAAATTTAGTAGAACATACAACATAAACATGACGCAAAAATTAGACAATACACAATAAACAAAAATGTCAAAATCTTTAATTTCTAAATAGCAGTTGCAGCCCCACCTAAAAATATTTTGTGTTTTGAAATAAATGTTTCATTACCATCTGAATGAGCCTGATTCACTATGAAAAATGTCCGAAAGGACTTGTCTAAAATTTATTTTAAAAGAGTTATGACGATTTTTATATTCCAAAAAATTATACTGAAATTCAAATATCTCGAGAACCAGTGATTTTTCGAAAATTGTTCGTATCATAAAAGTTGCTCAGAATATAACTCTCCATCTCAAGCAACTTATTTCATCGTTCCTAGGATCAAAAAATTTCTTTGCGTCGCAACGCCATTTATACTTCATTGTGTAAAATAACCATTTTTACTCAAAACTGAAGTCATTTATATATTCTAGTAGATACCTTTTACAGAAATCAAATATCGCTTTTGGTTATCGAGAAAATGGCGCCGAGAGTTTTAAGTGGGGCACCCTGTATAGTAAATACCAATTTTATGGACTTTTACCTGCTTGATTTATCTATTTACTCCCATCTACCCCGGAATAAGATGAAATTATAATCTAGTTCCAGATCACGTTAAAATACATACGTGTACCAAATTTCAAGTCAATATCTTAAACGGTTCCAGAGTAATCGTGCGCACAAAAAAAGGTTATAGACCGACAGACAGACAGAAATTTTTTTTTTCAAACTTCAAGTTTCATGACATTCTAAGCCTATACAACAATACAAATTTTCAAAATTTGTTTTGTCATTTTACTTCCATTGGATATGGAAATAATAACTTGTAAAGACAATGATTCATCTGATCCTCAATAAAAGGCAGCAGTTAATGCATTTAGTTTCGAACATTTACTCGCATTAGCACTCGTATAAAGCTATGATCTAATAAGTCTTGTATCAATGAATTTAAAATATTTCTTTCAGCTAAGACATACAATTGGAATGATACGCCACTGGACCTCAGTAGTTAAGTTTATATGCATTTCAACTGCAACCGTTTTACCAAAATTTTTCAGAGAAAATGAATTCATTTACCAATATTTAATTTGTCCTAATATTGAAATTCATCATTTTGGTTAAAACTCAATCATGTTTAGAGAATATTATTTAGGTATTAAGCAAATCACAACTTACATCAATCATGTTTATTTTGTTCATCCATAAATCTGGCAATGTACATAATTTAATTGCCTTTGAGATTTGCTTATTAGTACGTGATCTTAAGTTAAATAATCGGTTCCTATTATGAAGTCATGATTTAAATAAATATTATGAGAGCAACAGCATGTATCTGCACCAACTCCTCCGGTTACAAATGGTAACAAAATATTTCAAATCTTTTTCACCTTATTCATAACCACCGGTTGTTTTATAAAGTCACATACTTCCCGAATATATAAGACACTTTATTTGACTGCATCAATGCGAGCATATTTATGAACATATTTTCGAGAAGACAGAAACTTGCATTATTGCGCGCGCACAAGCACTAAAAAAGTTTGATTGCTAGCACGGGAAAAAGACGCAATGAAAAAACCCGTTTGAAGCAATTCCACCATAGAATACTACCCAGAGGCGCTTCTCTGGTCTCCCGCCAAATTCAAATCTAGATGCGCATGTGCGAAGCTGACATATTTTTGTAGGTTTTCCTGTCATAAGTCATATCAAATAACATAACCTATCAGCAGCTGCTAGTAAGTGAGTTTTTGTGTTTGCTATAACTGCTTGTTGCTTTAGAAATTATCAGCAACTGCTAATAAGTGAGTTTCCGTGTCTTAAACTAGTAAGTTTTTGTGTTTTGAACTATAAATACTTGTTACGTGTTGTTACTTTGACCGACTATGAGTGGAAAAGTTGGAACTTTTTGTGAAGTTCGAGGTTGTTCAAGTAGAACAACGAACAAAGACATTATTTTATTTCGATTTCCCCAAGATAGAGAGAGGTAGGTGTATACACTAATTTCATTTTACTTCACGTCCAGTGGAAGTATAGTAACGACAAAAAAATTTAAAAAAATTTTTATTGTCCAAATAGGCTTAAAATGTCATGAAACGTCGAGATTTTAAGTTTGAGCGAAAAAAAATTTCTGTTTGTCTGTCGGTCTGTCTGTAACTTTTTTTTGTGCGCACGTTTACTCTGGAACCGTTTAAGATATTGACTTGAAATTTGGTACACATATGTACTTTAACGAGATCTAGAACTAGATTATATTTTCATCTTGTTCCGTCGAAGGGTTGGGGGGTAAATTGGGGTAATAGGTCAATCAAGCAGGTAATAGTCCATAAAATTGGTATTTAGTATATACAAGAGAAGCTAAGGTCTCAAAAAATTTTTGGCATTACCACCCCCACCCCCTTATTAAAGGGGATGAAAAAAAATGTGATTTAGTGAGCTTAAGTGTAGTATGTACAGGAACCAGAAACCTCAAAATATTTTTTTACTTCATCCACCTCCACTACCACCCCCCTATCACCACCCCCCACCCCACTACCGATATGGGGTATCGTTTTATGGGTTTTTGGGGTAGATGATTTCAAACATTATATTATTAAAGTTCCATAAACAGTTATTTTCACATACAAAGTTTTTTTCGTTGTGAGTGACTTGGATAGAGAATCTGGATGTGGAAACAGTGATTCCTTGGGCAGCGGTTTTTTCCATAAAATCGAATTTATGATTTTAAAGCGCAATTATGGCTACGTTCCAATAAAAGCAATATTATAATGCAATTATTGTTCTTTCACCATTGATCGTACAATGAATGCAACAGTTAGAAATGATATATTAAAAAAAAAAAAGTTTTTCTTGTAAAAACGATGAAAATAATTCATTTTCTCATATTTTATACGTAATTTGTTAAGTAATATAATTCAAAACAATATAATATTTTCCCATTTAAACGCATGTAAAATTCTTGCTGATTCAAATGTTTATATCTTTTTTATTATTTTGTCAAAACTTTTGGTATACAGATTAGATCTTTCAACTTTTTCATTTTTCTTTTTTTACTCATTGTATACAACTATCCACTGTAACACCTTTATAGAACATAGAACATAGAACATAGAACATAGAACATAGAACATAGAACATAGAACATAGAACATAGAACATTACAGGAAATTTAATGTTGTTTGTAAGTGGAACTAGTTTCGGCTATTATTTAGCTACAAAGTAATCCAACATTCAAAAAATATATAGTTTTAAAATAGGGTCATTTAGTGATATGGCAGTTTCCTACTTTTTCTTCCTCATTTTAAAGTATAACAAATCAATAGCCTCAGAAAAAAATTTCAACTCAATTGAATCAATAGCCACAGAGATATTCGCATTTGAATAGAAACACGCTCGGCCGGCCAACAGTCCGTAGAGTGACGTCACTTGGCGTGAGCCGATACCTATATTAGAGCAGCAATTTCGTAAGTCTATCGTGTCGTTTTTTTTTTTTTGGCGTAGAACCAGGTCAAACATGTTAGGTTCTTTGAGTATGTCACCGGGCATATGAAATCATATTTTACGACATTTTTTTGTGGTCTCGAAGTTTTTAAATCAATAAAAAGTGAAAAAATGCATTTTTAAATAAAACTATTTTTTTTGTTTCTTTAAAACTATTAAAGGGACCGAAATTTGTTTTGTGTCAAATTAAAGCACACACTGTAGCGCCTTTACCAATATAAACGATTTGGGCATAATTCGCACTTTCATTTCGCTAAAAATCAGATAAACTAAAAATGTATGTATTGAAATCTTCACCAATCGAATAACTTTTTTATTTTTGAAAATATTTACATACATGCAGCGAAGAAAATAAAGCCTAATAATCACAAAAGTTTTTGAAACAATATATTTTTTCCTAAAATGTACCGTGTGGCAACAGCGATTTTTTTTATCAGCGCTAAATGCGACATTGGGACGCAATTTTATTAATACACCTCGCATGTAGGGTTGGTCAGATTAGTCGCGTAGAAGTGGCGGTTGTCGAAAATCATTATGTATTCATTGTTCGGATAAAAATTGTGACAATCGAAAATGTGCTTGTTTTAAGGAAGGCCTAAAATGTTGCAACGAGTGCAAATGTCGTTCCTGTAACATTATTAAAGATTTCGAGGCAGATATGAACGAATTAGAATGCTATTAATGCAGGGCCTACATAAACTACATACTACATATTTATCTATCCAAATAGAAAATTTATTTCAACAATAAAACTCATTTTATGCGTACGTTTTTACTTTCATTCATTTAAAAATGTCTAATAAACTTACAAATTAGGTGGGTAGTTAGTAACACTGATTGATATTTATAGATTAGGTATTTATATTTACCTACCTATCTTTTTATTATTAAAAGGAGACTATTTTATATTTATTGAACAATTTCTTAGTATTAACAACATATGATGAATACTACTGTACAATATATGAAATATTGAACAATAATATTGATCCCCTAGATGCTTTTGATCACTACTGGTTTTGTATCTATTGATATAAGTTAAACTACTACATACACCCCGACCGGGACCGTCAGATCGTTGCAGTCGGCAGGATTTCTACAGCCGAGCGCGCAAGAAAATGACTTTGGCCCGTTAAAAAAAATCGCTGACTCAATACTATGAACGGAACATGAAAAATTTTTATCCTAAAAACTTTTTTCAACTATTGGCTTCAATTTGTACGCAGCATGTATATACAAATTCTCATAAATAAATTTTTTTTTCGATTGTCTAAAATTACGCTACTGAAAATAACAAGTTTGAGTTTCCTATTATTTTTTCAACTTAAAAAAAAATAAATCGGGTTCACGTGGGACGTAGTTCGAAGCGCTATTGTGTCTACTTTAATATAAAAAAAAATAGCTTGATAGCACAAATATTTTCAGAGATATAGCGTTGGAGACGTTAAAAAACATAGGTATTTCATTAAAAATCTATTTTTTTGAGTTTTTCCGAAATAAAAAAGTTCTCGACCACCAAAAAATGTCATAAAAAATGATTTCGTGTACACGATTATCTTACTAAAGAATCCCACTAAGTCTGGTTTGGTTCTACGCCGGTTTTCTTTTCTCGAAAACTAAACGACTTTACTTCCAGATTTTACTCTACCAACTTGCATTCACAGCCGTGTTCACTGGGCGGTTCAGCCATCTGACGTCACAACTCGACTACATGGTTATCCCGAGCGTTTTTAAGCGCGCCGACTTTAATAATTTTTTTATACATGAAGGCGGCGTCAGTAAATTCTAATTTTTGGCATACTTACTATACTCACCAAGCTCTTTCAGAATATGTAATAATAAAAAAATGTTAAATGAGACTATTGGCGCCACGAAAAACCTACAACAAGATGGCGGAGGTCACCCAGAAACAACAAAGGCGGCATCGAGAGTGGCGTCTCCGGGTAGTGCCCTGTGATTCCACTCTGACAGTCTTTCTGCGAGGAAAATGTGGTGAAGTAAAGTGAAAGTTAGAGTTTAAAGGAGTTAGGATTTTTATAATTGATTGGTCTGAATGGAATTTGGGCACAAAAAGGGACAAAAGAACAAAAGGTAAAAAATAACAAATAGAACATATTACACAGAAAGAATAGAGAGCTGTAATTTACAAGACATCCGCTTTTAAATAATTATATTTGACATTACCATGGCAGCGTCATGTGTCATGACAAGTAGATACAAAATCAGAAAGTGACACAGTGCAATAATAATTTATATTTTATTTTTCTGCGATGATAATAAAGTTATTTATCCTACAGAAAAAACAATTTTATGAGAAGGTAATGATAGTAGTAACAATCTATATATATTTTCTGAAATGGAATAAGGTACAAATTTATCTGTAGCAATGTCATAAGTGCTTTCAAAAAGGTCCGAAAGTCGACAAGCTTGAGTGTAGAAATATCACGTAATTTTTTGAGCAGAAATTATAGTCCAATCAACGAAGGAAAAATAGAGGAATTAATTCGTGTAGAGGACAATTTTTGTATAGTTGTCGGCAGGAGTGCCCTGAACAACATACTAAAAGTCCTGACCGATGGGAGGTGAGCGGGAGGTGGTAGTTTAAAGGTCCCCTTTTCACGTTTTTCTTGAATAACTCGAAAACTACGATCTCTAGCGAAAAAGTGTCCATATGCAAAATTGAACTAGATGATATTTCCTACAAAAAAGTTCGTACTAATTTTTTTTTAGGGTCAATACTTTACGAGATACAGATGGTGGAAATATCGCGAATTAAAAAAAATCGAGCTTTAATGACATAAATGAATTTTAATACTAAACGAATTTAAAACTATATTATTAATAATACACGAACATTACCTTAAGTCTAAACATTTTAAAAGTCAGCTGAATCAAAATCAAAATCATCATCATCGTCGTTATCCAAATCGTCGTCTAATGGTGCACCATTCGTACACGTACCATGGCAAGTGCCGCACACTTGAGCATGGAATGTCAGCTTTTTGGCAACCAGAGCATCCCCCACACCCAGTAGAACATAGACAAAAGATGGAGTTCAAGATCGCTTCAGGAGCTACTGGTTCTTTGATGGTAACTGGGGTTAGCGATCCATATCCCTTCGGTTCCATCCCCACTGGTTCAAGGGTGGGGGTTGTTGAGCCATTGCTATAATATCTGTAAGTAAGTAAGCGAACTGCTGCAAGTAACAAGAAATATTTGTAAAAAACAGTTAATATACCTGCAAATAAACTTTGAAAGAGTGTTGTTGCGCAGCTCCTTTAGTTACTAGCAGTGTGGCTAGATTAGGTTTTGGCTTGGTGGATGATTTTAGGAACGCAGCATATCGGTGTTTATTTAAGGTACTGTCGTGCGCAAAAAAAATGGGACAAGTCTTATAACGTATTTTTGCTAAAATCTAGTTGTGTACATCTAACTTTAATTTTTGTGACATTGTCAGTTATTTGTCAAAAGTCATTGCAAGTGTGCAAATAGAGACAGATTTACATTAGAAAAAATTAGTTGTCCTATTTTTTTTTTTTTTTTGTTCACGACAGTACTTGTGTACTAAAATGAACTTTTACAGTTTTTAATATAATTTGGTATACTAATAAATAAAGTGATTTCACACTAGGATTTTCAATAAAAATAAAATCGTCCGTTTAGTTTTGAAGTAATCGCATCGGAAAGTTTGACTTTTATAGGCAAAAATGCCTTATTTGACAGTAGAGCTCGACTTAAGTTAATTTTCGCTCTCAATACCACAATTTTTTGGAGATATGCTTCAAAAACTAGCATAGCATTAAGTAGTTTCTTATTAACACTCTGTTAGAACCCTGAAAAAATCGTCCGTCTAGTATAAAAGTTATTAGAACTTTAATCAATTTTAAGACCTACATTTGTGTAAATGAAACAGCTGTTGAAACTGATTGGCAACGTTGCATATTTCGAAAATGGCGCGAATATTTAAATTTTTAAAAGGTATAAAATTAAAAATTAGTATAAATGCTCTTTACATTTGTTGCCTACAAAGTTTTCGAAAAAACCGACAAATAACGAGTTATACGAGCAAATGGAGAAAATATCACGTTTTCCTAAAAAATGCATCTTAAAAAATGATTTTGTTAGAAACTCTTGTTTTGAACGGCCGAGATTAATGAAGCATCTAGGTAATACATGATATTAAGTGGACATCGTATATGAGACCGATTTTAATTAATTATCGATATATTGCGGTAAAAAAATGGCGAAATTTTACCGAAAAAAAAAAAGTCCGCCACCTCTAATTCCCTAATTTTTGTGGGAATCCAAAAAATATAGAAAAGAGTTTTAGTAAATTTAATGGGCAAGTATTCAATTTTCTTTAAATAATTTTAATAACATCTACACATAAAAACAGTTGACCCGTATTTTTTATTACACTTTTCGCAAAATCGAAGAGTATATTGTATTTGATCGGTACATTTCTAAATCAGTAAATATCGCTCGTAGAGAAAAAATTTTCATATCATTATGTTAGTGGACGAATTCTGAACAACTTTCAAAATGTCCGTCCGTCCGTCGGCTTTGTCTGGCCGAGGAGACACATATTTATAATTTAATATAAATAAAGTATTGTTTGATTGATTTGATTGCTTTGTCTGGCTGTCCAAAGGTCTTGTGTTCGAATCCCCAGATGGAACATTTTTTTCCCATTTTTTTTCATATATTTTTTTTCACAAAAAGTTGGTATCACAAAATTTAGAATGTCCAATAACTAACATTATTTACAAGAAAACTGCGAAGAGTATCCTATAGAATGTGTAACAATTATATAAAAAGCTCAGTAAATCGACGAAGAGTATAATGCTTCCACTAGTTTTATTTTTTAAATAATGCCTTATAGTAAAAAAAAACATGAAGTTTAAATTGCGTCGCCAATTTTCGAGCTATTCTATTGGCTATGACGTAATAGCGTAATCACCAGATTCTAATTTGGGCTTGAACAGAAAAACGAGTGCTACGAGTGTATATATAAAATATTTACTTGCTGGGTATTTGAAACAGTGTTAAAAACCGCTGCCCAAGGAATCACTACTTCCACATCCAGATTCTCTATCCAAGTCACTCACAACGAAAAAACTTTATATGTGAAAATAATTGTTTATGGAACTTTAATAATATAATATTTGAAATCCTCTACCCCAAAAACCCATAAAACGATACCCCACATCGGTAGTGGGGTGGGGGGTGGTGATGGGGGGTGATAGTGGGGGGTGGATGAAGTAAAAAATATTTTGAGGTTTCTGGTTCCTGTACATACACTAAATCACAATTTTTTTTCATCCCCTTTAATAAGGGGGTGGGGGTGGTAATGGGGGTGGCTAATGCCAAAAATTTTTTTGAGACCTTCGCTTCTCTTGTATATACTAAATACCAATTTTATGGACTCTTACCTGCTTGATTGACCTATTTACCCCAAATTTACCAATTTACCCCCCAACCCTTCGACGGAACAAGATGAAAATATAATCTAGTTCTAGATCTCGTTAAAGTACATATGTGTACCAAATTTCAAGTCAATATCTTAAACGGTTCCAGAGTAAACGTGCGCACAAAAAAAAGTTACAGACAGACCGACAGACCGACAGACCAACAGACAGACCGACAGACAGAAATTTTTTTTTCGCTCAAACTTAAAATCTCGACGTTTCATGACATTTTAAGCCTATTTGGACAATAAAAATTTAAAAAAATTTTTTTGTCGTTACTATACTTCCACTGGACGTGGAAGTAAAATTAATATTAAAATTTATTTCAGACAGTGCAGTAGTGTATATTCTTTTTTAGAAATATGGCAACGTAGCTAGTTACTGTCAAATGTAAAATGCCCCTGTTTTAGAGGTTATTACGCTATTACGTCACGAGATATCCGGAAAACTACCTTATTTTAAATCCACTCTGATTTTAAGCATATTCATTTTACAATAAAACCAACAATAGTCGGCAAAATTACCTTGAAATTATATTTATAACATTTTGTAGAGTCATGCTATAATACGATCTTATTAATATTGTCGTTTTCGTTATTGTCTACTAGCCCATTCTATTTAAATTAGCTAGAGTAGTCTTTTGGCGTAGGAGTCAAGATTAAGAAGTTGTCAACTTTTGAAGCACAAAATTTGCGATTTTTTGCTTTACATCGTTGACATTTCAGTAAAGATCTCCGTAACGAAAAGAAAAATCACAATTAATTCTGATGATAGCATGTTCATATTTTCGAAAAACACCAACGGGACGGGACGGCTGTACGATGTCGTGACGTAAAGAGGAAGTCTTCCAGATAAACCTGATCGTAAATTGCATGTCGAAATTGGAAAATTCGGCTCAGCATGAACGAAATATAGCCAGATTAAATGTAGCAGATTAGTATATGACAGTTATGACAATCGTATTTAATTCAGTATTGCCAAATGCTTTTACTCTATCTCTCTCGCGTTTTAATTTATTAAATTCACCTCTAGATTCGCTCTTATCAGTATCAAGTACCTTAAATCTCGCTCATCTGCAGTCGCTTGGTAGATCGCTAAAAACATCTTCTCTCTAGCCTGTGCGACTTTCTCTGGTGGTGTAGATGGGTTAGTGAAGATGCCGGACATTTCTTTCATTTCAAAGTAACGCGTATTTTATATAATACGCCGGCCATGTCAGTGACGTAGCCAGGATTTTTATTCGGGGGGGGGGGGGGGGGGTAGTAAGTATATTATGTAGGTATTGTTATGTAGCTTTCGCACAATTCTCATGTAAATTGGCGTACAGTCAAATTGCTTGAATTTTTAATATGTTGTAGATTTCGACTTTCTGATCAAAAACTCTCATGGGCCCAACTCGATCCTATGTCTAGTTTCCGAGATACTACTGCTCAAGAAATGTACAAGAATGACCTTTTGTACAATTTAAATAATTTCGAATTCATGATTTTTTTCATACATTTTATATTGTGGTGCGTGATTCGTTCTAATAGCCCTTTATAATATTTTGCACTAAAAGCATTTGTTTTTTTACTTAATAAAAATAGTGTAGAAACAATTAAAGTTTGAAAAATGTTGGCGAAGGCGCCGGGAAATCTGTAGAAAAATGGTGAAAATAGTATTTGGTCATATTGGCTAAAACATTTTTTACATAAAGTAAGTAAGTAAGTAAGTAAGTATGTGTCTTCCTGATCAAAAAAATTTAATTGAAAAACTTTCGGAAATTGCTTCTTTGACCTCTAACATCAATAAATTAAAAGTTCGACAAGATATACAGAATTTTACAAGAATTTACTTATAGTTGTATCTCGAATACTAGACGAGACTAGGTTATATAGATCGAGATGGGTCCATGAGGGTTTTTGATCGGAAATAAGTCACATACATATACAACATATTAAAAATTCAGCCAATTTGACTGTTGTAGGTACGCCAATTTGCATAAGAATTGTGCGGGGTCCTTTAGTTGAATTATTCAACAACTTATATTTCAAGTAACTGATGGCGACTATGCGCAATGTAACGTGGATTTCGCTTGGCTAGTAATAAAAATAAATCGAATTTACTCATGATTCCACAAGGTTTTATACATTTGACTGATTTAAGGCTCCGCCCTGTCAATATTGCGGCAATAAATTGCAAGAAATTACGATTTGCGACGGGACTGGTTGCATGGAATGAAGATTTGTAATCGGCCAAAAAAATGTTTGACTAAAGCCGAAAATAAAATCAATATAATAATTTTATATAAATATCATGTCTATCAATTATACAAATGTCAATAAATTTCGGGGGGGTCCGGACCCCCAGGACCCACCCCCCTGGCTACGTCACTGGCCATGTGATATTAACACAATGCGTTCTTGGTGGTGAAATTCGAGATTTTTATCTTTATTTTTTATGGAAAATCGACGTTTGAAAAAAAAGTAGCATTCGGAGTAAAAGCCACTTGTTGTGACTCGTCTGTAATTGCCGGACTCACTTCGTTCGTTCGGCAAACCTACAGACTCGTCACAAAAGTATCACTTTTACTCCTAATAAAACAATATACTATTATGTGTTGTGTTATTTGTATTTAATATACAGGGTGATTCTTTAGTAAGCGATAAAAATTTAACTCAAGATGTTTTGAAAAAAATAGAATGATGTTCAAATAAAAAATTCTGACAATTCTATTTTTAATTTGTCAAATCATGACGATGATCTATAACGTTACAATGGATTCCATATTATTTATTCCAGGTGCTTATGTGTGGTCTCCTAAACACACATACTTTGTCCAGCACTATTACACTTAAATGTTGTACAGACATTAATATTCGGTCTGAACCGACTTCATTTAACATCAAACTTTGATTTTATACCATTAAAACATGATTTTTAAAAATTCGCGATTTCTCCATCCTCTATATCTCGTAAAATATTGACCCTACATAAAAAATGAATAGGAACTTATTCGTAGAGAATTCCATTTAGTTTAATTTTAAACTACCCCCCGCTCACACCCACCGGTCAGGACTTTAGTATGTTGTTCAGGGCACTCCTCCCGACAACTGTACAAGAACTGACGAATTATTTCCCTTAATCGTCCTTTTTTGGACTTTGTTGACTGGACTATTAAGGCCAACTTAAGAAATGTCGAAAGATTATTTTATTTATTTGAGACAGAGCATCAATTCAAGTTTCTATAATCTAGTTTCGTTGGAAATTGAAGTATTTTGGAAGACATTTTTCGAACATGGCGAAAGCAGTAAGGACCTTCAGTAAGGCGTTTAGAAAGACGATTTTCAACACTACTATGAATAGCTTTTAAATGCATTTTTTGGAATTATGAATTTTTTATTAAGTAACTATTTTGATAACTACTGCAGATTCATGCTCTGATTGCCCATAATAATAGAGTTTTATTACTTTAATATTTAAGCACAAAAAAACTATATATTTTTTTTTATTAAGGATTACACTGAGAATGAAGAGCAGTTCGTATATTATGTAATGAAGTTAATACCGTGTTTGTTGTTTTTTTTCAGGTTTTCAATGTATGTACTCTGAAATTATTTACTTACTTAAGAATTCGATTTTTTGTAATTTTGAAGAAAAAATTCAACTAATAGACCACCATTTGAAAATGGTAAAAAGTGAAAAAAAATTATAGTAGGATGAAACCCATTGGAAAAGGTAGAGAATATAACAAAAATGAAAGGAAAAATAATTTACGGGCGATCTGAGGTCGGGAAGGGGAAGAGGGTGAGTTTTTAAGGGTAAAAACGGTTTATCTCGATTTCCGGCAAAACTACAAGTCCTATGAAAAAAAGTTAAATGGCAAGTTGTAGGTAATAAAAAGATCTACAACTTTTGTTTTTACACTTTTTTTACATAACCTCAAAATTTATGTGAAAAATTCAAATAACCAAGTTTTTGGTTTTTTATTTTTATCTTTTGCAAAAAAATTTATTTTTTCACGAAATTTGGTGAAAACTTACCTTCTTATGTCCCAAATACACAGTAATTTTTTTGATTTAAAATATTCATTTTTTCACCTTATTTTGACTTAATATCGAAAAAGCACCCTAATTTTCAATCGAAAATTCTCACGTCAAAATATCTGCTTTTTTAAAAAAGTCGGTGGGCTTTTTGTTCGTTGAAATCTCTACTTTCTGATGGTATAAAAAAAATACATTACTATGGTAAATGTTCTCAGAAAATGCAAATAAACGAAAAAAACTCGAATCCGAATTTTTTTTTTTTTGAATCATGTACAATTTTGAGCTATTTATTAAAATTTACACTTTAATTACTCGAAAAACGTAAGATTTCATGTTACATTGATAAACAAAAAAATTACAAATCCATAAAACATAAAGATTCAAAAAACATGCGAAAATAGTTGTTCTAAATATTAAAAATAGGATTTAAAGGGGATTTCATCTAAAAAATGTGACTGCTGCAATTTTTTTTTCAGTAATAAAGTTGATTTATTAAATTCTAATTACATTTATGTCATAGAAAATCTCATAATATATAAATATACATGTAAATCGTACTATTGAATTTAGATACTTTATACTGATTACGTTATTCATTATAATTTTTTTAAATACAATAATCTTGTTATTTATAAATACCTTATCTTGCATTCTAATCACTTCTCCATTAGTTTTTGTCTCTTTGATGGCATTTCTTCATCGTTAGATTCGACAAACCTTCCCGATTCTAGTGGATCTTCGAAATCTTCAAGACCATCGTCTCCAATATTATTTCCGGTCTGCATTGGTTCTTCATCCACAATTTCATCTGAATCATCAACTTCCTCGTAGGTTTTTTATTTTTTGTTTATCAATGTAACATGAAATCTTACGTTTTTCGAGTAATTAAAGTGTAAATTTTAATAAATAGCTCAAAATTGTACATAATGATTCAAAAAAAAATTTTCGGATTCGAGTTTTTTTCGTTTATTTTTCTGCGAACATTTACCATAGTAATGTATATTTCTTTTTATACCATCAGAAAGTAGAGATTTCAACGAACAAAAAGCCCACCGACTTTTTTAAAAAAGCAGATATTTTGACGTGAGAATTTTGATTGAAAATTAGGGTGCTTTTTCGATATTAAGTCAAAATAAGGTGAAAAAATGAATATTTTAAATCAAAAAAATTACTGTGTGTTTGGGACATAAAAAGGCAAGTTTTCACCAAATTTCGTGAAAAAATAAATTTTTTTGCAAAAGATAAAAATAAAAAACCAAAAACTTGGTTATTTGAATTTTTCACATAAATTTTGAGGTTATGTGAAAAAAGTGTAAAAACAAAAGTTGTAGATCTTTTTATTACCTACAACTTTGCCATTTAACTTTTTTTCATAGGACTTGCCGGAAATCGAGATAAACCGTTTTTTACCCCTAAAAACTCACCCCCTTCCCCTTCCCGACCTCAGATCGCCCGTAAATTATTTTTCCTTTCATTTTTGTTATATTCTCTACCTTTTCCAATGGGTTTCATCCTACTATAATTTTTTTTGGTCTCAAAAATTATCGACCCTGGTCTATAAGTACTTCAGTTTTCGCAAATATTTCAAAAACTAGTTAAGTTGACAAATTTTGCAAAATGGTAAAATATAGTAGTCAAGATGTTAATTTTGTTATATATTTTAATTTGGATGAAAAATTCGAAACGCAACATATTTCTAAAAAATATTAAATGCTATTTGACAGTGCCGCGAAGACGGCAGTGACGTCATAAAGGCAGTTAGCTATGAAATTATATGCAGAACAGAAGGAAAAGAACAAGTTAAGTGAACTTTTAGCTAGCACTGTTTAATGCATGAAGAATAGAGAAGGGTAATATTATTCAACAAATACGTTTTAAAAAAGGGACTATTTGTAATCCCCTCTCCTTTAATACCTTGTAACATTTGTGAGACATTCCTTCCCACACAGCGCAGGATGACCCAGGGACATCCTGAAACGATCCCGTATATCCGATGGATTGTTTATAAGGGATGTCGATATGAAGTTCAATGGTTATTCTTTGATCCTAATAACAGCCAGAATAGACATATCCACTGGATAACCCATACGAATATCTATAGGATAGCCTTTAGGGTTGTTGATGTCCTATATAAAACCTTAAGGGATAACCAAAGGCTATCCCAAGGACCATCCATAGGTCAACTTGTTGGGCTAATGTAGGTCCCAAATACATAATAATTCATAATTCACCTAGGGTAAAAATAAGAAATTTTTTATTTCATTTATACTTACATTATATTTTCATTGTAACAGAATGAATTTTATTAGTGAAGGATATTACTTCTAAAATATGGTCCTAATAACTAGCCAGAATAGGAATATCCACTAGATAACCAATATGGATATGAAAAATAGAAGCGTACAGTAAATAAAATGCGAAAATCATATTATCAGCACAAATATTAACTCTTTATGTGGCACAAAAATATGTAAGTAGGAGGGTAATATATATCCTGTTTTTTCGATAAATACATCTCTGCATGAAGGGCTACTAACGAAGCAAAAATGCCAAAATATTTTCATTGTAAACATAAACACATGTGACAGATACCTTAGGATTTACGTATGCTAAATTTCATCGTGAAATATTAATATCATATTACTTAACACTCTTATTTCCTTATTGATGCAGGCATCTTTTGGAAAAGTCTTGTCCTCAAGAAAAAAATAAAGAGACGTACAAGTTTCAATTTACGATTTTGTAATGAGTTACTTTAAACTGAGATACAAATTTGAGTTGAAGATACTTAATATACCTATATATTTATATATTGGCTAGCTCGTTCTTAGCGCTAGTTTCAATAAATTACTTCTGTTGTGATACTCACCTAGTGAACAGTATCTACCACCAGACTCTTACAACAACAAACAAACATCGTTGTTAACTTTTACTCAAACTGGGGACTTAAGACAAACCTTAACAAAATTCAAGCCTTCTGTTTCACCAAAAAGGTATCTAAACAAACTTCTACACACCTTAACGTCGGCGGAGGCGACGTCGAATGGTCTGAGAGCATCGACTATTTGGGAAGTAGTCCTTGACTCAAGCAGCATATCAGTAATATTTCAATCAAATGCTGGAAACGTATGGCATCCCTAAACCAAATAATAAAAACATCTCCTCTCCATATTGGTACTTTAATATATAAATCTTACTTACTCCCGATATTGACATACGCCTCTCAAATATGGTATCCCCTGATTTCTATAACTAAGCAAAAAGCACTGCAAGTTATTCAGAACAAAATTCTTAGATCGGCCAATAAATATCCCATACACAGTCCCATCACAACACTACATCAAATCTCTGGTACCCCCACATTAAAGATTTTATTCTTAAAACCTTATTCCAAACTTAGCAAATGCACTGGTCAAATCCACCAATCCTACCCTTATTAATCCCCTTACCCTCAAGTTCCTTGAAGATCCAAAACATCCCTCCCTAAATTACATCTACACCCCTACTCCCGTTTAGGGAAAAGAGAAATTATAATTATCTAAACCTCCATAATATGTAAACTAACCATGATTTGAGAAAAAAATAGAAAAAAAAACAAAAATAAAAAAAATAAACAAAAAATCAAAAAATGACAAAAAGAAAACATAAAAAATCCAATAAAATAAGCAAAAAAATACACTAAACATCTTAAGCAAAAAAAGTATCAAAGTATCACATAAACATCTGGAAAGAGCCATACTTCAACCACTAAACATTCAAAAAATTAAAAACAAACAAAATACAAACGAGCCATACATACACTACACAGTGTGCATCACCATAAACATTTAACAACCAAAACAAAACCATTTATTAACAAATACTAACCCTAATAAAAATTAAAACTAAACTTCATCAGCCTAGCCATGAGCACTGACATACTACTACATAATAACCTAAGGCGAGCATCCATAGATGGAGAGCCTTAGCCAGAAGAGGCACATACTACGAAGCCAAAATGCCAGAAACTACAGGTTGTGCAGTATGTCCACCACGCAGGAAATGCACATCTTGCAAATACATATTTTATGAAAGTGTATTTTTTGTATTATGAGATTTATTTATTATGCAAGGAAGTGTGAGTATACCCAGAATTTTAAATTGGTGTCTACAGCAATCGCGACATTTTAGGAAAGAAAAAGGACCAATTCAGGTTAAAATCTAGATAACCTATCATTTTCAGTCGGGCGAGCGTAGAGGCGACTTCAATGTGAATGTCAGTCGATATTCCGTTGAAGCAACGTCGAGCGCGGTTAGTACTTGGATGGGTGACCCATCTTGGGAAATACAGCGTTCTCGTCCCATCTTCTAGCGGCTTGTATATCAGTGTATACGCGGAAGCTACGTAATTTCAGACGAGGATTACGTAGTGGATATACCATCCTTCGGAGGGGATGTAAAGCAGGCGGTCCCTTGTCTATTAAATGTTAGGGGAAGAGGTTCGGCAAAATTTCCAGGTTGGAGGTAGCTCGTCTACTGGCGTCGGTGATAGGCCCTGGTAGCGGAAATAGGCCGAAGTTAAATAAATAGATAAAAAAAAAATCATTTTCAGTCACTTTCAGTGACTTTGACGCCGCTGTCTGGAGACCACACAAAACCTCATCCAATAACAGGCAATGCAAATGAAAACAATTAGAGATGAGTTGCTATTTAACAACCCATTAGCTGTTATTTGTCCATTATCCCAATACTTGCTAAAATACTTAGGTTCTTCAAAAAATCATCGGAACTAAGAGTGTAAGGGTCGATATACCGTCGATGATTGCCACCTTTTCGTCGTAACGACACTTGACATCATCTTGTAACGTTGAATAATAGTCACTACGAGACATTATTGACAAAATAAACACTTTACTTGATACACTAAAGTAAACCCGAAACACACTCTGAAAACCTGTTATTAAAAAATAACAGCTTGTACCCATCTTTAGAAAACAAAATAATGAATTGTGTGCCCTCTGCGCCGACAGCGTGACGTCAACTAAAAATGATCAATAGACATCAACAAATAATTGCGTTCAGTTGTCCATAGTCCTACACAGGATCAATTTTGATCCTTTGTAGCTTCTAGCTCAGGTTAAAATCTGGACATCCACAGATAGTTGCGTTCGGTTATCCATAGTCCTACACAGGATCAATTTTGATCCTGTGTACATATTATGGATAATAAGATGCAACTAAGTGTGAATGTCCGTGGGTTATCCAGATTTTAATCTAAATTGATCCCTTTCTCTTCCTATGGATAATTATGTGGATGTCTGTAGGTTGTCCAGATATTAACCTATATTCGTTCTTTTCCTTCCTATGGACAACCATGGGCTGTCCCAATTGGTTTCAAAAGGATATCCACAGGAGACCCTAAATCTGGAGCAACCCAGTTTAGGACGCCCACAGAATGTCTTGCTCATCCTCTAAGTATGGCCACTGGTTGTCCTAAGACTATCGAGTGCTGTGTGGGTTAAATGGACGTTCGTCTGCAAATTCTCCTCTTTCCCTATTATACTTTTAAAAACAATATTCTGTTAATTAGTTTGCCATGAGAGAAAGAACTTAAAATATTAAATATAGCTAATTTCCAATCAAAAGTTTTCTGTCAGAACGTTCACTTTCTATGTACCCCCCCCCCCCCATTCCTTCATTTCGTCATATTTTCTCCCTCCTAAAAGTGAGAGTATTTGTTGAAATGCCTCTGACGTTGTATTGTAACTGTAAAATTGAAAGAAATTTTTACTTCTACGGACTTACTTACTTTTTTTCTATTCTTCATGGTTTTATGATTGACTTCTCTGCAGACAGTAATTGTGATGGTAGCTTCGTACTACTGCCCATTCGAGCGAGTGCGTGAACCAACTGTCCAAACCTCCGGTTCCTCTCGTACTGAGCAGGATTACTATCCCACGACGAGTCATCAGTAGGGTAAAACTAACCTGTCTCACGACGGTCTAAACCTAGCTCACGTTCCCTATTAGCGTTTAAAATGCGTATATGTTATAAATTGATATTGTAATGTTACAAGATTTTATTTTCAACTTTTACATGTACAAAAAAAAAACCAAACTTTTTTCTTTCAGGATTACACTGGGTATAAAGAAAGCAGGGAGAAAGTATAAATTTTTTAAATAAGTTTGGATTTAAATCATTAATCAAATTTCCTGGTATTCCACTGCAAAATTAAGGATGCAATTCCTGTATATTGTAATGAAGTTAGTACTATGCTTCATATTTCTTTCAGGCCTAAGAAATGACTACTTCTCACAAGTAAGTACCGTATTATAAACTTTTGCGGAGAAAAGTGAAACACAAATTACATAAAAAATAATTTATTGCAACATTGTGGCTAAACTGGAAGCCCGAAAAAATCTTCAAATACATGTGATATCCGACTTTTTTATCCCATAGAGAAATTCTAACATCAGTCATTTTGCTGCATTGTTTTTTCCATAACACGAATCCACAAAAATTGTACATTCTTGAAAAACATCTTCAATGTTGCTGTTTAATCTACCCAAATGCGTTAAAACCAGACCATCCGTTAAACATTTAATAACCTTGTTTTTCCAATCCCATGGTATTGAGCCACCGTGTCGCAACCAGATAAAAAATGTGCGGCTGATAAATATGGTACGATTTGTTTGTGTTTTAAAACCTAATATCTCTGGTGGCTCGCAGTGACTTAAAAGAAACCATAGAAACTTCGTTTTTCAAATCTAGCAAATTATAATAAAATACAAGACAAAAACAACGATGTTGTCATTTATTATATTTATAGTTCAGGAATTTTAGTTTTTGACCCGGAAATTAATTACCGCAAAGCTGAAAATTTGCAGGATTGTAGTTTTGGTCCAGGGCAACACATACCAAGAAGTCCCCTACTCCCCCCCCCCATCGGCTTCCCTGTTTTTTACTGGGAAACCTCCCAGGGGCGGGGATTTTTAGTATGTTTACCTACTAACTACTCCTAACAAAGTCCTGAAGTCAACAGTTCTCGTCGTATATTCCACGCACTCTACACTCCTCTTTTAAGCACTCATTGACTGGATTAATATGGCATTTGAAAATGAATTTGTGTTAAATTACTCAGTGAGTATCGATCAAATTGTTGTGAATTTTAGGGAGATGAGCAAACTATCTATAATTCATCAAGCAAAATCATCTTCCCGAAAGATCGAATATCAGGCCGAATCATCGGGGGAGAGATAGTTGCCCCAAATGCCTATCCATTTCAAGTAGCTCTCTGGATGTTTGACATCACCTCTTGTGGTGGCTCCCTGATATCAACCATTTGGGTGCTTACCGCTGCGCATTGCTTTATAGGGTAAGTTTACATTTTTATCGATAATTGTAATTGAAACTAGCATATTGATAGGTAAATAAAATAATTGAGGCAGTTACAATAATAAGTCTCCACTTATTATTGTAACTGCAACTGATCAAAACTAGATCGTGAAATTATAGTATGGATCTAGAAGTCATTCAAAGGTCTGTTCTCGGACCTCTTCTCTTCCTCTTGTTTGGGGTGCCGCGCACCCCCCCCCCCCAGAAAACCACCCCTTCGGTGAAAAATTTTTTTATTTTACTGATAACTTCTTAACCGTTGAAGATATAAAAAAATGCTCATCATAAAAAAGAAAGCTTGACTAATTTCCTAAAAAATAGTCCTATTGTAATATTGTTGTATATGCCATGGTTTTCGAGCAAACCGGTATTGAAAATATAAGAAAAATTGAATTTTTAGAAAATGCGTTATATAATCGTTAATATCTTCGCCAATGGGGAACAGATAGTTTCATTATTTCCGCCAGAGTGCAGCAGCCGTACTCGGTTGTTTCACATGTCTTTCTAGGTATGTGGGTTGTTCGCGCTGTTGAGGTTATGTTATATCCAATGTCAATAAAAACAATATCTCTTTGAATAAACAGAATTAATTAGAAAAACGTATAAAATGAAAACATGTTGCTGTGTACCAAAGTGTTCCAACATATGAGGACATTTATTTAAAGGTTATATTATATGACAAGTTAACCGAGTACGCATAGTGCAATCTGCCGGATATATATATTAAGAACTTACTTGGATTGTTCCCCATTGTCGACATATCTAAGAAAATAAGTAAGCAAATGAAAGATATTTTTATAACCTTCAATTTTTCACCATAGAAAATTATAAAAGTAACTAGATTTCTAGGATTTTTAAGGTCGTATTAGTAAAAATTGATTTTTTCCCGATTTTTTGAATATATATATTTGCCAATTATTAACATATTATAAAAAATAGAATCAGATATGAAATACATTCATTTAATAACTTTATTTTGTAACCATAAAAAATAATTAAAGTCCCTATATGTTTTGTAATTTGGAGATTGTGTAAGTAAACATTTTTTTTTTAAATTCTTTTAAGTAGATCTTTGCCAATTGTTGACATGTTATGGAAAAAGAAGCAAGTGAAAGATTTAATAACTTTATATCATAAAAAATTATAAATGTCACTATATTTTTACTAATTTTGAGATCATGTCAAAAGCAACAAAATGAAACACTTTAGTAATGAGTTTTGATCTGAGTTTATTTACAAATTTTAAACAAATAGATTTTACAATGGCATTTTTTTTCCTGAGAAATATAGTATAATTTTTTATGGTATGATCAATTAATATGAGGTCTTACCTTTATTTTTTGACCGGGTACATTCAAAAATATTAAAATACAAGGACGCTAGATTAATTTTAAAAAAATCCAAAAAAAGGTTGCATATTCAATTTTTTGATGATATTTTTTTTAACTATTAAATGATTAGATACAATAGTTATTTGATATATAAACTCAAAAAAAATTTTTGAGCTAAATTATCAAGATGTTTGGGTCTTTTTTTATCTTTAGGAAGCAATAAAAAATTGGCAAAAATTTGGCTAAATTCAATATGCTGGTAAATTTGTAAATGTGAATATTTTTATTCTTAACTTTTTCTGCATTGAAGTACTACCTTGAACTAAAAGATAATGCATTTATAACTTATATTAAAGTCAGTTATTTTTTATGGACCTGTGAATAGTTAGAATCGCAAAAATTAAGAGATAACTATATATTATATTGTTAATTTTATATACTAATAAATACCAATAGCCATCAAAAATGACAATACAAGAGAGTATTTTATATCCCCTTTAAAACCATTTTTCTTCCTAGCTTCTATGGTTTTCGAGCAATTAAATTTTTTCTATAGGTCGCGCGCAAAAAATTTTAAATAAACGAAAATTCGTGCGCATTAAAAATACAAATTTTGGAATTTTTTCAATATAGATTTTCTCGAAAACCATGGCATATACAACAAAATTACAATAGGACTTTTTTTTAGGAAACTAGTCAAGCTTTCTTTTTATGATGAGCAATTTTTTTATATCTTCAACGGTTAACGAGTTATCAGTAAAATAAGGCTTTTTTCACCAAATGGGTGGTTTGTTGGGGGGGTTGCGCTTCCTAATTGTGCGAGCAAGAAAATGTATTGATTGTGATGAAGTTCATTTTGAATATTTGTAAAATTCAAATGCCGTTCACCATTTCTAGGAATTTAACACTTATAATTGTGCAATTTGCACTTGTATAATTGAAAAAAAATCATATGTCTAATAATGAAATGTGAATAACTATCTTTTTGTGAATAATAGCCTTTTAGTTCTCTCTTTTGTGTCTTAATATAGGTATAGGTATAAGTATAGTGCAAACTATAAGGATCAATGAAAATTGTTTTGAGTGATTTTTTATTTTTAAATAAATTCAATAAAATAGAAAAACAAATAGTATAAATTTGAAATGGATATCAATGAACTCAAAAAAAAATCTATAATTTATTGAATAGTATGAGCCACCACCTTCCCATTTGAAAAAAAAATGTTTTCGATAAAAAAGTGATATGTTCAACTTTGGAGGCTTCATAAATAATTGATTATTAAATCAATGAAATTAAACGAAAAATTATATTTTTCTCTTAGGCTTTACGTGTCGTAGAACACATTTTGGTATTCCAAAGCACTCTAGATGAATGTCTACAGGGTATTCGAATGTTAGGTTCATTTCCGGGTAAACCGGAAATGGTCTTATACCGTTTTTATGCCCAAAAATCCATATTTACAGGTAGTTTATGCACCCCAAATTTCAAATAGATAAGTTAAAAAGCAAAGGAAATATGGGGGTGAGTCTCTAGCCTGTGGCACCCGGTATAGAAACATCCAAATTTTGGATACGTACGTAGAATGTACCTGTCCATTAATCCTTCCAAAGATTTAAGTAAAAAAGAGGACAGGCTTATGAATCTGTATGATTTAGGTGTTTGGTAACCTTAGATTTTGATCTTTGATCAAGCCGATTTTAGTTCAAACTTATTCGCGAAAATCAAACAAATGAACACAATAGGGATTTACATTCACACTTTAACCCTACTGATGAGCACTCACAACGTTTTGTGCATCTCGATTTGCAACCACAGGATATGAGCTTCAGTAAATTGCTAGGGGTTGGATTTAAACATGTCAAAACTGGTTTCAAAGCCCCATGACTTAACTGCCAACCCCAGGCAGTCGGCTCTAAATTATTACCCATCCTCTGCTGTACTTGAAGGTATGTGCGATATGAGTGATTGGCAGCTGCTGCACTTGTAGGAGGCAACACTGTCAAGTTGTTAAATTTGGAACGTAATTGCTATTTACTGATCAGACGACTGTATGAAAAATATCTATACTCATCAAGCGTCTGGGACTTTGTTGCCCCATAAAAGGCAAGCAGAAATATTTTCCCTGCAGCTGTAATGTCATATTGGGATACAGCATCCTCCGTAAAAAATGCAACAGTCTGTCGCAGATTCGGGTTTTGTTCTAAAAGGCGTAAGCCTTTAATCTTGCTTTTTCTAAAGGGCGCGGAGGTTGTGTCACAACCTGTAACGGCATGTATGAACATCAGACAGTGTAATGTATTCCTGTGCAAATTTTATTGCTTTGGAATGTAACATCTACCTTTTTTTTTTTTATTTCCTTAGCTTGGTCGAAGGAACCAAATATGCATCTCATCTGTTGCCAAAGTAATTAGGAGGACTAATAAGTCGCTGTCCTGGCCAACAACAACTACTCGAGAACCATGCCTTGATTTCTCAATAGCTGCTGCTACGATCGACACATCATCAGCTTCGGCCTCTTCTACCTGGATACTCTGATTTCTTAACTGGACGGCTAGATATTTTATAAGAAGTTTTTTATTTGCACTGTTTGCAAGAAATTCCGCTTGCGTTGTTGTGGTGACAATATTCAAAGTATTCTCACTTATGTTTATATCTGCTGATGTCCTTCTTGCCGCTCTTCTTTCTTGTTCGTTCCCCTTTGTTGTTGGGTATACAAGATAACCATCAAATACCACAACGCAATTACCGCCATACCGGCTAATGATGTGTGAGGTGTAATTGTTAATAATGTCTTGAGGTCCTGAGCCAGATAATACTATGAAGAATATGTCCCCCATTTAGGACGGAAATACAGTTGTCTATTTCTGGTGATTCCTCCATTTTAAAAGCTGCGACATGATGATTTCTTACCTTTCCTCATACCAACCTCATTGAAAAGAGAAGTAGGAGAAGGTGCGAATTCATATTTAAAACATTCTTTTAGCTCCTTTGTTCCTTTAACTAAAAAAGTATCCATACGATGCATAGTGTTTAAAGGACAGCTCATAATTCAAAAACCGTTCCATTTAAAGAAAGAATGTTAATATCAAAAATTTGTTTGTTGTTTTATTATCGCCTACATTTTTTATTTGAAACTTTTGTTTCCTATCTGCAATGATAAAGGATTTATATACAAAAATCTGAAAATGGGCCGCCATTTTTCAATATGGCGGGCGAAACACAGCTTAGATTTTAGGGGACTTTTAGTATATTCAATAAGATGATAACTGCAACATCTCCACCAAAGGACAAGGGTAGATAAGGGCCTTTTTCCGCCCATTGGCCATGTTGTATGTCATTATATTTTCCGAGTAGTATATGTCTTGACGAGTAATAAAAAACTGTTCTTTGGTATAGTAGATTATTCAGTGAGCGTATAATGATGGCTATTACTCGCGGGGGTGATGTTTATGGCACGAGACGAAGGCGTGTCGTAAATCATCCGAGTGTGTAATAGCCATTATACGCGAACTGAATACTATAATTTATCCACGACTGTCGCATATTTTAACTGTTTTAATCGTTTAAAACTGAAAAAAAAAAAGTTCATTTATAGTAAAACGTTGACGTGTTAAACGTCAAACACGAAAATATGCACGAAAACATGGAAAAATGGATTCGCCGTTTCCTTATGAAAATTGCTAGTTCCTGATTGGTCAAAGGTGCGTTAGAATGAAAACAACTAGTTCCTGGTTGGTTAAAATGTGTTAGAATCAGATTACGTTCATTATACGTTTGGTTGGAATAATGACTATCATTATTTGACAATTGTTAAATGTAGAATGCAACGATTATACGATGGTGGTGGATAAACATATTTTTATTTAATACATACCACAATATGTGGTTTTGAGCGCTGACACGTTTAAATTCGCACGCAACGTCGACACTACTACGACTCCCGCGGAAACGATTTTGTTTTTTATACATTAAAGCGCATGATGAAACAATATAAATTAACCATTATTTAAAAGCTTAAATGCTTAACAATGAAATGAGGTATAGTTTATCTTGTTTCATCGAGCGCATCTAACTGAAATATACATTAAAAGTTCGGAAAAGGGTCAAAAATTACAAAAAAACTGCAAACATGCCCACTTTGAAATGATATTACTATGACCTACTGTTGTTTTTCAAATGTAAAACGTATAGAAACATAAAGATCATATGTTCAACTATAAATAAATAACGCTTAATGACTTTAAGGAGAACTTTTCTTTTTTATGAAATTAGTGGGCGAAAATTATATAGCTTATCTACCCTTGTCTTTTCTTGCTTGTACTAATTTTTTCAAGGTTAGCATACTTTTAGGCTTATTTTTATTGCACTATTAGCCGATATAACCCGCCATTAGACTTATTCAAATATCTTTGACATCATGTAGTAAAGTAACTTAAATTTATTTTCTAGCAAGCCTCCTTTCGTGGTGGTTGTACTGGGAGACGTGATGTTAAACCGTTCACCAAATAAGTCCACTACTATCGTAATGGTGAGCACCCAATTCATACTTCACGAGAAATTTTACCACGATAGTTACAACATTAAGAACGACATAGCTCTAGTGAAATTACCAGAACCTGTTAAACTAACCCAATATATCAGCACAGTAACATATGCTCAAGGAAATGAGAGTTATGTGAGTAATACTGGTATTACTTTAGGCTGGGGACTGACAGAAAGGCTACAGGCATCTCACCTTTTAAGAAAACTTAGTGGTCCCATTTTGTCAAATAAGGATTGCAGTTTATTTTTCCCAAGTACGGTATGTCGAATATATTGTTATCTTATTATTTTACGAGGCTATTAGGGTATTTGATTTAAAATATTGATGTTACGTTAACAGAAACAAATTCAGCTACTAGAAAAGTATTATATTTTTCGAGTAACCGAATTTGTCTTTTGAGCAAGCTAATAAAAAAATTCAGAAGCAACCCTAAAACTAGAACAGTCCAACCAGGGGTGTCGCTTTGAGGGGGATGGGGGGACACTTCCCCTCATATCGTGGGCGAGTTGGGAAATTCAAGCTTCAAGTTGGGAGAATTAGGTGTTTTCACTGTATGCAAATTTGCTTTTTTGATATTATTAAAATGAAGTACTCCATACATTAAAGCACTTACCAATATTTAAACACCATTCTTTCATTTATCAATTTAAAATTTCAACAAATAAACATCAAAACTGAATGACTGAACGGGTTTTATACAATACGTGCTGTGACATTAATATAACCAACATAACCTCAACTTTTAGGTTTTTTAGGGTTATTGTAATTTTTAATTATTGTATCCGCACTTCTCATTTTAAACCAGTATGATGGCTCCAAGCAAACATTTAAAAATTGACGCAAATTTTATTTTCATAAGAGTGACATATTACTCGGACATTTTTAAAAGATATGTATTTTTGAGGTTAGGTGTTTACCATCAATATGACCGATGACGTCAACAATATAGTTTAGTGTTTTGGGCGGTGAAATTTTAAATCAAATTTAAAAATACCTTTTTTTGGATATTACTCAACTGGTTGTGAAAATTCAAATGTTTTTAGTTATAATTAAGTATTACCTTCAATTTCACAGGCACACAAAAAAAAAAGGTCGTGTACTCGGAGAGAGTAAATTATATGTATGTGTATTTTATAATCAACTCTTGTATTTCTATATTATTTGTTATACACTATTTTTATATTAGATTTAAGCTTTTACATGATCGATTTTGATCCATTTTAATATTTTTGTATTTTTCATTCTTGACTTGTGTAAACATTTTAATGTACTGACACTAATAAATGATTATTATTATTATTATTATTATTATTAAATGATATTGAAGTGACTACCCTTATATCGGTGTGTATTTTTGCCCGCTGGATCTAAATCTGAGGTCAGAATTAGCCCAACCTGTCAGAGCCAACAAATGGCTCAAAATTTCCCAAAATTTGGTGCAAAGCATATTGAATGGCGTTCAGGTGACTCGACTATTGTGTTAGTATGTATTTTTGTCCACTGAATCTGAATCCGTTGGTCAATAACGTCATTCGGGTTCAGCAGGCAAAAATACATACCCGTATATGGGTTAAGTCACGTCAATCCCTTCAATGTTTTTTGACCCGAATTTTGACGAATTTCCGGACATTTTTTTTATTTCTCCGGCCAATTTTGACCCGATGGGCCAATTCTGACCCCGGATTAGGGTTCAGCGAGCGAAAATACATACCGGTATATGAGTCGGTCCCCGAGTACACGACCTTTTTTTCTGTGTGCCTGTATTTTCATCTTGAAGAAATTTCTTTTGAGGAGTTGAGGAAATTCCTGGAATGATTGACCTCCACCCCCCCCCCCCAAAAAAACCCCTAAGAATATGCAAAATATTCATCACAACAAATTTAGGAAATATAAAATACTACGAATGAAACGTTATAACTTCTTTATGTAACATCCAATTAAAAAATCACTGTCTAGACCCAGAACCATTGAAATTTTGGTCGTTAGCCCAGTCGATGAAGGCATTTACCCACAAAAATTTGCAAACTGAATAATTTTTTTTTTTTAAGTTCGTGAAAGTGTATAGAATAATATCCTGAAAGGTTTACATTTCGCTCGGATGCAGAACATAAAAAAAAGTGAAAAAAAATTTTTTTTAACCATTTTTTCAAAATGTTGAAATTAAGTCAAGCTAGGAAAAAATAAAATATAAAGATGGATAGATCACATATTTATGAATAAAAAATGTCCTTACAAAATTGATCGCTGAAGCCACGGTTTTCCCGGAAAAAAATAGTCAAGTGTAACGATATAACTCGAAGCGAGATACATGCGTGCACGCACTTGAATACGCATGACTGTGACACCGACGCACTGAATTACATGTCACTAAATCAGAATTTGTTCAATCTACTATGAGTTGGTTCATTTAAAAGATAGAAATTGTAGATTTTTTATGCTTTTTTGTTTTAAACAAAACAAGCAAAGAATGGATGGGAAAAATACACTTATATATATTATCACGCCCGAACTTAATTGTCGCAATAAAAAATATAGAAAAAAGTAAAAGCCCTTCAAAAAAATTCTTCCTTCATTGACAACTGTTAAAAAGTATGTACACTTCATGATTATTATGGTTTATTAAGTTATAATAACGTGAATTCAAAAAAGTACATCTCAAATCATTTTAATTTCCTTGCTTGATGATTTTCTTTATAAATATATAGTGTGATCCATTTCAAGTGGAAACACCTTCGTAACTCAGTTATTGGTCATCCAATTTCAACCAAATTTGGATCAGCATCAAAGACCTTTAAAATTTTTTTTTCAGTAAAACAAAACTTATTTCAGTGGTGTGCATTTTTATTAAGAAAGAAAGGGTCGATTTTTCGAGAAATCATATTAGGCATTTTTTTGTTGAAAAACTAATGCAATATTATTGATCAGCATTCTATATTCAAATTTTAACAGCATTTTGATTTTTGGTTTTTAAATTACGGCCGACTCAAAATTGCCTATTTTAAACATTAAATAATCAATAAATTGGTAACGAATCTTTTTTCGAAAGAATGTCATGCTTTATTTTCTCTTTAAATTCATTACTTTCAAATTCAGGTAATCCTTAATGCCCAAATAATTTACAGGTCTGATGGCAAAATTTTTCAATGAAAATTCTTGGCCTAAAAAATTTGAAAGTCTCGATGATATAGCATAGTAGAAAAAGTGAATTTAAGGAGAAAATGAAGAATGACTTTTTTTCGAAATAAATTTCGTTACCAATTTATTGATTATTTAATGTTTAAAATAGGTAATTTTAAGGGGACCGTAATTCGAAAACCAAAAATCAAAATGGTGGTAAAGCTTCACAGGCCTGTAGCTATGGGGGGGCCAGGACGGGCATTGCCCGTCCTGGAATAAGTTTCGGCCGATCTACGGTGATTGTAATGGGGGCAATTTTAACTGTCTTTTCCCACCCCCCGCTCATCAAAAAATTTTTCGGACTTTTTTTACGGGCCCGTCCTGAAAAATTGTTTGCCCGCCCTGAAAGCACTTTCTAGCTACAGGCCTGCTAGGATGTTACATATCATATCTTATCGCAACTCTTTTATCAAAATACGGACAATTATTGTGAACCATTGTCTTTATACACACTGTAATGGACATGATTACACTATGCGTACAAACTTGCCGAAGATACCTCCCTCCTCACGATGAAGGTCGCCTGGTGGATATCGATGATCCAAGTGCATATCCATGATGAGTGAACATGCCAGAGAGGTCAATCCATTCAGTTTTCAAACTTTGTGAGGCGTGCAGTCGAGTGAAAGGGTACCACGTGATCTAGGTAAGCCAATCAAGTGATGCCCTTCTTTCTTCAGCTATAGAAAAACAAACTCTTTGTATCGACTTCGAAGTAAATGGCGAGGGTGAACTACTGTTAGCATTTTCGGTCACATTTAAATTAGTAGGATTGTTTTACAAATTGATGACATCGATATAGTGACCGCTACCGCGACCTCCACCGCGAGCATCGAGGCATTTTCGGCATGTCCATACCCTAAATGTTCTTTAGTTGAGAAACTGATTGTTTAGATCACGAATAATGAATCTGGCTAAATAACTGTCTGATTTTCAGGATATTGGCCCTGGTCACTTATGCCTATCAGGCGAAGGTAATGTTGGTACTTGTAGCGGAGACTCAGGTGGACCTCTCTTGATAAACGGGGTGCAAGTAGGCATTTCTTCTTTCGGGCTTGAAGACTGTATGATTGGAGCACCGTCAGTATTCACCAGAATAGCATATTACAACGACTGGATACAAGAACATATAGGAAATCGGTCTTATAGAAATTTGCATAGTCTAAATCAATATCAGTTACTTTGTTTAGTTCTTTTGTTCAAATATATATAGTATATATAGTATATATAGTACTTACATTACAATCGCTCTTTAATTGCTAAGGAGCTTAAGAAACTAGCATGGAGTAAATTTATTTCATGCATTATTTTATTTCTACCCTATTGCGCTTTATTATCTTGAAGAAAAGATAAATTAACAATAAGAAACGTAATAAGATGATGAAAAAGTTTTGTTATTTTGTTGTTTTACATTTCATTCAACGAAAATTCTATTATGTATGGCATATTGAAACACATGGAGTCAAGCAAAGCCCAGGACTCCCAGAGCATTGAGGACAATAGTAAACTGAATCTTTTCGTTTTGCCTTCCCATTGTCTCCTTTAGGGCCGTATTCCATTAAATGATAAACGACCCGATGAAAATGGTGTTTCGGTGGAATTAGCTGAAACTTTACTATTTTGTAGCTGAAGTCATGCTGATCACATCGAGTCGATCCTATGTACAGTTCTTGAGATGCAGCTTGTCAAAGTTTGGTAATTGGTAATTTGCGTCATTCCAAAAAAGCCCAAGAATTTTTTTTAGATTTTTTTTTATCAACTTTGAGGTTAAGTAAAATAAATATATGTGATATCTCGGTATGCTTCGGTGGAATTGGCTGAAACTTTGCTATTTTGTAGGTAAAGTCATGGTCATCAAAAATTCCTATTGCACTTAGTCGATCCTATGAGTGGTTTTCGCTCCAGGAGTGCTTGAAAGTCCTAACAACGAGATAACGGGTAATCTATGTACGTGTTTATGAATGGCTTCCAGCGTGTTTGTGTACGTGCGTGCGTGCGTTTGTGTGTATGTGCCAGTGTATACAAAATTTCCCGGAAATATCGATAACAAACTTCTGATGCAGATTCTACATGCAAAAATATGCCCGCAAATACTTTGAGCTACGGTCTATTGAAAATGGCTCCCAAAAACTGATTATTATTTTATATTTCAGAAACCTTTTGATTTATAGTGACGCGACTTTATACACATATTGACAATAACACAAGCTTATTTTTACATTACATTACATTACATTACATTACATTACATTACATTATATTACATTTTTTGTGAACGTACACAAACACGCTGGAAGCCATTCATATACACGTACATAGATTACCCGTTACCTCGTTATTAAGATTTTCAAGCACTCTTGGAGAGAAAACCGCTCATCGGATCAATTTGGTGCAAGTGCATTTTTGATCAGCATGATTTTAACTACAAAATAGCACAGTTTCAGCCAATTCCACCGAAGCATGGCGAAATATGACATACATATATATATTTTACTTAACCTAAAAGTTGATAAAAAAATTCTGAAAAAAACTCTTGAGCTTTATTGGACTTGAACAAAAATATTTCGATCCTTGCAATTTTTCGTTAAAGTTAATAGTTTAAGAGTAAAAAACTCTAGAATGTCTAAAATGATGCAAATTACCTAACTTTGACAAGCTGTATCTCAAAAACTGTTCATAGGATCGACTCGATGTGATAAGAACTTTTGATCAGCATGACTTGAACTACAAAATAGCAAAGTTTCACCCAAGTCCACCGAAACACCATTTTAATCGGTTTTGTTCTGGGGTCCTTTATTTTCGGTACTGGATTTGGTGGTGGTGGGTGGCCCTTTCAATAACTGATAGTCTGAACTCATAAAAGCTTAGTTTTTTATTAGTACCTTTTTTTTTTTATACAAATGGTACGAATTCAACATCATTTGTAACACGTGTGTAGCCAACTTTTTATACCAAATGATAGTCTTATGCCCGCAAGAGTAGTAAGATAACATTTGATCAACTCCTGACATGAAACTACTATATCTGTTTATAAATTGTGGCTTTTATAGCATCTATCCACGCCGATTAGTAACTCACCGTTAAATTCACTGAATATTGCTAAAATTTATCTTCGATCTTTCCATTTGATGACACATATGCCTTGTGCGTTATATTATTAGTTATTCGATTCACCTATTTTCAATTTCTTTTTTAAAACTTGAGTTGGATTTTCTTTTCTGTTAGCTCTTAGAGTCCCTGTGACGTAAGTTTTTTTATTTAACAAATCTTCCGTTAATTTGACGCTATTATAGAAGTTGTCCATGTAGATCGAAGTTTATGTCGTAACAAAGCTAAGACAACTTTCTCTGTATGTTGCGAACCACCTTATTCAGAATCGGCTGATCCAGAATATACAATACTTTCAGTAATAGTCCGTTGGTTCTCATAATACGTACAATTTTATTCAAATTTTGTGTTGCTTTCCTTTGATATATTGACGAAATTTCAATCTACCACACCATAAAACCAGAGACTCACCCAACAACAGCTCTTTATTCGAATAATAAAGTAGCTCTATCTTTGAGAAACTAGATAGATTGAAAAGATGATGTTTTTTCTAATAATCATTTAGTTTCTTCAAATGAATTATTCCTATATGAAATATTAGGTCCAGAAAAAAATTATCTCAATATCTCTTCGACTAATTCTTGATTGAGCTCCAGTGCTTGGGCTAAGCACTTCAACTTCATATGCATTTGCTCTGTTATAGAGAAGATCATGAAATTCTTTTCTTGCCATCAAGTTTAAATAATCCATCGGTTCTGATCCTTGTACAGTAACAAGCAACCCTTTTTGTAAAGGGGATAGGGGATAACAGCTACGAAAGACTCATAAATCTTTTGTATAATGTTATCTGACTAGGTTCTCTGATTTTGAATATGAGGAGTTCGCCGGCGGGTTTCTGGCGGGATCAAATTTGTTCATAGTCACCATGATAATAAGGTATACATTTGTCAAAAGCTATATGATAATTCTTGACGTTGTGCGATTGACAGTCTTTGAAACTCTTACACGGTGGTTGGTTATTTTCGTGGCTTTTTCTTCCAATTTTCAACAATTTTTTATTCTAATAAGTTTATTTATTTATTTGATTTTTGTTTATAATAGGTTCTAAAGGTATAGGGGTTGTGCTTATCGTCCATGCCGTTCGAAGGTGAAACCATAAGATTCTTTCTATTTCCCAAAGATCCTGAAAGGTATGTATGTACAAATTTATATTACTGAAACAACTAGAAAGTAATGTCAGATAATACTAAACAATTAGCAGTTGAAAAGAAGTAATATGAAAGAAAATATTTTCTTATCAGAAATGCAATAAGTTACAGAATATGTTCATCAGTTTCTAATGGACAGAATTGTATTGTGGCCATGAATAAGGTAATTAAGTAATGACTTTCAATTCGTGTACCACTAAAGAACTGTTCATTGTATCAATTTAAAAAAATCAATAATAGAGCATGTGCATCATATAACTAACATAACCTCAAATTTTAAGTTCTTCAGGCTTATTCTCATTTTTAATGTTTGTATACTCATTTCAGCTTGGAGCAATACTGGCTCCAAGCAAATATTTAAAAATTCAGGCTAATAATTTTTCATTAATGTTGGTTAATAAAAATAGGCTGCTAATTACAGGTTAGATTTCCAACCTACAAAAAGAGTCCTATTTTATAAGGAGAAAGTATTTAGAACTTCATGAACATTACACTGAATTAGATTTTAGTTGAAAGTATGGAAACCAAGCTGAAATTTTAATAACAGCTACGAAATACTCATAAATCTTAAGAAATATATATTTTTGAGTTTAGCTGTGACGTCACCTGCACGTGCCCTATTCACGTATATTGTTATTTTACGTAAACATTTTTTTCACTATTTGATTTGTAATATTCTATTCAACAATTTTGAAAATATATTCTTCATCAAATATGTCTCTTTCATTGTATATATCTATACATTGTTCTATTTTCCACGATAGTATTTTCTTATTCTGGTAGCAGTATGGAAAAGAAATGCATTGGCTTAAAAGCGCATTATTATGATTAATAATGCCTGAAATAGATGATATAAATATAAATGTGTACTTCTTTTTTTGAACATTCTGTAATACACCATGACTTGGCCCCCCAACTTCATTAATACCATATATACGTATTCCTTCCTATTCATGTACCTATCTACTAAATATAAAACAAGACAGTTTTCCCAGTGTACAGTGTATTGGACCGAAACATTGATATATTTTTTGCGTATATCATTTCTCTGAGTGTAGTAAGGCATATTACTGTCACTTCGAGGTCACAGAAATCAGACACCCGATATCAAAGGTACCGCGGCAAGCTTTCGTTTCTATATAGTTCCTGTCTTCTGTGATTTGAATAAATAGGTATTCCTGGCTCCACTTTTTATAATTATGGTTTTCATTCAATTTTGAAAAATGTTTTTCTCTCTGACAAAAATTTCTGGGGACTTGGGAAAGCTTCGATTTCGATTAATTGTAGAAAGTCCTCATCGTCTATCATTAATACAGTAATTATATTACCTACTTATATTATTTTATGAAAAATGAACTACCTATTTACTGTTGAGGTCTTATACATATTTGCAATTTTTTTTTAAGGTTATTTTTCATTAAACCGGGTTTAAACCTCCAATTCCAACCGATTACAAGAACTCCGGTTAATCTGGTGATCAACCTTGAACTTCCATTATACATTAGTTCAGTCAATGACAGAGTTGTAGAGAACATTGAGGAGGGGAGAATTTTTCTCTACAGGAATGTGTTGGAGGTAGTTAGGAGGTAAACATACTAAAAGTTCCCGCTTCTATCTCCGCCGCTTCAGGGGGAGAGGGGGGGTGGAAAGGTTCCTTTTTTCGATTCTTCGCTTATAACTCGAAAACGATGCGTCATACGGAAAAAGTTAATCTATGCAAAATTAAACGTAATTAAACTTCCCACAAGAATGCTTATATTCATTTTCTTCCTATGTGTTGTAGTTTAAGAGTTATTCGCCAGCGAAAATCGATAACACAGCCCCACAAAAAAAAAGTTCAAAGCAGCGAACCAGACCCATGTATTCCTGTATATTTTCGTTCACTGAATCCGAATCCGGGGTCAGAAAAAATCGTACATCCCTAAAATCATTAGCTAGAGCCAAAAAACACCCCTGAAATGGGGTAAAAAGAATATTAAGCTACGAGAATAGTTGCTACATCTTAATCAATCTAATTATACAAATTAAGCGTACATACAATAGATATGAAACACACCCCCATGGAGGGGCGAAAACTAGCCCCCGTATATAAAAAAATCGATCCAAAACAGCAATGACTGTTGAAAAAGCTCAAAATGTCTAAGTTTTCCGAAACTGCATCAGGTCCGATGTAATCTTCATAAACTGCCCCTCATAAACTCCCCCTATAGAGTTGAGAACAACCAAGGACACGAGAAAAACAAGAAAGAACGAAAAATGCAACAGGATTTCTATTTTCATGGATGCTATGATTGGCTGAAATTGCGTAGTACTCTAAAATAGAATTAGAAACTTACGTACCATCAACATTCTACAGTGTCAACCCTACACCCTATGTAAGGTTTGACTATGAAAAGTTACAGTGACTTCTATAAAAATTTGAAACACCTGCATTGTGTGGAAGAGAGAAGAAACTAGACTATGTTCGACGCTGTGCTTGAAAACCACCCCCACGGGGTTGAGAGACGCCACACCTAAAAAAAAAAACTATGGAAATGAAGCTAATAAGCAACAGTATAGCTTTTTCGTTATATCTTGAATTACGGTAGTTTAGTAGTAGTAGTTTGAATATTTCTAAGTAGTTTATCGTGGTCTGCTAATAAATCACAGTCACAAAACAATCTTTATTTTACAAACCTCGACGTATTTACGAACATAATATTTTGTCGAAATCTATACATTTCCTTAAAACAGTGAGTCACTTAAAATGAAGATACCCTTATAACTTTTTCATTTCATTTCCGATTTGAATCATGTTTTACTCAAGTATAGAACAAATTAGGATCTACTTATGACCAGAAAATGATTCACTTGCTATAAAGGCAAAGCCACCTGCGGTACCAAAATATGAGGAAAAAGATTTAAAATCATATGATCTTGACGAATTTCGCGTAGTCACCGAAAATTACGGAAACTGAAGATCCCCTTTGCTAGATGAGCTTATGTATGAGACATCCCCCATCAATAACCAAATCAAATTTTGGTGTATGTACGTTTGTGGCGCCGATCGGATGCATTTTTTAGAATTTCTAACATTCAAAATGTTTTATATTGTTCAGCATGTTTTGGTACCGCAGGTGGCTTTACCTTTGTAGCAGCCGAATGTTTTTCTGGTCATAAGTAGATTCGAATTTGTTCTATACTCGAGTAAAATTTGATTCAAATCGGAAACAGAATAAAAAATTATAAGGGTATCTTCATTTTAAGTGAGTCATACTGAATACTTAAGGAAATGTATAGATTTCGACGAAATATTTTTTTAGTAAATACGTCGAGTGTTGTAAAATAAAGATTGTTTTGTGACTGTGGTTTATTAGCAGACCACGGTAAACCGCTTTGATAGAAATATACAAGGTACATAATTGATTTTTTTTTTATTAAATATCGATTTTCGCTGGCGAACATCTCGTAAACTATAACACATAGGAAGAAAATGAATATAAACATTCTTGTGGAAAATTTAATTACGTTTAATTTTGCATAGATTACCTTTTTCCATGCGACGCATCATTTCCGAGTTATAAACGAAGAATCGAAAAAAGGAACCTTTCCACCCCCCTCCCCCTCTGAAGCGGCAGGGCTAGGGGCGGGGACTTTTGGTATTCTTACCTCGTAACTACCCCCAACACATCCCTCTAGAGGAAAATTCCCCCCTCCTAAATGTTCTCTACAATCCCCTTGTGGGCATTCATTGATTGGACTACATACATTTTACCATAGAACCAAGTTCAAGCAAGAAACAAGTTTAAACCAAGTCGTTACAACTCACTCTAATAAGTGACATTTTGACCACAGGGTGGCTATACTTGAGCGCGAGAGAAATTGTTACTATCCGGCGAATTAATTCCCTCGCCTTTCACTTGAAATTCCTTAATTCGAAAAATATGTATTCTTGAACAAAAGGAATAACGAAGGACCGGTGAAAGTTTTAAGGAGAAGTCTACGGTGTTGTCATATTGTTCTTCACAATTTAACCAATCAGAACTCTCCAATATCTGATATTTGTCAGCTGTGGTGGCCAAAAACTGTTTGGTGGTGGCGTGACAGTTGACAGATCAAAAATATATTTATTCTAGTGATTTAAAAGTTAATCTCATATCGGAGTATTATAGTCTCATACGAAAAGCATTGTTTATTGTGTACAGAATGGACACCGATTATTTAAAAAAGTCGTGTCATGTCACACAAAACTAAACAATATGTAATGTAGGTATGTACTTTAATCATTAATTTATCTTTGTTTCGACACTTAGTGCCGATCTTCGCCTAAGATGACGAAGCAGTGGGTTTAAAATATCTATAAGAAGTCTCCCTAATGGTTTGGACAACCTAAATAAACGAAAAAAAATTTGATCCGACAATTCAAAGGGATCCGTTTTTCCTAAAATTCGAATAATTTTCGCATTTTTAAACTGTTCCTCCGCATCTTCTAAATCATCCTAAACTTGTCTAGCCACTAAATCTTCGATATCCACTATTTAAATAAAACCAAATTAATTTGATTTCCACACGCACGATCATAACCTACAAAGTACTTAAAAAATGTTTCTTTTCTGCTTTCCCTCGACTTTCTCTCACTAAAAGTAAGGGAATTAGTAGGGAGTGTTTTCGTCTACCTGGCTGGGGAAAATAAATTCAAGAATACAAACTTTACATGAGGGAGTAGAAAATGATTATTTTCTCTTACACATTCTACTCCCTCAAGCTCAAGAAGAGCCACCCAGACCTAATTCGCTACATGCGTTGATTTATTTTGACAGAAATATCTGTCAGCAATCCTTTTAAGTTAAAAAAAGTAAGTATAGTTAAATCCAACTAATGTTAATAATATTTAGTGTCACTAATAATAATAATAGTGTATCAGAGAATCCTAATTTACTCATGAAATAAAACTTAATTTTGATACAAGCTGAAATTAATTGTAGTGTACTTAATTCAATTAAATTGAGACTAAAAAAGGTAAATGTAAATGACAAGAATGATATCGATAATAGCAAACATAGAACTTTCCTTTTTCATTTAGGGCACGAAGTGTGAATATGAACGAGTTTCTAAAAAAGGATTGCGGTGGTCAAATATTAAGCTAATCGCTATTTTGAATTGTTCATCTGTGAATAATATTGTATAATACGTATTTTTTCTAATGGTCAAAGACACTAGTTCCAAGTCCGAATATCTATGACAAGTTTTGCATTTTGTACTACAAAATCAATTTCTGAATTTTAAATAAAATCGTTAAATATTATTATATTACAATCTCCACCTGTTATTTTTATAAGAGAAACATTGAGCAAATTACTAAAAATATTCCCCTTATATTCTTTGTAACAATTTGGCTGTCTTTTAGATGCCTTCATATAGCCTTCATTTTTAAATCATACTAGTTTCTTGATTGGATGCCATCCCCTAAGTATCGATCCCTACAGAAATCACTAATGAAATAAAATGTTGGATGTAGCTGCTTATCGATATACATATTTATTGATAATTATTTTGTAATTTTAATGGTATCGTATCATAAGCAGCTACCTGTGAACTATTCTCGTATTTAAAAATTTAATAGAAAATGATATTGCATTACATTTTTTTAGGATTTACTAGAAATATCGTCAGCTCATTCGATATACAAATTTCATGAATAAATAACTTGTTGAGACCTTTAATCTCCTGTTCAGGATATAATCATGTAATAAGGAGGTAGATAAAATATGCAATGAAGCTACTTGTCTCCATGATATTTGCTTTAGGTTTATCAAAGAGCGACCCCTTGAAAGTAAGTACAGCAATTTTTTAAACCTATTTAATTCTTGTGAACAGCAGCGTGGTTGATGTTTGAATAGTCAGTTCGAGTTCAAAATGTTTAATCTTCTTTTTCGAGTGCCATGTCTTCACTAAACGTTGATTATAAGAAAGGCGAAAATATTTTTCCTACTGTATAACTTCAAATCAGATTGTTTTCCATATTTAAAAATACAATTTCTTCTCGACATTCATCCAGCCGGACATCTGCTAGCAAAGGCTCCGCGACAGTTGAAGTGCTGAATAAAACAAATTGTCTGTAGTAATATATTAAGTGCATTTAAAAAACTGCTGCCCAAGGAATCACTACTTCCACATCCAGATTATCCAAGTCTTCTATCTATCCAAGTCTTTCAAACGGAAAAATTTTGCATGTGGAAATAATTGTTTATGGCGAACTTTAATAATATAGTATTTGAAATCGTCTACCTCAAAAACCCATAAAACGATATCACACATTGGTAGTGGGGTGGGGGTGGTGATAGGAGGGTGGTAGTGGGGGTGGATGAAGTAAAAAAATATTTTAAGGTTTTTAGTTTTTGCACACACACTAAGTCACTATTTTTTTTTCATCCCCTTTAATAATGGGGTGGGGGTGGTAACGCCAAACAATTGTTCGAGATCTTAGCTTTTCTTGATTGACCTGCTTGATTTACCCCACATTTACCCCAATTTACCCCCCAGCCCTTGCACGGAATAAGATGAAAATATAATCTAGTTCCAGATCTCGTTAAAATACCAAATTTCAAGTCGATGTCTTAAATGGTTCCAGAGTAATCGTGCGCACAAAAAAAGTCACAGGCAGACCGACAATTTTATTTCGCTCAAACTTAAAATCGACGTTTCGTGACATTCTAGGCTATTTAAACAATAAAAATTTTCAATTTTTTTTTGTCGTTACTATATACACTTAAAACTCCCGGTGCCATTTTCTCGATAAACAAAAGCGATATTTGAATTCTGTAAAAGGTATCTACAAGAATATAATAAGTTACTTCAGTTTTGAGTAAAAATGGTTATTTTACACATTGAGGTATAGATGGCGTTACGATTCAAAGACATTTTTCGATTCTATGAATGATGAAATGAGTTGCATGAGCTGGAGAATTGTATTCTAAGCAACTTTTTTAATATGAACAATTTTCGAAAAACACTGGTTTTCGAGATATTTGAACTTCAATGTAATTTTTCAAGTAACAAAAATCCCATTTATTTTTTCATATGTCTACAATTTATAGTGTAAAATTTAGTAGAACATACAACATAAACATGACGCAAAAATTAGACAATACACAATAAACAAAAATGTCAAAATCTTTAATTTCCAAATAGCAGTTGCAGCCCCACCTTTGTTTTACTTGAAAAAAAAATTGTGTTTTGAAATAAATGTTCCATTACCATCTAAATGAGCCTGATTCACTATGAAAAATGTCCCAAAGGACTTGCGGCCGCTTGCACTGTATTGTTTAATGGAGGATTAAACTTAAACATCCGTTAAATTTGCTTTGCACCGTTCTTTAATCCTTGATTAAATTAGCTTAAACTTGCGTTAACTTAAACCTCCAAAGTTGGCCACTTAAAGGGCGATTAAATTTAATCGCAATTCCTGCGCAGTCGTCGATGTTGTACATAACCTCAATTTTTAGTATATTTTCATTTTCTATTTTTATTAACAAATATTTGCCTTTTCTTGAGACGTTACGTTATTTGTTTGTTTATTTTCTAATACATGCTTGCATTTTGTGGTCGTATTATAAGTAAAGGTTTTTAAACTAATGAAAAATTATCGGATCTTGATTTTTTATTTTTATTATGGTTTTCCATATTTATAAAGATCTTGTAAACAGATAACTGGTAGTAAAAATGTACACACACAGATTCACGTTTTTTCTGAAAAGAACAAATATTATTTGACAATAGTTGACAGAAATAAGGTTATAATTTTGAAAGAGAAGTTAGCAGAATACCAAATTTCCTTAAATCACAAGTTAACTATCAACTTAAGTAAACCATAAACAAAAAGCACGGTGAAATGAGACGCAAGTTAAACCTGGTTTAAAAATTAAACCTCGATTAGTTATTCATCGCTTAAAACGAAAACAGTGCAAATGGCTGTTATTGTCTAAAATGTATTTTAAAAAAGTTATCACGATTTTTATATTCAAAAAAATTATATTGAAGTTCAAATATCTCAAGAACCAATGATTTTTCGAAAATTGTTCGTATCATAAAAGTTGCTCAGAATATAATTCTTCATCTCATGCAACTCATTTCATCGTTCCTAAGATCGAAAAATTTCTTTGCATCGCAACGCCATCTATAGCTCAATGTGTAAAATAGCCATTTTTACTCTAAACTGAAGTCATTTATATATTCTAGTAGATACCTTTTACAGAATTCAAATATCGCTTTTGATTATCGAGAAAATGGCGCCGGTAGTTTTAAGTGGGACACCCTGTATACTTCCACTGGATGTGAAAGTAATTATCGAAAACTCGGCGCATGAAAATGTGTTGCCTAGAAACCGCTTGAGTTCATTTTGATGTGATTTGACAAAAAGTGTTCGAGACCCAGTCAAGGACACTTTTTCAGTCAAATTACATAAAAATGAACAATCAAATTTTATACTTAACATTTACTTGAAATAGTTCATAAAGATTAAAGCACAAAAACTAAAAAAGATGGATAAAAACTTTTTCACAAAAAACAACGTGCATAAAATTTTCAGTTTTGTTCCTATACAATATTTTGATAGGAGTTACCATTTCCCAGATAAATGAGTCCAAAATTAAGAAAACATGGAAATTCATATATCGGTAAATCACTTAGAGGAAATAACTGTGACAATTATTGTAAGGCGAATAATATAACTTCTTACTATTAACATAACAAAAAATAAAATAAACTGAAAAAAATTAATAATAATAATAATAATATAATTTGCAGACATTTATCTCGAAAACGGTAACAATGGTATCTTGAAAATGGTAACGCCTATCCAAATATTGTATAGGAACAAAATTGTAGAAAATTTTATGCACTTTGGTTTTTGTGCAGAAAGTGTTTCTCCTTTGCTTCATATAGTTGATGACATTATAGGAGCAGCGGATCGAGGAATGTGCACATGTTTAGTTCTGTTAGACTTCAGTAGAGCCTTCGACACTATAAATTATGATATGCTTACAGCTATACTTCATTATATAGGTATCTCTGAAGATGCAGTACAATTATTTGATAATTGGGTTGTTGACGAATTTTCAAAAATGGTGAAATATGGTAGTGGAGGACTTAATTTAGTTATGTATTTAATTTGGAAGAAAAATTCTTAGCGCAACATATTTTAAAAAATTGTTAAACTTCGACTATTTGAATGTGCCGCGAAAACGGTAGTGACATCATAACGGCAGTTAGATGTGAACTTATAAGCAGAACAGATGAAGACGAAAAAGTTGACATTGCTGACAAGAAAGAAAATAACCTCATATGTCAAAAGTAAATTTGACGTTTAGCTAGCAGTGATTGATGTTTGCAGTTATTGTTAATATTTTTTTACAAAACGACTAAGGCAGTATGTCTGTAAAAGCTAACTCTGACATTCTACTTGCGGTAGATATATTTATGGTCAGCGAATTTTTAAAAAGAGACGATCGTTTTGACATTGCAATGGTTGGAAGTGTAAAAGCTGCAAGGTACTTACGTTACGGCTGCTATAGACAGTACAAACTATTGTAATTTCTGCAAGAACTTCCTTTATCTCTTATTAATATTACATAATATGTCTAATATGTATTTTATTATTTAATTTAGATGAATTTGTTAACTATACTATGTATTTTATTAAATATTTCCTTTTCATTGTTTTATTTGTACATGCGTATCTAACTGAAAACAACAAAATAAGTTTATCTACTAAAGAAATTATTTATTATCCATTGATACTCACTTCTAAGAAGAGTCAGAATGAGACTTACGAAGATATGAAGAAAGGTCTATTATAACAAAAAATAATAAATAGGTAAGTACTTTATGCTAGTATCTATCTAAGCAATAAACAATGATATGTATTTATAACACACATAATTCAAAGGGCATTTATAACTACAATCCAACGCATTCGTAGCCATTTCCGACTGATTGTGTTCACCGACTTTAGACGACTTTCACAGTTTGTTTCATATAGTTTTTCAACGGCGAGTTTTTAAATTTCCTTTCTTAATTTATTGATCATCCTAGTATTATGGGGCGTCTAGGGAGCTTCATAAATAATCAATAGCTAACAAAAACAACTGCACTTTATTCCAACATAAACTAGATAAAATACATAAAAGCATGAATAACATTCTAATCTAGAGCCGTTAAGAATACAGAAATACACCCTGTTTTATCCACCAGTTTGGCGGGTAATTTAAATTTGTAACAGCTAGAACGCCACACAAGTCTTGTAATGCGGCCGTTTTTCCTACAACATGAACCCATATTAAAAATCAAATTCCTACATTAAGATACAACTTACCACAAATAAAACGCTTAGAATACATTGTAATTTGTTACTTTACTTGACATTGAAATGGTCTCCACAATAAGACTTGGTCCTTCTCTGGTGGCTTTGAATCATTCATTATTACGTTCAGCGTTTATTACAACAGTTTTTCTGGTGAATTGGTGGTATTATTTACACAGTACGGCAGAAAACACTATCTGTACTTATATTTATCCATAACTAGATGCTGTTAAACTATACCGAATTGTAACCTATGAACGTCAGTTGAATTTGACGTTAAATATAATGTCAGATTAAACTGTCGTGACTGTCTTTTTTCTCCGTCGCTATCAGCGAGTTTCTAAATTAGTACCCGTTTCTCGGCGTTTTATAACTAACTTCTCTACAGACTGCCGTTATTATGTCATCTCCGTTTTAAATGCATGTATTTTTGTAATTGATATTATAATATTATAAGACTTTCTTTTCAACTTCTACATGTTTCTAATGATTTTTTATGAATAATTGTTATTGTTTAACATAGATTCTCCTCAAATTTTAACTTAGTGCAACAACCCAATTATATAAAAAACCGCGAAAAGTGTGCGAATATATAACATAAGCTCTGATTATTTAACTTTGAAATCCGGTGTACCTCAAGGGTCCGTCCTTGGCCCGCTGCTCTTTACAATTTATACAAGTAACATTGTCAATAACTTGAATTATTATAAAATTCACTTATATGCAGATGACATACAGCTCTATTACTCCTTTCCTCACTTAGAAGTGGAGAGAGCCGGTTTCCATATAAATGAAGATATTAAAAAATTCATAATGGCAGCTCAAGGTCACTGTTTAATAATAAATCCAAATAAATCAGAAGTAATAATTTTTGGACCCAAGAAACAAAGAAATTATGTTAAATCAATTTTAAATATTGTTGTAGAAAACAACGTGTTGGAAAAAAGATAAAGTTAAAAGTCTTGGTGTTATTATTGACACTGATTTGAGATTTGGTAGTCATGTTGATAAATTGCTTCAAAACGGTTATTTGTCTCTAAAATTAATACATGGAAATAGGCACTCTCTTCCTCAGAAAACAAAGATTTGTGAAACTCTAGTTTTAATTATGCAGATTCTTTATGCACTTTACACACGTAAAATACAAAAATTGCAAAATTCGTGTCTTAGATTAATATATGGAATTCGTAGAAACCAAAGAATATCACACAAATTACGTGAAGTAAAATGGTTTAATATGCAAAATAGAAGGATTCATCATGCTGCATGTTTGTTTCATGCATTAATATTGAACAAATCCCCGACATATCTGTACTTATAGGAAAATTAAATTCAGACATAACTTGAATGTTAGGTTTAAGGGTCTTTTAACTCCTCCAATACACCGTTCGCAGTTGTTCACACGATCATTTAGTTACCAAATTTGCAAAATTTATAACGGTATGATGATCAACATAAAAGCAAAAGAATGTATAATTTTAAAGATTCATATAAATCTGTCCTCTTTGAACGTCAATGTTCTAATTTATAGCCGCCAAAATTTAGCCTAAAGTAATTTTTAAGTATTTCTTACGTCATCTTTGTTATAAATGCATTATCAAAAAGCAATTGTAATAATTACTGTTTGCTTAATTTTGTACATTTTGGCTCTCTCTCGGTAGACTAATTTTAAGTTCATGTATGAATCTAGGCAAACAGTTTTATTAAGGTTAAGTGTAAGACTGATGGTCATGATTGTTTGTGTACCAAATGGTTGTGACACATTACACTTCGCCTTTTATATCTTACCTTTTATATATATATTTTTTTTCTGTCTAATATTTGTGGTATATAATAAAGACGACCATATTTGCACATTTTTTTTTAACGGACGCCATTTTGAAAGTGCAGCCAATTTTTTTTTTAGGACATGTTTTAAATTGTTCCTTAGGCTTTAATCTTTATGAAAAACATTGTCCCCAAGTATCGGAGCGGGGGAGGGTGCACGAACACTTAGGGTGGGCTCCCGTAGTATAACTAGGCATATAAATAAAAATTTGAAATTATTAAAATTGTGTTCTAACGTGAAAACATAGTGTGTTTCAACTTGGTTCCTCGCACGCTTTTTGTCGCTTAAACAAGGATTATAATGCAGGCATAATAAAAAGAATATTGTGAATTCGGACAATGTTTATCAATAATGTTGTTACATTTCAGAAAACTGTTTATCACAATTCGTCACACAACATTGTCTTCCCCAAAGATCGAAAAATATCTGCAAGAATCATTGGAGGAGAAATAGTGTCTCCTTATGCTTATCCGTTTCAAGTACTTCTCTGGATTTGCAAAGAGAGTGGTGATTGCACAGCGTGTGGAGGTAGCCTGATATCAACCTCTTGGGTACTTACAGCTGCGCATTGCTTAGAAAAGTAAGTACCTAAACTAAGTGATCAAATAAGGCATGATACCGCGCAAGGAAGAATTGCTTTTTTAATACAATCGAATTGATTTAATTTAATTTCTTTTCGGCGACAACATTCCATCTGAAGTTTTTTTGTTGATTCTTATATATTATAACTTCCTGATTACGAAAAAAAATTTTGCTCCCAAAAATTCCTTGTGCGTTTTCACGGATTCTCAACTTATCTGCTTAATATGTCTTATATTAGTGATCGAATGGGAATTTTAAAAATACTGGCTTATTTGAAATAAAATTTTTAAAACATATGGACCTGCCCGATATGTATAGGTCAATCCGCCATCTTGGAAAAAGATAGAAAACACCAGAAATGGCCGAAAAAATTAAAATTGAATATTTCTATAAGAAGGCAAAGGTCGCAAAAATAAATTTCATTGATGGTCAATGGACGCCGGACGTCGTATGCCAAATACAACGGTCAAAGATGGCGGACGAAATAAAATGTTTAATTCTTCGTCAAGGAGGCATTGTAACGTGACAAGAAAGTTCGAACGGAATTTTTTTCTAGCTTAATGCTTAATTTTGAGGGCTGAACATCGCGGCGAGGCAGTTCTCCACTTCAGGCTATTCCAAATATCATTAAGAAAATGAAAAAAATACGAACTGAACGACAAAAAAAATGGCAAATTAAGGCTGTTTGTAAGCACAGGCTCTCAGAGAGTGTATTTAAATGGAATTGAAATTGAATTTCAAGGTTCCGGACATACAGTAATGATAGATGAAGAATTAAAATTGTCAGGTTTATTATTACAGTTTCAAACATTTAATTCATCATCATTTGATGAGCTTTCCCTCATATATATCCCATTGTCTGATTCGTCTCCGTAGTCCACGTCTTCTTCTTGTTCCTCTTCTTCGTGTTCTCCTCCTCCTCCTTCTTCTTCTTCACCTTGGTCTAAAATAAATAAGAAAATCAACCCTTAATGACATGGCGTCAAGAGATAGAGAGCATATAATTGAGCGACGCTCTTCTGTGAAAAGTCCTGGTATAGAGTCATCTATTATCATCTATTATTATATCAGTGCAGAAGGGAAGTTGATCATCCTCGAACCACTTGAATGCCAATCTTCCATCTTCCTCAGTCCAGCCAGCGTTTGTGCGGAGCACGTATATAAGTACATACCAGGAGACTCGGGTACGAGCTGCCCGGGCCGAGGATGTTGCGTTGGCACTATACCACAGAAGACCTATCCAGAAGCGTTACTGTCGGCGGAACGTTCGATGTTTGGGTGCGTTTGCACGCATCCTGTAATTTAGGCGAGTAGAGAGACGGTCCAGTAATTTAGTAATTGCTTTCCACTAAATTACTTGACTAAAACACGCTGTCCGCATTGGTCGAGTACTAAATTACTAAGCGACTCGACTAAATTACTGGATGCGTGCAAACTGATCCTTTCATTGGTAAATTGGGGTGACCTTCGGCCATCTTGTCGGTGGTATTGTCAACCTATAAATCCGCACTTTTCTAAATTCACCGCTGGACGCATTGGTAGATAAAATTCGAAGCTGATTGGCTTTGGTTTTCAAAATAGTCAATCATATAATGTTATTGCTTACCGGTGCGCTCCACCGGTGAATTTAGAAACCTGCGGATTTATAGGTTGACAATAATACCACCGGCATATGACATATGCGCATAAAATTCAACATTGGCGGGAAGGCCAGAGAGTCGTTTCTGGTATAGGTCTTCTGTGACTATACGGAGTATAACTAATTTAATACACCGTGGTATAACTGTAGATATATGCCAGATTCGTCACTTCTTTGATCTATCGGAAATGCCGCCAATAACCTTGGGATGCACACAAAGTTGCCAGACTGTGCAGTAATACTGGCAAATTCAGAAAAGAGATGTTGCCAATTTATAACTTACTAAATATGTGTTTTAATAAAAAGAGAAATATGATTGCTTAAATCGATTTTTTTATACATTAAACATCGAGAAATGTTGAAAGTGTGAGAAAAAAACAAAAAAAAACCTTTCTATTATAGTTTTTGACAACAATTTTTTTTACAAACCCTCAACTTTAGAGGAGTATATAAGAAAGTACTGTTACTCGATCTTGACAGTTATTTGTTAATTTCAAAAGAAATAGCCTACTGTAAATACTATTTATTTACAATCATTATATTTTATAAAATTTATTGCACAAATATTTGTGGTTACGTGTACTTACAGATTTTCTTCCTTAGTGAACCAAAAAAAATGCAAATCCTCTCTCTTGTTTTCTTTCTTACACTTTCGGTAATTGCTTTTACAGTCTTTGTACATACAATTCATTTTTTTTCACTCAAAACACAAATAAACACTATAACCACACAACATAATCAGAATACGGTTCAGTAAATAATATTGAAACAGTCAACATGTTTATGTTAAGATTGACTATCCTCGCCGTGCCTCTGTTAATCTCGTAACTGAGATTAGCCCAGGTATGCCTATTTTCTCTTTTGAAAAGTCTTAATTTAATCTTATTAAAATATACTTATGATGCAACATTCTCTAAATAAGCTGCAAATTACAATTATTTTAATTATATTGGGTAATAATACATTAATTGTATACATCTCTTCATGACACCGAAATATCAATCTTAACATGTATCCTTTCCGAAACACGTAAACATCGGGACGTGTCGAGACCACGAATTTCCACGAAGGGCCCTTTAACTGGGATGAGGGTAATCCTTGTCTTACAATGTACTTCCCTTTCTCTCAGTGCCGCATCTGGTATATATCTGTGGTATAGTGACAACGCAGCATCCTCGATCCCAGCAGCTGCTGTCTTTTATTTACGAATTCACGGGTTCTATACCTTCTGCTGGAGATGCTACATGGCTTTGGATACACTCACTCCATGTCGTTACCATAGGCAAGTCATCCAGCATCTCTGTCCTCCGCCCGCCACTGCGCCAGCACGCCGAACGTATATGCGACTCCATTCGATTTCGCACAGCTACGGCCAACGGAAAACGGCAGTTCGCATTTTTTTATCGTTTTATACACCCCACTCTATAAATAGAAAAAGTTTTAGCCTCGCTGCATTGATAATTAGCCTCCAATTTGATACAACTTCAGTTGATATTATTGGAACTCAGGCCAATGAAAAATGGCAGTTCTGGATTAATTCATGTCTCATTCGTCATTGCGGTATAAAAATTACGACATTTTTTTCTTAGAACTTTTCTCTATGAAAAAGTGACTTAGAATTTCATAACCCACAGAGTTTCCCTGCTATAAAGCTCGCTGCTTTGATGGGGGTTTTTGGTAACGGGCTGCTGTACTAATAGTAGTAAAGCAATTTTAATTCACTTACTCTTGCTTCTTAGGAATCCTAACCACGTAGTGATCGTCCTGGGAGACGTGGTGTTTACTGACACACTAACCAAGCCCACCACTCTGATGCTGGTCAGTGACACATTCATACTTCATGAGGACTATTACCAAACCGATGTTACCGTCAGAAACGACATTGCTCTAGTGAAATTACCAAGATCTGCTCCCATAAGTCAATATATAAGCACAGTGGCATATGCAAACGTATACAACAACTATGAAAACTATAGTGGTATTGCGTTAGGATGGGGACGGACAACAAGTGAAATCGGAGGACCAAAATCGTACCTTTTAAGAAAAGTTATCAGCCACATTTTATCAAATGCTCAATGTCACGAATCTTTACCAACTATGGTAAGTTTCTGTAAATAAAACAAAAACAATTCTGGAACAAAGATGCAAAAGCCGATAAATAATCTTTTTACTCTTTCTGAGCTAATTACCGATTCATACCAATTTTGGGGCGATCCTCGTCTAGATGCTACCACACGCGCACACACATATATCCAAAAAGACGCGTCTAAAATGCCGAACCCTGAACTCGCGGGTATAAAATTAAAAAATGTGAATATTATCCCGAATTTAATGCTGAATCCGATTCCAGAGGGCGCGATGTCGGTCAAGATTGCGAAATTGCAAAAAGATAATAATTTCGAAAAAAATTTGGAACTTAAATATTTCATTATTTTTCGTTCATATTGCATTTACGAGCTTATTTATAAAGATTTTTTAATAATTCTTATATCAATCGAAAGCTTAATGTTTGTAGTTTCATGCAAGTGTAATAAAGAGACATTATTTTCATTATAAACAACACTATAAATTGTTTAAACAATATGTGCTCGGAAAGTGTAGTGTAATTTTCGGCATCGAGGTACTTTTGTTATTATCGCAGACAGATGTGAAGTTATTCGAGACGAAATACGTAGAATAGACCAACGAACATTTTTTATTAAAACAATTTTTTAATTCGCGGAATAATTTAGGAGATATGATTTTTTTAAATGAAGCGCATTTTTTTGGTCTACCGCGCGCGCGGTCTTTTCTTTGTAGGCTATTTACACATGATTTCGAGGCACTGCTGTTATAATAAAAGTATTTATTATTACGTACAGTGCTCGTCACAATAATTTTGCCACCTATGGCAACTTTTATTTGATTTATCAGTTATATAAATCCGCCATCCTTTACCACAACACAATTGACATTTTATTCTTATACAGCAGAGGACAATTAACAAAATAAACAAAAAAAAAAATGTAATAATATAGGTATACCAGGAGGAAATGTAGAAAATTACGAAAAATGTAAGTTGGCAAGATTATTGTGACGGGCACTGTACATTATTTTATTAATTTTTTTGTAAGGTAGAAGTAACATTTTTGTAACGTCTTTCATATGAAAGTTCGTACAGATCATAAATAATGCTTACAAACAGAACAAATTATCTGTATTTAATTTAAGAAAAACTACAATGAAATTAAAATATTTTTCGTCTTGACAAAATAATGGTTGTATGTATTGTAAATTCTGTGTACATAATTCATAATATATAACTAAAATTGGAGTATTATAGGTAAGTCGTTATACATATGATTGATGTTATGCTACAATTAAGTGTATTGATGTATTAATACTATAGTATAAGTTAAGGTTAAACTAACACCTTTTACATCGGCTTTCACAAAAACAACTTATTATGCACGCCAAACCGGCCTTAGCACAACTGCAGTTTCCAATGCAATTTTGGAATTGTTTGCATTTACAAAATATGTTTCCAGGCGTTACATTTGGATGGACACTTTTTGTCATAAGTCTTGGTACTAATATATTTTCCTTCGAAACCCAACCAAAATCTTTAGGGTTGGGAAGCACTGGATTGACGCACCTTGCTGTCTTCCAAATTATTATTTGGTAGGCAGCTCTAAGAATATGCTGGTGAAATGAGTCTTCAGTTGGTGGCAAATTTCGAATATACGATTTACAAGTGTGAAATAAATGAACTCGCAAATTGTCCAAATTACCAATGAAAAACGGTCTACCATATAAGACTTTAAAGAAATATCGTGCAGAGTTTTCAAATTCAGCAGTATCAGATGAATTGTCGAATGGGAAATTCAATATTGACTGTAACTTAGCATCAGTGACATATTTGAGGCATGTTTTGAATACGTAAGTTTTTCCTTTTCTGAAAGGAAAACTGACCGTATCGCAACCACTTAAGACGTAAGTACATAGAAAAAAATTGCCCAAATAAATGTCTGATATATTCTGCGTAGTCGACAGTTTTTGTATTATGCAGTGAATAGGTATATATATACACATCGAATCTCTGTATCCACAACTCATTTATGTTTATTCTAGTAGCATAGCATAGTGTAGGGTGACCATACGTCCGGAATTTCGCTGGAAAGTCCAGCATTTTGGAGTACTGTCCAGCATTTACAATGTAAATACTGGACAGTACTCCAAAATGCTGGATTTTCCAGCATTTACATTGTAAATGCTGGACAGTACTCCAAAATGCTGGACTCTCCAGCGAAATTCCGGACGTATGGTCACCCTAGTATAGTGCCATCACAAAAATATCTGTATCAGTAGCTCGTATTATTACCTTTTTGTAATTCAAATTTGATAGGTACTGAACTATTGCAAATATTCTACTGCCTGCTTCGCTGTGATTTGAAAAGTGTAAGTCTGTTACAATAACAGGTATCAACCACACATAAATTTAGAACTTGTAGATTACACGTTTAGGTATTTATCGTTACTATTTAAAAACGAAACGATATCATGCATGTTCTTCGCCTGTCAGACTAGAACTAATAAACAATGCGAACGGCAAATGCACACCATATTATAAGTATTTAATCTATGATGCACACTGGCAAATCGCGTACCCGAGGCCACGCTTACAGACTAGTAGATGGTGACAGAAAATCAAAACTGATAGCCTACCGTCTGCAAGTAATTTAGTCAGTATTACGTATACAATAAAGCTCAATTTTTGGTACTTTTAAGGTTTGCCGGCATGCACGGGATGTAGGAAACGATTTCCGGTTTGCATAAAAAAACAGTGTTTTCAACTGATACACTACCGTCTGCAAAGTTCATAATTCGAAATTAAAGGAATAAAAATATGTCGGAAGCGCTTTTGCAGACAGTTCTGTCATGCACCAAACCTTATACAGGGTACTCCAAAATATATCAAATTTTAGTAAAAAAAAAAAAAAAAAAAGATAATTTACCGTCTGCAAACAATACAAAATGATGATTCTGGTTCATGAAGACGAGTAGGGGAAAGGTGCAGACGTTTACGATATGCACATCACCTGTGCGCATGTCAACTTGTCATTTTTTTTATAACTTTGAACAATTGTTTACTGTTTAATTATAGTTTTATTAGAAAATTTAGGTTGCAAAACTATTGTAAACAATCAGACGAATCCAATATGCACGGTTATCCATTGAATTCTACAAAACTTGTAAGAAAATGGGGGTAACTTTTACCGATTATTAACTGTCTGCAACTTGGTACAAAGAAAGGTTATTGATTCGATTACGCAATTATTTAATTTGCAGACAATGCGCACATGCACTAAAACCACAGATATGTACCAAAAACAACTATCTATACCGTCTGCAAGTTGGTACAAAGAAAGGTTACTGGGTTAAATACGCAATTATTCAATTCAAAACTCGGCGAATTCCGTTTGATATCTCTTCGTGTGCGATATGCACCAAAAACAACTCTTTACCTTCTGCAACACAAAATTGTGTAAGCTAATTTATGCAAGTATATTTTTTTCAGATGGGCAGACAACATGCAGATGCACACGGACCAGAATTAGTGCTGATATTCGATAAAGTTGATCGATAATTCGCGTCGTAGTTAAATTCAGTTGAAAAAATATTATTTTATTAAAGTTGTAACAAAAATCGTATACATATTTTTATAATAATAATTATTATTTATAAAAAATTTTGTTCGCCGTCTGTTTCTTCTTCAACATTATCATTCTCAAACACCAACTCCTGGAACGTTTTCCGATAATCCTCAGTGAAATGAAACATATCTTCCTCGGTGTCACTGATATGTTCTAAAAACAAGTTTTCTTCATCTGAATCATTATCAGCATTGTTGTCGGTGAGCATTATTTGTTCGTTATCCTCCTCGACCACACTATTACTGGTAATTGCGACTGTATTTTAAAAATTAATCAGCATTTGAAATTCATTGGAATTAACAAGAAAACTACGGTATTTTCGTACCGTTGTCGTTATCACCTACAAAAATTCCTTTGACGGTTTGTGGCATTTCATCTCTATCAAACAGTCCTCCGATTTGCACCGGCCATATTCCTCAACTTTTAAGCTTGATGCTTAGGCAAAGATGCGTTGCTCAATATTTTTGACACTTTATTGTGACTCTCGTGCATGTGCGCATTGTCTGCAAACTAAATAATTGCATATTTGAATCAATAATCTTTCTTTTTACCAAGTTGCAGACAGTAAATAATTGGTAAAAGTTACCCCCATTTTTTACACAAATACGTTAAGCGGCAAGTGCTTTGTACACATTTAATCTATCTGCAAATAATTCTTTATCGAAGCTCTATTTTTAAATCATGTTTTCTTTTTAGCTGCAGACGGTAAACAATTGTTCAAAGTTGTAAAAAAAAATAACAAGTTGACATGCGCACGATATGGTGACGTGCATATCGTAAACGTCTGAATCTTTTCCCTGCTCGTCTTCATGAACCAGAATCATCATTTTGTACTGTTTGCAGACGGTAAATTATCATTTTTTTTTTTTACTAAAATTTGATACATTTTGGAGTACCCTGTATAAGGTTTGGTGCATGATAGAACTGTCTGCAAAAGCGCTTCCGACATATTTTTATTCCTTTAATTTCGAATTATGAACTTTGCAGACGGTAGTGTATCAGTTGAAAACATTGTTTTTCTATGCAAACCGGAAATCTTCTCCTACATCCCGTGCATGCGGGCAAACCTTGAAAGTACCAAAAATTGAGCTTTATTGTATAGATAATACTGACTAAATTACTTGCAGACGGTAGGCTATCAGTTCTGATTTTCTGTCACCATCTACTAGTCTATTATATTTATTATTATGATGAGTTATGACTACGGCCCCGCGCTCTACATTTAAAAAATCATATCTCCTAAATTATTCAGCGAATTAAAAAATCGTTTTAATAAAAAATGTTCATTGGTCTATTCTACGTATTTCGTCTCAAATAACTACACATCTATCTGCAATAATAACAAAAGTACCTCGATGCCGCAAATTACACTACACTTACCGAGCACATATTGTTTAAACAATTTATAGTGTTGTTTATAATGAAAATAATGTCGTTCTATTACACTTGTATGAAACTACAAACATTAAGCTTTCGATTGATATAAGAATTATTAAAAAATCTTTGTAAATAAGCTCGTAAATGCAATGTAAACAAAAGATAATGCTATATTTAAGTTCCAATTTTTTTTCGGAATTATTATTTTTTTTGCAATTTCGCAATCTTTGCCGACATCGCGCCCTCTGGAGTCGAATTCGGCATAAAATTCTGGATAATATCCATATTTTTTAAATTTTATACCTGCGAGTTCATACCCCATGATCGAATTCGGACCTTTAGATTCTCGACTAATGGGGGTTAGTGGACGTGAGCTAACACATGCTTCTATTTGCATTAGAATTGTATTCATCTCTTCAAATGTGAGTTTGGTTTCTCCTACAACTATTTTTATGTGAAACTTAACTGATTTAAAACCAGCTTCTCAGAGTTCTCCAAGGTTTCGCGAACATGGAGGTACGAAGTACCCTCTGAAGTAGCCCCATTGAAAATCTAATCTTGGTTTTTCTTATCGTTAATAAATGCTTGCAAATGCTCCAATTCGCGTTTAGCACGTTGGAAATTGTCACTGAATATGTTCAGACATTTTCCTCTCCTTGCTATAAATCTGCGTAAAGCTCTCAAAATGGCAATAGTGGATAAGCTTGAAACAAGCTCTAAATGTATTGCTTTTATGCTCATACAAATAAATAGGGCTATGCAAGATTTAACGATTGTTGGTTTTTTTGAATTCCCTTGACACAGCAACAAAGAACCACCGTAGTCTACTTCAACATTCATAAAAACTCTTGTCACTTCTACTCTGAATTTTGGAAGATTGCCCATAAGTTAGTTGATTCTGCTCCTTCTGTATCTTGTTGAATCATTTACGTTATTAATTATGTTTTTTTCAGACGATTGGTCCTGACCATTTGTGTTTATCAGGTGAAGGACCCGCTGGTGTTTGTAAAGGCGACTCTGGAGGACCTCTTTTGGTAAACGAGATTCAAGTAGGCATCACTTCATTCGGCACTCCTGACTGCAGTGCTGGAGAACCGTCAGTTTTTACTAGGGTATCATATTTCTCAGACTGGATTCAGACAAATGCAGTGGATGGAAGCGAGTCTTACAGAAACTTACATCGCCCAATTATAATTTCACTTCTATGTTATTTCTTGAAGCATATGTATATAAGAGTTATATTTTGATTGTTGAATAGATTAAGAATATAGTATTTAGTAAACTAATTAGTTATATGGATTTTTGATATTTTTGATAGAAATATAATTAATAGTACTAACCATTTAAGAGATTATTTGTTATTAATACTGTTATATCTATATTTATTAATTATAAATATAAAAATTTAAAAAAAAAATTCTAAAAAGTAAAAAATAACATTTCACTCAGTTTTCCAAATACCTGTCTACCTATTAGTCGAAAGTAGGAAGGAACTGTACCTTATTACCGAATCTCAATTTGAAGTCGGTGCAAAAAAAATTACTAATTCTAAAAATACGTTTTGAACCGACTTCATATTCGGTGTTTTCACCAAGTTTAAAATCTCATTGACTGTGAAATACTTAATTATAACTAAAAACATTTGAATTTCCACAACCAGCTGAGCTATAGTGAATGGATTTGAATGATTTTTTTTATTAACAGCTTTAACACCTCATAGATAAATATATTTTCTCAAACCAGCAAAAGGCACTGTATTCGCAAAAATTTATTCGAAGCAAAGTCTTGAATAAACATTACCAATGTGTAAGAGGCATATTTTACTTTTACATGCATCAACTGGATGTGGTACAACTTCAGCGTTTTACAAAAAGGGTAAAAATAAATTTGCTAGATTATTCGAAATACGTACAGTTTACATGCAATCGGGTATTTTATGCATTTTAGCATTATATGGTGCTTCTAAAAATCAAGAAAATATAAATCATTTTCGATACCAATGGTTTCTTAAAGCTACAAGTAAAAATACCTGTGTCAACTTGGTTTCATTGATACCTACACTCGATGCTAGTACAGAACATATAAAAATAGTGTATTTACAAGTACATTTGTGGACAAGTTGCCAAACAGGGGCGGCTGCCCGGGGCGCCGGCTCGGAGAGGCGCCAAATTGAGGGTAAAGGAGGGGCGGGCGTTAGAGGGCAAACATTTTTTTGGATTTCTAATAGTACTTCCTTCATGAGGCGATAAATTTTTTTCCGGATTTCTATTTGACCCCCCTCCCCTCCCCATGAGGCGATAAAACTTTAGTATAAAGTACGTCCGTGATGACCTCAGGATAGGGCGCCAAAAAGTGCTCCCGCTCGGGTGGAAAATTTACCTTGAGCCGCCCCTGTTGCTAAATGAATGGGGATGGAAAAAAAAAGATAATTCACTAGTACCAGTTACAGTGAACTAACCACCAGCTTCTGAAAATTTATTGACAATGATTTTTTGTTCCTGTAAAACTTCATCCACATCCAGTGGAAGTATAGTAACGACAAAAAAATTTTTAAAAATTTTTATTGTTCAAATAGGCTTAAAATGTCATGAAACGTCGAGATTTTAAGTTAGAGCGAAAAAAATATTCTGTCTGTCTGTCTGTCTGTCGGTCTGTCTGTCACTTTTTTTTGTGCGCACGTTTACTCTGAAACCGTTTAAGATATTGACTTGAAATTTGGTATGTACTTTAACGAGATCTAGAACTAGATTATATTTTCATCTAGTTCCGTCGAAGGGTTGGGGGGTACATTGGAGTAAATTTGGGGTAAATGGGTAAATCAAGCAGGTAAGAGTCCATAAAATTGGTATTTAGTATGTACAAGAGAAGCTAAGGTCTCAAAAAATTTTTGGCATTAGCCACCCCCATTACCAACCCCCACCCCCTTATTAAAGGGGATGAAAAAAAATTGTGATTTAGTGTATGTACAAGAACCAGAAACCTCAAAATATTTTTTACTTCAACCACCCCCACTACCACCCCCTATCATCACTCCCACCCCATTACCGATGTGGAGTATCGTTTTGTGGGTTTTGGTTTTCAAATATATTGTTAAAGTTCCATAAAAAATTATTTCCACACAAAAAGTTTTTTCGTTGTGAGTGACTTCCCAAGGAACAATTTTAGTTTCTTAAATGAATACAAGGGTGCTATAAAACTATTTATAAAATGCCTTGAAAAATCTATTTTGCTGTAACAATATCCTTAATACCATCATAAAGCGACTTGTAGACTAAAAGGGCCCACCCTTATGAAGGTTGTTAAGGCCTATTTTAAATTCCATCAGAAAACTCCTTAGTGAGGCATAGTGCTGCTCTTGAAAACCTTGTTCGGGCCGTTTTAAAACCTTTCTTAAAACCTATTTTAAAGCTGTCGGAAGCTTTTCTATTAGCTTCCTGCATTTCTAGAAAACACCTAGAAGGCTACCTTAAAACTGGTTTTTAAAACCATATTAAAACTGAGAAGCTATAAGAATGTCCACGAAGGAATCCAAATAATTTTATTATTGCATTTATTTTTTCTAAACTGATTTAAGCAAACACACCATCAGACTTATTGAAGATAAAATGGAATTTGAAATGTATAAAGCGTAGAGCACTATAACCCCTCTAAGGCCGAATTAAAAGGTAATAAAAAGCCGTCAGGTATGACAAAAAAATTAAAACCAACGGCAGTTTATCGTTAAAACGACATAAGAAAGGCCCAAAAAACAAGAGCCCCTCAGAAATAATAATGATTTTAATATCCATACAAAATTTGCATAGACACACGTCATCAGCAAATTTTAAAAAGTGGGCTGCTTCTCGGTTCCCACGGTAATTTTCAGTCGTTTCTTGTAATTCACCTTAATTTGCTAACGAAAAAGTGATATTTATTGATAATTAAAATTGTGAGATTGACCTTGAATATTTTTATATAACAAAAAAAACATGGCCGGCCAACTAAAAACCTAATTGTCATTTTACAGTCCTCTCCAGTGTTGCCAGGTCTAGTGAAATTTCACTAGATCTGGTGATTTTTTTAAATCTAGTGATTTAGTGAAAACTTTTATGAAAATGCCCATTTTCAATGATTTTTGAATCATCCAATTTATTGCCCTCTACTGGTAGGTAGACAAATATTAAATTCGAGTTGCGATCCATTTAATACAGAACTGTTCACGTTAATCGCTACCACGGTCAGTAAACTCTACGGTTACCTCGATCAGCAGCTCTTAGACGAGAGAGACGCGCGGAGCGGGGAGTCGAATGAAAGAGACAGACATATCTGATTTCCGTGCAAAAGACACAGACAAAGATGCCTGTAGTGTCTACAGCTGACGTAGGCTGTAGTGTAGACCCTAACAGAATCTCTTTCATTAAATATGAGAGCTTTAATTTCAAATCTAGTGAAATTTTAGTAAGATTTAGTAACTTTTTAAAGCGTCGTCTGATAACTTTTAAAATTTTGATCTGGCAACACTGGTCCTCTCATTAAACTATATATTCTAATAATGGTAATGACCTAGAACATTTACTCTAAATGAAGCCCTTTTAGTCTTTTTGTATACTATCACAAATAATCCCTTCCTTACAAAAATGCAAATGCACTTGGCGAAGATCGCATGGACTTGATAAAAGCTGTAATAAAACGTTTGGGACGTTGACATTTTATACAAAAAACTTAAAACTTAACCTCAAAATTATTTGTATGTGTGTGTGTTTTAACAGTCCTTTTAAAATGGCCACTATTTTCACCTTCAACCTTTCCAAAAAAGACTTAATTACACATCAGTAAGTCGTGAAACGCTTTTAATTAACACACACACACATGCATCACCGACATTTCAGGCAGACATATTGTTTATTATTTTCATAATAAATATTTTATTGAGGTTTTGGAAAGTGTTTTATGAAATTAAAATTTGCCTTTTAGATTTATAGAGGCCTTTTTTTCTTCATAACGGTTTCATCACAACATTTATCAAGGATGTTTCAGGAGTCTAGTTTTGTAATGGCCTTTAATAAGTACTAATAGGCATTGAAAATGTCTAGTTTTAAAAAGGATTTAAAATGCATTTATTGCAAATATGTTAAAACCATAAAGAATAATTTAAAGCCTCTTTAAATCTAAATGGAATTTAAGACGTTCATAAAACTAATTAGCTTTATGGAGAGTTTTATGTAGGTTATGATAAATCCATTACAAATACATATTATCCTAGAAGCAAATTAGCTTTATAATTAGGTCTTACAGAATGCTTTAAAACTTACTATTAAGAGCAAGTATACTTGAAGCCTAAAAGGCCTTATCTACAACATCAATAAACCACATGACTATTTCCTAACCCTGACAAACCTTTCTTAAAACCTCCTCAAGTCCAAATGACTTTTAAATTGTTCCTTGGGTTGGATAGAGAATCTGGATGTGGAAGTAGTGATTCCTTGGGCAGCGGTTTTTTTTTTCGTTGAGATTTAAAAAAATTTTAATTTTTTTTTAAACTCACGGATTTTCAAATTGCGGTAATTTTCAATGGGTCAACTTTTTAGTTTATGGCATTAGAAATCCAATAAAAAAAATCATTCAAATCCTTTCGCTATAGCTGTCAGCCGTCATTTTTCATATATAATGACTAATTACACTGCACTAGTGAGTGAACAGTAAATTTTCAAATGTTCAAAATGTCCCCCATTCTACCGAATGCAAAGTAGCGTTTAGTCATCTGTTTACTGGCTTTCACAATCATATTTTTGGTAATTTGGTTCGAGGCTTCAACAATTCGATTGCATAATTCACTGTCATCTTGGACCACGTTGTAGTATACTTTGTTTTTTGAAAACCCTATACAAAATAATCCATGATATTCAAGCGAGGTAAGCTAGCTGGTGAGATGAGCTGGTCCATTGGTTCCTAATCGCTTTCTTTGACAATGTCCGTTTAAAAAAATCCTGACCGCGCTAGCATTGTGAGGGCCACAAACATCTTGCATACACCATTTTATTGTTCTCCGAATCAGCAATGGCATTTCATCGAATAAGTACTTCGTCCAACAAATGGATATAATTTTCGCCGTTTAAATGGCCCACAATGAATTTAGGCCCAATTAGAATGTTGTCAATTATGCCACACCACAAATTTACTGAAAATCGTGCCTGAGGCCGTACTTGATGCGTCAGATGTGGGTTAATGGTTGAGTAGAAGTGTTTATTTTTCCTGTTAAACATTCCAGAATTTATAAAAGTCGTTTCATCAGTCCAAAAAATGTCATTAGAGAAAAATCTATTATTAGTCAATTTTCTCCTAAACCAATTACAGGTTAGTCTGCGGTCTGGGTCATCGCAATATAATTGCTGTACTGTTTGAAATTTATAATCGTGATATTTGTACTTTTTTAATATTTTTTAACAGCTGCTGCCGATATTCCGCATTTTTTTGCAATATTTCTTGATGAATTTTCTGGATTTATGTATACTTGAGCCAATACATTAATATCATTTACCGTTTCTCTCAATTGGTGCCTCTGTTCCAATTTACAAACACTGCCTATTTCAGATAAATTCTTGGACACAGTGTAAATAGTATTTCTTGTCGGATGGTGTCTGAATTATTAAATAATAGTTTGAATTAGAACAGTAATAGCTAACGAAAACAAACGTCACTAATACGACAAACTAAAATAAAATGACATTTAATAAAACTTTTGTTTTTGAAGGCACTCTAGTGAAAAAAGGCTTAACAAAGAAATGTTTTGTAACGGATCAAGGCAATCAAATTAATGATGAATATTTTTCTAACGAAACGCAGTGTCAAGTGTGACAGCTTTGAAATTTCAATTTCAAATGCTTTAAAAATTTTAAATAAAAAAGTCAGGTCCATATTTAAAAAAATAAAGCTGATGGTGCCACTGAACAGGCGAAACGTCATAATAAAAATTTGATTATGCAAAGTTAATTTACAATAAAATATTCGAATGAAATTTTTTAATATTACTTCCACATCCAGTGGAAGTATAGTAACGACAAAAAATTTTAAAAATTTTTATTGTTCAAATAGGCTTAGAATGTCACGAAACGTCGAGATTTTAAGTTTGAAAAAAATATTTCTGTCTGTCGGTCAGTCTGTAACTTTTTTGGTACACATATGTACTTTAACGAGATCTAGAACTAGATTATATTTTCATCTTGTTCCATCGAAGGGTTGGTTGGGGGGTAAATCAGGGTAAATTTATGGAAAATAGGTAAGTCATGAATGAATGAATGAATAGTATTTATTTATCTAAAGATAATACATTACAGTAGACATAATATAGGCACTAAGTTAGTACATAAATTACAATTATATACAAATACGCATATTCTAACAACTCCTATTTTTAACAGACATACTTAACAATATATACCTATATGCTTACATTTACATATTTTCTTTCACGTACTTAATAAGTTTTGATTTGAATAAACCAATACTATTACTAGTCTTCAGGTCATTGGGTAAAGAGTTATACTCAATGATACCTTTATGAAACAAACTATTGTAAGTGAGAGTTTTAGTTGTTCTATTTACGTAACAGTTGTCTTTGTTTCTAGTATTGTAGTTATGGACTTCATTTACACTCACTACCCTTGAGGATAAATATTCAGGCACCTTCTTATTCAATGTTTTATAAACAAATAACATTGTTTGAATATACATATTCTTTTTTATATCCAGCCAGCCTAACACTTCCAACATTATATTAATGCTTGTATATCGATTTGCACCCAAAATTATACGCATTGCTTTATTTTGTAGAATCTGCAGTCTGTAACAATTTACTTGGGATACATATATAACTGATGAACAGTAAGTAAAATGGGGCAAAATAATGCTGTTGTATAATGTTACTTTTGTGTTTATGGAAATGTGTCCACTAATTCTATAAAAGTATCCCATTTTTTTACCAATTTTCTTAGAAATATAATCCACATGATTCTTAATTTTAAATTCCTATCTATTAACAACCCCAGGTATTTAATTTCATCTTGAAAATCCAAGTCCTTATTTCCAATTTTGACTTTTATTTGTAAATCACAAAAATTTTTATATGCCCAATCGGATCCTATAGACATACACTTTGATTTTGTTTCGTTTATTTTTAGCCTGTTTACATTAAATTTGTCAGTGAGCCTCTTTAAATCTTCATTAACCGTTGCAATCAAAGTTTCATAGTTTTTATGACTAAAATAGATTAGGGTGTCATCTGCAAAGAGATGTATTTTACAATTTATTAAAACTTTACCTAAATCATTAATATACAGAATAAATAACAGGGGACCAAGGACACTCCCTTGCGGGACTCCATTGTTGATATAGCGGCTTTCAGAATATTGTTCCTCATATTTAGTTTTTTGGCATCTAAATGATAAGTAACTTTCCAACCACATTAAAGTTGTGCCAGAAAATCCATACCTTTTTAATTTTAGAATTAGAGTATGTCGATCAATTGTCTCAAAAGCTCTCTTTAGGTCTATGAAGACCGCACATATACCAAGTCCATGATTTATATCCTCTTTCCAATCAGATATTACAGACTGTAACGATGTCTCGCAAAAGTGTTTGTCCCTGAATCCTGACTGATATGTACAAAGCAGATCGTTGCATTTTACATATTCTAATATTTGATTACATACTACAAGTTCTAATAGTTTTTCACAGAATGGTAACATATTGATAGGGCGCATCTCTTGTGCTAAGTTTGTATTAGGTACTTTTGGAACTGGAATAATAATGGATGTTTTAAATCTATCAGGAACGATACCTTTTTCTAAACTAAGGTTAATTAAATTCCTTAAGGGATATCCTATGACATGAAAGAGTTCTTTAATTAATTTTAAATCTATCTCATCTATGCTACCGTTTTTACTTTGACTAAAGATAATTTCTTTCAACTCCTTTATTGATACTTGTTTAAATACAGTAAAAGTAGAGGAGCATAGTGGTATGGTGTTTGTTAATAAAGCTTCATCATTAATATTGTTATCAATGTTAGATACAATTGTTTCAATACTCTCAATATAATAATTATTTAACACTTTAGTAATGTCACTTGGTCTATGGTAGTATGCATCATCACAAACAATTCCGCCTATTTTTTGCTTTTTGCATCCCAATATGTCTTTTAAATTAGACCACATTAATTTTGAATTATTTTTGTTTTGGTCTATCGTATCATGATAAAAAATTTGTTTTGAATTATCTATAGTTCTCGTTACTAAATTCCGACATTTTTTATACGCTACCCAGTCCTCATTATTTCCAGTCCATTTATATTTTTTATATGCGTTATTTTATTTTTTTTTTGATAGCCTCTCTACAGTCATCATTCATCCATTTATTATTTAACTTTATTCTGGTTTCTTTTAGGGGTGAAACTGTATCTAATGTTATTATTAAATTATCAAAAAAGGTATCAGTTACTTCATTTATATTCGTACTACTATATCTCCAGTCTTTTTCAACCAATAAATTTGATAATTTAGTATAATCTAATTTACCTCTTGTTAATTTGACCTGAAAACTATTAACGATATTATCTGTGTAAACATGTACAATGGAATGATCGGATATTATATAATTATGATCCACAGTTACATTTATATTTGCATGATTTCCAAACACTAAATCTATTGTAGTTTTACTAATATCCGTCACCCTAGTATATTCCGTCACGAACTGTTTAAAGCCAATATTTTCAAACATATTGCTTAAATTTCTTTTTATCGCATTGTTGTCTTTCCAGTTGATGTTTAAATCTCCTACTACTAGTACATTATAATTACAATTTTTTACCAAATTTACTTTAAACCAATTAAAAAAGTTATTAACAAAGTCATAAGCATTTCCACTAGGTGAACAATAAACAGCTATTACCCAATAAGTAATTTTATCTATAATAATATTCAATGACACTAACCAGAACTCCTTTTGTTGTCTGAAAGATTCAATGTTCCTAAACTTTAGCCCATCTTTGACATGTATTTGAACGCCCCCTGTAAAACGGCTTGTTGAGTCGCAACGAACTACTTTATATCCCTCTAGTGTTATTTCACTATCTAAAAAGTCCTCTGTTATACAAGTTTCAGTAATACACAACAAAGATGGCAGATATTTAATCGCATATTCAGATATTTCATCTTTGTGTTTGTAATAACTTTGCGCATTTATACAAGATAGTAGTAGTTTGTTATGGTTCTGTATTTGCTACTGTTCATACTCTGTTTTTCTCTTTACAGATTCCACTATTTTTAAATAACACTTACATTCTCTGTCAAAGGCAGCATGATTGATGTCTAGATTAAGATTATACCTTTCATTGGCTCTTATGCAGTTTATACATTTTTTAAAATTTGATCGACACTCACTACTTTCATGTTCACCAGAGCAAGAAACACAGCTACGTTTTTCTTTGCACTCACTTAAAAAATGGTTATATCCTCCACATTTAAAACACCTCCTAATTCTCATATGTTCATAGATCCTACAGTTTCTCCATCCTACATGCACCTCATTTTCCTCTTTTGAAATTAAGAATCTGAATGTTTTAGGGTCAGTTTCAATGATGATATTAAAACTTCCTCGTCTTACTTTGGTTGTATATACTAACTCAAACTTATTATTATCTTCTATGGGTATCTTATTTTGTCTGATTATTTTTGCCAACAAATGTTCTCTTTCTACATTTAATTCTTCTTCTCCAACTCCAACAATTATTATATTAGGATTTTTTCTACTTGGTTCTTGAACTTCATAATCTTTTCCCATTTTTATGACAATATCATCTTTTATTGTATTAAGGGCTTGCTTATCTGCACATTTCACGATAACTCCACCGTCGCGCACTGGTTTTCCCATTTCCACGCCGACTTGTAAATCTGTTGGGTTAATACAGTTCTTTAGATCTATTTTCACTTTATTATTTTCTTGACCTGTTTTCGGTTTTACCAATAACACATGCTCTTCTTTTCTTGAAATTACCTTTGGTGTTGGCAACTCTGGCCAAACGTTCATGTTCTGTTTTTCCACAATTTTTTCTTTTAATCCTCTTATTTCAGTAGTTAACTCTTCAATTTTCATATTCTGCTGAGAGATTATATGCAGGTATGTTTCCATTTGCTTCTTTATATCATTTACTATCGGCAGCATAGTGGAACATTCACACCAGTTAGTTGTTTCACTCCTTTTACTTCTTGTACTCACTCCGCCACTGGTGGAACCCGCTGTCATGTTGATATCTTTCATAGTTTGTTACACTACTAATAACACCACTTCTTCGATAATTGCTAGTTTCAAGCAAGTAAGAGTCCATAAAATTGGTATTTAGTATATACAAGAGAAGCTAAGGTCTCAAAAAAAATTTTAGCATTAGCCACCCCACCCCATTATTAAAGGGGATGAAAAAAAATGTGATTAAGTGTGTGTACAAGAACCAGACACCTCAAAACGTTTATTTACTTCGTCCACCCCCACTACCACCCCCTATCACCACCCCCACCCCGCTACTGATGTGGGGTATTGTTTTATGGGTTTTTGGGGTAGAGGATTTCAAATATTTTATTATTAAAGGTCCATAAACAATTATTTCCACATACAAAATTTTTTCGTTGTGAGTGACTTGGATAAAAAATGTGGATGTGGAAGTAGTGATTCCTTGGGCAGCGGTTTTTTTTATAGTGACAGTGCTAAGTAAAAAAAATGAGCTATTTCGGATTTTATCATACCTATCTTCGGAACCAACCGGAATATTTTGAATTTTTATAACCCAGTTCACTGGTCTTCAGAATACGAAACTTTTTGCTCATTTAACCAACTTTATAACTGCTATGGTTTACGAGATAGCAATACTGTTCAATATAAGAAGTGGCCACTCTGTATGACATGATATGAAGTTATAATAATGTCCTGTTGTTTGTGAAAAATTATCATTATTATAGAGGACTAGGTTTTTAATTAATGTCACCGGCGACTCCGCCATTTCTTCGAATTTGCTCGTAATATAAAATTTCCAATTATTGTTCACCTTATACTAGATGTAGCTTGATAAATTCAGTGTGAGACCTTAGCCTACAATTTGCAGCAGTTTGACAAAAGTCGCCAGAGTAATTATTGAACAAATATAAAAAGAAAACAGAGAACCCACTCGTTTTTTTAGTGTTATTAAGTCGGTTAATAGGCGAGTCTGCCTGGGATTTTTCCCAAAAATTTCCTATACCATTTGAGTTAGCAACGGGTTCTTATAGGAAAAATTCCGTTGAACAAGATTTTCTTAGGAAAAATTTTCCTAAACCGCGAGCTTCATGGTCAAATAATTGTTTAAACAAAATTTTCTTTCGTTTTTATTTAATAAAATGAAAACGGTTTGACGGATCCGAGAAAATCTTGATTCAATCGAAACATATTTTCAATACGCGTCATATGGTACCAGGCACAACTCATTTTGTCAACCCGTTCGTTTGTTATAGCCAACATAAATTTCTGCCCGACATCAATATTTATAGTTTAAAGTTGGTTTGAAGTCGATCAAACTTTCGAAAAAAAGTTATTTCCTAATTAACAAAATTATGCCAATTGTTTAAACAATCAAAAAGTATTGAAGACATCGGGCCAAAAAAAATATGGTATATTCTTTGGTATAAGAGGCATGTTTTTGAGAAAGAACAATATCCTGTTTCGGAGTAATCAATTTGTTAATTAAGAAATTTATGTTGGCTATAACAAACGAACGGGTTGACAAAATGAGTTGTGCCTGGTACCATACGACGCGTATTGAAAATATGTTTCGATTGAATCAAGATTTTCTCGGATCCGTCAAACCGTTTTCATTTTATTAAATAAAAACGAAAAAAATTTTGTTTAAACAATTATTTGACCATGAAGCTCGCGCTTTAGGAAAATTTTTCATAAGAAAATCTTGTTCAGCGGAATTTTTCCTATAAGAATCCGTTGCTAACTCAAATGGTATACAAAATTTGCAAAATCACCTCTTTTTACCCCAGGCAGACTCGCTTATAAAAATAACATGTCATTGTAATCATATACATATAATAATAATAATAATATAGTTTATTGATCCAAGTGTTACAAGATTGATTCAGATACATTAAATTGCTTAATTATTGAACAACGGTACAAGGAAAATAAACATTTAGGTAAACCTCACATAGTTATAAAAACTGACCGTAAGTGCTATACCGATACTATAAAAAATACTATTTATAATAAAATGACTTAAAAGTAATAAATTAATTCTATTAAAATTCAACTGTACGAATAAGAGTTATAACTATTAAAATTAAGTATATTCTGATAATTGGATAAGTATATTAAGTATAACTAGTGCTATAATTTACAATTCTTCTTAATATTTAGAAGTAGATAATACAATTTTAAATTGACCGAAATAACTTAAATAATAAATTAATTCTATTGAAATTCAACAGTACGAATAAGAGTTATATTATAATTAGGTACATTCTGATTATTGGATAAGTATATTAAGTATTACTAAGGCTATAATTTACAATTCTTCTTAATATTAAAAAGTAGATAATATAATTTTCAATTGACCAAAAAGACGCCAGTGTCAACAAATCTGTGTAGTATTTGGAATGGATAAGTTATTTCGTATTTAAATTTGTTTAAGTTGCAGTTTTTAATTGCTAGTGGTATATTATTATATATTCTAGGAGCTAAATAGATAAAGCTTTTTTGTCCTATCGTTTTTTGGGCCCGAGGTACTATTATTACATTTTTTTCTTTACTTCTAGTGTGATAGTCAAAAGGGAGAGATAAGGTACCCTGTCTGTTTTTATGTTTTAGGTAATTATATTGGTTTAGTATTAAAGCTTTGCAATATAATTTTCTGATAGTTAATAATTCTAATCCATTATATAATAAATCTGTCGAGTAAAATGATTTTAAAAAATCTTTTTTGCAATTTCTCTAGCGGATCTAAATTGGTTTTGTTTATGCCACCCTAGGCTAGGATACCGCAGCATAATTGCGACTAAGTCCATAATAAACAGTTTTTAATTGTTTTTCTGTTAATATGTTTTTTAGTTGTTTGAATGTATAGATGAGATACCTTAGTTTCTCATACATTTTCTATATGTAAGTTCCATTTTAAGTGGCTATCAAGAATAACTCCAAGATACTCTATAGATTTTGCAGTTTGAATTTTCAGATCGGTTCCTTCGATGGTGATGTTTGTGAACTGTGGAAGATGGCTTTCATAAGAACAGAACTGTAAATATTTTGTCTTTTCTATATTAATCGTAAGGAGATGATTATCGAACCAGTCTTTTATGGTTTTCAGGTTTTTACTTACGAGTTGCACTAGTATCTCCCAAGATCGTGCAGTGAAAAATATTACAGTGTCATCTACAAACGATATAGTTAAGCCATCTAATGGTAGGTTAAGCAGGTCGTTTAAATATATACTAAACAAAATTGGTCCTAGGACCATGCCCTGCGGCAAACCGTAAAGAACGGTTCTGGGATCACTTAATTTATCACCTACTTTCGCTATTTGGGATCGATTTTCTAAATAACTGGTCAATAGTTCGTGTATTTTACCCCTAAAACCCATGTTCCAAAGTTTCTCTGATATTTTTTTGTGACTTATCGTGTCGAATAATAATACAGCTACAACAAATGGGACCGAAAAAGGAACTAGAAAACTAAATAATTTTATACGTTCTAGAAATACAGTGAAATTTCTTGAGTCAAAAGAAAATTATACAGACATAATTGAAAATAGAAGTTTTAAGGAATAACTGACGGAAGATTGAAAATATACAGGATGAAATAGAAAGTATTGTATCTGACGCAAATTATACGAAAAAAGAAGAATGCCGATTTCAGATATACAGGAATGACATTAAAATTAAAAACAACTTGTCATTATAATCATACAGTCTGGCACACTTAAGGTGAAGATATTTCTCCCCTGTATTTAATTTATTTTTAGAAGTAGAGATTTGAATTATTATGATACACGAGTTTACGAGCCACATCTCTTAGAGGACTCAACTCAAATGGCAGGCGTAACACCACCCTACTGGGACCTTGTGAATAGGACAGGATTCTCAATATTTTACATCGCGTTGGAGATATCGAAAGTTACTGGAAAAAGTTATTCAGAATTATATTTTAACCTTGTATACCGAGTTACGAGACAAAATTCGAATTTTGATATTTTTTGTCATTTTCGATTGTTCCAATTTTTTTACTAGCAAGGCATGGAAACAATTAAAATTGTGAATATTAAGGTATTTCTACCGGAGCGAGAGAGAGAATGATACACCGCGTGGCGACAAAACGTGGCAACATTGCAACTTTCATCTCAGATTTTCGCACGTAAACAATGACATGAGTATGTCTGTATAGCGCACATTTTAAAGATTCGTTTGTACAGTTCTCTCATAGGTATTGAATTAAAACATCCTATCCCCCCCCCCCCCCCTCCGCACCCAAAGCCTAAGCAAACGGAACCATTGAAATACAGAAATAAATTTAGTACTTAAAAAAAAATTGAAAAAAACTCAACAGGTCAAGAATTTGTGGAAGACTAGGAAATCGTTGAAAGATATCCCAGCCGTTTGATCTTCTCAAGATTTTCCATGTAAAGGAAGACGAGTAATTGATATGGAATATTTTTGTCAAAATTTGGAATGTGGTAAATGTAAAAGTGCTCGTTACGTTTCCTCAAGAACATTCAGTGTGAAAAAAGGAGTGGCCTGCATTCGCGACTTTTTATAAAATGTGTACAAATTGTTCTGCAGTAACACCTGTTGATACAAGCAAGGAACATATTGTCAGTAAAGCTGAAGGAAGCTCTCATGTATCAAAGAAAACGGTACATAATGATGTGGCAACAAAAGCAGTTTTGGGTAAGTAATAGAAAAATACGTCTGAGAGTATGACAGTTTATTCTTGATGGGAGTGTGTACTTCCTACTCTGTAGGATTATGTAAATAATAATTCTATCTGTTGTGATTACAACAGGTTCCTTACATTCTGGCATTGGGAATACAGAGCTCAACAAATTACTCGCTGTCCTGAATATTCCGGTACTATCTCCGGCAATATTCAAACGATATGAACGAAAAGTTGGGCCTGCTATTGAAGCAGCAGCTCAGGAAAGCTGCATTAGAAGTGTCAAGGAAGAAAGACGGTTGATTATAGAAAATGCTCAAATATTATCCGAAGAATTGTGAGTCTATTTCCTACTGAATTATTACCACATACAGTTAATAAGAAAAGGATCAGTTGATGATTTAATCAATTTTACTATGAATGATGCTTTGAAACGATGGCTGTTAACGTGCATACGTTATCTAACGTGTGACGAAAAATTGGTTTTTGTCTCTAGCGCAAGATAGGAACGATTCTAAAAATATCTATATTCAGCGAAGGATAAAAAATTGAACCTCTGTTCGTCTGCTTGAAGAACGGGCGAGACTGGCTAATGCGGTGTTGCCAGTTTTTATATATGCGTGAAATTCCCATCGTTTTCAGACATTGTATCACGAATTACTTAAAAACCAAGAAGTTTCTCAAACTGGGGGTACACTTTTGTAACAACCATTAAAACTCACAGTCAAAAATTTAAAAGAATCTGACGTTTGAACCATAAATTATGGCGATAAATTCAAGGGAAATTACCCTTCCCTAGAGTTTCCTTGTTAATAACGTGAATTTTGATGTATCATAACTGGAAAAGTAGACAAAAGATCATTCTCAAAATTTGCCGGTAGTTTCACCAAACCATTGTCTACATCCTGCCGAAATTTGAAAACAATCTGACGTTAACGACTTTCTCGGTAGAAATACCTTTAAAAAAAGCCACGATAAAATATGTATTCAAGAAAAATCGAACAGGAATTCAAAAAAAAAATAAATAAATAAATAAAATTATCGTGAGTAGTCTTCCTTCAAGTATGATGCATTTTTCAATTCTTTTGTGGTTGTTGTTCACAACTCCCCTGAGTTCTGGTACATTTATTTCATGGCAGGTCTCCCTTATTCTCTCACAAAGGTCTTCTCGATTTCGAAGCTTTGATTTGTAGACCGTGCTCTTGATAGAACTCCGAAATAAAAATCCATGTCAGAGGAGCGAGGAGGCTACAGTTCAAATGGGCAAACTATGATGTAAAGGAAATAAGGTGTTCGTAAATGAAGGTCCCACTTTTGTCCTCTACTGCGCCTTTCCAAATGCCATGTTTATTATGTCCATCAATGATTTATGTTGGCAAATTAGTTGAAAATGTTAGATTGTTTGGTAAAAAGTTGCAAAATCTGGAACGAGAACACCAAAAATAGTAAAATTAGTTAAGTACTTTCGATTCCCAAAGGATGAAAATATAGCTAAAAGGTGGATTAATTTTTGTGACCGCGACGAATTTATCTCAACAACGGCAAGTTAAAATAAAACTTCAAAATTATTTGTAAATATTTTTTAGGGAAGACAGTTTTTGCATCAACAAAGTGGAAATTGAGAGTGCCAAATTACGAACTGAGAATCTTCAAGTGAACGCTGAAATTACAGAACTGAAGCGTGAAAATGTGAAACTAAAGGATGAAAATGTTAAATTAAAAGCTGAATTGAGAAAAGCAACCAAAAAAATAGCGAAAGAAGTAGAAAAAAGGGTATATGAAATTTTGAAACCTATTTTCACAATTGGACAAATTAAAAAAACTCAACGGTTCAATCAGAAATATGAAGTGCTTGTCCGAAGACATTATTCTTCTGCAATAATACTTCGAAGCACGTCGCCCTAAAGTTACATCTTACCTCGAAAATATGTGTTTTTAAAGATTTAAGGGTATTGCGCAGCTATTGTTAAAATTTCTGTCTGGTTCCCGTATTTTTAACTAAAATCTAGTTCAGTGTAACGTTTATGAAGTTCTAAATACTCTGTCCTAATAAACTAGGACTCTCTTTATAGGTTGGAAATCTAACCTGTAATTAGCAGTCTATTTTTATTAATCAACAATATTGAAAAATTACTTACGTGACTTTTAAAATATTTGCTTGGGGCCAGTACTCCAAGCTGAAAATGCGTGACAAACATTAAAAATGAGAATAAACTTGAAAAACTTAAAATTTAAGGTTTTGCTGGTTACACGATGCAGAGACGATGCTGCTGTAGGTGGCACCATCTATTAAAAAGCACTGTACTAAAAGTATTGACTGAGAAAAAGCAGTTTTTAGCCAAACGACTGGCGTTATTAAACTAAAAAAAAGATTTTCTTGTAAGTAAATAAATACTGTGACGTGTTTCCACCCCTAGGAAACCACCCTTGCAGATTCCGTAGGTTCCAAAAAATTATAACAAGACATAATAACCACTACACACTTTATTAAATAATTTACTGGATACTTCACAATACTGATATTAGCTTAATATGTACTTTACTGACTAAAAATAACAATGTTTATCACTTTGTTTTCACTTTGGAGTCTTAACCTCACTTCTCACTTGTCAAATCCAAGACTTCGAAACTTTCTTAACTACCCGCCGAGAATGCGGTCTTTTATACCTAAAAATGACAGATCTCGATTTTTCTGTGATGACGCCACCATTCTCTAGATCACTCTAGAACTAGTAGGTTCTTTCTCCAGTAGGTGCAAATACATTCCAGGGGTTGCAACACATCACAATACTACACTTCTATTGAAGAAAGTTTTTAGCTAAAATTTGTTTATTACGAAGATCTCTCTTCACATTGGCTCATTGCCGCCTGCTCCCCTCTGATTTGATCGCCTTGCTCCCTCTTAAGAAATAAAAATGAGTGCATCATAAGATAATTATATAAAACTATATAACGTAACAATTATTTAACATAAATATTAAGTATGTAATATAGTAATGGGAAATGCTATTTTATAATGAATATATAAATATATATAAATTTTTTGTGCAAACTAATTTTGATTGTTTTGTGTATTGTTACACCATTCCTTATATTATTTAGTAAACAATATCGATACCGTTCTGAATCAGTTGCTCGTGGTTGCTGGTTTCTTTTGTTTGCTTTTTGCTTAAAAAATTCAACCACCCTTTATAAATAATGAAGAGCAAACAGATAGAATACATGAGAAAACACAAACAAATGAATTGAACGTTAATTTTTCAAATCGACAGAATCAAATTCAAACCTCTTTGTAAGCTGTAATAAACGAGTAAACGAAAGGAACTCACAAGAAATTATGAGCAAACTATTTACATTAAGAAATGTTTCAATTAAACTTTCATTAATGTTATTTTTTATTTTAACTAATTTTATTAGACTGAAAATTTCAATACATTTTAAATTTGCCACTATTTAATGCCTCTTTCTGGTTCTCAGGAAATTAAACATGAGCCGAGTTCAACTTACGGACTCTTCTAACACTTTTCACTCCAAGAGGACTGTCATTTTCTTTCGGCTTTGGCATTTGGAGTGAAAAATAAAGTAGAATTTGATTCTTAAGGAACTTGACGTTTTGTGGTTTGGCGAATGTTAAATGGGAGTACGTGTATGCGAAAAGTATTTCATCAAATACCCATTCTCCAGTCACAAATAAAGGTGTTGTTATCAAACATGACAATTTAATATTATTGCAACATAATACCAGTGAGTTTAGATTGATTTCATGGAGGCCTTATTAGTGATGTTAATTCTTTTTACTCAAATACCATATGGTGATCATTAGTTTCTTGATATTGAAGGTTTGGCGAGAAAATATCTTTCGACGGTATAGTTGGAGTATTTCGCCTTCGAATAGAGTACACTGTGTGCAATAAAATCCCGTACACCTATTTTTCGCTATATTAAATCATTCTTTATTTATTTGTCAGTGTCAGTGTCATATTTTCGGAATGCCGGAATTAACTGAACATGAACAAATTCTAATTCTCTCTAAAATTGAAGAGGGAAGGTCTATCAGAGCAGTTGCTAACCATTATCACTTAAATAAAAGTACCGTTATGAGTGTGAAGAAAAGGTGGGAGGAGGAAGGTATAAAGAAAAAACACAGTTTAGGCCGACCGAGAAGTTCAAATCTCGCTCAAGATGAAGCGCTCCTTGGCTATTTGAGAGAAAATGCATTTCAAACAGCAGCAGACGCTATGTCCATGACAAATTTTCCAGCATCGAGGTCAACAGCTAGCCCAAGGATAGGAAAATCGGAATGAAAAAACTGTGTAAGTGCCAAGAAGACCATATTAACAGAAGAACATAAGCAAGTCCGCATTCCGTTTTGTTTAAATTATGTCTATAGCCCGTTGGAGTTTTGGAACAATGTTGTGTTTACCGATGTCTTGTAATGACGTACATATTCGAGTATACCGTTCTGCAAATACCAGGTTTCACGAACGCTACGTGTCTCCGCGGAAGAGGTCCGGGCGATTTTCTGTTAATGTTTGAGCATGGATAAGCGTGTATGGCCATGGTGTAGCGTTGCGTATCATGGGTAATGATTAATACATTTCCACTGGATGTGGAAGTAAAATTATCAGAGGCAGACACGTGCAGAACAGCCATGCAGAAAACCGCTTTTTAATGTTTTGAGCTTTCAGAATCTGGCCTTATCTCGGACACAATTTCTCAACGTCAATTTTTGCATTTGTTATAAATCGAAATCATTAATCATTAACATTTTCCCAAATACCTTACTTATGACATTTCACAATCAATGTCACTTTTCTCATTTTTTATATGATAATAAAAAAATCGGAATTCCAAAAAGACTGATTCACATCACTTAATATTAGTAAAAACTGGATTACTTGATTTTTCAATTGTACGAGATTTTATTTCACACAAGTGTACATTGTAATACAAGTGTGGCAAGGGCTTCATTGCAAAACGATACATGAAAGTATCACTGCGCTCGTGTTCCTATCATACGAGTTTTGCAATGAGGCTTGCCACATGTGTGTTACATACTATTTTTTCTACGGTTGTAAAGTTATTTCCCTTAAAGTCTTTCAAAATTTTAAATTTGTGAATATATAATCGAGGCCTGTGGCAAAGTACCATTTTCTGCACTTATTTTGAAGTTAGAAAATTTAAATTTCAACAAAATTGTACAAAAAATTCTTGCCGCACGGTGACCGGCAAAGTGACACTTGCCGCAGTCATTTTAAGGTTAGAAAATTTGACTTTCAACACAATCGGAGAAAAAATATAATTCGCAATTTTTACTCTGTGATCACGTGATGAAAATCCACTCTCACTCCACTCTAGCACCGTGTGTACAAGCCGAACTCAGCTATGACCTTAAAGGTTGCGTGTAAGTACTCCTCATTACTTTAATAAATTGAACCACTGAACTATACTGTAGTATAGTCAGAGAACTTATACCACAGAGAAGCGACAGCAAGGCTTCCTACGTGTACCGGTTTCGTGTGCGCATGTGCCAAATAGGTTATGTAGTTGTCAGTTCCATGTGTTTACATTGCGTCAAAGACGACCCAACCACCATTGGTCTAATTTTCTGGGTTAGAGATCAGTGGTGTATCACTTGCTTTGAAAGTTACCGTCAATCGGGAATATATCTAGTGATTTCTAAAGATTTTTTTTTAATATTTTAAGAGAGAATCTGCGTAATTTAAGTCTGATTAAGTACGTTGATAAAGGTATATTTAGGGAACTTATTTTAATGTAAAAAAAGTAAATTAAAGTGAGCATTATGTTTTTTTTAATATTTTTTAAAGGTGTCCGATATAACATATGATACTGAATTACTTTCAGTGTACATCAAACTTTAAAGTTCTATCAGTGTAAGAGATTGTGTTTGATTAATGTTCAATGTCATTAGAACCGGGTCATAAAATATCAAAAGAACCGCCGATATGATCGCTTCTCTGTGGCATAGTACAATGAAATGAACCTCCGATTAAAGAACTTATATCTAGATACATAATAGCATGAATTTTATGATCCCGAAGGACTCCCAATCTAAGGCACTTCTTCCCATAAGTTGCTGATTGGCCATCGGCGTATTCGCGGCCCCTCGTACACGGTCGGCTTCAGTTCGATTATCATAATCTCAGTTTGACAGTTTTGACAGTATCCGTAATTAATGTTAAGTGTTTTTCGTGTTTTTCGATCAAAATGTGGTGAAGAAGTCTTTTTATTTTAAGTTGTGATTTGCCTAATACCTAAATAATATTCTCTGTTCATATTTAGACAGTTTAGTGACAATTTAGTGCAACATGCAACAGTGCTGTGCCATTTGCAGAAATCGATCGTTTCATAAGTAAGTAGGTCATAGTCGTAACATGATGAGGTTCAGTTTATAGTTTTAATAATAATATTATAAATAATATCCTTCCAATGCATATTTCCCTTGAATAAAACATCTTTACCTATTGTATTTTTTTCAATCTGCGTTAATATTCCTAGAAGTTAACCAATAATTATCACATAAAAGAAGTACAATATTTTACATTTTCCCTTCTACACATACCCGCCTCTGTTGCCTATGGGATGTGATGTTCATCTATCCATGTTAATGGACATATAATGTGACTATGTTAGGAGCAAATAAGGTATACGAAGAAAAGGTAGCCATTATGTATCTAGATATAAGTTCTTTAATCGGAGAAATGAACTGATGGAAATACCTACAAAAGATGGTGAAGGTCACAAAAATTTATCAAGAAACATCAAAGGCGGTGCGGAGAGTGTGGCTTCTGGTAGTTCCTTATTCTGTGTAATGGTCTACTAGTGATATTGCGACAATTTGTTTTTATCATATAGAATAAATAAGGAGTATAAAGCTTATATCCTACAATGAGAAACGGCCGCAAAAGGCGTGGATTGTGATCATACTATCATGAACTACTCGCCAGGTCCTGATTTAAAAAAAGTTTATACAGCATTTGAGGAGATAAATGTTAGTTGACTTTACACATCGACACTACCGCATATATGTGCTGCCACATTCTGCTTCTTATGGCGACTCCTTATTTATTCTACCTCCATGGTTTTGATGACAATATCTGTCAGTGATCTTTCTGAGGAAAAACCAAATATAATTCAATCCAAGTATTATTAGTAATATTTAGTGTTATTAATAATAATATATAAGAGAATATTTAAAAAGGTAAATGTAAGTGACAAGAATAATATCAATTATAGCAAACATTTTCTTTTTCATTTAGGACTGTGTGAAAGGAGTAAACTAGTCAAATATTAAGCCAGCCACTAATTTATACTGTGCATTTGTGAGTAATAGTGTATTATATACAGTTTTTTAAATGGTCAAAGACACTATCTTCAAATCCGAGTATCAAAAAGTCTTGCATTTTGCTCTACAAAATGACAACTTCTGCGTTTTAAATAAAATCTATTTATTTTACAATTTGAATGTCATTAAATAATATTCCAGCTGTTATTTATGAGACACTAAACAAGTTAGTAAGAATATTCAGTATTGTAGAAGGTTATTCTCTGTACATCCTTAGTAACAATTTGCTGTTTTAAATGCTTTTCGTATAGCAAAGATGATATACCTAAACCACTTTTAAATCAAACTAGTTTCGTTATGTCATTCCATAAGTACACACTTAAAAATAATGTTTGAATCAGTGTTGCCAGCGTCAGCCCGTTCGGGCATTTTCTAGCCACTTTTTGCAACTTTTAGCACGTTAACACCACGCTGTGAAATCTAGCTCGTTTTAACAATCGCCGCAGTATCTCCCCCCTGCTCATAAAAAAAAATTTGCCGCAGTTTTTTTCTTCGCTCCGTCGTAGTGTCCCCCCAGCTGATTAACAAGTTCGTCGCAGTGCCTCACCTCCGCTCTTCAAAAAAATTTTGAGTTCCTCCTCCCGGAGCCAGTTTTAGACTGGATCTATCCAGTCTTGTACTTCTAGTTATATACAATTCTCATATTATATTAAAATTTTAAAACAAAATGATATTACATCACATTTTTAGGATTTACTAGAAATAACACCAGTTTATTTGTATTTGAAGAATAAATGGTTTGATGGGGAACTTTAATCTCCTATCCTGGATTAATTCATATAATAAGGAGGTACATCAAACATGCAATGAAATTACTCGTGTGCATATTTATCTTGGGTTTATCAAATAGCTACTCTTTGCAAGTAAGTACAGTCACCTTTTAAACTTATTTATTTCGTATGAACAGAACCACAGTTGATGTCTGTGAATAGTCAGTTCGAGTTCAAAATATTTCATCTTATTTTTCCAGTGCCATTTCTTCATTAAACTGTGGCTATAAGAAAGGTGAACGTTTTTCTGTATTTCGTATTGTGTAATTTGATGAATACTACTCGTACAGAAATAAATAAATTAATAGTTTAAAGAACTAAAAAAACACGCTTTTATAAATACTGCACAAAAAAGCAATAAATAATCATCGCACCTGTTCTCTCTGTCTACCCCGTAAAGGCCTTGGTGTAAGCCGTGTTTGTAATTAAGGATAATAGTGTGAGATCCCAGAGCCGCCAGACCTACGTCATTTTAGCAAAGCTAATATTTTGACAACGAATAGTGTAATATCTAGTTAAGAACGTATGCGTATTTGCTAGCTTGAAAGCGGGGCGCTTTTGCAGAAAACAGGTACAAAAGGTACATACAAATTTTCTCACTTACGTTGAAGTATGATAGCTGATTTATTTTTCAAGTGACACGCTAACGACATGGTGTAAGCGTCAATCTCCGAATCTTAAGGTAGACAGGAGCTTCTAGCCCCCCACTCGAACTATCTTTAAGCTGAATTGGGCCCAGCCCCACACCCCCTCGACGTCACCTGTCTGGTCGTGTGGCTGGCTCCGGGTTGGGCTCCGAGGAGGCACATATTGTACTCTATATGCTGAATAAATACTGTTGATTGATTGATTGATTGATTGATTGGATCTTAAGGTCCAAGGTTCGATCCCTGAGCGTTCTCAGTTTTTTTTTCAAATATACGTACTAAGAAAAAAGTTATGGCCAAAAATAATAAATATTTCCCTAGCGGTTGTCTTTTTCTTGGTAATCGCCACCTTAAGTTAATATTTGTGAAAAAAAAAAGCTGAGAACGCTCAGGTATCGAAACTCGGACCTTAAGATTCAATCAATCAATCAATAACAATTTATTAATAGTTTTAATACATTTATGCACCTCGCCGGAACCTGGTCCGGAGCCAGCCAGACAACTACGTCGCACAGCGTCGTGGTGATTGTAGGGATGGGCGGAGCAGGTCCGGTTTGGCTTAACGACAAATGATATACAGGTTCTGTCTGCTGCAGGCAGACTTAAAAACTAAAATTGACATTAAAAATGTGTCCACAAAGACCTAAAACTAATTAAAAGAAAAACACTATAGAACTATCACTCACTAGACGAAGCACTTATTTAATTTTGGTTGCTGGCACGGGAAAACAGGCTGGCCGATAGGAAAATGTCGTGGAAATTTAAAAGATATGGTGCAAAATATTTTGGTTTTGAAAATTTATTGATCAAGATAGAATTTAGAAACAAAAAGGACAAAATAACAAAAAGGATAAAAACAAATAGAATATATAAAGGGAATGGAGAAAGTTGATTATAGGTTTTAGTAAAGGTTAAAAGTGGGGAAATAAGAAGTTGTATAGGAAAGTGTGGCTAGAGAGGTTGCCGGAAGATAGGCAACGCCTGGTACGGTAGGGGGTGTCGAATATCGAAAAGTATTGCATTATGCTGTCTGATTTGGGTTATGTTGCGGGTTAACGGACTATCGCCCAGTTTGAATTCGTAGAATTTTTGAGAAATTTCTTGGACGTAGTCCGCTAGTGGGGTTATGTCGTGGCAACGATCATATAAATCTCTGAGGGAGGTGTATCTGTCCGAACCAGAGATGAGGCGCTTAAATTTATGTTCGAAAACTCGAAGTTTTCTCATTGTCGTGGCCGGTATGCTGCACCACACCGGCGCCGCGTATGTGATGGCCGGCCTGATCACCATCATGTACAGCAGTTTTTTATTTGTCCTGTTAAGTCCGCTACCCCTGGCTAGAAGCGGACATGAAGTAAACCTTGCCTACCGTCTCGTTCACGTGGGCGTTAAACGTCAGTTCACTCCCAGATACTTCACGCACCGTTTGATTGGAATTTCTTGCCCCCCGATCGAAATTGGCGTTAAGATGCGGTTCTCTGTGAACCGGCGCGTGAAGAGAATCGACTCAGACTTCTCGGTGTTGATCCGAATCTTCCCCTTGTCGTAATACGCCGTGGCACGGGTCATGTGCGCTATCAGTAGCATATTTGCCGCTTGTGCGTTGTGTGAAGGCGCATACATGGCCGTGTCGTCGGCGTACTTGGCAAGGTTCGTATTCGGGAACTCCGGGAAGTCGGAGACGTATAAGTTGTACAGATTCGGTGACAGGCACGACCCCTGGGGGACGCCCGCGAGAATGTGCCGTCTAGTTGATAGTTTATTATTCACACTGACCTGTAGCGATCTACCCGTTAAGAAAGAGTGAATAAGTTTGGTTATGTGTATGGAGAAGTTCAGTACGTTCAGTTTGTGAAGAAGCCCCGGGATCCATACGGTATCGAAGGCCTTCTCAACATCGAGGAGCACCATGACAGTGCTCTTCCCAAGGTTGCATTGCACCTTGACGTCATTCACGATCCTGACAACCTGCTGCACAGTGCTTCTGCCCCTCCTGAAGCCGAACTGGCACTCGTCGTTGATGTGAAGTTCATCCTGAGCAGAGTCTAATCTGATCAGGATGACCTTCTCTATCAACTTGGAGATCGTCGACAGTAACGAGATCGGTCGATAACTGCCGGCGAGCTTCGCGTTCTTTTTCGGCTTCAAGATTGGCACGACCACGGCGCATTTCCACTGGCCTGGCCAGTGTTGCAGTCGCAGGATCGCGTTGACAATGTACGTCAATTGCACAATATCTTTCCTCGGAAGATATTTGAGTAGCTTGTAATCGATAGCGTCCGAACCCGGGGCTTTGTCGTTCGGTAAGGTCTGAACAATGCCGGCCACTTCCGAGGGCTTGGCCATGATCTTCAAAAATTCTCGTTGTGTCAATTGGACGTCATGGCCAATTAGTTCGTTAATGTCAGTTTCAATGCGGTCGTGTTCAACACTGTTTAGTATTTGTACGTTATGTATGTTCGCAAAATGGTGTGCTGAGTCGTTCGCTTTCTGCGAGTCCGTCAAAGCCGTCTGTCCGTTGGCGTTTGTCAGAGCGGGTATGGCCTCCCGCGTACTTTTCATGGCCCTTGCTAGCTTCCACAGCGAGTTGTCCCGAGGATTCAACGCTTCCAGCTTATCCCGCCATTTCCGTTTTTTTGCGGTGTTGATGGCGATCCTGATCTGCCGTTGTAGCCTGCCCATCTCGGCCTTGGCGTCGACATCGCGATTTCGCTGCCAAAGTCGTCTCAGTCTGTTTTTCTCTCAAATGTCTTGTTTGACCGCTGCGTCGAGTCGGTCTTTGTATGGATTTATCGTTATCGTTGTAGCAACACTCTGTTTGGCGTCCTGCAGTACCCTTGTGAACTCGTCCATTACATTTTCCAGTTCGGCGGCTGTGGTGATGTTGTTTGCAAGTGTTAAGTGTATGTTAATATGTGTCTTGTAGAGACGCCAGTTGGCGTCCCTATAAGAAGTAACTTTTCGTGTCATGTCTTCCCTCGACATATTTGTCAACTCTAAGATTCGGAGGTTGGCGCTTACACCATGTCGTTAGCCTGTCACTTAATAAATAAATCAACTATAATACTTTAACGTAGGAGAGAAAAATTTTTATGTACCTTTTGTACCTGTTTTCTGCAAAAGCGCCCCGCTTTCAAGCTAGCAAATACGCATACGTTCTTAACTAGATATTACACTATTCGTTGTCAAAATATTAGCTTTGCTAAAATGACGTCGGTCTGGCGGCTCTGGGATCTTGGACTATAATATTTTAGTATAAGCGTGGGGTGCTTTTCGAACGCTATTTTGAACAGGTTCGGTAATTAAAACACTGGAAATCTTTAGATTAGATTAGATTAAATGAAAAGCGCCCCACGCTTTTATACTCAAATATCATATCATATAATAACAGGTTCAATGATTATTTTTTGCTTTTTAGTGCAGTATTTATAAAAGCGTGTTTTTTTAGTACGTTAAACTATTAATTTATTTTTTTTTACTTTTTAATTTTGTATTCAAGGAGAGAATTTTTTCACTTTGGACATTTATGTAAAGAATTCGACTAAATAATTAATTTGTGACCTCGAAAATCCCCAGATATCGATTTCATGCGAATCAGGCCATAAATTACAAAGCTTATCTTCCATTTTGACGCCACCATTTTGAATTGCGAAATTTGGACTGGATAATTGTAATTTGCAACCTCGATAATCTACAGATACCGATTTTCAGTCGAATCCGATGATAATTGATAAAACCTATCCGCCGTGTTGACGCCGCCATTTTGAATTTTCAAGTTTTGATCACATATTTGTTTTCTACTTATCAAGGGGGTTGTAAAGAAAATGATAATCCGCCATCTTGGGGCGGCGGCCATTTTGAACATATGATATTGAGCATACTATATTGTATTGTTATCAGAGCTACACACAACTGCCAAGTTTAATGATGATAAAACAATTAAAGGTGGGTGAAATTCAGTTCCTTAGACTTTTTACTTACATACATACATACATAGATAGTTACAAGTCGACCTAATAAAAGCATGTTACAAAGCTCAAATTTTAGGTAATTTTATCAGCTTTAAAATTTTTAAATGGTGATTTACAGAGCTGTTCCAATCAATCAATCAAAACTAATTCATTTAAAATTAAATTACAACATTTTACCCCCATACAGTCGTTCCGTAGCCAATCAGACATACATGGTGTAAATAGTTGTGCAAACTGAAGGACTGGATGGAATGAGGTCGGATAAAGCTGTAACAGACCCGAAAAGTAATATCGGGTGCCCCATTATATTTTGACCCTTTTTAAACCTATATACCTTTAGGACTAGAGGTAATGAAATGTGGTTTTCGCCAGTCTTCTTCTAATTTTGATAAGTTATTTCCTGAGTATCCGTCTTTTTTTGCTCATCTCCGGTTAACCGGAAATGATAGCTTATTTTCGGCTATAGGGTATATTTTTCCACAGTTGGAAAGCCCATTGTTTCCCCTTTCCAAAAAGTCCATATTTGTCATGAAAATTATACAGAGTGATGGTTTTATAAGCTTTTAAAGTGAACACTGCATTTTATCGAAATGCTACGAAAAAAATGATTCGAGAAGTAGACTATGGAAATAAAAGACAACATCACTTGGAAATTTCTATACCATTTTCTAATTGAATTTTTTATTGGAGGTTCCTTGTTAAACATAGTTCTAAATCTTCTTTGTGTTGTTTTGTAAGATTTAGTTTCGGCAAAAAAGATTACACACTTGGCTTATTCACTTAAAGTAAGCATTTTTTTTAAAGTAACTCAAGTACCCGAGTTGTCAATAAACTAATTTGACGTTTACAAGTGATGTTGTCTTTTATTTCCATAGTCTGCTTTGTGAATCATTATTTTTTTCATAGCATTTCGATAAAATGCAGTAATCTCTTTAAAAGCTTAAGAACCATCACTCTATAAAATTTCCACAACAAATATAGATTTTTTGGAAAGGGGAAACATTGGACTTTCCAACTGTGGATATATAGGGTGTCCATTTGAAATAACAAAGTTGCCCTATCCCCGAAAATACGCTATGTCATTTTTTGGTCAAACCGGAAGTGAGCAAAAAAAGACGGATACTCAGAAAACCACTTATCAAAATTAAAAGACTGGCGAAAACCGCATTTCATTACCTCAACTAATTCAAAAGATATATAGGTTTAAAAAGGGTCAAAATATAATGGAGCACCCTATATAACTCCTAGTCACAGGCGGCAACATAAATATTAATTAAAATTAAACAAAGAGATTACTTAAAATACTTAGAGATTGGTAAAATGTGGTAGTGCTCAATGTATTTACTCGTCGAAACATGCTCAAGAACTTTTTACACTGAAGACCAGTCTATGCATTATGGTGTAAGGTATATCTTGACTGTCATTACATTTAAAATATGGCGAATTGCGTGGACTTCAAGTTTCTACAGTTCCTGCATTTACAAAAAATAAATTAGGAAAAGAAAAAATTAGAAAACGAAGAAGCATCAAACAGAAACGAGGAAGAGGACAGATCGGCAGTTATAAATCGGAAAATGTGCGTGATAGATTTCATAGTACACAGAAAAGGGGATGTGGCTAAATAGGTTGTCGAAAGATAGGTAACGCCTAATATGGTTATTTGTATTTTACGCGAAGAGGCGCATTATGCTCCCTAATTTGAGTAATATTGTTTGTAAGTTTGTATATTGTTTTTCTTGACTGCCATTACATTTAAAATATGGTGAATTGCGTGGACTTCAAGTTTCTGCAGTTTCTGCATTTACAAAAAATAAATTAGGAAAAGAAAAAATTAGAAAACGAAGAAGCATCAAACAGAAACGAGGAAGAGGACAGATCGGCAGTTATAAATCGGAAAATGTGCGTGATAGATTTCATAGTACACAGAAAAGGGGATGTGGCTAAATAGATTGTCGAAAGATAGGCAACGCCTAATATGGTTATTTGTATTTTACGCGAAGAGGCGCATTATGCTCCCTAATTTGAGTAATATTGTTTGTAAGTTTGTATATTGTTTTTCTTGACTGCCATTACATTTAAAATATGGTGAATTGCGTGGACTTCAAGTTTCTGCAGTTTCTGCATTTACAAAAAATAAATTAGGAAAAGAAAAAATTAGAAAACGAAGAAGCATCAAACAGAAACGAGGAAGAGGACAGATCGGCAGTTATAAATCGGAAAATGTGCGTGATAGATTTCATAGTACACAGAAAAGGGGATGTGGCTAAATAGATTGTCGAAAGATAGGCAACGCCTAATATGGTTATTTGTATTTTACCGAAAAGGCGCATTATGCTCCCTAATTTGAGTAATATTGTTTGTAAGCGGGTTATCATCACCAAGTTTGAACCGTAGAATTTTTAAGATGTAACTAACGTCAACTGAAAAGGAATAAAACTAAACGCCTATGTTGTGTGCAGATAATAATTTTAGGAGAATAGCCATATTTATGACTAAGCAATCGTGTTATAGCAGATTGAAAGAGGAATAGGAAATATTGTGTATTCGGATAATGTTCATCAGAAATGTTAAATTTTAGAAAATTGTGTGTCAAGATGGGAATACCTCTAACAAGACTGTCTTGCCCAAAGATCGCAAAGTATCTGGAAGGATCAGGAGTGAAGTAGTTCATCCTCATGTATATCCGTTTCAAGTACGTCTACGGATTTACAAATACTACGTCCAAATGTGTAGTGGTACTTTGATATCACCCTCTTGGGTGCTTACAGCTGCCCATTGCCTACATATGTAAGTAAATTTAAAGTTATCGAATAATAATGCATGATTCTGCGCGAGGGAAAGGGCATAGCAGGATAAGCATGTGTTAGGTGCCCCCGCACCAATCGGGTCGAAATTTTTAGCACAAGTTGATAGTAGTGTTAGATGAAATTTCCCAAAATATTATTTTTGGAAAACCATTTTTACGGGAGTTATGGGGGTAAAAAGAAAAATGGAAAAAAAAATTTTCTCGAGAACGGATAAACCGATTTTCATGAAAAAATATATGTTATGGCTTTTGATGGTGCAAATGTGGGAAAAAATTATTGAGTCCATTTGTCGAAAAAAAGTGGTGAAAAAATTTTTCCAAAATAAAAATAAAATTTTTTTAGGGGATGTTCTAGAAGCACACCCACCAGTTTCTTTCAAATAAATGCTTATATGCCCCTTTAAAACATATCCAATTTTCATAGCGATTGGAAGGGTAGAACATACTCAAAATTGATAATCATTGGCAGACTGCGGGCGGCGCGTAGTCTATGTAATAAAGCATTATAAAACGACTTTTTTGTAAATATTTCGTACAAAGACGAGATTACCTTCTCCCCCTCGTTTTCGAGGGTGCTGAACACGATGCAAGTGGTGGGAAAAGTTTTTGACCGCCGCAACCCTCTGCAACTTTTTTGAAAAAATTTTTCAAAATAATTTTTTTTTTATGGGATGTTCTCGAAGAATGAAGACTAAGAGAAGTCTCATCAATATAGAGTAACCTGATTCGTGAGAGGTAAGAAGACTCACGCAAAAAAGTCAGCCCGAATTGTGAGAGGCAAGGGGACTCATAATAACCAAGCACCTCGACTAATGAGAGGCAAGGGAACTTAAAATAAACAAGCGCCCCGACTAGTTAGAGGCAAGGAGACTCACGATAAATAAACACTCCGACTCGTGAGAGGCAAGGAGACTCACAATAAACAGGCACCTTCACTAGTGAAAGGCACTGTAACCTCCTCGTAGTGGACTTTGAAAACTAGTTCTTTCGTAGGCTGACTGCAGATGTCATCATTGCAAAATCTTCATATTTTCAAACTAGATTTTGTTTGACCCCACAGTTGACTCAGAGAATTTTTGCGCCACGCTTCTTGAAGTTTGATACTGATTTAAATAAATAAATAAAGGCAGAAATAGTGGAGGGAGAAGTTTTTGACCGCCACAACTTCCTAAAACGGCCACCCCTCTTATGTTTTCTATACGAGTCTGGGGAGTGATTTATCAACAGGTTATACTTGAAATATCATGGAAGATGGTTAAAAAGTAAGTTGAGTCCAGACAGCAGGCCAGGGGGTTAATTAAACCCTTCCGAGGAGTGGAAAATCATTTTTATTTATCAAATAATTCGGGTTCAAACGCGTTTCCCCCGTTTTTGGGGTCGCTGATCATGGGAAAAATATTCATTTTTAGCTCCAACCCCTCTTTATCTCTCAAACGTTGAGTGAGGGGTGATTTCTGCCCGTTTGAGGAGGTTGGAGCTAAAAATGAATATTTTTCCCGTGACCAGCGACCCCGAAAATGGAGTATACGCATTTGAACCGAATCATTTGAAAAAAAACTACTCGGGAGGGTTTAATCAACCCCCTAGGCCTGCTGTCTGGACTCCACTTACTCTATAACTCCCTTCCATATTATTGCAAGTATATCCCGTCGATAAATCACTCCCCAAACCCGTTTATATATGAAAACATAAAGGAATCCATAAGAGGATTGGCCATTTCAGGAGGTTGCGGCGGTCAAAAACTCCTCCCAACACCTGCAACGTGTTCAGCACCCTCGAAAACGAGGGGGGGGGAAGGTAATCTCGTCTTTGTACGAAATATTTACAAAGAAGTCGTCTTATAATGCTTCATTACATAGACTACGCGCCGCCCGCAGTCTGGCAATGATTATCAATTTTGAGTATGTTGTACCCTTCCGATCGCTTTGAAAATTGGATATGTTTTAAAGGGGCATATGATGGTGTGCCTCTAGAACATCCCCTAAAAAAAAAATTTTTTATTTTGAAAAAAAATTTTTCACCACTTTTTTTCGACAAATGGACTCAATAATTTTTTCCCACATTTGCACCATCAGAAGCCATAACATATATTTTTTTCATGAAAATCGGTTTATCCGCTCTCGAGAAAAATTTTTTTTCCATTTTTCTTTTTACCCCCATAACTCCCGTAAAAATGGTTTTCCAAAAATAATATTTTGGGAAATTTCATCTAACACTACTATCAACTTGTGCTAAAAATTTCGACCGGATTGGTGCGGGGGCACCTAACACATGCTTATCCTGCTATACCCTTTATCTCTTGAATAATGTTGGCGAATTAAACAAAATAACCCAGTCACTTTATACAAAAAAGGGCCAAACCTCTAAAAAAATCCAAACGAAGATTATCCAGCGGGATTCTCTTTATTTGGCGTCACAAATAATTTCTCAAAAGTTGGAGAAAGTCAAAGGTCATTTTTCTTAAATATCTCGTAAATTATCGGTTTTTTGTTAATTTTGGTTATTATAAAATTTGTTCGTGAGATAAATCTGTATAAAAAAAGGTTATATACAAATACAATTTACGTGGAACCAATAGGTTTCAAGATATTGGGCTGAGAAACTTCGGAGCAAAGTACATGCGCTACTATTCTACACGTATAATAATAATAATAATAATAATAGTATATTTACGAAAAAAGAAAATATAAATACAAAATACAAATACAGATACAAATACAAATAGATCAATAAACTTTACTAAAAAAAAAAATAAATAAGTACTAATAAATCAATCTGATTTCCTATTAATCTTAGTAATGTAATAATACACAATTGTAAATATACTGAAATACTCACTGAAGTATTTGAAATACTTGTTCGTGAGGATGTACAAAGTACAAAACAAAAGGTGTAAAATAAAAACGGTAGTAGTAACATTGGAGTAGGTAACTCAAGGTATCTTAATTTTAATTATTACTAATACTGACTTGTATTAAACAAGGGATAAGTAACCATTATTAAGACAAGGTAAATAAAGTTCTGTAGAAAAGAAAACGGAATATCGGTTAGAGATTTAATTTTATTTAATAATAATAAACATAAACAGTATCACGGTGTAGAAATCAATTTTTAATTATACTCTCTATTGCACTATTTTGCATTGAGAACAACCACATCTTTAATTTGTTTTTAAATATTTTTATATTGTTTATGTGTTTTAGATTATCGGGTATAATATCATATAATTTGGGACCGAGGTAAGTATGGTTTTTCTGTCCTATTGCTTTTTTAGTTATAGGCTTTTCTGTAATTTTCAATTTATGTCTGGTCTTGTAAATGTGCTGGTTGAAATTAATATTATGTTCATTTTTTTTTAGGTGAACCAGTAGTGCAACGCAATATAATTTTCTGATGGTAAATACTTTGGATTCTTCAAAAAGAGCTTCTGAAGGGTAAGTGTATTCTTTATTGAATATAATTTTTAAGATCCATTTTTGTATTACCTCTAGTTTTTTTAGATACGTGCCTACCACATTTCCCCAAGCTATTATTCCATAAGATAGTTGTGATTGCACTAATGCGAAATATAGGATTTTGAATTCTTTTATATTTAAGTAGTTTTTCAGGTGTTTAAAATTTGACAGAAGATATCTTATTTTGTTAATAATGTTATTTATTTGCAGATCCCATTTCAGATGTCTGTCTATGATTACGCCCAAATATGTCATTGACGGCCGTATTCACCATTGTCTGTTAAATTAGTATCAGGGAGTTAAGTCCCCAACAGTCTGATAAAGTTACTATTCGGTATTCACCATAGATGATTAGGGCTTAACAGTCAGTTAAATCCTCTGTTAAGTTAACAGGAGAAATTCGAGCTGTTAAACCTTAACAGACTGATATCGATACGTCAACTGTCAAATAATCCTTGTTTATATATATATAAAAAAAAAACATTTTTTAAATAAAAATGGAAAGAATATAGTTGAATTCAATAGCTTTTTAAATTCATCTTCGGACGACAGCGATGATCAAATCAGACGGCCAAGAATTATAAAGCAACATAATAATTTCATAAACGAATTAGATGACCTGAACTTTAAAAAAAGATTTAGGATGAACAAAGATACTGTAGTAGGAATCTCTAACATGTTGGATGGACAAGAAAAATAACCCGGTATCGAAGTTGATTCAACAACTTTTAATTTGCCTACGGTTCTACGCAACAGGGACATTTCAAATGAATATTAGAGATCATTTCAATGTATCTCAGTCAACGGTATCCCGGATTGTGCATCTTTTCTTTTTTAAATATCTATTGAACACAACATTTTTGCATGTATAAAATAAAAAACTTATTATTTTGTAGTAAATGAGCTTGACTCAATGGCGACTGTTCACGTAAATAAAAAAGTAAATATAAAAAAAAACTGATAAGGCACGAAAATAAAATCTGAATATTCAAGAGAGAATTGTGACAGTTTTTTAGGTTACATAATAATGGTGACATTAGCTACAACAAAAAACTACCAACATATTTCTGGTAACTTTCATTTAACTGCCTGTTTACTATCAGCGGTCTGAAATGTGATGGTGAATAGGGTATTTCTTTGTCAGGCTGTTAATCTTTATCTCTCTGTTTGTTATCAAGCTGTTAAGGTGAAAATGGTGAATATGGCTGTGAATCAGCCTCTGTTATGTTAATATTAGCATTTATTTTGAGGGTGTATAGTGTGTATATAGATAACAAGACCTATGTATACATAGGAACATCGTTTATGCACATATACTCGCATAATTTCTGTCTGAGATATCCAGTTGTGTCTCAATACGATGTCTCAGGATACAACCCTTGATGCGATGAAGAAGCCGACCTCATTTCGTTATTTTCCGCTGGGATGATTGTTGATGAATTTGAAAATATTGAAGAAGTGGAAATAGAAGAGATAGACGGAGACAAAGAAGAAGAAGTCACCAAAGACGAACAATAATCAACAAAATTATAATATAACTTAAAACCCATGGATTTGGCCTACAGGGGACACCATGTAAAAAAAATTCGCCTTGCATTCTACTTCAAAGGTGGTGCGGAAATGAATACAGCGCAATGCCCGAGTTTTCTCAGCTCTATTCTCAAAAACTATTGGATCAACGTAAATTTTGTATAGGCTTTTTTTTATGCAGATTTATCTCACGAACAAATGTTATAATAACCAACATTAACGAGATAATTGAATATAGATAATTTACGAGATATTTGAGAAAAGCTGATTTTCGTGACCTTTGTAACGAAGCAAATTCCGGGGCCCAAATAAGTACTCTGTTTTTACATATTATAAATATTGTTATTGAATTTTTTATTGCTTAGTTAAACCCAGCTGGCTACGAAAACAATTTATTACCTCGTAAAACTACATTTCCGCGCTAGACTCCCATCATCACAGCGCCAAGAGACCGTACTAAGCTCGCGCTCCCTGCGGTGTCAGTCAGTCGATTCGAAGCAGTTACAGCGAGCAGAGGTGCCCTACCAAGTGACCAGCCGTTAAACGTAAGTGAATATTTCCGTAAAATTATTGTCCAACTTTTCGGACTTTGCCAATATTTCTTAAAAAAAACCGCTGCCCAAGGAATCACTACTTCCACATCCAGATTCTCTATCCAAGTCACTCACAACGAAAAAACTTTGTATGTGGAAATAATTGTTTACGGAACTTTAATAACATAATATTTGAAATCTTCTACCCCAAAAACCCATAAAACGATACCCCACATCGGTAGTGAAGTAGAAGTGGGATAGTGGGGGTGGATGAAGTAAAAAATATTTTGATGGTTCTTGGTTCTTGTACATACAATAAATCACAATTTTTTTTCATCCCCTTCAATAATGGGGTGGTAATGGTGGCTAATGCCAAAAATTTTTTTGAGACCTTATCTTCTCTTGTATATACTAAATACCATTTTTATGGACTCTTACCTGCTTGATTTACCCATTTACCCCAAATTTACCCCCCCAACCCTTCGACGGAAAAAGATGAAAATATAATCTAGTTCTAGATCTCGTTAAAGTACATATGTGTCCCAAATTTCAAGACAATGTATTAAACGGTTCCAGAGTAAACGTGCGCACAAAAAAAGTTACAGACAGACCGACAGATCGACCGACAGAAATTTTTTTTCGCTCAAACTTAAAATTTTGACGTTTCATGCATTTAAGTCTGTTTGAACAATAAAAATTTTTAAAAACTTTTTTTGTCGTTACTATACTTCCACTGGATGTGAAAGTAATATACCATTTTACGAAACTGTACTAAGTCAGCAAAACCAATTGTGACGAGAATTTTACAAGTGCCGACTACGCCACTCATTACCTACGCGCATCATTTCTCCCACTTTCCGCCGAGAGAAGGGATACGAGCTAGTTACCTATTGAGAACAGAACCGGCAAGTCAGTTCCTCACGAGCTCCGCTGGCACCTAGACGTGCCAAGGAAGGATTCCCGAACCGAGTGAGTGTGACATGACCGAAACTAGCATCATCCATACCGCGTAGTACCGGACTACGCCAACACCAGAGCGTAGCAAGAACAGAGTTTCCCCCACTCTAGCTTGGATTTTTCTGTTCTGGAGCCCGTCCAAACCGCTACTAGGGAAGTCATTCTGTAAGCAGCACCGAAGCTAACCGGACGTGCCAGGAGCAACCAAGGAGTTTAAGTAAGGATAATAGTGGTATTTGCCAAGTCTGACACATACAGTAGCCATTTTTATTGTTGCATTAATTGTTGTTTGCTTGCTCCTTCCTGGTATCTAACGACTGTACATAACCTAACCGCTTCCGCCACCTGCACTGTGATAACCGTCACCTTGTCACGTCGCGCCGTCAACCGTTCATCGCCGCCATTATCCCGAATTCACGTCATACCGCCGCTTTGCTTCTGCCTGCTAAAAGTAACATCACCGTAACGTCACCGTAGCGTCACCTTAACATCACCGTAACAACGTCGTAGCATCACCGTGACCATTATAGCCTGGGTCTTGTCATGTATATATTGGAAGATTTAGTGTAAATAGTTTAGAGTTGGTATTGTAGAATATAGGAAATAACTAGATATTGATTACAGACTTGTGCGTTTTACTGTGTGTGTGTGTGAAAATCTAATTTTCCCTATTTTTGATTCACTGGAATTTACCGTATCTCCACTGTAGTTACTCCAGCCCTACTTTACAGGCTGTTTGAGGGACGTGGCGTTTCCCCACGTAATATAGGAAACTGGCGCCCGAGCAATCGCACCGTACATACCGCTGTTGCTAAGGTGCCAAAAGTGTCACACCTTTGACCTTCTGTAACCTTTGTAGCCATCCAGTTGGCTTTATGGACTTCTGAGAAATTATTTGTGATGCCAAAATAAAAAGAATCCCGCTGGAAAATCTTCGATTGGATTTTTTTAGAGGTTCATGTATAAAGTGATTGGGCTAAACAAGTGGCACTTGGCACAAAGACAAGGTGACAAAGGAGATTTTCTTGGAATTTGTCCATTTTCTGATGAGTCATCTTTATCCACCAAGCGACAACTGGTGTACCTACGAAAGTATTGAGTAGAATTGGATATTTTTTTGATCTCCCTTATATGCAGTGTAACACACTTAAGATGAAGACACCCTTATAACTGTTTTACTATTTTATTCCAATTTAAATCAAATTTTACTCAAGTATAGAACAAATGAGGATCTACTTATGAGATAAAAATATTCGCTTCCTCCAAGTGCAAAGCCACCTACTGTACCAAAATATGCGGAATAAAAATTATATTAGGCATTATTTTATCGGAAAATTTTGTTAATGAAACTTGTTCAGAATTATCCAAAAACCTTATGTCCAAAATTTAATCAAAATTAGAAAATTGAAAAATTTTAATTTTAAAAGTAATTAAAAAAAAACTTCAAATTGCTTGACAACTACCTGGCAGCTTTTTTTCTCTTCTATACAGGATGATCTACCATGATATGCGGAAAATTTATCAGTAGGTTGTCCCCACCGAAAGGAGATAAAAAAATGAAAAATTTTTAAAAATGACCAAAAAAATTACGTTATTTTTTGTATAAATGCCCCGCCAATGACTTTAATCAATCTGACGCAACGCGGTACAACCATATCACTTTATCAGACTTGGGATTGACACTACTGACAGCAAAGCTGGAGAGGGTAGAAGTGACTTTTTGGTTTTAATCAAATCACACTAAAAAAATAGCGAAATAAATCGAAAAGACATTTACCCTATGCTAGTGAACTCTACAACGAGAGATATTTACTTAAACCCGTCAATAACACAAGAACACCAACTTCGGCGGTGTGTCTGCCGGTATCCTGATTGTTCGACCGAAAGCAAAAACCAACACTTTGACCACACCCGCCGGCTTCTCTTTTTATGCCATTAAGGAAATGTAAACATCTCCAATATGCTGTTTCACAAGTAAGTTCGTCTCCCTATTACTGGCCTAGACAATAATAGTAGTGTATCTTCGTAAGTTTTAACCATTTTTAATGTACTAAATTACCTCGGAGCACTTCTACACCATTTTATTTTCCGCTGTTACAAACTACCCCCTCGGAAAGGGGTGGTTTGGGTAGTCGTGGACCTCACACGCTTATTTAAGAGGCTGGTGCGTAGCCCTGACAATTTGTACAGTGCTGCCGGCTCAATTCCGTGGTAGTTGAAAAACCCAGGTTTACCTAGGAACGGTCACGTCACTATTAAATAAAACACACAAGTCTTGGATTACTAATTTACTGCGGTAAAAATGTTGCGCTGACCACCCAAAATTTACATTTGACAAGAAACCGGAGGAAACAGCTGGTTTCCCCGGACCAATTCGATCATATAATTAAATTTACATATATAGATAGATAGATAGGTAGATAGATAGATAGATAGAAAGAAATAAAGAGGAGACTCCGAAAAAAGATCAAGGCAGCTAAAAGAGCGAGTTGGAAAAAGCTCTGTGATGAAGTAGACTGTGATATCTGGGGAGTAGGTTATAATATCGTCATGAAAAAGATGATCGGCTTCCCTCCCAGACTGCAAATGGCCATACAAACCGTAGAATTGGTAGTAGACCACCTTTTCCCCGAGCATGACCAAGTGATATTTGACTGTGATAGAACTGTGATATTTACAAATTTTAGTTTAGACGAATTAAGTGTTGCGTATAACAAAATGAAAGAGAATAAGGCACCCGGACCGGGAAACATTCCACCGGAAATAATCAAAGAAGTTGCTAAGAATAAGCCCAAATATGTATTGGCAGTCTACAATGACCTGGCCAACAGAGCAATCTTCCCATCAGAGTGGAAGCGTGCCAGACTGCTGCTACTAAGAAAAGGAGATAAACCAATTGACAACCCGGCTTCTTATAGACCGATATGTCTATTGGATGTGGAAGGAAAACTCTACGAATATTTGATATTAGGTAGACTAAATGGCGAACTCATACGCACCGGCGGCCTGTCGGAACACCAATACGGCTTCAGAGAAGGACGACAAACGGTGGATGCCATTAACGAGGTATTAAGAATCGCTCGGGAAGCGGAGGCCAACTACTCATGCCCACATCGGAGACTATGCGCAGTCATAACGCTGGATGTTAAGAATGCCTTCAATAGCGCATCTTGGCAAAACATATTGGTGGAATTAAGAATGAGGGAAATAGACGAGAGCATCATAAACGTTATAGCATCTTACCTGTCTGAAAGAAAAATAATACTGGAGGCGGAAGACGCAACAAAGACAAGAGAAATAAATAGCGGTGTTCCGCAAGGCTCAGTATTGGGTCCGACACTGTGGAACGTCATGTATGACGGACTGCTAAGGCTGGAACAACCCGAAGGAGTTACCCTAATAGGTTTCGCCGACGACGTGGCTATGGTTGTAGTCGCCAAAGGTGAGGAGATACTAATGAATACTGCGAACACTGCACTGCAACGAGTTTCCAACTGGATGGCCAGAAAAAGACTCCAACTAGCACCAGAAAAGACGGAGGCCGCCCTCCTAACAACAAAAAGGAAAATATCCCCGATACACTTCAATGTCCAGGGTATAACAGTGACTCCATCAAAGGCAATAAAGTATCTAGGAGTTTGGTTAGATACGAAGCTGACGTTTGCCGAACAAATAGCAAAAACGACCCAGAAGGCAGAAAAGACGATAACAGCTTTGGCTAGTCTTATGCCAAACATCGGAGGGCCCAGATCATCCAAGAGAAGACTGATGTCAAGTGTAATCCATTCCCAGATGCTTTACGCCGCTCCAGCGTGGTACAAGGTGACAGAAAATAAGAAACTGATAACAAGACTGTCAAGCGTACAGCGCAAAATGTCCATAAGGATTTGTTCTGCATACAGGACCATTTCGACCGAGGGGGTAGGGGTTATAGCAGGAGTTCCTCCAATAGAATTCCTGATACTGGAAAGGAAGGAAAAATACACAGGGTTAGATGGAGTGACTGCAAGAGCCAACCTTATGTCTAGGTGGCAAAACAAGTGGAGGCAAGGAAGGCATGGGCGGTGGACATTCAACTTGATACCCGACATCGAGGCGTGGATTGACAGGCCATACGGGGAAGTAGATTACTACCTGACACAAGCGCTATCCGGTCATGGCTGCTTTAGGAAATACTTGTACGACCGCCGGAGGGCGGAAACAGACAACTGTCCCTATTGCAGTGAGCAAGACGACGTTGAGCATACCCTGTTCCAATGCCCAAATTGGAATGAGGTCCGAGAAAACTACAGCCGAGAAAGAGAAAGACCTTTTAATGCAGCAAACATGATGGCCGACCTCAAATCGACAGAGGAAAATTGGAAATGCGCCTATATAGCAGTAAGAAAGATTATCGAAAATAAGGAAAGAGATGAGAGGCAGGTATGATGAAGTCCAAGAAATCTAGACAGCTCTCCCACCGAAGTAATGCGCAAGCGGTTCCAGTGGGAAAAGCGAGACGAAGGGGGAGGGGTTTTAGTCGGTAAGAATCCGGCACAACGTCTATGCAAGATTTCCCCTCCTCCGAAAAAAAAAAAAAAAAAAAAAAAAAAAAGATAGATAGATAGATAGATAATTTATTAACCACAAGATGATACAGTTACTGTACATATGGCAAGTCAATTCAGAATAACATTTAAAAATTAAAAAATACAAGTCAATAAATAAACAAATACAATATACATATATATATATAAAATACTTATAATAAAGATAAGTAAATAATCACCGCTCACGCCCAAATTTAATGAGAGACATGTAATTAGTTATAAATATTTATATTGTTAAATGGAATGAAGAAGAGAAAAAAAACAATAATAAAAATAATCTTCAAGCAAGGTATAAACTGTATTAGTTTCTATAGAGAAATTCTTGTAAATTATAGTACCCATTTTCAAGGAGAAAATTTTTTGTTTCCTTCACTAATTTATGACAATTTTTTATGCTGCGAATTTCATTTGGTAAAGCGTTGTAACAAATTATACAATTATAATAAAAACAATGTTTGAAGTTACTAGTTTTGTGGTTGGGAATAGAAATAAGGTCACCATGTCTAGTGTTGTAGTTATGACTTGAAGACAACGTTGTGAACTTGTCTTTAAGTTTAATGAACAATGTGACGCATTTTAAAATAAATATGCTAGGAATAGTTAAAAATTTTTTTTGTTTAAAAATTTCTCTACAACTTTCCCTATATTTCAACCCAAATATAAGTCTCACAATTCTTTTTTGTGCTATAAATACTCTGTTCATTTCAATTGCACTACCCCAAGATATAATACTGTATGAGATACATGAATAGCATAAAGAGTAATAGACGTCCAAGAGTACCTGCTCATTCATCGAATTTTTGAGCTGGAGGATAGCAAAAAATCCCTTATTGAGCTGCTTGCAGACATGCTCAATTTGAGAGCTCCATGACAATCTTTTGTCCAAGTAGGTACCTAAAAACTTAACATCATTTGCAAACTTTATATTTATCATAGATAGCAGGTCCTCTTGGAGGTGAAGTGGAGGTTTTTGTAGGTGAAAGTTTAAACAGACAGTTTTTTTGTTGTTAAATATTAACTTATTTCTATCACACCATATATTTAATTCTTCTACAACTATCTTTGCCACAATCTGAATTTCCTCGGGAGTTTTTGCTGAAACAGTTATTGTCATATCATCTGCAAACATTGTGACTTTACCATTTGTAATGTTAAATGGAAGGTCATTCACATATAAACCAAACAACAGTGGGCCGAGAACTGAACCTTGGGGAACGCCCAATTTAACATCATGAATTTTTGAGGTATTGTCTGACAACTTTACAACCATTTTCCGACCACTAAGATAAGATTTGATCCAACTTAAAGGAGAATTTCTGATACCTATATTATATAATTTTTCTATAAGAAACTGATGATTCACAGTGTCAAATGCTGCAGATAGATCGAAGAATAGAGAAACAACATACTGGCCTCTATCAAAATTGGAATATACATATTCCATTAAGTGACAGCATGCTGTTTCTGTGGATTTATGCTTCCTGAAACCGTGTTGAGAGTCCGTTAGGATTTTATATCTCTCTAAAAAATTTTCAATTCTATTATAGACCACTCTTTCTAAAATTTTTGATAATATACTTAGAATTGATATTTGTCTGTAATTTTCAATACTCATTGAATCATCTTTTTTATGTAAAGGTAAAACCGATGCCATTTTTAATACGTCAGGAAATTTACCTGCTTCTAACGATAAATTAAATAGATATACCAAATATTGTATTATATTATTACTAATGTGTTTTAGTACATGAGTTGTTATCTCATCGAAACCACTAGATTTTGTATTTTTTAAGGAATCTATAATATTTTTAATTTCAAGTTCAGTGACAGGCTCAAAGAAAATTGAATTTACAGTTCTATTCATTAGAGTACAAGGTAGTACTAAGTTGGAACCAAAATGATTTAGTAGTTTTTTTTCGGCTAGTGTAGAAAAATGATCTGCAAATAAGTCAGCAATTAGATTTGGATCTGTTATTTCAGTATTATCAAAATTTAACACAATTTTACTGTTATTGATTTTATTTCTGCCAAGTTTTTCATTTATAATTTTCCATGTTTCTTTGGGTTTATTATTTGAGTTTATTATTTTATTTCTATAATATTGTGTTTTGGCTTCTTTTATTTTTTTTCTATATTCCTGTTTCCTCTTATTATATGTTGTTTTTGCGTCTTCATTGTTGCCTTGGTTGATATAATAATACATATCTTTTAGTTGTTTGCTTTCAAGAACCAGCTCTGTGGATAACCAGCCATTTTTAGATTTTTCTACATTATGTTTTTTATAAGTTTTGATAGGACAACTAACATTGAGACACCGGGCTATATTTTCTAAAAATAATCTGAAAGCATCATTGAGATCTAAATACAATAGACCTGTCCAATCAGTCCTACTTAGATGGTAGTTCAACTCATTGAGATTATTTTCAGTAAATAATCTGGTGCTCACTTGCGTAGGATTTACTAAATTTTTTCTATAATCTTTCATTGAAATTGAAACATGTGCAAAGTGATCGGCAATGTTGGGATTCGTTACTTTACATTTTAACATTTCAAATGGTATATTTGTGGCTACATAATCGATACAACTGGATGATGTCTGGCCTTTTCTGTTCGTAAATACTCGAGTGGGTACATTTGTTACAACGCTCAATTCAAAAGAGTCAAGAGTATCAATTAATATCTTTGTACTTAATACTTTATTATTAAAATCTAAATTTAAGTCTCCGCATAATATAATATAGTCTGATTTTGCCACAGCAATAGTTAAGGCCTCCGATAATTTAGATACTAAAACATTTATGTCGCCAGTTGGCGGTCGATATAACGTAATTAATACAATTTTCACTTTATTAGAAGTGTGATATAGTACACTACATAATTCAATTTGTAATTCTACTGATAATTTATTAATCTGATCCAAATTAATACAATTTATATCAGGTTTTGCCAATATTAGCGTTCCACCATGTATATGGGCACTTCTAGCATAATAAGAAATAATATTAAAACTGGGAAAATTAAGATTAATTATATCATTGTTTGAAATCCAGTGTTCACTTATACATAATATGTCAAGATTTTCAATAAGGGCAAATAATTCAATTTCTTTAAATTTACTCATAAACCCTTGAACATTAACATGGCATAGGTTAATTGAATTTATAGTTACAGTGGAATCTTTATTATCAGAATTAAACTTATTATTTAGTCCTCTATAGTTATTTGAGATAATCGAGGGTATAAAACAGGTGTATTATTTCCCTGTATATTTTTATCAATTGATTCATTATACTTTCTTCACAAATTTGACCACTTAGGATCAAGGGATAGTGGAAACTTTCTATTTACTCACCCCCCTCTGGTAGTAATTCCCGGGCAGTAAGCCCCGTATTCTACTCTTTGTGGGTACACTTCACCTATGCTTCGAGGATTTATTCTCACTCTTTAAACGCTTCTAAAAATATCTAAAATTTTGACGCCCGTTAAATTACTGATTTGCGTATTTAAATTTAGAATTAGTGTTTAGCGACCAAAAATGACTTTACAATATTTCGACGGATCTCGTCGGAGTCGAGCCTTTTCGAACGAAGCTGTGGACCGAACTGATTTCACTTTGTCCCACGGCCCAAGACTTTCAAAAGGGTTATCTTTGCTGATCCTAGCGTCTGAGCCAGCATCCGGTGGGAACGTTCAGATTTACTTATCGACTCTGGGAGACCGTTAATATTTACATTGTATGGTAACAAGGCATAATTAAATTTTATTAATAGTAAGGTCGAGATTATATGTATTTAATTTGGAAAAATTTTATTTAGTAAAAAGGAAGAAGGGGTGCTTTTTGCACACCGCATATCATGGTAAATCACGTTGTATACTAAATGCCAATTTTATGGACTCTTATCTGTTTGATTTATCTATTTACCCCAATTTACAGACTAACCCTTCGACGGAATAAGATGAAAATACAATCTAGTTCCGGATTCCGTTAAAGTCATACGTGTACCAAATTTCAAGTCAATATCTTAAACGGTTCCAGCGCACAAAAAAAGTTACAGACAGACAGATTTTTTTCGCTCAAACTTAAAATCTCGACGTTTCATGACATTCTAATGAACAATAAAAATTTTCAAATTTTTTTTGTTGTTATACTTCCAGTGGAAGTAATTATAAGGGTGTTTTTATTTTAAGTGTCACATTGTAGAGATAAGGGTATTGGTTTCTATATTTTGTTGATGAATGATTTGTTTTCAATGTGAGGACTCGCCAGATAGTTCACAAAAATCTTCAAATGACTGAGTTCTTTGAATTTCGCTTGAAATAATAATAAACAATATATAATTAAAGTCAACATCCCAAGTGCTCCACAAACCTTTTGCTGACAATTTTCCGCAAAATCCGCTTTGTTACCTTCTCTTTCTGCCAGTTTTCCTAATTCGCCTAGATTACAAACAATAGTTCAGAATAGTTTTCTGAAAATATTACTAATATTTTCGTGTTACATATTACTTCAGAAATTACGTACTGAAGAAATGTGTTAACTATCTGGAAAGTTTTACGGGTGTTTTGATATTTGGCATTTTTATAAAATTTGCGGTGTTCATTTAGAATTTTTACTCAGCAACCTCGTATCTACATAATTATTGCATGTGGATTAAATTTACTATAACTGACTACTGTGACTACTTTCCTCTTGATGTCTCGCACACACAATTCGAAAGCAGTCTGTTGCGTATTCGAGATGACTCTCTACGATCCTTTGAATTATTTGTGACTTTCAATCACGTTTATCATGTTCAGTCAAATCCACTTTATTTTGTATTCGCACTGCTGCATCATCAGTTTCCAGGATATGAATCATTTGTTTGTACGCTATTTTGACATATGGTGGTAAATCCATTTCATTCAGAAGTATCTTCATCTCAAATTTTCAATTACTAAAATTCGTTCCATCAAGCAATAGTTCTATATTTTTCTACCTCATCAGACATTTTCACTTTGAAAATCGTTGTCGCAACTTTGTGAGGACTACTATAAGTTTTTACTTTTCACTTACTATCGTTACTTTTCATACGCTGTTAGCGTGCGTTAAGGACTTATTTCGTATTATAGTGTGATTAGCACTATTTTTAACCTTAGTGATACTATCAGCATTAACCACTCTAGCAGCTCTAGAAGTAGAAGCCGTAGCATTGTTCACTTTCTTTGAAATACTTTCGGCTGTTATCATTTTATTTTTAACGATTGGATGATGTATCCTTCTGCTACTAGTGAGGACTTCCAGCCTCCGTGTCGCTTCAACCCCGTAATATCGCCACCTTCATCCACGTATAGTGTAGCCGAAGATCTCCAAAACCAATGACCGGTGTAGAGTTCAGGATTTGGCAAATTCAAATAAGTTGCTATTTGTTTTCCAAGTACAGTAAACTTATTTTTTCCAATTCGTTGAATGGTGCATTTGCTCTTTGGTTATTTAAAAAAAAAATGGGCTTATTGTCACCAGCGACGGTCGAAGGTCCATGTACTTTTTTACAATCCCATAAAATTGACCAGTAATGACAAAACTTACCACTTTGGTTTTCGTTTTAGTCACAGTTATTATTAATGTTGTACTTAGATCTTTCAGGTCTTGAATTTTCATTTCGTAGAGCTCATTAGAGAGACATGCAGCCATAATTCCCACGATTAATACGACCTTAAATTAATTAATATGTTAGATTTGGGACATTTAGTATCTGGCAATCTTACCTTATGTATCAAGTGCTTCTTTTTGATTTCTGTGGCAGTAAATTAGATGCTGTTGCTTCTGCTCATTCAGTTATTTCTGGTGGAGTACAGAGGATAGTATCTTCTGAATCACTTTCCATTCTTTCAACCACAAAACTAACACAATCAAATACAATTCCACAAAACCCGTTTTTACTTTGATTGTTTACGGCGTCTGTTTATTTTTTTTTTCATAGTTACCCATCTCTCTGACATTTTAAATGTGCACAGATAGAGTGATTCATGCATAATTTTCAGATTGGTACACGAGGGGATATAATAACCAGAATTCCCTCATCATAATTCCTTGTGGGATTAAATGATGGCATTATATACCAAAAATCACCCATTTAATGTTCATATTATTTATTAGTCGTATATAAAAGAAATTTTTCCGACGGAAAAAAAGAGTTATATAAAAGTTGTCGAAAATTTTGTCTTCTACAAAATATAAAAAATAAGTACTTTTTCTCTAGATTCAACAGCAAATGAGTTATTTGGACAAAAACTGATTTCACTTCCCTTTATGGCAAGGTGGCGGCTAAAGTATGTCGAAAACTTGGATCAAATCAACCCTCCCCTAGAAAAAAAAAATCTCCCAAATTTAATTACTCTTTCATGGCTACAAATTGACAGATTGGCCGAGTATATGCGATAATGAGTATATTAGTAATTACTTCCGCATCCAGTGGAAGTATAGTAACGCAAAAAACAAATTGATTATTTTTATTGTTCAAATAGGCTTAGAATGTCATGAAATGTCGAGATTTTGAGTTTGAGCAGAAAATACTATGTCTGTCGTTCTGTCTGTCTGTAACTTTTTTTTGTGCGCACGATTACTCTGGAAATTTCCACATCCAGTGGAAGTATAGTAAAGCAAGAAAAAAATTGAAAATTTTTATTGTTCGAATAGGCTTAGAATATTGTTTACAATTTATTATTTGTGGCATATTCACGATTTCTTAGTTTGTTGGGTATTTATTTTATTTTTATCATTTAACAATTTTGTTTCAGTTTATATATTTTTAGGTGTGAGACATTTTGTAATAGAAGTATAAAAACCAGCCTCTGTCTGATCCTTTTGGCGCAGAGGTTTTTTTTTTTAACTATTTAACGTCGGCCTATTTCCGCTACCAGGGCCTATCACCGACGCCAGGAGACGAGCTACCCCCAACCTGGAAATTTTGCCGAACCTCTTCCCTTAAGAAGAGTAGGGATCTTTTACTTGCCTAACATTTAATAGACAAGGGACCGCCTGCTTTACATCCCCTCCGAAGGATGGGATATGCACTACGTAATCCTCGTCTGAAATTATGTAACTTCCGAGTATACACTGATATACAAGCCTCTAGAAGGTGGGACGAGAACGCTGTATTTCCCAAGATGGGTACCCCATCCAAGTACTAACCGCGCTCGACGTTACTTCAACGGAATATCGACTGATATTCACATTGAAGTCGCCTCGACGCTCGCCCCTTACGCAGAGGTTTATTTCATCAAAATTTTTAAATATTTTTACAGTGGCAAAATACCCAACAAACTAAGAAAAGGCTTAGAATGTCAAGAAACGTCGAGATTTTAAGTTTGAGCAAAAAAGATTCTGTCTGTCTGTCTGTCTGTAATTTTCTTTGTGCGCACGATTATTCTGGAACCATTTAAGATATTGACTTGAAAAGATGTCGTAAATTTTTGTATATAATTTGGCTTTCACTCCCGTGAGCTGAAGCTTTGCACAGTGGTAATTATGACATGTCGATCATCAAAAATCTCCACGTCCGGCACAAAAAATTTTAATGACAGGTTTTCGAGATATTGGCCAAGGAAATAATATATATATTTTTTTTAACTAAAAATATTTTTTCTCTGTAAAACGGATTCTCAAATGAAAAAAATGTATTCTTCATTTTTTGTTCAAAATAATATGTTTTACTAGATTGAATTAATTTTACAACAGAATAATTATTCATTTAATACGGCAAAAACTAAAAACTAAAATACATTGAAATAAATGAATTAGAATTTTTAAATAATAATTTTATTGTAAAATCACTTCAAACTTGTACATTATTCTGAACAAAAAATGAAAAATACATTTTTTTTTATTTGCGAATTCGTTTTAAAGATAAAAATTATTTTTAGTTGAAAAAATTGTTAAATTATGACTTTCTTTGGCCTCTCTCGAAACCCTGTCGTTAAAATTATTTGTGTCCGTGGAGACTTTTGATCGACATGTCATAAACTATCACTGGGCAAAGTTTCAGCTCCCAGTGAGAGCCAAATTACATATAAAAGGTGCGGTGTCCTTTGGTACACGTATGTATTTTACCGAGATCTAGAACATTATACCGTGCGTGTAATTTCCCATTAGGCATGTACATTCACGTAGCGCGAGAGATCTGACAACACAGCTGCGGTAAATTCCTCTTTCGGGCGGAGCATCCCAGCTCTGTTATTTCATTTCAGCCAGTTGGCACGCGCGATGTTGTAATTTTACTCCCTATGCCTAGCGCTCCGCTACACGCACGGTATGTTGATCTTATTCCGTTGAAGGGTTGGAGGGTAAATTGGGGTAAATAGGTAAATCAAGCAAATAAGAGTCCATAAAATTGTTATAGAGTAGATATAAGAGAAGCTAAGGTCTCAAAAACAAATTTGGCATTACCATTACCACCCTCACCCCATTTTTAAAGGGGGTTAAAAAAATAAAATTGTGATTCAGTGCGTACACAAGAGCCAAACGCCTCAATTTTTTTTTACTTCATCCACACTTACTACCACCACCCCCACCACCACGACCGATGCGGCTTATCGTCTTACAGGTTTTTGGGGTAGACGATTTCAAATATTATGTTGTTAAAGTTCCATAAATAACTATTTCCACATAGTGGAGTGCAAATATAGTATCAACATTTTTTTCGTTGTGAGAGACTTGGATAAAATCTGGATGTGGAAGTAGGGCAGCGGCCTCTTGGTTGTAGTGAAGTACTTTTAATTCACTTGTTCTTACTTTCTAGGGAACCTGAGTATGTAGTGGTAGTCATGGGAGCCGCCTTGCTAACACCAACCAAAAGCACCACAGCTATATTAATCAGCAAAACGTTCAAAATTCATGAGAGATATGACCACTACTCTAATTTGGAAAACGACATTGCTCTAGTGAAGTTACCAGAATCTGTTCCCCTAAACCAATATATAAACACCGTGGTATATGCAAAGGGAAATGATAGTTACGAAAATTATACTGGTATTGCATTAGGCTGGAAGGCGAAAACACACAGACTAGCTTATGTTTTAAGAAAAGTTAGCAGCCGTATTTTGTCAAATGATATATGTTCTCAATTTTTCCATGCCGACGTATGTGTCTATAAATGAAATTATTATAGACTATTTCATTCCTATAAAGGGGATATAAAATACTCTCTTGTGGTGCCATTTTTTGATGGCTATTGATATTTATTAGTATATAAAAACAACAATATATTATAGTTATCTTTTAATTTTTTGCGTCTCTAACTATTCACAGGCCCATAAAAAATAACTGACTTTACTATAAGTTGTAAACGCATTATCTTTTAGTTCAAGGTAGTACTTCAATGCAGAAAAAGTTAGGAGTAAAAATTATCACATTTACAAATTTACCAGCATGTTGAAGTTAGCCAAATTTGGACAATTTTTATTGCTTCCTATAAATAAAAAAAAAGAACCAAACATCTTGAAAATTTAGCTGAAAAAATTATTCAATAAAATGGAGGAAATTGAAAAGAGAGGAAAAACGGCCAAACTTTGGATTACCTATATGAAAATGGATATAATGGCAAAATCAAAATAAAAAATACAAAAATTGGCCAAAATTTGGCTAGCTTCAACATGCTAGTAAATTTGTAAATGTGAATATTTTTATTCCTAACTTTTTCTGCAAAGTACTACACTTTGTACTAAAAGAGAATGCATTTATAACTTATATTAGTGACAGATTACTGTACAACTGTTTTGTTTTGCCAAGAACGGACTGAACCACACGTTGCCATATTTCCGTATACCGGCCTGTTCACATTAAAGCCGGTCGTGGTACAACTCGCAAATTTTTTAAACCAGTGTTAAATTTTAATACGGGGTTGGCTTAACACCGGGTTAGGGAAGTTTGGTACAACTCGCCCTAATAAGTAACTGTACGACTTTCAGACGATTGGTCCTGGCCTTGTGTGTCTATCAGAAAGCGTTGGAACTTGCCTCGGTGACTCGGGAGGACCTCTTTTGGTTAACGAGGTTCAAGTAGGCATCGCTTCATTTGGACTTCGAGAGTGCACTGATGGAGACCCACTAGTTTTTACTAGGATATCATTTTACGCAGACTGGATTCAGACATATGCAGTGGATGGAAGCGACCCTTATAGAAATTTACACCACCCAATTATTTCAATTCTATGTTATTGGTTAAAACATTTGTATACATCAATAATATTTTAGTTGTTGAATAGTTTAAGAGTACACGTAAAATAATTAGTAATAGAATTTTTGATATTTTTGGTAGAACTACTATTAATAGCATTAATCATTTGTGAGCCTGTTTTTTTAATGCCTTATTTATAATAACGTCCTGGAGGAGTTTAGCTATAGCTAGTCCACCACTCAACCAGGATACACATGCAGAGATACTGTAATAAAAATCACTCCCTGCGACATTGCCATCTGCCACAGCTGAGGATCGAACTCAGGAGAGGAGAGCGCTAGCCGTGTTGTCTCTCACACAACCGCGGTCTAGCCCACTGCTACCGTCTCGGCAACACGTGAAAAACGTCACTACATATCCTACCACAGCCAGGATTCGAACCTTGTTGTCGCAAGTCAGAGTGTATTAAATAGGTGATGCGACGACAACCCTCACTGTGGCTTCATAAGTGCTTACTTTGTACATAATGTAATAGATGGCAGGACCAATAAGTTCTCTCATTACTTACACATAGAGAGATAATTTTACAGGTTCTGTGCATACGTGCATACAGTGTTGCATACATTCCCGGCCTTTTGTTTTTTGTTTAGTGAAACAAGAGTCGTGTCATCTGACATTAAGTAGCTAAATTAAAACATTGAAAGAATATATGCAACACTACATGCAGCATTGTACGTGTCGCCACAGCTAACCTCAAAAATATATATTTCTTAAGATTTACAAGTATTACGTAGCTATTATTAAAATTTCTGCCTGGTTCCTGTACTTTCAACCAAAATCAAGTTCAGCGTAATGTGTGTATGAAGATTTAAATAGTTTGTCACAATAATTTAAGACACCTTTTGCAGGTTAGGAATCTAACCTATAATTAGCAGTCTATTTTTATCAATCAACAATATTGAAAAATTATTTGCGTGAATTTTTAAATATTTGCTTGGAGCCAGTAAGCTAAAAATGCCTATACAAACATTAAAAATGAGAATAAACGAAAAAACCTTAAAATTTGAGGTTACATTAGTTATACGATGCACATGCCCAGGTAATTGTAGGACCTTATTGCTCGCGCCATCTACTAAAGTAAATAGAAACCAAGCACTTATAAAGCCATTATTATAATAGTAAAGTGCCATACGTCGGACCACCTATTTAATACACCGTGTCGCAAGTCTAACATTTTACCATGTACCATTTAAATGTCTTTATTTATATTCCCAATTGAAAAGCATTAATGTGGCAAAGAATAAAATAAATTAATTAGAATTTTTAAATAATTATTTTGTTGTAAAATCACTTCAGACTAGTACAATACATTATTCTGAACAAAAAATGAAGAATACATTTTCTCACTTGAGAATACGGGACACAGATAAAAATTATTTTTAATTGAAAAAATTGTTTAATTATGACCTTCTTTGGCCAATATCGGAAACCATGTCATTAAAATTTTTTGTGCCCGTGGATACTTTTGATCGACCTGTCATAAACCACTATGCAAAGTTTCAGCTCCTGGGACTGAAAGCCAAATTACATATAAAAGGTGTGGGGTCCTTTAAAAACCCAATGTAGAAACGTTTAACATTGAAATATTATGAAGCTAAAGCTGTGAAAGTGCTCTAAAGTCGCATAAACACATAGTAACCACAACATAAGCAGCCCGAAAGGGCTACGAAAGCGTTGAATTGTAGCTATAAATGTCCTTCGAATTTTGTATATTATAAATGTTATTTATTGCTTAGATAGATACTAGTATAAACTATATACTATAATTATTTATTTGTTGTTACAATATACACCTTTCTTTATATCTCTCGTAAGTTTATTCATGTTGGTTTTTCTTCTTATTAATGGATAATAAATAATTCTTTAGTAGATATATTTTGTTATATTTTCAGTTGGATATGCATGTATATACAAGTTCAAAGTAATTCATTATGTCAATTTACTGCTAGCAATAGTAGAAAAGTAATAAATAAAACAGTAAAAAGTAAATATTTAATAATATACATATTATATGGCTAATATTAATAAGATAAGATAAAAGACAGGAATTACAATGGTTTGTATCTATAGATGTAACGTACATATCAGCATTTGTACTTCTAACCACTGCAATGCCAAAAGATCGTCTTCTTTTTAAAAATGCGCTGACCATAAATATATCTACTGACTACCGCACGTAGAATGTCAGAATTAGCTTTTATAAATACTGCCTAAGTCATTTTGAAAAAGATAGTAACAATAAGGTAAACACTAAATACTGCTAGCTAAATGTAAATTTGCTTTTGACATATGAGGTTATTTTCTTTGTTGTCAACAATGTCATTTTGCTCGTCTTCTTCTGTTCTGCATATAAGTTCACATCTAACTACCGTTATCATGTCTTCCGTTTTCGTGGCACATTCAAATAGTCGAAGTTTAATAATTTTTTTTAATATGTTGCGCTTAGAATTTTTCTTCAAAATTAAATATATATAGGTATCTGAATTAACACCTCTACTGCTATATTTCACAATTTTTGAACATTCGTTAATAACCCCCATAATATTCGCGAAAATCACGGAGTGGGTGACATCTACATTCTGACAGTTTAACTTGTGGTGAACAACAAATCCATTTTCTATTGACATTTGATGGAAGGTTAACTTTGTTGCTGAAACTCTCTCAGAAAATTCACTTGATAAAATTATATTACGCATTCTTTCATACTTGTCCGTTTTTTTGTAATACTTTAGGAAGCTATCAACACTACCAAACACAATTTTTCACTATATTAAACCATTTTTCTAATATCACAAATGCCAATTATATGTCAAAACTTTGTTGTTCACTATTATAAAAGCGCCATCTGTTGGTGGGTGATTTTCGCGAATATAGTATATATGTATATGTATTTCTGAAATATTCTCTGTAGTTCTCTAGATAATACATTGCAGACAGTTTTTGAACATTAGAAAGTTTCTGGAAAAATCCACCAGTTGGCGCCTGTGTCGCTTTCAAAAATAGATATCTAGCACACAATCTGACGCGCGATAAGCCAATTTCGCTATGATAATTGACGGTTTTATCTGTCAGTTCTAATTTTAAGGTAAGAAATAAATACAATTACTAAATCCAGATACTATAATAGTCCAATAAATAAGCCGGAAAATGTCAAAAAGTGGTGGAACAGCACCGATTTGAAAAATTCCTTTTTCACGTGTTCCCTAGACCCCCAAGAACATTAATCAGCATTGACCCCTGCATTAACTCCGAAGATGAGAAAGTTAGGGGGGTTTGAAGTGCCCCAAAAAGTAGCTGTCAAAAAAATTTATAAAATTAATATTTTGCCCCGGAAATGGCCTCTAGGAGGTTTTTTTGGCCGCTGATCATCAATCGGAGGACAAAATTGAGGAACTCCATATTCCAGTATGAAATTCGTGCCATGAAAAATTCCATTTTTTCAGAAAAAATTTAAATATTAACGTTTTTCCACGAAAATGTGCTCTAGGAGGTTTTCTTGGTCGCTGATCATGATTTTGAGGTCCAAATTAAAGAATTTCCTATTCCAGACTGGAATACGTGCCATGGAAAATTCCATTTTTTCAGAAAAAAATTAAATATTAAAGTTTTTCCACGAAAATGAATCGATTTGTCCGGCTAAAACATCGGATAAACAGGAAGATGAAAGTGACACTGAAGTAGAACCAACGAATCCTGAATTATCCGTTCTCGCATATGATTCAGATTATGATAGATGTAAATGTTGTAAATTATAAATAAAAATAATGATAAATTAATAACTATTTTATCACACAGAATACTACCTTTTGTACCAACACAATAAATGCTATATAAAAGTTGTTATCTTTTTAGTTCAACAACGGGGTACTTGTTACTTTAAACGAGGTAGTAGATATTTTTTTTATCTTGTGTATATTGTGGAGAGTACATAGAATCCAAGTTTTAGACCTCCAAACCCTTGGCAAATTTTTGTGCGGACGAGAAAACCACGAATTTTTGGCACTTTTTCAGTTTGTGGCCTATAACTTAAAAACAATGCATCCATTTACTATCAGAACTAAAGAGCACTACATTTCGCTTCGAATGAGTACCTCAAAGTTGAAGGGGCGTATTTACCTCCTTTCGATCCGATTCCGCCGGTCATGCGCGTCCCTTCTCCCTCGTTTCAGTTGTGCAATTGACGCATGTAAAACGAGTTGTTTTTTATTTTAATAAACTTTGGGCCTTTCTTTACATTATACTTTTGTTTCGACAACCCATTATCTCAAATTAATGTGGATAAAAAGGAATAAAAGAAAATAATAAATATATTTATATGTAGGACATTTTGGATTTTGAGTGTATTTTGCTTAATATTGATCAAAATTGGAAAACTAGGTAATCTATGAACTTGAAATTATGTGCTCTACAATATTCATTCTATGGATTTTTTCATTTAGATTAGCCGTTTCAGAGCTGAAGACGTTTAAAAAGTTACCCAGTGTGAATTTTTTACAAGTTGGTAAAAATTGTTGTTATTCGACTGCCAATGACGCCCATACCTCTTGATGAGGTACTCATTCGAAGCGAAATTTAATGCTCTTTACTTTTGATAATAAATGACTTTTCGATTGGATGAATTGTTTTTAAGTTATAGGCCACAAACTGAGAAAAGTGCCAAAAATTCGTGGTTTTTTCGTCCACACAAAAATTTGCCAAGGGTTTGGAGGTTAAAACTTGGATTTCAGATACTCTCTACAATACATACAAGATAAAGAAAAATCTACTACCTCGTTTAAAGTAACTATCACTCCCTTTCGATGACGCCGTTTCTGAACTATTTAATCGCTTACCTCACTTGAAAGAAGAAAAAAATTTGCATGCATTCCTGCAGTGTTTATAAAATTGCCATGTATATTAATTTGAAATGCTTGTAATATCCATACATAACTTTTTTTCTTCAAAGTAAATTGACTTGAAAATTTATTTTGAAATACTCGTAATATTCATGAAATTCGACACGAAAAATGGCACAAATTCCAACACAGAATATGGAATTCTTGAATTTGGACCTCAAAATCATGATCAGCGATCCGAAAAACTCCTAGAGCATACTTCTGCAGCACAATATTCATATTGAAATTTCCACCAGAAAAAGTGGAATTTTCATCAAAGAATGGCACGAATTCCATACTGAAATATAAAATTCCTCAATTTGGATCTCAGATTCGTGATCAGCTACCCAAGAAACCTCCTAGAGTCCATTTCCGAGGCGAAATATTAATTTTATAATTTTTTTTTTAATTTTTATTTTTTTTAATCGTCTTATTTAGATTAATGTCCTGGCGGAGTTTAGCCATAGGCTATTCTACCACTCAACCAGGACGGACGAACGCACATAGACAATATCACAACACCCATTCCCTGCGACATTGCCGTCTGCCGCAGCTGAGACTCGAACTCAGGAGAGGAGAGCGACTAGACCGTGTTGCCTCTCACACAACCGCAGTCTAGCCCACTGCTACCGTCTCGGTAGCACGTGAAAAACGCCACTACACATCCATACCCTAGCCAGGGTTCGAACCCGGGACCCCGTGGTCGCAAGCCTAACACCTTAAGCACTGCGCCACCTAGCCGGTTTTTGATAGCTACTTTTTCGGGCACTTCAAACCCCCCTAACTTTCCCATTTTCGGAGGTAATGCAATGAATGTTCTAGGGAACACGTCAAAAAAAGAATTTTTCAAATCAGTGCTGTTCCACCACTTTTCCATATTTTCCGGTTTATTTTTTGGACTATTTGTAAAGTAAAGATTTAAAACTAAAATTGTGCGAATCTCATTATCTCTTTAAATCTACAGGTAGACTGATTTTAAAAAAAATATGATATTTTTTAGTAATCTTAGATCAAAATTATAAAAAATTATAGCTAAAAATCAAATCATTTAAGACTCATACAGAAAATACTTTGATACAAAAAAATGTCTAATGCCACTGCTGGTCGATATACCCATTTGTCCATAATGATTTTGTAATTTTAAATGTATCATTTTTCAAAGCCTGGTACCTGTGAACAATTATTATCGTACTAGAGTAAACTAAAATTTAACTTGACTGGCCCAAAGGCCGCCTCGCTGTCCGCAGAACCTGGATAGATATACAGGGTGGCTACTTTTTATATTGAACAGTATTGTTATCTCTTAAACCATAACAGTTACAAACTCGGTTAAATAGGAGAAAAGTTTCATATTTTGAAGGCCAATAAAATGAGTTGTAGAAATTGAAAATATTTCGGTTAGTTCCGGAGATATACGATATAATCCGCAATAGCTCATTTTCTTTTTTTTTATCTAGCGCTGTCACTATAAAAAATATTAAAACATTTCATTGGAATATTTTATTGTAAATCAACTTTGCTATAACTTACCGTAGTCAAATTTTAATTATGACGTTTCGTATGTTCAGGGGCACCATCAGCTGTATTTTTTTAAATACGGACCTGTCTTTTTTATTTAAAATTTTTAAAGCATTTGAAATTGTAATTTCAAAGCTAAGTCACACTTGACAATTTTACTGCGTTTCATCAGAAAAATAATCATCATTAATTTTATTGCGTTCGCTCGTTACAAAACGTTTCTTTTTTAAGCCTTTTTTCACTCCAGTGCCTTGAAAAACAAAAGTTTCATTAAATATCATTTGATTTTAGTTTATCGTATTAATGACGTTTGTTTTCGTTAGCTATTGCTGTTCTAATTCAAACTATTATTTAATACTTATTTCTCAGTATGGTTCGTTATTCTGTAGAAGAAAAAAAAGACATGTATGATGTTTACATTAAGAATTACAGAAATGTTGACAGGACAGTCCAAGAATATGCCAATTTATATCCTGACAGACACCATCCGACAAGAAATACTATTTACACTGTGTCCAAAAATTTATTCCAAATAGGCAGTATTTGTAAATTGGAACGGAGGCACCAATTGAGAGAAACGGTAAATGATATTAATGTTATTGGCTCAAGTATACATAAACCCAGAAAATTCATCAAGGAATATTGCAAATGAATGCTGAATATCGGCAGGAGCTTTCAAAAAAATATTAAAAAAGTACAAATATCACGACTATTAATTTCAAACAGTACAGACATTACATCGCGGTGACCTAGACCGCACACTAACCTTCTGTAATTGGTTTAGGAGAAAATTGACTAATAATAGATTTTCTTTGGACTGATGAAACGATCTTTACAAATTCTGAAATGTTTATCTGTTAACCCCCAACTGACATATCAAGTACGGCCTCAGGCACGATTTTCAGTAAATTTGTGGTGTGGCATAATTGACAACATTATAATTGGGCCCAAATTCATTGAGGGCAATTTAAACGGTGAAAATTATATCCATTTGTTACTCGAAGTATTCGATGAAATGGCGTTACGGATTTGGAGAAAAATAAAATGGTTTATGCAAGATGGTTGTGACCCTCACAATGCTAATGCGGTTAGGATTTTTTAAACAGGCATTTTCAAAGAAAGTGGTTAGGAATCAATGGACCAGTAATGTGGCCACCTCGCTCACCTTGCTTGAATCCCATGGATTATTTTGTTTGGGATTTTTTAAAAAACAAAGTATACTACAACGAGTTCCAAGATGTCAATGAATTACTCAATCGAATTGTTAAAGCCTTGAACCAAATTACCCCAAATATTAGTGCGAAAGCCAGTAGTCTAAGAGAACGCGACTTTGCAATCGGGAGAATGATGAACATTTTGAACAACTTTTGTAAATTTACTTGTTTACTCACTAAACTATCTTTTTTTTGTAAATTTTATTCGTAGTTTAAAGAAATACAATTGACAAGTTGAAATACATTTTTTTATTTGGTGCTCACTCTGCAAATAATATTGAATTAACAGCAGAATCGGAGTAGCCACGTCAATGCATTGGATTGTTGATAAAATAAGCTTTTAAATGATGAGTCACACCTTAGATTACTTAGCAAAAAAATGTTTTGTAAAGGGCGAATGCAATAAAATTAATGATGATTATTTTTCTGACGAAACGTAGTAAAATTGTCAAATGTGACATAGCTTTAAATTTATAATTTCAAATTCTTTAAAATTTTAAAATAAAAAAGACAGGTCCGTGTTTAAAAAAATAAAGCTGATGGTGCCCCTGAACAGACGAAACGTCATAATTAAAATTTGATTACGGTAAGTTATAGCAAAGTTAATTTACAATAAAATATTCCAATGAAATTTTTTAATATTTTTTATAGTAACAGCGCTAGGTAAAAAAAAAAAGAAAAGGAGCTATTTCGGATTTTGTCGTCTATCTCCGGAACTAATCGAAATATTTTGAATTTCTACAACTCATTTTATTGGCCTTCAAAATATGAAACTTTTCTCCCATTTAACCGAGTTTGTAACTGTTATGGTTTGCAAGATAGCAATACTGTTCAATATAAAAAGTAGCCACCCTGTATTACGTGGTAAATTGCTCTGCATTATCGCGATGGCTTTGCCCGCAACGCATACCAAATCGCATGTGTGTTACCAAAATCATACACCCGTCGAGTTAGATTACAGTGGACTCTATATTAAAATTTAAATACAGAATTACATTACATTAAATTTTTTTAGGATTCTCTAAAAATAGCTCCAGTGCATTTGGTTATACAAATTTCAAAAACAAATGGTTTGTAAAGAAGCTTTAATGTCCTATCCTGGATTTACTCCTATAATAAGGAAGTAGTTGAAATTTGCAATGAAATTACTCGTATGCATAATATTTGCGCTGGGTTTATCAAATAGCATCCCTCTGAAAGTAAGTACAATCATCTTTTAAATGGATTTAAGAATCACGGACATCGAGTTGTAGTAGTTCGGTTGCTCGCAGAATAGGGTTTGGGGACGTGTTTGTCATTGTTTATTCTGTGTTCGTTGATCGGACTAAAAGCGGATTAGGATTTATAGATATAGGTACATATGCAATAGGAGATTGCATTCTAGCATCTTGTCACTGGCGTTAAAGAAAGAAAAAGTAAGGCTTGTGAAGGGGCACGTACAATTTAGTCTGCGGCCACTCACCTAACAGAGTGACGTCATTTTTACGTGATATTTAGGTCATCGATAACGTTGTAGACACCAAAGAATTATCTGAATATGACGAAGAAAAGACGACAATATGCCACAGCGCTTCGACGTGCTTTGGCGACGTTATTTTATCGTTAAGTTATGACGTCCTTTTGACGTATTACTTGTTGTGACCAGAGACGTCATTATAACGTAGTGTGGAGCATTCAGAGCGAGGTGGGGTAAACTATCCTCAGAAGGCGAAGGCTGAAACTTTGCATATATTTTGCGTTTGATGGAATGTACATTACATTTATAAGTTAAAATGGTGTATCATATATTATACAAACCGAACATGGCTACAAGTCAAAATCATAAGTGACATTTCACCATTACAAAATATAACAAAATTTTTTTAGTTGATTGTATTGAAATTTGGACAGTAAGCACTAGCTAGAGCCAGAACCCTATTGTTTTCGAAAAGTAAATATAGAAGTTATGAAGTATTTTAAGTTCAACGCAAAAACACTGCTAGAAATTTTTTGTCTCACTTTTAGTCGGAAAATCAGACCTCGAAATATGCAAAAGAAAAGTGGCCTATCCAACTCGCAAACATATAAGAAGTCATATTCTTATGTGAAATAACCTGCCGAATTTGATCATGGAGATCGCGATGCGTTTCGAAACAAAAAATATTGTGTATTCGGATAACGCTTATCAAAAATGTTGTTAAATTTCAGAAAATTGTATATCAAAATGAAAATTCGTCACACAAGATTGTCTTCCCCAAAAATCAAAAAGTATCTGAAAGAATCATTGCTGGAGAAATAGTCTCTCCTCATGCCTATCCATTTCAAGTACGCCTCCGAATTTTCAAAGACTCTACCACCATGTGCGGTGGTACCCTGATATCACCCTCTTGGGTACTTACAGCTGCGCATTGCTTAGAAATGTAAGTAAACTTAAAGTTATTGTGCATTAAACGGAGCTCAGATTGTAATTTCCAAGATGTATTTTGCAGTTCATACCAAAGTTGCAAAAACCCCAAAAGTGCAGAGGTAGCAACCAAACATTACTACCCCCCCGTTTTCGACTAACACGATGGTGATAGTTGCGCGTCCCTTAGAACTACTACTAAATTCAAAAAACCACCCCTCTTTTCGATTTTTCGTTGTCAGGCATGCGAAGACTTGTTGGATCGGGTTTTTTTTGAGGAAATTCAATATGTCCTGTAAAGTTTCTCAACCATCCTAACGATCCACGGGGGTTGAAACCACCCCCTCCCTCAATACCGAAACATGCAAAAACCACCCAAACGTGCTGAAAATTGTTTTCCACACGTTTTCAAGTGCGGGGACCACGATGCTGATATTATTTAGCCTCCTACCGCTAACCAGCTACCCCTAAATGCATAATCACTCCATTTTCCCATTTTTCGTTTTGAGTCATGCGAGGGCTTGTTGGATTGGGTTTTTTTTTGAAGAAACTCAATACGTCCTATAAAATTTTGCCACCAGATATTCTAACGACCCCAAGGGGGTTGAAACCACCCCCTCTCTGAATTCTGAAGTGTAGTTACCTAACTATTTCCCTTATTTTCTGTTATACTGTTTGCATAAACTAGATCCCCAAGATAAAAATAAAATTCGTAACTTCAGTTACAAAATAATATACAGCGTGTCCCACTTTTCACGGTGACAGCTTTGTAGCTCAGTTATTAGTCACCCAGTTTTAACTTTAAAGAGAAAATGAAGAATGACTTTTTTTTAAATATTTTGTTACCAATTTATTGATTATTTAATGTTTAAAATAGGTAATTTTAAGTGGGCCGTAATTCAAAAACCAAAAATCAAAATGTTGTTAAATTCTGGATATAGCACTTCTACAGCATGCTGATCAATAATATTGTATCAGTTTTTCAAAAAAAAATGCCAAATATAATTTCTCGAAAAATCGACGCTTTTTTTCATAATAAAAATGCGCGCCAATGACTGAAATAAGTTTTGTTTTACTTAAAAAAGGTATAATAAAGGTCTTTGATACCCATCCAAACTTGGTTAAAATTGGGTGACTAATAACTGAGCTACAAAGGTGTTACCGTGAAAAGTGGGACACACTGTATATTGTTACACATATATTTTAAGAGTATATATTTTTAATGTAAATTCCATCTCCGAATTATTTACTGATTAAAATAATTACTTGATATATTCTTTTTGATTATGTGGAACCCCACATGTCCCTCAAGGAGAAGAAGGTATCCCCCGTTTTCAAGGGTGGAGAACACGATAGTTGCATTAGTTTCTTTCTTAGTCCTCAAAAACTACTCTTTGCATGTCCAAAACCATCGGTTTTTCTTATAATAAGATCACAAGCGCTCATCAGGTTTTCTAGGGAGATAATTTTTTTTATTAAAGCTTAAAAGGAGTTTCATATATTATTATTATTAAATTTTAATTTATTCTTCGGCGTTTGCAAATTAAATCATAGAGAGAGAGGGCAGTCATCTTCCTCTTACGCAGCCTATATGCAGCGATCTAGTGAGGACCGACGCACGAAATATGCGTCGTAGCCGTCGGTTGTGTATTCTCTGCATATACCTTCCATCTGTTACAAGTCCTCAGTATTGGGGACCTTTAAGAAATATAATTAAATGCGATATATATGGGTTAAGGACTAACTGTACGAATACATAGGTATTGGAAAATTCGGATCCAACAAGTCTTCGCATGCCTGATGACGAAAAATGGGGAAAATGGGTGGTTTTATGCATTTGGGGGTAGTTGGTTACGGCTAGGAGGCTAAATAATATCGTATTCCCCGGCCTTGAATACGTGTAGCACGGTTGGATGTTTTTTTGCATGTTTAGGTTTTAAGGGAGGGAGTGGTTTCAACCCCCTAGGGTCGTTAGAATGTTTGATTGCGAAATTTTACAGGACATATTGAGCTTCCTCAAAAAAAACCGATCCAACAAGTCCTCGCATGCCTGAAAACGATAAATGAGAAAAATTCATGCATTTGGAGGTAGTTGGTTAGGGGTAGGAGGCTTTATAATATCAGCATCGTATTCCTCGCCCTTGAAACCGTGTAGAAAATAATTTTCAGCAAGTTTGGATGTTTTTTGCATGTTTCCGTAATGCGGGGGAGGGGGTGGTTTCAAATCCCATGAGTCGTTAGGATGTTTGGTTGCGAAATTCTACAGGACATATTGAGTTTCCTCAAAAAAATTCGATCCAACAAGTCTTCGCATGCCTGACAACTAAAAATCGAAAAAAGGAGTGGTTTCTTGCGTTTGGGGTAGTTCGAGGGGGGTAGGGACCGCACGACTATCACCATCGTGTTGGCCGTCCTCGAAAACGGGGGAGTAGTCATGTTTGGTTTTAGAGTTTTACACTTTTTTTGTAAGTTTCGTATGGACTATTGTGTACAACGTAAATTTCTGTATGGTAGAGCGCAGTGTGAACTGTGAATGTTGGTAGTAGTAGTAAAGCAATATTAATTTTCTCACTCTTACTTTTTAGGGAACCTGATTACATAGTAATCGTAATGGGAGATGTGGTGTTAACTGCCACGCCAATGAAGCCCACCACTGTCACAGTGGTCAGTAAAACATTCATACTTCAAGAGGAATATTACAGTAACAATTATAACTCTATGCATGACATTGCTTTAGTGAAATTACCAAGACCTATTCCCGTAAGCGAATATATAAGCACAGTAGCATATGCAAAAGGATACGACAGCTATGAAGATTGTATTGGTGTTGCATTAGGTTGGGGACGGACAAGAAGCGAAAAGTCTTCTCACATTTTAAGAAAAGTCAGCAATGTCATTTTACCAAATTCTCTGTGTGCGCGATATTACCCAACTACGGTACGTTTTTGTAAACGAAACTACTAAGACTATTCCACAGTTAACTTTTCCATTCGTGCGTAATATGCTTCTTACAACACTCATTACGTAATATACTATTACAGCCTTCTCTCTGCTCTTTAAATTAAAAATCAGTCTCAAAAATCTTTTCTGGGTTACAAAGACTCTCTGCAGATGAGTCGATCTCCCCCAGGTCAATATGTTCAATGAATATTCCAAAGCATAGTATACACTTAAGAGGCCAATCACGGCAATATTGTGTCTTAACTGTAAGATTGCAAAGTAAGCTTTATTAAGCAGTTTACATACATAGTCCATGTGTGATTCCCATGTCAAACTATATTGTCAATGAACATGCCTAAGAATTTGCTTGTTTTAGAGAAGGCTAGGTTATCACAAGTTAACGTTCTCCTCTAGTCAAAATTTGCAAAGATGGTTTTATCGTTATTAAAATTATTGTTTCTCTGACACCAAGCGTGTACATGTACAGTGTACATCATCAAGTATAGTATAAATTTCCTATTAGTCCGGTTTCAATTAGTATTCCGTTTGCAGATTTATGATACAATATTGGGCGATACAAATAGTAATAAAACCGCTGCTCAAGGAATCCATACTTCCACATCCAGATTTTCTATCCAAGTCACTCACAACGAAAAAATTTTGTATGTGGAAATAATTGTTTATAGAACTTTAATAATATAATATTTGAAATCCTCTACCCCAAAAACCCATAAAACGATACCCCATATCAGTAGTGGGGTGGGGGTGGTGATTGGGGGTGGTAGTGGGGGTGGATAAAGTAAAAAATATTTTGAGGTGGTTTCTGGTTCTTGTACACACACTAAATCACATTTTTTTTCATCCCCTTTAATAATGGGGTGGGGGTGGTAATGGGGGTGGCTAATGCCACAATTTTTTTTGAGACCTTAGCTTCTTTTGTATATACTAAATACCAATTTTATGGGCTCTTACCTGCTTGATTTACCTATTTACCCCAAATTTACCCCAATTTACCCCCCACCCTTCGACGGAACAAGATTTAAAATCTCGACGTTTCATGACATTCTAAGCCTATTTGAACAATAAAAATTTTTAAAAATTTGACATCTCAGTATTGATGGTTTTAAAGCTGCTAGGGTGAGTGGCATATTATCACTGGAACTTTGTTTTTGGCTAAAGATCCACCATCTCACCATCACCACCAACGTGAATTTCAGAATATGCGTAGTATTTTTTTAAAATCTTGGTTGAAAACTGAATTGACAAATCAGAAAAGTATCCTACATTTTTAAACAATAACATTTGTACTTCTGCCATACCATCGACAACTGCTACACTGTAAGGTTGTTTTAAGATATCTACATCCACATCACTAACTTTGGAATCATTTTGAACAAACTCTTCCAGAAAAGAAAAGAAAATTAGACAGGATAATCTAGGAGCTTTCTAAATTTATATTCTACCCTATAAGATTACATAAATATGTAACAAGTCGAACTACTTTGTATTCAAAACCAAAACATTCATTAAATTTAAATTTTGGGAGCTTCTAGCCCATTCTAGAAATTATGTGGTTCAAATGAATGATGAAAATTAAAAAATAAAGCAACATCCCTTATTTTATAACAATTTATTAAGAAAATGGGGTTGTGGGTAAGAAAACTACATTCGTATGTTTTTACAATTTATTTAAAAAATGAGGTTGAGGGGCAAGAAAACTACTACCTACTTTATTTATATTTATTTGTTAAAACAAAAATTTTTTTAATTTTATATTATATTATATATCATATTTTTATTTTTATATTATAAGGGGTGAGTTTCACCGCTCTGTTACTCCAGCGAAAATTTTAATTTAGATTTATTTAGAATTTGAAACTTGAAAAGAATATAGTTATTTTCAAGTTACATATGGATTAAGAGTTACCCCTTTACGACGCAAGGGGTAAAACTTACCTCCATGTCACTTTTTAAACCATATTTTCGTTATCTTAAATAAAAAAAGCATTCTTTTTTTAATTATGCAACAATTTGTTTACATAATTTTATTTTATTTCATTTTTGTTCTTTTAGGGATGTTGAAGGGGTGAATTATACCACTCTGCCATATTTGCTAGAGAGGGCCCATCAATATCCATATTCTACAAGGTTTTCTGAACATTTTGACGTATTGCACAATATTGTATCACAAATCTGCATTCGGAATCCCATATTTGACAAATTGGAACCGGACTATATCCTGTGTAGCAGCTGATATCGAGACAGTGGTATCATCTGCATTCTTCGTGGTAATGCCATGTTGAATGTGGTCTGATAAATCATTAATGTACAGCAAAAATAACACAGGACCCAATATTGAGCCCTGTGGGACACCCAGAGTTACGTCATGGATCTACAACCATTACAGTTTACCACTAGCTTTCGATTTTCCATCCTAGGTGTTAATACAGTTTAGGAGGCTCCCTCTAATATCAATATTTTCTATTTTTTGCGAGAGAATATTTTTATCCACACTTTTGATAAATCGAAAAAAAGAGATACAACATATCTACCTTTCTGCCATGCATTTACTGTTGAATTTTAAAAAGAAAAGCGAAATTGATTGATTTACCAGCGTGCGGTAGGCATTGCTGCCACTCCCAGGTTATACAGCGGGGCCTGCTACGTCCACGCTGGGTTGGACTAAGGTCATGCTTGTTGCCAGCAGCGAGAGCCACATGGCGCATGGTAAAGGAATGTGGGATGGGAGGTGTAGGTATTTGTGAGATGCGTTACCGCATTGTGTCGTGAGGGAGCGTTTAAGCTCCCTTTTTTGTGTTTCTGGTTCTGGACTTCTGCCTCTTCTGAGTCTTCTTGTGAAATATGTCTTGTTTCGTGATATTGAGTGTTTATGTTCCTCTTTTTGTATTTCTGCTTCTTCATCTTCTAATTCCTCTGTCTCTGATTTTGGTAGAGCATATATCGCGGTGATTTCTTTGTGGAATTCATTTTTCCCCGCGCTTTTCATTCCCAGAGTTACCTATGCCGCCCCTCGCACTTTAACGCTCCTATCCCGCTTCCCTGCCTATTAGGATGTGATCTGAACTTATGTTCCTAGATTCAGTATTGGATTTATTTTTCTTGTATGTAGATACCATTTCCTTGGGAAAAACCATATAAACGTTTAAGCCTTGCTCTGGTGATGAGTTCTTTGTCCTTTTGGCTCCATAGTGCATTAATTCGTTGTTTATTTTGCCTGTTCCATATGCAGCATTTCTTCTTACTCAACCGTATTTTCTAGCAATTGTTCCTTGGAATTCCTTGGATAGTGGCTTATTAAAGGGCATTCTTGTATTAATTTGATTTGTTCATTTTTTGCTTTCTCTTCTTATTCCAGTTTATCTCCACTGTTGCAAAGGTATGCCTCTTCTCGTGTATGTGTTATCATTTCATATCTCCCCCGCTTTAACGCCCCTGACTCGTTCCCCCAATTCTGTGCCTACCAGGATGTGTTCTTTTATTCCTACGTTCTGTATTTGATCCATAATTCTTGTGTAGAGCTACCATTTCCTGGGAAAGTCTGTGCATTTCCATTGAACTGCAAGAGATTTAGCCCCCGGCGTATTATACCAATAGTACTCCACTGATCAGGTTGTTCATTTATTACCCAAGTTACCGCTTGTTTATCTAAGGAGCCCTGTTTATCTTAAGGAATAACATGGCCATACTTCAACAATCTATTTGCCTTGCTATAAATTTATGGTAAGAGCAGTCCACATTCTCAGATTTTCTAAGAAAGTCGTTTGAATCAGCCTCTTAGCAGTTTATTACAGCATTTATTACGCAATGAATATGTAACACCACAAAACACACTCTTCTTTTTACCAATACAGATTATGTAGGTACGAAATTAATCACTACAACAGAATCGCTTATGGCACGTCCTAAGATGTGTATTATTCCTCAAACTTATCACTCACTTGAAACCTTAAAATTATATCTTTTAGACTTTGAACCAAATTTTTATTATATTTAAATTGATTTAATTTGGCGCGGTGTACTATTACCCTATTTGTACTCCCCTGGTTGAGTCATATGTATTTTTGCTGGAAGAGAATTGTTTATAAATTCGTTTGAATATTTTTAATAATTATGAAAAACCTCACTTGAAAATTTAACTAAGGAATTTATATTATGACCATTCTTTAAGAAGTATGCATTCACTACTGATTATTACGGGTTCAATTTATATCAAATTCGCTCGAATATTTCTAATAATCATGAAAAGAGAATTGAAGGTTTACATAAGAAATTTATATGACCATAGTTTATGAAAATACGTTATTGATTATTTCGGGCACAACTTAAATTAAGTTCGTTTGAATATTTTTATGTGAAGTTTTAGTTGAAGGTTTACACAGGAATATTATCGCCAGATTTTAATAACAATTTATTGCCCTCCCATAAATTGTCGACAGCTGTTGACTTTTTAAGGGTCTGATGGACCTAAACACTTATCGGTGGTTTATTTATGTTTCCTAGAAAGCTATCTATCTGGAAATTTAATTTTTATTTATTATTTCTAAATTAAAAGTTCTAGTTACTGTGCTATAAGTAATTACGTTATTTTCAGATGATTGGTCCTGGCCATCTGTGTCTATCAGGCAAAGGAACCGTGGGAACTTGCTACGGTGACTCAGGAGGACCTCTATTGGTAAACGAAGTTCAAGTAGGCATTACTTCATTTAGACATTATAACTGCACTTCGGATCGCCCATCAGTTTTTACTAGGGTATCATATTACGCAGATTGGATTCAGCTACATGCAGTGGATGGAAGCGATTCTTATAGAAATTTACACCACCCAATTGTATTTATGACGATCATATTTTGGCTACTGAGTAGGTTAAGAATACAACATCTATTAAACTAATTGGCTATATGATTTTTTTATATTCTCGTTAGTAATTAAGTAACAGTTCCCTACTTTGACGATTTCGGTGTTATGTCTGCGCGTATGAGATATCAACAGACGAGAATTTTTAACAAATTATGAAACCCATTTTGACGGTAAATCTTTTATACCTTGAAATTCTAACTCCTTATTTTAGAATGTGTGACCTTGAAAATTTTTTAATTTTCGTGGCGAGTTTTCAATTTTACTTTCATTATCATAGATATCAGCCAGTAAAAATTGCTTAAAAAATGCTCAATTGTGCGCGCTTGAATGCGCACTGAATTACATGTCACTAAATCAGAATTTGTTCAATCTATATGAATGATGTTAAAAGATGGAAATTGTAGCTTTCCGATGCTTTTTTGTTTTACACAATACAAGCAAAGGATCAATGGGAAAAATATACTTATATATATTATCACGCCCGAACTCAATCGTCGCAATAAAAAATATAGAAAAAAAATGAAAATCCTTCAAAAAAATTCTTTCTTCATTGAGAACCGTTAAAAAGCATGTACACTTCATGATTATTATGGTTTATTAAATTGTAGTAACGTGGATTCAAGAAAAAGTACATCTCATATCATTTTAATTTCCTTGCTTGATGATTTTTTTGATAAATTGGAGGCTGTAACTTGCCAAGAAATTAACCCATTGGAAAAAATAAAGTATCACTGTTTCGGAAAAAACCGCTACCCAAGGAATCACTACTTCCACATCCGGATTTTCTATCCAAGTCATACAACGAAAAAATTTTGTATCTGGAAATAATTGTTTATGGAACTTTAATAATATAATATTTGAAATCCTCTACCCCAAAAACCCATAAAACGATACCCCACATCGGTAGTGGGGTGGGGGTGGTGACAGGGGGTGGGAGTGGGGGGGGTGGATAAAGTAAAAAAATATTTTGAGGTTTCTGGTTCTTGTACACAGACTAAATCACATTTTTTTTTCATCCCCTTTAATAATGGGGTGGGGGTGGTAATGGGGGTGGCTAATGCCAAAATTTTTTTTTTAGACCTTAGCTTCTCTTGTCTATACGAAATATCAATTTTATGAACTCTTACCTGCTTGATTTACCTATTTACTCCAAATTTACCCCAATTTACCCCCCAACCCTTCGACAGAACAAGATGAAAATATAATCTAGTTCTAGATCTCGTTAAAGTACATATGTGTACCAAATTTCAAGTCAATATCTCAAATGGTTCCAGAGTAAACGTGCGCACAAAAAAAGTTACAGACCGACAGACCGACAGACAGACCGACAGACAGAAATTTTTTTTTTCGCTCAAACTTGAAATCTCGACGTTTCATGATATTCTAAGCCTATTTGAACAATAAAAATTTTTAAAAATTGTTTTGTCATTACTATACTTCCACTGGATGTGGAAGTAAAATGGATACTTTTCGAATGTTCAAACACAAATTCGTTTACTTGTATGTATTTTTTCAAAAATATGATCAATCATCATGATCAGAAATGGCGATTTTTACGATGTTATCTTTATAACTCTCTATAGTTTCGAATATAAATTCTGGAACTTATACAAATGTATAGGAATCCGTTGGATATAGTTGAAATGTGGATAGGTGTACCTATACAGTAAATGCAGGTAAAAATACATGCGAGTTACGGCGCGGCAGATCTGCTTCGATCCTGCGGCTATGTGTGGTGTTTGTGTATGCGTTCATAATTATATATTTTTCCTCCATACTCACTATTTATCCTCTTATTCATCAAGAAAAATATAAAAAATGTGTAATCGGAAAGAGAAAAAGTCTTTATTTTACTCGTTAGAACAGCTAAGAATTTTTAAAAGTTCCATAGTATGCATTTAACCGTGTGCTTGGCCGCGCAGAGTGACAAAATTACTTCACTGTTTTTTTTTTCCAGGAATACCGTGGCTTTAGCGATAAATTTTATTAGGACATTTTTTGTTCAGAAACACGTGGTGTATCCACCTGTATTTTTTATTTTTCCTACCCTAATATTATTTTCACTTTCTTTTTACGTTCTGCATCCGAGCAGAATGTAAACTTTTCAGGATATTATTCATTCATTTTGCATGTTTTTGGAGGTTTCACTATAAAATGTTCTCTGTCGTCTGGACTAAAACAATGGGCAGATAGTTAGACAGATAGTACATCACCCAAGTAACAATTTAAATGCCAACAAGTATTTATCGGGTTTTATTACAGATTTAAGAAGGTAAGTAAACCGAACTGGGTTTTATTATTTCTTTTGTGCATACCAATTTATCTGCAGATAATATGTACAAAAGGGCCTTCAAGTTATCTTTAAAGCAATTTGTTAAACCTCTTTGCTCTTTAAGACCTATTGGTTTTATAGCCACTTAATTGCTGCATTATTCAAAACCACAATAAACTCATTAAATTTTATAGTGGATTTTAAATATTTTTAGTTTTGTGTTAGACATCTATAAATCTTTAGGTTTTATGGGAGTTTTAAAATATGGCTCTAAGTACTCCTTAGGATCAAGCAATAAAACTAATAATTCTTAATTAGTCTTACCCTTAATATCTGTTATCATAAATATTATTTGCTTTTAACGATAATTGGTAAAGGTTCCTTAAAACAATCGTATTTTGGTAGATTTATTAAGCTACGTTAAAACTTTTTGGTTTTTATAAAGCTCTTATAAATCCTTTGGTTCCCCCACTTACAGAAACAACGAGAAATGAACGATCGCACACTCAAAAACACACGAAATAAATAATGTTTTTTTAAGTTATATTATCTGAGCTAAGTACATTTGGATTAGAGATTGTCTGAGACAAATATTAAGGGTTTTAAAGAAGAGTAGTAAGGCTGAGTAAAGTCTTACAGGCTTTAAAATATTAATAAAGTGGAGCAATTAGAATTTAACAAAACCTTTTGTCTTATAAAAATATTTCCTAAAGCCACAAACTCTTAATAGGGTATTCTATTAAAATCAATGGTTTCATTAATTTTTCAGCCATGTTTTTTTCTGTTAACTATGGCAGACATGTTTGAACAAAGTTGGGGCAACAGTGTTTAGTTATATTTTCCTTATTCTTACTGTTTACATTTAGCCTGCAACTATCTAAAATGTATTAATATGTCGTATAAAACCCTAAGAAGCCCAAAATCATACTGAGTAAGCTAAAACTTCATTAATTATAAATAATAATAAGCTGACAAATTAAAGGCGCGTGATTTTTTTAAAAGTTTTGATATACTTTATCAATAAAGTGGTCTACGTTGACAATTTTTTGATACTAGGTTGTTTATTAATATAAAATTTTAAAACGTTAGCACATACAGATATTTCAATCGAGGCAGATATATTTTATAACTTGGCGACATTTTCTGATATAGACAGTTTAAATGCAATAAGTTTTCGACAAAGAATTATTAGAGACACAATTATTTATGATATTCTCAAAGCAGGCTTAAAATATTGATTGCAAGTACTAAGGGTTTTAAAAAGACTTTATAAAAAGGTTTTATGGTAGACTTGAAAACATCTTGCAGATTTGGGTTCTAAAGTACTGTTGGTTTTATTGATAGTTTTAAGGAAGATATTTATAACCTTTATAAAAGACCTTTATAAAAGGTCTTTTTTGGTTTTATGCCGGGTTTATTGTAGCTTTTAAGAGGTTATCTAGTATAAACAGTTTTACGATCAGTTTTGTTATATAGACTTAATAACCTCTTGTAGATTGTGGTAAAACTTAAATTGTTACTTGGGCATTTTGTCTTTAGTTCACAGTCAAGCGCTAAAATTTAAATAAAAATGTTTGTACTTGTCAAAGAAAAGTTATTGTTTATTTAGGTGTTGTTCGCATAATATTGCTTACTACGGTACATGGAAAATATTTAATAACTCTGAACTACCCAAAAAAATTATCGGAAAATTCAGTTAATGGGGGGCGATGAGCTCACACCCCCCCCCCCAAACCGTGGAAAAAATCGTGGGTTCTCCCTCGAATTAGGACGGCTTATTTCGATTTCAGTAAACTAAAAGGTGGCAATCCTGACTTTTTATAAGATCTTTTATAAAACAATTATTTTATAAAATATGGTCGATTACACTAACACTTTCTTTATAAAATAGCTCTTATGAGAGATCTTTGTTAAAGAACTTTTGTAGTCTAATGGTGGCCAATTTAGCCCCAATTAGATATGATCATATCTAAACTTGTGATGGTCTAAAGCAGGACAAATAACATATGCACATAAAATAAAAAAAGTGGCCTTTTTCTGGCACTCCATTGGGTAACCCATATAATAATAATAATAATAATAATATCTTTATTTACCATAAAAATATAACATACATGGTAAATAGGTACCATTTCACCTAGATGGTGCTCTTCCAATGGCCCTAACAAAAAGGAAGTAATCTGCAACTTAAACTAAGTACAATAAAATAATATAAGAATAAAAGAATCAAAGTGTGCTACGATGTGACGCCACTGGTGCAGGGGAGGGAGATCAATCAGAACAATTTAAGGTAGAAATTTTGTTATTAAAATGGTGCATGCCGGGAAGGGTACCATTGATTTTAGGTGGCAACATTTTGGTCGGCAAGCAGCATACATTTTATTTTATAATTAAATGTTTTTGCAGATAACTTTTTAATGTTTGGATCCAGCCTGTTCCACATATGGATTGCATTATATGTGAATGACTTTTGGTAAGCGGAGGATTTGTGTTTCGGTATTCTTAAATCTTGCATATGCCTTGTATTTTGATCATGATTATGGACTAAGAACTTGTCTCGTAGGTAGCGGGGCTCACCATTAGTCATCACTTTATAAATGAGTCCGTACATGTGGGATATACGTCTATTTTTAAAAGCTTTTATTTAACTTGCAATGTTTGTTTGTATGTTTGTTGGTTTAGGTCAAATCTTGCAAGCTGAATTTCGACTAGTTCTAATTAAGCTAGAGCTTTGAAATTTGGCACACGTGTGTAAGTCCGGTGACAATGCAACATAGTATAGCCATTATCGGTCTAAATCCAATATGGCGGACGTCACAAGATGGCGGATCGGTTCTTTAGTCACAATCCCCCTGATATGGGTATCAAATGAAAGGGTTTGACGAGTAAAATACGGTAAACAATGTGACGTCATTCTAAATCCAATATGGCGGACGTCCCAAGATGGCGGATAGGCTTTTTAGTCACAATCCCGTTGATATGGGTGTCAAATGAAACGAGTAAAATACGATAAAGGGTGTGACGTCATTCTAAATTCAATATGGCGGACGTGGGAGAGGTGGGAAGAAGTGGGGAAAAGGTGGGAAGAGGTAGGAAAGGGGTGGGAAGAGGTGGGAAAGAGGTGGGAAGGATAGGAAAGGGATGGTAAGAGTTGGGGAAAGGTGGGAAGAAGTGGGGAAGAGGTGGGAAGAGGTGGGAAATGGGTGGGAAGAGGTGGGAAGAGGTGGGGAGAGGTGGGAAGAGTAGGAAAGGGGTGGTAAGAGGTGGGGAAAGTTGGGGAAGAGGTGGGAAGAAGTGGGGAAGAGGTGGGAAAGGGGTGGAAAGGGGTGGGAAGAGGTGGGAATAGGAAGGGACGAAGTGGAAATGGGGTGGAAAGAGGTGGGGAGAGGTGGGAAAGAGGTGGGAAAGGGGTGGAAAGAAGTGGGAAGTAGTGTTAGAGGGGAGAGGGAAGGGGTGGATGGCGGTGGCAAATGAAAGGGTTTTGTCTGTCTGTTTGTAAAATAAGTAGACTGAAAAGTAAAAAATAAAATTATATAAAAAAATATTTTTAAGGAAAAGCTTTTATTTGAAAAAACTACTAAAAAGTAAAAATAATTTTGTTTAAATTCATACACATGGAAACTAAAAGCTTTGGGGGCGGTCAATTGAGCAAAGTAACGATGCAATAGCGCTATATGACCGCCCCCAAAGCTTTTGGTTTCCATGTGTATGAATTTAAACAAAATTATTTTTACTTTTTAGTAGTTTTTTCAAATAAAAGCTTTTCCTTAAAAATATTTTTTTTATATAATTTTATTCCTATTTAGGATAGAATATTGATTTAAGTAAGGAGTAATGTGATTTCTAAAGGGTATATTGTACGTAAAGCGCACGCAAGCATTTTGAACTGTTTCTATCACACGACATGTAGCAGCACTAATGAAGTTGTTATATACTATATCACCATAATCAAGGATTGAGAGTACAAGACTATTGCATAAGCGATATTTGGCAGTAGGTGACATGAAAGTTTTATATGGGTACAAACCTTTTAAGCGACTGAATGCCAATCTTACTTTATTAGAAATATGCGATTGAAAAGTAAGCGCATCATCCATGACCACACCTAGATTTTTGCATCACTTAATTTAAATATCTCATCATTACCACTCTTAACAACAAAATCAGACAGTTTATCCCTGGAATATTTTGAGCCTGCTATCAATAAAACAGATTTAGTTGCGTTAATTTGTAAGTTATGATCCAAGGAAAATTTTTGAATTTTTTGCAAATCTGTCGAAATATTTTCCTGTGCAACTACTTTATTACTTGGGCAAACATCGAGAGTTAACTGAGAATCGTCTGCATACTGCATTACACTAGAATATTGAATTTCACCACGTCACATCTGTAACTTATATTAAAAATAGAAGGGGTCCTAAAATGGACCCTTGAGGTACCCCTTGATATATAGTGGTGCAAATATGGATTTAATAATTTTATTGTCTATTGCCACAGCTACATATTGTTCCATGCTGGTTAAGTAAGATTTAAAGAAATTAATGCAATCATTAGAAAAACCGAAGTAATGCAGTAGTAATATTCTGATAATAAACATTTTTTTCATGTTCTATGAATTGATAACACCTATTTTTAACGTGAGACATAGCAAAGACGCCGAAAAAAGAGAAAAACATTATTTATCTCATTCATTTTTACTTTTCTCGAACTATAAAACGAAAAATGTTAATCCTATGAAAAAAAAGTTAAAGAATCAAAATTATAGAGAATTTCAAACCAAACTGCGTCTGTACTTTTACTTCCACATCCACTGGAAGTATAGTAGCGCAAAATTTTTTAAAAAAATTTTTTATTGTTCAAATAGGTTTAGAATGTCGTGAAACGTCGATATTTTAAGTTTGAGCAAAAAAAATTGTGTCTGTCTTACATTGAGAAAAAAATGTTGGCACTCACGGAGATTGATTATCCTTTGGTACAAAAACTACAAGTTTGAGAAGGTGCCAACATTTTTTTTTTTGAAAAACACCAGTTTTGGCCCGTTTTTGACCAAAAGTCCAATTTTTGGCCAAAAATCTGGAAAATGGGCAAGCAGAAAATGTTGGCATATTTAAAGTTCTCCAGCAATGAACATTGACAACGAAAATTTTCCACCTGGTCAGAAAGTGTTACACTACATTCCAGTTTTGGCCATAATTGATGTTGCCAGTGCTGCCAATTGCACGGAGAAAAAATGGTGGCATATATCGAATGTTGATCGCCAAGATACCCTCGTCAACTAGCACCAAGCCCCAAAGTGTTATACTCTGTTCCACAATTGAATATTTTCTGGGTCGACTAGCGCCAAAACGGACAGAGGGGGAGTTCTGACTCATACAAGATCAAATATTTAGAAAAATATTTGCTAAAACATAACAGCAATGCCAACATGTTATATCCCAGGCCCATATATGTAGCTATCTCCTAGACTAATTGATATGCTTTTAGAGGGCAAAATATTTACCGGTGAAATATTTTGTCGAACTCCGCTATAAGTTTCCTTAAATATAAAAGGAATAAATACCAGACTGCAACCAACAGCTATTCTCTGGACTAATGCCCCGCCGAGCGTTGAATTACGAATTACAAGCCTGGACGCGTTAAGTGCACTATGTATTGCCACAAAACGCTAAAGTTTCGATTGCAACATACACCATCCGAAAAACTTCCTGCTCAAAGGAGCTCTCGTGCCAGCCACTTCACACTACTTGCAGACTGCAGTTTCGAGCTATTGGCTCTCGTCAATGCAAGGTAGGTCTGAGATGGCTGGAACGAGCCGTTGTTCACTCTTAGTACATGACGAGATTTATAAAACCACGACGTGCAACAAGAATGGCAGGCTCCATCTAGCGGCACTCAGAGTGGCGTAGCCTCGTAATGGGTGATGCTACAGAGAAGGTAAATACCAATAGATAGCTCAAACTATGAAGAGAAATATTTATTCGGGTACGTTTTCCCATCCGAGTCTTCATTCATTCGCAATGGCGCCATTTCGAAATTTTTTCAATTTTTGGAATTTTGACAGCATTAGAACGGAAAATTATGAACAATGTATGCATGGAATATCTGAAATACGAACGGATATGCTTCTCCGAAGCTTTTATGGTCATTTCGACCCAAATTGAACTAGTAACAACCTTTCTGCTGCACTGTATAGCCACCTCTGCAATTTCTGTGACTTTTGTTGATCCGCAAAAACAGGGAAGCCGACGGGAGAGAGTAGAGGACTTTTTGGTACGTGCTGTTGACCAAAACGATAATCCCTGCAAATTTTCAGCTTACAATAATTAATTCCGGGTTAAAAACTAAAATTCCTGGGCTATTAATGACATTTTGACCTCTCACCTGATCCACAGAATAAGAAACTACCAGAAGCGCACTTTCAGCACCGCCTTTGATGTTTCATTGATCAATTTCAGTGACTTTCAACATCTTTTTCCTGGTCCTAATATGTCCTAATATGTGGTAAAAATATAGTTAAATTGTTGAATTATTGAATATTATGTCGCATAATGTTAGAGTATGAGAGAGCAACGCGATCAAATCAGAGGGGAGTGGGCGGAAATGAGCCAATAAAATACAGAGAGTTGTTGTGTTGGTTGTCTAGTTTTGGCGTTCGTACTTTCTTTAGTATTGCTCTACCTACTTACAATCACGCCTGTAAGGTCAAGAACATATCGAGACTAAGCCTCAAATACACGAAATGAGTGCGCATCGGTTATAAATGTAAATGTTTTTGCAATCATTTTAAATTATATTGTACTAAAACAAATTTCCAGCAAAAGGCATTTTTTTAGCGAACTGGCTCATGTTATTAAAATGATCAAAGGTATTTTTGTAAGTAAATGAATAGTACACTTCTATTGGAGAACATTTTTAGCTAAAACTTGTTTATTAGGAAGAGATCTTCCTAATAAACAAGTTTTAGCTAAAGAGATCCTCCTAATAAACAAGTTTTAGCTAAAAATGTTCTTCAGTAGAAGTGTAGTATTCATTTACTTACAAGAATATCTTTTTTTCAGTTTAATAATGCCAGCCGTTTGGCTAAAAACTGCTTTTTCCCAGTCAAGACTTTTAGTACGGTGCTTTTTAATAGATGGTGCCACCTACAGCACTAGAATAGGGCATCTACATCATGTAACCAACATAACCTTAAATTTTAAGTTTTTCAAGTTTATTCTCATTTTTAATGTTTGTATACGCATTTTTAGCTTGAAGCCGTTACTGGCTCCAAGCAAATATTTAAAAATTCACGTCAATAATTTTTCAATATTGTTGATTAATAAAAATAGACTGCTAATTACAGGTTAGATTTCCAACCTACAAAAAGAGTCCTATTTTATTAGGACAAAGTATTTAGAACTTCATAAACATTACACTGAACTAGATTTTAGTCGAAAGTACGAGAACCAGGCAAAAATTTTAATAACAGCTGCGTAATACTCTTAAATCTTAAGAAACACATATTTTTGAGGTTAGCTGTGAGTCACGTGCAGATGCCTTAATAGACCATTTTAGGTCACGTGGTTTTGACAAGTCGGCTATTTTGCTTGGGGGGCAACCAAACCACAGAAAAGAGAACTATTCTGTAGTTCCTTATTCTGTGACCAAACGCAGTTTGCGTGGTTTTATATATTTTTTTTCTAGTTTTTCTTGAGAAACGTGTTTTCGTAATAATGTCATGTAGTGAATATTATTCAACCCTTATGGGTGATGTAAAGTGTTGCTATGATGAGAAAGTCAAAATAATAGACAACCCTTGGAGTGGAGACTGGAGACCTTTCTGCATATTTGTCTATTTTACCTTGTGTATCCGTAATTGATATGGTAAATTACTTAGTGTTGACACACAGCTTCTACACAGGCCAGCAGTTAAAGGCATACAAATCTTTACAAGCATATAAATATTATGAGGCTGGATTTGTGCAAGAAGTTTCTGCAAAAAAGATAAACTCAAATGTATTCATTGTTATGGGCAAGGCAAGTTTACATTTAAATAACAAAGTGCTAGATTTCAGTGATAAGCATGTTATATTATGTGTATGTAGTATTCAATAGACTCTGCCAGAAAGTGATTTCTTTACCTTTCTCCTAAGCTATTTTTTATATTCAAAATAAACCTTATCTCACAATCGCACCTTATCTCACAAAAGGATGGTATTTATTTTTATTTCACGTTTAAAACTGAGATTACTTCTTTGTTTACAATGGAATGAAAAGTTTGGTTGTCCCTCAAGGTGAGTTCACATAACTGCGAAATTGCGGATTTAATGTGGAAATTATTCAATAACGTGATTGACAGAAATAAATCCGCAATTTCGCAGTTATGTGAACTCACCCTCAGTAAATATGGCCGACTTATCGTGACGTCATTCTAAAATGGTCTATAGCCACACTGCCTACCCTTCGCCCCACTTCAGCTTTAGCTTTACCGATGAAACTTTGTGATTGGCGTTGTCTCCTCTTAAAGCAATAAACGAATTGACGAATATATCAAATACAAAATGACGTCAATTACATTTGGGCGGGAAGCTTAGTGTCACTTCTGGTAGTTATCTTTTCTGTGCTTACTCCTTCTGGTCTTCTCATGGGCTACTAGTGATATTACATCCGATAATTTATTTTGATGACAATATCTGTCAGGCAAATACAATACAATTGCTAAATCCAAGTATTATTAGTAATATTTAGTATTAATATTAATAATATATTGGAAAATACTAAAAAAACTAAATGTAAGTGCCAAGAATAATACCGATAATAGTAAACATATAACATTTTTTTTTTAAATTTAGGGCACTAAGTGTAAAAAAGAGTAAACGAGTTTCAAAAGAAGGAGTGTGGTGGTCAAATATTAAGCCAACTCCTATTTTATACTGTGAGTCTGTGAATAATAGTGTATTATATATATTTTTTCTAACGGCAAAAGAAATTAGTTCCTATGTGAAGTTTTGCAT